>OZ004594.1:0-1493362 GCA_963924555.1 Crambe crambe | reverse complement strand
TTGGATAGAAGTAATTGGATTTCTAACCTTTTTTCCAAAGAGAATAGATTCCATAGCTTCATCAAATCCTTTTCGCCCTGATTCACATCTGTGAACTCATCAATCATCTACAAGAAGAGAGAGAGACTCGATCTAAGGATAATTCTTGGCAACCTACCCCTCACCTTCTGGCTGCTAATGTTTTGCCACTCCAGAGTCTGGAGTTCCTCCTCACTGTCCACTTCTATCTCTTCAGAAGTCAGGGGCAAGTTTGAGCGAGAGTGGTAATACACTCTATATACAAGGCCATAATTATGAATGATGTTAAATTCATTATGTCGCACAACAGTGACCTCAGCTACATATAAGAAATCTCCTATGACCTCAGTGGAGGAAAGCTACATAAATCTCCTCCCATGACCTTAATGGAGGAAAGCCACATAATATTACCTTTTATTTCATAATGAGAAATCACAGCCATGCATAGTCACTGTGCACATACCTGTTGGCATTATAGCCTCTCTTCCATGATCCATCGTTGAAGAACTCTGATAGGTCTTCCTTTACCTCTGTATGTCTATACAAAGATGATACAAAAGGATCAGACATTTACTTATCTGCTATCAAATCTTTCCACCCTGGCTATCTGGCTATGTAGCTATGATCTGTGGTATGAAGGGAAACCCTTAAGTGTTCCAGGACAGATCACATTATCTGTGACCTCTCTCTCTCTCTCTCTCTCTCTCTCTCTCTCTCTCTCTCTCTCTCTCTCTCTCTCTCTCTCCAATGAGAGCACCATCTCTCTAATTCAGACCATTTTGATTACAGACATAAGCAATTTCATGGTATCATAGGACCTATTCATATGTAGTTCCTATTGTTAACCTTTCCACCAGCACAGCAGAACAAGACAAACACTTTGAAGGGCCTTTTCTCCATTGGATGAGACTGATGTTGCTCCGTTCTCCCGGATCTCTGTCATACAGCGAAGAGCCAGCATTGTACATTTTGTTCACGTGAACGTCGATCACAGACTGTCCGTCCTCATTTGACTGCATTGTATAAAATAAACCTGTGAGCTAAAAGAACGTTTTTGGAGTATCTACATCTGTGTAGACAGCTCACTTCATCATGCTTAGTACATGGTAAATCTTTTAAATTTTTAAACCTTATGTTCCCTAATGTTATGGTAAACAATTTTTTGCTGAAACCATGGATACTAACAACAGTAACAACAGGATAAGTTTTCTAAGTGTGTAAAACTGATAATTTCTTAGTGTATGTTCCCTGCCTCCCCTTCAATTTATGGTTGGATATGCAGAAATCTGTGCTCCATGTTGATCCTGTCTGCAATTCATGCAGGGAGTATAACGCTAAGGGATTCATAGGAGGTGCTTGCAATTCAGAAAGTGGCCCTCATTTCTACTTTTGTAATTTAACATAGAGGTGGAATGAGAAGTTCAACTGCATGTTTCTAGTGTTCATTTTGGCTATGTGATTTCGTGTTAACAATAGCACTTACAAAACAGCATGAACAGTGTACCTCAAAGCAAGTTCAGGCTATTGTGGTCCATGGACAGATACATGGCAAGACTTGTTAATCCAAAAGTGTCTGGAAATGATCTAGTTACTTACTGTGTAGGTGAAGTGAAAGCGAGGATGGGAGAGACTCATGTGTTTCAGAAGGGAGTACAGCTTTCCGCAAGAGAGGCCACACCAAGGACACGCCAGATCCTCCCTCAGTTCGGTCTGCTGGAGGGCATTGTTAGCATAGAGGAAGTTGAAAAGGACCTTCTGAGGAGGAAGTTGGTTTGATCGGATGATAGGTGAGAGAGCTTGTTGTTGCAAGTAGTTGCCTTCATCTGTCAGTGTCACACTCATTTCTTCTGGATGGAATGTTTCACGATCGTTAGCCGTGCCTTCTTCTTGAGGTCTAGAGGAACAGGGTGGTGGTTTTTGTTTTCCATGAGAAGTTGAGGGGTTAGTAAGAAGGGATGAAGGGGCAGGGGAAGTTGGAGTCAAAGGTCGATAATATTCTGTAGAAAAGAAAATATCAAACAAGAATAAAAAGTATAAGTCTTGCTAATCTCTTCTTCACCTTCTCTGATTTTCTTGAGATCCAATGCAGTCTCGAGCTGACTGCAGAGTCGATGCTGAGGTGGTCCCTTTAGCCAGCTCACAGAGAACTTTAGCAGCAAGTTGGGGCACTCACTAAACTGATCACTTTCCTAAGCATAAATGAAACCCGCATAAAGAAAAGAAAAGAAAAGGAAAAAATGCTACTTGATCAGGGATTGATACAGGATTTTTTTTTTTTTTTTTGGGGGGGGGGGGGGGGGGGGGGGGAGAAAATTGTACGGACGACATGTTTGCTGAATGTCAGATCTGTGTTAGGAGCTTATTATCTATACTATAATTTTGTGCTTGCTATTCTTGAAGCATTGAAGGCCCCGAGCTTTTTGAAGTGACATTTTAAAAATACAAAATAGACGCATGTACTGTATTTTATGGGAATAGTATCAATTGGTCGGGGGGGGGGGGACACGCTAGTGGCCTACAGTATCATATAAGCTATGGCTCATTTGCATGAGACAGCTTTACACACTTTCATGTAGCAGTTATAGATATACCTTGGTAGAATTACCATCACCAAATATGGTATTCCAAGTGAGCGGCTCGAATGATGAGAGGGTTAACCTTTCTCTTCTTGCTTCCTCTCCTCTGGGGTAGGAGTTCTGCATGAGGATGGAATACTCCCCTTCTCCGATCAGGCACTCTCCTCTGGAGTCAAAGACTACCAGCTCAGCACTAAATACTTCTTGGTTCTGATGGTCATCCTCTGGCTTGCTGGAATTGTGGAGTGGTGAGGCAGCTGCACCAGCTGCAGTGGAGGGAACTTCAGGAGAAGGAACTGCTACTTTTTTAGGATCCCATCTTCCTTCTTTCTCTCTGTCTTCTTCCTCTTCTTCCAGTGCCTGAAGACCAAGATGTCTATTGGAATCACTCCCTCCTACCATTTCTTCCTCGTCCAGAATCTCCACAGAGTTAAACTGAGTAGTTGTCACTTTGGGATGTTTCGCTGGAGGAGGGTGGTCAGGAGATGATGATTCTGGAGAAGGCATATCTATCCCGTTCCCATTTCTCTTTCGAGGATTACTACTTGAGGGAATGTCGTGAGGGTAAGAGGCAGCAGTGGGACTGCTGGGGGCAATACCACCACTATGGTTGGTGGAGGCAGTTATGTAGTTGATATCAGATTCGCCATTGTAGTTGTTGCTTGTACCCCTTTTGGTGGGTGAGAGGGGATAAGCAAAATGCTCCACTGGTGTGATCTTCCTGGTACTACTGCCAAGCCAGGCTGAGCTCAATCCAGTGGAACTGGTGCGTGACGCCCGATTGGAGATGTCTTCAGCCGTGAAGATAGGAATATCGGTAGCACTGATTCTTTGTCCTCTGGGCTTATCTCCGTCCAGCAGCAGCTGTATTTCAGAACGTCGTCTGTGCTGAGGATTTGACCTGATTCCCAGCTCTTCTGATTGTTGAGACACGATATCCACACCATGACTATCCAAGTTGGACCGCTTCAATTGGCTGTCATAGTGTACTCGAGGTACAGACACCAAAAACGAACGAGTTCCTCTCTTTCCTGATCCAGCAGGATACTTATGCTTCTTCTTGAATCTTTTGAGTTTAGAGGAATCTGTCAAATCACCACCACTACCACCACCTCCTCTTCCAATGCCTTTGCTAGCTCCTCGCAACGAAGTAACATCTTGTTGTGGATTGGGTGGAAAATGCTCGGCCTCATACTTGCTGGTCTTTGAGACAACAGACCGACTCTCCTTCAAGGCCACCACTTCAGGAATGG
Organism: Crambe crambe; assembly: GCA_963924555.1. NCBI lineage: Eukaryota > Metazoa > Porifera > Demospongiae > Poecilosclerida > Crambeidae > Crambe > Crambe crambe. The sequence goes on along the minus strand of OZ004594.1, from coordinate 1,489,515 downwards.
CATAACCATTCAGTTGGCTGAGTCCATTGAGACTTCCATTTCTGAAAAGCATTTTTGGTGAGGTGCACTTGTCTTTGAACTTGATTCCAGATGTGGGAGGGGAGAGCGTGTGATTTGAGTTGTGCTTGCTAAGTGCCTGCTCAGTGATTTTCCAAGAGGGTGAGATAAAAACACCACCACCACTGGAGTGGTCGTTCTGCGAGTTATGGTCATTTGTAGTGGATAGAGGAACTTGGCTGATCGTGGTGGACATATCTGTGATAATACCTGTACCAAAGCTGATTTCAGTCATCACCGATGCATCCATCTTTGCCTTCTTCACTTTACATTTGGACTTCTTTTGCGAGAGTCCATGTTTTGAAAGAGAAATTTTTCCTTTAGGTGTCAAGGTGGCTGATTCCAGCATAGAATTGGTTGCCATTTTTTCCGAAAAGCTACGATTTGATATTGGGTTCAATTTTTCAGCTACACAGTTATTGACCACAGGGACACCATTACTAATAACCTGTGTGCTAAAGCAATGGACACGTTGTTGTTGCTGGGACGAATCACACTCTTCCTGATCGACCTTCATTTCAATGTCGCATGTCGCATCAGCAGGGTAGCCACTCTCTGGTTGCTCACTGTCATCGTTTCTACTCAGAGGGAAATCTTTGGTCCTGCTGTCAGTAACAGCAGTTTTGTTCTTTGGGCCAATGTCGGAGAGATTCAATCGATTCACTTCCACCACCACATTATTCTGGCGACCTTTACTACTTACAAAGTTGATTAATTGAAGGGGAGGCATCCTCTTTGGCTTGCTGGTGGTTTTCTTGGTGTAGGTGGCTCGGAAGACAAGCATCTGCGTGCCCATCATTCTGTCCTCCTTCCATGTGAGGACGCTTTCAGGGATTGTGATGCTCATGCCTTGCTTGTTGCTGCAAGTTCCAGCACACTGAGACAGTCCATCATCTTTGGAACTTGAAGGATCCCTGAATCTCACAACCTGCTTGCCCAAACTGGAGCAGCTGTAAGGACGAGATCCTTCGGAAAGATGGATGCTCTACAGAGAATCAAAAGATGGTAGTCAGTTAGTGGAAGATAAAATGAAAACTAGAGACCTATTTGAACTTCTACACGACAGATAAGAGTCCCTAAAGGATAACGTCACACAATCCTCCAAGCCTTATCCTACTTTAATTAGCTTGATAATTATATCAAAGCCTTACTATAATTATGATACTATCAAATTACAAAGGTAATGCATATAAGGTGGGGTGGAACCATGCTGTAAGAAACTGACTGATTGCTTGAACTTGAAGAGCAGTAGCTCCACTTCCATAAGCTGCCCATGCTCCAGTTTCTTCCTGCCATTTCGCTCCATTTTCTTCTTCAGCATCTCCACATCTGAACCATTTCGTGTCTCCACCACATCATCAGATGGTGGAGGGCCTCGCGTTCTCATGCCTGATACGTCAGAGCCAGCATCACCTATCGAATTTAAAAAAAGTCCTCAACAAAACAGTACTCATTTCCACAATAACTAATCATGAATCTTACCCATTAGACCTTGGAAGCTGATTCCTTGTTCAATGCCCATAAAAGATATCCTCAGGTGGTTATCACTGAAGGAAAAGAAGGGGATTATGTTAGTTGGAGGATATCTTATATTATAAACAGAAGTATACAAATTTATAAGGAGATTTTTTCCCTCTCTATAAAACAGCTATATCATTGATCTCTAAATGGTATCCCTTACCCGTTTTAATACAGAAGGGGGAGGATGTCTATATACATACCTTTTTATCTCTGAAGCAAGATCTGGTTTGATATCCTTGGTGTGAGTTATCAAATCATTCACCCTCAACTTCTTCCTGAACTTGCTGTTTTATGAGGGGGGAGGGAAGAATGTCTAACTTAAGGTTTCATGGCTCTACATGCAATTAGTATCATGGTATCATGTAGCTAGTCAACAATACAAAGGCAACTGCCTCTTGATACCTTCTACGGTGTTTCTTTGAACGGCGAGGCATGTAGGAGAGATTTCGATAAAGAAAAAGTGGCTGAAAAGGAAGACAGAAAATTGCAATTAAAATAATAACAAACAAACAAACAAACATTTCATTTCCTCTTCAAGTTTGTGATGGTGGTTTTATGATCATGTCCAGAAAGAAAAAAAAGTATTTAAATTTATCTTTTTGGTAAACGAAGTTATGGAAAAGAGCATAAATAAACTTTCAGATGCACAATTGAAAGCGATACCAGGTAGGTGCTGCATTTCATTTGGTGTTGACACACACACAACAGGTAACTAAGTATGCAGCACTTGGAGGAGGCACATCTTTTCAAGTTAGTTAAACAATTCCAGCTACGACTCATAAATGATCTGGTGGAGTACAACCATTTAGAATACAGCAAGGATTGATTCAATTTCTACCACTGATTGGTACAGAGTATGTATAAGCATATCACAGGAAGGTAAGAGATATACCTTTAGCATCTGTCTTGTCTTGAGCAGTCTGTAGATCTGAGTGGGCTCTAGACAAGAAGGTCACAAAAAAAAAAAAGAAAAAAAAGAAAGAAAGGTAAATCACATTGGCTAGCTAGTAAAACTGGTAGACTACATTGATGCTAAACTGGTAGATTAACAATGCATTCTATTTGTCCCATACAAATTAAATAGACTGCCAAGACTCTTTATGATACTGGGGGTACATAATTACAAAGATCATCTGAGGTTTTGAACTAGCAAGTTAAAAGTTTGTGTTATTAACACAGATAGTTTTCGTTCTCAATGTAACACTGCAGGCTGAAATTCTTGATGTGCAGTGCTAATGAGGAGAGATTCTGCATCTGGGAGCCATTTAGTCTGACATGTGACCACTTCTTGTTGCATTACTTTAATATAGAGCTCCTGGTGGATATGATATAGAGTGGAGCATATTCATGTCACCCGTAATTATACAGCTACATATTCTGAGAGCTCACCCTTGCGAAGCAAGAGAGAATGGCTAGAATCATGTCTTCTATCTATGCTAGAATTGATTTTCGATAATCACACTTCAGTGTCTTTAGTTTCAAGTTCTGAACCTAACACACAACTACTGGCTAACTACCTAACTATATGAAATGGAATGTCTTATCCTTAAGGACGCATTTCTGTTACTTGTTCAAGATCTCATCGGTGTAAAAGGGACCTCACTCCCAATGTTGGCATGCCTCTAGGATATTTGGATGACTCACTTTCGTAGGCCTCTAAGAACTGTTCGTGGTCATTCCTAATCCTCTGGAAAGCTTCTCCGGTCAGTCTTTGAACTCTTTCCATACCTTTCGCCATCACTAAAGTTGTACTTTTTTCTCTCTCTCTCTCTCTCCACCCCAAACCCGACACGCCGCAGGCCAGTCCCAAAATATCGCAAACATTAATTTAACCGCATTATTTTTCTATTCTTGATAATAATTAATTGATACAATATGCTACAATTAAAAGTTGATACATGACTGTACTATTATTAAGATGCCTGAAAAAGGGGGAAAAAACGAAAAAGGAAAGCAATCAACAGAAGATTATAATGATTATTATAGTTAGCTGGACCAGGCTGTGTACATAATGTATTTTCTTCATTGTTCATGTTATTTCATCTTAGACAACAAGCTGGACAAAGCTGTTGTACTGACTGATGTTCCTCTTCAGGATGTCCTGACAAGGGCCAAGCACACGCTCAAAGCGAGCACGGTCAAGCTTCACGCATTTGAGAGTGCTTTTGGCCTTGACAGTAGCGGCACGAGGCCTCTTCAACAACAAGGCTATTTCCCCTGTAGTAAGAGAGTTCATATAGTAGTACAACTTTGACAATGGCAATTTCTTTCTTGTGGAAGTAACAAATTCTAGTGTAGCTGGTATCTGCTCAAGGATGTCCTCCTGAATTCTGCCCTGTCACTACACTAGCGCTGGAGGTATTTTGGTGAGGTTATGGGTCTTTAATGTACAAAATATACTGCCAACCATCGAAATGTCAAGGATGCTTGGAGTAGATAGACATAGGGTCATTCACTCCATGATTACAAGGTCGTAATACCACACTCTTAACTGACTAAGATCAAGTACCAAAGTAATCTGAAGGTCCCAATTGACCAACTTCTATGTATTCTCCGTCTTCAGTCTTCCTCTGCAAGACAACAGCACGACCCTGCAATAAAAAACAAATAAACCACTCCACATATCACATGGAACCAGTGAAAGCAGGGTGGGGGAGAATTCAGCAAAAATCAGAGGATAATTCAGCAAAATACCCTAAAATACCCATTTTATAGACCAAAATTGCTCACCTCCACTATAATGAAGAACTCTTCGCCAGGTTCTCCCTGCGTGACAATGTTCTCCCCCTCCTGGAAGGTGCACGGCTCCAGAGCATCTGCTACAGTCAGTCTTTCCCACTTGTCCAGCGACTCTGAAAGATGAGGGTAAAGTTCATACTGAAATTGGTTAGCCATTTCCTCAAAAAAGGACCAGTTAATTTTCTACTTTCATCATCATCAACAACATACCTAGGATGGAAACTTTCTCTAGGAATGATTCATAGAGTTTTCTCTTTCGGATGGTGCTCCCCATGAGAATGCGACGGTAAGTGTCACGGTCAATGGCCCAGAGCTTGACGTCTGTCTTGGCCTTGATGGTGGCAGCACGGGGAGTGCCGTAGATGAGGGCCAGCTCACCGAAGCTTCCATTCTCCCCAATACTACCCATGTGGTCCTTGTTCACATAAATCTGTAAGGTTTAAAAAATTAATAGAAAAAAGAAAGCATCTCTGGCGTAGTGGTAAGCTGCAAGATCACTTACATCGACTTCCCCAGAATCTACAATGTAGAAGTTATCTCCTTCATCACCTGAAAGAAAGGTTAATTTATGTGATATTTAAGTGTCTGTTCTCTCATAAACTTGTTAGCCTCACGCCTAGGCTCAAAGGTGCTAAAACTGGCTCAGGTATGAGGCTATAGTCCTACATATGAATGCTTGAGCAAGGAAGTTGGGTAACCCATGAGCAAAAGGAGGCAGTAGTTTACAAACACATGCTATACCTTGCTGGATGATGGTGTCCCCAGCATTAGACTTGGCAGCAAACATGGCATCAAAGATATCACTGCAAAATGCAAGATGTTAAAAAATGTGCTAGAGAGAAAGTAATATGCATGTGTCAATACCAAGATCTTGTACACCATGTCATGGTAAGGAAAAGTGTGTCTTGTGATTAATGGTATTATATACCCAGTCAATTAACAAGGATTTGTACACTCACTTCCTCTCGTCTTCATCGAGATGGGAGAAGAGTATGTTTTTCCTAATTGCATTCTGGAGGGCACCCATTGTCTTGTAGTCTTTGGGAATGACCTGAGTCACAAACAAGTAAATAAACAAATGAGGTGCTGATATGATGGCTACTCCTTCCAGAAGTGAGGGCATAATAATATTATCTGTTACTTTGTGAAATGGTCTGAAAAGAAGATAACTCTTTAGACCTGAAATGCATAACCAGCTCTTCATAGAGTACAAAGTGCATTACTGTGTGTAGGCGGTGACATTCCTAGTTGTCATGAAACTGGCCAACCAGCACACTTCATATCATCAACATAAGGTCACCAGTGGGGGTTTCTATAAGTATCTGTTAACAATACTGGATGTAATTCATGCCACTGAAGGTCAAAGTACAAGTGTAAAAAGAGAGGAAGGAAGATGGGTTAGGAGATATTTTTGTGATCAAAAATAAGTCTTCGTAGAGTTGAGCAGCCCCCTAAAAATGGCAGTTAACAAGATAGTGGTGACACAGCATTATTCCCCTCTCCTCCCCCAAATGAAACCTGGTTACTAGCACTATCTGCTATAATGTCACTATCATGGTATTTGTTAAAGGAAAGGTGTGGCAGCGAATCCACAGGTGACATACACATGAATGCAGTTCACAAGTGCAATTTAGTGCCATTTGAAGTGAAAACATTCTTGTATAACTTGTGTTTTTTCTCTTCATGAACCAACTACTTCTTTAAAGTCTCCTTTAAGCACCATTAACCAAATGACTGAACTTCACATAACTGGGCATCTGGCACTATTAGAACTGCTCATATCATGTGCCATCTTCAGCAAGTGAACACACCTTCTTGACATAGCTTGTGGCATGTTCCTCTGTCATGACGCTGCCGCTCACAGCCCCTCTACGCCCTTGAGTCCTTCCCTGTTTGCTGGTGATCAGTGGGGGGATGTCACTGTCCAGGGGGGAAACATCAGAATGTTCCTAATCATAATCAATTTCATACAATGATAATCTAGACTGAACTTCTTTGTGGCTTCACTTAAAATTTATTTTACACAGCCAAATGGTTTAATCTCCAACAATCAATTCTACCCTTTCCCCTTCACTTTAAAGTGTAAATGAAGGAGGACCTTACCCTGTCCAGTCTATCGAAGTATTCTCTGAGCCACCTGTAAGGATTGCCTGGCCTCTCTTGACAGATCTTAGCGATGCATTCTTTAAGGATCCCTTGTATGCCATGTTGTTGGATGTACTCTTCGCACTCCTGAACGCTCGCTTGAGACTTATCCATCCTCCTATAACCTTATTTAACCGCGAGAAAGCAAGCAGAAAAGACACTCACCACACACACACTATAATTACGCTGTGACGTCAAATGACGCCACCCAATCCGTGCATTAATATAATGACGTATACGTTACGTCAAATGACGCCACCAATTCGTGCATTAATATTATATTATAATGACGTATACGTTTCCCGGAATGACAATTGCCGATCTTTTCCTTTTGAAGAAATTATTCGTGGTGGTTTTCAATACAATAGTTATTTTTGGCCTGACTGATGTAATGTTTGCTGTAAAATCTGCTTGCCAATGAATTGTCCTGCCATCTGAGTCAGCTTTACCCCTGCATCTCTCCGACACTTGACATATCCTACCACATTAGCACCATTCAGAGCTATTCCCACAATAGTAATAAGCTGAGAAAAAACAAAACAAAAACAAAAAACATGACTAGTTTAATCCAGTACAAAAATGCAATGGTCAACTTACTGCCCACTCAAATTTCAGTTTGATGACGGCTGTGAAAAGGCAGAGTATCCAGAGAATAGGGCATGCAAATAACGCTCCCCAAAATATCACTGACTCTGGTCCTGAGGAATTCATCTACGAGTGAACAATGAGTTATGAGTTATGGTTCATAGGAACCCCATTATTTTTTATTGGACACTTCAGGTCTTCTCAGATGGTGGTTATAGCCAGTAGCTTAAAGTACTTGGATAATACCTTCTTTGACTCGAACATCCATGTACTTGTTCCATCTTCCTCTATCTTATTCCACCATCTGAGTCCCACCAGTAGCCTTCCTGAGACATTCTTGACCACCCAGAAATCAAAGGCAAGCAGAAGAATGACACTTAGAAAAAGTTCAACAAAATGATCACTGATAAAACTGGAGAGGATGAGGTAGACTATTAGAGCTGAAGCTCTGAAGAATAGGTGGAAGAAAGCTGTGATAGGGTGTCTGCAGTTATGAAAGGATAAGGAATAAAAATTTAAAAACAATAATATACTAATTCTAATTAATGCGCAGTATTTATTATGTGAAGGTAAATATGTGCGGACTGGAACGGTCCACAAATGCACAGTAGCCATCACCGGTAGGGTTTTTTCACTAACCTTATTCTGGCTCTCGTTTCACTTTCTGGGCTAGCAAAACTGGCCGCTACGTCGTCAGCCATCATCGTCGACGCGACCTCAGTGTTTTCGCGCGTATAACCGCGAAAAAAAATCGTGTAATATAAATAATAGTAGCAGTCTAATTATTAACACACATTGTTATTATGATCTCTCATTTGATTTTCAAGTCATCGATTGTTGAATAAATATCATCATCATCTTCGTAGCTGCTAGGAGCCACTGACAGGTCAGGCGATCCAGTGCTTTCTGCGATCATAGTCTTCAGGGCCTCCATCCATTGAAGCTTGGACTCATCTGAGCTGGCTATTAGGGGAAAGCCCCCTCCCCCTCGATTGGGTGCATGTAGCATGAAGATGTGCATGCGATCACAGAGCTTGGGTGGAACATCTTCATCAACATAGTAGCCATCAGCAGTGCTCCCGATGATAATCTCCCCACAGGCATGAGGATCCTGTAGTTAAAGGAAGGCAAATTAAGAGCTAGTATAATATTATATTCCATCACTGACTGTAGGTCGAATGTAGTATCGCAAAGAATTTTGATCAAGTACGAAAAATCTCTTCTGCCACTTCTGAAATTCAAAGGAATTCAGGGATTGGAACTCTGAAAAACAGCATAAGATAAACTCACTGCATGAGAAGGGGGAGTTTTTTCAAGATATCCATAATGGATGAAATCCCTGGACGCCCTCTCACTAATCTGTTTACATGGTAACTGTTCGTAATGTCACATGTACAATACAATTCTGTGGATCAAAGCATACCATTTCCAAAGGTCGTTGTGGAAATGTCTCCTGCAGTAGCTTGATCTTAGCCATGCGTATGCAACAAAACCAATCCATAATGTCCTATAATATATATATACAAATCACAACTCAGACATTTATACTCTCTAGCTAACCTTTCCACTCTCAGCATAAACAAAGATATTTCTGGTTTTTCGGACTTTGGGATCATGGAAAGCTATGAGCATCATATTACTACGTTCTTCGAGTCCAGGCACTTGTAGAGTTGCATTGAGGTGGGTCAGTGGAATGGCTGCCTTTGGATTCTTGTCCTAATCAACCCAATTGAGGAGTATTAAGCATTTGCATGTCATCTATTATAGACTCACCTGATATGCTAGGTAATAGGAGAGAAAATCATGGGATAGTACGAACCAACGACTTTTCCATTCATCTGTGTCTTTCTTACGTTTTGTTAGAAAACCTTGCCTAACTCCTGAAAGAAAAATAAACACCTAATCATCTATCTACAATCAAAAAGTGTTTGTTTTTTTATCATTCTGAGGAGTAAATTCTGGATTTTTGTACCTGATACATAAGATCTTTTGACTTCATCTGTCTCAGGAATAAATTCCATCCTCTCATATTTTGCTTTTATCCACTGTTCCAGGCAAACCCTATAATTGTGTGTGTAATGAAGTAGCAGCAATGCTGCGTAACTGATACTTTGTGATATAAAACATTGTTGACAGTACATATTATCATCACATGGTATCAATAGAGATAAAGCAGTTTCTATACAACTATATTCCAAATAATCACACAGTTATTCTTGCTACACACGGTTTTAGTGGGTAGTTTCTATGGCAAAAGAAGTTCTAGTAAATTGAGGCCATTAAGTATAGCCATACTTAACTACATAACTAACTATAATGCACATCGATTGACTTACTGCCTACTGGATGGCTTTGGTGGAACCCAACAAGGTGGTACTTTTGCTTCATAACGTTCTCTAGCTTTCCTGTTTCCAATACTGGCTATGGACTAAATATGGAGTAGCAAGTCATACAGAAATGATGCATAAACATAATAGCTGAACTTATTGTAGCTACCTTGACCATATCAGAAGTCCAGGAATCAAGGCGAACCGATCGTACTTTTGATAAACTGCTGCCTGTTAAACTCCTGTGGATTCCAGCACACTTGATGCAGATGAAGACTCCATAATTCACTGAGGCCCACTGGGGATCTATAATGCAGTCAGTAAAGCTGTCGTTGTTGCATATTAATTTTAAGCTTACTTTTCTCTCCACAATCGGCGCATACATCATTTCCCTCTGTTTTGGTGAGCTTGTCAATAAGTTCGCGTGCTCCTTCATCCTCTGCTGATCTAGGGCTAAAGGGCCCTTCATCTTCCTCAATAATGCTGTCATAATTCATTTTCTCTCTCCAGCTAGCTCGCTCGTTATCTCTTTGCTCGCAGTTTTCTGACCGACTGCGCATAATGCGCATGCTCGATTTATAAGGCTAGCGCGCTGAGCTAGGGGGGATCCCCATGGGAAAAACCCTGTTAAAGCCATTAATTTTTGTGCTCCAACTCTATTAATTTTTCATCACATGTGAGGGAATAAAAAATAAAATAATAAATAAAGGATCTGGCTATTCTGTGTTATATGTAGTATGTCCGTTAGCAGTGGCAGCACCAGTAGATTTCTCAATTGCTTCTCTGATGACCTGAACCCAAAGCTGCTTCTCTTCTGTTGTCTCGGCAAGTAGGGGAAAAGTTCTTGTTGTTGTGTTGAAGATGAAAGCGTTCTCCCCTCCCCCTAAATCGTCTGGGACTTGCTCATCTACAGAAAATCCTTCTGAAGCTGAACCAATGATGATTTCGCCAAGGGGAAACGCATCCTGAGGCCAGAAATATTAGTGACATGGTTGCAATTATAATTATTATTGCTACAATACTCACTGTTGGTTTTTCATAGTACATCAGTCTTTGCTGATCAAGAATGAAATACCTCTTTTGAAATTTTTGCTGTCAGCGAAGAAAATGAGAAATTGATGACACAGGAGAAAACAGCCTTTAATTACAGGACTTACCAGTTTATTAGCTGGGGTCTTGTGTAAGTAGCCTGCCTTTACAAAATCTCTGGACATCATGCTTTGAAACTGCAAGGAATGAAATAATATGTCTATTATGCTGTAGTTATAGTAACAACATCACTGTACCTCATCCTGTGTTTTATCAGGGTATTTTTCTTTCAGTAGTTTCAATCTGGCAGCTCGAATGGCATAGTACCATGCTATGATCTCCTAATGATAAAAATAATCAGGGTAAAGTTTCTAGCACATCATGCCGCCATGATGCCGGTTCCTCTCGATGTGGGTTGCAATTGCAAGATCACAGCGATCAATTCAGAACCGAAAAACTCTAGCAATTCAAATTAGTTCTAAGGAAGACTTACATTTTCATATTGTTAGTATTAGCCAAGCTAGAGAGAATGTGCAGCTGCAGCATTGATAAATGCAATCAATGACAAACCGAGACAGCTGACTTGGTCAGTAATTTGAAAGTAATTTTGACTGTCACGTATAGATAGCTTTCCCAACTTTAGGTGAAGCCAATTGTTGTACTGAAAGTTACTTTCAAATTACTGACCAAGTCAGCTGTCTCGGTTTGTTATTGATTGCATTTATCAATGCTGCAGCTGCACATTCTCTCTATTATCAAGGCTAGTTAAGTTACAATTGTTGTACTGACAGGAGAAATTGTCCCAAACATCTGTCACAATTATCTGAATATCAGCCCCAAGCCTTCCAGTTATCCACGAGAGCTTAATTAAAACACAATGTGTGGATGTCCCTCAACAACCTGTATACTGACCCATCCCTCCAAAAAAAAAAAAAAAAAAAAAAATAGATGGACTCACACTTACAACTCTCTCATGAGTAATGGCATAATTATTTAATCACCACAAGAAATTCCATTATCTCCCAGTTTACTACAAAATCTATGAACTTAATACTCTGTTACTGTGTAGTATTGACTGACCTCAAGCACTAAAGAGCTATATATCTACTACCAACTGCACTGCAGTCAGTTTTAAAAAATATACCTTGCCACTCTCAGCATAGACATAGTAGTTGCGGGTTTTTCCTCGGATGAGGGCAGTGATCTGCATGGCATTGGGATGACCTGTTTGTCCATTCATGGTCACATTCATGTCTGCCAATGGAATTGATTCTGTCGGATTCTGATCCTTTTAAAATAAAAATCATCTCATAAGTATGTAATTCTCTCAGATAGCCACTCACTGAAATCTTCTTAAAATATGTCAAACTTTTTCTGTCGAGAATAAAGAACCTACTCTGCCAAACGTTGTCCACTTTCTTCTTCTTGAAAAGAAACCCCTTCCTTATGCCTATATGAACAAACAAAACAGCTCCAATTAAGCATGTAAAAATAGCGAAGCCACACTATTAAGCCACCCACAGTGAACAATTAAGTCACCCATAAACACTATTAAGGCACCCACCAGTGCAGTAGTATTTAATTGAGCCACAATAATTGAACATAACACTTTCACAACACTTTCAGTCACTTATTCACTGAATTTGAAACACCTAGGGATCCTAAACACACAAAACTCTCAGCAAAATATACTAACACTTACGATGGATTGCTGATTTTGCAAAAATAAAGACTACACTCACCGGTCTTGTATGGTCTTAATCTGTCATCATCTGCATCCAAAACAAACTCTCTCCTCTCGTACTTTGCTCTGATCCACTGTTCTCTGAGAATTCTACATCAAGGGGAAAAAAATCTTTTAGTGCAGATGTAGGAGTGAATAGTGTTAACAGAGTTTGCCTTGTTGCGTTTATACAGGAAGGGACATTGGGTCACGAGACATTGAGTACAATTACATGCCACACTTTGATAGGCTGTTAGGTCATAATTTCTATGACTTTAAAAGGTGAAAAAGAAAACTTCAAACTTCACTTGGGTGGGAATAAAGCCTTACTTCATCACACTTCATAGGTGGAAATGAAGTGGGTCACACTTACATACAAAGGTGGAAATGGATTGGGTCACACATGAATTGGGTCAGCATAGAATTGGACAGCATGGTGCAAATATTGATGCTGTCCTCCACTTATGATTGTGTCTGGCTCTCTTGATAGTGGAAGGGGAAGAGAGGGAGAGAGGGAAGGGGGAGGAGGGGAGGGGAGGGGGAGGTGATGGAAGGGTAGGTACCTCAATAAAATTTTACGAATGAAGTTATGGAAAGATAAATCTAGTGTGAGCATGTATCTGTCATGAGAGAGAGAGAGAGAGAGAGAGAGAGAGAGAGAGAGAGAGAGAGAGAGAGAGAGAGAGAGAGAGAGAGAGAGAGAGAGAGAGAGAGAGAGAGAGAGAGAGAGAGAGAGAGAGAGAGAGAGAGAGAGAGAGAGAGAACTTACAGACTATCCGAGGGAACTGGTACTTTGCAGCACTCTGGGACATTTGCTTCCCATGTCTCCTTGGCTCTCTTGTTCCCCAACTCTGTCATTTGCTGGTGAAGTGGAGAGGATAAATAGTTACAGTATCAAATGGAAAACAACAAAATAATGGACATCAATAAATGAAAAACAAGACAACAAAACAAATGCCCTGGGACTGAGAGTTCATTCAGCAGATTGCATCAATTGTTATGGATGATTATGACAATACTTATCGTACAAAAGCAGAAAAGCAGGTTATTATGGACTTTTGTACTATTGAATAACAAACAATGCAATGGTCTTTTTCTAAATTGGCATTATTTACTCTTTTTTATTATTTCACCAAATATGGGAATTTCAGCACTCACTGTGATATTTTCATCTGTAAAGTCATCAAGGGTGAGAGATCTGACCTTTGTCAGGTGAGCCCCAAGACCTCTGTGGATTCCACTGCACTCAATGCATATGAAAACTCCAAATTTGACATCTGCCCAGTCAGGATCTGTGTTGACATACATCATGACCTACCAAATGTCAATCACTACCTCCTTAGGTCTGAGATGAACCACGCATACATTTTTAAAAAAAATTCTTTTTTTTTTTGGATCATTCTACATCTAATATCTGAACATCAATATTGATTCTACTTTTCTAAAGCAAGCATCACTCAACTTAACTAAAAAGTGGTAGGAGTAAAAGTTTGTGATCAACAGGAAAGTCTGTGCTGTTATGTTCAGCGAATCACATCTCATGCAGCTGGTGTTTTGTTTTCCAGAATCTAAACAAACTCGTCCACTGCTTATGGTTGACATTATTATTATGTGTCATCTTTGTGCATCCCTAGTTCTGCATTTTTTGACAAACACAATACTATCAAGTCTTAGCACAACTCCACTAGATCTAGCAGCACAATTTTTGAGATTCTAGCATTTATAGGTGATTTATGGATCATGCAACCTGAATGAAAGCATGATCTGCTATTCATCATCACATGTTCTCTTTTTCTAAAAGCACTTTTTAGAGTTTTGTCTGAGTCTGTTTTTGTTTTCCTAAAACTGGCGATCCTATTTATGAAAATTATTGTTTCATAAGAATCTTCTGTTTCTTCTTTAATCAATGACTTGTAAATTGACTTTGTTCATCGAGGGGGGGGGGGGGAAAGAGATGGGAGAGAGGTGAGAGAATTGCGAGAGGGTGGTCTCTTGGTTTTCTCCCATGCACTCATATCAGATACACAAATAACCCATGCCATGGTGTATATTGACAAGCTAACCATTCAAAACTTATTACCAAATACATGCACACAGCTACACTTCCCAAACCTAATAAGCATGCAATAGTTCATAGTGGATGATTGAACAATCACTCACACTGTAGAATAGTAATTACATCCAACTAAAAATTTGAAGTCATAATAGATATAATGTTCTTTGACAAATGAATGGATGTTAGCTTTATTAATATATTGTGCAGCTGTTCTTGTAATTGTAGCTGGGGTAAGGCTTGGGTTCTTTAAAAAAATAATGGGAGGGTTTAAGCTTCCAAGTCCCCCCCCCCCCCCCCCCCCCCAACCATTTAGGATATGAATGAAAGCAGTGTAGCTAGTTGTGCCAACCATACAGCTGTCATGAGGTGTCACAGAAATACCTACTCAAGTCAACTAGATGTGGCTTATTTTGTGGGCTTGTTGCGTAATCCCAAAGGGGTTGGTCAAGCGTCCAGTACTCTAGCTAGCTGGCTAGCTATATAGCTACACTACAAGGCCAGGCCAACCCAGCTAGCTAGAGCTATGAGCTTACCCTTCTGTCCACAATCTGCACACACATCGTTGCCCTCAACTTTCTTTAACGCCAGAATAGCTCTTTTATTAGGGCTATCCGAAGTAGACATTTCCAGTCGAGTTAGTAGCCTAACTCTTCGACTTTAACCTTAGCTTACTGGATAATTAGTCTGCACCACCGCCGCCAGTGGTTTCTCTTGATCGGCTATGAATGCAGTTAAAAGTTGAAAGTTCAAGGCTACGCCCCCTTTTGCCACACTCCGAATACGCATGCGCATCTTGTTTGCTGAGTCAACAAAAAGCGCTATGTATTATGTAGGCAGGAAAAAATTTTATGTTGATACTGATGAGGAATTCAATGGAAGGAAAATGCATCAGGGATCCCATAGTGGCTAGACTTGTTTAGCATTATACAAGCTTCTCTTACACTACAATACTGTAATAACTTAGTCACTACTAATTCATGGGCATAATTTTGAGTACTTGAATGAGCATAGCTAATAGTTTTAAAATTTTGAGTACATGTACTTGAATGAGCATAATATGGACATTGCAAAAAAAACATAATAGGGTCATGCTGAGCTGAACCCTTCTTTAATAGCTTCCAGTTCAATTGAGTTTTGGCATACCATAATACCAGATTAGTGATTAATAACGTGATTCATAGTGCCATGCAGTCTAGTAATTATAATCATGTTTATCAGTAGATTTCATGGTTATGGCTTGCTCATTTAAATGTTTGTGTGTATTGAGAATTCTGGCTTCCTTTAGTCGTAATGATATGACATCTGTGGTTGGTTCTGAGTACCTGGTATTTACAGATGGTACAGTATTTAGCAAATGAGCCTGGAAGTTGCAATTGACAAGCCTGGTGTGGTGGCTTTTGAAGTGACCTATGGATGGGTCCTGATAAACTGGAGCAGGTGTGCCACCTTTATACTCTCCCTTCATTACAGTCAGCCTGTTATGCATTATGTAGTCTATGCAGTGTATATATATATTGCTTCCAAAAATGCATACGCACCAGTATAATCAGCATATTTTGTCCACAGATACCATTCACCCCTTTCTGTACGTGTGATTAGGTATTAAATTACACAGACCATCCTGCTTAAACATGAACTCAACTCGACCATGATGATGTGACAGCTGTTATTAATCAATGGGAATTCTCTATGGATTGCATACATGAATGCATTAAGCATCATTAGGTCAATGGGTAAGTGCTTTTATTTCTTAGATCTTGTAAGCCACTATACCTATTTCTCAGTCCTTATGGGACAACCATAATAACTTCGATGAATCAAAATGAAATGGTGAGGGGGGTGATGTTATTAATTAATTAATAGAGAGTGTGTATGCGTGGACACTTATCCGTTAAGTTGTTATGCTTCCATACCCATAATTGGATATGCCACATGCATGTACAGACATGATATGGAAGCTATACTATATCCCACAAAACATCATGCTTCATGCAACTCACTACCATGGGAAGGATGTTGGCAAAAGTTCTCTTAATTTAAAGCATGAAATATGATAGGGTGTGATATGCACCATCATAATAATGATCATAGACTGTGTGATGTAAGAGTGAATTCTTGGCTTTCCTTGGGGTTCAACTAGCGATGGGGATACACCGCCTGCCCAGAATTAATGATGCATGGAGTAAGGATGTGCACCATGTTGAACAATGATCATAGACTGTGTGATGTGCACCATGTTGAACACGATCAGTTTGTGCTTTTATTCCTTTTGAACTTGATTGTTTGAAGGGTGGGATATTTCAAAAGAAATACTGGCCAAAGTGAAGCCAGAAAGACTGTACAGCAAACAGCTATTACACTCCCAATTACCGATACGAAGTTTAGTAAAAAAACCACGATCATATTGTTATTGCCCCCAAGGAAAAGAGACAGTATGCCAAGAGAGTAGAAAAAGGTGAGCACATAGACAAGAATGATTGTTGTCTTAGCACTTTTGAAGCCTTTTCTTTTCACTCGTCTTATAAGTAGTGAAAGGAAGACAGCCAGGGCCATTATAAAACTCTTCAGAACATATAGGGCTATTGACCAAGTCAAAAAATTGTCACATTCGCAGATATTTTGTCTGATTTCGGTTACAGCATTATTCCTTGTGATCAATTTACGGAGTTTCCAGGGGTTCACCACATTCCATGCAGAGAGAAATGCGAGATCACATGCAATCAAACAAGCAATGAATAAAACTAGAATCTCATCAGAGACAAATCTAACAGGACCATGCCGGAAATGACTGAAGATTCTGTATATCCTCCATGTTTTCGCACAGATTGTACCAAAGATGAGGTCGAATCCTAACGCTATACACCAGACTTGTAGACTGCACTCTACTCCAAAGATGACTGGGTCTGGTGAATCAGGGGACATACCCTCTACCTCTTGAATTATAAACACTATCAACGATATTATGAATAAGTAGCACCCAGAAAAGATGAAATAACTCAGGTAAGGGCTGGTGGCTTTTAGTTCTTTGACATTTGCATACTTGCAATATGCAATTTGTAGCATCAGAAGAATTAATACCAGAACAGTACATACAATGAGAATTGAGATTCCTAGTGTCATTCCAACTTTCTGTGTTATATAGGCAAACGTGCTTTCAACAGTGAAGTTCTCAGTACTGAAATTCAGGGTGTTGTTGGAGTAATAATGACCAGTGTAGTAAATTGTTTCATCCTGGATCATAATTGATTGGTTTAAGGTTGCGCCTAGAGTCCTAACATCCCTTGTCTCAGGATTGAAAGACACTAGTCCTGACATCCCTTGGAATTCAAGATTCAACAAATTTTCTCGCATGGAGTTCCCAATTTCTAGATTTTGGGAGCCAACCATGTATTTTGTTAGATCATGCACTTGCATAGTCATGTTCAGAGCAAGAGCAAAAGCCCAAACAGCATCGTAATATCCATTTTTAAAAATTCTTGCTGTAGAGGGGAGATCATTCATTTTGATATTAATTTCTCTTAGATATTCATGAAGATACTTGTCATACAAAGAGTCATACGTTTCGTAGGAAATTTTAGCTTCAGTTTTGTTCGAAGATGTGTCTGTTCTTTGGTGCTGGTAGTTGAAGAAAATAGTACCATTCAGAGCATTCCGCATCTCAGTAGAATTACAGTTAGTACTTCCTTGTAAGAAGTCATTTTCCACTCGCTCAATGAATACATATTGAATAGAAGGATAGATGAGTCCCATTTTGTAAGCAGCGCATAGAAATTCTCGTGCTAAATCCCGTCCAGAAAATACAAAATATGCCCTGATGCCATGTTTTTTAATATTCTGTAATGTAGTATTTAATGCTAAATTCCTTAGGGTGAAGTGTTCTAGCTTGATTTCATTTTGTCGAGTCTTATTTCTAAATGCACTGAACGTAAGAGCATGATAATCTCTTGATTCATCATACAGAGCTCCAACTATTGTCCAGTTTGCCTTCTTTGCTAGTTCCAGAAAGCCGTCTACAATCAAAATGGATGAGGCAACAGTTCGAAAGCTATTGTTGAACCTCTGTACATCTGCCGTGATGTCAATACTTGGTGTAGTGGCTATTGAGATCTCCATGAGATTCAAGAGAGGGTGAACAGTGTGCCTGGCAATGTATGTGGTTGCTTCTGAACAACCAGGACCTACAATACCCACTAGATTAAGATTCTGTTCTGCACTCACATGAAATGTCTGATTTATGAAGTTCAAGATTGTTTTGTCCACTAAATGACATCCAGAATCTGCTTCCAGAAGTTTTAGTGTATAGTCTTGCAGAATATCACTTCGATTATTAATCTGATTCACGGCCAGTCTGGCTGCAGGGATCATTGCAGGACCTCCAGTCCATCCGGGCTGTCTCTCCTGATCAGGGAATGGTGCCATGGTCAGAATGAATAGTGGTTTTTTATCCTCGGGCTGCATGCTTGCCAGGGCCACTATCAGCAGTATAGATGCGAACCAGAGGTAGTTATCCATGCTTAAAGTTGAACGAGCTGATATCGATAATGAATTATTATGTACCACAAAAATTTTTCCGAATTGCGCATGCGCCATTTCCTGGAGTTAGCTAGCTCCGCCCCGGCCGGCCCGGCCCTATAGTAGTGATACCGCGTACCGGATGCTATGGTGGGCGGGGTCAATTTTTTATACGTAAAAATAATACTGCAGGACGGCACCAAAAGTGACCAAGATATAACCTGGCTGCGAAGGTCCAGATCCAAAGAAATCCAGGAAAAAAACATATCAACAGAATCCTAATATTCTAGAGAATCTAACTGTAACAGTTTCTTTTAGATAGAGTGCTAAATTTAGATTTGATGTTCAAAAACATATTTAAATTTCGATTTTCTTATGATATAACACTTGAACAGGTCATGAAACCATATTTTTTGGAAACTGCATCAAAAACTGATCCTGGTACCTTGGATAACTTCTTGTATCAAGCGGAAAAGAAGGCACGCAAGAAGGATAAGGCATTCAACTTATATAACTGATGGGTCAAAGTTCATGACCTCAACCCTTTCCCACTAAATTTGAATCTGTGCTGCCTCAGGTGAATAGCCTAACCCCCCTCACCCCCATAGTACATATTTTAATGTAAAATAAAAGTGATGAAAAATGCTTGAATTCTGAATCAATCTCTGAACAACATAAATCAGTTCTGGCTGTGGAGTAATGCTGCAGTCTGTTCCTTAATAACAGCAAAGCTCCCAGATCCTGTACATGATTTTGAACATCAATCACTGTCCACTGCAAAGCTTGGCAGCATAAATTGCAGACTTAATGCCACAAATTCTAAAATATAGCAAAGCCGTAATACAGTAAATTTGAAATGAGCAATCAAAAACACGCTTTACATGGGGAGGGTAGGTCTACTGAAGTTCCTAACTTTGTTAATGTTGTGTACATTCAAAATAGAGACAGACTCTAGGACAACAATTGTACAACAGTTCCTACTAGTCTGGTGTTATCCAGACTACATGGCCTATTTTTTTAAATTTACCCTTAGTTCTATAGTCATTTTCTTACTCTTCCATATGAACTTTGTTTGAAGAAAATCCATCTAGTAGATCCTAAGATACGAGCAAAAGATTACAGTACTATTAGCCATAATGACCTTTAACCTACTTTTTAGCTTTGGAAAGGTGCCGTTTTCTTAATTAAAAGAAAGTAAAATTTTCCTGTACAATTTCAATTGTAAAATGTTACGTATCTCTGCTTCTACTGGATGGATTTTTATCGGATAAAGTTTATCTGGCTGAGGAAAAAGAGCTTAATATTTTTAAGAAATGAATTTATAGTTTCATAGTATTTTTAAAAATAGCCCGGTATCGATCACTACCTATAGAATAGCGCATGCGCCACCGCACATGCACACCGCCCGCGCCGCGCCGGCATGGGGTCAAAGTATTTTAAAATTAAGCTAATCTGAACTCTAACCATAGATACTGTACATACATGAGTACTATAAGCAGACTATGACAATTGACACTTACTAGAATTTAGAACCTTTTTACATTGATAATCCTCCAGTTATCAATTTCGGAGGAGACAGCTTAGACCACCGAAAACTTCCCTACTCACATAAATAACCGTTACTATGCAGGTACCGTAACGAGCTAATTCCATCGCTGTGACGTCATTGCCCGAAAAAATTTTGCGCGTTTCCTATCCCTAATGTACAGTATCTATGCTCTAACCTAAGACACATAGCTGGAACCATCCGGACTTCCTTAGATTGTGGTGTCCAGGTGTCCAGGATTTAGTCTATTTATCCAGAAGGCTCAGTACAGTGGCATTGCCATAGGTACCATCTGGTGCAATCTGGCAATGCCATGCATTTTAAATACAAACTGAATTGACTTATGTAGCCTCTTGTTATTGTACTAATGTATACACAAGCCTCTTAAAAAAAAGGAAAAAAAGAAGAAAGGGTAATGAGTACACAGCTTACATGGAAGTGATAATGACTACATCCACCACATTACACATTATTTACACTCACTTGGCACCCATTTCTCACATTACTGGTATCAACAGAGTGTTAATTGTACATAGAGCTTGATAAACAAAATGAACAACCATGAACCCACGATACAACCATAAAAATGATAAGTACATAAAAATCAGATATGTGTGCTTTCATTTATGATTCACTGAAAAGCTATGTGTGACTGATAAAGTTTGCGTCATTGTCTCTGATTCGAACCTGTGTGCTTTCCACTTGGCCTTAAAAATTAGTTTTAAAGGTGGCAGAAAGATCAAGACAGTACACACTGCAACAGAAGCAATACCTTTGATGCTCAAAGCCAAATAACTCACCGTAGCCAAGTGTATTTTAGTAGATCCATACAGGATAAGATACACAGGAATGGCTATGCTGCCAATGAACATAAGTATGTAAACCAGAGCGTTTGTATACTTAGTCTGTTTGTATTCCCGTTTCGGAATTCTTCTTGTGAGTATTGAAAGGTAAACTACCACTAACAACAATAGAGCCTTTTGACATGCAAGGCACAAAGACCAGATCAAAACCTTATCACATCTGCACACGATTCCCACACTGAGTTCCTGTTGCTCTGCTTTTGCAGCAGACCATGGATTCACCAGGTTCCATGTAATGTTGAAAATGGTGTCCACCACCAATAGCACACAGATGAATAAAACGAGGCGAAAGTCTTCCAAATGCTTGATGAAACTGGCAGAACTGTGTGAAAAAATTCGGTACACTCGCCATGTTTTGGCACATATTGTTCCAAGGATCAGTGTTGGGGCTATTGACTCACACCAGATCACAGCACTGCAAAACACCCCGTAATATACATACAAGTTGCTGTGTGTATCATTGAAATTCAATCCTCTCTTTATCTCTTCTTGAATAGTTAAAAATAAAACGGAAAGTAAATAGAGATAGCATCCGGAGAATATGATGTGATTCAGAGCAGGACTGGTGGCCTTCATGAATCGAATCCACTTGGTGTTAGCAACATGGAAAGTGACAGTAATGATGGTCATTGCGACGAGGATAGTGAACATAATGGCAACTACATACGTAGGGGATGATACTGACACCAAATTGAAATGACTCTGCTCTATCAGTAGGGACTCATCTGAGAGATTCAATTGCTTTCGTGCTTCTCTTCTTGGATCGAAAACACCAATCAGACGTGGCTTTTCATGCATAATCTGAAACATTTCAAGCACTGTTACGCCTTCACCATCTAATGTGGTCGAGTTGAAGTGAACAGTTCCACGCACTCCCTGAAAATTAACTTTTAGCATTTCCTCACGGATAATGTTAGTCATTTCATGATGTCCATATTTGTAGTTATCCAATGAAAAATTAGAATTCTGCATGGAAGCGTTAAAACTGAGAGCAAAAGCCCAAGTGGAATCATAATATCCACTCTGGTGCTGTGTTTCAACCACTTTCGAAAGATTCAGTTGATTTTTGTAAGCATTGAGCATTACTTTGTATTCTTTCTCAAACTGGTTGTAGTCCATACCACTGATCAGAGGAGTTTCTTTATCTTCTCGGATCAATCTAATACCACTCAGTAAAACACCTGTAACAGCTTTCAGCATGTCTTCTTTGCTGCATTTATAATCAATTTTATTGAGGCTAAAGGACACATTTACCTTGAAGTGATCCAAACGTCGCTCACTGAAAATAAACTGGTAGTCGTCATGAATCATATTTTCATGCTTGGCTAGACACATCAATTTGCGTGATATACTTGCACCTCCGAACACAAATATTATCCGATGTGTATTCTTTATTTCAATGAGTGGGATTTGCGAATCGAACAAGCCGTATGATCTTGCCGATATATTGTTTTCTTTCAAGCTTTTCTGAAAGCGAGTTTCAGTAGTGACGTGGACTAACCTTTCAGCTTCGTAGAGGATTGCAACACCCTTGTAGTTCTTTTGTCTTATCAATTCCAAGTACATTTGGATGTAGCCTAAATTGGACGGGATGGGTCGGAATGTGTTTGGATATTTCGTCTTATTGACCAGCAATGGAGATGTAGCACTTGGAGCAATATTGATCAAACTAACCCCATTGTACGCTATAAGAGATGCAAGGTGTATGGTCGAATCGGAGCATCCTGGTCCGACAATCCCGATAACTTGATTACTACCTGACTTGCCAAACAGTTCTTTGAAAAAACCTTCATGGACTTTCGTGATTACATCACAGCCAGAGTTGGCCACTAGCAGTTCCAGCTTGAAACCTTCCAATATGTCACACCTTGAGTTGATGTGTTTCACAGCCAACTGGGAGCCTGGGATGACAGCTGGTCCTCCAGCCCATCCTGGACTCAATTCTCGGATGGGGTTTGGAAAGGGCGCCATGGCTACCAGGTGCAGCGTTTTTGTCTTGGTGGGACATACCGCTTCTTCCTCTGTTATTGGTGTCAGTTCCCCACTGCCCGAGTCTGTAGTACTTGCACTGCCTGCAGGATCACTTTCTCCTAAGGAGCAGAAAAGAAGCAATGTTACTACTAGTGCCAGCATGGCGAAGCAGCACAGTCTCATCTTTTCGCCATATGCGTATAGAATTAGAGGTGTGAGATGCGACCTCTTTTTCACTTCGATCAGGTTCGCTTTGATCTCACGCTCTTTAGGGGCGTAGCTGATATCACAGGATGCTAACCTAAGCAGGTTAAAGTACAGCTTAATAGCCTAATAGCACGCACAATTTTGGGGAAAACCATTACAGCTCCTATAATCACAGAGTGGACTGTGAGTAATATCAGGAGCATATAATGAGCGAATGCAGTATCATAGGTAATGAGGTTCTTACTGCCCAGGCTCTGAAGACCAGGTTCTGAAGAACCCCACTGGTCTTAGCTATAATTATTTTCATGAGGATTTCAATACTGGCATCCTGCCTGCTTTCATACCACTTCCTTCGTGGTTAAATGTTGATGTCTGCGAACAAGGTAAACAATAACAGGGGGGTAATCTCCATTAAGGCCAGTCCGGCTTTGGCCGGACCAATATTTTTTGAGACAGATTCACTGAATCTCTAGAAGTAGGAGTGCAATTATAAACTACTGCAATTATGCGAACTGATGAGGGGAGATGTAATTGCAATAATTACTGGTAACTACACTAGTAATTTGTTTACCACTAGAAGTGCATATCATCCTGCATACCTCTGGATGACACTTGTTGTCTTGCACAAAAAAAAAAAATTAATGGTAAGAAATTTTTTTATCAATATACATGCCAAACCCCCCTTAGATTGCTTCTCAGACACCTTAATCACAAAAATTTCCTGGGGGGGGGGGGGGGGGGGCATGCCCCCAGATGGCATGCCCCCAGATGGCATGCTTCGTGCACTGTGTGATCATAATAGCCTGACCAAATTTAACCTCAAGATTACACCCCTGAATAATAGGGTAGATGTGGGTATTATGAGTCAGTCCCTATTATGGGTTCACCACTTGATAAGAATCTACAAGAGTTGATACTTTAGATATGAAAACTTAATCATTTTTTTTGGTCTTTTGATCAAATAAAATCATCCAGAAAATGCCTTATTCATGCATAAACATAATTTTAGATGAGAACTTTAAAAATGGGTATAATCGTAACCAATCTGAATAAAAAAAGCGCAGGAAAGCAATGATGCCATAAGATGGAGTAAAAAATGAATTTTAAAGTAATCTAAGGTTATTATTTTTATTTTGTAGAAATCTTAGCTACATTATCAATTTTTAGAGACAAAAATCAAGCCAGCGACTCATAATTCATACCTTTGACTCATAATACCATCCTGAGTATGTTATGTAAGATCATAACTCCTATCTACAAGATGCAATATTTTTATTACTTTCTCCACACATTAGTTCTACATAACCTATTTTATATCTGGAGCAATTTTCAGGATTCTAAGATAGTCCATTTCCAAGAAAAGAGCAACAATACTTAGCTGACTCGCGCCAGCACGCTGGCTCTGCGCGTGCGTGCCAATCTACGAGTATCTGTGTGTGATGACCCTTACCTAGTATTTTTTACGCATGCGCTACTCCTAGATTATAAAAAGGCGTCTTCTTTTACAATTTCTTCCCATAGCCTAGCTAATTAAGATGGATTGGTTAGTAATTCAGAGAGTACTCTTGATGGTGATCTTAAGGATATGTTTCGCCGATCAGGAGAAACACAATATTTCTCTTGTGGTAATGGCACCCTTTCCTGAACTGTCTGTTGGATGGAGCAGAGGACCTGCACTAATTCCAGGAGCCAGACTTGCTGCAAGGGAGATCAATAGAGATGCGAGCATTCTCCCGAACTTTACGCTCAACTTAATAGAATCTAACAGCGGCTGTTCAACTACTTCAGTAGCCACGATTAGTTTTGTTCGCGATATTTTCACAACGTCAAAGCAAGTAGTGGGCATCATAGGTCCAGGGTGCAGTGCAGCAGCTCTTAGAATTGCTAACCTGACCTCCAAATACGAGGTTAGCCTGATTCATATCACACCTAGTGCTACCAGTCCTGAATTGGAGGATGAATCCAGAAATACAACCTTTGCTACCATCAGCTCTGCCCTTTCTTATGTGGAAGTTTTTATTGAAATCATCAAACGCAACAAATGGACCAGGATTGCAACTCTGCAAGATGAAGCCCGAGTTTACTTCAAACAAACACACTCAGAATTCATATCCACTATAAGGAACAAAAATATTGAGATAGTTTTCACAAGGAATATGTATGATGGACAAGTGAGTGTTCTTCCTCTTCAGAGCTTGAGACAATCCCTGGCTCGAGTGGTAGTAGTCTTTGCAGGAACCAGCATTGCAGCACAAATGCTCTGCTATGCTTATCACAATAACATGCTGTTCCCAAACTATCAGTTTATGTTCCATGACAGAACCATGAGTCAGCTCGTCACTAATGTGAAGGACTTTGAGACTGAAGATGGCACATACAATTGCAGTGAAGAACAGATGAGGAAAGCTACTAATGGAGTAATCCTCAACACATTTGATCTCGAACCGGAAGAAAATTACACGGTGCCATTGCTTCAAAAAACCTATGGAGAATACATGAAAGATTATCAGCAAGAACTCGAAGAC
Organism: Crambe crambe; assembly: GCA_963924555.1. Taxonomy (NCBI): domain Eukaryota; kingdom Metazoa; phylum Porifera; class Demospongiae; order Poecilosclerida; family Crambeidae; genus Crambe; species Crambe crambe. The sequence goes on along the minus strand of OZ004594.1, from coordinate 1,463,709 downwards.
TACAATGGAGAAAGGAATGAAACTGGAAATCCTTATAGCAACTCTTACCACGATGCAGTGTGGGCAATGGCCATAGCTTTGCACAATGCCTCGGAGAATGGACTAGATCTCTATTCTTATAAGTATAATAAAAATGAAGACACCAGAAAAATAATAGAGTATCTTAAGAGAGTGAACTTCACAGGAGTTTCCGGGCCAATTCTCTTCCGAAATAAAACCAGGTCAACAATATCTGTCATAGACATAAAACTGATACGAAATGGAACCACAACACTCATAGGGACATTCGATCGGTCACAAGGGGAACATAATAAACTCTATATCAGCAAGCCTAATAATTACATGGGGGAGAGAATATTCACTGATGATGACTTCCCAAGGGAACCAGAGCAAGTACATGCTGGAGTGGGAGGGTTCATCATCGTGCTTGCACTGTTACTGATCATGGTGACTGCCCTGCTTCAACTGGCCCACACATTTTGGTACAAATATCGAAGCATCAAAGCCACAAGCCCCAACCTCGGCCATTTGGTGTACTCTGGGTGCTATCTCTTTGGGATAGGAATACTGGTACTGTCCTTCCAAGAAATCATCCCTCTCCCCTACCCGCTAGGCAAGCACGAAATCTACTACTCTGTTCTCTGCAACGCATTCACTTGGTGTTTCATTTTAGGATACACGCTCATCTTTGGAACAGTTTGTGTCAAAATTTGGAGGGTGTATAGACTTTTCAAACATTTTCAGAACAAGAGTCCTGGGATTTTTCTCAGTGACAATTCTCTCATTATCGGTGTGATACTCATGTTACTTGTCGATATCGTCATATGCACGACATGGAGTGCAGTCGATCCATGGGTGATTAAAATCGAAGAAATACCTTTCCAAGAGGGAGATACAGTTATAAAATTCAGATCAGAGTGTACCTGCACACATATCACCAGTTGGATAATTGCTATCGCAGCCTTCAAAGGAATACTTGCACTTCTGCTGGTGGTGCTTTCGATATTGAATCGTCGTATCAAAAGGAAGGACTTCCAGCACACAAGGAAAATCAACATCATGATCTATGGCATTACAATGCTAGCAGGTGTGGGACTACCTCTCTTGTTTTTGCTCAAAGACAGCAATGTATACGTCAGTTATGTGATTCTCTGTATCCTGCTAAAGACCACCATCGTCTTGTGCTGCCTCACTTTCTTTCTACCCCCCATCTTCCCTGTCCTCAAGATAAAGATAACTGGGACTGAACTAGAAGCAAGAGTGAGAAAGTTATCTTTAGACTTGTCACAAAGGAGGGCAAGCATTTCAACCCTATTAAACAACAGCAACTCTGGATCTCTTTAATCTTATAATCACGTATACAACTTTTGCACTATTTCTATTGGCTAGTTCACTCCACCATCAATAGAACCACACTCATAACAATCATCAAAACTTTCAGCAGTTCATTATAACTATTATTTTTTATCACAAGAGTGTTCAGCCAGCCATGACAAAAAATATTTAATTTTAATTATGATGATTTTATAACATAGTTTGTCCAGCTCAAATTCTTAATGAATGTTTGACTATCCAAAAAGTGTTCCTGCTCCACCAACAACTTGAGAGTGATCTCCTTAAATACTTCACTCCGAGACAACTGCATTATAAAAAGAGTCAATTTTTATTATACAACAGTATTCCATGATGATGACTTCACACCCATAATTAATGTGTGATATGTATCCTGTTACTCTTTACATGCAGCAGTGTGCATCGTGTACGTGTGTGAGTGTGTGTGTATGTGTGGTTCTGAGAATATGCACATGACTAACATCAAACGCACACACAATAGACCCATTGGAGTTATATACTTCTTGACTGAAATTATTCAGTGAGTGTGGCATAACATGCAGCGAGGCTGACTCTCAGGTGATGACTTATTATATCCCTCCAAAATGCCCCAGGTGTACACGAGTGGTATGTGTTGTGGGTGATATGTGTGTCAACTCTCAGTGGGTGCTAGGTGCTAAGCTTATCTAGGTGCTAAGCTTATCTTGGTGTTTTTTTGTTTTGTTTTTTTACAGCTTTCTATGTGATGCAGCTGCCTGTCACCAACAGCAAAGATTTGGAGTACAGAGACCCATTAGAGCCTGCTCCCTGGCTGGCTGTCAAATATTGCACATTGCCTTAGTAATACTGTGTTCAATAAGACACCATGCCAGGTCAGATACAGGCTACTAAAGTATTTCTATCCTTCCCAGAATTGTAAGAGTAGGAAACCAAACATTTTATACTTCCCAGAATTGTAAGGGCACTCCTTGTAGAGATACATCATAAATCAGTTGGAATTGGAGTTATGTTTCCACTAGCTAACTAAATTAACCTGCCAGTACTTACTATGTCTTCTTCCCTGTTCCCTCCAACCTTCCGTGAAATTTTTAATATTGGTTGGTGTATTTGTAGTGTAATGTACTATTATTGGTTGCTAAACAACATGTAGTGTAAATAGCTTTTTATGTAGTTGTATGTAACATACCTCCCTAAACTTGAGCTTGTCTCTGAACAGAGTCAAACTGGGGTTGTTATCCATCTTCACCTTAGCTCTGAACTCATCGATTCCAAGTTCACGTATTCCTGAAAAGAATGTTAATTTTTCAAGGCAATTAAAAGCCATGCAGTTTATGACCTTCCCTGAAGAATTAAGTTGCTACCTTTGGAAAATAGCTATCTAGAGACCCATCACGGGTTCAGCATGCTTTACTCAGCAGGGAATATTTTCTTTTATAGCCTCAAGAGACCCATCACAGGTAACTCAGCTCAGCAAGTTCCTTACAAGAATAATATTAGCATCAATGCTTTTTATAGCCTCAAGATTTATTACCTAATGCCTATTGCCTACACTGTAGTATAACTATAGTGAACACCTCTTGGCCACCAAAAGTTGGTCTCTTAATGGAGGTACAGAGGTCAAAGTCAAGCAGTGGTCTCTGATGTGGGTATAGGATAGATGTGGTCTCTGATGTGGCTATATAAACCACCTCAAAGCAGGTAACCAAAATACTTCCGACATAAATGTCTCTTATTAGCGTAATAAATGTTCGTATGGGGTACATACATCGCTGCACACTAATCATCCAATGCTGTAGCAACCTCGGCACCCTGATCATTCACAATAACTGCTATAACTTTCTGATTGTAAAAGAGACCACCTTTTGGTGGCCCAGAGGTGGTTCCTATAAACAGGTTTCACTGTACCATTGACTTTGACCTTTGTAAAGATACCAACTCCATTAAGAGACCACCTTCATTAAGAGACCGCCTTTGATCTAGAGAGGTTTCACTGTATTTATTGTGTAATAGGAGCTAGATCTTTTACAATACTGCTCTCTTTGATTGGCAGTACAAGTGAATCCAGACCCACCCCGTAATGAAACCACTTCTCTATTACACAGGTTTCACTGGGATGTTATGCTCTCCACCAGTGCACATGCTAACAACGCTGCATAGCCAGCATCAAGGGTCAAATTTCCTATTCCTAGCTTCCTGACGATGGCAGCTGGCACATGCTCGTGATGCACTGTCTGTCTGCATGCGTGCGTACGTACACATGCCTTTACTTATGTCTATTTGTTTGTTTGTCTCTCGCACTTACAGTTGGAATGCTGATTAAAATGTTGCTTAAATGTTGGGAACTTACCATAGGACATCATTAAACAGGTAGCTTCAAGTCCCAAGCCCCTTCCTCTGCTTGGCGTTTCTGAAGAATGATTAGGATAAGAGAGATTCAGTAGAATTCATTGACTTTTGGGATATGAATACTGAGAAAGCTGCATTTTACTTTGGGGAATAAAATTCATTGTGCACAATGTCTTCAATTGGCAAGGGAAATCTTGCATGGATATCAGTTCACAGAACAGATCAATCAGTCTTTCTTCAAAGCCTTTGCATGGAGGAGTTGGGGGTATGTGAACCACAAAATTAACAGAAGAATAATTGTGTGCACTGCCTAGGAATGCTTCATGTGACTATTATGGAATTAGTGAAAATTGAAGCCTCCACTCCCCCTCCCTCCTTAAACCATACTGGTCTTGTAGGGAGGGGGGCTGCAGGAGGGGGGGAGGAGGGGGGAGGAGTAGGGGGATGGCTCGTCCTCGAAATACTGTCTGATCAATGAGAACAAAAGATGTTTGAGGTAGACTCCTACTACACAGTAGTCAGTTGAAAAAAAAATTACTACTGGAGTGAATGGTTTTCCTAGAAAAAAAATTAAAATCCAATCGGAAAAAAATGTTGACCAGACAGTTGTTGACTTACTGCATCCAGTACTTACAAATTATTGAACAGCTTTCACATAATTCTACAATGTTAAATGGCATTGTTGTGTAGGACGAACCTCCTCTCAAAAATAGCGGCACTCTGAGTTACAGCATATTAACAAAATGATATTGATTTATGGAACTCCAATTGTGTGCGGTTAAAATAGATACAAACTCGATCTCAATTGTCTACAAATCATTTTCAAAACTAGATGTTACGAAGGACAACAACAACAACAACGACCTGAACATGATAATTATTATTACGACTCTTATTCAACCCAGAATCTTTATGATCAGGACAGGCAGATCCATCCACCTTTTAATTATTGAAGAAAACCTTTCCAACTACAATAATTATTAAATTTTAATTACTCTGATCTGCATGGATAAAAATGATTTTTTCCCCGAGTTAACATTACCCACATCATGGGGATACGACCTGCATGAAGCTCACTAATACTTAATGAATGTAATTAGGGGCTGAGGGTGAGTGCTAAAATATTGACATGGGAGTATTATAATCACTTTCTGTGACTGCACAGTCCTTCCCACATGTAATTACTTAAACTCAAAGGACTGTTTAGTGGACCAAGTATAACTATCCCACTACAAGTAGGCAAACAAACATTCAGGGTGATTCGAATTATGGTCAATTATGCTCTCTCGTTCTTGGAACGAGTCCTCATTCTCTCCTTTCTGAGCAATTAAGCACTTCAATTTTGGCCTTCAATTTTCAGTTTTTTTTTTCAGCATGCAATTAGCAGGAGGGAGGGATCCTATAGATAAAAGCGGGTCCTTGAGGTGATTCCTATAAGAGCATTGGTATACAATTGTGAGACCATATATATATATAAGGCTCCAGATTTTCAAAGGGATTCATGTGGCTTTGAAGTACATGGGTCATGCAACATGTCCAATGAAGGTGCAACATGTCCAATGAAGGTGCAAAATAAAAACAATAAGGCTGTAAAATGTAAACAGGTTTGTTCCTTCCCACCTACTGTACTACCAGATGATTTTAGCTACAAGTGAACACACAGGTGTTATTCCCCCACCCCACACCCCCTCCCAATTGCGTGACCACCTAGCTACACACTGCAGCCTAGGTAACCAACCACCTTTGAACTCTGTATTGTATGAAGGCCAGATCACTATAATACTGTACTACAAGTCTTGCAACAGCAGAAGCAACAATCCATGGGCCACCATTACTACACTTCAGAGCAGCAAGAGAGAGCTATTTAGATTTGTTATTGATTTCATAAAGATTTGGCCATTCATTAAAAAACAGCTACAATTTTTTCGTGATCAATTAAAGTTAAGTGAATCTAGGCATCATGCTGAATGGCTGGATTCATTGGTCTCATGAAAAATTTGGCAAGGCAATAATAGACTTGGTAAATTTCTGAAAAAAGGCTGAAATTTTTTTGTGACCAATTTAGGTTCTAATGGTCAAAAGTGAATCTAAGCATCATGAGATTCACATTTGAGTGCTCTTGGTCTCATAAAAAAAATTTGGTCAGTTTTTGGTATATTCCCTAGTCTAAATTTCTGAAAAATGGCTTGTGACAAAAAATGGCCACCAATGCAATGACATGTGGTAAAAAAGATGCACGCAAAACACTCTATCTGGATGTCTGACTGATTTTTAAATATTTGGGCCCATAGGTGGTTATTAATTAAGCAATTACATGGAGAGTAAGTAAGCTAATGTTCTACTACCAACTTTAATGTGGGCTATTCAATCACCTAATCTGATCCTCCGAGGCTTGAAATTCATCTGTAATCCTATATATATTACTCCATGGAAACCAAAGAACCATGTTGATTCAATCCCTAAAAAAGGGCCCATGGAACTCGTACTATTTCCATCATGGGAAAATAAACATTGCTTTCCCATGGCTTTGAAATTTCTTTCATCTCATCAAAGTTTTATTAATATAATAATGTATGGGAGCCAAGAAGTCCACTTTTTCACACTAGCTCATTTAACACTTGTACCGTCCTATTGGTGGCCATGCAAAGGTGGCAAGGTGTGAACTCATTGATGAACGAACACCAATCCAGGAACACTTTTGAGTAACCGAAACTGAGTTTGAGTTTCAGTTGAGTAATTGAGTAGCATTCCTTAATAAGTTAGGTATCATCCACCAGGGCCATCGTATGACAATGAGATAACATTATTAAGACTTCATTGCTGTATGATGAATAGGAAGAAACTCTTCAGATGAGGATGCCTCAGACTGCTTTACTTAGTCAGGTAACAGTTTGAGGGGCCAACTCTCCCTGGCCCTCCTAGGATGTTTTAAACCCACATATCATCTTGACTGTTTGGTACCAGCACTATTGGGACATAACCAAGTGGTCTTTAAAGAGAGGTGGTCCCTTAATAGGGTGGTCCCTTAATATATAGGGTGGTCTCTTAATAGGGTGGTGGTCCCTTAATAGGGTGGTCCCTGGTCTTTTAATACAAGTTTTTTTCGCTGTACTTGCTATCATGATATCGATTTCTGCCACAAGAGATGGTTGTTCCCCTTCAGCTGCTGGCGAGCCCTCGCTGAGGAACATGTTGACATCTCCAACCATGGAATCTGCAAGAAGAAGAGGAAGAGCAATACAAAGCCACATACGCATGGGGAGGAAATTGCTGAGTCATCAAAAAAGAGGGGGAGAGGGAGGTCAATATTATCCAGTCATCGTAGATGGCATACGCTTGGCGTATCCACGACAGAGTGTTTATGTGTCCCAAAAAATGCTATTAAGAGAAAAGCTGATTTCAAGAAATTTCAGGAATGACTGATACATTGTTTTTGTCATCAGAGAGTCATCGCATCGCTAACAACGCGAGAACTGCCTGATGGCTTCAATAGGGCATTTCATGTCCATAGAGAGGCAGGCATCTTTAGTTGTGCTCAAACCCAGTGAATCATTAAACATGATAGATAATTAATCACTTCACTGACTCAGAGAGAACATCTGCAGAGTCTAGCATCCCTGAAATGAATTCATCAGTGCTCACAGTAACAGTCGGTCACAGGACATTTTCCAGTCAATTTCTTCATTTGTCCAGTCATTTTCTGCCTTTGTCCAACTAATTTTTCTATTATAGCTATGCTCTTAAAACTGCTATTAGATAATCATGTCCGGACAATACTAGAGTGTTACTGTGTTCCACTAGCAGTCCCTCAAAGATTTTGGCTACATTTTGAGCAGTGGCAATTTTGAAAACCATTCTCTGTTTTTACCATACTTATTATTAGCAGTGCAGCTGCACTACTACCAGCATGCCACCTGTCCACTTACCAAATTACGTACTCACTGAAAATTACTCACCAATCTCACTTGTTTCTTCCTTCTCATAGAGTTCCCTGCTCAGTATTATAAATGTACATTCTGAATAATAAATTATTCAATTAATGAAAATAATGGTATGTGGATGCTCACTGTCTTCATCGTTCATCCAAGACTGCTGCATCTCATACTCCTTCTCCAGTGTGAGTGGTTCCGAGGCTGTCAGTTCACGTAAAACTGGATCTTGCATCCATTCATGATATCTGCATGGACACCATGAATACCACCCAACCCTTTTTGTTTTGTAGAGACAGAGCCTAACCTTGCCAGTGCTTCAGTGCTGAGAACTTACTTTTTGACATGGTGCACAGAGTAAGGGACCAGGAGAACTTTCTCTCCATGCAAACAGCACTCTCTTTTTCTAAACATGTGCGCTAATAATATAATTTTCAGCGCATTAATTGGAGGCGTTCTAGTTCTGTTCGAACTTTGTACTCTTCCTCTTCTAGACACTTCCAGTACAGTGTGATAACAATGAACAATTGTGTGTTCCTTCGCTGTGGCAGAAGAGCCTCAATCTTATAGTCTCGCGTAAAGGGCCTGGCTACGTGCGAGACTATCAGTCTTAGCCAGAAATAGACATTGGAGGCCCTCAAAAAGATAGAAAAGACCAGCAAGATAGAGATAATGTCTTCTCCACAGGTCAAGAGGGGTGAACATTACCTGGCTGCTAGGAAGCAGTGGAAAGCAGCTGCCTTGATGGTCAGGGATCTGCCTGATCCGTGGATGGAATTGAGATTTGATGAGATTCAGGAAGAAACAGTGACTCGGCACATGTACAACCCTCACAGCAGAAAATGGAAGACAGATGAGGTGGTCGTGAAAATACAGTCAGAGGTATTCGATATTCTGCATGTATCCTATATACACACATCACGTGATAATCATGTGATCTGTAGCCATTTGCCCATGGGGCCATGAGAGAGTGCTACAGGATGTGAGTTTAATATCATTTCTTTTGGACACATTTTACCATTCAATTTCCCACCAAATGTAGGAAAAAGTTGTCCAAGTTTTCACAGAACCCAAACTGGAAGAATGCGTCCAACTACGTCGCCAAGCACTACATGAAGGAAGTGTCCAGAGAGACTTATTTTGAAGACGTTAAGCTCCAGATGGATTCCAAGCTGTGGGGAGAATTGTATAGCAAACTTGATGTACCAAAAAAGGTAAGTCAGTAGACTGTCACCATGGGGATAGATAATTAGAGGGATGTCCTCATTCATGTTATAGGTTGACTTCTGCCAGACTTATGTCATTGAGTTCAAAGGTCGTGAGGGGAGTCCCCTTTATGGGGTGGAACATTTTATTGACGGAGGGTACATAAAGTACAACTCCAACTCAGGGTTCGTTTCTGATGTGAACAGACTCACTCCCCAAACCTTCAGCCACTTCACCTTTGAGAAGTCAAACCATCAACTTATAGTGGTGGACATTCAAGGTAGGTAGGAGGACCTCTATGTGATAATATTATTATTACTGTACCTCTATATGATAATATTATTATTACTGTACCTCTATGTGATAATAATATTATTACTGTACCTCTATATGATAATATTATTATTACTGTACCTCTATGTGATAATATTATCATTACTGTACCTCTATGTGATAATAATATCATTACTGTACCTCTATGTGATAATAATATTATTACTGTACCTCTATATGATAATATTATTATTACTGTACCTCTATGTGATAATATTATTATTACTGTACCTCTATGTGATAATATTATTACTGTACCTCTATGTGATAATATTATTACTGTACCTCTATGTGATAATATTATTACTGTACCTCTATGTGATAATATTATTATTACTGTACCTCTATGTGATAATAATATTGTGATAATATTGTACCTCTATGTGATAATATTGCTGTGATAATACTACTACCTTTATATATTACTTAGTGCACTTTTTTTGTCCTAGGAGTGGGTGACTTGTACACTGACCCCCAGATGCACACCGTGGACATGAAGGACTACGGAGAGGCCAACTTGGGGACACGAGGAATGGCACTCTTCTTCTCCTCACACATCTGCAGTCCTCTCTGCAAAATATTGGGTTCGTGACGCAAAATTATTTTGGAACTATATGTAGTAGTATGAAGAATAGTGTCTGCTTGATTCTTAATCACAGGGTTAACACAGTTTGATCTCAGTGATGAAGATCGTGATAAACTGCTTTCAAGGCGGTGGAATTTTTCGTCCTCCACGACAAGAATCTCAGATATGTCAATCAGCGACAGTGAGGATGAAGAGAAGAATCTCACTCGGCCTTCAAATTGCAGCAAAAAGAAAGGGACCATCGCAGACCTCTATATTCGTCTGAACTCTGCCATCGATGCTGGAGTTCTTAACAAGATGGCTGATGACATGAATAAAAAAGGTCCCTTTGCACGATTATCGATAGATAGTCCACTGCCCCTGGATAGTCCCTCCATGAACAGTCCAGGAATAGTCTTCAGTGTCTCTTCACCCCTGGAAGACAACCTTAAGGGCATTGGAGATGGTGACATTCCTAAGGATAAATCCAAAGAGTCAAAAGTAGAAGACTTGTCTCGTTTGAACATTTCTTTAAGCGATAGCGATAGAAGTAAGGGGACTTCAGCTAGTGTTGAGAAGGAACGAACGAGGTTGAGAGAGGAAGCTGATGGAGCTCAGGATAGGACCCAGAATCTCAGTATACTTGGTCTGGTAAGTCCCTTTAATTAAGAGGGTGATTATTCTAGTATACCTCTTGTCTTGAAAAGCCTAACTCCTTATGATTCTAGATCCATCTGGATCTTGCACGATACCACGAGATGGGAAGGTTTTCCCAAGACCAGCAACCGGACATGGTGTCTTCAATGTACCATCTCATGAAGTCAGCAGACTGTGGCATTGCCGAGTCTCTGTATACCTTAGCACACATCTACTTACAGCAACCACATGCAGATTTCAAGGACTTGTCTGTTGAGGTATGTGTGTGAAGTGTGATGACCTGTAATGGGGGAAATTGATTGGAACCTTTATACAGCTAAATGAATTATATAAAGGGATATGCAGTGGAACCCTTGGACACTTTGGGACCGGTTATTTTAGTTCTAATAGAGAGGGTTTCCACTCTTCAGAAATTCAATTTTTTTTTGAAGTAGTATTTGGAGTTTACTGTGAGTAACAGACAGACTCTGAGAGGTTAGGGCATCCCTAATAACCTCTTCATTTAGAAGGAATTCATTTTGTGCTCATCAAGTGTATTACTACTACCATCTGTTTCAATTATGTATATATACAAATAATTAGGCAAGTCTTGAGAAGGAATGTCTGGGAATGGAGTACTTGGTCAGAGCTGCTGAAAAAGGGTTGAAGCCTGCCATGCTTGAAGTAGCCAAGGCGTTGGACACAGGTGTTGGTCTAGGCAAGGCACCGGAGAATGATGCAGACTTCTGTGGAACTCTAAGGTACAGGGTATACAATTCTGTAACTATAGTTGTCAGGCATTTAATGTTGTTTTTCTTTATAATGATCATTACCAGATGTATCAACTGGGCTGAAGCGGTGGAGTGGTATACCAAAGTGCTTGCAGCACCTGATACGGACACTTCAGACTCCGGCCTGGTGGAAGATCCAGACTACGCCATCACAGCAAGGATGGCAGAGATGTACTGCAACGGTGGTAACAAGTTGGATAAAGATCCGCAGAGGGCTGGAGAGCTGTACACAGAGGCTGCTGAGCTGGCCATGAATGCAATGAAAGGTAAACTATCAACAAAGTATTATATGTTGGCAGAGGAAGCTTGGAGTCAGTTGCCTGACTAAAAAAATACAACAATCATAATCTCTCTGAAACATTAGTGTTTTTTTTAATACTCAGCTGTAGGTATAATTATTGTTATTGTTGTTGCTGTTGTTGTTGTTATTATTATTATTATTATTATTACTATTATTAGTTTGTTTTTGTTTGTTGTTGTTGTTTTTTGTTTCTTTTTTAACAACAGTTTTTTATCAGGTATGAATACATCATATATTTTATTGCTGCCCAATACTTAATTGCTCTATAATCATGTCAGCAATAACAGTTACATTCTGACTCAGCAGGGCTTGGTTGCCGCCATCCACAACTTTCTCCAACATGCCACCCTTCGTGGCATCTGCTATGATGCCCCTCATCTCCTTCACCTCGAAGAGTTTCTCGATGGTCGCATCGTTGAGGAATTCACCTCCATAAATAATGAGCAATGGAAAAACACTCGAAGAAGAGGAAAGGTCACTACGCGACAGGTTTAATTTACTCAGTGCTGTGAGTCTCCCTAATAGAGATTTAGAGCTATAGTCGGCATAACTGAGAATGACCTGCCACTGAGTGGAGGCTGCACGGTACCGATCCAGTGACTTCCGATCCTGCAAAGCCAAATCTTTGTATGGCTGATAGTTGAGGTCGTTCCAAATCTCCATCAGGTGCTGTCCATCCGTTTTTGGCTGCCATGCTCGCTGCATGTTGGCGTACGAATGGACGTTTGTAACTATTTGGTCAGTGAAGTAATACATAGGGTCATGCAGGATGGTCGTTAGGACCTTACAATTCCCCATTTTGCAGAGAGTGCTAAGACCATCCTTCAATGCTAGTTGGTAGCTCAATTCTGTGGCTATGGCCGACCCAGTCAGAGATCCTAGGGGCACAATGTACCTGGTAACAAGATTAGCATTCGAATGACCAATGGCAGTCTTGGCATCCTCGATTTCGAACACCTTGCTGGCAATTTCAATCATAAATTCGGCATATTGTTCCATGGACACATAACCATTGCTTGGGTTGATATTGTAAATCATTGGGTTGTCACTATGTCCTTCACCAAGTAAGTCCATGGCAATGTAGGAGAACTTAGCATTTTTATTCTTCAAGGCACTGAACCGATTGGCCAATTCGTGGATCAGCTCCTTGAACTCGTCAGTACTTCTAGGATTGCCATGGAAGAGTAAAAATGTGTACATTGTGAGATGGTCACCAGAGCTGTCCAAGTCCCCTCCATACTTGTAGTGGATTTGACCATATGGTGTGTCGTGAAATGCTCTCTTGGATTTCATCTCAATCGATGGATCACTAAGTTCAAGATGCTGAAACTTCACCTGTTGTTGATCACTTAGAGTGTAATAAGTCAGTCCGAGGAGAACAACTACAAGGAGAGATCTAGAGGACTCCATTGTTGTATCATGTGCAGTGTAGCCACCACAGATCAGCTGATCCACTGACCACGGCATGTAGGGTCATGTTGTAGTCATAGTGTGGTAAAAATTTCTTCCACTGATCAGGGAAATGTCATTTGCATTGTGGTTTCTACTGGATCCATCTTAATCATGGTGCTCACTCATTAATCGGCAGTAAATTATTATAATTATTATGAAGCAATAGAAAAAACACAACAAAACGGGGTCATAACACAACAATATAAAAAGTAGTGAGGAGGTGTTCTAACAGGGAGAGTTGTTCTAACAGGGTGTTGTTCTAACAGGGTGTTATTCTAACAGGGTGTTGTTCTAACAGGGTGTTATTCTAAACAGGGTGTTGTTCTAACAGGGTGTTGTTCTAACAGGGTGTTATTCTAACAGGGTGTTGTTCTAACAGGGTGTTGTTCTAGACAGGATAAGAGGCAGCAGTGGCTATACCACACATGTTGTTGGCATTTCTCTTCAGGAGGATATAGCCTTCCATGCCCCAGGACTGACCTAGAGTAGTACAAATGTCATATGTGAAGGACAGTAGAGATAAAATATTGCATACAGTATATGTAGTGGGGCAGCATAGACAAAAATCGTCACTTTTTGATAAAAGCACCAAACTTTGTGTACATGTACTTTGATGTATTGTGAACATTTTCAGATATTGGGACACCCGCAAAGGTGCCTGCATTAGCTGTGGCTGTCAATTTTAAAATGGCCACCAGGTAATCTAGTTCCTGGCTGCCATCAATACAAAATGGTTGCTAATCTCTGAAGAGGTTCGCATTGTCACTGGGTTTGCATGGTCTCATGTACCACAATTTCATCACATTAATACCCACCAAATCCATTTTCTTGAAAATAGCCACGGATCCTACAGGTTTCCATGCACTGCTTCTTGGTCTGAAGAAGAAAATGCCCCTGGACCGGCACACTTTGCACACTGTGTAGCCTTATGTAGATTCTACCTGTACGTAGCTAACTGCATATAGTGAAGTATACTGAAACAGAGTTTTTTGATAATTCACTGAAGAGCATAACGTAAGTTTCAAGAATCTTTCTTGCAAATATCTAACCCTTAAAAGACAGCCTCAAACCATTTCAGATTTAGCAAGCAGGTAACCAAGATACCTCATGAAAAAGCTGTTACTCCTTAAGCTCAACTGTACTTGCTAAAGAGTGTACAGGTTAGAGTACTTCTAAAGCATTGTCATGCGTAAAACTGGAGATAACTATCTCCTTATTTGGTAATATATCAATAGCAAGGTAGAGTTTGTGAGGTAGTCAACAAGGCTATCTCTCCCACAGTGGTCTACACTTTGTGAGGTAGTCAACAAGGCTATCTCTCCCACAGTGGTCTACACTTTTTGTGATTCATACCGGTAGGGAAGATTATTTATGTTGCTGGTTTAGCTACAGTTATATCTCTCAATGCAATTATAAAAGACATAATATCTCACTTGTAATGTAGACTTACATTATAGATATTAGCTACCTGATATGGGGGGTTGAATTCCGGGTGACAGCTAGGGACTGGCACATTCTGCCAGCATAGTTTTGGGAATAATAGGTCTATCAAAGCAGGATGCATAATGCTGGCATAATAGGCTATTGAAAGTGAACTCACTGCAAAAACAAAATTGTTATTTTAACAAACCTACTTAGTTAGTTTTTGGTGAATATAAGGTTGTTTACAGTTATGTTTATTGAAATAACAATTCTGTTTTTGCAGTGCATGGTTGATCTTGAATGTATTTATCATGTGTGCCTACACTAGCTAGCCTAGCTGGACCAAACTTGTCTGCTAGTGAGATAGCAAATAGCTATTTATGTAGTCTTTCAAATACATATGACATCATGTAAGAGCATAATTAAAGAATAATAGGTCAGTAAAAAAAGAATAATGACTTTATACAGCTGGAATTAAAGAATAGAATAATAGGGAAGCAAAAAAGCATAATGTGCCAGTCCCTAGTGACAGCTACATATTAGTATGTAGCCAGTTACATTATTATAGATGGACCACATGAGATACAACTGCTGTGCTAGCCAATTGAATGACAAGTAGTCTATTAGAATTATAATAATATGTAACAATGCAAGCAACTATCAAGGGTTTTATTGACCACTAAAAGCTGGTCAGTATAGAGCTTGCAACTAGAGTAGACAGCATGGTCTATTTGGAATAAGTAGTTAGTTTTCAATAAATAGGGCATGCCTGGAGTTGCATTCCCTCGATGTCATCAATGCACCTGCTATTGTCAAGACAAATCTTTGTTCCTATATACATAGAGTCTCCTGTGTTTTAACATTATGGTTACTAAAAATAGTTTAGTGTCCAATTCACATGATCGGAGAACCACTTAGGATAAAAAGAACACATCCAATATAAGCTTATACCAGTTGATAATGCCAATGAGAGAGCATGCAACTCCATGTGTATACATGGAGTTGCATGTATACACATGCATGCATAGTTTCCCTGCATGCATAGTTTCCCTGTGTGCATGCATGCATGCATACAGTTTACGATTATGTTACAAGTTTCAATATCAAAAAAAGTTTTCATTTGCAAAAGGGTCCTGATACTCTGATGTTAATAGCTATATTAAAATGATGTGCCGAGCCGCCTGGACAAAGGCTGTGCAGTTTTGAACATGCAAATCAGTCAGTTGTGCAAGATTCAGGATGTTTGTCACATCATACTAAATTAGCATACTATACCAAAATAGCAATACTGTTATTAGCTTTGAAGGATCAGCATATTGATTTCCATGGCGGCCATTTAAAAAATGACAGCCATGGCTGACAAAGGCACAATTACAGGCGCCCCAATATCTGAACATGTTCACAATACTTAGAAGTATATGTGTATAAATTTTTGGTGCTTTTATCAAAAAGTGAACAATTGATCTAAATTTAGTAGCTATGCTACTCCACTAGTATACAGTACATAAAACTATAGTTGGAACCTCTGATGAAAAGATGGGTCAAGTTAATTACAAGGGCAATTTTAAAATAACAAAAGGGACAAAATTTAATGCCAGTATTCCTAAAACTGAGCCAAAACCTCAAACCTGGGAATCCTAGACAGAAACTAGGACTAGAACTGGGACAAAAAAAATCTCAAAAACTGAGGCTAGAAGAAAAAAAAAGCCTGAAAGCTAGGCCAAAACCATTCCAAATACATGACCAGTTAATACCGAGTCATTTCAAAATGGCTGGTCCTAATTATTCATTCATACCCCAAGAGTTCTGACAGATCCAGTACTCTTCTCCATCTTCCGTGGTACCGTAGCCCACCAATAGCATAATGTGATCTAGTTTAGTAGTGGAGCAGAGTAAGGCACTGTAGACTCCTGAACGGTACAACTGGAAGGACATGTGGCTAGCATCTATAGCAACCACAACTGGCTGCTTGGCTACTGCTTCAGCTAGAGCCAACTCATCTCCTGGAGGAATGGATTTGCCGCCCTGGATGAAAACAATGGGCTTATATTTCTCACTCTGACAACTTCCATTGCTTCGATAAGCGGCATCGCTAGCTAGACCACCTATATCCACCACACACGTGTAGTTAACGAAATGTCCACAACAGTCACTGTATTCTTGGATACTGGCAGCTACGAGGATGCCGTGCTTAATGGCCCAGTAGGAATCAATCGCATGTACAACATCAATTGGAGCTGGGTAGCCCGATTGGCCCTGGCTTTTAGGGGGGAAAAGTACTCCTTTCTTTCGCCAGTCGACTGAAGTGGGGATGTCTCTTGCATCAATTTTTCCAGGGGATTCTGCTTTCAGTTCATGTTTTGAATCCAGCTTGATCAATCCACTCCTCTGATTCAGTTTCTGTGATGGAAATTTGAAGTTCATGGGATGCAAAAAGTGGCATGTTAAATTGCTTACCATGTGGGAAAATTTATTCAGATGGACTTTATATGATGATTCCAATGAGTTGTGTTCCTCTACAAACTTGGCATTTTCCAACCAGTTGGAGTAGACCTCTCCAAGATCAAAATGCTCTCCTACCTCTTCCCTGTATTCTTCCAACCACTCATTGAACTTGCCATCACGCACTTCTGTAATGAGTGGCACACTGAATCTCAGTGATGTCAGAAAAAGCAATAGAACACAGAGAGAATCCTTCATCTTGCTGATGCAATTCTTGCACGCACGCGCGAGCCTCTCTCAAAGTCAATTCACAGTGAGTGGGCACATATAGAGTACAGAATTAAAAGTAAGAGTTCAGCTAGCTAATTGAGTCAGAGTCAGGTAATTGCATGACTGCCAAAAGTCAAAAGTATTTCAAGGGACCCAGCAGTAGCTTGCAGTCGCGCGCATGCGCACATAGTCTAGTCTTCTTTATGTCATTTCACTAAACCACGTGATTTTAATGTGACATTATGACGTCATAAATCGAGACTGGGAATAAACAAGATGCCATCAGTCATGGATCTCCTGATCTACTGACAGGATCTCGGTGCACGGTAGGCACTAGAAGAGAAAGCTTTATCTAAAAAAAGTTAATCTGCTAATCGCTGGTTCACAGCCTGATATGGAAAGTATTAGGTTTCGAGAAGCATTTGAACTGACAACGGAAGGACGGATAGAAGTGAACTCGACCACGCCAGCAGAGAATATGAGCGAGCCCACTTCTTTCATATTCACTCCATTAGCCTTCGGTATATCTGGAGTATTTGTGTGGTCGGCTTTACTCCTCACTTGTTTTCAGGTGAGAGCATAATGCCCATGATTATGATAGCTAATATCTTTCCAAGGCTTTGGTGAGCTAGTTGGAAACAAGCAATTTAAGTGCTATGGTATAACAAGCCCCAGCTAGTTATCATTAAGCCTGATATCAGCTAGCTGGTAGTATTGGATTACCAGGAAAGTTAGTAGAGATCATACCATCTTGCTACCCTCGTACCCATCCTGCCTGCCATTTAGATGATTTTTATGATTATCATTTCAATGTTTCAGATCTTCCAACATTTGCGATACTACTCAGTGCCTGAGCAACAGCTGTGGATAGTACGTATCTTATTCATCATCCCCATCTATGGACTCTGCTCCTGGTTGGGTCTCATCTTCTCGGCCTACTCTGTCTACTTTGATGCCATACGGAGTTGCTATGAAGCATTTGTCATCTACAACTTTCTGCGTCTCTGCTTGGCCTACCTCGGAGGGGAGATGGCTATTCTAGCTCAGATCAATGGAAAACCCATCGAGTATGTGAAATGTGTAGTAGTACAGTGGTGTTGTAGACTCTAGAACCTCTGGAAACTTTTCTGTCCCACTATTAATTCACACACCTCTGAAATGAGAACTTATTTTCTAATCAAGAGATTGCATGCATTATACACCATGTAATAAATCTGCTAATGAATGATTATTGTTGACAAATTCATAGCAAGTTAAAGGTCAAAGTCGCTGTGATTTTTTGTATTTCAGGAAGAGTATTCTAGCTGGGACCTGCTGCCTCCCTAAATTCACTTACTCCATCAGAATACTTCGTTTCTGCAAGCAGGTACAGTCACCGTTTCATACCAAAACTATATTTGATGATCCTTTACCATCTTGCCTCAGGGTTAAACAAAAAATTATGTAATTTGATGATCCTTTACTGGCTTCCTTTTGAGATAGCATCATTAACTACACATTTCCTCTATCTGTAGGCAACCTTACAGTTCTGCATAGTGAAGCCTCTCGTGGCCATTGCCACAATCATACTGGAGGCCACTGGAACCTATCATGAAGGAGATCTCAAGTAATTATATTTATTAGACTATGGCAACCATAGTGTTAGCCTTGAAATGACCAGCCATCAGGGCTCTAAACTAATAAATGACCAGTAGATTGGGCTTCTAGTTAATGCTTGTGATGTCTCAAGGGCAGTGTCCTGTAGATTATTCTATAATACTTGAATTTGTTAAGTTCTATAATTTGTGGATTAAAACCACCAAAAACTCAACAATACTTTTTGATAGTGGGACTCATTGACTATAGTGCTCATAGTCTAAGCTGGTTAATGCCAGTTAGGACCTTCATAATGACCTCAAATAGCAACAGCTCTTAAACTCTATACTTGTACCAAATAATTAACCACCTTAGTAGAGTTATCTTTGTTACTTCCATAAACTATGGTCCTTGCAAGGATGACGATAGGTTTTTGATCATCTCTAAGTAATGACGTACAAAGCAGAATAGAAGAAAGTTGTGTATCCCCCAAAGAGAAGAATTATTGAAAAACATTGAAAGTTATTAGTAATTTTGGAAATAAACACCATAACACTACAACAATAATCGTGTTATTGAAATGAGTCCACAATCTTATATAGTGATTTACCAAAATTAAATATAGTGGATAAGGGTTAGCCTGGGACCCAACCACCTTAGACAATAGGCTGTAATCATAATTGAGTGAAGAAAATTAGCAGTAGTATCCTCCTGTTTGCATACATGTGTAATTCAATTTGTCTCTTGCAGTCCACGCTATGGGTTCCTCTACTGTACTCTACTCTACAACTTCTCTATCACCATTGCCCTCTATGGGCTGATCCTCTTCTACACATCCACACAGGACCTCCTGTCCAAGTACAATCCAGTCCTCAAGTTCTTCTCCATAAAACTTGTTGTGTTTTTGTCATTCTGGCAAGGTAGGCTATCAAAAAGACCAAAAAAAAAATTATAACTTGGAAAAACAGCAGATCCAGGAATTTGACATACATAAGAGCTAGCTGTACACCACTAATTACACTAGCTATGATAGTCAAGCAGTCTCAAGGGACATATATATAACATCACCTTGTGTAATGGATGAAGCTTATAATCTGTTTATGAAACAAGGGAGTGTGTGAGCAGCAGCTTTTTGACAGACATGACATTGAGGAATTGACAATTTCCTACATACTTTTGTAGCCAGCTAGCTGTGTACAGAGCTAGGATAGCTATAACTGTTATTGTTGTTCCATGAAGATGTGTTTATCATGTAAGCAATCTAGCAGCATTGATAGTGCATACTATACTGATTGTGTGCAGCCAGTAAAAAACAGGTACTGTACAGAGATGATGGTTGTAGCATTATAATAACTCACAGGTACCAAATACCAAGCTGCTTATTAATCTTCGAAATTTGAAAATTTCATGCTGTGCATCAGTCCATTATACTGTCGTGCTATTTATCTTATGTACAGGTCTACTCCTAACTATTTTGATGTGGAGCAATCTACTACATGGTGCCACTCGCTCTGCTGCCTACCAGAATTTTCTCATCACCCTCGAGATGTTCTTTGCAGCTGTGCTCTTACGCTTCGCCTTTCCTTACAAGTTCTACATGGACCTGCGTAAGGACGATCAGGGCAGGGGCATCCCCATGAAGAAGATAACGAGTCACTTGGGAGATACTCTGAACCCCCATGACGTTGTGGACGATGCAATTCATAATTTCTCACGTGTGTATCAGAAATATGCACAGCAAGGTGATCTGAGTGAGGATGGAATATCTGGAGGTGAAGGGGGAGAAACCACAGGTATTGGTCAGACGGGAACTGGTACAAACTCAGATGAAGAAGACATCAACAAGAAGGGATTCAGTTTTCCTTCACCCACTAACAAACTTGCCAAGTTCATTCCATCAGCAACAAAGAGGAAATCTCGGGATGGATTTGAGAGAGTCACATTATTGGTTGAATCGGACGAGGATGAAGTCATATGAAATTAATTATTGTACTTATGCGCAACCATACACAATATCATTTCTTATTTCTTTTCCTGTGCACAAAACCACTTCTTCTGATAAAATTCAATAAATAACTTATAAATAAGAATAAATAATTAAAAGGCTTAAAACATGAATAATGACTTGTGGGTTATAACAAGGACTTCCATGTTTCATGATGAGAAGGAGCTTAAAAATGGGGACTAGTAGTAATATAATGCAGTTATATATGTTCGTAAAACACTGGCATAATCTTTCATGTTGTTAGTGGCAATAAGCTCATAGCCAGCATGATCATACTGGCAACCACAAACACCCTCAATATAAAGTAGACAATCTTATTTCTCATCTGTATCTGGTTAGCCGTCTTCCCACGATTTCTCTCCTTAAAATATTTCACCACATCATCCAGATTTTTGGGTTCTGGCTTGTAGCCAAAGTCGTCCTGGGCTTCTTTCATGCCGAAATAGTGTGTTACTCCAAGTTTTTGTACCTAACAGTCATATTATTGTTGTCACAATGGTCTTTTAATAACCTATATATACCTCAGCTCTAGTGAGGAGTGGTTGGAAGTTGTATATATGGGTGCTAATTAGTTGATGTATCAGCTCTGCCAAAAATGCTGCAAGGTGATTACAAGGACACAATGTCATTACTGACATGATAATGACATGAGCTCACCTATATAATAGGCCAGTGTGACGGGAATAGTGAAGGCAGGCCAAGGGTAACCGAATCCTTCCACCTTTACAGAGAGAGGGAGAAGGGGAGAGAACTAATATAATCATTGATGATCTATGAACACAATTAAGATTTCTCTAATCCTGGTAATTGCAATATTACTATAATAAAACACAACACAGTTATTACATACCAATGGCTTGAAGAAGGTAAAGCTGTTGATCAGTTTCCCATCTGAAATGAAATAAGCACAACCAGCCTGCACGTAAAAGAATCCTACATGATGATCGAGTTGGGTGCATGGAATGTGATAGTGGCTTCCATGATAAATAAACATACATTAGGACTATTAATGCCTAATTTTATACCACAGGTGAGTCCACATTCTCCATGGCCTCTGCTGCCTTGATATGCGCCTGAACAAAGTTATCAACATGCAGGAATTGAGAGACACTATCACGAGAGCCAACGGTGCAGACAAAATAACCAGATTCGATCAAGTTCTTCGAAGGTAGTCCAAAAACAATGATTATAGAAAGCAACAAATCACTATCTTACCATGACCCTTGGCAAATGTCTCTGTTCTCCTTTGCCATATATTCCAGGGCAGCGGAGGGCACAGGTCTTCAAGGTGGTACCTTTTCCCCTCCCCTTAATCTCTCTTCCATTAGCACCCCTCACCAACTGCTCAGCAATGCACTTGGTCCTGGAGTAGTGGTCAACAAACTTATCCATAGGACAATAAGGGAAAGAAGTATCTCCATTATAGATTGCCTCTCCATGAAAAACGACGTTTACTGTGCTGGTATACACAAGACGGAGTGCACCAGCTTCGATGCATGCTATAATGTGAAATTACTCGAGATTAATACGACGTCTACAACATTCATTACCTTCAATGATATTTCTGGTCCCTTCTGTATTAATACTTTCAATCTTTTTTCGGTTAAACTACAAGTTAGAGATATCTATTACTATTTTTAGGATATCATGTTATTAATAGCATAATTATTCTTGCTATTGCATAAAAGAATGTAAAAAATGCATTATGCTTACCATATCTCTCCCAGACATCCCATAAGAAGCTACGTGAAACACCACATCAGGTTGTGCTTCCAGCAGAACAGATTTCATCAATTTCGCATTCCTAATGTCACCCTGCAATTGTAAGTGACATTGCAGCTAATAAAGTTGATTTTTCCTCTGCCTTTGTACATACCTGGACTTTTTTTATCCCTTCTTCTTCCCCCTCCTCATCGACGAAGTGAATATCCAGTGCAGTGACCTCATAACCTTTCTCGACTAATTTCCTACAAAGCCTGATACCAACGTAACCACCTCCTCCAGTGACCAAAGCCTTTTTCATCTTTTACACTTAGAGCAGCAGCAACTATAATAGTGACCTTTTTTTTAATTTATTAAGCAGCTGACCTCCTCCCATTTCATTATGCGCATGTGCACGAGCCGGCCACACCTAAATATCTATTATTATTATTAACGCGCGCCTCCATAAAGGGGGCGTGCAAGAATTTTTTTTTTTTCACATGAATGAGATGACTGTCTGATAGCTTCAGTGGTATTTACTCCAACCTACATATTGTACGAAAACAGATAATTGTAATGAGATGGAGTTCACATAACCCTTTACCTTCTGATTTAAACTTGCGAAAAGCTGTCATATATGCTATATAGTGTTCTTTGCACCGCTGAGGGTGATTTACATCCTCCCTCCGCTGACAATCTTGAGCTCGCTGTCGAAGGATCTTTAGTTCTTCCAGGTCTACAGTTCTAAAAGAGAATTTTAGTCAAAAGACAGTAACTATTATTGCTTGAACGTTTGTTACTAGATGAGGACTGCAAGTTACACTTTGATATTATGTTATAAGAGCCCACTGGAAACTAGCTAGCTGTTGTGTATAAGTATTACCTGTCCCTATTTGCTTGTTGTTTGGCCTTCACTACAGCAACTGCATCACTTTTATCAATCTCATCGAGGTCAGGAACTCTCTCGTAATCTCTAGGCCAGTTATGCGCCATATTTGCTCGGTAAGGAGCAAGAACGAAGTGAACTACAGAGCGCTAGCTGAGTTAGCTAGCTAGAGTTTATAAGGAACTGAAGGGTTAAATTCTACTTGCTACGCATGCGCTTTGAAAGGTTTCTCTCTTCCCACGTGTTCTTCCTTTGTGAAAAAGATGGTGAGTGTATCTTTGGTATCTTATTGAATCTCTGTGTATGAAATTGCTAAAACTTGTTGGTATTTGTAAGATTGCTTAAAATAAGTACTTTTCTTGATGTATGCGTTTATGTCTTATGTCTTACTTGTTCAAGTTATTTTCATCTCTTACAGTCTCACAGGAAATTCTCAGCTCCGCGTCACGGCTCTTTGGGGTTCCTGCCTCGCAAACGTTGTAAGAGACATCGAGGAAAAGTGAAGACCTTTCCAAAAGATGACCCATCCAAGCCCCCTCACCTCACTGCCTACCTGGGCTACAAAGCAGGCATGACTCACATTGTGCGTGAAGTGAACAGGCCTGGTTCAAGTGAGTGAAATATTGTGGTAGGAGGGAGGGCTATGAGTGATACTTTTGACTAGGACTAAGAACCAAACTTCCTATCCCTTTTGGTTGTCGATGATCATTTTGTAATACTTCTCCCATAGAATCGCATAAACATGAAGTAGTTGAAGCAGTCACCATCGTTGAAGCCCCACCCATGGTGATTGTAGGTGTGGTTGGTTATATCGAGACCCCCCGTGGTCTACGTGCTCTGAAGACAATCTTTGCCCAGCATATGAGTGATGAATGCAAGAGACGGTTCTACAAGAACTGGTATATCATTTATAAATAATACATGCATTGTGCAATGCAGACAATAACTTATATACAATTTCTATCAGCTATGAAACTCCGCTCATGCAAATTCAGTGCTGATGAGTTTCAAGCGATCTCTCTCCCTTTTTCACTTCCCCATTCTTCCTTTCCAAACCCCCATCTAAATTGTTCAGGTACCGCTCCAAGAAGAAGGCGTTCATGAAGAGCTCTTCGGCGTGGAAAGATACTAACGGTGGTTCTCAGACGGTTGATGAGAACTTCAACAAAATCAAGAAATACTGTAAAATTGTCCGAGCAATATGTCACACCCAAGTGAGTATGGGGTACACAATTTTATATTACTTGAAACAGCATATCATTTTGGGATTTTTACTCAAAATTGGCATTATGATGCTCTTTCCTGTGAACTTGTAGCTGAGCATGATCAAAGGACTGCATCAAAAGAAAGCTCACATGATGGAAATTCAGGTCAATGGTGGCTCTATATCTGAGAAAGTGGACTGGGTCAGGGAACATATGGAGAAGGCTCTTCCAGTGAAAGAAGTTTTCAGTCAAAATGAAGTCATCGACTGTATTGGTGTTACCAAAGGAAAAGGCTTCAAAGGTGACAAACATTCATTTTGTCCGAAAAGGAGCAATTATATAACTTATTCAATTGTATTTTAGGTGTTACCTCCCGTTGGGGTACCAAGAAACTGCCTCGTAAGACGCACAAGGGTCTGCGTAAAGTGGCTTGTATTGGTGCGTGGCATCCTAGTCGAGTACAGTTCTCTGTTGCTCGTGCCGGGCAGAAGGGCTACCACCACCGAACTGAAGCCAACAAGAAGATCTATCGCATTGGAGACTCCAAGGACCTGAACAGTGCTGCAACTGATTTTGACCCTACTGAGAAGCGCATCACTCCCATCGTTAGCCCTAAACACAGTACACTGTCGGAACATTTGCTAATTAGAATGTATCTTTCTATAGGGTGGATTTCCTCACTATGGTATGGTCAACAATGACTTTGTGATGTTGAAGGGCTGTGTAGTCGGACCAAAGAAGAGGGTGATCACACTTAGAAAGGTGAGGTGGTTGAAGTGTATCCAGTAATCCCTCGAATGACAACTTTCTTCTCTCTTACCAGTCTCTGGTTCCAAGAGTCACTCGCAAGGATCTTGAAGAAATCAAGCTCAAGTTTATTGATACTTCCTCGAAATTTGGTCATGGACGTTTCCAGACACCTGCTGAGAAAGTACAGTTTATGGTAATTTCCCCTTCCCTTTCCTGTTGATTCCTAGTGTTTAATGTTTTTCGTGTACATTATTATCAGGGTAAGCTCAAGAAGGACTTTGAGCAAGAGAAAAAACGTGAAGGAGAAGGAAATTGAATGAACTGTTTATAAAAATTCTAATATTAATGAAAAAGAGTTGGAATCTATGGCAAGGGTATGGCGCGCATTATTTAGAAATAGTTGTGATGTCCACGTGGCTTAATGTCTAGCTCAAGTGAATCTGAAGTAGACCTTCCTACTGTATGTGTTACTTCTAGAGTTGGAAAGTCTCGTGCATCTCATTTGGCAGTGATAGTTCTTGATGACAAAGAAGAGGATACTGCATCCACCAGTTGCAGTACTGCCTCCTACCATGGACCACAGCTCACCAATAAAGATGTGCCCATTCCAAGAAAGAAATCTCACAAAGCAACAGATGAGTCGGTGGAATTGCTTATAAAGAGAAGTCGAGAAGAGGCCTTGGTAAGGTGTAGTGAATTACAACTTTGCGATCAAATGGGGTTTAATAGGGTGAATTAACAGGCAAATTAGCCTTAGGGCTAGAACAATGGCTGCTAGGGAGAGGGATGGTCTCATAAGCCAGACTCCCTGGACTATAGTCGCTAGAATATTGGCTCATAAAACTAGGAGGAGGGAAATAGTGGCTCACTCGCCTACATTAAAGGAATTTATGGATGCAGGTGAAGAAGAAAGCAAGTGAGGCGAAGAGGAAAGCAAGTGAGGTGAAGAGGAAAATAAGTGAGGCAAAAAAACGGGAAAAGGAAATGCTAGTGCTAAAGAGAGCTCAAGAAAGAGCTGAAAAGAAAAAGCAGAAAGAAATTGATGCTGCTGTTAAAAAGGCAGCAAAAGAAAGCAGCAAGGAGAACAAACCAGGGGAAGTTTTGAAACGGATGTTGGTGATACTGGATACTGTTCTTGCTGAAAATGTCGAGTTCATGAAAGAGTTTGTAGTAAAGTTGAATGCAGAGGGTGTTACCTATCAAATCAGCGAGTCAGATGAAAACGAGCCTGGCAGTGTTCGATGGAAGAGAATTATGACGGAGAGAACAGTGGATGAAGATGCTAAAGTCATTGAAAAAGTATCAGAAGTCGACGAAGATGAGATTGTGATCACTCTTGAAGCCCAGGGATTCATGGGTTTAGTGCAGCATTCAAAAAAGGTAGTTTGGCATACAGAAGTATATTTCAATTAACATTCTCCTATTTGTTCTTTTAAGAGTCTTATTGGAGAGTCGTTGCCAGCAGGAGCTAAGACATTGGAGCAGTTTGTGGAAGTGCTTAAGACCAACAACCCTAAAAAGCGAATTAGTTTGGTAATTGAAGGAATTGAAGCCTTCCTGAGGTAATACATTTTTGCTTGTACCCTTACTTACTAACCCTTACCATGACTGTATGTAATAATTATAGGGGGCATAAAACAAGGATAAATCGTCAGTTCAGACAGGCAGTTTTGGACTGTGATGCTCAAAATTCAAAGTCTGCCTCCAACAGAGGGAGGAAAAAAGTTCCAAGTGAGGCTACATTTTCAGATGTGAGTCGTTTGGACTGTGAAGAGGCTTTGGTTCGACTTCAGCTCAAGTATGGCTGTGTGGCAAGAATGTGTGAAGACGAGGAGGAGATGGCTCACTACGTCATTTCCCTGACTAAAGCACTATGTGAATCTCATTTTCAGTGAGCCACAATGAACATGTGCTGTAGTGGAATAACTTATTCTGTTAATTGTGACATAGAAAAGAATGTCCTTTCTCATTTTACACTGAAAATGGACAAGGACCATCAAGAAAGGTGTGTGGGAGTTCAGTTTTTCTTATGGCCTTCTATATATTTCCATCTCTACATCAGGACCTAGAAGCAACGGATAACAAAGTATCTCTTATTTGGAAGCACCAACTGATGCAGTTCAACAATATCTCTCTCAACATGGCAGCAGCAGTAGTGGCAGAGTACCCTTCACCTGCTCATCTTATAGAGGTCAGGGTGCCAGACAGTCTGAGGGTTTGTCCAAAACCTTTTATCTCTTTCCTTTAGGCATACAATAAGTGTTCAAATTCAAAGGAAGCAGAAAATTTGTTAAAGGACATAATTGTGAGTTTGTGCAATTGCTAAGCAGAATCAAAGGACTTTTTTCTTTCTTTTCTTTTTTTTGGCCAGATCCGTCGTGGTGTGGGTTTAGCTTCCTCATCTCGGAGATTGGGACCAGTTCAGTCCAAACGGATTTATACCATGTTTTCCTCCAGGAACTCAAAACTAATGCTATCATAAGATTCTTTTCCTCAGTTCTCATTTATACACTCCTAACTATCATCTTACCCAACCCCTTGCTCTTATATACAATAATCATCATCAGTAATTATTAATTTCATTTAGCAGTTGTTGGCTTCTTTTTCTTTCCTTTGGGAGATCTGGATCTGTCTCTCAGATCCTTCTGTCCTTCAATTGCCTGATCTGTGCCCTCCGACTGTGCTGTAGCCAATTTTTTCTCTTTTATGCCATTTAATTCCTCTTGGGCTTGATTTGTTGTTGCTTTGCTGTTTATGTTTTTATTTGAGGTGATGGATGTTATTAAGGGAGGCACACTGCTGCGTCGATGTATAGGTCTTGGACATCGAGCACTGTCCACTATGTTAGTCCAGTTTGGCATTGGCTGGTTAAGTGATATGTGTACCGATTTTCTTTCAGTTAGTTCATTTGGAAAAGGATTTATTCCAACTCCCGATTTCTTTCGCCAATATCTCTGAATTTTCCTAACAGCAATTCTCTCCTCATAAAATTTGCGTTGCCATGTCCTACCATGCAAAGAGTTTACTACACAATTTGATGTATATAGAAAATGTACCTGAATAACTCTCCTGCTCCTTCCCTGCGAACCAAGTAGCCTCTGAAGAAAGCTTGAATTATCGTTGCAGCTTCATCTTTAGTGAGTGTAGCAGAAAGGGGAAGAGGTGGACGAGGACTATTTATATACAAAGTGATTTTTCCCCCCTTGAAAATGTACATACTTACTTGGTAATCCATTCCTCTTTAACGAAGGGAATGTCCCCTAGTGTGACATTTTCTCTACCAGTGTGCTTCGGGTTGTACTTGTATAAGTAAGTCGTCAGGTAGTCCAAAGGGTCAAATAATTTCCGTCTCTATTAAGAAATGTTAAAGTCAGCCCTAGTTTAACTAAGTCCACTTGACTGACCTCGGTTGTAGAAGCTGTTCGCAACATTTCTTCCAGTGCTGGTAGGAGGATTGGAAATATATTATTCTCCAGGTATTCAGCAGGAGACTCTACATTAGATTGATGCTCTGTGTGAAGTATATGCATACCCTTAGCATTATTACTTACCTGGTCCTGTGTACCCATAGTATGTAGCCATCTTGTCGGATACAGTTTCTATGGTAACTCAAATTGTTAAACGTTTGCGCGGAAATAATAATTAAGAATCATGTGATACAAAGATGGCAGATGACAGTAGTCTGGATTCACTTCCTTTAAGGAAGAAAAAAAACGCTCCTGGCATGGCGACACCCGAAAAGCCAGCTGATGCATATTCAGCAGCGGTAAGATTAACGCTACTTGTTATCTAGCTAGCTATCTGGTTGTCCTGAGGCTGTTGCTTCAAGGTATTCTAGCATAGAAGCAAGATCGTTCATCTACTGTATTTATAATATAGTTTGCATTCATTTACATCTTCAACTTGATCGTCGGTGTTGGGGCCCTTTCTCTGCCTAAAGTCTTCAGTGATGCAGGTGTTATCCTGGGCACCATACTGCTAGTGGTGCTAGCATTCATGAGCTATGTCGCTTCCACGTACATGGTGGAGGCCATGGCTGCGGCTAATGCTTATGTACGCCACCTAATGAGGAAGAAGCAGGGTGTGGTTAAGGCTCAGACCCCAGGGATACAGATTCCACAGGACTATGTAATAGTGTCGCATGGTGGAAATACAACCGACTTTGTGAGTTGATATAATAATTATTCGGGAATTTTTATTAAATTTTCTATTGCTGAATACATAGGTCAGTTGAAACTAGGTTTGTCCAAACTGGCATGTCAAAATAGTGTATGGCATGCCTACTTAGTAGTACTATTAAATGCTTGATTTCCTTATGATATAGGCATATAGCAGTGTTGAAAGTGATCACTCTGGCATCTCAAAACGTAGCCAGAGCCCAAGCCCAGGAACCCAAAGTGAGAAGACGCCTTTGATTCAACCAGTGATATCAGAAGGTATTATTATGAGTAATTGTGGTTGAAAATAATGTTGAAATGCAGTCAAGTAAACTATGCCATTGGTATTTAAAGGGATAATCAAAAGAGCTAGACATCTAGTAATGCATTATAGTAGAACATTGTCCCTACACTGCTTTACTGAACTGCATGATACTAATATAATGTAGACAGTGATTCCAGTGATGATGACAGTAGCACAGATGGGCCACTGACTAGTTCTGGTACATATACTCTTCCTCCAGATGACTACGAGATTGACAGAAAGTTTGAGATGGTGAGTGAGTGAATGGTAGCCAGCAGGACTGTTATTGTGTGCTGTTCCTGCTACAAAAGCTTTTGACTGTCTATCTCTCTCTTGTTGTGTATAGGGAGCCATTGCCAACATGTTCTATCATCCTGGTAAGTAATATTATGGGGGTGGGAATTGCTTTCGAATGCCGTATGGATAACCCGTTTCTTATTTCTCTCTAGTGGGTATCATTCTCTACTACATAGTGATATGTCTGTACTTGTTTGGAGACCTGGCTATATACATAGTGGCTATCTCCAAATCTCTTGTGGTAGTGGTTTGGTAAGTACCCATAGGGCGGCCTTAAGGGTGGTGGCACATAGCAACGCACGTGCTAATAATTAAATTTTAGTCTTTCTTACATAACTCCAAAATTACTATAGCTATGGACTTCAAATTGCACAGAGTTATAAGGTAGTATATCACTAATACACACACTAAAAATGAAGAAAAAAGGTTAATTCTTACAGGTGCTATGAGTCGTTTTACTCTTTAGAGATAAAAAGCATTGCTTCTCACTGACCGCTGGAATTAAATGGCTTAGTAGCCCTCTCTACAAAATTACAGAAGGATTTGTTGGTATCTTCTTTACTTTTTGACTTCCCAAAAGTTGAGTATTTAAGTTTCTGGGCTAAATCGAGAAGCAAAATAGATATCAACAAACCCTTCTGTAATTTTATAGAGAGTGGTGCTAGAAAGCTACAAACCAAAAATCAGCCAGTGAAGTTTGGTGGTTGGTGAGAAGTAATGCTTTTTAGTTTGAATTTGAAAACTGTTCATAGCACCTGTAAGATTTGACCTTGCTTCTTTTTTTTGTGTGTGTGTGTAGTATTACTAAGCTGCTTTATAGCCGTGTGCAGTTTAAAGTCTATGATGCAAGTAGTTTCGGAGATATGACCCCTTAGCAACTATGTGTGGGCGAGATGTGCCACCACCCTTAATGGGTGTGATAACCGCATTACATGGTGGTGGTCTGAGGGCAGATTTCACTTACTCTTTACTTTTTCTTTCTAATTCATAGTAATAAACCTCATAATACAAGTGATGTTAACAACAGTAATATCAGTGATATTAGTGTATTTCGACCACACAAGATTTGTTTCCAAGAGATAGATCAGATCAAAGCTTACTACATTTTCTTGGTGAGTCTAATTTTTTGATAGGTTACTTTGCTGTGGTAGGTAACCATTTCCCTCTCACTTTTTGTGTAGGCCATTGCTATCGCCTTGCTCTCTCCCTGGACTTTCTTCAACTTGACAAGATCTAAGTACTTGCAATTCTTCACAACTGTTTTACGGAATATAGGCAAGTCTTGAGCCATCACATTCATTTTGGAAAGCCTGAAGCCGTATGATAATCAAATAGAAAATAGGATCCTATTCTAGACTTCTAGCTGTCTCAGTATTCTACAATGCACAATAATCTCTCTCTCTCTCTCTCTCTCTCCCTCCAGCCTTTGTTATCATGATTATCATAGCAGTAGTCAAGTTATGTCAAGGTGAAACGACAATCCCTAACCTAGCCAGAATTCAAGGCTTCCCATCCCTTTTCGGTGTGAGTGTGTACTCCTTTATGTGCCAGCATTCTCTCCCAGGCATGATCACACCCATGAAATCAAAACGAAGAGTCTTTAGTCTCATTTTCTCTGACTTTGTATTAATCCTCTTATTCTACTTGCTGATGATCTACACTGGTGCTTTTCACTTCAATCATCTAGAAGATCTTTACACATTGAACTTTCTGATCTCATTTTCAACCTCTGTCCCGGCAGCTGAGCAACTGCTAGCTGTTCTGGGCTACTTTTTAGCTTTGTTTCCTGTGTTCACACTGAGCACCAATTTCCCCATAATATCCATCACTCTCCGTGAGAATCTGAAAGCTCTGGCTGTTTTTGTGTTCAAACCACTGCGGGGAGACAAGCCCTTCCACTGGAGTATAAATAGATTCATTTTCCCTCTACTAGCCCTTATTCCTCCAATAGCAATTGCATTCGGAACATATCGAGTCGATCTATTAGTAAGCATCACTGGATCTTACCCAGGAATTGGTGTACAATACGTCATCCCAGCAACTTTAGCTCTTGCTGGAAAGTATGTTATAACAAAGAAGATGGGTTTGAAATACGAGAACAGATACAAGTCACCATTTAGTTATGTTGTATTTTTTGTGGTGATATTTTTGTGGACTATAGTTAGTATTGGACTGATCATTACAGAAAATGTGTTCGAGATAACGAAAAAGGAATAATTTATTATACAGCACTGGTTGAATTATTTATCTTCCATGGGTTCTTTAATATTAATCTCATACTGCATTGCCTTTCATTTTTATAATTACAGGTTTTCTATAATCAAAAATAAATAATCACTTAAGTACTTCAAGAACTTGACGTGCTCGTTTATATTTTATTTTCGCATCTGCATCTGAAGAAGCAGAACAAAATCTATATCGGGTTATATAAACATACCACAATACCTTCATCTTTCCTCAACTGGTTTTTGACCACCATTTTATCTGCTCTATCTCGGGAGAGTTCTCTTTGATTACCCTGGAGACCATCAAGGTATCTGAGTAATATCTTGAAGTTTGCCTTTGAAACCTAGAAGCAGAGCCACCGAGAAATAAGATGAACAACTTGCTACTGATAACTTGATCCTTTAATATACCTTTTGTTTTTCATACATATTCTGCAGTAGCCAATACTGTGTCTTTTTCTTGAATGACCACTTCCTTCTATTCGTGTCCCATAGAATCAGGTAGTCTGCAGCCATCTGTTTGTCCACTCCAGCTGTCTGCTTATCTATTCCATCCACTTCTGAGGTCTTCTTGCAAGTTTCTGGCTCTCCATCTTTTTCTAAAGGGAGTTTCTTAATGTGGCCTGTTACGGAGCCCAGCAACTGAGCATGCTCAATGGCATCACTATCACTGGAGAATTCCATGATCACTTTTGAATCAGACGCCTTCCTCTTTAGTTTGGAAGTTCTGTCATCCAATTCACTCTGTTTTCTTTTCCTATTTTTGTCATTGATTTTGGTTGGCATTTTTTAAAATGAATCAACCTGTACCCCCCAAAGCTTTTATTTTGACCTATTGATCGTTGGTTGCTCCAGTATCCTCTTCCTTTAATGCGTCTTGTAGTTCTAGGCTCAGAAATATTCTAATACTTGGATCTTCAATTGATTTTAAAACCTTTTCTGATGCTTTTCCTCCGTCTTTATAAATGGCTGCCAGCTCTTGTGCATATGTAATCCACACACAGTTCGCACAGCCACTTGCACAGCAGTTAGTTGGTGGATCTGGGATCAAAATGTCAAGTTCGTTTTCTTCTTCTTTGGAATTATGACTGACAGTTGTAGAGGGTATCACTGGTGGAGATATGCTGGTTGAGTTGGAATATTTTATGGAGCAGTATTTGGAGAGTGGTAGTGAGGAGTATGAAGAGGAATGGCTGAATGATGAAGCTGGGGCAGAAGGGAAGGGATGAGGTGCTGCTGAAATAAGTTGCAAAGTGAAAAGACGAGAAGATATGAACGTAGAATACAGTCGATATGTCCTATTCATCTATGTACACCAACTTCTTGACTTTTTGTTTGTCAGTGCGCATTATTTGGAGAAAGTTTAGTTAAGCCACGTGGCAAACTATGGGTAAACACAAGAGAGTGAAATCGTGTGACCCTTTTTACAGAGGACCAATAAAGGCTCGAATCAGGTATTGAATGCAGTGTTTACATGAGAATAGATTCACATGTATTCTACATTTTAGAAAAGGCAACCTCCCTCCACCAAATGATGAGGATCAACCTGCCCCCAAAGCTTTGATTCGATTACTCAAATACACTGAACAGGTAGAGAAGCGGAGGAAAGGAGGAACCCCTTCAAACTTTAAACCAACAGTAAATATCCACAAAAATACCTCCACAAGAAGACAAAAGTTGAAGAATGATGAAAAATCCGTGACCACACAAGACCCCATTGGGAATCATTCCAAAACTCTTTCCCAAGATCACAATAAGGTAGCCACAACTTCTCATAAGGCTAATCCTCCCATGTTTATAAAACGACCTGGAGAATCCACAAGAGACTTTTTAGAACGGATAGATATTGAGAGTAAAGTGAAGATTGTTCAGTGCCTGAGGAAAGAGAAGGAAAAAAGTGACAAGAGAAAAAAGTTAGTGATTTGAGTTATTAAGACAATAAAGTAACTTCTCCCTTTCATTAGATACTTACAAGAACGACGTCAGAAATTAAAAGCTAAGAAAAGATATAAAGATGAATTCACTGTGAAGGATTTTGATACTTTCAAAGGTGATTTAGAGTGTTAGAATCTGAGTTCAATTTTTATGCCTTATATAAAATCAGATGAGGTAAAATTTGGCGATGTGGTGAAAGCTCCTCCCCGATTGAGTGCAAAACCTCGAGGTTCTGACAAGAAGAAAACTAAAATGGACACTGAGACTAACCGTATCGATGACATCCCTGTTCTAGGGTTGAGACATAAGCAAGACATTAAGGAAGAGAGAACAAGAGTCATTGATCAGTACAGACTCTCCAAGAAGATTAACTTGAACAAGAGAACTAGATGTTAACTCTCCACTTTGGGTCATTAGGTCTGGTGGGTGGGGCTCTTTAAGCAGAAGAGCTCGTATTTCACTTATAATAATTCTTGTAAATGTGTGGGGGTGTCAAATACCAAAGGCGTCAATTGCAGCCAGATTGACACCAACAATCTTTTTTTGTCACCACTTTTGATAATGAAAAAATGTCATGCGCGCGAATATTTTGATTGCTGGTCATGTGATGTGTAGTTACGTCGCTTTTTCATAAGAGGACGTAAACAATGGCAAGTAGTATAGGTGCTTTCTTCTAAAGATGTATAACGTTGACATGTCGGCAGTCTGTAGCGTTAGTAGCTTATATTCTAGACCACAAGTCTTCTGTCTCGATTTTTGGAGAACTACAAGACACTAACTGTGCCCGAGTGCGCTCAGACACTACCCGAAGTTACCCAGGCAGTCAGTCGAGCAATTCTCGAAATGCAGCAACAAAACCAGATCCCCCTCAGCGCTAGTTTCGAGTCTAGCTTCCAACGGACTGTTCAAGGAATGTCATCAACTCCTTCTGCTAGTAGCCCTGTATCGGAAAAGCCGTTTCACTATACGTAAGGCTAGCAACATTATTAGCTACTAACAATAAGCAAGGGTAGTTTCAACCAGTGTTTCTAGTTAGGTTGGTGTTCATGTTATCTCAGATTTTTAATTATGCTCCATGGTGGTATAGAAGGTCTAGCTACCTCATGGGAGTTTCCTCTCAAGAGTCTGTCAAGTGGGTCACCACAAAGCCCAAAGCTGAGTCAGCTGATAGATATTGATTGACTATAATGTTGATATAATGTTAATACAAATGAACAAGCATGCAACCTTTAATGACCTTCATGTCTGACTTCTACTGATACATAAATTACTCACTTCCAGGTATCTCAAAGAATTTCGGGTAGAGCAGTGTAAGGCCTTCCTCCAGCACAAATGTAACCAGCACAGACCATTCACATGTTTTCACTGGCACTTTATGAACCAGCGAAGAAGAAGACCTGTGAAGCGACGAGATGGTACTTTCAATTATAGTCCAGATGTCTATTGCACCTTGTATGATGAAACCACTGGAATATGTCCAAATACTGATGAGTAAGTCCCTGCTCGTAATGAGATTGCGT
Organism: Crambe crambe; assembly: GCA_963924555.1. Taxonomy (NCBI): domain Eukaryota; kingdom Metazoa; phylum Porifera; class Demospongiae; order Poecilosclerida; family Crambeidae; genus Crambe; species Crambe crambe. The sequence continues at coordinate 1,428,124 of OZ004594.1, read as the reverse complement.
TTCCCTCCCTCTCTGTGTAGTGAGCAGTTAATTACTAAACAGTGAAAGTGAGAAATTTACCTTGAGAGAGCAATTTTGAAGCAGAGCAATAATTAGTCAAATAGACCTCCATTGTAAGAGCCCAATACAGAATATTGGGCCAAGCAGTAATCCATCTTGTAAACCAGCCTGGGAACGAGTGGTTATGATAGTGATAATGTGTTAAAGATAGTGTCGACTTCATAGAGACATTTTTTTACCAGATCTTTTTTCCCTTAAAAATGGACTCCATCAACATAATCTCTGTAAGAAGCTATGTAAATGACATGTTGCTATCGAGACACTAATAGGCTTTATAGAGGGAGTGCCTAAGGCCATGAGTGTACATTGCTCAGATGGTGAATTGGCACAGCTATTTTAAGGCTCTTTGGCACCTTTTTTGCCAACTTTATCAGCTGAACGTTATTTATTAGTACTGGTTCATTACCGTATGCTGTGATTAGAAGCATCTGTAGTGACTACACACAGGTTTATGTATGATTTTGTCATCGTGTGTGGGTAAGTAATTCCTGCAATGGTTTTCCCTCCCCTGAATATTTTTAGAGGACTCTCCTCCATTAGACACAACTTCTATACAGTTTAGACCAGCCATAGAAAACGGTGTTATACCAACATGTATACGGTGCAGTGACCATCCCTTGACATTTGGAGTACTCTTACAGCCCTAACAGCCTGGCCCCATTAGCCTAACCCTACTAGCCCTTGCCCTAGCCCTAGGGCTACTTGGGGTAGTAGGACTAATAGGGGCCGATAGGACCTCAAAACATTGGAATTGATGATGATAATGCTCAATGATTATCTCTGAGTGCATGTGTTTTTCTATAACAATGCAGTTGTCCTTATCTCCATCGGACGGCTGGTGACACTGAGAGACGCTACCACCTCAGATACTACAAAACAAGCACCTGTGTTTATGAAACTGACTCCAGAGGTTACTGCATCAAGAATGGCCCCCACTGTGCGTTTGCCCACGGTCCAAATGACCTTCGACCTCCTGTGTATGACATACGGGAACTCCAAGGGGTGGGACGTGAGGATGATGAGGGAAGATTAGTGTCCCCCTTGGTAGGGAGTCTTGAGAAGGAGAGGGGTGTGTTAGTGGACGATCCTAGATGGCAAGGTATGAACAATACATAAAGCAAGCCACCAGATATTTAGTTTGGGGGGACCAATGTGTCAAGAAAAGCTAAATATCTCTTCTCTAGAGTTCAACCATTCCTACAGAGAAATATATGCACAGAGAAGTAGTGAGCGATATTGGGAGGTATTTTATCCAAGTATTTTGGAGGTTTCACTGCATATTGATGTTTTCACTTGTACTATTGTTATGGCTTGGCTTGAATTCTATATTGGAGGAAGTCTAAAAGATTTCATTTTCAGTGGATTCTGTATGAGATGTATAATTTTGTGCTCATTAGATCCCTGTGGCGTAACTAGTGGAAATTTTTCTCACTGTTGTGAGCCACACAGTAGAATATTATCGCTTGTCTATAGTGATAAGAACACTGGGATGCTCCAAATGGTGATGTAATATCATTGTGTGGTGCATATTAGTGGTGTGTGCAAGACAGTGTTTGCTTTCAAGCAGGAATGTAATCTAGTACTGACAGTAAGGGAGGGCTGTACTGAGTACAATAGAGATGGATGATACAAGAGGCATTATTCTTAATGGGGATTGTTGGGACACACTGTACCAACAGATAATCCAAAGGTGTCTTCATTTCCGATGTTCTCATTTTAAGTGTCAGTTCGTATAGATTAGGAAAACATCCTTAAAGGAGGTGTAAGGTCATTTTTGTTATATGGAGGGCAGTCCTTAATAAAGATATTCTCATTTAAAAAAAGGTTATGTATATAAGGGATCACAGTAGAAGCTCTATGTGAAATATAAACCTTTAAGGGTCAATTGCATGCTGAGGGCCGAGGTACATTCAACATCCTATAGGAATCCTTATTTTAGAATTCAAATAAGTTTCTTCTTTTCCTCTTTTCCAAGGCATGATGTTTTGTTACAGTTGCAAAAAATTCTGTCAAGAATTTATCATTTTTAAAGGCATGTTTATTTTACTACACATTTTTATTACTGCAGAATCAAGTTTCGTCCTGACCTACTATAAGACAGAACCGTGCAAGAGACCCCCTCGGTTATGTAGACAAGGTTATGCCTGTCCCTTCTACCATAACAACAAAGACAGGAGAAGGACTCCAAAGAAGTTCAAATACAGGTACTTGTATGGCCCAGCTGCCATAGTTAAGAATGCTGTGAGAGATGACGGTACCCCATTGATGGTCAGGGGCTCTCCCTTTAGTTTTGTTTTTTGTTTTTTTTTTAACTTTGCTTTTGGAGAATCTATGATCGTACATGTACTCTTACGTAGAATTGAATGAGTGATTTATTCAATCTTTCTATTCCTGGGGGAGCCCCTACATTTGCCTCTAATGATCTGTTGCTGTGGAATCAGTGTGGATATGTTTTGGTTGTGTTTGGAGTGATTTTACAAGTGGAGTTAGTACTCAAACATGCTGTTAGTGGTGGATGTCAATGGGTTATTACTATGTCAGGTGACACAGGCTCCATGTATGTGTACGTGTACTACAGATGTAGTGGTGATTCAACACTTTGGGCTCTGAAATTAACTCCCCTATTTTGGGACTGTCCTGGCTATTGGCAACTCAGTGGTTGCTGACACAGCAGTTGCCAGTTCTTAATGATCTCTCTCTCTCTCTCTCTCTCTCTCTCTCTCTCTCTCTCTCTCTCTCTCTCTCTCTCTCTCTCTCTCTCTCTCTCCCTCCCTCTCTCCTCCTCTTCTGCTACCCCCCACCCTCAGGTCAACACCTTGTCCCAATGTGAAGCTGAATGACGAGTGGGGAGACCCCACTAATTGTGAACAGGGTGACTCCTGTACCTACTGCCACACCCGCACAGAACAACAATTCCATCCTGAAATCTACAAATCCACCAAGTGCAATGATGTCCAGCAGACAGGCTATTGCCCACGAGGCCCCTTCTGCGCATTTGCTCATGATGAAAGTGAGTTTGTACTCTAAGGTGAACAGTTTTCAATGTGAGCGTAGCACATTAATGATTGCAATTCTAAAACAGGAAATTTGGGTGGGCTTAGGCCTCACATTAAATATCCTGATAGAGTTTAATTAGAAATTAGTGGGGAACCCCCCTCATCTCAGCACGCTAATGATTATGTATACATTGTAACGATGTTTTCATAATGTAGAGGAATTGACTGCTCCTCGTGATTTGACTGATGTGCCAATGGTCACAACACCAAGCTCAAGTCCAGTAGTGGTGAGTTGTTTAAGGAGTACAACACCCTTCTCCTTTGGGATTTAGTTTGTATAAATACTAAGATTGTATCTTACTCTTGTATTAGCTATGATATGTTATATTTGTTCAGTCTACCCCCGGCATTATGGAGTCCAGTACCCTATATTCCCAGTTATCCCAGCCCATCTCCCTCCATTACCCCTATCAAGCACGTGGTGGCATCGTCCTCCCTTCCTCTTCCTCTTCTTCTGTCATGCCTCCTCCTCCTCCTACTACATCCCCCTCCTTTGCCAAATCCCTCCCCCAGCCCATCGGCCGGCCCGATCGGACCAACAGCACATCATCAGAGGGTTTCCAGAAAGCTCCAGGAGCGGAAGTCAAGAGTAGAAGTTTGGAAGACGACTCTCAAGTACAGGTAGGGAAAGACAGTAGTGGACTGTGCAAGTATCAATAGGCCTGGACTCAAAATTTCAAATTGATATCAACTACTTTGGCATTTATATGCAGAGTGTAAGCACCATCAATTTGAAACCTCTAATAGTCCATTAGTATTAGGAATTGTTGTATACAACTAGTTTGATTGTATCATTCACACTTGTGATGACAGTTAATTCTACGCCGTTTCCAAGCCATCGATGGGGATGCTAGTTTAGACGAGAGTGAAAGGACAAGACGGAAACAGGTAAACTCAGTTATGTATGATTACAGCAGGAGTTTTACCCAGTGCTGGCCATTCATCTAATCTGATGCATTTCCCCACTTATTTAAGAAGAATATCTCTGTCTATGTCACTGCTAGATTCTTCGTCTGTCTCTGGAAGGTGCTGGGATGAGTCCTGACGCTAGTTTTCAGTCCCACAGTCTTCCCTCGAGTGTGACAGACACCTTGGAAGCCATGGTAGGAGGAGGACTGGACGACCTCACTCTCGAGGACATTGACTCAACCAATCTCACCGAAGAACAGCAGCAGACAACAGAGGTATGTGTTATGGATTGGTTCCTGAGTTATAAACACACCCCAGCCTTCTCAGATCAAAGAGGTTTCTTCAAGTACAATGTACCTGCAGCTGTTCTTTTGTTCCACCAGTACTTGTATGTCCATCTAATACACATGTACATGCATGCAGCATGTGGAATACACACATATCCAATTGTACACCAAGAGCAGTTTGGCTCATTTCCACTCATATGTACATGCTTGAGCTTCTAGGAATCAATGCATGCCCAATGAGAGAGTTGGTACAGTGATCCACTTTCTTCCTACACTTAACACTGGTTAGAATGATGCCTTTATTAAATCTAACCTCTTTAACAGGAACATTTCAGTCATGATTTTATGAAATTCTTGACAGCTTTTTTTCCTTTTTTTTTTTTTTTTTTTTTTTGGCACAGCAGTTGTATAGTGGGAACATAATGGGGCAATCTCCGGTGGCACAAGGTTTCCTCCAGTCCTTCAATCCCAGCCAAGCGTCTTCCTACCCCTACTCCACCCCCTTAGGACCCCTCTCCCCTTTCAACAGGACCACGTCATCGGTTAGCAAACAATTAAAGAATTGAACTTCAACTAACATCCTTTTTTTATTTAGGGTACTGGTCCTCTTCAACATGTACAGACAGTTGGTCCAGGGGTAGGATTCACGCCCACTTCCCCCCTCCCCCACTCCACCTCTCCTTTCTACCCCACACAGTCTAGTCAGCAGAGCTATAACATGTCCTCTAGACCTCCTCCCTCGCCTTCAAAGCAGTCTTCAATGGTAAGTCTCCTGGTCAAGATTAATACTACTATGCAATAAAGGACACTCTGAAAGAGGACAAACCTCTCAACAAAGGACAATCTATTTTTGTACATCCACTCTATATAAAATAACCTCCAAAGGAGGACAACCTCTCTACAAAGGACAGAAGGCTGGGTCCCAAGTGTGTCCATTATTTGGAGGTTCCACTGTACACTCCATAGCCATCTCCCCCTCTAATATAGTAGCCCCTTTCATTATTGGTCTTCTCTCCAGATGCAAGCAGCCTTGGGGTCTCCTAGTGACAAGTCTGCGGAAGTGGCCATTCTGAGAGAAGACCTCAAGCAGTCACAGAACCAGTTGATCCATTGGCACGAGTCCTTCAAGCAGGCCAAACAGGCTTATGAGTTCTTGAAGAGAGAACTGGAGGACGTCAATGCTAAAGTCCGGCTGGAACGGGAAGATGCCACTCGGAGGATAGAAGAACTAGAGTTAGCTCTCCGTGATGCTGAGAACAAGATGAGAATAGTGCAGGCACAGGGTCCCATTCGAGCTCTTGCCGAAAATGCTGAGTTGACAAGATTGCCCATATCCAACTTGGAACAGATTCAGCAGTTGTTGCGACTAGATTTGGAGAGAGTTGAATCGGTAAGAGACACAATAAAGTCCACAGTAGCACAAAACCGCTCTCTGGTTCCAAAATCTGAAAACTGCAAAGTGGGGCTATTCTAAATGGTCAAATATTTTTAAAACTCCTCAAGCTTATGAGCACAATAATTATTTTGAAAGATAATTATATCCTTCAGAAATCTCAGTAGTTTAAAAAATATTGAATTACCTGCCGTTTGAAATAGCCCCACTTTGCCTTACCCTAGCATTGAAACTAGGACACCACTACACCATCAGGACGTACCATTTTGTCCTTTGTGGAGAGGTTGTCCTCTCTTGGAGGTATTAATCCCTTGTTCCGAGGTTTGTATTGTCCTTTATCTGAGGGGTTTCACTGTATCAATATCATGATTATGAAACCATCATTATCTCTTCTCCAGAACATACAACAGCGATTATCCCAACTCTGTACCCAGTGTAAAGAAGTTCCTCGCTGTGTGTTGGCCCAGCCTTGTAACCACTGCACCATGTGTGAAAAGTGCTTTGACAGGATGGGGGCCAAACCCAAGTGCTCCTACTGCAATGAACCTATTATGTCAAGAACTATCGTCCATCCTTCATATTAGTCCGTTGGTTTTTTTAAACATTTTTTTTTTGTAAGAGGGTTGTATTTTATGGGGGAGGTGTTAGAAACAAGTGGAGGGGGTAAGCTTAGCGAGAAGTAGCGAATCAAAAGTTACTTGTCTAAGTCAAAAATTATAGGAGCCACTTAAATATTAACTTTATCATTTTAGTACTCATAGTAGGTTATATTATCCTTTATTGCCATTTATTTTTTTCCTTTTAATGCACACGTATAGGGTTTGTTTGTTTTTGTATATCACTGTTGCATAATGATCAGCAGCATCTCTGTTTTCAAAATTTATCGTTTCAACTATCTAGTGTCTGTTCAAAACAATTATATGTTCCCTCAAGCTTCTAGCCCATTATTTTTAGCCTTCAGTTGATTATTTTATCTCTTTTTTCCCCCCTTGCAAATTACTAGTCAATTCCCTTTGTCATATTTAATAGTGAATGTTTAAAATTCATGGAGCATCAATGACTATACATTGTGCACTTCTGTTGACGTCTCATTGTATTTAGACATCAAAATTTTAGCCATGAGAATTATATTTCAATGTATAATAAGACAGTGTCCTATAATTTTTTACACAGACGTAACATCTTCCGCCAATCTTCGACTCAACAAGCTAAAAAGCCTCCATCCACAGGTAAAGTAGCACAGTTAATCATGGCACTCTTGTCGCTGAGTAGAAAGAGGATTGGACCCACAACATCCTCCACCTCTGTACACACAAGAGGGTCAAATTAAAGAAGTACACTAAAGGGGAACCACAAATCCTCCACCTTAGTACCTTTGTACACACAAGGGGGTTTATAATGCAGGGACACCACAATACCCTCCACCTATAGCATGCTGCTCACCTGCAAATTGTTTCATTGGTATCCTACTGAGCATTCTTTCTGCCTTCACAGGATCCGACCATCCCAAGCGACCCATTTTAGTCATCACTACTGTAGGGTTCACTGCATTCACACGAATCTGAGGCAACGATATACAGCTTCAAAAGTTCATCACAAAAAGAATACGTTGCTACCTTATGTGGTCCAAGTTCCAAACCCATCACTTTCGTCAGCATATCCAGTCCTGCCTTTGACATGCCTGCATGTATGAGAATGTATATTCTGATTAAAGAGCACCAAAATGCAACGACTCCCCACCCAGATTGTGAAGGACTTACAATAAACTGTGTGATCAAGGAGAGCACTCTGGGCAGCCTGACTGGAGATGTTGACAATTGAACCCCCTTTTCCTCGTTCAACCATGTCCTTAGCAACATACTGCGACAAAAAGACAATTGCTTTCAAGTTTACGTCCATGACCCTACGGGGGAGGAAGGAAGGAGGGATTATGAGAGAGAGAGGGAGGGAGGGAGAGGGGGAAGGGAGAGGGTGGAGAGAGTGAGGGAGGGGAGAGGGAGAGTGTGTGTGTGTGTGTGTGAGAGAGAGAGAGAGTTCACCTATCATATTCCTCAGTGGTGACATCAAGGAATGGTTTCAAGTGCCCCAGGGCGGCGTTGTTGACCAGCAGGTGGATCGGTTTCAATCGCTCCACTTCCTTCTTCACTACCTCTAGCTCTGTCACATCCACACATACAGTGACTATTCCAGGTGCCTAAATAAAGACACAGAATATGACACTACGAGAACCACCCCTTTCAGCCCCACCCACTGCACTGCACTATAACATTAAATGATGTAAGGCAATAAACCATATTGACTGGCTAAATCCACACCTCATTTTCAAGAGAGTCCAGGTCAGATTGTGTCCGGCTAAAAGCTAGCACTTCTGCACCACACTTGGCCAGAGCTATGCAAGTTGCTCGACCAATACCTTTAAAAGATTTCAAAAGGAGGAAAGGTCGATTGTAACATGTAGATAGGATCAGTATTACCTTTCCCAGCTCCAGTTACTAAGACTCGCCTGCCAGAAAAATCATATGCCATATCCTCAGCCATTCTTCATTACTACTATAACGGTAAAGGGTTTACAAAATCGAATCTTCGAGCCGGCCATGCATGCATAGCTTATCTCGGTGTTGACCCTGTACCTTATGAGAGTTCAACGTAGCATGGAAAATGAGAAGAGAAAACCCAAATCCAGGTTCCAGCCCCGGAATGGGAGCGATGGTCCAAGTGCTGGCCCCCCAAAGAAAAAAAGAAAAAGTAACCAACCACAGGAACTGGAAATTGTGGGTGAGCAGACACTCTTCTCCTTCAGCAATGAGCTAAGAGATTTAATTGTGACCAGCTCCACGAGCCACCCTTGATGGACTCCCTGACAACATGATGTTGGTCATCATGGGCTACCTGAATCTCATCTCCCTTGTTCGTTTCTCCATGGTTTGTCGGAGGTTTCATCACTTGAGCAAAGACGCTTCTGTATGGGAGAGTGTTGAACTGACATATGACTCAATGAAGAAAAAGATGGACTCACAATCCATGAAGAAGCTCATTCGTCTCTACTTCCCCAAGACTGTTCGTAGAGTGGTGATTGAAGAGAGTCGCTATAAGGGGAACATGACCATCACTGAATCCTTCATCGACCTTTTATTTACCCTCTGTCCAGGAATCAAAGCCGTTTCGCTTATAAACTGCGACTTAAAAAAGGTCCTCTTCCTATCAGTGGCTGTATCAATTTAACGATTAAATTTTGGGGATAAGCATCTTCCTCTCTTAATTCTACAGTTCAGCGAAAACTGTCTTTTATTCAACTCTGCAACTCTCACAAGTGTCAGCTTCCAGAAGTGTGATCTGAAGATGGACTGGATGGTGAGTCTGAAGCCCTCATGGCCAAATCTGGAGAGCCTGTGTCTAGAAGATTCCGCAAAGACAAACAACAGAGACCTTCTTTACATTGCTAGATGGAAAGACACCCTGAGGTAAGTTGGATAGGCCTACTAATGAACAACGCACCTCATCTCTATAGTAACCTACTCTAAATGTTCTATAGCATTTCTTTACGACTTAAGCTAATGTGACATGTCAGTTTGTCTTCTGTCCTTGTAGATGTGTTAATCTGATTGGGTGCTACCGGATTAGTGCGAGTGGACTGAAGGAACTTTGCAGATCTCTGGGAAATCTGAAAAAACTGCATATTAGTAGTAATACCGTCCACCCTTGGGACCAACTGGAGCAGTTATTAGACCGGAAAGACATCATAATGCTTAGAGTAGATTGATCCCAATACTGTTGCATGTACATTTTATTTAAATTTTGTTTGTAGTGTTGCAACACTACGGTGGAACCTATGAAATAATGGACACTCCAAATAAAGGACACCGGACACTCGTTGCTGTCCCACCATAGTAGCTACTTTGACATTTTCAGTGACCCCCAACTTGTCTGTGATTCTGATGTCCCATTGTAACATTCTCGCAATGAAAATTTCAGAGCATCTAGTGCCAGCTAATAGGTTATCAATTGCTATGGTAATTGCTATGGTAATTGTTATGGTAATTGCTATGGTAATTGCTATGGTAATTGCTATGGTAATTGCTATGGTATGGCTTACATGTTGTTTTGTGGGGTCGACTACCTTTAATAGTGAGTACACACTTACATTAAAAAACAAGGATAAAGTCCAGGTTAAAGGGGACATTGAGGTTTATAATTGCAGTTGCAATGATTCTGACCTCATAATGAAAATCCTATTGGGTTCATGTTTTCATTTCTAGTGGCAACTAGTTGGATCCACAAACTTGATTAGATCTATAGGTAGCTAGCTAGCCAGATAATTGCTATAAAAGTTGCTCTACTAGCTAGTCAGTTGAAAACAACTTGTCAAACACATATTGACGCTACTCCATTTATGATGGGAAAAGTTCTGTTGCTGCTGCTAACTGTGGTAGCCGTCTCTTGCGTCTCTGTTGCTACTCAGAATGTTCCTTATTACAAGGAAGTCTATCCTCCGGTGGACTTGACGGGCAACTTGAGCAATCGCCTCTTCTTTGCTCTGATCCAGTCCTTTGGCAGCGAGTTCAATGGCTCTGGGAATATTGCTGGAGTAAAAGTGGCCCTGGACAAAATCAACAATAGGTCAGATATTCTGCCAAATCACACACTTCACTACACACTAACCGATTCCATGGTGAGTTAACTTCAAGTTCTTTATTCTGCAATTATTATTATTATACATTGTCAGTGTGTAAGGACCAAAGCACTTGATGCTCTTTTTAATCAACTCCTCTCAAGAGATGGCATATCCAAAGTGGCTGTGATAGGGGCTGGATGTTCTGTGGCGACTGAACCCACTGCAGAAGTCTCCCACTACTACAATGTCACTCAAGTAAGAACTAGTCTAAGTTAATTCAGCTATAGCTTGCCTATAGTATGCTAGCCAGTCACCTTGCCACCTTTAGACATCAATAGCATGCTATAGTCAATTCTGACAATGATCAGCAATCCAATCTAGAAGTGCTAGCGGTCTCGTTAAAAAAAAATTGGCCATTTCCCCACTCTATTATACAAAGATGTGGTAGGGCCTAATACACAATATGTGACGATGTTTGTTTACATTATTAGTTTCTGTGGGGTCAGTCTTTCTATTAATCATGAGCATGAAATTTGATATTTTTCTTTAGATTTCTTGCTCCACCACTTCCACTGAGCTCATCGATCGTTCTCGCTTTCGTCGTCATTTTCAACTCCTCCAAACGATGAAAGGAATTTCTTCGATCTACTTGGGACTGATAAACCACTACAGCTGGAAATATGTCTCCATTGTAGTCCAAAATGAAAACATTTTCACAGTGGTGAGTCTTAACTTGTGCTGTATGTGGGACAGTGAAATATTAGACATGCACACACAACACACTCTCTTGAGGAGAAGTATATATACCTGGGAAGATGCTTGTAATAACACCGTGTATCTATCATTCACTCTGCAGGCTATGGATTTACTCAAGAAATTTTTGTACTCCAATAAAGTCGCATTCTCTGAGAAACGCTTTGAGAGCAATGAAAGCATTGCTGGACTTAGGGAACCTATTGTGAGTTATCATCACCAATAGCAACTATTTTATTCAGCAACATTGATAGTATATCATGTCATAGGAAACAATAGGGCCCACCACCAACAGGGCTTAGTTCATGGGAATGCAACAACAATAATAATGATTTTATCACCAAATTATTATGCAGGATCCAGCAGCACGAATTTTCATTATTGCAAGTTATGAAAGACATGCTAGAGCCTTCCTGTGTAAGGTAAATTCACTAGAAAAAAGTAATTGCATGCTATGATTATCTTTATTCTTTCACAGGCTTATGAGAAAAACATGAAGTACCCTAGATTCTTGATTATATTGATGGGCTGGTATGAAGGGAAATGGTGGCTAAGAGAGAGCGATGAGAGTTGTTCTTCAAAGGAAAGGGAGGAAATATTGGAATACGCACTCTCTGTCCATCACTTCACTTACAGAATCCCAAATAACCTCACAACAACATCAGGAATCGTAATGCTGTTATAAATGATAAATGAGCGTCACTTCTTGTTCAAAGTTATGCCATACTATTATTAGGTTGGGGGAGAGTACAATCATGACGTGGAAGTAAAGTATGAAGGACCTCCTAAATACATGAAGAACTTGTTCACTCCATATTGTTTTGATGCTACGTGGACCCTAGCTTTTGCATTGCACAGCATCTTGCAAGGTGGTGGTCATTAGTTTACTTGTTTGCTGCATGTGAGATAGCTAATCTTTTTCTTCTTCTCCTTTTTATATAGAAAATCCCAGCATTAATATTCAGTATAGCAATGAAGATTTTCATCAGACAATGTTTGATACTGTCAATGCAAGTGACTTCAATGGATTGACAGTGAGTTATTGTAGCAAGATATACTTCGGGGAGCAACTTATTATTAAAGCAAAGGGATGTATAATCATTACCATGGTGACCCCTGTGACAAATCACTCTCTACATAATGTTATTTTAAATCATTTTATAGGGTCCAATTGAGTTCAATGCAGATGGAATACGTGCAACTTTCGAGCGCCATGTTTTCCAATTCAGAAATCAATCTGGCAAGTTAGGATTATTCCTTCCTGATGCACTTGAAGTGATATCATGATTTATTATTGCTAAAGGGGGACTAGAACTTGAAAAAGTAGGCAATGTGATAATGATTGAAAACGAAACCGAGTTTGAGAGCTTCTTCGATGACAAAATTTTATGGCCAGGTATTAATAATAGTGTGACTTAGCCCTCTAGCCATAGTCCTAGCCCTAGCCCTAGTCCTAAGCCCTAGCCCTAACCTTAGCCCTAAGCCATAGCCCTTTGCCCTAGTGTGTGGAGGGGTTCAGGGAGTCATTCTATGATTGTTTTATTGGTGTTGATTCTCCAGAAGGCATACCCCGTGATGGAATTGCTAAGAACACCACAGTCAGCATTCATCCTGCAACGATAGTTGTGTGTGCAATCCTGGGGACAGCTGGGATAGTCTTCACCATCATCTGCCTCATATTTAACTGCTACTTCAGAGACAAAATGTATCTACAACATGATTATAGCAAGTACAAATTCCACTCTTTTATTTTATATAATGCAGTTTGATCAAGTTGGGTAGCCCTAAGCTGAACTACCTCATTGGAATTGGAGCCTTTATCCTATACGTCGACGTGTACCTTCATGTGATACCAACAACAGATCACCTGGGCGTGAAAGTCCTCTGTAACATCACACCCTGGTTCACTGCCATTGGCTACTCACTCTGCTTCGGAACCATCGTGGCAAAGATGGTCCGTGTCTACTACATCTTCAACGACCCGAAACCCAATGTCAAGAAAGTTAGCTTATACTAGCTATAGTAGTCTATAGCCACTACCACACTATAAATATAGCTTAAGATTCTCAGTAGCCCAGCTGCTAGATCTTTTTCCCCTACGAATTTGATGAGAAAAGGGGTCGTAACAGCTATGCATGCTAGAATCCTCAGATTCATCTAGTCCATCATGGTATATGTGCTTTAGACTATGAAGGATTGGAAGCTAGCAGTGGGAGTGCTAATTCTTGTCCTGGTGGATCTGATCATCCTTGTGATCTACACTGCTGTGGATGGGGTCAGGGGATTCACTTTGCAAAGGATCCTCAACCGAGAGTATCCATCACGCAGTGAGAAGGTATAATATAGCCAATGTTGTGACAGGATCTGAGAAAACCGACCACTTCGTGCAATATTGATACACACATTAAAAGTTAGCCTTCAAGTGGTCGTTTTTCTCCTCACATAGCTAATATATATATATTACTATGATGGTGAGCTGAAATATTGATTTTCTCTCTTAGGGTTTTGGAATCGTGGAGTACTTCTATATCCTCGTTTGCAAGTCCAAGAGTCGAGACATCTTCCTGGGAATTCTTTATGGCTACAAAGCAGCTCTGCAGATCATTGCTCTGGTTCTCGCCTTCAGCATCCGCAAGGTCAAAGTGAAGGGTCTCAACGATGCTTTGTACATAGCAGCTGCCATATACATTACCAGCCTACTGTGGGCTGTTATCATTGTCTCGACGTATTCCCTGTTCGAGTACTTGAACGCATTCACAGCAGTGTTCTGCTTCGGTCTTCTAATAGGAGCTTCAGTTATAACGAGTCTGGTCTTCATTCCAAAGGTAGCAGGCTAGCTACCCTGTTACTAACCCTTAGGCTATTACTAACCCTTAGGCTATTACTAACCCTTAGGCTATTACTAACCCTTAGGCTATTGCTATTACTGCATGGCATAGCCTGTGACTTGACCTATGATAGCCTATTATTATATGCAAGAACCAAATTCAGATTCAGTGCAGAATCTTTGCCAACAAAACATGGATTAATTGGCATTATGGCATTAGCCTCCTTAGCTACCCATATGGAAGCTAGTGACATAGTGATCTGCACACCTTTACTTCTTCCATATTATAACCTACAACAGTGTGATGCAAATCTCCTGAATTGATTTCTGAATAGCTAAAACAGCTGCAGCCCGGGCAATTCTTTGCCTGGGGGCTCTCTCTAAGGTTTTATATACACGTATTCATGTATCTATGATTCATTGTGCAGATGATTGGACTCTTCAAGGATCCCAAGGGAGACACTGTCTTCAGTAAAACTGGCACTTCTCCTTCTGTGAATCCTTCAGCTCCAGGAAATGTAGTGACTGGTATCATTGGTGATAACAGTACTGAGAAGCAGGAAGGCCAAACTGCTGAAGTCAACACCTTGAGGAAGAGGGTGATTGAACTGGAAGAACAGTTATCTGAGTTTAAGGTGGTACGCTAGTAAAAAAAATAATTTAATGTTGTCCTTTCTTAACTCGTCATTAATTTTTGTATATGATATCAAAGAAATTTAGTACTCTAGTCTAGTAGAATGATAGTGATACTATTGTTTTTTGTTTTTATTTTTCCCCTTTTCTATGCTAGAATTTATGATTACATTCAGTAGCTTTTATTTTACTTTATAATAAAGAGACAATCGTTTTGTTTATTTATTCATTATATTATTATAATTAGCAGACAATCATTATTGCGCCCACGTGTGCGCATGCGCATACTATAATTTAAAGACCGTGGGTTTAGCTACTCGTCATCCATCGACTGAAATTATGGAAACAGTAAAGTTGATATTGTTTGCCGGGGCAGCTGTCTCTTTGTTTACTGCTGGTGCTAATGAATCTTATTACAAGGAAGTCTATCCTCCGGTGGACTTGACCGGTGACTTGAGCAACCATCTCTTCTTTGCTCTGATCCAGTCCTTTGGCAGCGAGTTCAATGGCTCTGGGAACATTGCTGGAATAAAAGTGGCCTTGGACAAAATTAATAACAGATCTGATATTCTAGCAAATCACACACTTCATTATACCCTGACTGATTCCAAGGTGAGAGGAAAAAAATATTAGCTAACAAGCATTAATGTTCTGCATTTAATATAATTATGCATAAAAGTGTCAAAGGACTACAGCTCTTGATGCTCTCTTCAGTCAATTCCTCTCAAGAGATGGAATATCCAAAGTGGCATTGATAGGGGCTGGATGTTCTGTGGCAACTGAACCCACTGCAGAAGTCTCCCATTACTACAATGTCACTCATGTACATGCAATTAAGATCCAAACACGTCATGCCTGTTTGATCATCAAATTTTATATTAGATTTCGTGTTCCACTGCTTCTACTGAACTCATCGATCGTTCACGCTTTCGTCGCTACTTCCAGCTCCTTCAGACCATGAGAGACATTGCTCCAATTTATTTCACTCTCATAAAACACTACAATTGGAATTATGTCTCTATTATAACTCAAAATGAAAACCTGTACACAGTGGTAAGTCTGATACCATGTAGCTAGTCAGTGTGCTATATCTTATCATGGATCGGTAAAAATATGGGGCACTATAAAGCTTTTTTTTTTTTCAGTTTCAAGCTGTTGCCAATTAAAAACCCCTGTTCGGTCCATCGGTCTGGAAACCACTTATTTGTGTGGTCATGACTTTGTGGGTTGTATAATTATGTACACATCTTCCCCTCCGGCCTCCTCCCACTTCCTCTAATATTGTCTTGTGTTTGCATGCAGGCCATGGACGCCCTCAAACAACAACTAACCTCGAGTGGCATCAGATACTCCGAGAAACTATTTGAAACTAATGAAAGTATTACTGGGCTAAGAGAACCAGTCGTAAGCTGCTATATAACTAATTATAACTACATAGCTAGCTTGAATCATTTATTTATTACACAGTCATTCAAACTGGATAGACAGTAACCATGTATAGCAGGATTATAGTAATGGGTATTTTAGAAATTGAATTTTCATAATTTCTACACGTGTGGTGAGCTCAATGCCAATATGGCCAGCTTAAATATAGGAGAGAATGGGCCAAATTGAATCACCGCCAATAATCTTTTCCTCATGGTCTGACATTAGTTCCGCCAATGCAAGCACTCCCACACTACTACTGTATGTTTGTGCAGGATCCAGCAGCACGGATTTTCATAGTTGCAAGCTACGAGAGACATGCTCGAGTCTTCTTGTGTGAGGTATATAAGTAATTTGATCAATGGATTGATCAATGAGCGATGCATAAGTGCATCTTCAATAGAGTCATGTATTCACAGGCTTATCGGAGAAACATCAAGTACCCTAGCCACCTGATTATATTGATGGGCTGGTATGAAGGAAAATGGTGGCTAAGAGAGAGTGAGGGCATCAATGACACTTGTTCTCCAGAGGATAGGGAGAAGATCCTGCCCTACGCACTCACTGTTCATCACTTTAATTTCCAAGTCCCCAATGATCAAAACACAACGTCAGGAATTGTAAGACTTCGGGTTTTATTGTAGCAATGAATTGATCACTGATGTGAAGTGGTCACATGACAATTATAGAGGAGGTCACATGACAATGTATTATTACTAATAACTATAGAGAGGAGGTCACATGATAATGTATTACTGAGGTCACATGACATATTGTTACTAATAACTATAGAGAGGAGGTTACATGACAATGTATTATTACTAATAATTATAGAGAGGATTTGAGTACAAGGAGGAAGCAAATATAAAGATTGCAGGACCTCCTGCTTATAACAGAAATCAAATAGCTCCATACTGCTATGATGCAACTTGGACCTTGGCTTATGCACTGGATAATGTTTTAAAAGGTACAGCTATATAAGAGTTACTGGAAATAGTACTGATTATTTTTGTTTGTAATAATCAGCGAATGCCAATATCAGCATTCGGTACAGTAATGAGCTGTTTCATCGACAGATGTTTGATCACATCAATAATAGTAACTTCATTGGAATAACGGTTAGATGGGACATTATGATAATGATAATAGTTATGATAGTAAGTTGATGATCTGCTTCCTTAGGGACCAGTGCGATTCAATACAGAAGGAATTCGTTCAACTAATGAGCGTCAAGTTTTTCAAATAAGACCTGATGTGTCAGGTAAGATAATGATCTATTATTATTATGATTGTAGCTAGTAGAGAAATGGACAATTTTGGGACAATTAAAATGAACTATTATACACCCTTAAAGGGACTCTCCAAATTGTCAGGATCGGGGAAGTGACTGAAAGAACACAGGATAACTATTATTTTGATGTCAGCTTCACAGATGAAATGTTGTGGCCAGGTAAACTGTAGATATAAAACATGCAGCCATGATAATAAGGTGCTAATACATGGAATTAACCACAGGAGTCTAGCTGTATTGAACCACGAAGTATACCACTGCCTTTATAATTATCACATTAGCTTTGTTTACTACAGATGGTACACCTCGGGACGGTGTTGCTAGGAACACCACAGTGACCATTCATCCTGCTACTACTGCGATTTTTTTCATATTGGCATCATGTGGGATAATCTTCACCTTATTTTGCCTTGTATTCAACTGCTACTTCAGGAGCAAAACGTAAATATTATCATAGCTATAATTATTGTAAAGTGAGGGTAATTCTGAACGGTTCAATTATTTTCAAACTCTTCCAGCTTATCAGCTCTATTTTATACTATTATAGTCAACTTTGACTCAGTTTCAGAAATATTTGAATTGTTTGGAATTACAGGGTTTTTTTTAAATATTTGCTACAGTTTGATTAAGTTGGGTAGCCCTAAGCTGAACTACCTCATTGGAATTGGAGCCATAATCCTATACATCGATGTGTACCTTCATGTGATTCCAACCAAAACCCCCCTGGGCGTGAAAGTCCTCTGTAACCTCGAACCGTGGCTCACTGCCATTGGCTACTCACTCTGCTATGGAACTATTGTGGCCAAGATGGTCCGTATCCACTACATCTTCAACAACCCGAAACCCAACTCCAAAAATGTAAGGACTGTGTTGTTAGCTATGAAAATTGTTGACCTATCACTGTGAAAAATAAGAGATCTTCCACTGTGTTTCCAACAGAAACTTGAAGGAAACACAGTGTATTTTTATGATCGATTGTTATTTTAATTCGCTCTGAATAAGTCTTTGAATACCAAAAACATGTTTCCTGGTCTAGGTGGCCGAGACACCCTAGCTAAAGCATAATCTAAATATTATTATTAGCTACTCTGAATAAGCCAAGCAACGTTGCTGTGAGAATTCTAAAAAAATCACCTTTGACAAACTATCAACATTGAAAATCAATCTACCTTCCTTTTCATGTGTCTGCACCCTCCTCCCCTAATTTCAGAGCATGAAAGACTGGAAGCTGGCAGTGGGTGTTTTGATCTTGGTGGTGATAGACTTGGTTATTCTTGTGACCTACACATCCATTGTAGGAGCAAAGGGATTCAAAGTGATCACAATTCTAAACGAAGAGGACCCGACAAAAAGTGAAGAGGTAGATTATAATTGTTATACTGATACAGTGAATTGCAAGTTGGTTGTCCAAATGTGAAGCGCAAATTGACTGCAAATAAAAACTTGCATCTATTGAGGAAAAGCCACACATCTATTCAGGAACAGCCTCAAGTTTACACAGCTCTTTCATCTTACATTGGACAACCAACTTGTGATTCACTGTAGAGGCAAGGTACAGCAAGTTTCCTCACTTTTGCCACTGCTAGAGCTAGAGGCTTTAGACCAAGCACTTTTGTGCTCAAAGAAATCACCCAGGTCTATGTACACTGTGACAAAAGGTTTGTAGCTATCAACTGTGGTTTTAAGACCTCTGGTTTTGCAATGAGGCAAAGGTGAGGAAACTTGCTGTATGGTAGTCAACAGTCACAACAAGTCAGAAAGTTGACACAGACACACATCATGGCTAGCTAATTGTTTACTGTTTACTTAGAGCACTCTGTGGAGATAAAAATCTACAACTGTTGGCTGTATGACAAATTGAGTGCTATATATCACATTTGTGGTAAAATTAAAAATTTTGTTTACACTATTCTAGGGTTTTGGAATAGTGCAATACAATTACTTCTATGCCTGCAAGTCTGGTCCTCGAGATATCTTCTTGGGAATTCTCTATGGCTACAAAGGAGCCCTGCAGATCATTGCACTGGTTCTCGCCTTCAGCATCCGCAAGGTCAAAGTGAAGGGTCTCAACGATGCCTTGTACATAGCAGCTGCCATATATGTTACCAGCCTACTGTGGGCTGTTATCATCATTTGTACTTACACATTGTACGAGTACCTAAACGTATTTGTAGCTGTTTTTTCACTGGGTCTTCTAGTAGGCACCACAGCCATAATGGGTCTGGTCTTCATTCCAAAGGTGAACTATTTATTAATAATGGCAAGAGTATTGTTTCAAGTGATCGATTGACTTATGCAGGTGGTTAATCTCCATAAAGACCCCAGTGGGGATTCAGTCTTTACTCCCAGTGGTGCTCACCCTTCTGGGAATGCTACAGTACCCATGGACACTATTAATGGTGTCATTGGTGGAAGCAACAGCGACCAAGTCACTGAAGTCATCAGCTTGAGGAAGAAGTTGGCTGAGCTAGAGCAAGAGTTAGCTCAACTTAAGCAGGTGTGTACAGAATTCATGCAATTCATGCCATTATACTATCTTATATTCTGATTTCATAGAATGGAGACTCCACTAATTAAAGACTTCATAATTATTAAATTTTTAAAAAAATCAGGAAAAATTGGGCGGGAAAAATTGCGCATGCGTAGCTGGCTGGTACGGTGGTGCTGAGAGTGCCTCTTATTACAAAGAAGTCTACCCTGCAGTGGATTTAGAAGCGACCACCACCTTTTCTTTTCTCTGGTGATGTCCTCTGGCAGCGAGTTCAATAGTTCTGGGAGCATTGCAGGAATGAAAGTGGCCCTGGACATCATAAACTGCAGAACTGATATTCTAGAGGATTATACACTTCACAACACACTTACTGATTCTAAAGTGAGTAGCTGGTTCAATACACAGAGTATTGAACTTCAAATTAGTCAAGATCTGGGCAATGAACTCAACAACATTAGGGTCAACACTGCAGGATAGAGAGTAGCTGAACAAGAGGTATTATAATCAAATACTTTTACTTTTATACACAAAGAGCACGCCAGCTAGATAAGTAAACATTTCAAAACTGCTTTAGCTATTATGAATACACATCAGATTTTTTTTTAAAGCAAAGTATATAACCAGTGAGAGACAGAGAGTGGAAGAATAAGTGAATAAATTATCTATGAGAACATATTTTAGTCCCTTTATGTTCGAAAATGTTAACAGTTCACATGATGCTATTGAAAGAAGGACTTGTCATAAGAGTCAAACAGTCTTTTGTAAGTGTCTTGGTATGCTGTAATGGGTGGATACTTGTCAGATCCGTCAATGCACTGCACTAGTGTGTCGTCATCAGGATGCACAAAAATAGCTATTGATTGCCTTGCTTTCCTTTGCTTGGATTCATCGTCAGGAACCAAGACTCTGTGAGGCTAAAGAAATACACAGTTCTCAAAATTGTATATAGCATTATTATTCAATTTACTGTGGCTAAATATTTATCACCGGTCCACTTTTGCATCAGTGCTCCAAGATTCACTAGCACAGCATCCTGCATGTAGGGAACATCAATATAGCCCCCATGGCATTTTTTGACCTATAATAGAACAGAATACATTCAAACCCTTACAACTTTGCATTGAATAGAGGTGATAGAGGTGTACAAGTAAGAAAGGCAGGTAGCATATCTCTCTAGAAACTCCCTTACCAACTTATGGTACTGTCCAGCTTACCTGAAGTCCTCCCTGAGGATCTTGGAAGAGAAGTGTAATCGATCCATAGTCGACATGTTCCCCACATCGGAGCTGGCCGGGTTTTATGCTCTCTGGAGATAAGATTGGAGGGTAGTAAAGTAGACGGGCTGTAGTGCAATTCCCAGAATGGCCAGCATTTTGGTGGTTTTTCATAAAGAAGAGAGGATCCTGGAAAGAATCCATGTATCATCTCATTGAAACTCTGCCTGTCTTGTTGTAGGTAACATACATCAAGTTTAAGAGCATAACCCATGGCTTCAAGTATTGTATTTGCGAGGGCTATTGAAGACTTATAGAGGTCGAAAACAACTGCTTTGAAGTTTGGGAGTGCTTTATCAGGAAATGTCTATAAAAGATCAAAGCTCAATTAGTGTCTAGAATCAACAGAAATGTATGAAACTACAAATTTGAAGAGCTATAAGACTTGCTATAGTCTTGATCTCGTGCACCAACCCTTTGTGTTTGGTAAAGGGTTGACAGACGAGACTGTAGTGGTAAGTCATGCAACTTACAGCATCTTCAATATTGGAGACCTGAAAACATTCCTTGAGGTCACCTGGCATGGATGGATTGACACTGCATGCGACAACAGAACCACAATATAGATTAATACAAAAAATCCAATCCCATCCCATCTTCCATTAGCATACATTATGTCTTGTCAAACATCACCTTTCTTGTTCCATTGCAACATAGCCACCACTTCTTGTTTTATTTTCCCTAATTCTGTAGATACAGGACTTCTTGACTTCAAGTGGCAGATGAAAAAAGTCGACAGCAGTTTGAAATGCATCATCTATCTTAAGAACACAACACTGAGACCAGATACCCAGCTAGCTCTAAGCCAGACCTAATGGGTGACCAGACCCTTGATTCCACCCCCAAAGGTCAATACGTCTACTTGCCTAGGCTAAGCCAGACCCCCTGAGACTGGGGCTCAATCAAGAACACCTGGGTGTCAGGGATCAAGATACTAGCTAGCTTTACAGAGATTTCCTACCAGTTTTCTCTGAATGCCATGGTTCTTGATGAAGACAAACCCGACTTTGGTAAAGGCAGAGTGAAGCTGTTTCACCTGGGGGCAACTAGCCAGGTCCTGACTGGAGAATACGTCTTTAAAGTCAACTACAGGAATCGAATCTTCGGTGGCCATCTTTTTAAGGACCGGAAACGTGGCCTACGCACGCGCGATATCTGGCCGAGCTAGCTAGCTAGCTAGCTAGCTAGCTGCTGTAAATGTACTCTCTAGCTCTCTGCGCGCATGCGTAGCCATTGTGCATATGCACGATTTGGCTGAGACTGAGTGTTGTAGCTATACTTTCCCCCCTCAACGTTTGACTAGTCTGTTTGCTATAAGGCCAAACCAATTAAATTTCCTGTTTCTCATCAGCTCCCGGTCCCTCATTGATTTTTGCCAAAAAAAAAAAAAAAAAAAAAATACAAATCAAAACTTTAATTTTATTTTTCTTTGCTGTGCCAGATAATGGAGAGACTCATTGTGAGTAATTTGTGACAGATGCTTAAGTAACAAAGAATTTGCTCCACACAGCTTTATGTAGACCAAGTTAGCTAGGCTGACTAGGTATTAAATATACCTAGCTAGCTACATAACTCAGTCCAGTTGGAAGTCCTTGTGTTTTTGTTTTCGCACACAGCATTGGATTTGTGAAGAGAAACAGGAAATTTAATTGGTTTTGCCTAAACATGGATGATGATTTTGATTTTCAGTATTCCACTATTGCTGAAGTGAAGGCAGAGATGTCTAAAAAAAACCTCAGCAGTCTCAAGATCACACCAAGACTAGACAGCAGTGATCAGTCTAAAAAAGATTCGAATACAGTTTCTCCTCCACATTCACCACTTGAACTTGATTCACAAAATCCTGGTAACGTCTCCACTGCTCGTGAATGGACACAAAGCAGGTGAGTTGTACGTACAAACACAGTAACACAAGGGTCCTGGTATTCTTCTCCATATAGTAAAAACTCTAAAGTCATTGTTGGTGACCTGGTAGACCATCATGATCACTAGTCTCATGTAGCCAGACCTGATTCTTTCCTTTTTCTTGGGGGCGGGGGAAAGAATCGGGTCTGGCTACGCGAGACTATATGATCACCACCGTGTGGGTATATTTCAGTCCATACAGCAAAAGAAAAAAGAAAAAGAAAACCTTTCCCAATATGAATTGAAGGACACCTTTAGACCTAAAATGACTTGTCTCCCAATGTATCCTTAGCTACATCACTGCATAATTGGTTATACTGCGGTTTGGAGATTTTAGTACTGAGAGAGAGGTCCATTGGAGTGCCAAATCTCTCATACCCTAGTTAATATTTGCACAGTTTATGGTATCTGTAGCACTGGGTTGGGGTTAGGGGGAGATATCTTCCATTGAGATCTAACAGGGACAACATTGCTGCTGAATGTAGTGTATGGTAGCCATTTTCAACCATTTTCAGAGTCCTGTTGTGAATGGTACTTGGCCTCTTTAATTAAGTGTAGAAGAGAGCCTAATGAGATGATTCAGGAGGCAGAAAATAACAATAGTTATGCACAAGATTAATGCACTCTCACTATTTGCATTGCAGCAGAAGAAATCAGACTCTACAGATCACCCTCCTCCACCACTAGCCCCCAATGCTGAAGTCAACAAGAGGGCACCTCCTTCCCTCCCAACTCAGACCAGTGATGGAGAAGCTGCTTTAACTATTATGAATAGCAAAGTATATAACCAGTTAGTTCAGTTGGTGAGAGACTGAATAGATTGTCTATCAGAGCATATTTTAGCTCCTTTTATGTTCAAAAATGTCAACAGTTCACATGATGGACTTGTCATGAGAGTGAAACAGTCTTTTGTAAGTGTCTTGGTATGCTGTAATGGGTGGATACTTGTCAGATCCGTCAATGCACTGCACTAATGTGTCATGATCAGGATGCACAAAAATAGCTATCGATTGCCTTGCTTTCCTTTGCTTGGATTCATCGTCAGGTATCAAGACTCGGTGAGGCTAAAGAAATACACAAAAGAGCAGTTCTCAAATTGTATATAGCATTATCATCATTATAATAAATTTACTGTGGCTAAATATTTATCACCGGTACACTTTTGCATCAGTGCTCCAAGATTCACTAGCACAGCATCCTGCATGTAGGGAACATCAATGTAGCCCCCATGGCATTTTTTGACCTATAATAGAACAGAATACAGTCAAACCTTTACAACTTTGCATTGAATAGAGGTGATAGAGGTGTACAAGTAAGAAAGGCAGGTAGCATATCTCTCTAGAAACTCCCTTACCAACTATGGTGGATTGTTGATATTTGTCTCACACCTCCATAATTATTGTCCAGCTTACCTGAAGTCCTCCCTGAGGATCTTGGAAGAGAAGTGTAATCGATCCATAGTCGATGTGTTCCCCACATCGGAGCTGGCCGGGTTTTATGCTCTCTGGAGATAAGATTGGAGGGTAGTAAAGTAGACGAGCTGTAGTGAAATTCCCAGAATGGCCAGCATTTTGGTAGTTTTTCACAAAGAAGAGAGGATCCTGGAAAGAATCCATGTATCATCTCATTGAAACTCTGTTTGTCATGTTGTAGGTAACATACATCAAGTTTAAGAGCATAACCCATGGCTTCAAGTATTGTATTTGCAAGGGCTATTGAAGACTTGTAGAGGTCGAAAACAACTGCTTTGAAGTTTGGGAGTGCTTTATCAGGAAATTTCTATAAAAGATCGTTTTAGTGTCTAGAATCAACAGAAATGTATAAAACTACAAATTTGAAGAGGTATAAGACTTGCTGTGGTAGCCTATAGTCTCTATCTCGTGCAACAGCATCTTCCATATTGCAGACCTGAAAACATTCCTTGAGGTCAGATGGATTGACACTGCATGCAACAACAGAACCACAATACGGATTAGTACAAAAAATCCCATCCCATCTTCATTAGCATACATTACGTCTTGTCAAACATACCTTTCTTGTTTCATTGCAATATAGCCACCATGTCCTGTTTCATTTTCCTTACAGGACTTCTTGACTTCGAGTGGCAGATGAAAAAAGTCGACAGCAGTTTGAAAGGCATCATCTATCTAATGCATTAAGAACACAAGACTGAGCTGCTAGCTCTAGCCAGACCTAATGGTTGACCAGACCCTTGATTCCCTCCCACCCCGCCCCCAAAGGTCAATAAGTCTACTTGGCCAGACCCTCTGAGTCTGGGGCTCAATCAAGAACTCCTGAGTGTCAGGGATCAAGATACTAGCTAGTTTTACAGAGAGATTTCCTACCAGTCTTCTCTGAATGCCATGGTTCTTGATGAAGATAAACCCGATTTTGGTAAAGGCAGAGTGGAGCTGTTTCACCTGGGGGCAACTAGCCAGGTCCTTACTGGAGAATACGTCTTTAAAGTCAACTACAGGAATCGAATCTTCGGTGGCCATCTTGGGAAATCGAACGTGGCCTACGCAGTATTGGGTGGAAGTTCACAACGACAATAGAGTAGAGTGGGTTCTTCCCTTTTGGTATTTGGTGAAGGAGTCAGTTTTATGGATCAGAGAGCTGAGAATCCATTACCTAGAGATAATTGGTTTCTGTTTCTTGCATTGCAAATGAATAAGCCTTGTTACCCAGGCCCCACTTTTTTTCTGCCAGGGTACGAGGCTTTGCTCACTTGCTCAGTGACTTGATACAGATGGTGATTCTTTGCAAGAATCCAAAGGCAGGCAATACTATCTTTTGTGTGAGTCAAACGGCCAATTCCATAACCCTCCATGGAATAAGTGGTCAAGAACTGGGCAATGAATCGAACACTACAGGGCAGAGAACAAGAAGCACCAAAGGTATTATAATATTGGAGTCAAATAAGAAATGATTGGTATATTTTTATACACAGACTCAGTGAAGAGCACGCTGGCTAGAGAACTAGCAAAACTGTTTTAGCTATTATGAATACACAAATTTAAAAAAAAAGAGAAGCAAAGTATATAACCAGTTTGTTCAGTTGGTGAGAGACTGAGAGTGTCTTCTAGTCCCTTTTATGTTCAAAAATGTCAACAGTTCACATGATGCTATTGAAAGGACTTGTCATAAGAGTCAAACAGTCTTTTGTAAGTGTCTTGGTATGCTGTAATGGGTGGATACTTGTCAGTTCCGTCAATGCACTTCACTAATGTGTCATGATCAGGATGCAAAAAAATAGCTATCGATTGCCTTGCTTTCCTTTGCTTGGATTCATCGTCAGGTATCAAGACTCGGTGAGGCTAAAGAAATACACAAAAGAGCAGTTCTCAAAATTGTATATAGCATTATTATCATTATAATAAATTTACTGTGGCTAAATATTTATCACCGGTCCACTTTTGCATCAGTGCTCCAAGATTCACTAGCACAGCATCCTGCATGTAGGGAACATCAATGTAGCCCCCATGGCATTTTTTGACCTATAATAGAGTCAAATCCTTACAACTTTGCATTGAATAGAGGTGATCTAATTATAACCACCACATAGCAAGCTACAAGTAATAAAGGCAGGTAAGAAACTCTCTTACCACCAGGTCGCCACCTTGGAAAATATCAAAATATGTTTTTTCATGAGACTAATGACACTCCAATGTGAACCTAACCCTTTAACTGACCAATTTAGGCTTTAAATGAATCTAGGTGTCATGCCGAAGGGTTAGGTTCACAGTTGAGTGTCGTTGATCTCATGACAAAAAAGGCCATTTTTTCGATATTTTCCCAAGGCGGTGACCTGGTAAATTTTGTGGAAAACGATTCTTAACTTTTTGTGTCAAATTTAGGTTTTAACAGACCAATTTAGGTTTTAAATGAATCTAGGCATCATGCCGAAGGGTTAGGTTCACATTGGAGTGTCATTGGTCTCATAAAAAAAAAGGCTATTTTTCGATATTTTCCCAAGGCGGCGACCTGGTGAATTTTGTGGAAAACGAGTTTTAATTTTTTGTGTCGAATTTAGGTTTTAACTGACCAGTTTAGGTTTTAAATGAATCCAGGCATCATGCCGAAGGGTTAGGTTCATATTTGAGTGTCATTGATCTAATGACAAAAAAGGCCATTTTTCGATATTTTCCCAAGGCAGCGACCTGGTAAATATTGTGGAAAATAAGTCTTAATTTTTTGGTGTCAAATTTAGGTTTTTACTGACCAATTTAGAATCTAGGCATCATGCTGAAGGGTTAGGTTCACAGTTGAGTGTCGTTGATCTCATGACAAAAAAGGCCATTTTTTCGATATAAGTGTCATTGGTCTCATGACATTTTTCGATATTTTCCCAAGGCAGCGACCTGGTCAATTTTGTGGAAAACGAGTTTTAATTCTTTGTGTCGAATTTAGGTTTTAACTGACCAATTTAGGTTTTAAATGAATCTAGGCATCATGCCGAAGGGTTAGGTTCACATTTGAGTGTCATTGGTCTCATGACAAAAAAGGCCATTTTTTCGATATTTTTTCGATATTTTCCCAAGGCGGCGACCTGGTCAATTTTTTTGAAAATGAGTCTTAATTTTTTGCATCAAATTTAGGTTTTAACAGATCAATTTAGGTTTTAAATGAATCTAGGCATCATGCCGAAGGGTTAGGTTCACATTGGAGTGTCATTGGTCTCATGAAAAAAAAGGCCATTTTTCGATATTTTCCCAAGGCGGCGACCTGGTAAATTTTGTGGAAAATGAGTTTTAATTTTTAGTGTCGAATTTAGGTTTTAACTGACCAATTTAGGTTTTAAATGAATATAGGCATCATGCTGAAGGGTTAGGTTCACATTTGAGTGTCATTGATCTCATGACAAAAAAGGCCATTTTTTCGATATTTTCCCAAGGCGGTGACCTGGTAAATTTTGTTGAAAACGAGTCTTAATTTTTTGCGTTAAATTTAGGTTTTAACAGACCAATTTAGGTTTTAAATGAATCTAGGCATCATGCCGAAGGGTTAGGTTCACATTTGAGTGTCATTGGTCTCAGATATATTTTCCCAAGGCGGCGACCTGATAAATTTTGTGGAAAACAAGTCTAGATTTTTTGTGTCAAATTTAGGTTTTAACCTACCAATTTAGGATCTAGGCATCATGCCAAAGGTTTAGGTTCACATTTGAGTGTCATTGGTCTCATGAAAAAAGACCATTTTTTGATATTTTCCCAAGGTGGCGACCTGGTAAATTTTATGGAAAACAGTCTTATGGTGGATTGTTGATATTGTCTCACACACTCCATATTGTCCAGCTTACCTGAAGTCCTCCCTGAGGATCTTGGAAGAGAAGTGTAATCGATCCATAGTCGACATGTTCCCCACATCGGAGCTGGCCAGGTTTTATGCTCTCTGTAGATAAGATTGGAGGGTAGTAAAGTAGACGAGCTGTAGTGAAATTCCCAGAACGACCAGCATTTTGGTGGTTTTTCACAAAGAAGAGTGGATCCTGGATTTTCAAAAACACACCTCATTGAAACTCTGTTTGTCTTGTTGTAGGTAACATACATCAAGTTGAAGAGCATAACCCATGGCTTCAAGTACTGTATTTGCGAGGGCTATTGAAGACTTGTAGAGGTCGAAAACAACTGCTTTGAAGTTTGGGAGTGTTTTATCAGGAAATTTCTATGAAAAGATCAAAGGTTTTAGTGTCTAGAATTAACAGAAATATATGAAACTACAAATTTGAAAAGCAATCTCACTATCAAGACTTGTTATGGTATGGTAGTCTGGCACACCGACCTTTTGTGTTTGGTAAAGGGTCAACACACAAGACTAGTGGTAAGTCATACAACTTACAGCATCTTCCATATTGCAGACCTGAAAACATTCCTTGAGGTCACCTGGCATGGATGGATTGACACTGCATGCATCGACAGAACCACAATACCAGGGATTAGT
Source organism: Crambe crambe (assembly GCA_963924555.1). Taxonomy (NCBI): domain Eukaryota; kingdom Metazoa; phylum Porifera; class Demospongiae; order Poecilosclerida; family Crambeidae; genus Crambe; species Crambe crambe. Next base: position 1,399,268 of record OZ004594.1, on the reverse strand, counting down.
CACCCATCTTATAATAGTATACATTATGTCTTGTCAATCATCACCTTTCTTGTTCCATTGCCACATAGCCACCATTTCCTGTTTCGTTTTCCCTAATTCTCTGGATACAGGACTTCTTGACTTCGAGTGGCAGATGAAAAAAGTCGACAGCAGTTTGAAATGCATCATCTATCTAATGCATTAAGAACACAAGATTGAGCAGCTAGCTCTAAGCCAGACCTAATGGGTGACCAGACCCTTGATTCCCTCCCACCCCGCCCCCAAAGGTCAATAAGTCTACTTGGCCAGACCCTCTGAGTCTGGGGCTCAATCAAGAATTCCTGGGTGTCAGGGATCAAGATACTAGCTAGCTTTACAGAGAGATTTCCTACCAGTTTTCTCTGAATGCCATGGTTCTTGATGAAGACAAACCCGACTTTGGTAAAGGCAGAGTGGAGCTGTTTCACCTGGGGGCAACTAGCCAGGTCCTGACTGGAGAATACGTCTTTAAAGTCAACTACAGGAATCGAATCTTCGGTGGCCATCTTTTTATGGACCGGAAAATGTTCCAACGTGGCCTACGCACACGCGATAGCTGCCGCCTCTGCGCGCATGCGTAGACACCCATCATGTACCGCCCACGCCATTGTGCATGATTTTGGCATGCTGAGTCAACATGCGATGCATGACACTTCTGGTGTGTGGTTCGTTCGGTATGCAATTAATGAGTTTGAATTTGCAGTCTAATTCATATCTACTAATTGATATCGCAGTAACGGATTAGGTCTAACAAGATGTGATAAAAAGCAGGAGCTTCTACGAAAATAAGTTGGAAGACTGCATAACTATAAATTTGAGACTGAGTGTTGTATATTTTTTCTCCCCTCAACGCTTTGAAGAGTTTCCTAGTCGGTTTTGCTATAAATATGGATGATGATTTTGATTTTCAGTATTCAACTATTGCTGAAGTGAAGGCAGAGATGTCCACAAAACCTCAGCAGTCTCAAGATCACACCAAGACTGCAGACAGCAGTGATCAGTCTGCAAAAGATTCGAACAAAGTTTCTCCTCCACATTCACCACTTGAACTCAATTCACAAAATCCTGTAACATCTTCACTGCTCATGAATGGACACAAAACGGGTGAGTTGTACGTACAAACTCTGTAACACAAGCGTCCTGGTATTCTTCTCCGTGTATAAAGTCATTGTTGGTGACCTGGTGGACCGTCATAGTCTGGGTACATTTCAAAATGTTCAGTTTCAAATTGAATACTGAATGTAATATGTCCATACAGCCTTCCCAATATGAATTGGAAGGATATCTCTGTCTCTACGATGGTTGTTTGGAATAACCACAAATTGGTTATGCTCTGCCTTGTGGGTGGCTTGGAGATTTCAGTACTGAAAGAGAGGGTCCATTGGAGTGCCAAATCTCCCATACCCTAGTTAATACTTGCACAGTTTGTGGTGTCTGTAGCACTGGGTTGGGGTTAGGGGGAGATGTCTTCCATTGTAATCTAACAAGGACAACATTGCTGCTGAATGTGGTGTAATTACCACAGATATTCATAATAATTATAGCAACTGTTTTCACTTTGTGTTACACCTTTGAAATTTAGCTTCTGAAGAGAATGTAAAGAGTGATGATTCATCGGATGCTGTTCGTGAGCCCATACACACATCCAGTTCTTCACCAACCCTCGCCTCCTTGTCAAAAGAAGACTTGTCCCAAGCAGCTGAACAGGTGGATGGGAAAAAGCAGATCCATATATACGCCACAGTCAACAAGGTATAGCAGATGGGAACAAAGTTTATGTGAAGATGAGCACTAATTGCTCACCCTTGAAATGTGGTTATGAATAGGGATACTTGGTTGTGTCTCTTGAAGGCTTGTGGAGTTTCTGGTCAATAGGATTACACAAACAAACAGGAATGTGTATGGCATCTTTAGGTTCCTTCAAAAGGTGCAATTCGTCTACTGAACATCGGGGAATCAAAATTTGAATAATCAGAGGTTCTATCTCGTTTTAGAAGTGCAAATATTCCATTTGAAAGGCAGTGTATGGTAGCCATTTTCAGAGTCCTATTGTGAATGGATACTATCCGGTACTTGGCCTCTTTAATTAAGTGTAGAAGTAAATAATGCACAAAATTAATGCACAAAATTAATGCACACTCACTATATTATGTGTTTGCATTGCAGCAGAAGAAATCAGACTCTACAGATCACCCTCCTCCTCTACCTCCACCACTAGCCCCCAATGCTGAAGTCAACGAGAGGGCACCCCCTTCCCTCCCGACTCAGACCAGTGACGGAGAAGGAGAGTTCGAAGGCCTCGTGTTTGCTCCCTCGTCTTCCGAGAATGGGAACGAGACCAAGCCCCGCAGGCCTGTTCCTACTCCAAGAGCTCATGTATATGAAGAGATACCTAACAACATAAAGAAGGTAAAAAAAGTTATAACTCCTTTAATTATTTGAATCATTATGTATTACATTAATCTAGAACCTGCAACACACAGCCTCGTCCCCTCCCACCGGCTTCTCCTCCCCTCCCTCCTCTTCGTTCATCTCTTCCTCCTCCTCTTCTTCTTCTTCCTGCTCCTCCTCCTCCCGAAGATCCACTAAGAGGAAGAAAAACTCCAAAGATAAAGAAAAGTCTAAAATGGAAGAGAAGCCACTACCACCCTTACTCACCCTCTCTGAATTGGAACCACTCCCTTCTAATGGACAGTCGATGCGCCTGTATGAGTTTGTCCATCGATTCAGTCACTACCTTCCTTTGTGTGTGAAAGTGGAGGAAGGTTATTGTGGAACAGAGGAGAGGTGAGGTTAATAATATATTTGTAGAAAACATTTAGGGCTCAATAGAAGTTTGTAGCTGATGTTTAGTGGTCTAATTGTGGCTATAGCATGTGGCTGGCACTTGGTGTTCACAATAGATCATGTGTTAGTTTAATAACTTACATACAGATCATGTGTTAGTTTAATAGCTTACTGGCCATCACGTGATTGACATGCCTGGCCTGCCTATTGTAATAAGATTACATATTGCTCATGGTTTGCATGTGGGTTGCATGTGCTATATAAAAGATTGATGGTGAAAGCTAGCTGTATGCATGCTAGACTGGAGCATACATGTTCTATGCATGCTGTCTATTACTGTATAATGTTTGTGGGCTGACATTAAACAACCATTATATTGTGTGGTGGCTTCATTTGCTTAAGTGATCAGCCAGCTGTTGGGAGACACAAAAGATTTGCTTCTCTACCTTTTGAGCACTCACCAAAAAATGTTTTTAAAAAATCCTCCCACACTGTTGCATAATATTATATGAGTGTACATATTCTTGTATTTAAATAATTGATTTCTCAGATTCGTTATTTCTTCTGGTGATATTTATAACTTCCACTTTGTCAAGAACGAGAAGGTCGTGTCCATCCGTGACTGCGGGGGAGCCTATTTCTCCATCCCCTTCAATTCTGCCATTGAGTTTGGCATAGTTTACAATCCACGGTAATGATACAAAATTTCTCCCAAGGGGGATCCAGTACTTTGACCTTTGACTAGTAATGGCAGTGCCAATGGGCTATGAATTTATCAAGTAATAATCGAATGTTGTGGGGGTATAGCAGCTTTTAGCCATAGAGCAAGCTGTAATATGTATTTCATTTAATGGGATTTGTAGTTACAAATTATACCTTGTAGATAGACCATTAACTATTATGTAGTGGAGAGAGAGAGAGAGAGAGAGAGAGAGAGAGAGAGAGAGAGAGAGAGAGAGAGAGAGAGATCTTATTTCATCCAGCTAGCATTTACTCTTGACCTTTGCATGCATGTGACTAGGCAATTTGTACTTGTGCAATCTGATTAAACCTCTCTTTATGGATTATTTTATGCAAAGTGGTTCCTATGAATATCTTATCAATTGTGTGGCACTATCTGGCCATCTGCTCTTCAGTTGATAGATTATCACCTAGAGATGAAAAACCCTTATTTTGTTATTGTCATGGTTACTTGCTAAGTGGGTCACTGACTGCTTATCAGGTGTCTTTCAAATAGCACCAACTTATTCTTGGGTGAGAATCCTGTTGTTATTATGACTACATTATTAACCATCACAGTACAATCAATTCTGCGCACTTTTTAAAATGGTTTTCCTATCTTACTGCAGTAATGATTTCAAGGCAGCACTCGCGGGTTACACTTTCAAAGCAGTCCTCGACTTGGCAGCTGCCAAGAACCTTCCACGGATCATCTGTGCCACTAAGACTCACATCACGGCAGACCAAAAGTCGTCAGTCCAGTCAGACGAGTTGCTCATCATCAGGAAAATCAGTAGGACAACAGTGATGAGAAAGCCTGTCCTGAAAGCCTTCAGTCTCAAGACAAATGAGGATAAAATACTGCAAGAAGATTGCGAAGGCCATTTCACAACAAATCCAGAGCGTGTGAAGCTCTATCTCCCCGAGATTCTGGAACACTTTGGTAGCTTGCTACCCCTGGAGGCCATGATGTACATTCGCTCAGAAATGCCCGAGGATCTTCCCCTCCACCTAACCACGGATATGGTCACACTCACTCACACAACTGTCGAGTCGTCCATCATCGCATCCACATGCTGGGAGTACGAAAAGCGGGAGGAATTATCGGAAGAGGATCAGGCATTGGTGGCCATTCCCATCAACCTGGATATCGAAATCATCTTTCTAGGGAGGGAATCGGAAGATAAACAACTTTGTGAGTCGACGAAGAATTTCTTTGAGAAGTTTAGTAGTTTGAAGATCACTGATATGAAGAATAGTGGCGGTATTCAGAGAGGGGCCGGGCTGACCTTAGCACAGAGGAAGCTTTACAGAGTGGTGCGAGAGGGATATCAGTCCAAGGGAACGGAAATTAAGATGCCATTTAGACTCTCTGGGATCTTTGATGGAGAAATGTCTCCGCTGTCAAAAATGGCTGGTAAGTGGAGATATATAATTCATGTGCACTTGATGTATGTTAATTATATTATTATTAATTTAGACGAAAAACACGTTTATCAAAGTTTAGACCTACCTTCAGAAGGGGGTGGAGCCAAAACATTGCTCAGCCCCTCCCACTTCAAAAATAGTAAGTCATTTCCACTATTGTATTAAGTGGGATATAATCTGTTATCTTTCTTCAGAAAATCATACGACTACCTCCTCGAACCACACCCCTTCGTTCCCTCCCCACACTCAGCCCCTTCCTCCTCCTCCATCTTCCACTGCTCCTCCTCCCCCGTCTTCTGCTGCTCCTCCTCCTCCTGTAACCACACCACCCAAATCCGATGACAAGAACCACGACGAACTAGCCATCTCGGCTGTGTACTCAGCAATAGATGACATTTTTGATTCCATACTCGATAAAGACACAAGTTCAGCAGGTTACTACTATATCACTGATAGTGCTTCAAGAAGGCACACAACTTCAGCTTGCAAGGAGAACCCAGCATCCAATGGAGGCTCAAATATCAATTCATCCACTTCACAACAGCCAGTGCCACAACCAAGAGTCAGATCTCAAACAGAATTGGTTTCTTCTTCAGCTGTAAGTAAGGGGTTAACAGATATCAAAAACCAGATGATCGGAGGGCGGGTTGGAGGCAGTGAGTCAAAAAAAGAAGCCGTGAATGGTGTTGGAGGTGGTGTTGGTGGCAGTGAAGAGGAGGAGGATGAAGAAGGAAGGGAAAGAGTCAGAAGCAAATCGTTCGATGAGCTCTCCAGGAACTATACTGAACTTCAGCGTGAGGTGCAGGAACTCAGGAAAGAATTGCATTACTCCAGAAATGTAGAAGGTGACATTTATAATAGTTGTTTCTCCATAGAAAAAAAAAGAGGGCCATATTTCCTACTTTTTTCCTTGGTAAACTATAGACTCAATGTTTTTCAAGATTCATTTTTCCTTATTTGAATGTTATTGTTGTTGTTTTTTGCAGCTGGTTATGACATGGTATCCGAGTACCACCATGGTCGTTCCTTTTCTCTACAGCAACGGCCAAAGTCAGTGATCAAGGCCAACAGCATGAAAGATCAGGAGAAAAATGTGGAAGACTTGAGAAGTCTGGACCATGTTGATGTAAGTAGATAAGATAAGTACTTTCACTATCTTTTATGTTCCACCCAAGAAAACATACACTGGTTCTCTTTTTGGAGGTTATTTTATATATTTAGCTATTCCTTTATCAGAAGTTTTTAATCATCACAATGTTTTTCTTTTTCATGGCCAGATCATCTCACTGCTGGAAGCCATGAACCTGAGCCAATACAAAGAACAGTTCATGAAAGAGCAAGTGGATGGAGAAATCCTTTCTGAATGTAATGAAGCAATACTAGAGAAAGAACTTAGAGTAACAAGTGCCATACACCGAACTCGACTGATGAAAGTAATCACTGGCAGACATGCTGCCTCAAGTTTCATCAATGGAAGCGATCTTTATTCATCACTGGATCACAGGACATGACCACACATAACTCAAAACATTCAGAAGTTCATTCATTGCACAACACAAGTTTGTTTTTAATAATGGGTGCCAAAAATCAATAATTATCCAGAAAATAAACAAAAAACAATCACTATAATATAATAATTATGGGATAGAAAAAAATTAATGAGTACTGTATAATGAATGGCAATACTATTTATGTGAATGTGCCATAACTTTGTTTCAATCTGTTAGCCATAAAGCTGTTTGTCTTTCTCTATCTCTCTCTTCCTTTTCTCGAGAGCTCTGTTGTTCTGTTTGATGCGGTCTATCCGCTGATCCAGAATCTTCTCTTTATCCTCAGATTTCTACAAATAGACAATTAACATTGATAGTCTACTTGGAGATATTTACTACAGCAAATTGCAATGGATAACCAATTTCACAAAGTTCAAGTGTGTGAGGTTGCAATGTTGTTACTGAGGGAAACCTGTGGTGTTGGGGTCAAGTGCATTAAGCACAGTAGGGGAAGTATTCACATTACATCATGTCACAAAGTGTTGCTTCTCTAGGTCTTCTAATCTAGCCCTCAATATCTGAACTCATGCCTCCCTTACCACAGACAATGGACAACACTATCCTGCAACAGAGACCTTAGGAAGGCAGCAGAACTCTGACAAGGACACAAACTTATGTTTTACCTCCAAATGAAAGTTTCTGCTATGTATATTTATTTAGAGAGGTCCCTCCCTCCCTTACTAACCGGCAGAGGAGATGAACGTTTTCCAGATGAGGACGTCTTTCTTTCCTCCTGAGAGTTGATCATTTTGGTCATCTTCTTTGCCTTTTCCATCTCCTCCCCCCTTAAAAGCTTCTCCATCCTCTTCTTCTTGTATGCCTCCGCAATCTCCATGGCACTGCCTGTGACCACCTCATGATTACGGGTAGAGTGGCTAATAATATAATTTATAAAAAAATTAATATGTAATAAGAAGACAAAAAAGCCTCGAATATAAAGAGAGAAAGAGAGATCACCTTTTCCTCTGTGAGTAGCCACGATGATTGCCGGGGGAAGGGCCTAGGCGATTGGCAAGGGATGGGCGAAGGGAATCTGTATTCTTGCATCCAAGAGCATTGCGTTTCTCCTCTGAAGTCGAAATACACAGTGTGCAGTTTCAAGCAATCCCTTGGGGATTATGGGAAAGACAGAATCTCTCTCTCACCTATGGTTTTCTTGCTGACAAACAGCCGCTCCTTGACCGAGAGCTTATTCCCACCGTTTTTGCTGGACAATTTTTCACTGTCGTGTCGTCGAATGCTCTTTCTCTTGCGATCCCGTTCCGGCGTGACTCGGATGGGTGAGCTTATGGCCACCTTGTTCTTATCACTGTCACTTGCACTGGATATGTCTTCTGGAGAAACTATAGATGCAACGGAACAGAGAGAAAAAAACCAGCATGACTACTTTACTGTCCACTGTAAATGTGTTGAAAATCTTTCAACGTTTTTTTAAAAAAAGATGAGGTCATTATTCCTGCATACACTATCACACTTCAACTTACTTGGATCAATTTCTTTTTCTGATTCGACAGACTCCTCACTAGCTGAACTGGGCTCCACTGCTTCCTTCTCACTTGGGACTTCCATGGCTATAATAATGTACATTACCCAGTGTGCATTAAATAGAAAAAAATCCTGAAAGCGCAAAAAAGAGGTGAAGATTTCTGTTACATACATACCTTGTTCAGTCTCCTTTGCATCATTGCCACTATCTGTCTTGACTTTAGGTTCCACACTTATCTCTTCTATATTTTCATCATAGTCAAGTTCCTCGTCCATGTCAACAAATGGATTAAAGTCATAGTCACCCAGCAAATCTCGCTCGCTATAGATTGCAGATAATACCAACAATAACTAATGTAACTGTCATTACAGCATGATGAAGTATTTAGCTCATAGATCACCTCCAAAATACCCACCCAAGCTTTTAACTACCTCATTGTCTTCACAGCAGCTTTGTCATCCAATTTTGCTCCTCGTGCAGGGGAGTCACTCTTGGCATTCGACTTCTTTGGACTGTGTGGATATATAGACACGAGAGGTAAATCAGTAAGATTTCATTCTCCTAATGTACCTTATTGAGTCCACCACAGAGAGTGGAGAAAGCTTCCTAGAACTCCTCTTAGCATCCCTCAAATGACTCCCTCGTCCTGCGTCCAAACTCTTATCATGGTGATCAGAGTGGACATGTTTTGAAGCCCGCTGGGACACTCCCCGTCCTCCATTCAAACGCTGGTCTCGCCTAGAATCCCTCAAGTCCCTCTCATCGAGGGAACGATTGGTTCTTTCATCACGCCTACCACTCCCACCATCCTCTCGTCTTCTCTCAAATTTCCTGTCTCGGGTTGACACATCACGTGACCGATCCAGTGATGAGGGGATATCCGATTTTCTACTCCGTAAGGACAGAGGGGGAGGGAGAGATGGTGGAGATAAACTGCTTCTCCTACGGCGTTTTGAAGGCGATTGGAAACTAGGAGGAGGGAGAGGGCGTCGTGAAGAGTGGGACTCTAAGTGATCCCTGGAAACATGCAATCTCTGTGAGGAGGAGTCCCTGGAAACATGCAATCTCTGTGAAGAGGAGTCCCTGGAAACATGCAATCTCTGTGAGGAGGAGGAAAATGGAGGAGAGTGTCGGATAACACGACGTTCTCTTGGAGGTGATGCATGCCGATGTGGGGAGCGAACAGCGGAGCGATGATGAAGGGAGGAACGGGACGAAGAGTGTGATGACTGGGGAGGGGGAGGTGGCAGAGGAGGGGAGGAGAAATCTTTGGAGGACGGATGGTGATGATGTCGAGAGGATGATCTTTGTTGATATGCTTCTTCATCATTGAGATAATCTGAAGTGCGGTGTCTTCGTGAGGATTGAGGAGGAGGAGGGGGAGGTGATTTATGTTGCCTTGATTCTGCCTCTCTGTGATGGCGATGGTGACGATATCCATCAGAAGATGAGGGCACGACCTGTGGATGACGAGACCGCCGTTCACCACTTCCCATACTGTGGGATTTAGCAGTCTGATCCCTCTGGTGGAAGGACGACGATGAATGATACCAATCCGAATGAGAACCAGATCCTCTTTCATGGACAGAATACACTTGATGTGACGATGAGGATTTCTTTGTGGGAACAGCATCAGGAGAAGCGACCTTCATTCGATGCTTGCTACTATCAGATCTTCTCTTGCGAAATTCTGGACTCTTATTCACTTTTGTGCTGCGATAACTCAATGACGAATGGGCCTTGTTCATTTTCACTCTCGGCGCTGGAGATTGGGAACGGGATCGACTGGAACGAGAAACTGAGGAACGAGTATAGGAATTGGATCGAGAATCAGAATAAGAGGACGTCCTAGAGGAGGTGGAACTCCGAGAGCCTGAAGAGGATCTGGATCTGGAGGTGGAATAGGACGACTGAGAACGACTTCGACTCCGTGTAGAAGTTGAGCAGCTCGACGGACTGGAGCTGGCTGAACTCATTCTTTTTGGATGTTTGGTGTTAGACCTGGACAACATTAGGAAGGGTGGGATTATCACATACATGTACTGGTTTGTAGTTGCCCCTCCTCAAATTTTTCCACTATATAGGCATTTGACCCCCCTTCAAGCAAAATCCCTGAGCTTAGTACGAAACCACCACCCATTCTCTCCCTCTATCTAACCTTGATGGTGCTACTAGAGGCCTCTTATTATGACGTGCTTGGGAAGAGAAAGTATCGATGACTTCCTGTGCTATCTCGGGAGTCGACTTCCTTCCCTTGTGAGGTAACTTCTTACTCTTAAACAGCTGCTTGATGTCGTGATAACCAGAATCCTATAGCAGTAATACAAAAAGGTAACATGTCCTTGCTTTTCTCGATAATGTTATCCAATCCTTGGGAATAAAATATGGCTGCTAACCATATTTTATAACACCTTATTCAGAACATATCCTGGATACTCAAATATGCATAAGGGGAAGCTATATTCATATTCCATACCACTGATCTTAAAACATACCATAGGAAAGGGAGTTGGACTCACCAACAGTGGATTGTGAGATGTAACTGGTACTCCTCTTCTTTTCTGCAAGGGAACAGTAGGACGATGATGTTACCAATAGCTGGATACCACCTCCCATATCACTTACAATACGACCATTTTTTTTAAAAAAAGATTGACAAAAATCAATTTAGTAACATAATGATTATGAATAATGCATTAATAATGATAATACTTAGTGTTTATGACAGTACCTATAAGTATACCGGATCGGGGTGACGGTGCCACTACATGATGAAGCGGCTTGATGATCCTATTGCGAATATACCTACTTTATACACCAGGGAGCATGCCACGTTAAGGTGGAAGTAGCTCTGATGACCCTTTTTCCAAACATTGTAGACAGGATCAAAGATTATTAACACCATTTTCTTGCTTGGCTTGCTCGCTCGTCTTCGCTCGATCAGTTGGATATATTATATAACAAGCTTTCTTCTGTGTACTACTCCTCCAATTGATGATCTGATTACCCAGGTTTTTAACCCTTTATGCTCTATGAAGGCTGCTACTGCCACATGCATTCGATTAACCCATTCATCCGTCACAGATCAGCTCGACCGCTGTTAACTTGCCGTAAACTTCTTTCCACAAAACGAATACATGTAATTAGCTATAATTTTTTTAGGGATGATGGGCTTTATTTGGGTGTTAGTATGAGCGTGTACGAATTTGTAGATCAGGGATTTGACAGGATTTATACTCGACGTTACCTGTGTACTGAGTGCCTGCTGTCGCAGAAACTGCAGCTCCATACTCTCTCGATCTTCCATATCTGTAAAGGGTACATAATTCTAATTAAAGCCCATCCACCAACCACAACCACAACCACGGCTAAACAGCTAGGAATTATAAGTTAACCCATTATAACTCATACCTATAATAGCAATCTTACCTGTTTTCAACCGAAGTGGAGGACCTTCTAACTTGTATATCTCCTTGAAGTGTTGGACTTTGGCGAATTATAACACTTCGAATTAGCTAGCAATGGCTACGGGATAGTAAACTATCACTGAGTTAGAACTAGCTACCACTAGCTACCTGATAGAGAAACCAAAAATGAAGTTATTCAACGCGTCCAAACATGCTCAACTTGCTATAGACGGAAACTACGGTCACGTGATACGCTAGCGAGCGCGCACGTGTACGCACAAATTTCATTTCCGAATAGCGTATGACCTTTGACCCTTATTACCACTGCAATAATAACAAAATATTTATCACATGTAGTGCAAGTAAGTGGTGAAATATTGAAAGTACATCATGTAGAAGCTATTGAAAAACTTTCTCCTAGTTAAACGCTAAACAAAGTGCAATTCAGATTTCAGTCTCATGGGTAGTGCCCATGTACACGCACCCTGTACACACATGTGTAGTCCTTGTTGCCATAATTAGATGAAAACTGAAATCGCACATAATTGAAAGGCTTTCCTGCTCGCGCCTTCTAAAGAACCAGAATAGAAAAGAAATCAATAAATCATTATCTAAAAAGGGGGATATTTGTTCTTACATCCACTGGAAATTGTTGGATGGATGAGCCACTGATCTCGTAAGTGAAAGTCCCAAGTAACGTAGCCTCACCATCCAAAGTAGTAAGGCCCTGGAAGAGAACAATCATTTATTATAGAGCCAGCCAAGGTTCTGTGAAACATACAAATACACTGAAGTCCTTAGGAGCACTGGTGAGTGTGCCATTGGGGGAGAGTTCTTGTGGTATGTGGTCCAGGGTAACTCCTGTAATTATCACTTCATTCTTCAGCTAATAGGAATAAAGTTATGTAACAACAAACAATAAATAAACAACAACAAAATCCACCACACCCTTAGAGTAGCATAGCCAGAAGTTCCCTCCATTGCCCAGCAGTCTCCTGGGTAGAGTCCAGGCTACAGGAAAGGAAAAGACAGACATTAATACAGGTCCTTTCTTTCATTTCATTGTACTCACTTTGATGATGACTTTGGGGCTGCTGATGGAGTGCCAGAGTGGGAACACACCCATAAAGGTCCAATAGGTCAGACTGTGACTGTATGTACGAGAGCAGTGATCCAGAATCACACAGCCTCCGGAATTCTCCAGTGCAAAGTCAAACTTTGCTATTCTGTCAGCACTGTATCGGTGCAAGGCCAGTGCTATCATCTGCTCTACATCCTGCAGATAGGAGCACACAAAATGTAGTAGTGTTGTTTTTGAGCAAGCTTCAATCTGTCCTTGTTTGCTTCATTAAAAGCTAAGTTGTTTAGATATGGAATGCTCAAATATTTTTATTAGAGCTATAATGCTCAAAACAGATATGGGAGGGTAAACGTCTTAGCAATTATAATTACCAGGGCTTACCCATTTGGTTAGATCTGTAGAACCACTACCTGTACAAGGTGATTCGAAGAAGGAAAAGAAACAAAAATTCTAAAGGTTTATAAGGATGATAATATTGTACTCACTTAGGGTGCGACTTTGGAGTTCCTCAACTTGCTTGTGGATGGCCTGTGAAGGAGAATATTATTCTAATATCTAGGTTAGGACGCTATTGCCACCTGCCCCTCCCTACTCCCCCCCTCCTCCGTGTCCAGAAGGGGATTTTCACTATGTACCTGCATATCACTCTTTGAAGCAAGTATCAGATTCAACCATTGTCTAAGAGGACTGTCCGTATTGACCATTGCCTGCAAAAAAAAGAAAAAAGGAAGAGGATTGGTATAGTGATAAGAAATGAGTTGGCCCCCTCACCTTCTCTAGTTCTTCACTGAAAACCTGAATCATCTGCATAATAAAACACAAATGTAAGGAGGAGAGAGAGAGAGAGAGAGAGAGAGAGAGAGAGAGAGAGAGAGAGAGTACCACGTTTGCAGGTAACGGTCCAGTCTTCTCTACTCGGTCCTGAGAAAGAGAGAAACAGACTCATAATTATAATTATGCATAATTACTACAATGCACATGTTTGACCTACCAAACAAGCTTTTTTGACATCGGCTAGCTCATTCACCACATCCCTATGTTTCTCCTCAAGAGTTGAGAGTCGTTCATGATGCCTATACATAATACCACTCAATTGTCATAGTATGCAAGGGGGGGGGGGGGGGGGGGGACATCTAACTTCCCCCTCCACCCCAAAAATGAAAATTCATAGCCCTCTAGATAGAACCCTGACTTGCTCTCCTTAACACATAGGCCAGTTATAACTAACCTTTCCACACTCAGAAAAAGAAGTGACACGTTGTTGGAAGATGCCTAGAAATAAAAATAATAAGAATAATCAGGTAAATAACATGATTCACTATGTATGCTTGCCCTGTGCTGATCTTGAATTTCATCCATCTTTGCTATCAAGGATTGAGCATGTTGGGCTGAACCAATCTTGATATTTTCTACCTACAAGCCAAAAAACAAACAAATAAACAAAAAACAAACAAAACAACAATAACAACAATCGATGAAGAGAATTACCAGTTTTATCTTCTTTACTTCCTTACCTTTTGATCAAACTCGGAGAAAGTTTCCCTGAGAGCATTCAGTGAGTCATTTACATCAGAAGTCTATGTAGGGTATTATAATCATGAAGATGAAAATAGCCTACAATGTATGTAATATAGTATGCACTCACTATGAGCTTTCCCTCCGCTGTTTTTAGTAACAGTTGTTCATGGATCTCGGCAAACCGTGCCTCCAGCATAGAATTCATTTCAGACAAATACTGGTGTACACTGGTGTTGATCTGGCAAGAGGGAAGGAGACAGAGGGTACGGGGCAGAGAGGGAATGAAAAAGGGGAGGGTACAGGGGATGAAGCATGCTGCTCTGACTACATACCTTCTCCTGCATTCGAAGAATTGCCTGCTTTCTCAGCTCCCTTTCGGCTTCAATATCAACCCTCACATCTGATTCCATTCGGGACAGCCTCTCATCAACGACCTTTAGAAATCAAATGGCTCACTCATGACCTCAGACATCTTGACATTCAAAAAAAACAACAAAAAAAACTCACCGTACGAAGCTGTCCCAGTATTATCATCTCCATCTCACTTTTATACTTTGTCTCAAACACCTTCAGTTTCTTCTCCAATTCGTCCATTTTTGCACTCACGCTAGTTCTCAAGTCCTGAAATGCCTTGTGCGAAGTTTCAGGCATGTAGACAGGAGTTTCCTTGCTACTGGATATCAGATTTCCTCCTGAAATCAATGAGAAGAAAGTAACTGAATTGTATGTACACACACTGGATTGAAATTCTCACCCATCAAGGACCCAAGCAGAGCACAGAGAATGCATAAAAGAATAAAGAATCGAGAAATACTTCCTACCCTCTGTTGGGGATATATATATAATAGACGCGTGTACAGATATGGATTGTCACCCCTACTATTATCACTTACTGAGTGAGGTGTGAAATTGAATAACCTAGGAGTACAAAAAGAGAACGATGATATTAATACACACATTGAAAATATGAGGAGTTTTGTTCAGCTAACACTAGAAAGAAGTGTAGCAGGTGTTTTTGAAATCAGTGCAAATTCAGTGCTATGCCATCAAATGTCGGGTCAACTGCGATTCGTTATAATATAGTTATGCCCTGTCAGTATGGAATCAGTGACTACTCCCACCACTAAAGACCCAACTACTTCCCCTACCACCAGTGGAGCCCCAGTGCTCCCCTTTTATACATACCTGTGCAGTATGATCACGTCCAGGCATAAAATAGCAGTAGCAGCAAGATAGAGAAAGGAGCCAAACTTGAACAGCAGGGAGGAGAAAAAACTGATGATTTGAGAAAAAAATCCAGGTTCTGAATCTATATTACATAACCCATAATACTTTCTTTCATAATATTACAGTTCCTCTCACCAGCTGAAGGGCTAGGGACAGGTGTTGAACTTGTAAACACCCTTTCTTTACTGAATACATTCCAAACTTTAGTGGGCTCTAAATAGAATAGGAGTACATTGAATGAGAACGAGGCAGCAATTAGTTCTACCTTTAGGGCTAATAGGGCTTAAGTCATCAGATTCAGGTTCATCATCTTCAATATCAAGTCCTTTGCAATTTTATGGCACTGTAAAATGACAACACTAGTCTTGTATCTACTACTCCTTACCATACAAGTGACGAGGGTTGTCTGCAACATCAGCATCTCTTTCATCAAATAATGAGGGCACACTCTGCCCACTACTCTCATCCAATATAGGAGTTCTTTCTCTGATTGTGCGACGAGATGACACTGTGAAATGTAGCTGGTGCGGCTCTGGTTCCTGAGAATAACGGCTTGATATCCGAGGACTTCTTCTGAGTGTAGCTGAGTCCCTCACTATCTGCTCTGTTCGGGAATAACTTGAAGATCCTCTGTAAGCATGTGCAGTTATTTGAAACAAATTGCAACTTAACATCACCATACCTTGGTCTTCCTCTCCCCTTTCTTGTGACATTATAGCTCGACATACCTAGCTACCTTGCTTGGTGTGTAATTTTTTTCAAAAAAATCAAAAAGAGTCTCGTTTGATCCGCGCATGCGTGGTGGGTGCGCTTTATTTAGAAGATGAACGTATAATGGCTGATATACTACAGTGGGTTTCTGACCAACTCCATGAAATTCTTGGTCTCTCTGACAGATCCACGGCAGAATTCATCGTGAGCAAGGCCAAAAAATGCACCTCAGAGGAGCACTTTCTAAATGAACTCAAGGAAACTGGTGCTATAAAGATAAACAATTCAGTGGTGTCCTTTGTTTCAGAACTGTGGGGTAAGGTGCCCCATAAGAAGAAAGTTGATACTTACAAAGCTTCTCGAGACAAGGAGAGAGAAGCAATCCTTCAGCAGCAGAAAAACAAGAGCTACAAACTACTTTCAGACGATGATGAGGACGATACAGGAGCAAATTCTCATCATGGAAGAAGAAAGTCCTCGTCGAAAAGAGTGAGGATAAATGATAAAGAGTCTAGGAAGAGAAGAAATATTCGCAAAGAGAAAACAGCTGCTTGGGAGAGCGAGAGTGAAGAGGAGCCTCAGGATCAGATGGAGAAGGGTCAGTCAGACTCTGATGAATGGGAAAGGTAAGATAAGTTTGAAGTAGTTAGGTGTCATATAGGTCGGTATGGCCACCACTCTTAGTGTTATAGATATAAAATAAAAAATAAAAAAAAATCTGGAGATCGTCCAGAAAATTACTATCAGTTTTTTATTAGGGCAGAGGAAGAACGTCAAGCTGACCTGGAGCGGAGAGATGCGTTGGCAGAGAGGTTGAAGCTGAAGGATTCCGAGAAGACCAGAAAAATAATGGAGAGATCTGAGAAGAAGGTGGATCAATAATTGTTATAAGGTGTCTCTCTGTTGATGCTATTCACCTTCCACAGGCTTTTGAAGAGGCAAAGAGACGTTTGGAAATGGATGAAGAAGATAAAAAGAGAATGGTACAGGAAAACACACTTATGTGACCACTTTTCTTTATATAGAGACCACCTAGTCTCCCAGTAAAGGAACCTCTTCTGAACCCATCAAATCAAAGTGCACTCTAGCTCTAGCCCTAGCCCTAGCCCTAGCCCTCTTCATGCCTCTCCATTGAGCCCAAATGGTGGTCACTATTATAGGACATGTCACATTAAAAATGATGCTGAATCCATGGACTGATCTCCTTTTAGATTCCTGAACTTCGGAAGAAGTCCAGAGTAGATTATTTAAAGAAGAGAAGAGAAGATAAGCTGGTGGAGCTTGAGGACGACATCAAAGATGACGAATATCTTTTTGATGATGTGAAGTATGTGGTTATTTTGCATCCAATGCCATAATACATGTATAATCATTACCCTAACTCCAGGCTAACAAAGACAGAGAAAGTTGATATGGAGTACAAAAAAACTGTGTACAAACTCGCAAGAGAGCATGAGAAGGTAAGATCTCACCAGTACTTGGACCAGTGGTGTAGCATGTAGTCATGTGGTGTTATGTGGTGTAGCATGTAGTCATGTGGTGTAGCATGTAGTCATGTGGTGTAGCATGTAGTTATGCATGTATCATGTGTATCAATCTAGGCAGCAGAGTTGGAAAAAGTGGACCGTTACCACATCCCCAGTGAAGACTCAGTGAGTAGATTGCATAAGTATAATGTATGTACTGTGATTAATAATGATGTAAGAAAATATTATACTTGTGCACCACACACAGTCTGTATGTTAGCTGCTAGCAGCAGGTGATGTACCCTAATCCACTCAATAACTTACATACTTTCTCTTCCAGAAACCATCCCATCGTTATGTTGAACCAGAGGATGAACAAGAAGTAAGTCACAGAATAGAATCACAATTTTTGGTGTATGTGATCTCCTCCTCCTCCTCCTCCCCTCCCCCTCCTCCTCCTCCTCCTTCCCCTCCTCCCCCCTCCTCCTCCTCTTTTTCTTCTTCTTCTTCTTCTTCTTCTTCTTCTTCTCTGATTTAGCTTGGACCCAATGCAGACCTCAAGAAGTGGGAG
Organism: Crambe crambe; assembly: GCA_963924555.1. Taxonomy (NCBI): domain Eukaryota; kingdom Metazoa; phylum Porifera; class Demospongiae; order Poecilosclerida; family Crambeidae; genus Crambe; species Crambe crambe. Next base: position 1,381,298 of record OZ004594.1, on the reverse strand, counting down.
GAGGAGCAGATGGGAATAGCGACTGTCCGATTTGGGGCCAAGGACTCCAAAGAAAAGAACAAAGTAAGTACAGAGGAGTGGGTGTGGTCACCAAAGGAGAGGCTAGATAAGGTATCTCTCTTTCTCTCCTTTCTCAGCAAACTGAGTATGACCTAGTGATGGAGAACCAGGTGTCATATGTCTTGACAGAGACCATGGGTGGCCAGAGGACAGAGGAAGAGATGGATAGAGGTCTCTCGGAGGCTGAGAGGATAAAAATGACGCTGCAAGAGGTAAATACATTATTCTACAATAATAATAAGTCCATGAATACTGTATCCATGTCCTGATAATATTATATCCATGTCCTGATCCTGTAGACAAGGAGAAGTCTTCCGATCTATAAGTATAGAGATGCCCTCCTGGAGGCTATAGCTGAACATCAGGTGTGTGTGAATGATTTGCCCCACCCCCTTGAGATTTAGTAACCTGTTCCTATACAAAATAGGCACACTAAATTATGTCAGCTTTGCATATGGATGGTTATCATGCACCTTCCCTTTGTGTAGATCCTTATTATTGAAGGTGAGACCGGGTCAGGCAAGACAACTCAGATTCCTCAATATCTCTATGAGGCTGTAAGTTTCCTTGATGTGATGTGATGTGAGGTTATCCCTGTCATTTATAAGTGTTATTATTATCTTGTTGCCTAGGGATACACCAAGGGGGGGAAAAGGATTGGTTGCACTCAACCTCGTCGAGTGGCAGCTATGAGTGTGGCGGCCAGAGTCTCCCAGGAGATGGGAGTCAAGTTAGGCAATGAGGTAAGGAGTCTCCCAGGAGATGGGAGTCAAGTTAGGCAATGAAGTAAGGGAGATGGGAGTCAAGTTAGGCAATGAAGTAAGGGAGATGGGAGTCAAGTTAGGCAATGAGGTAAGGGGTCTCCCAGGAGATGGTAGGCAATGAGGTAAGGAGTCTCCCAGGAGATGGGAGCTGAGAAATGAGGTAAGGGGATGAGAGTTAAGCTCGCTAGGCAATGAGGTGTGATAAAGTGTATCAGACTTTGATCACAGGAATTCCTTGTTACTAAGCAGTGATCGTTCATGTAGTTTATCTCGTGACCTTTGTCACTTACACCTGTTTTGTGTATTATATAGGTTGGATATAGCATAAGATTCGAAGATTGCACGTCTGAACGGACCATTCTAAAGTACATGACAGATGGAATGCTTCTGAGAGAATTCCTAGGTGAACCAGACTTGGAGAGCTACAGGTAAAGTCAACAAAAAACAACAACAACAATAACAACAAACAAAAAATAACAACAAAAACAACAACAACAATAACAACAAACAACAACATAATGTAGTCATAGAGAATCCGTAATTACACTCTTTTTCGTTCCTCTTTGCATCTCTTTCCCTCTCCTCCTGGCCTGTAGTGTGCTAATTATTGATGAGGCCCATGAGCGGACTCTCCATACAGATGTTCTGTTTGGTCTGGTGAAAGACATAGCTCGGTTTCGTCCCGAGGTCAAGTTGCTGATCTCCAGTGCCACTCTTGACTCAGACATGTTTTCGAGTTTCTTTGATGATGCTCCTATTTTTAGAATACCTGGAAGGAGATATCCAGTAGAGATTTATTATACCAAGGTATTGGATACCATAAATTTACCCTGTATACTGTTAAATTACTGGCTTTATATAAATTACTGACTTCATATAACCCTGTAATCACCGACTGTATACCCTTGTTGTGAACAGGCACCTGAGGCCAGTTATGTGGATGCTGCCGTCGTATCTGTTCTGCAGATTCATCTGACCCAGCCTCCTGGTGACATTCTAGTAAGTGATATGTGAGGGTGTGTGTCAGTATTCGTAATAATTACGATCTTTGCATTCAGGTGTTCTTGACTGGCCAGGAAGAAATTGAAACAACATATGAGATCTTGAAGGTAAAAAGCCACTAAGTTAAAATCCATACCAATGAGCTGCCACTAAGTTGACATCCATACCAACCATGAGATGGGAATTGTTTTTTTCTTCTCTGTAGGAGCGAACAACAAAACTAGGATCAAAAATTGGAGAATTGGTTCTGTTGCCCATATATGCCAACCTGCCCTCAGACATGCAGGCCAAGATATTTGAACCTACTCCTCCTGGGGCTAGGAAAGTAAGTACTGTCCATCTGATCATCATGTGACCATCATGTGATCATAATCTCAGTGGGGTCATAAAAGTTTAGAATTTGAGTCACTAGTCATGTGATTGTCACATGCAGGTTGTTCTAGCAACCAACATTGCAGAGACATCCCTCACCATTGATGGAATCATCTATGTGATAGACCCAGGCTTCTGCAAGATGAAAAGTTACAACCCTCGATCAGGAATGGAGTCACTTATTGTTGTTCCATGCTCAAAGGTACTTTTTAAGTTGTGGCTCCCTCAATTTGGAGCAAAAACATGTTCATAGTTTGGGGCCTGTTTGTAGAATTGATTGATATCCCTCTTTATTAAGGCATCATCCAATCAGCGAGCTGGTAGAGCTGGTCGAGTGGCCCCTGGAAAGTGCTTTAGGCTGTTCACATCATATTCCTTTGAAAAAGAGATGGAAGAATCTACTATTCCTGAGGTACATCATCAGGATAACAGATCATGTGACATCACATGCCTTGTGTTCCTAGATCATGTGATATCACGTATCTTGTGTTCCTCTTACTCCAGATGCAGCGTACTAATTTGGGGAACGTAGTTCTCTTATTAAAAAGCATCGGGATCAATGATCTCGTCCACTTCGACTACATGTCTCCACCTCCTCCAGAGATGCTCATCCGAGCCCTGGAGCAGCTCTATGCCCTTGGGGCTCTCAACCATTTGGGAGAACTTACCATGGTGAGCCATGTTTATTTGTTTGTTTGTTTGTTTGTTTGTTTGTTTACAGCTATTACGTTTATACAGCTTGGTAGAAGAATGGCCGAGTTTCCTGTCGATCCAATGATGTCAAAAATGCTCATAGAGTCTGAGAAGTACGTCTTAGTAGCAGTAGAGGGGTTGGGGGTGGGTGGGGATTAGTGGTTATAATGAGGGGAGGGGGAGGAAGTATTCAGTATGAACACTTGCATACTGTATGCTCATGTGACGTGTACGTATGTGTGTGTAGATATGGATGTAGTGAGGAGATGCTTACCATTGCATCCATGCTGTCGGTCAACAATGCCATTTTCTATCGGCCCAAAGATCGTGTAGTCTTTGCTGACAATGCCCGTGCTAATTTCTTCCGTCCAGGTGGGGATCACCTGACCTTGCTCAATGTGTACAATGAGGTATGTGCGATACTTAATGGTATTCATTGAAGGTTGACCCGAACTGCTTTGTATTCCTAATATTAGTGGATGGAAACGGACTACTCGATTCAGTGGTGTTTTGACAATTTCATCCAACACCGGTCAGTGTGCAATACAATTCTATCCATTTATAATAATTATTATATAATTCAGATCAATGAAGAGAGCTAGAGATGTGAGGGACCAGCTTGAAGGCCTGATGGAGCGAGTAGAGGTGAATCTGGTCTCGGACATTTCAGACAGTGTGGCCATACGTAAGGTCAGGATTCTTTTTAGTTTATTGAGTTATCCCATTGCAATAATTATCAGGATTCTTTTAGTTTACTGAGTTATTGTAACATCAGGAGTTTACTGAATTACTCCATTAGGATTCTTTTAATTTTCAGGCTATCACTGCGGGATACTTCTACCATACTACGCAGTTATCCAAAGGGGGTGTGTACAAAACTGTCAAGCACCAACAGGTAAGAATTTTTTGCATTAATTTTATTGTTCCATTGACTTGACTCTGTATCATTCTCATTCATAATGTAGTCTGTTCATATCCATCCGAATAGCAGTCTCTTCCAAGAACTTCCCAGATGGATAGTTTACCATGAGCTGGTGTTCACTACTAAGGAGTACATGAGACAGGTATGTACGTATATAGGGTACAAACATCATTGTGGTACTATTGATGGAACCTCCAATGAAGGACACTCCGAAAGAGGACAAACCTCTCAATCTAAAAGAACTTTTGTATGACACTCTAATACAAATAACTTCCAAAAGAGGACAACCTCTCTACAAATGACAAAAGGATGGGTCCCAAGTGTGTCCATTACCAGTCTGTCAATTTGTGAAGACAGCAGAAGCTACTTCTTCATTCTACTTTTCTTATTAATGCACACTTGTAGATTATAGAGATTAAGAGCGAGTGGTTATTGGAAGTTGCCCCTCACTATTACAAAGCCAAAGAGCTAGAAGACAGCACTACCAAGAAAATGCCCAAGAAGGTCGGGGCTCTTGGAGAAGACAGGAGAGCCATCGCAGGACACTAAAGACATTTTCCCAATTTTCATAATTCAACTTCTCTCTATCTCTCACTTCTCCTTCCTTCCTACCAGATAAGATTAAAATCTACAAATTCTACCTGTGCATTACGTAGGAAACTAAGCCATGCACATTGATATGTGAGACAGAGCATTCTGAAATATAAATCTTATGGGTGGGGTTAGTTTCAACATTAATTTTTTGCTCAGTATGTAGTGTATATTGTATGATAGTAAAGTTGGTAAGTACATAATAATAATTATGGTTATCTAACTTCTTAGCTTAGCTAGTCTCATATTGAGAGGGAAAGGTGTTTTTCAGTGATGTCACTCACTTCAAATGATAGTATGGGTGGTAGCATTCTCAGTGTCTTGCTCTTGTAGAGTAACAGCCAATCTCAAGTCCAGCTGCTCAGCTAATCTTCTGTCAAGCTGCTCGGTGATGTCGAATGAGGCCAATGGCCTACTAGTGCTGCTGAAAGATCTTGATTGGGCAGGGGTTCTGATTGCAGATATGGTGTAATATTGCTTGTAAACCAGCACCATCTGCAGTGTGTAATAGAGTGTTTGTATTAATGCATACTTTTACCATAGAATACCTTAAAAAATTAAAAACAAAAACAAAAAAAAAAAAAAAACTAAAAAAAAACTTAAAAAAAAACAAACTGATATCTGAAATCAAATACTCTGAAGGTGAAAAGTCAGACCTGGGAGACTAAGTGAAAAGTTGACTTTAGCAGGCTAGCTTCAATGGGACCTCTCTTAATGAACTCTCTACAGGATGTGAATACACTCCCCTGTACTAGGGACATTTTTCCAAGGAACCAAACCATACTGCTAATACAAATTGAACCTCTAAAGAGTGAACACCTCTTATTTTAAGGTCCCAAAAGTGTCCCTTAGAGGTCCCACTCTATGTTTTGAATGTCACCTACCATTGGAATGAAGACCAGACCCACTATGGCTGTGGCTCCCATCAGAACACTCATATCAATCACTATTGTGAATATATTCAAGTACTCAACTAGAGAGTAATTGGAGATGATGATCACGGTCCACAGTAGACTGGTGATGTAGATGGCAGTTGTTATGTACAGAGCATCGTTCATCCCCTTCACGTTGACATTGCGGATGGAAATGGCCAGAAACAGAGCTACCAGCTGCAGGACAGCTTTGTATCCGTACAGAATGCCTACAAAAATATCCCGAGTCAAGGATTTGCAGACATAGAAGTAGTGATACTCGACTATTCCAAAACCCTAGGAGAACAAAGGAGTCATCGATAATGAAGTTCATGAGAGCACAGAGGAACCTCCAAGTAATGGACACATTTGGGCCATGTAACCTTTTATCCTTAGTAAAAGAGGTTCTCGGAGTTTATTTTGTATAGAATTGAAGATATTATATACTGTTCTTTGTTGAGAGGTTTGTCCTCTTTCAGGGTGTCCTTTATTGGAGGTTCCACTGCTTGATATTAAGGTTGCTAAGGATCACTGCAAGTTTCATTCTAAGGTGTTGATCACTGGCTGGCTACAATTATTGCCCCCACATACTGGTTCGCTGAGGGTTGGATCTTCTCGGTTCAAAATCCTCTGCGCCCTCGACTCTCGACCTCCATTGCTGGCTTCTATCACGGTAGTGTAGGTAACAAGAATGACCACGTCTATTACCACCAGGATCAACACCCCCAGAGCCAGCTTCCAATCACTAATAGTCTGAAAACAAAATGACAAAAAAAAATAATTGTAGCTCTCTGCAGACTTGCAGTAGAATCTCTGATAAATTGGACATAATTAAGTATAACTCGGGAACAAAATGGTGTATAAATTTGATTTAAAAACCGTATAAATCTCCAGATTAAGAGCTTTAGAATGAACTCAGTTTTGAAGTTTTGCTCCATAAGACCCATAATATTATAGCTACAAAATAACCTCCAAAGCTCTCAGCAAAGGACAATCAAAAGTACCTTTTATACACTCTATACAAAATAACCTCCAAAAGAGGACAACCTTTCTACAAAGGACAAAAGGATGGGTCCAAAGTGTGTCCATTATTAGGAGGTTTCACTGCATGTATGAGTGAGTAGCTGCACTCACTGATTTGGAGTCTAGTTTAGTGTAGTTGAAGATGTAGTGGATACGGACCATCTTGCACACGATGGTCCCATAGCAGAGAGAGTAGCCTATGGCAAAAAACCAAGGGTTGTAGTTGCAGGGAATTGTCATGCCCAGAGATCCTGGTGGCAGAGCAAGAAGGTAAACCTGAGCATACAGGATTATGGCTCCAATTCCAATCAGGTAGTTCAGTTTAGGGCTACCCAACTTGATCACCCTGTGGAATTATAAGAAATAGAGTGAAACCTCCGATTAAGTACACTCTGAATGAAGACGAACATCTCATCAAAGGACAATCAAATACCTTTGTATTCTATTTTTAATAACCTCCAAAAGAGGATAACCTCTCTACAAAAGACATGGGTCCCAGGTGTGTCCACTATTCAGAGCTTCTTAATACTGTAACTCTGGTAAAGATTTGACTGTCTGCATGGCATAACAACCTTGTTTCTCTGAAGGATGTGTTCACAATGAGACAGACAAGAGTGAAGACTATCCCAATGGCAGCCAGGAAGTAAAGAACTGTAGCAGTGGCAGGATGGATGGTCACTGTGACATTCTTGGGAACACCATCGCGGGGCACACCATCTGTATGTATTCATAATTAGCTAAGGACAGTTTCGGTGGATTATCTAGCAATATCGTAGTGGTACATAGCTGAAGGGATCCTTGATCAAAGAAGAAGTGAGTGAGGGATGCAGGGATACAGGGAAGCCAAGAAATGAAATAATTCCACTCACCAGGCCATAGCGTTTTACTGGACATATCTCTATTGATGAGAAAGCTGAATTTTCTTGGTCCACCTTCAATCACATCTCCTATTTTGATCATTTGAATATTGTCTATACAAAAACAGTCATGATTGAAATAATACGAAGGTAGCTAGCTAAAATACCAGATTCATTTTTTCTGAATTGAAAAACTTGACGTTCATTTGTGGGACGAATTCCCTGTGCATCAAAGTTCACTGGACCCTGCATAACAGGAACTTTGTTATCCTTTTTCCCAATAAGCTTAACCCATGCAGAACCAGAGTGCACATGCACGTGAGAATTCTATAAACCTCAAACTGTCCCATGTCATGTGTTCTATCAAATTTGTTAAAATTATCTTTACGTCAAATTTTAGTTCCAAGACTGCTAGTTAAAAATCAATACATCTAATGTTTGGGTATAATATAGCACTGTCACACACAATCCAAACTGAGCTTGCTAGGGCTAGAGACTAGGGGTTAGGGACTAGGCTAGGGCTAACCGTTATTCCAATGAAATCACTTTTGTTGACATTATGAAGCATTCTCTGGTAAAATGCCTCATTATCATATCGAATCCCAGTACTTGTATTCTCTACGACTGCATGAAGTAAAAGGAGAGATAACTATATATCATAATTATGATGCTAATAATAATACCTTGTAGAGCATTATTCAGTGCATAAGCCAAAGTCCAAGTGGCATCATAGCAGTATGGTGAGAGCTGGCTTCTTCTGTAAAAGGGAGGTCCTGTCACTTTTAGCATTTCCTTACTCCTATATTCAGATCCTCTCTATTGTTATACATGCAGAAGAACAATAGGTAGCAGCTGGAATGATCATCTATTAGTTACAATTCCAGACGTTGCATTTGTAACCTCCTCGGGGATTTCGAAATTGAAATGAAGAATGGACAGGCTATATGGCATGACCTTTGCCCTATCTTCTGGACTACAAGTACCACTGGTCTCCTCCAGCCACCACTCCCCCTCATACCAGCCCATGAATATCATCAAATGGGTGGGATACTTGATGTTTCTTCTATAAGCCTGCAAATGTGGAAAGAATGCATAAGAAAATGAGTACTCTGAACAGAAGACTACCACTGTAATATACCTCACACAAGAATGCTCTTGCATGTCCCTCATAGCTTGCAACTATGAAAATATGTGCTGAAGGATCCTATAAATAATTCAAAAAGATTAGCAGAATAGCTTATTAGCTTATAATGTTGCTGAAATAACTACACACAATTGGTTCTTTTAGCCCAGCAATGCTTTCGTTGCTTTCAAAGATTTTCTCAGAAAATCTGACACCCTCTGAATCAAGAAAACGTTTCAGTGAATCCATTGCCTGTAGAACAGAAGTGGTATTACTATTTCATCAAGAGATCGATAATTTTTAGGCTTAGCTTACCACTGTGAAAATATTTTCATTTTGAGTGACCATGGAGACGTATTTCCACTTATAGTGTTTGATTAAAGCTAGGTGGATCGGGGCAATGTCTCTCATAGTCTGAAGAAGTTGGAAATAGCGACGAAAACGAGAACGATCGAGGAGTTCAGTGGAACTAGTAGAACAAGATATCTGAAGATGTATAGCAATCCTCATATTCTTCATAACCATGACTACTGGAATGGACTCACATGAGTGAGGTTGTAGTAATGGGAGACTTCTGCAGTGGGTTCAGTTGCAACAGAACATCCAGAACCCAATACTGCCACTTTGGATATGCCATCTCTTGAGAGGAGTTGGTTGAAGAGAGCATCAAGTGCTATAGTCCTCATGCACTAATTGAAAAATGATTTTACATCAGCTAGCTAAAATCTTCAAGTCACCTGGGAATCGGTGAGAGTATAGTGAAGGGTGTGATTTGGTAGGATATTGGGGTTGCTGTTTATTCTGTCCAAGGCTAATTGCACTCCTATGATATTCCCAGAGCCATTAAACTCACTACCAAAGGACTGAATGAGAGCAAAGAAAATATGATTGGATAAATCACTGCTCAGATCCACTGCAGGATAAACTTCTTTGTAGTATGGATTTCGACTAGTACAACAATAGATTGTCGTCACAATAATAAAAGATAATTTTATTAGCTCCATTGTATATAAAAGATGGCGTTTATTATGCGTTTTCTAATTAACGCACACCCACGATATTTTGTATTTCGCGCGATGCGCGTGCGCAAGGACCCTTTAAAAGTAAGTACACATAATAACCCCCAGCATCTTGTAATAGGTATATGCCTCTTCAACAGGTAGCCATTTAGAGATGTCTAAAAGTTGGTATGGATCAAACTCCTTGAGTCCCTGGCCTTCATCTCCATACAGACTGTCACATAGTGTATGTATAGTTACATTTTAGGATGTAACTCAATTCAGAGCTAGATTTGCTTACCAGTGCAGTGACTAACCAATCCTTGTGATTGATAGTTTATCTTCCTGTAGTGTACCCCAAAGGTACTGACTGATTCTATCTCTTGGAGCTTGGCTTGTGATGTAACCCCTATACTCCACAATGGGATGATATTGGATGTGATGGCACAGTACTAACTAAAGTACCCCAAGTATACAGTATTCTCGGCTATGACTTGCCCTGAAAAGAGATATTTGAATGTTTCATACTTCTACCTTCTCATAATTGAACATGTAGCTAACTAACTAACGTAGTGAGTGAGTAATCATTATAGCTATTGCTCTTCCATAATATGATGTGTTTGTGGGGGCTTTAAAGGAAGAAAGGTATTTGCAAAATGCATTGAGTAAATAATTTTATTACATAGCAGACCAAGAATTATTTCTCAGTGGCAGGGGGGGGGCCACTTTTTGACAGTTGATTCTACCCCTGAATCTTATAAGTTCCACTAGCTAGACATGGCATGTATGCATCACCAGAACACAAATCCTTACTGTGTCAGAACAGCAACACTTGACTTGACTATTCAAAGTAGGTCGCGGCGCTGCAGTATAGCAACAGTTGCTAAGCTTACTAACACTTAAAGGGGTCTATTCACTTTCTGCTTCATAATCCCACTTCATATGCATAAAATAGACTTAGCTATCACATGCAGCTGTGGAGTACTAAGGGAGGGGAGGTTGTTCACATGTTCTTTTATGCATATGCATGGCTTAACTGCATAGCTTCATTATCACTGACCAGCCAAAGGGAGTTCACATGCAACCTGTGAGCTACTTGCAGGGTACAGGATGGTAGTCAGCTTCGATTCACCTTGGCCTCAATCTTCTTCAAGGTAGAAACTTTTTAATTGACAGCTCCATGGCCATGGCCCGTGCTTTTCAGCAGATACCACATCTAAGTAATAATTATGTGGAGGAAGAGAAAAGAGAAGACAGGGAGAGGAGGATAGGGGAGGAAGGTAGGAGGGGACAGGGGAGGGACGAGGGGAGGATCTAGGAGGGGAAGGAGGGAACAGGGGACAGGATCAAATATCAAGATCACATCATTCTAACATTGCAGACACTCACAGGGTCAGATAGAGTAGTGGGAGCAGCTGCAGTGCTAGCTCGAGCTCGAGCTCTAGCTCCAGGCCTGTAGCCAGCAGGTGGCTCAACGAGCTTGAGCACCCCCTCCCTTTGATGGAATAATTATAAGCATAGTCACTTGCATTAGTTTGCTGAATTGATAATAATTAATCCTCCTGAGCCATCCCTTTTCTAAAATCCTGGCTACAGGCCTAAGCTCTCTGGCCAGTTCGTGACATGATCCATCCGCTACGCCAGACTACTGCGCATGCCCAATATCGTGCATAAAAATCTTAGCCCGCCTCAAGCGCGCCAGTTCACCAGAAGAGCAAGAGAGCGAGAGAAAGTCACATTTGTTTCCTTGGTAAGTAAAGTAGTCTGGCTAGTTTAATGTGTGTAAGCTTATAGCTACTTTGAATTTTGGAATGACTTAAGACTAATCTCTTTGTAGCTTGACCCTATCCACTTGACTAGCTAAGCAGCTATTTTAATAGCCAGCTTGTTGGCAGCCATGCATAGCAAAGGAAACCTGCAAGTCTTAGCTATAAAGTTGTGCTAGTTAGCTATGCTATCTATTATGCAATAGCCATAAATTAGCTAGGCCTAGCTAGCTAGCTTGCAAAATTTTGAAATGATAATAGCCGCTATAATTATTTAAATTGGCTACAAAATAGCTAGCTGGCAGCCATAGCATGCAGGAAACCTGCAAGTTACATGCAGGTCTTACTTGCTATTGCTAGCTAGACTTATGCTTGAGCCCCCCACCCCCCTCTTTCTGCTAGTAAGTTATATAGAAGTTTGCTAGATAGCTCTGTGCTCTTTTGCAAGGCTTTGCAAAAATTTGAATTTTGAAATGACAATAGCTAGCTTGAGCCTATTAGCTATATCCACTAGCTAAATTAAATTATATCAAAATAGCTGCCATAGCATGTAGCATGCAAGTTACATGTGGTCTTACTTGCTAACTAGAGACTTCATGCTTCATTATAGATAGCTAGTGAACTCTTGATGCTATTATTTATTTATTTATTTATTTATTTATTTATTTATTTATTTATTTATTTATTTATTTATTTATTTATTTATTTGCACACAGACCATGTCTTCAAGCAGAGGTTTGACTTCCAACCATCCTCCCCCGAGGAAAAAACCCTGTGTGCGGGGAAAGGATCCCAGGGGGGCTGGAACGTCGCCACCTCCTCCAGGAGGAAGTACCCATCTTCGGGGAAACAACCATGGGGGAGGTGGAACGTCACCACCCTCTCTGAGGAAAAGTACCCACACACAGGGGACCAATCCCGGGGGAGGCCAAATGAGGGCGCCACCTCTCACCAACCAGCCCCCTCCTGGGTCTCAAGTGCCAGTGCGTAGGGGCAGGCTTAAAAAGTCTGCATCTCGCACTGTCACTGGGGGCCCCCCTTCAATCATCCCCCCTCCCATTCCCCCCTCCCTCCCCTCTGTGGCAGTGCATAAGGGCAGGCCTCAAAGGTCTGTCCCTGGCGCTGTCACAGGGGGTCTCCCTCCTGGCACTGACCTCCGCCCTATCCCCACCACCTCCTCCCACCCAAACCCTTCCCTTCTCTACTTCCCCCCTCCTCTGGCCACATCCACACCAATCCAACCTGTGGGTCCTCCAAACCCCCGCACCTCTGTGAGTGCCAACCCCCGGAACTCTGTGGCTCCTCCAAACCCAACCCCCCACAACTCCCGCACCAACTCTTCGGCAGTCAACCCCCGGGCCCGGAATTCCCGCTCCCAGTAAGTCCATAAAGCTAAGTATCTAGAATTATTATAATACAGTCTGCCATAGGCCATTTTCTGGGTCAAAAAGTCAAATCTGGTCTGCCATAGGCCATTTGCTAGGTCAAAAGGTCAAATGTTGTCTGCCATAGGCCATTTGCTGGGTCAAAAGTACATTCTATTATGCATTATTTGCAGCTTAAAAAATGATTAGCAGGCTAGTCTTTTAATATGCCTTGGCATGAGTACCGTAGTCACCTTTGGCACTGTGCCTCGGCACTCTGGTGCTGAGGCAGGCATTGCTCTTGACTTCGTTCCTCTTGTCATTTTCATTAGGCGGAAGAAGCCATGGTTGGACGATGAAGATACTCAACTTGTAAGTAAAGAGTGTTTACAAAATATGTTGTCACGCTGTTTATTGAGCAGTTGGAGGGGAGGGGGAGGGGAAGGAGGAGGGGGGAGGGGAAGGAGGAGGGGAGGGGAAGGGGAGGGAGGAGGGGAGGAGGAGGGGGAATTAATTGTTTATGCTAGCTAACTCATTCCATAGGAACTAAAAGGGGCCAAAATCAAGTTCATGCAGTTACTTCCTTAAGAAATAGAAAGAAATAAACATGAAGGTAATGTTTTTGTTGTTGTTGTTTTAGGGAAAGGATGCCACCAGGAAGGATGTGACGGAGCGAATAAGGGCTGCTCGCTGTCTCGACTCCTCCATGGTTTTAGCATGTCCGAAATGTAGTGTTAACAACACATTTGTAGTTAACTGGCGGGGGGTCCCTGCAAAGAATGACAATAAAGATCACCAGGTACAGGCAGCAAATGCCTATATACAACACATCAAAGACGAGCACGGTATCCCCGTGGAGCGCCTGAAGGTCTCCGACTTGCCGGTGGCCCTGGACCATCTTCGACAGGATGTCATGGAAGAAGCAGTGGAAGCCATGGTTGAAAACATCATGGCAAAGCTGACGTCTCCAGGGTCACCCCTAATGCGGGGGCTGGATGGCGATGCGAGGGTCAAACATGCTGCCCTCCGGGAATTAAAAACACAGATTGTCGCCGGAACGGATAGCTTCGTTGTAAGTTGTAGCTTTGGCTTTTGGTTTTCTCCCTAGATACCAGGGTTACATTAATTGGGGGGTGGTTGGTGGTTCTATAGCCTTCTTATCTAGAGCCCCAATTCTGTCCCTCCTTAGAAACTTCAACCCTATGAGTATGAAATATGGATGCTATGTAATCTCTCTCTCTACAGTCTGGCGACTTCTATCCGGAGGTGCAGCAAGGGCCAGGATGTTCGGGGAGGAGAAGACCCCGTTCTCCTGGATCCCCAAGCCGCTCGCGTCCCGCTCCAAAGCGGGCACGGGTGGCTGCACCAACGCCAATACCGGGGTCCGGGACATCTGCCGCACCACAAAGAACCAGGGCAGCCAATGTAAGAAGAGCAGCCACCAGGACCACCGAATCTTCACCTATCAAAACAACTACAGGAGCAGTAGCCATCACTACAGCCACAGCCTTAACTACCGTTACAAACACCCGTGCAGGGCGGCCCTGTCCTGACACCCATGGAGGGAAATCCCTTCCTATTTCCTCCTCCTCCTCCTCTTCCTCTGCCTCCTCCTCCTCTTCCTCTTCTACAGTCCCTCTCTTGTCTTCTATAACTTCCTCCTCTACTGGTTGCCCTGCACGGAAGAAAAAAAGAGTCAGGTTTTTGGTTTAAACAGGGGCTGTGGCTGTAGGGTGGCTGCATCTGCCATGTGGTGGTCAGTGGCTGCTCCAATGAGGTGGCTGCTCTGGTGTGGGTTGTGCGGTGGGTGATCCGCGGTCCTCCCTGATGGAAGCCTCGCTAACAGTGAGTCATGTAAGGTTGGAGGGGGGCAGGCTGATCTGTGGTGGGGAAGACCCAATGGAAGCACACCGCCAACAGGCCAACTTGGTGAAACAGCAGCAACTGTATCAATAAGGGTGAGGGGTGGGGGGTACAGTGGGCAAGGGTGAGGTACTGGAGATGGGGTGGGGATGTGTAGCTTATAGTGTGTAAGTATAGAATCCATGCCTCCATGATCGCTAGCCATGGGTGCATCTTCAAAGGCAAAATTAATTGGGGGGGGGGGGGGGGGGACCATAGAGTTAGATTGCATGCAGGAGCTTTTTGTGAATGGATGGTTGAAGAGGATTGGTTTAAGTTGAATGAATTCCATGCATAAAGAGAGGGTATGATAATAAATTTTATGTTTGGAGAAATTAGTGTTGGATAGTGCTAGGAGCATTGCATTGCATTGAGAATACTGGTTTACCATAGAGGCTCAAATAATTACTGTTTTGTTAATATTCACCTAATGATATATGCACAAAAATTCCTCTCTCTGTGTCTCTAGTCTTGATCTCGCACTCCTACCCTCTTGCTCTGACATTCTTGCTTTGCTTTTCCTCTTCTTTCTCCCACTCCTCTCACTTGCTTCTTCCACTCTTTCTCATTCTCACCTCTCTCTCTCTCTCTCTCTCTCTCTCTCTCTCTCTCTCTCTCTCTCTCTCTCTCTCTCTCTCTCTCTCTCTCTCTCTCTCTCTCTCTCTCTCTCTCTCTCTCTCTCTCTCTCTCTCTTCCTCCTCCTCCCCTCACTCTTTCCTTCCTCTCTCCCCACCTTTGCTAACCTTACAAACTCTCCTTCCTCCTCTGGAGCTACTAAGCTAAGCTATCCGTGGCTATTGGCTTTTTGCTACTTTTGCCTCTCTCTAAGCTTCCTCTGGTGCTACTGGGTACTTACAGCTACCTGTTCTTCAGCATTGGCTCTAGCTACTATTTATATTTATCCCTCATGCCTTGCATTTTGAGTTGCTAAATAAAGAAAGTTAACTTTTCAAGAACATTGGCTCTCTGTTTTTCCTTTCTGAGCTCTAACAAGCTGCATATCTGCTTTTCCGAGCTCTAACAGCTGTATATCTCACCAAAAAATTTTTCTAATGTTTATAAGGCGCACAAATATATAAGGCACATTTAATTGCAGTCATTGACCTACTATAAAAAGCTATTCACCTGCATCAAAACATGCCACCATCCAAAAAACTGCTCTGAAAATTAAACACTTCAGCTTCAGTTGCTTCTTCTTCTTCTTTTGAAACTCAGCTCTACTCTGCTACCTTTCTCATAAAAAAGTGCATGTATGATGATGGCACATTCATGATAGCTTGTATATTAGGTCACATACTGGTCATGTGATATCATATAGGTTAATGTATACTGATCATGTGACCATGGTGCACTGGTCATGTAATCATAAAAATTAATGAGCTATGGTTGCTATGGGTTACTGGTATACTGATCATGTGACCATGGTGCACTGGTCATGTAATCTGTATACTAGCTAGTCATACAGTTACTGGTACACTGGCATGGTCATGGTTACTATGGATTAATGGCATACTGGTCATGTGATTATGGTGCACTGGTCATGTTGTTATTTCATAATAATTATGATATGGGCAAAAAATCATGTTTAACCACTAGATTATCCTGTACATAATTAGCTACAATTAAGTAAACACAGAATTCAATTTACCTGGTGAAGAGTAAATGTGTGCAGCTCGGGTGGATGTGCATGGCGAAAAAAATTTCTTTTCATTTTCTTAGCTGACACCCATTTAGAGTAAGGGCTTAGTCTGATTGTATTGTTGTAACACCCGTGAAGTCTTTGAGTTGTGGGGAGTAGTTTAAGGTGGGGAAGCGTGAGAGGGTGAAGGAGGAAGAGGGACTTAGGATGTGAAGGAGCAGGGGAGAGTGGGAGAGAGGAAGCGTGTGAGTCATGTGTGGAGATTGCAGAGGAGAGGGAATCATGTGTGTGAAGGTGAGAGATGATGGGGGGGTGAGACGATGACTAAGACTGGGAGGTGAGGAATTTTAACTGTATCATGTGGTGAATATTGAGGAAATTTAATAAATAAATATAGCTAGTGAGCCATGTACTTGTTAAATGCAATGCAATGCAATGCTGCAATAATTCTTCAGGTTATTCTGAGTTGGTTTAGAAATTAGGTGGTGGGCTTAAATTGAAATCACTAGGCCTGTGTTTTATTATCCTATGTTTTATTATCCTATGTTTTATTGTCCTATGTTTTATTGTCCTATGTTTTAGTGTTTTATTGTTGTCCTAACTAGGCCTGTGTTTTATTGTCCTACAGTATTTTATTTTCGTCCTACTAGGCCTGTGTTTTATTGTCCTACAGTGTTATTAATGTCCTACTAGGCCTGTGTTTTATTGTCCTACAGTGTTTTATTGTATTGTCCTACTAGGTCTGTCCTACTATCTAGGCCTAGCTGTGTTCAATTTCTGTTATTAGAATGGATTTACATATATACTAAGGGTACAGGGCGTTTAAGGGAAAGGAATAGCTGTTGACTCTATATAAACTAAGGGCACGGGGCATTTAAGGAGGAGGAATAGCTGTGACTCTACATAAACTAAGGGCACGGGGCATTTAAGGAGGAGGAATAGCTGTGACTCAGGGCATTTAATAGCTGTCATTGTGTGCATGCCTTTAGCAACTTAACTTTAAGTGTGGGTTGATTGGGTGGGTATCATGCATTAGGTCATTATGTCGTGGCAGTTGCTGCTCAATGGGGAGGGGGGTTGGTGAAGGCCCAAGGAAAGGCCTGCCTGGAAGGGGGAGTGGCACGTAAAACCTTGTGAATTCTTCACACACTGCAGTACATGAATAGGTATGTGAGTCCCTAATCTGGGGGGGGGGGGGGGGGGGGGTGGGGTTATTGGATGGGAGGTGATAGATTTTCAGATGGGGAGGTAATATGGAGGGGGGCCGGGAGGGGTTGGATTTATAGGACGGGGGGTTTTCAGAGGGGAGAGGGTGGAGAGATTTTATTGGGGGGGGGGGCGGGGGGGTGATAGATTTTTCAGATGGGTCCATGTTACTGGCAGATTATGTGTATGTACAAAGTGGTGGTGGAGACTCACGGGTTTGCCTGCCAGCTCTTGGGGTGTGCTTCATTGGGTCATGGGTAAGGGAGGGGCATGGCAAGGGCCATGCCCTGTTAGATCAGTCCTGTCCCCTGACCGTTGGTGAGGTGGAAAGCAGGGGGGGCCAGCCTTGCCCTCGCATCATCCACGGGGATACGTACTGGGAACACATGTAGGGACTCCCCGCCTGGGGGGGTCGAGACAGCGAGCTGAGGCCTGTGCACAGTTGGGAGGGGGGAGGGGGATTTGGATGGAAGAAGGACCCCCCTCCTTGAAGATGCTGGCCTCTTCGCTCCGTCACATCCTTCAGCATCCAAAACAAGACTCGCTGACTGTGTCTTCTGAGTGTTGCGTGGAATCCACAGACCCGATCCAGGAGGTTTTTTTGAGGGTTTGTCAGCAGCGGTGGATCTCTTCTCTACGGTGTATCTCCATTCCATTCCCCCCTCCCCTCCTCAGTCCCTTCCCCCTTCCCTGAGAGGTCAGTGTCAGGTTCTCCCCTTTCCCTCCTCCTCCCCTTCCCCTCCCCTCCCTCCCCCTATCTTTCGTCCCCCTCCCCTCCCCCCCCCCTCAGTCCCATCCCCCTTCCCTGGCGAGAGGTGGCGTGATCTCTTGTATGTTTGTGTGTGTTGTGTAAGAGCTGACCCTATTAATTGATCATTCAATGGAGGGGACCAAAAACACACGAAAAAATAATAAAAAGAATAAAAAGAAATAAGCAAAAAAGCACTAAAAATTGTTTTGTCATCGTTTGTTATGATTATTAATGTGCTTGATCGGTCGTGGGAAATCTCTTCCAAAACTAAAACTTAAAAAAAAATTAACAAAGAACTTAAAAATATTTATCATCGTTTATTAATGTGCTTGATCGGTCGTGGGAAATCTCTTCCAGAAATCTCATCATTTATTAATGTGCTTGATCAGTTGTGGGAAATCTCTTCTTCCAAAAACTAAAACTTAAAAAAAATAAAGAAAGAAAATGAACAAAAAACACTAAAAAATAGCTGTGATTATTAATGTACTTGATCAGTCATGGGAAATCTCTTCCAAAAAACTGAAACGTAAAAAAAAATTTAAATGAAAGCACTGAAAATGTTTAGCATCGTTATGATTATTAATGTGCTTGATCGGTCGTGGGAAATCTCTTCCAAAACTAAAACTTAAAAAAAATTAACAAAGAACTTTAAAATATTTGTCATCATTTATTAATGTGCTTGATCGGTCGTGGGAAATCTCTTCCAAAACTAAAACTTAAAAAAAAATTAACAAAATATTTGTCATCGTTTATTAATGTGCTTGATCGGTCGTGGGAAATCTCTTCCAGAAATCTCATCATTTATTAATGTGCTTGATTGGTCGTGGGAAATCTCTTCCAGAAATCTCATCATTTATTAATGTGCTTGATCAGTTGTGGGAAATCTCTTCTTCCAAAAACTAAACTTAAAAAAATAAAGAAAGAAATGAACAAAAAACACTAAAAAAGCTGTGATTATTAATGTACTTGATCGGTAAGTCGAGGGGAAATCTCTTCCAAAAAAACAAAAAAACAAAAAAAAACAACAACCATATTATTGTGGATGTGTGTTTTTGGTGTTATGACTAATTATTTTTGGCCCCTCCAAAAAAAAATGATCAAAAAAAAAACAAAAAAAATGATCAAAAAAAAACAACAAAAAAATGATCAAAAAAAACAACAACAAAAAAAATGATCAAAAAAAAAACAAAAAATGATCAAAAAAAACAAAAAAAAATGATCAAGAAAACAAAAAAAAACAAACTTTATTATAGTGGCTAGCTAACCGTCTTATTATCTTGTGAAGTTGAATGATTCCAATATTTATTAGATTTGAGTATTCAACATATTGATTAATGATTGAAAGAGCTGTGGCTCTCTCTATGTAACCAAGGCCTAAGACGACCTAGGAAGATCATCTACCGGTATTGATGTCTCTCAGAAGGTCTATGTTACAAAGAGCGATAGCTCTCTCTATGTAGAAGAGAACGAGGAAGATTTGTCACAAAGAGCGATAGCTCTCTCTATGTAGGAGAAGGTCTGCCATAAAGAGTGACAGCTCTGACCTTGAACTTTGTTCTATGTGCCTTTGCTACTTGGGGATCTGGCTTAATAAGCATTCCCTTCCTTGTAACAGTTATTGATGGTGCTATCCTTTGTTATTGGCAGTTTCAAACAAAAAATGAGCATTTTGATCAAATTTGGTGATCTTTTTGATACCCATGCTGCTGCATGTAATGTGTCAGAACAAATTGGTGTACCAGGAAGTCCGGGTATGGAGTTACAGTAGCTCTGGTTGGAGAGATCAGAAGTCTACTGCTGTCTTACAAGTTAACGATTTCAAGGGTGAACCTTATTCGAAGTGAATGGCATTTTTATGTGAGGTGAGCAGAAGATCGAGGTCGACTTGGATCGGAGGTTGGGAAGAAAAATTGAGAATTCGAAGATGGGGCATTGCTGAAGCAGAAGAAGCCTGGTGAATCCCTCTATAGAATTGGCTGCTTCACTCTCTAAATTTCAGTAATCTTAGCGCTTGCACATACACTGGAGTTGGTGCATATGAGAATATAGTAGTAATGGGAGATCTTGGCTACTTTTCGGTTCTGTTGTACATTGCTTTTGGGGCCAGCATATAGTGTAAGTGTTTCAGGTAGCTAATGGGGATAAGAAATTGTTGTTGTCATTGTTGTTGTTGTTGTTGTTGTTGTTGCAATAATAATTGGTCTCACTTTCCTCTGATAACATGCTCATTCAAGTTCTTCATAGAAGCAACAACGTTATTCTGTGGAACCTTTTTTTGCTGTAACTTCATGCGACAATGGATGCTTCGTCCCTACCACCTTAGCTCGTAAGTCTATTATGTGTTTGTTGAAACTCTGTCAATCCACCTTACTAGAACCAATTCTTTCTTTCTTTTTTTCTCTCTAAAAAATACTCAATATTTCCAATTGTGTTTATCTTATTGTCACTGCATTTAAGGCATAACATGAGAGAGATTCAGGTCTAATATTAACTATAATATATATTAAGGCCATTGGGTGTTCCTTTTAAAGAACTACATGTGTGTACCTTTATTATTGATTATATTCTGCTAAAAAAATATCTTAAGACTTATTTTTTTGCTAAAAGTGTAATAGTGTAAATTATTGAGCCATTGAGTATCCTTTTTGAACAATGTTACCTTTCTCTTTTTTCTTTTTTTTTTACTATAATTGTTTTTTTATGCTACACAATGGTTCTTTATTTTTAATCACCACAAAAATAGACATTAAGTTGTCTCAGAAGTAGTAAAGTATGTGACAGACAAAGAAGTCGCAGAACACTGTAAATAGCTACTGATTGAGAACTCAAAGGACTTAGCAAGGATACCTCAGCATTGCTAGCCATAAAAGATAGCCAGAAGATAGCAAGATAAAAGACAGAAGAAAAGAAGATGAAGATACAAGAACTTGGGAGCAGGACACCTCAGTAGTGCTAAGATAAGAAGAAAGAAGACAAGGAAACACAAATCTGTTTTGAAGATCAAATGACAATGAGAAAGACGTTGCTAATGACTATCTTTTAAGCTTGTCAAAGCCTTTAACCATGGCTGTCAAAGAAGGGTGTGTGAAATATTGCTAATGTCTAGACTGCTTTGCATTCATTACACATATGTATCTGACTTCTTTCCGTATCTATCAGGCAGAACATGGCTCTTTCTCTCTCCTGCCATTGATGATCTTTAATAAGATGAAGGAAGACATACTTAACCAACTTGCTTGACAGTAATCAGATTTCATTATCCATTCGGCAAGCTAACAAGTGTATGGCATGAAATAAGAGTCAGAAATCCTCTTAAGGAAGGCAAGGCAGAATAAACACATACTTAGCAGCTCGCTTGACAGAAAGTGTTCCTCATAATAATGCACCTGACAAGCTTTGACATGAAATCTAACAAAATCATTGAAACATTTTCCATGACTTTTCCTTTCATTGTAATAATTATAATGTTCTTAAAATTAAGTTGCTATGGAAACTCCTGCCATACCTAATGGAGTTCAAATGTTCTCTCTATTATTCAATTGTTTATTGGTTCAGTTTTGGCAATTTCTGTTGTGTTACATTTCTTATTTGTCTGAATTTCTGTAAAAAATTTTCTTATTTTTTCTGTGATATTCTTCCCCAAAAACCGAAATTCCTTTAGTAATCTCTTACCTCCTTCTCTCTTTTTTTCTGAAATACCAAATTAAAATTTCGGCTTCTGTAATGTAGTTTAGTTTGTTGTTGTTGTTTTTCTATTTTTATTTGGTGGAAATTTACAGTGTTAAACTCCCAATGGCCTATTTGGTTTTAATAATTAATGACTTGTAAAATCTCAGAATGTGCTAAAAATGCTGGAGAACTAGCTACATCATATCTTTCAGTTTGTGATCTACCATCATAATTCTCTCGTTCAAAATTTCAAATACCAATCATTTTTAACCACTTAAAGCCATCTCTTTTTTTTCTTCAACCAATACCTTTATTACCAATACCTTTATTACCAATACCTTTATTACCAATACCTTTATTACCAATACCTTTATTACCAATACCTTTATTACCAATACCTTTATTAATCAATAAACCAATACTTTTTTTTTGCTTAAAATCATTCATAAAGTCATCTCCAAAATGTGCTTTTCATTGTACATAATTATAACAACTCACTTTTTTCCTTTTCATCAGAACAGAGCAAAGGTTGGTTGTAGGGTGAAGAGAAATTGTCAAGTGATAACTACAGCAAGTTAATGGAATTTGCTTCTTTAAAAATTTCTTCACCAGGCTCCTACTGCTCAGGGAACTTGTTGCAGTTATGGGCACTTTGCTCTCTTTAAGTTATGCTGGCCCTGGAGAACTATGAAAATGTACTTGAGAACGTCTGCTTATTTGGAAATGTGGGCCCCACAATTGGAGTGTGTCTGTCATCAATATAAACCATCCACTTGGTTTATCTCAAGGCCCATTGTCTGACAGGTGAGTGTTTTAATTAGAAAAGCTTTATGTACCTGTACATACCCATGGACAGATGATGATCATTCCTTGTTCCTCTTTGTCTTATCTGTATCTGCAGGTCTTGTATGGTGGTGGTAGGTCTCATATGGTGGCGGCAGGTCTCGTATGGTGGTGGCAGGTCTCATATGGTGGCGGCAGGTCTCGTATGGTGGTGGCAGGTCTCATATGGTGGTGGCAGGTCTCGTATGGCAGGTCTCATATGGTGGCGGCAGGTCTCGTATGGTGGTGGCAGGTCTCGTATGGTGGCGGCAGGGTGGCAGGTCTCGTATGCATGGTGGCTGTGTGATGGTAGCAGGTTAAACAATGATTGGTGTCGTTCGTTCATGTGAAGTCTAGCATAGCTAGTAAAACCTGCATGTAACGTGCAGGTTTCCTCTGCATGCTATGGCTGCCAGCAAGCTATTTTGTAGCAAATTTAATAGTTACCCCTAGCTATAATTATAGTGGCTTAGCTATAGGCTCAAGCTAAAAGAGACCAAAGAGATTATAGTCAGTTGGCTATTGTCATTTGCAAGCTAGGTAGCTAGCTAACAAACTTCTAACTAGCAGAAAGAGGGTGCTGAAGCATAAGTCTTATAATAGATAGCATAGCTAGCTAGCATAAGTTTATAAGACTTGCAGGTTTCCTCTGCTATGCATGCATGGCTGCCAACAAGCTGGCTATTAAAATATCTATTATATAGCTGCTAGCTAGTGGATAGGGTCAAGCTACAAAGAGATTAGTCTTATTGTCATTCCTAAATTCAAAGAACTAGACCAGAAGTAACTATAAGCTTACACACATTAAACTAGCCAGACTACTTTACTTACCAAGGAAACAAATGTGACTTTCTCCTTTCTATCTATGCTTTCTCTCGCTCTTGCTCTTCTGGCGAACTGGCGCGCTTGAGGCAGGCTAAGATTTTTATACATGATATTGGGCATGCGCAGATGGATCTGATGGGAAGCAATCATACTGCACATTTCTTGCAATGGTGCTGACTTGGTTATTGTTCTAATAGTGGATACAATTTTCTTTGTCAGTTGACTGGCTCGTTGACAGATCTCCAGCCTTGTAAGCTAGCATGCTAGCATGAATAAAATTAAGCACCAACTCTAAAAAACGTATTAGCTAAGTGGCCAGCTCTTACAGTTGTGTTAGTGTGTTTGTGTGTTTTATTTGTATCTAAATGGTTTAATGGTTAAAAACTCATATAGATGGCATACATTATTGTACAAAAAAATTAATTAAATGGAAGAAAGACATGGTACTGCCTTGAGTAATCTTCAGCTTTAAGGGAGAAGGGCTTTAAAAGTTCAATCTTTCAAAAGATTCTCAGTTTCATTTGCTGCTTGGAACCTGATCTCTAGAATAGAATCTGATCTCTAGAAAATGGAACCTGATTTTTAGAATGGAACCTGATCTCTGGGATGAAACCTGATTTCTAGAATAGAACCTAGCTGATTTCTAAAGGGCATGTGGCAGAGGATCAGGACACTATTGATGATGCTGCTTCCTTGGACTCAATGTATGTGCTGCCTAGGGGGTTAAGTCACACTCTTTGCCTTCAAAGACTTAAAAAAAACAACTAACTAAAAAGAAAGGGCCGGCCTGATGTTTCAAACAGATGTGTACTGCCTTCTCCCCTACAAATTTAAGCATGTCATTAATGTTGAACCAGTTTGTTTCTGCAGGATACTCTGTTTTGTTAATTGGACATGGAAATTTGTGCTGCCTTCTCCCCTATGATTTTGTTCTCTGCAGGATACTCCAATGTTTTTAGCTTAAGGACAGGCCATTTATGTTTTAGAGTTTTATTCTCTGCAGGATGCTCAGTTTTGTTAAAGGATGAGGTCACATATTGCTTTCTCCTCCCCCCCCCCCCCCCCCCCCCAATGATTTTTAGCAATTAACATAATGATTTTGTTCTCTGCAGGATACTCAGTTTTAACCTTAATGATTGTTCTCTAAAGGATGAGGGGTCTAAAACTCACATACTGCCTTCTCCCCAATGATCTTAGCTTAAAAGACAATATTTAACCATAATTATATATTTTTAAAACCTTATTCTCTGCAGGATACTCATGCAGTTTCATTAATGGATAAGGGGTAGTTCCATTAATTTGTTCCCTGCAGGATATAGCTCATGTTTGTTTGCTGTCCAATGGTTGCTATGACTACAAGTGGAAGTTTAACAGATGATGGAACATGAAAGATAAGTAGTTATGATGCATAGTTACGTATACTTAGGAGGTCATTGACAATTGCAACTCATCTCTAAACCTTAGTTTTTGATGATTTCGACAACATACTTCAGTTCATCTGTGCTATGGCTATGAGTAGAAAGATGGAATTTTGGATGGCTGTGAGTGGAAAGATGAAAATTTAAAGATAAGTTCTGGCATTGGCTTATATACATAATATGTACAGTCATTAATACTTCACATGCTATAACCCATAGAGAGTGGAACTTATTATAGCTCTTGCTTAATAGAGTCACAGAAATGCATGCCACTGAGCTATGCTTCACTTGGAGATCAATTCAGAAGCTTGTAATATAGCCAGCTTTGTGTGCTGACCAGCTCTTTCTAATTTATTCACCCCCAAAATTAGGCTTTGAATGCTATGCTGGGTATGTCAGCTCAAACTAATATAATTAGCTAAACGTACACAATGAAATCCAAGGTTCTATATTTGGTGTGCTGTTTTATTGCTCAAATATAAGTTTAAAAATTACAAATGTAAACTTGGTTTGATCTGTATGGTGTGCATTTAAAGAGCTAGGTAAATCTAAGGGCCAGGTCACCTCTTACAAAGCGAAAATTATGTTAATAAAGAAATTGGCACAATGCATGTTCTGTTCATATACAAGTACAAGGCACTAAATTTGCATAAAATTAATTAGTTTTTTAAATAAGCATCTTCTATCTACGAGTTAATTATCACAAAAAAATTGGTCACATGTCAGTCATGTGATCAGATTATGACAAAACAGAACTACAGCGCCGATCTCTATAGCTATCATGCATATGGTGTCACAGAACGTTGAGCTGTTGCTGTCTTAGACTAGCTGGAGAAAAAAACAAAAAAAACAAAAATAAACAAAAAAATTGCACAATTGTGGTGTGGTATTGTATGTGAACCAGTGCAGTCAGGCCTTCATGGTGACCCCACCCCCACCCAGCCCACCAATTATAATCAATGTATACGTGTTGATGTTGAATTGCTGTGCATGTGCTGTATGTACAATGCAATTAAAGGTTGCACACAAAAACAAATGAATGGAAAAAAAAAAGTTCGATGTAGTTAGGAAAGTAGTTAGTTGAAAACAATCTGTGGTTTCTACAATGAAGTGAATAAAAAAATTATTAATTTCAACTTGCTACATGACATCTACTTTCATCTTGCTGCCGTAATAGTTGGCAGCAGAATTGAATGCATATTAGTTAGGGTGCACCCTAATCAACATGGGAAATCTCCTTCCAAATCTTACCCTTATAATAGCTAGCTAGCTGCATATTTTCACTGCACACACCTTCACATGTGATAACGCTGCCTCTAGTTCAAGTACTTTCTGCTTCAAAGCTTCAACTTCATCTGCAGTGGTGGTACAGTGCTGAGTATTAATGCCATAGATAGATGTCATTTCAGTTGGAGCTGAAACTGAAGTGTTTGAAGCTGGACTAGTGCTATGAGAGCTATCAGTGTCCTTTCTGGTACTGTCACCCTCCATGTGTGGCATTGGAATTGTTCTGCTATGGGGTTCAACGTTCCCAGTGGTGGTGCCAATGATGCTGAATGCTGTCTCAGTTTGGTCATCAGCACTAGCACTGGTTTGGGTTAAATTATCATCCAAAATTGTGCTGAAGTTTTCAGCTTTTTTAATTTTATTTGAAGTTGCTCTAGTGATGTCAGATACTGCAGGTGGAATGAAATTTAAATTTTTGTCCTCAGTGCTGTCGTTCTTGGTTGTCTTTGAACTAGAGCTCTTCATACTGTTATGCACACTTGATTTTTTTTTATTCAACGGTGGCTTAAATGGCTTTGCCAATCCACCGCGATTCTGGGAGACACCAACGATGCTAAACGCTGTGTCTTTAGTTGTTCCAGCAGAACTAGCAGAAATGGGGGTATTTGCTACAAGTGCAAAGCTTCTTTCTTTATAGAGTTGCACCATCTGCATGACATGATTAACTTCTAGTCATAACTATGACATAACCATGACATAACTGATATAACTAGTGGACTGTGTAACTTCCTGAATGGTAGGGAAATACAGTGGAGCCTTTGATAAAGGACACACACACACTACAAACCTCTCAACAAAGGAAAAGTACCTTTTTGTATAACCTCCAAAAGAGGACAACCTTATTATAAAGGACAAAATGCTGGGTCCCAAGTGTGTCCACATTATTCAGACATTCTTATTATAAAGGACAAAATGCTGGGTCCCAAGTGTGTCCACATTATTCAGATATTCCACTGCTTTCTTAAAGTTCATTGAGCTATTTTACCATTGGAATGAAGGTCATACCCACTGTGGTTGTGATTGCTACTAGACCGCTCATGCTAATCACCACCGCAGATGCATTCAAGTGCTCAAATAGAGTGTAAGTGGCCATTATTTTCAGAGCCCACAGTAGACTGGTGATGTAGACGGAAGTAAATGCGTACAACGCACAATCCATGCCTTTTGATTTGATATCGTGGATGATAAAAATGGCCAGAATCAGAGCAATCATTTGCAAGAGTGCCTTATAGCCAAGTAGAACTCCAATAATGGCATCCCTGGTTGAAGATTTGCAGACAAGAAAGTAGTGATATGCCACAATTCCAAAACCCTATTAAATTAATCATGGAAAAAGCATAAAATTAATACCTGAAGTCCAGATAGATGGCTACAATCAATTCTCGACATACTGGTTCGCTGGCTGTTGGATTTTCTCTGTTCAGAATCCTCTCCACCTTGGTATCATCCATGGCATTGAATATCCCAAGAATGGTCACATCTAGTATCACAAGAAGGAGCACCCCCACACCAAGCTTCCAATCACTAACAGTCTGAAAAGTAATGAAACTGCTAGCTAATTGTGACAATAATCATAGCACTATGTTTTCATAGTTCGCAAAAATTGAAGTTATTATAACCAGCTAAGCTCCCCAATCTTGTATTAACAAAATCCATAAAAATGCTACCCATGAGAATCCCACTAGCTATATTGGTAGATGTATAAAGAAGAGGATTTTATTGCACTGACCTGCTTGGTTTTAATTTTGGTGTAGTTGAAGACAAGGTGGATGCGGATGATCTTGCATACGATCGTCCCATGGCAGAGAGAGTAGCCAATGGCAATGAACCAGGGTTCAAACTTACAAAGAATACCCACAGCCAATAGTGTCTCTGTCGGTACGGCATGCAAGAACACATCAACATACAGAAGTAAAGCTCCAAGTCCAATGATGTAGTTCAGCTTAGGGCTACTCAGCTTGACTATCCTGAATGAAAATTATTAGCTAGCTGGCTAGCTCATGCCAAGCAAAGAGTGCAAGATAATTCTAGTGTACCGTCTTTCTCGGAAGTAGATAGTAAAGATAATGCAGATGATAGTGAAGGTACATCCTGCCGCTCCTAGGATGAAAATTATTTGAGTGATGGCAAGACTGAGCATCACTGTTTGGTTCACAGGCACACCATCGCGAGGCGGACCATCTTTTAAAAAAAGTGAAATTTTGGTCACAGTAACTAGTTAGTTAATAGGAAAAAACACTTTATTCTTCAACTCACTAGGCCACAATGATTCATCAGGAAAAGCCCTTATGAAGTCAAAGCTTCCTTTTTTGTTCTCTACCACATCTCCTACTTTGATCATTTTAATGGTCCCTACATCACAAAGTTGAATGCTGTTCTAGCTCCACTATGGCAGCCCAATTCTGGGTAGCTAGCTAGTTATTATCTTACCAGATTCATTTCTTCTGAATTGGAAAACTTGACGTTGATTTGTTTCCCGTATTCCTTCTGCACTGAACTTCACTGGACCCTATAGAACAGATTCACCACTAAAATTCGTGCCATAAACTATTAAGGCCTAAGGGTACTGGGTTATGGCTATAGGGCTAGGGCTAGGGCTAGGGCTAGGACTAGGACTGAATGGGTAAAGGGGAAGGAAGGCTGGTCATTATGTACGTAAGTGGCATGCAATGACACAACCATTGATTTTATCTAACCGTTACTCCAATGAAGTCACTGTTATTGACAAAAGCAAACATTCTTTGGTGAAACTGCTCGTTATCATACTTGATACTAATATTAGCATTCTCTATAAAAACCAAATGGGGAGAATTAATCATGGTAAGATTAATAATAGCTCTAACCAGTACCAGCTAGTACCTTGCAAAGTGTTATGCAGTGCATACGCCAAAGTCCAAGTAGCATCATAACAGTATGGTGAAAACTGACTTCTTCTGTAATAGGGGGGTCCTGAAATCTTATTCTGTTCCTCGTTCTTGTATTGAAATCCTCTCTATATACACAATTAGAAGTGACTGAATCATAATTTTTACATGAGAGTAAATTAATCACAATTCCTGATGTTGTCCTTCTGAAATCATGGACTTGGTAATTGAAGTGATGAACAGACAGGAATAAGGGAAGAGTCTTCACCCTCTCTTCTTGACTGCAAGTACCGTTGCTCTCTTTCAGCCACCATTCCTCATCATACCAGCCCATAAATATAATCAAGTGGGTGGGGTATTTGAGATTTCTTCTAGAAGCCTGCATGCATGAGTGAAAAGTATGAGAGAATGGGAAAGGGTAGCTAGTTGAAGGTACCTCACACAGAAAAGCTAGAGCATGTCTCTCATAGCTTGCAACAATGAAAATATGTGCTGAAGGATCCTATGATATCGATAATAAGTACATAATTATCTCAGTTGCTATTGGCAACTATAATCACAATAGAGTTCCTTAGTCCAGCAATGCTTTCGTTGCTCTCAAATTGTTTCTCAGAATAGCTGACATTCATCGACTCTAGAGAAATCTTTAGTGAATCCACAGCCTTTTATACAGAATGAAAGTGATTAAAAACATGGTTACCTTAGCCAGCTGGCCACCTTTAACTTAAGATTGACTGACTTACCACTGTGAAAAGATTTTCATTTTGAGTAATGATAGCGATGTACTTCCACTTATAGTGGCTTATGAGAGTCAAGTAGATGGAGTCAATGTCTCTCATGGTCTGAAGAAGCTGAAAGTGGCGACGAAAGCGAGAACGATCGAGGAGTTCAGTAGAAGCACTAGAGCATGAAATCTAAAGTAAAATAAGTGCTATAGATAGCTTTAATTATATGCATGGATCTTATTTCTTGCACATACATGAGTCAGGTTATAATAATGGGAGACTTCTGCAGTGGCTTCAGTTGCCACAGAGCATCCAGAGCCCAACACTGCCGCTTTAGATATGTTATCATTCGGGAGGAGTTGGATGAAGAGAGCATCAAGGGCTGTATTCCTCTTACACTATGCAAGAGATTGAAGATTATATAAGCTAGTTAGCAGTAACTCACCTTGGAATCAGTGAGGGTATAGTGAAGTAAGTGATTTGGTAGGATATTGGGACTGTCATTAATCCTGTCCAAGGCCACTTGAACTCCTGCGATGTTCCCAGAGCTATTGAGCTCACTGCCAAATGACTGGATGAGAGCAAAGAAGAGGTGAGTCCTCATGTCGCTACTTAATTCTACTGCAGGATAAATATCCTGGTAGTGTGGAGAGTTCAACTGTATGTGATGGCAGGTGCAATAATAGATGGTCGTCACAATAATTAGGAAGAAAAGATCCATTATTGTGATCACAAGAATGCCGAAGCTTTGTTTAGCGTTTAACAATAATAAATGCGCGCGCGCATTGTGCACTAACGCATTATTTTTTAGTAATGAAAATCTTATTTATTCTGTTCTTTTGTGTGTCCGCTAGGAACACACTTTATTATAAAGAAATTTATCCATCAGTAGATTTAAATGGTGACTTGAGCAATCACCTCTTCTTTGCTCTGATCCAGTCCTTTGGCAGTGAGTTCAATGGCTCTGGGAACATTGCTGGAATAAAAGTGGCCTTGGACATCATAAACAATAGGTCAGATATTCTGCCAAATCGCACACTTCATTACACCCTAACTGATTCCAAGGTGAGAGTTTTAAAGGTCCAGTAACGAGACACACATTGAATATAGTAGGGTAAATGGGAACAGTGGATTCCGATAAAGTTCTCCATAATATCCCACTGTTTCAGGATGCCCTTATCTACCTTAATTATCACAGTGTATGAGAACTATAGCTTTTGATGCTCTCTTTCACCAACTCCTCTCAAATGATGGCATAACCAAAGTGGCAGTGTTGGGCTCTGGATGTTCTGTGGCAACTGAACCCACTGCAGAAGTCTCCCACTACTACAACCTCACTCATGTATGTGTTGGGGGTACTAAGTCTGCTGATTTTTAAAATAATTTTTGAATAAAACAGATATCTTGTTCTTCTAGTTCTACTAAACTCATCAATCGTTCACGCTTCCGTCGCTACTTCCAACTTCTCCAGACAATGAGAGATATTGCTCCAATTTATACGGCTCTAATAAGACATTACAACTGGACTCACGTCTCCATCATTACTCAAAATGAGAACCTCTACACAATGGTAAGTAATGAAATTTTGAAAGAAGATACACTTTATCGATACAATTCAGGCCATGAATGCAGTAAAGGATTCTCTGGACTCAATGGGAGTGACATACTCTGAGAAACTCTTTGGGAGTAATGAGAGCATTGCTGGACTGAGAGAACCGATTGTAAGATCACTAGCAGTATAATCATTGTGGAAAGGCATGAATTATACTTCTCCTTATCCTTATTATTATTATTAGGACTCTTCCGCACGAATTTTCATAGTTGCAAGCTACGAAAGACATGCTATAGCATTTCTGTGTGAGGTACATAAACGTACATTGGCAAATCCTTATACTTTAGCATGCACTAGCTATGCACTGCACATGTGCTGGCTATGCACTGGCTTTTTTTATTTGCCTTTTAGGCTTATAGAAGAAATATCAGGTACCCCGGCCATCTGCTTATTTTCATGGGCTGGTATGGAGGGGAGTGGTGGTTGAGGGAGAGCAGTGACAATGACACTTGCTCCCTGAAGGAGAGGGAGACAATTCTGCTTCATTCTCTAACTGTTCTGCACTACAATTTCCAAGTCCCTGATAATTTGAGCACAACGTCTGGAATTGTATATAGCTACTACTTCATCTTTAACCATGCAAGGTTGTAGCTATGTTTGTCTTCGTTTAGAGAGGGTTTGAGTACAAGAGAGAGGAGAGTTTAAAATTCATGGGGCCTCCTGCTTACAATAGAAGTCAGTTTTCTCCATACTGCTATGATGCCACTTGGACTTTGGCTTATGCACTGGATAATGTTTTTCGAGGTGAGTTTTGCTAATGATAGGACAAGGGACTAGCCTTTGAGTAGCTCATGACTGAAAATTTTCTAGGAATACACGACCATCTTTAATGACTAGAAAAATATTAGGTACATGTAGCTAATGGTCTTGAAAAAGAGCTCAATTTTCACCAAGCACAGTTCACAGTGCTGATGTTATTTCATGTTGCTTCTTAGAGAATGCCAATATCAGAAGCAGTTATGACAGTGAGTTGTTTCATCAAAGAATGTTCGATTTTATCAACGCAAGTGACTTCATTGGAATAACGGTTGGCTCATAAATTATAATCTCTTTAGCTAATCAATAATGTGTAATTTTGGGATTCTAAAAAGGGGCCAGTACGGTTCAACCCTCATGGTATGCGTACTACAAATGAACGGCAAGTCTTCCAATTAAGGAGCAACGGCTCTGGTGAGGGTTATTTGCTTTTTAGCCGGCTGGTTTTTGTAAGCTATTATGTTTTCATGTAATAGGAGGTCTTCAGGTTATCAAGATTGGAGATGTGATAAGGAAAGGCTCGGGGTTTGAATTTCGGAGCACTATGTCCAGCCAATTTCTATGGCCTGGTGAATTTAACTGCTAAGCTAAAGAGTGTGTGTGTGTGTGTGTGTGTGTCCCAGTGGTGAACTTTTTTACCTCTATCAATAATGGCCCCATAATCACAGGGTTCCCTCCCATGACTGGGACATGTACACTCTCATGAAATTGCCACACAGCACCATGAGACTGAGTAGTGAGTGGTTTGTTCCCATAATGTGATGCAGATGGTGTTCCTCATTACGGGGTAGAAGCCAGTCTTGCCATGATATCCATGATGAAAATGATTGAAGTTGCAAGCATTACAGTGGCTGCTGTCTTGGTTACTGCTGGAATAGCCATGGTTGCTCTCTGTGTTGTTACTAGAACATACTTCAGAGATATGGAGTGAGTTCATGAAGCTCTCTCTCTCTCTTAGTTATTGATATAACTTTTTTTCCAGTTTGATCAAAGAGACATGAAATCAGTGAATGACTTAAACCTTGCATACAAAGTTAATATTATTTTAAGCGTATTTCTTGCCTAATAAGCACACAATGACATGCGCACACCAATTATTATATGACGAGTGAATCTTTGATGAAAAATGGGAGTACTGCTACTTCTTAGCTGATAAATTTGGTCTCTTTTTTGTTACATTCAAGTCATAATTGAACGCTGCTCCCCTGACATTCATCTCAACCCTAGCATAGTTCTCCATGCTCTTGGAGTCATCATACACTGCCTCCACTACTCGATCAACGAGAGACAGGTGAACCTGGAACCTCACTATGACTGGGTCCTTCATCCAGCCGAGAAACTGCAACATGTACGGGATTTTCTCCACTCCTAGTACTTCGCAGATATCCTGTTTGATGTAACACACTGCCTCCAAGTCCAAATCATCAATGGCAGGATGTAATTCGATGTACAGTGCAAAGAACCGTTCCACGTCTTGCATGGCACGAAATGCTGGATAGCCGATGTCTATTTTTGAGGAGTAGAGTTCTACAAGAGGCAAAATATCGTTCCTTCCCAGTCCTTGAAGCACAGTGATAACGACGTCCATATCTTGACTCACAAAGAAACTGTTGTGGAGAAGTGGGATGAGAATGCCATCTGGAGAAGTCTGATCTAGGAAATACTTCTCGTCCATGTACCTTGATCCATCGGGACAGTACAACTCTTTGAGGTAGTAGAAGAACTCGGTGAGGGCGTCTGGACCCACCAGGTCTGTGATTTCTAAGATGAGATGAGAGAATTCTGCAGTTCCTTCCTCAGAAAGAGTTGGTGGTGGTCCTTCACTTGGTTGTAGATTAGTAAGGCCTGTAAGATGCAAGAAAAGTTCTGTGAAGGTTTTTTTGTTTTGTTTTGTTTAAGTTTACTGCCAAGAGAGAAAAATGAGCCCAGGTTAGGAAGATAACTACTTAGCTAGAGAGTATTCATAAAAGAATAAACCAGAATGCTACATTATTTTTACCTTCTTTGTATTTTTCAGCTTCAGCATTCTCTTTGGCAGAAAAATGCTTCTCTGCGATCTCAGTGGCCAGTTTCGATTCCAAGAACTTCAAACTGAGCGTGTCAGCCAGTGCCTTCCAGCTGGGCGTGGGTTCATTCCCTCTTAGCCACTTAAGAATGGCCTCAAAGAGAGAGACATTAGGATCATATGGGTGCTTCTGTCTTATCTCTTCCAGGCTGTTGTGACTAAGTCCCAATGCCTTGAAGAGATCAAACCATCGGTAATTCATGGTACCCACAAGAGTCTTGAAGACAGATGCTGGATCAAGCTTTGTTGGATCATTTGATTCTATTAAGTCAGCCAGAAAATTGTTACATTGCTGGAAAATTCAAGGATCCACACATTTCTTTCCTACACTTACCACTATTAATGATTTCATCTATTTTGCTAGAATCAGTGATGTAGCTCAAAAGAGTCTCCTTCAAGAGCTCTGGAAAAATATTGGCAATTTTTGCTAATAGCTAATTTTAATTAACACTCACCATTCTCTTTAATATTGACTTCTTCATTTCTTGTTTGTCCACTTGCCTCAGGATCAGTAGGAGGGGGATCAAGGATCTTGCTCTTGGGTAGCTCTAAACTCTCATCCCCAGAAGCTGAAAGTATAGCCAGTAAATCAAAAGAAACTAGACTGAACCAGCCATTTTATCTTACAAGTAGAAAATGAAGTGGATGGTTTCTTTCCAGCCCCTGTAGAGTCAGACTGTGAAGTGCTAGGTTCTTCTTCAATGTCTCCTCCCTGCTGTAACGACATTGATACGGCAGTTAGCTTTGCAGTAAGACATAGATATTCATATCATCAGAGTGAGCCCCGCCCCGTCACGTTCTAATCACATGACCTTATATACAAGAGCTGATCTATTTGAGACTGAGTAATTGAGCTGTGTCAGAATGACAGAGAAGGTAGCAGACATTCAAGCATCTGCTACAGTGGACTGGAGTCCCTTGGGAGATATTTTCATAAAGTAAGCAATATTTGTGGGTGTGTGTGCAGCTGCTAGCAAGTCAGTCAGCCAACTAATTTCATCAGTTGTGTTGTACTCAATGCCTCCCAGGAAGCATCTAAATTATACCTTGGATTGGAAAGTAAATTTGGCAGAAAACCTTGTTGCTATTGGGCCTTATGGAGGACTTGTTGGTAAGGTGTCTACACTAACACAAACTCAGTTAACCAAAAGGTAGTGTTTAACCATTGACAATCCATAGCCATTGTTCCAAAGGGAATTCCAAAGAGTGGAGTGAGAAGATGTTTCGATATCTACAGTTTGTCTGGGAATCTTATCACTTCTATACCAGTAAGAAAAGGGAACTTTTGTCCACCTTCTTCCGATAATCCTTCCCTCTTGTATTTTAGTTTGAAGGTGGGAAAGTGGTTGGTCTGGGATGGACGAGTTCAGATAACCTGGTGGCAATTGGAGAGGATGGGTATATGACAGTGTACGATGTCCATGGAGTCTTGAAGTACAACAGAATTATCACACGAGTAAAACACAACACCACCACCACCAACAACAAAAACAACAACAACAACAATATGCAGACAAGACCATCAAAACTTAGCCTGTAGTAATATTACATATTTCCTCCAAGTTTATGCTAGCAAACACAGTCAACTCCAATACTTTTTCCTTGTTTCAGGAAGTGAAAGATCATAGAGTCTGTGAGTGCAAATTCTTCCATACTTTGGAGGGCAGTGCTGGCTTTGCTGTCATGTCCAACAAGTACCAGTTCTTTGTTGTTGGGGATTCTGACAGACCCAAGGATGAGATCCGTGTCAAGAAACTAGCTGATCTTCCTCCAAGTGAGTTGTCTTGTATCACTCTGGCTGGCTGTTCAGAGACTAGCAGTGTTGGTGACCCTTTGCCCATCTTTTTGAATGAGGGTCATCATACTGTATTATGTCTTCACAATCATGTATGTGCTTCTCTCAGCTGCCACCACTAAGCCTAGCTGCTGGGAAGTCCTACCTCAGGGTAATCAGGTGTCCATTGCGGTAGCTGTCGAGAACAAACTCTACCTCCTGGATCCATTTGACTCGATGCCGCAGGTAAATTTCGTCTTTATCCCCCCCTCCCCCGTTCCCCTCTAATTTTAATTCCCTCATATTAGAATGTCGTGTGCAAGAAAGAGCTGCCCTACTGGATAAAGATAGCCATTTCTCCCACAGGGAAAGCAGTGGCTCTGGTGGATAGGGAAGGCTACATGTGGGGAGGCTCTACTGATTTCAAGGTGAGTTATCCTTAAACTTCTCAGGAGAAAT
Organism: Crambe crambe; assembly: GCA_963924555.1. Lineage (NCBI taxonomy): Eukaryota > Metazoa > Porifera > Demospongiae > Poecilosclerida > Crambeidae > Crambe > Crambe crambe. The sequence goes on along the minus strand of OZ004594.1, from coordinate 1,345,078 downwards.
CTTTTAAACCTTGATGAAATGACACTGTACTTGTACAAACTTGTACCTGTAGGTGTGTGAAACAGAGTTTGATCTTCAAACGGGTTCAGGCTTAAAGATACATCAAATGGAATGGTTTGTGATCTCCTTTTCCACTGCTACTTTGCATGTGTTTCTCTGTGTGTATGTTTGTATGACTTTGCATGTGTTTCTCTGTGTGTATGTTTGTATGTGTGCATGTGTGTGTGTGTGTGTGTGTGTGTGTGTGTGTGTGTGTGCGCGCGCGCGCGTGTGTGTGTGCACGTGTGTATGTGTGCTTTGCAGGGGAGGGAAGGATTTCTTTGTGATTGTCATGCAGAAGTTGATGTTTGTGAAAGGAACAGGAAAACACTGGTGCAAGTATCCTGAGGGAGGGGAGAGGGAGGAGGGGGGAGGGAAGGAAGGGGGGATCTGATTTGAGAGATAAGTAGAGCCATGCCCTGCCTTGTATCAACCATCATGACTTAAGAATGTACCTACGTGAACACCCTTGACCCATGTGATGTTAGATTCCCATTTCATGAACCTTGTGTGCTCATCCCTGAGATAGATGGCGTCCGAATACTCAGGAACAGTTGCTGTGAATTCATGCATCGTGTAGCTTGTGAGTTTATTACCATGACCTAATATTATCACATGACTATCATGTGACTAATCTGATATCCTCATGTGACTCTTGACAGCCTCCTCTCTCTCTGTCTTGAGGATCGGCTCCATGGAACCAGGGGCACTCTTGAATGATGCATATAAAGAGTTTGAGGTGGGTAACAGTAGTACAGCTCAGCTGCATGAGACAGCAAGAGAGCAACTCGAGATCATTTTATTTTCCCAGGGTGACGAGAGCCACAAAGCTGATGAGTACATCCGGTACATTAAGGACAAGCTTCCTGACGCCGTCAGTCAGTGCATAAAGGCGGCCGGAGAGGAGTTCTCTCCAGACATACAGCAGAGTCTACTAAAGGTTCAGTTCTTTACTTTTCAACTTTTCAATTTTATTACTACTCTATACCGGTCCAGTCGGCTAATTTCGGTAAAGGGTTTCTTGGTCCAGATGTACCTACAGATGTGGTGAACCAGTTTGTGGAGATGTGTCATCAACTGAGGGTGTTGAATAACGTCAGGGCAGCCCTCATAGGAATCCCCATCACACTCAAACAGTATCCTCAATAAATGATATTATTAGTGACCCTTTACCAGTTTTGACACGTGGAACCCTTTACCAAATGATTCTGTGCATCCATAATCCTTAATCTCCATATTCAGATATTACCGACTATCTACAGGTGTACTGATAGACAGGTACGTGGTAAATCCATTCTCATTACATCTGTTTAATTGTTTATTTATTTAGGTTGATCAATAGAGGGTTGTACCAGATGGCCTTTGAGATTTGCAAGTACCTCAAGATCCCTCCTGTCCAGGGTGAAGTGAAGATCTTACGACAGTGGGCTATGAGAAAAGTATGGAAAATATCTCTCCTTTTCTTCTCCTCTTATTTTGAACTCACACGCTCCCTACTTGCCTCCTTCCAGGTGATGGATAAGAGTGTGACAGAGGAGAGAGTGGGTGAGATTATCATTAATCGAATTGCCACTGCCAGTGCAGTCGTCTCCTATGCTGAGATTGCCCGGGTAGCCCGGGAAAATAACAGGCTACGCTTGGCAGCCCTGGTAATGGAAAATAATTAGTCATGTGTAAGTTTTCACCTCTCTTCTCTCCCTCCCTCCTTCCTTTCATAGCTCTTGGATTATGAGGTACACGCCAAGGACCAGGTGCCTTTACTGATGGAGATGAGGAAAGCTGACTTGGCGTTGGACAAAGCCATAGAAAGTGGAGATCCTCAGCTAGGTAAAGTTTTGCAAGTGCTAGAGTCCCAGCTGACATGGTTGTGGTTGTTGATATGACATGGTTGTAATGAATGGTGATCCAGCTGACATGGTTATGGTTGTTAATATGACATGGTTATGGTTGTTAATATGACATGGTTATGGTTATTAATATGACATGGTTGTAATCAATGGTGGTCAGCTGACATGGTTGTGGTTGTTGATATGACATGGTTTTAATGAATGGTGTGTTTGTAGTTTATGGGGTGTTGGAGGAACTGCGGAACAAGCAGTACCAGTCCCAGATGGATCGTTACCTCCAGCTCTTTCACCATCGTCCTGTGGCAGCTGCTCTCTTCAAGAAGGTGTGCTTTAAAAAGAGGGTGCATTGGGACAGACAAAACAACCACTTATCTCCCTATAGTTGTGTAAAGAAATAGATCAAGAGCAGCTGCTCAACCTTCACAGACAGGAGAGCGACTTCATTGAAGCTGGGTGCCTTCTCTTTGCTCAGAGCTTCAGGAAGAAGGTACTAAGAGTTACAGTAGTCTGCACATTAAGATGATCATTTCACTTGTGCAGGATGAAATAGAGAGAAACCGTTGCTTGCACAGTGCTAAGAAGGAGTTTCACGAAGGCCAGCACCTCTTCCATCAAAAGGTGTGTTTCATAGGTACTAGTATGGTCAAGAATTTTAACCCCCCCCCCCGGATTGTAGGTTGTAGAAGAACAAGAAAAGCTTCTGAAGGAACAAGCTGACATTGAGCGAAAGTACAGCTTTAATGTCAAGGGACTCACTCTCTTCGACACTATCCTTGAGGTGAGTTCTTCCTTCTATCATTTACCCAGCTTATAAATTTTTGTCTTCAGTGTGTGAAGAACAGGCAACCCAAGCTGGCAGAGCACCTGCGAAGGGAATTCAAAATCTCTGATAATCAGTAAGTATTTACAGCTAAGTGCACCATACAGAGGCCCCAGACATTATTGATCAGTACCTTATTGCTCTTCTCTAGGCTTTAGTCGGCACTTCATAGCAAGAAACTAGCTTCTCTCTGACTCTTGTTCGAAACCCTGCCCCTTGCATGGCATAGTATTCTATCTAAAATGCCAAATATCATTTTTCTACTTGGTATGGGTTCCCTTGTAATGTAATAATAATGACCAAAGTGCTCCCACTTTAACTTGATACATGATTATGTGTCTCCAGATTCTGGTGGGCCAAGATACGGGGGCTGGCTCATATAGGAGACTATGAGGAAATGGAGAGATTTTCAAAACAGAAGAAATCTCCCATTGGCTATGAGGTATATTGGTTCTGGTCTTGTTCTATCGTCCTCACTAATGCCATATCTTTTAGCCGTTTGCTGAGTTATGTCGTAAACATGGTAACCGTAGAGATGCTGTCAAGTATGTTCAAAGAGCAGCTCCAGAGAATAGATTCAACCTCTATATGAGCATGGAGTAAGTCTCTCTCTCTCTCTTCTCTCAGCACACAATTGAATTCTTTTCTTGTTCCCCTAGTGAGTATGGCAAAGCTGCTGAGACAGCATTCCAGAATAAGAACCTGGAACAGCTAAGTGATGTGCAGAACAAGGCATCACGCATACATGAAGTCATGGAGCAAGTCAGGGCTTATCAAGCAAGACTAGCCAAGTGAACCACCACACAAAATAACTGTACAAAGCAGTTATTGCCATATCATGTTGATTTTTTTCTTGCTTTTACAATTCTGTTCTAATAATACAGGTGTATAAATAACTTTATTTGTGCATAGCTAGTTTTAAAATTCAGGATTTTTTAAATGAAGCTGTACTTGAAAAATACTTTTGGTTAGCCTGAAAGAAAGAAAGTGATACATGTGCTAATTTTGCAGCAGAGTGGGTGTTATCTTACTTCTTGCACTTTCTTCTCGGCAGCCATGGGGTTGACTATTTCCAGTCCTTGCAAAGGTGTGAAGGCTACACTGGATGCAGTTCCAGAGGTCATCCCTCGGACTGTCGACTTCCCACCGAACACTTGAGCCTTTTGAAGCCGTTGCTATAAACAAGGGGGACCAGGAGTGAATAGGCTATTTTAATAACAACTCAAACTTCCTTCTTCAATACCTGTAGCCGTTTTGAAATAGACACTTGAGTTTTCTTGTCAACAACTGGTCCCCTGACGGGGCCTGCAACTCCTCCCTTTCCCAGCTGCCCCTTGGAGAAACCCAAATCATCCTGATAAGCATCTTCCTCTATCTGAAATGGAAGAAAAGAGAAACTAAATAACATTTACCTCTCATCTTCCTCTATCTAGGAAAAAGTAATAAACATTTTACCTCTCCAAAAGTCATTCGGTTTGTTTGCTTCCTCATGCTGGATTGTGCGTAGCGGTCCTTCATTTTCCGAACTCTTTAAGGAGAAAGAAAGGAGATGATTAGTATACAGCTAGTTGTCGACATAATAGATACCTTTTGCCTCCTCTCTTTTTTCTGATTGGGTCATCTGGCTTTGGGAGGGGCTTGGGAGCTTTTACAGGGGGAGGTTCCAGGAGTTTATCTATCTTCTTCTGACACTCTTCACGCAAACCTGACAGAGAGGAGAGGTCAAACTTTTATAGGCAGGCTCAAAAGAAAGGAAGATGTGTGTGCTTATTAACTTACTTTCACCATATTCTCCTTCATGACTTCCATGGAAATTGTCCATACGAGCAGCAAGGACACATTTTGATGCAACAATTCTGGCCACTTTTCTCCGAATATCCTATCCAATACAGTATAGAGAGCTTATTTTGATGGGCATTAATTAGAGTAACTGGCAGGCATGTTTCAGGTGGGCATCATTTTGGATAATGAGTGGCCTAACAATACTCGAGTTTATTTTGATGGGCATTAATTAGAGTAATTGGCTGATAAATTGTTGGTGGGCATCGTTTGGGATAACATTTGAGTTAATTTCACTCACCAGAGGTGTACTTTGAACTATTTCCGAGTAATAGACGAAACCAGCATGGGGGAGAACGGCTGCTGTTGAGAACCCAGCCAGGGTCCTCTTCTGTTTGCCCAACACCTGTACAGGGACAGTACGCAAGACAGAGCCTGTATGTGAGTGAACCAAAAACAGACGAGAAGCAGCACCTCTCCAATGCATTCAATCAGTACCCATTACCGAGTCTAACTCACCAAGATATTACAGCCAGGGATTTTGGAGAGAGAGGCAAGTCCACCAGCCACTCCTTCAATCATTAATTAGACAGAATCATTATAAAAGTAATTAGAGGAGCTACCCAATTATTACCCATCAGTTTTGCTGCAACAGTGGGACCAACAACCTTAGAGAGGTTGGGAGCAATGAAGGACATACGAGACTCAACATAAGCTAGAATGTCCATCTTCTGTCCATTGAGTGTTAAAGCCTATGAAGCAATAGCAAGGTAATAATAGTTGGGGACATCCCCTTCCAAATATCCAACAATCATACCATTTCACATCCTTCTAGGACTCTTTCCAACTCTTCATTCTCCAGTCTGTGTCTGTAATGAATGCAAGAGCGTACTTTCATTGCTCGAAACTAATACCCCAGGATGTCCCCCAACTCACTCACCCCTGCGTTGTGGAGGCAGTGACAGAGACCACCATGATGGTGGCAGCAGGAAGCACCTCACCAATGTCCACCTTCGTCACCTCCAAATCATTCTGCAGTAGCTGTACAGCACAGGTAATGAAAGGAGTATACATTGTATATTTAGCAAGATACCAACCTGGACAGTTCTGATGTATTCCAAGGGAGTGTGGACAAGAGACTCCAACTCGGGAAACCGTTTGGAGTAAAGATCCCGAACAAACTTGTGGATAACATCTGTGTGTGTGTTTGTGCATAGATACTAGATAAGGAAAGCTTTCACAGAAAAGTATGGATGCATACATACTATTCTTAGGCATGGCCCATGATACCCTCTGTCAGCATCCAACTTACTGATTTCGTTGTCCAGCTCCACTACGAGATTGTTGGAGTCCACAATCAGTTGGTATTCTGGATCAGACTCTGCTGGACCTACAACTGGAAGGCAAGAAAGAAAGAGATTCATTTTGCGTGCCCTAGATAAAAGGCAAAGGGGACCCAATATCTGACCAGAAGGCATAGAGAGAGGATCAATGTCTGACCAGAGGGCCGATGTGGGACCAATGTACAAACACGGTCTCTCCATGACTCTGATCTAATATATTTACCTTCTCCACTTCTCTCTATTTCTGTGTATTTGCGAATGTTCTGCATTGCTTCTTTCAACTAAACAATGAGCAACAGTTATATTACAGCTACGTACGTCCATGGAGAGTTGGTAAAGGGTCATACAACATGATACATGAAAAAGCGAGACCTGAAAGTTCATACCTTGTTACTGTATGCCAATTTGGCTATGGTTCGCACTGATTGGTTGGACAGATCAGCCATTTCCTCCACCCCTTCCATTGCTTCCATGATACCTTCTTCATTCTAAAAAACACCACTTTAAAGTCTGTCACATTTATCTCTCCTGGACTTACTCGGGCATCTTCTTCCTCTTCGTCCGCTTCGCCTCCAACCTCGTCTAAATCAGCTAGCAATTCGTCCGCCAACGACATAGTTACTTCTTCTCTTCTATTTAAAGCCCACTGAGCATTTGCGTATGCGCATCATTTGCGCATGCGTGAAATCTCGAGGTGAGCGCTAAATAGAAGTTGTAAACAAAGACAGCTCTACATCAATGGCCGGTGATATTTATAATAGATACTTAAGAACATGCGAAAAGAGAGATCTAGAACCACTATCCTGCGTGCTGGAAGCTTGCAAAGCAGGAAGTACCACCCTCAGACTTGCGGGGAACTGTCTCTCGGCAGAGAGCTGCAAAGTCTTAGCAAAGACCTTGCAACATGGACATCCCTTCACTGAACTAGATCTTTCAGATTGCCTTATAGGAGATGAAGGTATGACGGTAGCACTAAAGCTTAATGAATGCTAGTAGATCCACAATGTCATGATTGTTTATCATTATGTTGCTTGGCAACTTAACTTATGAATGTCATTATCCTATAGGTCTAAGCAAGTGGATAGAATTCCTGAAAGATGACATTCAAATAACTTCCATTAACCTAAAGGTATGCAAAAAAATCTTGATGAAATCTTTATGAGTAGATCTTCATATAGGGAAACAGCATCAAGTCAAAAGGAACAACCATGATTGCTACTTTACTGAAGAAGAATACCACACTAGAAAAGTGAGCAATATTTAACAATACTGGAGGTGGCTAGAGTGCTGACAGGAAAAATACAGTGAATCATATCATGGTGCCAGGGTGACCACAGTGTTAACAACAATTTTTCAATTTTGAACCAGACTCAGTTTGGAATGGAATGGGATTGGGATGCATGAGAGTGACGTAAAGGTGTTATGTGAAGGGCTAGCAATGAACTCCTTTCTCCGTTCCCTCGACCTGCGAAGCAATCACATCGACCACACTGGAGCAGCACACATAGCCAGTCTACTCCTCCTGAACAATACACTTGAGGAACTGGGTAAGATAATAGCCACATCATTCAGGAATTACCTCTGTTCAGCTAGCTGTTAAATCCCAGATACTTGATATCTTATTACAGATTTACGTTGGAATAATATCGGAGTCGTTGGGGGCAGGAAGATACTATTAGCTCTCAGGAACAACAGTTACTTGATTACCTTGAAAGTGGAGGGAAATAGCATACCATCAGACATCATTGAAGCTATAAGTGAGTGAGCATGTCCGATGAGCCTAATCACACAATCCCTCTTTGAAATCCCCTCCCCCTCCCCCCCCTCCCTCCCCCTCCAGGCAGTGTCATTTCTCTGAGACTAGATCATCACACAAAGGAGGCTCACCATCAAGCAGAGACCATGCAACTCTCAGCCCAACTCACCCAGCTACACAGTGATGCCAAACACAAGGTATGTATACAACTGATCAAAAATTGTGCCAATTCCTCTATAGCTAATTAACGAGGTGTCTACTCTCATTCATGTCCCGCTAGCAGTTTGTTTGTTTGTTTGCTTATTTTTTGTTTGTTCATTTGTTTGTTTTTGTTTATTTATTCAATCAGATGATGGAGATGTTGGATACACTGGACTCAGAAAGAACAGCATTCATCCAAAACACTCAGTATGTACAGTCTTAAAATTAATGTTTGACTCTTCCATAAAATTATTACTATGTAGGCTCTCTCAGTGTGAAATAGCTGACTTGAAGGCGCACTTGGAAGAAAGAGATGTAATGATTGCAAGATTGGAGACCAGGTACGACTTGCTTATACTGTCATATTGACGAAGAGTACCATATTATGTGAATCCAATTTGATGAGACAGACTGTTGGAAGTTCAGAGTGCTCTGAGAACAAGTCTTTCCAAGGGTGAGGAAATGAGCAAACATCTGCAGGAAACAGAAATCAAGGCCTCCTCTAATGAGGAGATCTTGCAGTCCAAAATTGAGGAGCTAGAAAAGGTAGTCTTAATAATACTTCATGCAAAACTCATATTTCTTTCTTGACCCGTAGGAAATTTCATCTCTAAAGGAGAGAAGCAGAAGGAACTCTATGGATGCCAATGCCAAAAAAGCAGCAGATGAGACTAAGGTAAGTATAACAAGTGTTTAAAATTAATGTGTGGTTCCTTTAATGTGGTTGAGTGGGATGTGAAGGTTTAATTGTGTGTGTGTGTGTAATAGATTCATTCTCTGGAGATGGAAGTGAAAATTTTGGAGGGGAAAGTGGCAGCTGCTTGTCAAGAACGTGATACTATACAAAGAGAGTTACAATCTCGAGTCAAACTCCTGGAAGGTATGCATGATACAGCTATATATAATATAGCCAGGTCAGTGGAAGGTATGCATGATACAGCTAGGTCAGGGGGACTCAAACTCCTAGAAGGTATGCATGATACAGCTAGCTACTGGATCATATGAGATCTGAGGGGAATGAGTACAAGTTAAAGAGTTTCTCATGCATGCAGCTCAACTTAGTGAGAAGGAAACAAGGCATGTGACTCAATTCACTCAACTACAAGACAGTCACCACAAAGAGGTAAACCATTAAAGCTCAGAGTGGAAGGTATTTTTCATGTAATGATAATTATTATAGTTATCATTGTGCGGGGAAGAGTTCAAAGACAAAGAGACAATGCTGACAAGGAAACTGCATGAGAGTGAACAACACTTGGCAAAATTGGAGGAAGTAAGTTCTCCAAAATAGATAAAATCATCGTCTCAGGCTGGTACATAGAAACCTATTATGATGACTTCCTTATCATCTTGATAGGAAGTCAGGGTCATGAGGGTACGGAGTGGGGAAGAGAGAGGGAGGGCTGCCGAGGAAGTGGGGAAGCTAGAACAAACACTAAAGCTCCAGAAAATGAAGACAAGCCACCTAGAAGATCAGATGGAAGAGATAAAGAGCAACCATAAGGTATAGAACTGATTGTAGCAGTTAACCATCAGTAGTTTTCACAAGTTTACAAGTTCTAATGTTTTATTTATACTTATGGTCTATAAATAATTATAGCTTGCAATTGAAGCACTTCAGACAAAGATCTCCAAGTACCAATCGGAAATGACAAGACTAGAAGAAGATTGTACTAACCTAAAACACCGGATAAAAGCAACTCAGCAGGTAAGATCAACAACAACAATAACCACAACCAATCACTGTTACCTGATTTTTTTTTTCAGGAACTTGAATCAGAAAGAAGTGATTGGATTCAAGTCAAGAAATCCCATAAAGAAGCCATTAAGGAGCTGACAGAGGAGAGAGACAAGCATCAAAAGGAGCTCAGAAATCTAAAGAAGCAGCTGGAAGATGAACGACAACAGAGAATTGGTAGGTATAAGGTGTCCGATAATTGAGTAAAGCCCTCCAAACAGGACAAATGCAATCTCCAGACTTTACAAATCCCTTACTCTCCCTGACTTGTATAAATCCCTTACTCTTGCTATAACCACTCCATAGAAATTGAAGCAAAAAGAGGGAGTGAAGTCAAAGTGCTGATGGAGGAGAAGAGCCATCTTGAATACAAGGTGACTCAACAGAAAGCCACCATTCAGAGATTTCAACAAGAGGAACAACATCGAGCATCGGAACTCAAGGCTGCACTCAACACTTACTTCTCCACCACTCCAACGCTAACAGATGTATTGTGACATCATAGAATTTTTGAAATTATGGTTTGTGCAGTTCATTTGATCACTCATTCCAGGGGGGGGGGGGGGGGGGGGGGGGGGGTGAAGGGTGTTCTGGCATGCTGAAGGTCATGAAGTGATAACATTATGGATGATGCATTATAGCTGTTGACAGCTAGCAATGGTGTCATGGATTTGTTTGTGATGTTCTCTTAATGTCAGAATCAGGACTAGATCAATGTGTGAGGGTCCCTATTATGTTATTGATTACAGTTTTACTACTTTTCGAGGGGATGGATTTTTTGATTTCTGCTTCTTTGCCTTGCGGACTAACTTCTCCAACTTCTTGTCGGGGACCAGGTCACTCTCGTTGAGAGCTGCACCACACACTGGACATTTGGCAACTGGTCTATGACTGGAAAACAAACAAACAAACAAACAAACAAGAACACTATTACAAGAAACTCATGCAGCTGTTCACATTCAGTCAAGAAGGCAAGAAATCACTATACCAGGTGATGTGTATAATCACACTCCACTATGCGTTATGCTTCATTAAGAGTGTTCACACTTCATTGAGGGTATGACAACATGAATCATGTGATCCATTACTGCATTACCTTTGCCTTATATGGGCTATGATGGCAGATTTGGAATACGAATGCTTGCAAGCAGTGCTAGTGACTGGATCCTCGTAAAACACCTTTGTCAAGGGACACTTGAGGCTTTTGTCCACCTGTCCCACCACCAAGTCACTCTCTACATCACCTTCTCGTGTCTCTTCTTCGTCGTCAGAGTTCATATTGGTGCCTCGGACCTGATCCATGAAGTCTTTGACGATGGGGTGGGAGGAGGGGTCATATGAAGTCTTTTGTGACAACTGGAGCTCACTCAGACAGGCCAGAAACACCTTTGAAAGTTCAGGAGGCTCCTTCAAGAAAGGGGGAGGGGGGGACATGAATTAATAGTAAAATATGACCCTTTAATACTCACTTCATCTTCCTGGACATCTGAATTGACCTGTTGCACTTTATCCATAGCTGCCTTTCTAAGGTTGACATCGTCTGAAAGCTTGGCAAACTCCAACAAGTACTGCTCAATTTCATCAACATGGTTACTGTACTTCTGTTCTTCTTCCTATTGTACAGCAAGGGGGTGGAATTAGACAATGATGGTGAACTGTCATCTATTTAATATACCTGCATATCCTCAGCCATACTGATACCGCACTTCATTATTCCTTCTACTGTAGAGTTCAGTTTGTCCAGTTGGTCATAAGGCTGTCTAAGGTGGTTGCTTCTGGCCATGGCTAGCTACTTCCCGGCGCGCTCTTTTTTTTCCCGCGAATTTTTATCACCACGCCCTCCGTTAATTTTACCACAAGAATTATAAAAACTGACACAGCATTGTAGCTAGGTTTTCTAGTGAATGTTAAACTTCTCAACAATTTTTTCATAGAGGCTATTGTCAAGACCTCGCACTGATTCAGCAAGCATCTTCCAACTTGGCTTCCCATATCGCACATAGTTGTAATTCAAGTCCAGCCATTCTTCCAATGCCAAAGAGAGACATTTCACCACATTTCCACGATTATTTTCTCCAATGATTGCAATGCAGTCAGTACTGAGATGCAGTCTGCCAGCAAGCCTTTCCCACTTGGCAGCCAGTGACTTCACTTCATGGAATACTTCTTGATGATCATCTTTGCCTGAAAATAGTATACAAATACATAGCTAGTGATACCTGATCATAAATACAAATGCAAGCATATCATGCCACAATCTATAGCATGATATAATCATTACCTAGTTCTGCTCTTTCTTCGTCATTTTTAGCAACTTTAGCACTTCTTTTACAGACACTATCAGATGAACCTGCATGGATGAAAAATACGATCACATAATAATATAAAATAAGCATCAATTAAAATGTATCGACTGACCTTTTCCATACCAATATCTTCCTTGAGGTGGAATATGAATATTTTTACGCATTTTCTTGCATGTCATTTTTTTTGCTCTTCTAACTTGATGGAGTTCATTGCACTCTTCACACCTGAGACACATTATTGGTTTGACTCTCTCTTCATTATAGTGCAGATCTCTGAAAGATTTAATGATCAATTTCTCCAGAATCTCACGAATGGTGCTACAAACTTCTTCAATTGATACTTCACGGTCTTCAGCTGGTGAATAAGGAAAGAAACTGATCTCGAGATGAGAACGATTAACTTTAATAGACATTTCATCTACTTCTTCTTCGTATGATATGACATTAAAAGACACTTGATCTTTGAATATCCTTTCTTCCATGAGTTGGAATTCGGTTCGATACTCGGCTTTTAGATCTGATTCTGGGGTCATGATGTGGGTAACCAGGACGCCAAACACACCTTTAGGACAATGTCTACGTTCGAATGTGATAGCCAGAGATAAGATATCTGTGTGAAGAGTTGATTTGGATTCTGGAACATGATTAAGAACACACGGCATGAAGTATTTCTTTTCCTGACCTTCTGGTGTGGGGAATGGAGCAATAATGCGGAGGTGAACCAAAAGTTGTAGAAACTCGCTTGAGGTAATCTTGTCATCAGTTTCAATAACGCTTTTGAAGGAAGATGCTGAAAAAATGCCCCTCTTCTTGAAATCACTTCTCTCTCTGTCCCTGAGGAATGTAGAAGAGAAGGTTTTGATGATGAGATCGGTCACTTTATTGAAGAGAACTTGAGGCTCTTTAACGATAATGTGTCTCAAACCTTTGACATCGAAGTATCGGATGACACCAATTCTGAAGTGAAGGAAATGTAGGAGGTCAATTACTTGGTCTCCTATGATACCATATACTGCTGCCATGGCCTTGCATTCCTTGAGAGTCAATATGCATTCTTTTCTGAATTGTAAGTCGAGGCAGAATAACAGGTACTTGAGTGGGTATCTGATGGTGAACTCATCACGACCTTTGATTAAATTTTCAACTCGTCTTCGAACAAACATGAAATCGTCATCGATGTCAGACATGTTATTGATAGTAAACATGACCTTACCTTCATCTGCATCATAATACTCAACAAGATCACGAAAACCATTATCAGTAAGCAATGAATGCAAGTGTTGATTCATCTCGGCAATTTTGGCATCAACCAGATCCTTATCTTTGATTCTGGCTTGAAGCTCATCGATGTGAGTGCCAACAATAAATACAAGAGGCTTGTGTGTCTTGACACGGCTTTCAGTTGATGTGTCCATAGCATACACAGTGGACAAGCACTGGAGAAGGGCTTCTTCTGTAGTGATAGAAGAGGTGTACTGGTTGGTAGACTTGCTAGCAGTAACCCTGTATTCAATGCTGAAGTTTTCCTGAAATCCAAGATTGATGTTAAAAAGAAAGAAGATGATAGATGGGCCAAAAATGAGAAGACCTATAATTTCTTGGAACTCCACCTGGCCTCCGGTGTCTCTGAGGTACAGGGAAAAGGTTTTCTTGAGATATTTCTTGAATTTCTTGAACCCATACTTCTTAATCACTGAACGGGTGTTATCATCAAACTTCAATGTGATAATTTTTGATTTGATTGGGAGACTGGTAGTCATCTCTTCAATGGGGGGAGTGGTTGTTGCTGCAGTTAGACTGGCAGCTGACTGGGCTGGCATGTCAGGTTTAACACTTTCTTTGAAATTTGGTATAACTTCCTTGAATTCTTCAGTGTCCTCAAGGTGTGTTTCTTGTTCAATAAATGATTCGGTACCTTCTGGTTCATTTCTAACATCCATTTGCCCCACAAATGATTCGTTACATTCGACTTCTTCCCAAACATCAGACTCTAGTATGTTAACCGCCTGGAGAGGGCACGATTTAGTTACGTCAATGTCGACCATGATGATGGTACCACACACTCCGGTGGAAGGGGAGAATTGCTTCCTCTGCCTACCTAGTAGACGATCCATGAATGAACTCTTGCCAGAGCCTGGAGGACCAACAAAGGTGGAGTGAGCCATCTTCCTTTCAATCTCCTTATCATTAGCAGCAGCTTCCTCAATAACCTTGATGAAGTCATCTGCAACTGCTTCTTCATCGTTAGCATCTGTTTCTTCATCAGCATCTTTAGCATTTGCTAATTCATCATCATTGTCATCAGGATCTGCTGTTTCTTCCTCAGCATCTTCTACTTCTTCATCAACATCTGTCTTTTCTGTTTTTTTACCTAAAGGATAAACATCCATGGTTGTTAGCTAATCTCAAGAGTAGAAAGGCTCACATTATACAATGACTTCAGATGATCTTATTACAGGGTAGTATCAATTTTGATGCATCTGAACTGGTCTGGTCACCTCTGGCTAATTAAATTACCCACCCACCCGTCCATAAAATTATTAGCTTAAGTTGTCATGGAAATCAATAGTGACCACATGTAGTAGTACCTCTCTCTTTCCTCAGGACTTCACAAATGGCTGCAGCAGTATGTGCAGCCCTTCCCTGACAGCATAGGTCCAGCAAGTGACGATAGGTGGCATGGACACCTTGCTTTTCCTTCCACTTCCTCAAGATTGCTCTCCTGAAGAGATAAATAATCATACCTTGATAGCTATAATGAACTACTTGCAATTGAATCTTACTTACCTTATGAGAGCAGGCTTATAATGTTCTGCTTTGATATTGTATATATCACTAAGGGTTATTCCCAATTGATTTGCGAGTTTCTTCTCCCAGTCCAACATATAATCATCTGCTATGAAATGCAGGTCCCTGTCCACTTCATTGTCCCAGTCCAACTGCTTCTTTAGGAGGGGGCGGACAGGAGCAGGGAGCGATAATAAATAGGATAGCCTATCACCAGCTAAAGAATAAATACAATGTTTTGGGTGTGCAAGCATATAATTTATATGCTGTGGCTATTCGTCCGGCAGCCGAATACTATTTTCACAGAGCTATAATTATGTCTGGCAGTGCTGGCACTTTAGAAAATTTTCAAAGATCGAGAAGAGCAATTGCAGGACTCGAACCCATGACCAGGCATTCCAAACCACACAGAACTAACCGATGCACTACAGTGGCAATGCTGCAAAAGTAACTTTGAAAGTGATATTTATACTTCTAACCTCTCTTTGGTTGCCTTAGGCAGCCCTTTGGGCCCGCACTGCAAGCTGAGCGAGTGTTGCCTAGCCTTAGAGTCACAACAGTGCGTGAATAGTACATCCCATACACCTAACGCTCGCTGCACTTCCTCCCTTGCAAGAGCCCTAGCCTCCTAGCCTCTAGCTCTAGCCCTAGCCCTATAGCCCAAGCCTAGCCCTAGCCACTACTTTTTTTCTAAATACATAGGTTCACTGGCTTATGTATTAATATTAGACTGCTGGACATATAGCCCTGTGCTAATAGCGTCCGGCTGCCGGATGAATAGCCACTTTGTTATTTATAATACTCACACTTGTATAAATGAAGAGTTGAGTTGTTCTTGATCATATAGTAAGAAACAGTGAGGTCATTTTCAGAAAGTTCCTTAGTAGCAAACAAAAGTTGCTGTAGATGTGGTAAGATCATACATTTATCTTTAATACTGAATTTGATACTTTCAATGGTGTGAGTTGGTTTTATAAAGAGGGTTATGATTTTTTCATCTTCAGTCTTCACAAATATCTGCATCATAAGATGAAGCAGATCATTGTCATGAATATTGTAATCTGACAATGCACATCCATCCATAAGTTGCTTCCCATCGAAGACGAGTACTTGCTGATTAGGAGGAATACCTTGCTTGTCCTGGATCTTTGACTTAACACTCTCAATTGTACCAGAAGCTTCAAACTCAAGGGTGATGGTTTTGTCAGTAAGCGTCTTCACAAATATTACATTTTGCAGACGCAATACAAGATGAAGGGTGGACTCCTTCTGAATGTCATAGTCTGATAATGTACAGCCATCTTCAAGTTGCTTTCCAGCAAAGAAGAGTCTCTGTTGGTCAGGAGGAATACCTTCCTTATCCTGGATCTTTGACTTAACTCTCTCAATTGTACCAAAAGCTTCAAACTCAAGGGTGATAGTTTTGTCAGTAAGCGTCTTCACAAATATTAAATTTTGCAGACACAATAAAAGATAAAGGGTGGACCCCCCCTGAATGTTATAGTCCGATGATATACGGCCATCTTCAAGTTGCTTCCCAGCAAGGATGAGTCTCTGTTGGTCAGGAGGAATTCCTTCCTTATCCTGAATCTTTGACTTAATCCTCTCAATTGTATCAGAAGCTTCAAACTCAAGGGTGATGATTTTGCCAGTAAGAAGCGCCTTCACAAATATTACATTTTGCACAAGATGAAGGGTGGACTCCTTCTGAATGTCATAATCTGATAATGTATGACCATCTTCAAGTTGCTTCCCATCAAAGATGAGTATTTGTTGGCTAGGAGGAACACCTTCCTTGTCCTGGATCTTTGACTTAACACTCTTAATAGTACCAGAAGCTTCAAACTCAAGGGTGATGATTTTGCCAGTAAGCGCCTTCACAAATATTACATTTTGCACAAGATGAAGGGCGGACTCCTTCTGAATGTCATAATCTGATAATGTATGACCATCTTCAAGTTGCTTCCCATCAAAGATGAGTATTTGTTGGCTAGGAGGAACACCTTCCTTGTCCTGGATCTTTGACTTAACACTCTCAATTGTATCAAAAGCTTCAAACTCAAGGGTGATGATTTTGCCAGTAAGCGCCTTCACAAATATTACATTTTGCACAAGATGAAGGGCGGACTCCTTCTGAATGTCATAATCTGATAATGTATGACCATCTTCAAGTTGCTTCCCATCAAAGATGAGTATTTGTTGGTTAGGAGGAATACCTTCCTTGTCCTGGATCTTTGACTTAACACTCTCAATTGTATCAAAAGCTTCAAACTCAAGGGTGATGGTTTTGTCAGTAAGCGTCTTCACAAATATTACATTTTGCAGACGCAATACAAGATGAAGGGTGGACTCCTTCTGAATGTCATAGTCTGATAATGTACAGCCATCTTCAAGTTGCTTTCCAGCAAAGAAGAGTCTCTGTTGGTCAGGAGGAATACCTTCCTTATCCTGGATCTTTGACTTAACACTCTCAATTGTATCAAAAGCTTCAAACTCAAGGGTAATGATTTTGCCAGTAAGCGCCTTCACAAATATTACATTTTGCACAAGATGAAGGGTGGACTCTTTCTGAATGTCATAGTCTGATAATGTACAGCCATCTTCAAGTTGCTTTCCAGCAAAGAAGAGTCTCTGTTGGTCAGGAGGAATACCTTCCTTATCCTGGATCTTTGACTTAACACTCTCAATTGTATCAAAAGCTTCAAACTCAAGGGTGATGGTTTTGTCAGTAAGCGTCTTCACAAATATTACATTTTGCAGATGCAATACAAGATGAAGGGTGGACTCCTTCTGAATGTCATAGTCTGATAATGTACAGCCATCTTCAAGTTGCTTTCCAGCAAAGAAGAGTCTCTGTTGGTCAGGAGGAATACCTTCCTTATCCTGGATCTTTGACTTAACACTCTCAATTGTATCAAAAGCTTCAAACTCAAGCGTAATGATTTTGCCAGTAAGCGCCTTCACAAATATTACATTTTGCAGATGCAATACAAGATGAAGGGTGGACTCCTTCT
Source organism: Crambe crambe (assembly GCA_963924555.1). Lineage (NCBI taxonomy): Eukaryota > Metazoa > Porifera > Demospongiae > Poecilosclerida > Crambeidae > Crambe > Crambe crambe. The sequence goes on along the minus strand of OZ004594.1, from coordinate 1,327,448 downwards.
GAATGTTATAGTCCGATAATATACGGCCATCTTCAAGTTGCTTCCCAGCAAAGATGAGTCTCTGTAGGTCAGGAGGAATTCCTTCCTTATCCTGAATCTTTGACTTAATCCTCTCAATTGTATCAAAAGCTTCAAACTCAAGGGTGATGATTTTGCCAGTAAGCGCCTTCACAAATATTACATTTCGATTTCGCAGACGCAATACAAGATGAAGGGTGGACTCCTGCTGAATGTTATAGTCTGATAATGTATGGCCATCTTTAAGTTGCTTCCCAGCAAAGATGAGTCTCTGTTGGTCAGGAGGAATACCTTCCGTGTCCTGGATCTTTGACTTAACACTCCCAATTGTTGTATCAGAAGCTTCAAACTCAAGGGTGATGATTTTGCCAGTAAGCATCTTCACAAATATTACATTTTGCAGACCCAATACAAGATAAAGGGTGGACCCCCCCTGAATGTTATAGTCCGATAATATACGGCCATCTTCAAGTTGCTTCCCAGCAAAGATGAGTCTCTGTGGGTCAGGAGGAATTCCTTCCTTATCCTGAATCTTTGACTTAATTCTCTCAATTGTATCAGAAGCTTCAAACTCAAGGGTGATGATTTTGCCAGTAAGCGCCTTCACAAATATTACATTTTGCACAAGATGAAGGGTGGACTCCTTCTGAATGTCATAATCTGATAATGTATGACCATCTTCAAGTTGCTTCCCATCAAAGATGAGTATTTGTTTGTTAGGAGGAATACCTTCCTTGTCCTGGATCTTTGACTTAACACTCTCAATAGTACCAGAAGCTTCAAACTCAATGATGATTTTGCCAGTAAGTGCCTTCACAAATATTACATTTCGATTTCGCAGACCCAATACAAGATGAAGGGTGAACTCGTGCTGAATGTTATAGTCTGATAATGTATGGCCATCTTCAAGTTGCCTCCCACCAAAGAAGAGTCTCTGTTGGTCGGGAGGAATACCTTCCTTGTCCTGAATCTTTGACTTAATCCTCTCAATTGTATCAGAAGCTTCAACCTCAAGGGTGATGGTTTTGGCAGTAAGCATCGTCACAAATATTTGCAGACACAATGCAAGATGAAGGGTGGACTCCTTCTGAATGTTATAGTCTAATAATGTATGGCCTTCTTCAAGTTGCTTCCCAGCAAAGATGAGTCTCTGTTGGTTAAGAGGAATACTTTCCTTGTCCTGGATCTTTGACTTAATACTCTCAATTGTATCAGAAGCTTTAAACTCAAGGGTGATGGTTTTGCCAGTAAGCGTCTTCACAAATATTACATTTTGCACACGCAATACAAGATGAATGGTGGACTCCTTCTGAATGTTATAGTCTAATAATGTATGGCCATCTTCAAGTTGCCTTCCACCAAAGAAGAGTCTCTGTTGGTCAGGAGGAATACCTTCCTTGTCCTGGATCTTTGACTTAACACTCTCAATTGTACCAGAAGCTTCAAACTCAAGGGTGATGGTTTTGCCAGTAAGCGCCTTCACAAATATTACATTATTTCGATTTCGCAGACGCAATACAAGATGAAGGGTGGACTCCTGCTGAATGTTATAGTCTGATAATGTATGGCCATCTTTAAGTTGCTTCCCAGCAAAGATGAGTCTCTGTTGGTCAGGAGGAATACCTTCCGTGTCCTGGATCTTTGATTTAACACTCTCAATTGTTGTATCAGAAGCTTCAAACTCAAGGGTGATGATTTTGCCAGTAAGCGTCTTCACAAATATTACATTTTGCACAAGAAGAAGGGTGGACTCCTGCTGAATGTTATAGTCTGATAATGTACGGCTATTTTCAAGTTGCTTCCCAGCAAAGATGAGTCTCTGTTGGTTAAGAGGAATACCTTCCTTATCCTGGGTCTTTGACTTAACACTCTCAATTGTATCAGAAGCTTCAAATTCAAGGGTGATGGTTTTGCCAGTAAGCGTCTTCATAAATATTATATTTTGCAGACGCAATACAAGATGAATGGTGGACTCCACCTGAATGTTATAGTCTGATAATGTAAGGTCATCTTTAAGTTGCCTCCCATCAAAGATGAGTCTCTGTTGGTCAGGAGGAATACCTTCCTTGTCCTGGATCTTTGACTTAACACTCTCAATAGTATCAGAAGTCTCAACCTTAAGGATGATGGTTTTACCAGTAAGCGTCTTCACTATTATCAAACTAGTCTGCAAATAAAGTGTGGACTCCTTCTGAATGCTATATTCTGGTAATGTACGACCATCTTCAAGTTGCTTCCCATTAAAGAAGAGTCTTTGTTCATTAGAAGGAATACCTTCTTCATCTTGAAGCTTAGACTTGATGGTCTTGATTGTATCAGAAGCCTCAACCTCAAGGGTGATGGAGGTTGGATTTGTAGGAGTTTCCACAAAGATATTATAACTGTAATTATTATAGACAGCAATAGTTAAAACTCAGACCTTTTCCTTTCCCTTGCCTACCAATAAGGGTAGACTACACCAGACTATTTAATCCCAGGGTCATATGTACATACATGTATAATGCTAAAATAGGACTTGGAGGCCATGGGACCATTCATGTTGCCCCCTCGTCCTCAGGTGAACAAGTAACACTATTGGTGTCGTTATAGCATCACTGACTCGTGCAAAAGTATACTGCCATTAAACATTACAAAAATGTGCATGGCGCACTTAAGGCAGGTGATGGAATACAGTGCATGGCGCACTTAAGGCAGGTGATGAAATACAGTGCAATGCGCACTTAAGGCTGGTGATGAAATACAGTGTATAAAGTAATTTTGTGAACTTGTGCTCCTTAGTGTATTGTAGTTAAGATGGTGACTTGTGTCTGACTTGTGGCAAATCAAGCTCCCTGAATGCTTATCTCACACTCAGCCATTCTAGAGAATTCTTGCTGAACCACTTTTTACTGTGCAAAGAATGCAATACTGCAACTAGCCTCGTACCAGGCCCTGCTTTTTTCACAGGGTGGTGGAGAAGTGAGAGGGCCTGCATTAATTGCATACACATGCTCCCATGTGCACATACGTTACACATATTGTAATAAACATTACATCTTGAGATCTGAGTCAGCAGCTCTAGATAGAGACTATTCTGTCGCTTTTGCTCTTTCTGAGCTAGATTAAACTCACCTCACTCTGAGAAGCGTTCTTTGCAAGCTGTTAATGAAAAAAGTGCTGCTACCAACTGGTTAGACGAGAAGAGTCATTGCTACTTGTTTTCAACCATAAGCTTGACTTGAGAGGAATAGTACTGTCTCAGTTTATTTTGCTGATGTGGATCAGGTCTGGAGCTAGCTAAAGCTAAGCTGATAGAACGTGCACGTGCTACATACGTTGTTGTGCTTTACTTAAGTGCATGCACATGCAATAATAGCCTCGTTCCCAGGCTCTAAAATTTTGCGGAGGCAGACAAAAGAGCCTGGTACCCACTGTTTGTGCATGCGCCAATTTTTCCTCCTGATTGGGGGAAATTGTAATCTCTTAGTAATCTTCCGTGACGCATGATGCAATACTGCTGAATCAGCACTGCAGCAGACCAGTTCTAGTTCACCAGTTCTTCATTGCGGACGGTGTGTTTGTTTTCACCCTATTTCAGCTGGGACAATCCCACCTAGTACTGAACAAGGAGCGGCAGCAAGTAATTCTCTCCATTCGTTTGTTCATTGGGGAATAGTGGAGAGTTAAGGCTGTGATCATCTCCTCTGGATTTAAGGGAGAGCAGTTTATGGATAAAGAAATTCTTGCCACTATGAATAATTTTAAAAGTGCCAGTCTTGTCTTCTCTTCTCCAGAGAATTTCATTGCAATGGCTTTCTTGGTATCTTATAGCGCATGCTCATACACGTAGTTACATGCTGTGACATCACACACCATCATAAAGTGTAATGGCAGGAATTTTTTTTGAAATTTTTGGCGCATGCACAAACAGTGCTCTATTTCCCGCCTCTGCATAATTTTAGAGCCTAGGTACAATAATTGATACCAGGCCCTCTCACTTTTCCACTGCCCCACAAAAAAAAAACGGGGCCTGGGTACAAGGCTATACTGCAATCTGATTGGGCGTGCAACTGGTATAACTATAACATGCACCATGCACAAAATGCTGTAAAATGACACCAGGCTCTTTCCCTTCCCCCGCCCACCAATAAAAGGAAGGTAAAGGGTTGGCTCTGCTAGACTATACTACAAGGGATTACTAAAGGGGAGAGAATAGTCTCGCGCGGGCCAGACTCTCACACACAGAAGAGAGAGTCTGGTCAAACTCCTATACTGACTTTGTTCTGCTGAGTAAGCAGCAGTGTGCGCCGCGCATAGAAAATTGCGTCACAATACGTCGAAATAGTGCAAGCAAAAGGATGGCTCAAGATTTCTTGAAGCTATTCAAGAAGGTGGACGTAGGCTTGGCTATTCGATTCTAAAAGTCATACAAATAGAAGCAGTAAGCTCCTTCATGAAGGGACAATCGCTATCGATTGCATGCAGCTAGATAAAGAGGCAGCAATTACCTGCTCGCCAAGTAAAGACTACGCATGCACTCAAATTTGATGACGTACCTACATGTTCTGCGCATGCTATCCACGATTTTCATGGATTTCTAGAACAAAGTCAGTACAGAGGTTTTCAGGTTGGTTGACCAGTAGAATTTGCGCATGTGCAAGATAAATTCAAGCGAGCAAAATATACTGTCAATGGTCTTAAATTTTGCGAGCACGAATTTAATTCTGCACTGTTGGCAAATTTTGTGTCAACCAACCTGAAAACCTCTGTATAGGAGTTTGACCAGACTCTCTCTGCGTGTGAGAGTCTGGCCCGTGCAAGACTAGGGAGAGAAGAGCTCATCAATACCCCCATTCAATGAGGCAATCTTTGAAGCCACACCCACAAAACTTGCTCGACTCAATTGAATGATGACCTCCCTCCCTCCCTCACACTGATAATCAACTTTCCTGACCTATTGCATGCTAGACCCCCTAAAACCCACGAGACAGGCTAACTACTAGCGTATCTGATTACGACAAGCCACACCCATAAATACTATTATTGCCACACCCAAACATATGCATACACGCATGCGCAAGATCCAATTAAATTTTGCAAGCACGAATTTAATTCTGCACTGTTGGCAAATTTTGTGTCAACCAACCTGAAAACCTCTGTATAGGAGTTTGACCAGACTCTCTCTGCGTGTGAGAGTCTGGCCCGCGCGAGACTAGGGAGAGAAGAGCTCATCAATACCCCCATTCAATGAGGCAATCTTTGAAGCCACACCCACAAAACTTACTCGACTCAATCATAGATATGAGGTTTTACGGGATTGGAAACGCCCAATGAACTGCACAACCGTGGCGCGTTGACAGATGCGCACGCGCATGCAGCATTAATTATATTAATCGTTGTGAAAAGAGATCAATATTCACTCCTTTCAAGGCAGTTAAAGTGATATTCTGCCCCTACAGCTCACAGAATAGTACAAGTAAGCTAAGGGGAAGGTATTGAAGAAGTGAAGAGTCAGAGAGTTGAAGTTGGAGAGTCTGAGGAAGGAAGTTATTAATTATTCATAACTTTTTTCCTTGTAATTATAACTATGAGTACCTATCATTGCTCATTATACATTAATTTTATGTGATTGATTTGAAAGAAAGGCCAGAATGACTTTTGGTATTAAAGTTAGACATAAATTCATTATTATTATAGCTAGATAATTTTGCCCCAAAGTTATCCGCCAGTTTCTGCTCAGTTCTCCCTCATCAACATTATTGCAATACTTCCAGCTTTTGGCTGTTGGGTTTTGACACCATCCACCTCAAGAATTCGGCTCAGTCAGCTGTCCTGTGGACCCTATGGATATTAGGGGGGAAATATAGTAAGCTTGCCATCTCCATAGGATGACTATTGTATAGAAAACGAATGCACCAATTCCATTTACTGTTCTATCCTTTCCCTGAAATAACTAATACAGTTTCAATATTGTTAATCTATTTCTTGGGAGAGGGATTACAGTTTTAACACCACTTGCAAATGCTAGAGACAATATATGTCAGCTAATACAAAAACCAACATTACTATTCCATGTAGCTAAAGTTTACATGCCTTTTGATCAGAAAATGGGCAACAGCAATTGATTCCATCAAGCGTGAGAGGGATTACAGTCCCATTAACCACTACAGTAGTATTTGTAGGAATAAACTTGAAAATCTGAGCTGAAATTTATTTCATACAGTAAATCTATGCCCTAGTGTATTATAGTATCATTGGCATAAGTCTTACCTCACGGATCTTGTCAGAACAGCAACTTTGACAAAAGTGCTATGTCATTCAGCTGTCAACGCGCCTCGGTTGTTAGTTGCTAACGAGAGCACGTGATCCGTTTCCAATCCCGTAAACATCTTATAGCTTATATCTATGACTCAATTGAATGATGACCTCCCTCCCTCCCTCACACTGATAATCAACTTTCCTGACCTATTGCATGCTAGACCCCCTAAAACCCACGAGACAGGCTAACTACTAGCGTATCTGATTAGAACATCTCACAGGCCGAGCTACGAACTCACCTTTGAGCACCATCCATGATCGACAAGCCACACCCATAAATACTATTATTGCCGCACCCAAACATATGCATACACGCATGCGCATTACTGAAAGAATAAATATCTTAGAAGCAAAAATCGAAAAGAGATCTATATGTACATAATGATGGACATAAACAAGGTGATAAAGTAACATGTATATAACACCATCTAAATCATACAAGTCTTACACAGCAACAGAAATGGAAAAAACAAACAAACAAAAAAACAATGTACAATGGACAAAGAAAATAAAACTGTGATATTTTTTGATACACATAATAATAGTGCATAATTATTATACAAATAAAAAACAGAAAAAATGATGGATTTCCAGCTACTAGCTATTATTGTCAACTACATTAATTTTCTTTGACATACGGTACAGGAAACATTCCCTCCTGACCATTACACTTTCCTCTCCACCAATTCGGATCACTCTTGTCCAAAACTGTTATTTGGTCTCCTTTGCGCAACCTCAACTCACCCTCTTCCTGAGGATCGAAGTCAAATGCTGCTACTACAGTAGACACCTGAATGAAATTACATGATAATCACATGATGTAGAACACATCACATGATGTAGAACACTGGTATACACATCTCTAGCTCTGGTATACAGTAGGAAGGTGTGCTACTCTAGAGCAAGACTGACAGACGCTTACTACTGTTGCCATGTCCCTGAGGTAGATAGTCTGTGTCCGGCTGACTGAGGATGTTCGGTGGTAGTCTACTAACTGGTTGAGAGAGTTGAATTTCACTACCCAGAGGAAATATTTCCCAGCGCCGTCTCGAAGAACTTTAAAGTGCTGCACACCACCACCGAATCTGACGAGTGAAAAAGATGCAGTGAAAGTATTGTGTTTATATGAAATAGAAACCTTGTACATCTGCCACACCCATGACAATAGTATTCCTGCCAATGAACAGGAAACCCAACTTGATAAGTACCACATACACTTTACAGTGAAACATTCATTCCCATTAGAGAGATTGTCAACTGGATCCTACCCTGCTCCCCCCAGCCCCAAACTCACACATATATCACCCTGCTCTTTGGAAAGTTTCTTCTTGGAAGGAATAAATTTACCTCTAAAAAGTGATTCAATTTCATTATTCAATTTCATTATCCAGTTTTTGATAACAATTTCTTTTTCTTCTTTTAGTTCCACCCTTTACCAAATAGAGCTTACTTGACAGAGAGAGAGAAGTCTCCAGGGGTGCTTTCACTTTCTCTTATAAGGAAAGCTCCATCGTGGGGTTGCTTCATCAAGATCTCCTCTGCTTTTGCCCTTGTTATCCGTCCATGGTACCACCTGGATGAAACCATAAAATTGAATTGATTCTCAATCAAGTAATCACATCTCAGCTACAGCACAAAAAGAAGCTGGTCAACAAGACATAATTGTACTTCCCACACACCAACTTCTTAAAACTAATGTTCTATTTCTTGCCATTTGGCTCACTTGAATCAAATGACACACTCCAAGAAGTATACCATGACATGTAGTGACTCGTGATCACACCACAGCATGTGGGTGACCGACTGACCTACTTGTGGTCCTTCATCTGAATGTAATTCTTTGGAATGAGTCCGTCTCTCCCGTCCTGTTCTGCCTTATACCAGTGCTTGTCTTCCTCTGTGTTCAATACCTGCACAGGTGCATCCACACACACTATACAATCATACATACACATACAACCTTGAGATCCTCAGCACACACACACATACAAGATCAAAGCATCTACTAACCACATCAAAGGAATTTCCTAAGACATGGATTGTATTGTTTTCAGGTTGTTGGCTACTCTTCAAAGTGGAAGTATAATAGGATGGTATTACCATGGAAACAGTGGCCACAGCCCAGATTGAGGGGAACTGATAAAAGAAACACTAACAATTCAGTTCTTTGTTGGGAGGATATAAATATTATGAAAACAGAAAGGACTGTTCATAGTTTCATTTCAAGAGATCTAGGCACAGAGCAGTAGTAAAGATATGTACTGGTCATTATTGTGTGTTGCTCAGGGACTGATGGTGCTGTCTTCTAAGTTTCCTCTCAGCTATCTAGTTAATCTTGTTATAAGGTACTTGGGAGCAAGGTGTGGAGAGTTGTGTATTCCCAGAAATACCACAAGTGCTATTAATACAAGAGGAGGAAAAGAAGGGCCATGGGACCAAGTGGAAACACACTTAATTACCCCACCATTCACTGATGAGAAAGCTGACACCATCTATAAAGGGGCTAGAGATGGGAACTCATCACGACATTCACATCTGTCATTCTATTTCGTTAAATAAGAGAGGAAATAGTTTCTGGGAACTAACACAAAACAAACAAGTCTGGAGGGTATTTCCATTTCCTGTGGAAGAGCCACTGCAATTTTCCAATTAATCCTACACACAATACATATCACACTCACTTGATAGTACACCATTTTATCATGAGCATTTGGTATGCACACCCTACATGCTTGGGAATGATCAATAATATTGTGCCATGCCCAATCAACATCAATCAATTGCCATTTATAGTACCTGCATCATCGTCTGGGTCGGAGACAATCAGAAGATGGATCATAGTGATCCTCGTAAAAAATCTTTGTCAAGGGACACTTGAGGCTTTTGTCCACCTGTCCCACCACCAAGTCACTCTCTACATCACCATCTTGTGTCTCTTCTTCTTCATCATCAGAATCCACATTGGTGCCTCAGACCTGATCCATGTAGTCCGGTGGGAGGAGGGATCATACGAAGCAACTGGAGCTCACTCAAACTGGCCAGAAACACCTTTGGAAGTTCAAGAAAACCAAAAAAAGGGGGGTGGGGTAAGGGGTTGGGATACGAATTACTAGCCTATCAGTTTGACTCTTACTCACTTCATCTTCTTGGATAGTTAGCAGTTTGTAATACTCTCAAAATGTCAGAATCAGGAATAGATCGAAGTGATGAGGCTCTTTTTTCCCCTATAGATTACAGTTTTACTACTCCCTTTGGAGGGGATGGATTTTTTGATTTCTGCTTCTTTGCCTTGCGGACTAACTTCTCCAACTTCTTGTCAGGGACCAGGTCACTCTCGTTGATAGCTGTACCACACACCGGACATTTGGCAACTGGTCTATGACTGGAAAACAAACAAACAAACAAACAAACAAACAAACAAAAACACTATTACAACAAACTCATGCAGCTGTTCACATTCAGCTATACCAGGTATTCTCTGGTGATGTGATGTGCATAATCACATTCCATACGAATGCTTGCAAGAAGAGCTAGTGACTGGATCCTCGTAAAACACCTTTGTCAAGGGACATTTGAGGCTTTTGTCCACCTGTCCCACCACCAAGTCACTCTCTACATCACCTCGTGTCTCTTCTTTGTCGTCAGAGTTCATATTGGTGCCTCGGACCTGATCCATGAAGTCTTTGATGATGGGGTGGGAAGAGGGGTCATATGAAGTCTTTTGTGACAACTGGAGCTCACTCAAACAGGCCAGAAACACCTTTGAAAGTTCAGGAGGCTCCTTCAAGAAAGGGGAGGGGGGGACATAAATTAATAGTAAAATATGACCCTTTAATACTCACTTCATCTTCCTGGACATCTGAATTGACCTGTTGCACTTTATCCATAGCTGCCTTTCTAAGGTTGACATCGTCTGAAAGCTTGGCAAACTCCAACAAGTACTGCTCAATTTCATCAACATGGTTACTGTACTTCTGTTCTTCTTCCTATTGCAGCAAGGGGGTGGAATTAGACAATGATGGTGAACTGTCATCTATTTAATATACCTGCATATCCTCAGCCATACTGATACCGCACTTCATTATTCCTTCTACTGTAGAGTTCAGTTTGTCCAGTTGGTCATAAGGCTGTCTAAGGTGGTTGCTTCTGGCCATGGCTAGCTACTTCCCGGCGCGCTCTTTTTTTCCCCGCGAATTTTTATCACCACGCCCTCCGTTAATTTTACCACAAAAAATTATAGAAACTGACAAAGCATTGTGGTTTTTCTAGTGAATGTTAAACTTCTCGACAATTTTTTCATAGAGGCTATTATTAAGACCTCGCACTGATTCAGCAAGCATCTTCCAACTTGGCTTCCCATATCGCACATAGTTGTAATTCAAGTCCAGCCATTCTTCCAATGCCAAAGAGAGACATTTCACCACATTTCCACGATTATTTTCTCCAATGATTGCAATGCAGTCAGTACTGAGATGCAGTCTACCAGCAAGCCTTTCCCACTTGGCAGCCAGTGACTTCACTTCATGGAATACTTCTTGATGATCATCTTTGCCTGAAAATAGTATACAAATACATAGCTAGTGATACCTGATCATAAATACAAATGCGAGCATATCATGCCACAATCTATAGCATGATATAATCATTACCTAGTTCTGCTCTTTCTTTGTCATCTTTGGCAACTTTAACACTTCTTTTACAGACACCATCAGCATCAGATGAACCTGCATGGACGAAAAATACAATCACATAATAGTAGAAAAATAAGTGTTAATCAAAATGTATCAACTGACCTTTTCCATACCAATATCTTCCTTGTGGTGGAATATGAATATTTTTACGCATTTTCTTGCACGTCATTTTTTTTGTTCTTCTAACGTGATGGAATTCATTGCACTCTTCACATCTGAGGCACATTATTGGTTTGACTCTCTCTTCATTATAGTGTAGATCCCTGAGAGATTTGACGATCAACTTCTCCAGAATCTCACGAATGGTGCTACAAACTTCTTCAATTGATACTTCACGGTCTTCAGCTGGTGAGTAAGGAAAGAAACTGATCTCGAGATGTGAAGGGTTGATTTTAACAGACATTTCATCTACTTCTTCTTCATGGAATACATTAAAAGATACTTCATCTCTGAAAATCCTTTCTTCCATAAGTTGGAATTCGGTTTGATACTCTGCTTTGAGATCTGATTCTGGGGTCATGATGTGGGTAACCAGGACACCAAACACACCTTTAGGACAATGTCGATGTTTGAATGTGATAGCCAGAGGTAAAATATTTATGTGAAGAGTTGAGTTGGATTCTGGAACGTGATTAAGAACGCATGGCATGAAGTATTTCTTTTCCTGACCTTCTGGTGTGGGGAATGGAGCAATAATACGGAGGTGAACCAAAAGCTGTAGAAACTCGCTTGAGGTAATCTTGTCATCAGTTTCGATAATGCTTTCGAAGGAAGATGCTGAAAAAATGCCTCTTTTCTTGAAATCACTTCTTTCTCCGTCCCTGAGGAATGTCGAAGAGAAGGTTTTGATGATGAGATCAGTCACTTTATTGAAGAGAACTTGAGGCTCTTTAACGATAATGTGTCTCAAACCTTCAACATCAAAGTATCGAATAACACCGATTCTGAAGTGAAGGAAGTGTAGGAGGTCAATTACTTGGTCTCCTGTGATACCATACACTGCTGCCATGGCCTTGCATTCTTTGAGAGTCAATATGCATTCTTTTCTGAATTGTAAGTCGAGGCAGAATAACAGGTACTTGAGTGGGTATCGGATGGTGAACTCGTCACGACCTTTGATCAAATTTTCAACTCGTCTTCGAATGAACTTGAAATCGTTGTCACTGTCAGACTTGTTATTGATAGTAAACATGACCTTACCTTCATCTGTATCACAATACTCAACAAGATCACGAAAACCATTATCAATAAGTAATGAATCCAAGTGTCGATTCAACTCAGCTATTTTGGCATCAACCAGATCCTTATCTTTAATGCTGGCTTGAAGCTCATCGATGTGTGTGCCAACGATGAATACAAGAGGCTTGTGTGTCTTGACACGGCTTTCACTTGATGTGTCCATAGCATACACAGTAGACAAGCACTGGAGAAGGGCTTCTTCTGTAGTGATAGAAGAGGTGTAGCGGTTAGTAGACTCACTAGCACTAAGCCTGTATTCGATGCTGAACTTTTCCTGAAATCCAAGATTGATATTAAAAAGAAAAAAGATGATAGATGGGCCAAATACGAGAAGACCTATAATTTCTTGGAACTCCACCTGGCCTCCGGTGTCTCTGAGGTACAGGGAAAAGGTTTTCTTGAGATATTTCTTGAATTTTTTGAACCCATACTTCTTAATTACTGAACAGGTGTTAACATCGAACTTCAATGTGATAATTTTCGATTTGATTGGGAGACTGGTAGTCGTCTCTTCAATGGGGGGAGTGGTTGTTGCTGCAGTTAGACTGGCAGCTTCTGCTGACTGGGCTGGCATGTCGGGTGTAACACTTTCTTTGAGATTTGGTATAACTTCCTTGAATTCTTCAGCATACTCCGGGTGTGTTTCTTGTTCGTTATATACTGGTTCATTTCTAACATCCATTTGCCCCACAAATGATTCATTACATTCGACCTCTTCCCAAACATCAGACTCTAGTATGTTAACTGCCTGGAGAGGGCACGATTTAGTTACGTCAATGTCGACCATGATGATGGTACCACACACTCCGGTGGAAGGGGAGAATTGCTTCCTCTGCCTACCTAGCAGACGATCCATGAATGAACTCTTGCCAGAGCCTGGAGGACCAACAAAGGTGGAGTGAGCCATTTTCCGTTCAATCTCTTTGTCATTAGCAGCAGCTTCCTCAATAACCTTGATGAAGTCGTCTGCGACTGCTTCTTTTGTTTCTTCATCAGCATCAGTTTCTTCATCAGCATCTGTTTGTTCATTAGCATCTGTTTCTTTATCTGCATCTGTTGCTTCTTCATCAGCATTTTCCATGTCATCAGGATTTGCTGTTTCTTCCTCCGAATTTAGCAGACGTAATACAAGATGAAGGGTGGACTCCTTCCGAATGTTATAGTCTGATAATGTACGACGATCTTCAAGTTGCTTTCCAGCAAAGAAGAATATCTGTTGGTCAGGAGGAATACCTTTCTTATCCTGGATCTTTGACTTAACACTCTCAATTGTATCAGAAGCTTCAAACTCAAGGGTGATGATTTTGCCAGTAAGCATCTTCACAAATATTACATTTTGCACAAGATGAAGGGTGGACTCCATCTGAATGTTATAGTCTGATAATGTACGGCCATCTTCAAGTTGCTTTCCAGCAAAGATGAGTCTCTGTTGGTCAGGAGGAATACCTTTCTTATCCTGGATCTTTGACTTAACACTCTCAATTGTATCAGAAGCTTCAAACTCAAGGGTGATGGTTTTGCCAGTAAGCATCTTCACAAATATTACATTTTGCACAAGATGAAGGGTGGACTCCATCTGAATGTTATAGTCTGATAATGTACGGCCATCTTCAAGTTGCTTTCCAGCAAAGATGAGTCTCTGTTGGTCAGGAGGAATACCTTTCTTATCCTGGATCTTTGACTTAACACTCTCAATTGTATCAGAAGCTTCAAACTCAACAAGGGTGATGGTTTTGCCAGTAAGCATCTTCACAAATATTACATTTTGCACAAGATGAAGGGTGGACTCCATCTGAATGTTATAGTCTGATAATGTACGGCCATCTTCAAGTTGCTTTCCAGCAAAGATGAGTCTCTGTTGGTCAGGAGGAATACCTTTCTTATACTGGATCTTTGACTTAACACTCTCAATTGTATCAGAAGCTTCAAACTCAACAAGGGTGATGGTTTTGCCAGTAAGCATCTTCACAAATATTACATTTTGCAGGCGCAATATAAGATGAAGGGTGGACTCCTTCTGAATGTTATAGTCTGATAATGTAAGGTCATCTTTAAGTTGCTTTCCAGCAAAGATGAGTCTCTGTTGGTCAGGAGGAATATCTTCCTTATCCTGGATCTTTGACTTAACACTCTCAATTGTATCAGAAGCTTCAAACTCAAGGGTGATGGTTTTGCCAGTGAGCATCTCCACAAATATTTTTACACTTGAATTTAGCAGACGTAATACAATATGAAGGATGGACTCCTTCCGAATGTTATAGTCTGATAATGTAAGGTCATCTTTAAGTTGCTTTCCAGCAAAGATGAGTCTCTGTTGGTCAGGAGGAATACCTTCCTTATCCTGGATCTTTGACTTAACACTCTCAATTGTATCAGAAGCTTCAAACTCAAGGGTGATGATTTTGCCAGTAAGCGTCTTCACAAATATTACATTTTGCAGACGCAATACAAGATGAAGGGTGGACTCCATCTGAATGTTATAGTCTGATAATGTATGGCCATCTTCAAGTTGCCTTCCACCAAAGAAGAGTCTCTGTTGGTCAGGAGGAATACCTTCCTTGTCCTGGATCTTTGACTTAACACTCTCAATTGTACCAGAAGCTTCAAACTCAAGGGTGATGGTTTTGCCAGTAAGCGTCTTCACAAATATTACATTTTGCACAAGATGAAAGGTGGACTCCATCTGAATGTTATAGTCTGATAATTTATGGCCATCTTCAAGTTGCTTCCCATCAAAGATGAGTATTTGTTGGTAAGGAGGGATACCTTCCTTGTCCTGGATCTTTGACTTAACACTCTCAATTGTATCAGAAGCTTCAAACTCAAGGGTGATGATTTTGCCAGTAAGCGTCTTCACAAATATTACATTTTGCACAAGATGAAAGGTGGACTCCATCTGAATGTTATAGTCTGATAATTTATGGCCATCTTCAAGTTGCTTCCCATCAAAGATGAGTATTTGTTGGTAAGGAGGGATACCTTCCTTGTCCTGGATCTTTGACTTAACACTCTCAATTGTATCAAAAGCTTTAAACTCAAGGGTGATGGTTTTGTCAGTAAGCGTCTTCACAAATATTACATTTTGCAGACGCAATACAAGATGAAGGGTGGACTCCTTCTGAATGTCATAGTCTGATAATGTACAGCCATCTTCAAGTTGCTTTTCAGCAAAGAAGAGTCTCTGTTGGTCAGGAGGAATACCTTCCTTATCCTGGATCTTTGACTTAACTCTCTCAACTGTACCAAAAGCTTCAAACTCAAGGGTGATGGTTTTGCCAGTAAGCATCTTCACAAATATTACATTTTGCAGACGTAATAGATAAAGGATGGACTCCTTCTGAATGTTATAGTCTGATAATGTAAGGTCATCTTTAAGTTGCTTTCCAGCAAAGATGAGTCTCTGTTGGTCAGGAGGAATACCTTCCTTATCCTGGATCTTTGACTTAACACTCTCAATTGTATCAGAAGCTTCAAACTCAACAAGGGTGATGGTTTTGTCAGGAAGTGTCTTCACAAATATTACATTTTGCAGACGCAATACAAGATGAAGGGTGGACTCCTTCTGAATGTAATAGTCAAATAATCTACGGCCATCTTCAAGTTGCCTCTCACCAAAGAAGAGTCTCTGTTGGTCAGGAGGAATACCTTCCTTGTCCTGGATCTTTGATTTAACAACCTCAATTGTATCAGAAACTTCAAACTCAAGGGTGATGGTTTTGCCAGTAAGCGTCTTCACAAATATTACATTTCGCACAAGACGAAGGGTGGACTCCTGCTGAATGTTATAGTCTGATAATGTAAGGTCATCTTTAAGTTGCTTTCCAGCAAAGATGAGTCTCTGTTGGTCAGGAGGAATACCTTCCTTATCCTGGATCTTTGACTTAACACTCTCAATTGTATCAGAAGCTTCAAACTCAAGGGTGATGGTTTTGTCAGTAAGTGTCTTCACAAATATTACATTTTGCAGACGCAATACAAGATGAAGGGTGGACTCCTTCTGAATGTAATAGTCAAATAATCTACGGCCATCTTCAAGTTGCCTCTCACCAAAGAAGAGTCTCTGTTGGTCAGGAGGAATACCTTCCTTGTCCTGGATCTTTGATTTAACAACCTCAATTGTATCAGAAACTTCAAACTCAAGGGTGATGGTTTTGCCAGTAAGCGTCTTCACAAATATTACATTTCGCACAAGACGAAGGGTGGACTCCTGCTGAAT
This sequence comes from Crambe crambe, assembly GCA_963924555.1. Classification (NCBI taxonomy): domain Eukaryota; kingdom Metazoa; phylum Porifera; class Demospongiae; order Poecilosclerida; family Crambeidae; genus Crambe; species Crambe crambe. The sequence continues at coordinate 1,310,987 of OZ004594.1, read as the reverse complement.
GTTATAGTCTGATAATGTAAGGTCATCTTTAAGTTGCTTTCCAGCAAAGATGAGTCTCTGTTGGTCAGGAGGAATACCTTCCTTATCCTGGATCTTTGACTTAACACTCTCAATTGTATCAGAAGCTTCAAACTCAAGGGTGATGGTTTTGCCAGTAAGTGTCTTCACAAATATTACATTTTGCAGACGCAATAGATAAAGGGTGGACTCCTTCTGAATGTTATAGTCTGATAATGTAAGGTCATCTTTAAGTTGCTTCCCAGCAAAGATGAGTATTTGTTGGTCAGGAGGAATACCTTCCTTGTCCTGGATCTTTGATTTAACAACCTCAATTGTATCAGAAACTTTAAACTTAAGGGTGATGGTTTTGCCACTAAGCGTCTTCACAAATATTACTGGACGCAATACAAGATGAAGGGTGGACTCCTTCTGAATGTTATAGTCTGATAATATATGGCCATCTTTAAGTGGCTTCCCATTAAAGATGAGCATTTGTTGGTCAGGAGGAATACCTTCCTTGTCCTGGATCTTTGATTTAACAACCTCAATTGTATCAGAAACTTTAAACTTAAGGGTGATGGTTTTGCCAGTAAGTGTCTTCACAAAAATTATCAAGCTAGTCAACAAATAAAGTGTGGATTCCTTCTGAATGCTATATTCTGATAATGTACGACCATCTTCAAGTTGCTTCCTATTAAAGAAGAGTCTCTGTTTATTAGAAGGAATACCTTCTTCATCTTGAAGCTTAGACTTGATGGTCTTAATTGTATCAGAAGCCTTAACCTCAAGAGTGATGGTGGTCGGATGTGTAGGGGTTTCCACAAAGATATTATAACTGTAATTATTATAGACAGCAATAGTTAAACTCAGACCTTTTCCCTTCCCTTGCCTACCAATAAGGGTAGACTACACCAGACTATTTAACCCCAGGGTCACACAGTCCATATGTACGTACGTAAATAGGACTTGGAGGCCATGGGACCATTCATGTTGCCAAACAGTGCCCCCTCGTCCTCAGGTGAACAAGTATTGGTGTCGTTAGCATCACTGACTCGTGCAAAAGTATACTGCCATTAAACATCACAAAAATGTGCATGGTGCACTTAAGGCAGGTGATGAATTACAGTGTATAAAGTAATTTTATGAACTTGTGCTCCTTAGCGTATTGTAGTTAAGATGGTGACTTGTGTCTGACTTGTGGCAAATCAAGCTCCCTGAATGCTTATCTCACACTCAGCCATTCTAGAAAATTCTTGCTGAAACACTCTTTACTGTGCAAAGAATGCAATACTGCAACTAGTTTCATACCAGGCCCTGCTTTTTTCACAGGGTGGTGGAGAAATGAGAGGGCCTGCATTGATTGAATACACATGCTCCCACGTGCACGTCCCTTACACATATCGTAATAAACATTACATCTTGAGATCTGAGTCAGCAGCTCTAGATAGAGACTGTTCTGTCGCTTTTGCTCTTTCTGCGCTAGATTCAACTCACCTCACTCTGAGAAGCGTTCTTTGCAAGCTGTTAATGAAAAAAGTGCTGCTACCAACTGGTTAGATGAGAAGAGTCATTGCTACTTGTTTTCAACCATAAGCTTGACTTGAGAGGAATAGTACTGTCTCAGTTTATTTGCAATAATAGCCTCGTCCCCAGGCTCTAAAATTTTGTGGAGGCAGACAAGAGCCTGGTACCCACTGTTTGCGCATGCGCCAATTTTTCCTCCTGATTGGGGGAAATTGTAATCTCTCAGTAATCTTCCGTGACGCATGATGCAATACTGCTGAATCAGCACTGCAACAGACCGGCTCTAGTTCACTTCGTTCTTCATTGCGGATGGTGTGTTTGTTTTACGCCCTATTTCAGCCTAGTACTGAACAAGGAGCAGCAGCAAGTAATTCTCTCCATTCGTTTGTTCATTGGGGAATAGTGGAGAGTTAAGGCTGTGATCATCTCCTCTGGATTTAAGGGAGAGCAGCTTATGGATAAAGAAATTCTTGCCACTATGAATAGTTTTTAAAGTGCCAGTCTTGTCTTCTCTTCTCCAGAGAATTTCATTGCAATGGCTTTCTTGGTATCTTATAGCGCATGCTCATACACGTAGTTACATGCTGTGACATCACACACCATCATAAAGTGTAATGGCAGGAATTTTTTTTGAAATTTTTGGCGCATGCACAAACAGTGCTCTATTTCCCGCCTCTGCATAATTTTAGAACCTAGGTACAATAATTGATACCAGGCCCTCTCACTTTTCCACTGCCCCACAAAAAAAAAAACGGGGCCTGGGTACAAGGCTATACTGCAATTTGATTGGGTGTGCAACTGGTATAACTATAACATGCACCATGCACAAAATGCTGTATAATGACACCAAGCTCTTTCCCTTCCCCCGCCCACCAATAAAAAGAAGGTAAAGGGTCGGCTATGCTAGACTATACTACAAGGGATTACTAAAGGGGAGAGAATAGTCTTGCGCGGGCCAGACTCTCACACGCAGAAGAGAGAGTCTGGTCAAACTCCTATACTGACTTTGTTCTGCTGAGTAAGCAGCAGTGCGCGCCGCACATAGAAAATCGCGTCACAATACGTCATGACTCAGTCGAAATAGTGCAAGCAAAAGGATGGCTCAAGCTATTCAAGAAGGTGGACGTAGGCTTGGCTATTCGATTCTAAAAGTCATACAAATAGAAGCAGTAAGCTCCTTCATGAAGGGACAATCGCTATCGATTGCATGCAGCTAGATAAAGAGGCAGCAATGACCTGCTCGCCAAGTAAAGACTACGCGTGCACTCAAATTTGATGACGTACCTACATGTTCTGCACATGCTATCCACGATTTTCATGGATTTCTAGAACAAAGTTGGTACAGAGGTTTTCAGGTTGGTTGACCAGTAGAATTTGCGCATGTGCAAGATAAATTTAAGCGAGCAAAATATACCGTCAATGGTCTTAAATTTTGCGAGCATGAATTTAATTCTGCACTGTTGGCAAATTTTTGTGTCAATCAACCTGAAAACCTCTGTATAGGAGTTTGACCAGACTCTCTCTTCTGCGTGTGAGAGTCTGGCCCGCGCGAGACTAGGGAGAGAAGAGCTCATCAATACCCCCATTCAATGAGGCACTCTTTGAAGCCACACCCACAAAACTTGCTCGACTCCCTCCCTCCCTCACAAAAATTGACACTGATGATCAACTTTCCTGACCTATTGCATGCTAGACCCCCTAAAACCTGTATTAGCTCACGAGACTGGCTAACTACTAGCGTATATATCTGATTAGAACATCTCACGGGCGGGCCGAGCTACGAACTCACCTTTGAGCGCCATCCATGATCGACAAGCCACACCCATAAATACTATTATTGCCACACCCAAACATATGCATACACGCATGCGCATTACTGAAAGAATAAATATCTTATAAGCAAAAATCGAAAAAGAGAAAATCGAAAAGAGATCTATATGTACATAATGATGGACATAAACAAGGTGATAAAGTAACATGTATATAACACCATCTAAATCATACAAGTCTTACACAGCAACAGAAATGGAAAAAACAAAACAAAAAAAAAACAATGTACAATGGACAAAGAAAATAAAACTGTGTGATATTTTTTGATACACATAATAATAGTGCATAATTATTATACAAATAAAAAAACAGAAAAAAATGATGGATTTCCAGCTACTAGCTATTATTGTCAACTACATTAATTTTCTTTGACATACGGTACAGGAAACATTCCCTCCTGACCATTACACTTTCCTCTCCACCAATTCGGATCACTCTTGTCCAAAACTGTTATTTGGTCTCCTTTGCGCAACCTCAACTCACCCTCTTCCTGAGGATCGAAGTCAAATGCTGCTACTACAGTAGACACCTGAATGAAATCACATGATAATCACATGATAATCACATGATGTAGAACACATCACATGATGTAGAATACTGGTATACACATCTCTAGCTCTGGTATACAGTAGGAAGGTGTGCTACTCTAGAGCAAGACTGACAGCCACTTACTACTGTTGCCATGTCCCTGAGGTAGATAGTCTGTGTCCGGCTGACTGAGGATGTTCGGTGGTAGTCTACTAACTGGTTGAGAGAGTTGAATTTCACTACCCAGAGGAAATATTTCCCAGCGCCGTCTCGAAGAACTTTAAAGTGCTGCACACCATCACCAAATCTGACGAGTGAAAAGATGCAGTGAAAGTATTGAGTTTATATGAAATAGAAACCTTGTACATCTGCCACACCCATGACAATAGTATTCCTGCCAATGAACAGAAAACCCAACTTGATCAAGTACCACATACACTGTACTGTGAAACATTCACAGTATTCCCATCAGAGAGATTGTCAACTGGATCCTACCCTGCTCCCCCCCTCCCCCCGACTCACACATATATCACCCTGCTCTTTGGAAAGTTTCTTCTTGAAAGGAATTAAAAAGTGATTCAATTTTTCATCATTATCTTTTTCCTCTTTTAGTTCTACCCTTTACCGAATAGAGCTTACTTGACAGAGAGAGAGAAGTCTCCAGGGGTGCTTTCACTTTCTCTTATAAGGAAAGCTCCATCATGGGGTTGCTTCATCAAGATCTCCTCTGCTTTTGCCCTTGTTATCCGTCCATGGTACCACCTGGATGAAACCATAAAATTGAATTGATTCTCAATCAAGTAATCACATCTCAGCTACAGCACAAAAAGAAGCTGGTCAACAAGACATAATTGTACTTCCCACACACCAACTTCTTAAAACTAATGTTCTACTTCTTGCCATTTGGCTCACTTGAATCAAACGACACACTCCAAGAAGATACCATGGGGATGCAGGGTTCTACCCAGTGAAACTAAGAGCGGCCACATTAAAGGATTTTGATATTCTTGTGGCTATTAAAATAACCACACGAAGAAAAACGGGCCCCATCAGAGTGGTGTTACACCTCTCTAACACCCTTTGGTGAGAACCCTGGGCATGTAGTGACTCATGATCACACCACAGCATGTGGGTGACTGACTGACTGACCAACTGACTTACTTGTGGTCCTTCATCTGAATGTAATTCTTTGGAATGAGTCCATCTCTCCCGTCCTGTTCTGCCTTATACCAGTGCTTGTCTTCCTCTGTGTTCAATACCTGCACAGGTGCATCCACACACATACAATCATACATACACATACAACCTTGAGATCCTCAGCATACACACACATACAAGATCAAAGTATCTACTAACCACATCAAAGGAAATTCCCTCAATCATTGCAAGATATGCATTGTGTTGTTTTCAGGCTGTTGGCCACTCTTCAAAGTGGAAATATTCACATTTAATTACAAGGGTCATTCCTCTAATCATAGTGTTTAAAATAGGATGGCATTACCATAGAAACAGTGGCCACAGCCCAGATGATAATAGAAACACTAACAATTCAGTTCTTTGTTGGGAGGATGTAAATATATAAGCACAAAAACAGAAAGGACTGTTCATAGTTTCATTCCAAGAGATCTAGGCACAGAGCAGTAGTAAAGATATGTACTTGTGGTCATTATTGTGTGTTGCTCAGGGACTGATGGTGCTGTCTTCTTCTATCTAAGTTTCCTCTCAGCTATCTAGTTAATCTTGTTATAAGGTATTAGGTACAAGTGCTATTAACACAAGAGGAGGAAAAGAAGGGCCATGGGGTGGGGTCAATAAGTGTGTTTCCACTTGGTCATTCACTGATGAGAAAGCTGACACCATCTACAAAGGGGCTAGAGATGGGAACTCATCACGACATTCACATCTGTCTTTCTATTTCGTTAAATAAGAGAGGAAATAGTTTCTGGGAACTAACATAAACAAACAAGTCTGGAGGGTATTTCCATTTCCTGTGGAAGAGCCACTGCAATTTTCCTACACACAGTACATATCACACTCACTTGATAGTATACCATTTTATCATGAGCATTTGGTATGCACACCCTACATGCTTGGGAATGATCAATAATATTGTGCCATGCCCAATCAACATCAATCGATTGCCATTTATAGTACCTGCATCATCGTCTGGGTCGGAGACAATCAGAAGATGATCCTCGTAAAACACCTTGGTCAGGGGTCACTTGAGGCTTTTGTCAATCTGTCCCCACTCTCTACATCACCTTCTTCGTCAGAATCCATATTGGTCCCTCAGACCTGATTCATGAAGTCCTTGATGGTGGGGTGGGAGGAGGGATCATACGAAGCAACTGGAGCTCACTCTAACAGGACAGAAATACCTTTGAAAGTTAAGAAGGCTCCTTCAAGAAAACAAAACAAAATGGGGAGGGGTTGGACACGAATTACTAGCCTATCTTACTCACTTCATCTTCTTGGACAGTTAGCAACGGTGTCGTAGGTTTGTTTGTGATGCTCTCAAAATGTCAGAATCAGGAATAGATCAATGTGATGCCCCCTATTATGTTATTAAAGATTACAGTTTTACTACTCCCTTTCGAGGGGATGGATTTTTTAATTTCTGCTTCTTTGCCTTGCGGACTAACTTCTCCAACTTCTTGTCGGGGACCAGGTCACTCTCGTTGAGAGCTGCACCACACACCGGACATTTGGCAACTGGTCTATGACTGGAAAACAAACAAACAAACAAGAACACTATTACAAGAAACTCCTGCAGTTGTTCACATTCAGTCAAGAAGGCAAGAAATCACTATACCAGGTATTCTCTGGTGATGATGTGATGTGTGATTAAGGGGCAATACCTCACATTATGCTTCATTAAGAGTGTTCACACTTCATTGAGGGTATGACAACATGAATCATGTGGTCCATTACTGCATTACCTTTGCCTTATATGGGCAATGATGGCAGATTTGGAATACGAATGCTTGCAAGCAGTGCTAGTGACTGGATCCTCATAAAACACCTTTGTCAAGGGACACTTGAGGCTTTTGTCCACCTGTCCCACCACCAAGTCACTTTCTACATCACCTTCTCGTGTCTCTTCTTCGTCGTCAGAGTTCATATTGGTGCCTCGGACCTGATCCATGAAGTCTTTGACGATGGGGTGGGAGGAGGGGTCATATGAAGTCTTTTGTGACAACTGGAGCTCACTCAAACAGGCCAGAAACACCTTTGAAAGTTCAGGAGGCTCCTTCAAGAAAGGGGGAGGGGGGGACATAAATTAATAGTAAAATATGACCCTTTAATACTCACTTCATCTTCCTGGACATCTGAATTGACCTGTTGCACTTTATCCATAGCTGCCTTTCTAAGGTTGACATCGTCTGAAAGCTTGGCAAACTCCAACAAGTACTGCTCAATTTCATCAACATGGTTACTGTACTTCTGTTCTTCTTCCTATGGTACAGCAAGGGGGTGGGATTAGACAATGATGGTGAACTGTCATCTATTTAATATACCTGCATGTCCTCAGCCATACTGATACCGCACTTCATTACTCCTTCTACTGTAGAGTTCAGTTTGTCCAGTTGGTCATAAGGTTGTCTAAGGTGGTTGCTTCTGGCCATGGCTAGCTACTTCCCGGCGCGCTCTTTTTCCGCGAATTTTTATCACCACGCCCTCCGTTAATTAAAAAAAAATAATTATAGAAGCATTGTGGTTTTTCTAGTGAATGTTAAACTTCTCGACAATTTTTTCATAGAGGCTATTGTTAAGACCTCGCACTGATTCAGCAAGCATCTTCCAACTTGGCTTCCCATATCGCACATAGTTGTAATTCAAGTCCAGCCATTCTTCCAATGCCAAAGAGAGACACTTCACCACATTTCCACAATTATTTTCTCTGATGATTGCAATGCAGTCAGTACTAAGATGCAGTCTGCCAGCAAGCCTTTCCCACTTGACAGCCAGTGACTTCACTTCATGGAAAACTTCTTGATGATCATCTTTGACTGAAAATAGACCAAACTCAAATGAAAGATTATCATACCACAATCATGTAAATCATTACCTAGTTCTGTCCTTTCTTCATCTATACTGGCAACTCTAGCACTTCCTTCATGGAGACTATCAGCTGAACCTGAAGGGACAGAAAATACACATGACAGCATGAACATGAAATGGTAGCTAAGTAGCTTTGTACCCAGGTGGCAAGGCCCGCTTCTTCTTTTTTTTGACTCTGCAAAAAGAGGGCCTGGGTATGAGGCTAGGGCTCCAGTAGCCATATTAGCTAGCTACCATGATCATTATTATTGACCGACCTTTGTCATACCAATATCTTCCTCGTGGTGGAATACGACTAGTTTTACGTGTTTTTTTGCAAGTAATTCTTTTTGCTTTTTTCACTTGATGGAGTTCATTGCAGAATTCACATCTGAGGCACATTATTGGTTTGACTCTCTCTTCATTATAGTGTAGATCCCTGAAAGACTTAACAATTGACTTCTCCACAATCTCACGAATGGTGCTACAAACTTCTTCAATTGATACTTCACGATCTTCACCTTGTGAGTAAGGAAAGAAATTGATCTCAAGATGTGAAGGATTGACTTTAATAGATATTTCATCTTCTTCAATTTCACGGGATATGACATTAAAAGACACTTGATCTTTGAATATCCTCTCTTCCATAAGTTGAAATTCAGCTTGATAATAGGTTTTGAGATCTGATTCCGGGGTCATGATGTGAGTAACCAGGACGCCAAACACACCTTTAGGACAATGTCTACGTTCAAATGTGATAGCCAGAGGTAAGATATCTGTGTGAAGAATTAAATTGGATTCTGGAACGTGATTAAGAACGCACGGCATGAAGTATTTCTTTTCCTGACCTTCTGGTGTGGGGAATGGAGCAATAATGCGGAGGTGAACCAAAAGCTGTAGAAACTCACTTGAGGTAATCTTGTCGTCAGTTTCAACAATGCTTTTGAAGGAAGATGCTGAAAAAATGCCCCTCTTCTTGAAATCATTTCTTTCTGTATCTCTGAGGGATGCAGAAGAGAAGGTTTTGATGATGAGATTGGTAACTTTATTGAAGAGAACTTGAGGCTCTTTAATGATAATGTGTCTCAAACCTTCAACATCAAAGTATCGGATGACACCAATTCTGAAGTGAAGGAAGTGTAGGAGGTCAATTACTTGGTCTCCTGTGATACCATACACTGCTGCCATGGCCTTGCATTCCTTGAGAGTCAATATGCATTCTTTTCTGAATTGCAAGTCGAGGCAGAATAACAGGTACTTGAGTGGGTATTGGATGGTGAACTCATCACGACCTTTGATCAAATTTTCGACTCGTCTTCGAACGAATGTGAAATCGTTGTCACTATCAGACATGTTATTGATAGTAAACATGACCTTTCCTTCATCTGGATCATAATACTCAACAAGGTGGCGAAATCCATTATTGATAAGCAATGAATCCAAGTGTCGATTCAGCTTGGCAATTTCGGCATCAACCAGATCCTTATCTTTGATTCTGGCTTGAAGCTCATCGATGTGAGTGCCAACAATAAATACAAGAGGCTTGTGTGTCTTGACACGGCTTTCACTCGATGTATCCATAGCATACACAGTAGACAAGCACTGGAGTAGGGCTTCTTCTGTAGTGATAGAAGAGGTGTAGTGGTTAGTAGACTCACTAGCACTAACCCTGTATTCGATGCTGAACTTTTCCTGAAATCCAAGATTGATATTGAAAAGAAAGAAGATGATAGATGGGCCAAATACGAGAAGACCTATAATTTCTTGGAACTCCACCTGGCCTCCGGTGTCCCTGAGGTACAGGGTAAAGGTTTTCTTGAGGTACTTCTTGAATTTCTTGAAGCCATATTTCTTAATCACTGAACGGGTGTTATCGTCAAACTTCAATGTGATAATTTTTGATTTGATTGGGAGACTGGTAGTCGTCTCTTCAATAGGGGGAGTGGTTGTTGCTGCAGTTAGACTGGCAGCTTCTTCTGCTGACTGGACTGGCATGTCAGGTATAACACTTTCTATAACTTCTTCGAATTCTTCAATATGCTCAGAGTGTGTCTCACGTCCAATATATAATTCAGTACTTTCTGGTTCGTTCCTATCCTCAAACCCAGGTCTTTTTGGGGCTAGTTCATTTCTAACATCCATTTGCCCCACAAATGATTCGTTGCATTCGGCTTCTTCCCAAACATCAGACTCTAGTATGTTAACCGCCTGGAGAGGGCACGATTTAGTTACGTCAATGTCGACCATAATGATGGTACCACACACTCCGGTGGAAGGGGAGAATTGCTTCCTCTGCCTACCTAGTAGACGATCCATGAATGAACTCTTGCCAGAGCCTGGAGGACCAACAAAGGTGGAGTGAGCCATTTTCCTTTCAATCTCTTTATCATTAGCAGCAGCTTCCTCAATAACCTTGATGAAGTCGTCTGCAACTGTTTCTTCATCAGCAGTTGTTGCTTCTTTATCAGCATTAGCATCTTCTATGTCTTCTGCATTTGCTGTTTCTTCCTCAGCATCTTCATCTACATCTGTTTAAAATAAATGGGCTTAAATCTCAAGAGCATTAGACAGGTTAAACAGTAGAATCCTGCTTAATGTGACCACTCCTGGGCCAGGAACAAGTGGCCTTTCCCTTTAAAGACAGAATAGGTTCTATTGGGACATGACAGAGTGATATTTAATGATGCATGGACTAACTAAATAGATTTCACTGTATGTAATAAGTGCTAGTCAAAGTGGTGCTTGGAGGTACAAAATTAGGTCACCCCTGGTTGATTAAAGCCCCCCTTCCAATATCATCTCCATCATTTTTACTATAGCTAGCCAGTTGGCATGAAATTTTGTGTGTCACTGAAATGACATGTAGTATGATTAGTATAGGTATACCTCTCTCTTTCCTTAGGACTTCACAAATGGCTGCAGCAGTATGTGCATCCCCTCCAAGACAGCATTGGCGCAGCAAGTTATTATAGGTGGCATGGACACCTTGCTTTTTCTTCCACTTCTTCAAGACTGCTCTCCTGTGGAGATAAATAACAGTCATTATTCATACCTTGATAGTTATAACAAGTAAACACTTGCAATGGAATCTTACTTACCTTATGAGATTAGGCTTATGGTGTTCTGTTTTGATATTGTATATATCACTAAGGGTTATTCCCAATTGGTTTGAGAGTTTCTTCTCCCAGTCCAACATGTAATCATCTGCTACGAAATGTAGGTCCCTGTCCATTTGATTGTCCCAGTCCAGCTGCTGATTTAGGAAGGGGCAGACAGAAGCAGGGAGCGATGACACATATGATACTAAATCGCCAGCTGAAGGAATGAATGCACGGTTCTTAATTAACAACCCCCTATAGAATAAATCAACAATACTCACATTCGTATAAATGAAGAGTTGAGTTATTCTTGATGATATAGTCAAATACAGTGAGGCCATCTTCAAAAAGTTCCTTTGTAGCAAAAAAAAGTTGCTGTCGTTGTGGTGAGATTTGAAATTTTGATTTACAATAAATACTGGACTTGATACTTTTGATGGTATCAGTTGGCTTTACAAGGAGGGTTATGGTTTCTTCATTCTTGGTCTTCACAAATATCTGTAACACTAGATGAAGCAGGTCATTGTCATGAATAGTGTAATCCGATAAAGAATATCCATCCATAAGTTGCTTCCCATCGAAGGCGAGTACTTGCTGATCAGGTGGGATTCCTTCCTTATCCTGGATCTTGGACTTAATAATTTCAGTAGTATCGGAAACCTTGACTTCAAGCTCGATGGTTTTGCCTGTAAGGGTCTTCACAAAGAGATGCATGACACCATGAAAAAGATGAAGTGTGGACTCATCATGAATATTACAATGTGACAATGTTTGGTAGTCCTTGAGTTTCTTCCCAGTAAAGATGAGACGTTGTTGATCGGATGGTATTCCTTCCTTGTCATGAATCTTTGACTTCACAGTCCTGATGGTGTCATATGCTTCTACCTCAAGGGTGATGGTTTTGCCATCATGGGTCTTTATGAGGATAGGCATGACTCCATGATAAAGATTTATGGTACAATCGGTATATATTAAGTATTCATGAATACTGTGGCCATCTTCCAGTAGCTTACCAGCAACGATGAGTCTCTGTTGGTCAATAGGAATCCCTACCTTGCCCCGAATCTTTGACTTGATATTCTCAATTGTACATCTATATCGTTCGAACTGAAGAGTGATGGTTCTGCCTGAAAGCATCCTCACAAATACACTTTTGATGCGAAATAAAACATGAAGGGTGGATTCCTTTTGGATGTTGTAATCTGATAATGTACAACCATCTTCAAGTTGCTTTCCAGCAAACACGAGTATCTGATTCTCAGGAGGAAAACCTTCCCTGTCCAGTAGCTTAGATTTGATGTCCTTGATTGTATCAGAAGTCTTAACATCAAGGGTAATGGTTTTGTCATGAAGAGGCTTCACTACAATTTGCATGCTACTATGCAGATATGACTCAAGATGAAGAGTGCAGTCATTCTGGATTTTGTAATCTGATAAACTATAACCATCTTCTAGTTGTTTCCCAGCATATGTGAGTCTCTGTTGATCAGAAGGAATACCTTCCCTGTCTTGGATCTTAGACTTGACATTCTCAATTGTATCGAATGCCTCCACCAACAGAGAGATGGTTTTGCCTGTAAAAGTCTCTACAAAAATTTGCATGACATTATCCATATTCAATATAAGTTGAAGGATAGGCTTCATCTGGATGTCATAATGTGATAATGTATGATCATCTTCAAGTTGCCTCCCAGCAAAAATGAGTCTCTGTTGGTCAGGAGGAATACCTTCCTTGTCCTGGATCTTTGACTTAATATTCTCCACTGTATCAGAAGCCTCAGCCTCAAGTGTGATGGTTTTGCCAGTAAGCGTCTTCACAGAAATTTGCATGCCAGGACGTAATACTAAATGAAGGGTGGACTCCTTCTGAATGTTATATTTTGATAATGTAAGGCCATATTCAAGTTGCCTCCCATTAAAGAAGAGTCTTTGCTGGTCAGAAGGAATACCTTCCTTGTCCTGGATCTTTGACTTGACATCCTTAATTGTATCAGAAGCTTCAACCTCGATGGTGATGGTTTTGCCAGTAGGCATCTTCACAAACATTTGTATGCTAGAACGTATATGCAATACGAGATGAAGGGTGGACTCGTTCTGAATGTTATAGTCTGATAATATAAGGTCATCTTCTTCTAGTTGCCACCCAGCAAAGATGAGTGTCTGTTGGTCAGGAGGAATACCTTCCTTATCCTGGATCTTTGACTTAACATTCTCAATTGTATCAGAAGCCACAACCTCAAGGGTGATGATTTTGCCAGTAGGCATCTTTATAAAAATTCGCATGTCAGATCGTAAACGCAAAACGATATGAAGGGTGGATTCCTTCTGAATGTTATAGGATGATGATGTACGGCCATCTTCAAGTTGCTTCCCATCGAAGATGAGTCTCTGTTGGTCAGGAGGAATACCTTCCTTGTCATAGATCTTTGACTTGATATTCTCAATTGTATCAGAAGCTTCAAATTCAAGGGTGATGGTTTTGCCAGTAAGGGTCTTCACAAAAATTTTCCAAGTGTGCATATAAAGGGTGGACTCCTTCTGAATGTTATAGTCTGATAATGTACAGCCATCTTCAAGTTTCTTTCCAGCAAAGAAGAGTCTCTGTTGGTCAGGAGAAATCCCTTCCTTATCCTGGATCTTTGACTTAACACTCTCAATTGTATCAGAAGCTTCAAACTCAAGGGTCATGGTAATTGAGCCAGAAAGCGTCTTCACAAATATTACACTTTCCAGATGCAATACAAGATGAAGGATGGACTTATTCTGAATGTTATAGTCTGATAATGTACGGCCATCTTCAAGTTGACTCTCAGCAAAGAAGAGTCTCTGTTGGTCAGGAGGAATACCTTCCTTATCCTGGATCTTTGACTTAATACTCTCAATTGTATCAGAAGCTTCAAACTCAAAGGTGATGAGTTTGCCAGTAAGTGTCTTAACAAATATTACATTTTGCACAAGATGAAGGGTAGACTCCTTCTGAATGTTATAGTCTGATAATGTAAGGTCATCTTTAAGTTGCCTCCCACCAAAGAAGAGTCTCTGTTGGTCAGGAGGAATACCTTCCTTGTCCTGGATCTTTGACTTAACACTCTCAATTGTATCAGAAGCTTCAAACTCAAAGGTGATGGTTTTGCCAGTAAGTGTCTTCACAAATATTACATTTTGCACAAGATGAAGGGTGGACTCCTTCTGAATGTTATAGTCTGATAATGTAAAGCCATCTTCAAGTTGCTTTCCAGCAAAGAAGAGTATTTGTTGGTGAGGAGGGATACCTTCCTTGTCCTGGATCTTTGACTTAACACTCTCAATAGTATCAGAAGTCTCAACTTTAAGGATGATGGTTTTCACGGTAAGCGTCTTCACAAATATTATCAAGCTAGTGTGCAAATAAAGTGTGGATTCCTTCTGGATGTTATATTCTGATAATGTACGACCATCTTCAAGTTGCTTCCCATTAAAGAAGAGTCTTTGTTCATTAGAAGGAATACCTTCTTCATCTTGAAGCTTAGACTTGATGGTCTTAATTGTATCAGAAGCCTTAACCTCAAGAGTGATGGAGGTTGGATTTGTAGGGGTTTCCACAAAGATATTATAACTGTAATTATTATAGACAGCAATAGTTAAAACTCAGACCTTTTCCCTTCCCCTGCCTACCAATAAGGGTAGACTACGCCAGACTATTTAATCCCAGGGTCACACAGTGCATATGTACATATGTATGTACGTGTACAATGCTAAAATAGGACTTGGAGGCCATGGGACCATTCATGTTGCCAAAGGCTGGTGATGAAATACAGTGCATGGCACACTTAAGGTTGGTGATGAAATACAGTGCATGGTGCACTTAAGGCTGGAGTAATTTGTGAACTTGTGCTCCTTAGCGTATTGTAGTTAAGATGGTGACTTGTGTCTGACTTGTGGCAAATCAAGCTCCCTGAATGCTTATCTCACACTCAGCCATTCTAGAGAATTCTTGCTGAACCACTTTTTACTGTGCAAAGAATGCAATACTGCAACTATATAGTCTCATACCAGGCCCTGCTTTTTTCACAGGACGGTGGAAAAGTGAGAGGGCCTGCATTAATTGCATACACATGCTCCCACGTGCACGTCCCTTACACATATCGTAATAAACATTACATGATGAGATCTGAGTCAGCAGCTCTAGATAGAGACTGTTCTGTCGCTTTTGCTCTTTCTGCGCTAGATTCAACTCACCTTACTCTGAGAAGCGTTCTTTGCAAGCTGTTAATGAAAGAAGTGCTGCTACCAACTGGTTAGACAAGAAGAGTCATTGCTACTTGTTTTCAACCATAAGCTTGACTTGAGAGGGATAGTACTGTCTCAGTTTATTTTGCTGATGTGGATCAGGTCTAAAGCTAAGCTGATAGAACGTGCTGATGCATGATGCAATAGCACTGCAGCAGACCAGCTCTAGTTCACCAGTTCTTCATTGCGGACGGTGTGTTTGTTTTCGCCCTATTTCAGCTGGGACAACCCCACCTAGTACTGAACAAGGAGCAGCAGCAAGTAATTCTCTCCATTCGTTTGTTCATTGGGGAATAGTGGAGAGCTAAGGCTGTGATCATCTCCTCTGGATTTAAGGGAGAGCAGTTTATGGATAAAGAAATTCTTGCCACTATGAATAATTTTAAAAGTGCCAGTCTTGTCTTCTCTTCTCCAGAGAATTTCATTGCAATGGTTTTCTTGGTATCTTATAGCGCATGCTCATACACGTAGTTACATGCTGTGACATCACACACCATCATAAAGTGTAATGGCAGGAATTTTGCGTGAAATTTTTTTTGAAATTTTTGGCGCATGCACAAACAGTGCTCTATTTCCCGCCTCTGCATCATTTTAGAGTCTAGGTACAATAATTGACACCAGGCCCTCTCACTTTTCCACCGCCCCACAAAAAAAGTGGTGGCCTGGGTACAAGGCTATACTGCAATCTGATTGGGCGTGCAACTGGTATAACTATAACATGCACCATGCACAAAATGCTGTATAATGACACCAAGCTCTTTCCCTTCCCCCACCCACCAATAAAAGGGGTCGGCTATGCTAGACTATACTACAAGGGATTTATAATGGGGAGAGAATAGTCTCGCGCGGGCCAGACTCTCACACGCAGAAGAGAGAGTCTGGTCAAACTCCTATACTGACTTTGTTTTGCTGAGTAAGCAGCAGTGTGCGCCGCGCATAGAAAATCGCGTCACAATACGTCATGACTCAGTCGAAATAGTGCAAGCAAAAGGATGGCTCAAGATTTCTTGAAGCTATTCAAGAAGGTGGACGTAGGCTTGGCTATTCAATTCTAAAAATCATACAAATAGAAGCAGTAAGCTCCTTCATGAAGGGACGATTGCTATCAATTGCATGCAGCTAGATAAAGAGGCAGCAATTACCTGCTCGCTAAGTAAAGACTACACGTGCACTCAAATTTGATGACGTACTTACATGTTCTGCGCATGCTATCCACGATTTTCATGGATTTCTAGAACAAAGTCAGTACAGAGGTTTTTGGTTGACCAGTAGAATTTGTGCATGTGCAAGATAAATTCAAGCGAGCAAAATATACTGTCAATGGTCTTAAATTTTGCGAGCACTCATCAATACCCGGTACCCCCATTCAATGAGGCAATCTTTGAAGCCACACCCACAAAACTTGCTCGACTCAATTAAGGATGACCTCCCTCCTCCCTCACAAAAATTGACACTGATGATCAACTTTCCTGACCTATTGCATGCTAGACCCCCTAAAACCTGTATTAGCTCACGAGACTGGCTAACTACTAGCGTATCTGATTAGAACATCTCACGGGCCGAGCTACGAACTCACCTTTGAGCACCAGCCATGATCGACAAGCCACACCCATAGATACTATTATTGCCACACCCAAACATATGCATATACGCATGCGCATTACTGAATGAATAAATACTTAGAAGCAAAAATCGAAAAAGAGAAAATCGAAAAGAGATCTATATGTACATAATGATGGACATAAACAAGGTGATAAAGTAACATGTATATAACACCATCTAAATCATACAAGTCTTACACAGCAACAGAAATGGAAAAAAACAAAAAAAACAAAAAAACAATGTACAATGGACAAAGAAAATAAAACTGTGTGATATTTTTTGATACACATAATAATAGTGCATAATTATTATACAAATAAAAAAACAGAAAAAAATGATGGATTTCCAGCTACTAGCTATTATTGTCAACTACATTAATTTTCTTTGACATACGGTACAGGAAACATTCCCTCCTGACCATTACACTTTCCTCTCCACCAATTCGGATCACTCTTGTCCAAAACTGTTATTTGGTCTCCTTTGCGCAACCTCAACTCACCCTCTTCCTGAGGATCGAAGTCAAATGCTGCTACTACAGTAGACACCTGAATAAAATCACATGACAATCACATGATGTAAAACACATCACATGATGTAGAACACTGGTATACACATCTCTAGCTCTGGTATACAGTAGGAAGGTGTGCTACTCTAGAGCAAGACTGACAGCCACTTACTACTGTTGCCATGTCCCTGAGGTAGATAGTCTGTGTCCGGCTGACTGAGGATGTTCGGTGGTAGTCTACTAACTGGTTGAGGGAGTTGAATTTCACTACCCAGAGGAAATATTTCCCAGCGCCGTCTCGAAGAACTTTAAAGTGCTGCACACCACCACCGAATCTGACGAGTGAAAAAGATGCAGTGAAAGTATTGTGTTTATATGAAATAGAAACCTTGTACATCTGCCACACCCATGACAATAGTATTCCTGCCAATGAACAGGACACCCAACTTGATAAGTACCACATACACTTTACAGTGAAACATTCATTCCCATTAGAGAGATTGTCAACTGGATCCTACCCTACTCCCCCCGGCCCCAAACTCACACATATATCACCCTGCTCTTTGGGAAGTTTCTTCTTGGAAGGAATAAATTTACCTCTAAAAAATGATTCAATTTTATTATTCAATTTCATTATCCAGTTTTTGATAACAATTTCTTTTTCTTCTTTTAGTTCCACCCTTTACCAAATAGAGCTTACTTGACAGAGAGAGAGAAGTCTCCAGGGGTGCTTTCACTTTCTCTTATAAGGAAAGCTCCATCGTGGGGTTGCTTCATTAAGATCTCCTCTGCTTTTGCCCTTGTTATCCGTCCATGGTACCACCTGGATGAAACCATAAAATTGAATTGATTCTCAATCAAGTAATCACATCTCAGCTACAGCACAAAAAGAAGCTGGTCAACAAGACATAATTGTACTTCCCACATACCAACTTCTTAAAACTAATGTTCTATTTCTTGCCATTTGGCTCACTTGAATCAAATGACACACTCCAAGAAGTATACCATGACATGTAGTGACTCATGATCACACCACAACATGTGGGTGACCGACTGACCAACTGACTTACTCGTGGTCCTTCATCTGAATGTAATTCTTTGGAATGAGTCCATCTCTCCCGTCCTGTTCTGCCTTATACCAGTGCTTGTCTTCCTCTGTGTTCAATACCTGCACAGGTGCATCCACACACATACAATCATACATACACATACAACCTTGAGATCCTGAGCACACACACACATACAAGATCAAAGCATCTACTAACTGCATCAAAGGAAATTCCCTCCATCATTGTAAGACATGCATTGTGTTGTTTTCAGGCTGTTGGCTACTCTTCAAAGTGACATATAATTACAAGGGTCATTTCCTCTAATCATAGTGTTTAAAATAGGATGGTATTACCATAGAAACAGTGGCCTCAGCCCAGGGAAGCCGATATAGAAACACTAACAATTCATAAGAACAGTGGAGTCTTGGGAGGATGTAATATTAAGCATGGAAACGGAAAGGATTAGTGGTTTTCATTCAATTTTCAAAAGATTTATGCACAGAGCAGTAAGTGTTGTGTTGCTCAGGGACTGAAAGTGAGTTTCCTCCCTGTTGTCTAGTATAAGGTACATGAGGCATGTACAAGGGTGTGGAGACGTCTTAAAAAGTGACAAAGTGTCCCAGAAATACCACAAGTGCTATTAACTTCTTAGGAGGGGGGACACCCCATGGGTCCCAGTGGAAACATAGACTCATTGACCCCACTATTCACTGATGAGAAAGCTGACACCATCTATAAAGAGGCTATAGCAATAGGAAGGATGTGAACAAACGTACACATTCACATCTGTCATTCCATTTTGTTAAATAAGAGAGGAAATAGTTTTGGGGAAACTAACACAAAACAAACAAGTCTGGAGGCCATTTCCTGTAGCAGAGCCACACTGCAATTTTCCCAAGTAAGGACATCAAATCAATATCCCCCTAGGTTGTTAGTCATACCACACAGTGCACACCACACTAAGTACACCAATCAACTTGGTATGCACACCCTGCTTGGGTGCGTTGTTTCCAGCACTATGCCACGCCCAATGAACATCGATTGACAGCATTTACCCTCTGCCATTTATAGTACATGCATCATGGATCATCCAATCCCAAGAGATTACACATCAATGACAACATCATGTGTATACTTGAAAGAGCCTATCCCAAATCTTACCCCATGAAAGTGAGTCAATCCCAAATGATACATAACATACATACATAACATACATACATACATACATACATACATACATACATACATACATACATACATACATAGCTACAAATAAGATACTCAATTTGATTGGTCATTATAAAGATTTGGTCGGACATTCAGTAGTAATACTCAAATTAATTTTGGTCAACCATTTCCAAGAAATTATTGGAAAATGAGAAGTTATTTCTAGCTCTGCATACATACATACAGTGCATGTTGGAATTTAGAGGACAAACTAACACTCTAGTTTTCTCACACGCAAAGTAACATAAAGCGTGTACCACCTCGTGACAGAGCCTCCAGGCTCACGCTGAATCCACGAGTGCGACCAATGGGATGGTATGTGTACAGACAGCCCGTTCTGTGCTTGCACCTCATGCCAAACTCACTGGATTAGTGGTCAAATTTAGCCGTGCCAAGAAGGAATTTTCAATTATCGCTACTCGGCAGTTCCAAATACACCCGCAGACCCACACCAGCCTCTGTCCCAGTCCTTCATAATCCACAAAACTGAGCTTAACCAATAACTACAGTGGGTAGGTCTCTACTAATTAGAGACAGGCAGAATAACTACAGTGGGTAGGTCTCTACTAATTAGAGACAGGCAGAATTTGATATCCTAATGCCTACAGGTGAGCATAGGCAGTACAGTAATCACAACAGAAACTCTATCGATCATCAGAAATCCTTAAAAGTATACTCATAGACCTTTTCAAAACAAGTGATCTAACACATGCACACGAATGTATTGTTGACACATGTAAAGCAAACCACTGCACAATTAAGATCCCTAATACACAGGAGCCATTTAATAATCTGTGTGTGCTAAGATAAGTGTGTATTAATTAGAATCATGTTTACAACGGCCATTATTTGTTAGAAGTATGGAGGAGACCAGCCGTGATAGAGCACAACTTTCATGGAACAAGTAAAGTTTAATGGATGAGCAACACTCCACTACTTCCTGCAGAGAGACTGTTTAACACATGTTATCCTGAGACACTGGCAGGGTCAACAGGGTCTAACACACAGTCAGCATTATCAGTGGTTTACTGGGGAATTTAGGATGTGTTATTGTGCTCATTCATCAAGTACCTGCTGTTTTATGAATTCATACTCATAACGTGGGAATCATCAGAGTGGGGACATCAATTAGACAGCTTATTATTCCTGGGTATAATATTCTTTATCTGCTGTGATAACAGGCCACCTCTCTTCCATTGTTGTTGTTATTGGTTTTTTTCATCAACGACATTCCCCATTGTTACAACATCTTCCAACATATACTTCAGCTCATCAAGTGCAAAGGTCAAACATTAAGTGGTGCAACAGTGCTGTACTTGGTAAAGTATTGTACACAAGCAAGACTGTACATCCTGATCCTTGATGGTATCAGTGAGGTCCCAAATGTGACCTGTACTTACACAGATGATGGCCCCAGGCTTGTTGGACAGAGTTTAATAACAGAGCAGGTTACTTTTTTAAAAGTTTCATCCTCACTTACAAAAATGTGCTGGACTCTGGAACATTATAGTAGTACATACTCTATCCAGATACAGGAGTGCTCCCCTCACAGCCTGGGCTGATCCTAGCATGCCCTCACCCTCTGAAGATATACACGGAGCCTGGGCTGACATTGCATGCCCTCCCCCTCTGCTATCCCATCTCTCTTATCCATAAACACAGAATTTTCCCTCTTAGGTAAACATCCATTAGAGACAATGCTATGGAGTCCCAAAGCAAAGGTCATGGGTCAACTCTTCTCTGCTTAACAGAAGTATGCTCTGTGCTTCCCTTAATAATGAGTGAGTCCCAGCTCTGACATAGCTACCTCATCAAACTACAAGAAGCTCATTTATAAAACATGTCACATATGCACCACACCAACTTTCATACAGATGCTCTCCCCTTCCACACAAGGAAAGAGATCAGCTGTTATAAAACCAACAGCATGTCAGCTACACCACTCTGCCATCATCATCTTACCTTCAATACTGATCCCTTTTTGAATGATAGTTCATCATCAGCAGTGGCATGAAAGTCATGCAGAGCTATTGCCTCCATGATCTGTCACAGTAGCTTGATCAAATACACACCTGACTAGAAGCTATCACGTAACACCTGCATACACAACACAGGTGCAAAATCCGCTAAACTCTATAATTTAGGAGTCGTCTTAAAAATAGATGCTACTCGTTGTTCTTTGACTATCGATGGCTCAGAGACTTACTGCAGGATACACTATACCTCTAGGAAGCTTGGGTTTCTACTCGTTCACTTGCTGGTCACAGGTTGGGCTGGATAGAGGGGATTTACAGACAACTCTTAGTGGCCATCTTAGGAAGTTCATTCGTAGCTGCGCACGTGATTACCGAATGAGGTAATTATGTAATTATTCAATGGGCGGGCGCGGCTCTCCGATCTAAATAATTGGATGATGATTAATAGTTTTTTCTGCTGCCTTTCTTCTTCATATTTGCAGAGCATTGAGGACAGTACCACTTTCCCTTGGGAGGCTCTGAGATGCTTACGCAACCATAGTG
Source organism: Crambe crambe (assembly GCA_963924555.1). Lineage (NCBI taxonomy): Eukaryota > Metazoa > Porifera > Demospongiae > Poecilosclerida > Crambeidae > Crambe > Crambe crambe. The sequence goes on along the minus strand of OZ004594.1, from coordinate 1,288,795 downwards.
GAACCACTCTATGGGACACTGCAATATAAAAAAGAAAACCCAGTTGATTCACTGCATTGTTGGCATGCGTGCATAAAAGGTGCATAGACACCATTTTTCACATACCCACCTCAGAGTTATCACAGCCAACCATCTCACCATAAGAAACCTGTACATAAAACGAAGTACATGTCAGACCACACACACACTGTACATAGCTATTTGTGTTTACCTGATTGCAGAGACAGTATCTTGGTTCGTTGGGGTCAACCATCCACTCACTAGGCTCAGTCATAATCGATTCTGCCAGAATCGGTGATGGCTGGTTGATAAGTGACCTAGTAGTGTAGTGATAACAGAGAGGGATGGATTTCACAGTTTGGATACTTTTAGTGCTTTCATCTATGTTCACTTTTAATGGCAACATTATTATGTACTGCATATTATTGTAAATTGACAAGGTAACGTTGAGAATCTTAAGAATGTCTAGTGGCATAATCACACTCCTGGGATATTTCATGTGATGACCTTAAAACAAATAACTGACCTTTTACGCTGAGGCTTTGTATCGGAAATACTGAAGGCTAGTGGGGGCTTCCCCCCTGTGCCGGCATAGAGCGAAGAGGGTGTAAAGTTGTCGTCAAGATCCAGCACATCAGAGTCAATATCGGCAGGACCGGGCAGACTCAACACCGATTGCCTCTCTTTTTCACGCCTAATAAGGGAAAGATAACATCATACGTCTTTAAAAGGAAACAAAAGTGTAAGAATCTTCCACCCACTAAAAATGAATCAAAATAGCCACACCCACTGGAGTGCCACCTGAATTCAATCACTCCACATTCCTTCAACCCCCCGAATGGCAGACCTACCACATCCCAATGCCCTCGGAAAAAATAAAACACTTCTTGCATTGTTAATAAGGCAGAGCAGTCAAAACAGTGAATTAGTTGGTTTTGGGTGAAGCAAATTGGATTATTGTGCATCTTGGCTCACGATGCTGCATATGCTTCAACCACTGAATATGGAATCTATGGATACGACTAGCACAGCATTCCATTGAGGGGCTGTATTTGAATATAAAAAAGTCTGGCCGAGAGCCATAAGTTGTAGTTTCAGCTGGTGACTGAACCGGAGAGAGTGAGCAGTAAAATGAAGCATCAAAGCTTGCTATTGATAAGAATTCTACTTGCAATTCTCTTGCTCTTTGTCAGAAATGGTGAGCACTTGTAAAATGTACTTCTGATATTTTTACACTAAATCTCTGCAGTAGCCGCACACAGTAGAGAATGTATTCATAATCTCCCTCCGTTTGTCCACCAAGAAGAACGTGAATGCCTGTTGCTACCTGTGGGGATTCAAGCCCTGGTACCCACCTACAGTTTCTCTTGTCCGGGGATCATCAAAAAATGGGGGGTAGCTGTGGAAAGGAGAGGAAGAAATAGTATTCACTTACAAGTGTGGAGACCCTCTAGAATGATACAAGATTCATATGATCTCGTTGGTGCAAATGTATTCAATTTCGAACCACTTGATGGAGAAAAGTTAGTCTATTTTATGCCAGATGAGAGACGTCGTTTGACAGTGCAAGATGGAGATGTAATTGGGTTATACCTGGAGGATAGTTCCTCCACAACAGACAATTTCAGAGTTCAGTGTCACAGGAATGTGACTGGATCAGTAGCGCACTATGTTCACTCCAATGCACCTTTCAGCTCGATAACCCCTGGCTCACTCAATACCTTCCTCTTCGATGCAGCACCTATCATAACAGTCCATCTGGGTAAGTCATATTTACAAACATCTAACACTGAAGCTGCCGTGGTATTTTGAAAATACCAGGCGACATTGCAACCAAAACCAGCTCTCATTGAATTGAGTTGATCGGTTTTCACCTTCCCTTGTTTGACTTTCACATATGCACTAAATAAACCCTGCTCATACTGTGTATATATATATTGGTTGGGAAGGGAAACACAGTAAAACTCCCAATAGCACCTTTCCCCTAAAGTGACAACTGCAGAGCTTATGATATCATGTCCGGTCAATATCATCATAAGCACTGCACTGCACTGCACTGCACTGCACTGCACTGAAGATAGATACACAAAATGAAATTTGTGCATTAAATAATTCTAGTTATAATAACATAGTGGATTTGGATCAAACAAAGTTTACTCACTATGTGTGTATACACAATTATAATGTTATGATAATTAACATCAAAATTGCTAAAGCAGTAGTCTAATCTGAAAAATGATCTTGAGAAGAACATCTGCACAAGACAAATCCAATTTTGATGCTGTTTCATACACACAGAACCTGTCCTGGCTAGCAACCAAGTGTCCGTCTCTCTAATTGCGCTCAGCCAAGCAGTAGAATCAGCACCACGCGCCTTATAAGTCCTATTTAGTGCAGTTATGAGCCAGGGAAACGTCTCCAATGCTATTCACTATCCATAGTACTTTTACCATGAGATGTACACTACACACCTAACAACACTTAGCAACTAAAGTAACCACGAACATCACTTCTGAAGCTGTAACTTTACAACTGCCCTCTTGTCATTAAAGATCTGGAATCCCAAAAGAATGTGATGATGTGTGATTTGAACGAAGGATCAGGCAACTTGGCACGTAGAGGTTGTTCGCCTCGCCAAAATTGAATAAGGATGGTAGTTCCGAGAATTCATCTGCTCCATCCATTTAGTACAGTCTTAATGTAATTATAGCCTATACTTGTTTGTATATTCCTTCTGCAGATCTCTCATCACTTACTAGTGATCTACCGCCACCCAGTGTGGATCCAGCCATGACCACACCCTCTGGACAAACCCCACCCATCACTTCATCCCCTATCAAACATTCTTCCACTTCACAGCAAATATCGACTGAAAACATACCCACAATTAACGGGGCCACACCCACCAATGGAAAAGACCAAGCCACCAGCGATCCTATCGTTTCAAACTCCTCGTTTCCGACCAACATCATCACAATAAAGCAGGACTCCACATCATCCGCAACTAAACCATCAAAGAATACCATAAAGACGACCTCCATGACTCTAGTTACAACTGAGAACAGCAGTACCAAGGATCAGGTCATCATTGGGTGTCTGGTGGTGCTGGGCGCTCTGTGCTTGAGTCTACTGGCACTGCTGATGACCATGCTGTGCTTCAGGAAGAGGAGACAGCATCCATGGAATTCAATAAAGAACAGAGCACCTTCTATGACACACTGCTCACCGATATTACACATGGACCAAAAAAGTATGGAGAAAGAGTATTTTTATACTGTATGAATTGATTGTTGACCTCTCTCTCTCTCTCTCTCTCTCTCTCTCAACAGACAACTCTAAACACATTGACGAAATACTACTGACTGAAAACCCGGCCTATGACCACACCCATATAGGAATGCTGACTAGCTTTGACTGGCTTTCACCACTGGACAGAGCAAAGCTGCCGATAAAACGGGCACACGACTATGAGATTCCAATAGGTGCAGTCCCTTCAAAGAAAAACCAGAAACTAGAGCAAAGCTTCCATTACTACGACTTTCCAGCAAATTTCCTGCAGAGTACTCATCTCTATGAAGAAGTTTGACACAATGAAGACCCATCACCTCCATTCACACGACATGAGTGAATATGTACGACATGGCTACAATTCAACTTGCAATCCTGTATCAAACCCTTTCTATGTAACTGCTGTTCACATTAATTTTGATTATCTTATTATTCCAAGGTATTTGATTGTCCAAATGAGAATTTTTAACTGACATGTACACATACCTGGAGTATTTTATGCGGGAGAAGGGAGCAGGGGACGCCCTGGTTGAAGGAGAGGGGCTATAGTCGTCAAAGTCCCCATTCATGAGATCATCGTGTAGCATGACTGAGTGCCTATTCCGTTCTAAATTGAGAAAGGTTAGATTATTGCACAGTATGAGGAGCTATGGTTGCCTTGACAACGTACTTTGACCTGTGACAGGTTTCTCAGGAGTAGGTGGGCGATCCAAAAGATAAGATTCTGTTATTAAAAAATAATATTATGTAGTGACTACTGGACTAGCACTTCAAGCTAGCCCTTGCCACTCACTCTGTTCTAGAATTTCTGTGATTCCAGCAGTGTCTGCCTCCAACTCAATCGTAAACCTACTCAAGTCCTGATCCACTCGCCGCAAATGTCTATCAAGCTGAAATGAATGAGAGTAGCTATAGTAATAATAAAATGGTGTTTCATTCCTTATACCAGGTCATGTATCTGATTGCTGAGTTTAATCTTTTCTTCCGAGTCCTTCAACACTTTTTCATATTCCTGGAAATGAAATACCAGAATCACTTACAACTTATTATGTGTCACATGACTCTCACCTGACAGAGATTCTGGTACTGTTGCTCACGCAATTCAGGTTTGTTGTTTTTCCGACAGAGAGTGAAAAAGGTCTTACTCCTGTCATTGAGGCTTTCTAATTGACCTAATGATTATACATTATACTGCAATCCAAAGACACAAGCCCAAACTATTACCTTGAACATGTTCATCTAGCTCTCTGATTTGAAGAAAACGAGACTTGAGCTCAGCAGGTAGAAACTCAATTACTGATAGAAGAAGGGATCATTTTTACCATTCTATGGTTCTATAGTAATCACTCACTCTCCAAATAATCTTCTAAGTAATGCATTTCTTCTGTTGTTTCTGCACTCAAATTCCAAATAATGCACACTCGCTTCCAATTAATGCACATCATTCTTTGGAAAGGGAAAGGAGTATGATAGCTGATTGGTAGCTAATGGCTAAGATATTATGCAAAAGGACACCGCTAACAGCAAAACAGCTGAACTTTCTCCAGATTCATATCGCAAGGGAGAGAAAAAAGACTGAAGAAGGTACTCATAGCAACAGTGGGTATTATTCATTATCTGATATCCAGCTTTAGGAGTCAAAGAAGTCATTGATAAAGCTTCTCCATCTTCTGATGGGTCCAATGAATCAGAAAACAAATCAGCAGCATCAGAAAATGGGAAAGAAGAGGAGAAAGGTCCTCGTCAGAACCTGGAACGACCTGCTTCAGGAGAAGGTGTGACCTTGGATCAACCTGAGGGCAAATCTGCTGAAAAGGCAAAGGATAGTGAGCCAGAGACACCGGAAGACATTGCTAAACAGGTATCATGTCATGTCATCCCGATACTCTCTCTTTTTGGAATTAAATTCAGACCCAACTCCAAATTTGATTCCAACTGCAGATTAGATCACTTCAAAGTCATTTGGAGTCTCTCAAGGCAGAGAAGCACCGACTCTTCCAGCAGCTGAAGACAGTTCTGCATGAAGAGGACGAGAAAAAAAGAATGAAAGAAATGGAACAGAAACAGTATGTGAACTAGGTTGTCATATGATTATCATGTGATATCACTTATAGGGAGTTAGAGAGATCAGTAGGAGCAGATTTCACATCTCCATCGGATCCTAGACTAATTCAGGTATGTGTATATTTGGATGTACAAAAACTGACAATTGTGTGAGGAGCTTTCATCTTTTGGAATGCACATGCAGTCTTCAGGTTTGACCCACAAACACTCTCTCCCTGGCTCTCCAACCAACGCAAGCCCCTTGGGGCCCCCACCAAAGAAGCAAGCTCAGCGAGGACCTCTTCTTCCCACGCCAGAGGCACCTGTACCTTATATGAGACAAGGTAGAATATGGTGGGCTTTAATAAGAGTTTTTGAATATATATATATATATATATTAGGAAGTGGGGGTTCTTTTCATCCTCGATCAAGTTCCGATTCCTATCACCCTACTCCTCATCCACCTTATACTCCCACCCATCACATCCAACCTTCAGGGATACAGAGGGCACCCTACCAGGATCAGAGGGTACAAGTCCACGCCCATCAGGTTCCACAAGACATTCACATGCAGAGTGTGCACAGTTCACACCCCTCCATCAACCCTCAGAGCGCTGCAGCCGCTCATGGAATTACTTACATCCAGCAACCTCAATACCAAGGTTAGTATGTGCGGTCTCTAGCTATAAAATATTTTAAGACTGGGACCTAGGGTTTTACTCTCTGTATATTACTTTCCTATAGCTGTGCCTCCTGTGGTTGGAAGTTATCAGTATACCACCTCCTATAGCAACATGGCTGCTGGCCAACCAGTAGTCCAGTTATCATACCAACAACAGCCACAACAACAGCAACAACAACAACAGCAACAACAACAACAACAACAACAACAACTAGTTACATCTCTTCCTCCACAAGGTTACCAGGGGCTTTCTCATGACATTCACATGACTCACCAGGTGTACGGCCAGCCTGGGTCACATGACCTCATGATGCAGACTCAATTCCAAGGTCACGAGGTTCAATTACAGGGACATACTCATTACATATCCCAGGTGTGTACATATGTGAGCTAGGTGGCTTTGTAGCCAGGCCCAGATTTGCACCTAGCAAGGAATAATCTTGTATAATAACTTAGAATGCTGGAGGTCAAGTTGTAACTGGAGGTCAAGTTGTAGCTGGAGGGCAGACATACCCTGAACAGCTGATTCAGCCCCAGGGGTACTCCGGCAGCACTAATGTACAAGACCCCAGGCAACAAAAATTGCTAATGGAACATCAGCGGACTGGAGCACCTTCATTGAAGCCTACATATACCAAACCGGTACATTTAGATTTTTTGAATTCGGGTGTGCTAGCTATTGGGTGCAAATTTTCTCTCTCATTCAGGAGAGCCATCAAGCATCACCATCTTCACGAGATCGTAAACATGATTAACAATTTGGCAACTTTCTTCATTCATTGTACACTTGTTAATTACCACAAAAGATGATCTTACTAAATCTATTATGATTTTCTATAAAATATATCACTGTCAGTTTCTCCTCGCTGTCTGTTCTTGTACCAACAGGCCAACACCACATAAACAATAAATGCTAACACAGCGTAGACCACATACATGAAATAGTACCAGAAGTCACAGGTCAGGGGTGGACCAATGGAGGTTTTAGAGAATACGAGGATCAGTGTTTCGGCAAGTGCTGAAGCCACACCCCACACAAAGAAAAACAGTCCTATCATCATCCCACGCATCTTATGAGGAGACTGAGCATAAAAAAATTCCAAACCTACATAAAAGGAAATATATATATAAGCTATTGACCCACCCATAACTAGCTGCATGTACCATGCACCTTATATAGTATCGACAATAATTATAGTTTTACTGCAAGATATGTTGAAAACTTACATGTAACATTGATAAAGATTTCAGCCAGCGTGCTCAGAAAGAGAGGAATTATGATCAGATAATCGGGTGCTGAATTATGCACATAATGTTTCGTGGAATCACTGAAGTTAGCTGTGAACATGCACTGGTCTACGTCTGTTGTGTGATGTTCTCTATTTGCTCCCACTGCACTGAGGATCAGTGATGTGAGTGCTGCTAAACCAGCCAGAAATAAGCCCACTCCAATCTTCTTCAGCATATTGGGTATGTATTCTCGAAAGAAGGGATAAAGGACGTGGTTCAGTAAGGGGATAACTAGTAGGATCATCACCTCACTGAAGGAGAAGATGAATTTGTCAGAAAATATGCAGTTATTTATTGCTGTGCTGGTGGAGCTGATATTGAAGAGAACTGGATTCAAGTCATGAAGTTGCAAATCAATGATTTGGAGGACCTGCAGAAATGAAAGAAAAATTTACCCAACAAGATGAAATAGATACAGTATGTTAACCACTTACCCCCATGAATAAAACCAGACCACTCATAATGGAAAGAGATACCAGCAAGAGACGGAGAAATGTCTTTACATCTTCCACATCCTCATTGCTAAACTTCCCTCCGTGAACTTTCTTTGTCAGATTGATGCGACTTGGAGGTGATGCACCAGAGAAGCTGAAAGCACTGCGATGGACTGGTCTCTTGATTCTTGCTGCCAGGGACAACACTTGAACTACATTCTTGTATGGATTCCTTTTCTCTTTATCGTCTATGAACCATTTCTTGAGACAGGCATTCAAACAGAGAGCCAGTGAAATGCTCACCACAGGAATCATAAACATGATGATATCTTCATCTTTCTTTTCGATACCGTGACAAATAGACGAAGTGAAATAGACCAAGAAACCTAGGTTCCTTATCCAGTAGTAATAGTAAAAATAAGAACTTAATTCTTCTGATGTCCTATAATTAATCAAGTTAGCACCAAATGGAATAGCATTCGCTCGAAATCCTGCAGAACCGATGCTGATGGTTATGAAGCAGAGGGGAAGAAGGTAATAGCTCAATAACGTGAATTTACGAATGCTATACAACAGAGCCATGGCAGCATAACCAAACCATAGAATCCACATGCTGATATGAATCATCCGGTACTGTCCAATGCAAGCATCAGCAATCCAACCTACTATTGGGAATGGTAGGTTGCCAGCAGTGTATGTCACAAAACCCCGAATTATCGGGATGTAGTGCAAAGTGTCATTGCCAATGACTTGATGGAAAAATGGAGTCAGTATGGAATCACTGGAGAATGAGTAAGCTACTTGCTCCAGCCACAGCAGGACGAAAATCAGAAAAACTTGCTTCCCAGAGGGAATCCGTCTCACACTGTTCCTGCAGAACAGCGAACAAGGTTGTCTGAATAAGTACTTGAGTCTGTATTTGATTATTTCTCGTCTGAACTCTCCAGAACTCATACTCCGTACTCCAGAATCATTGCTTCTACGATCTTCATCAGGGTCACTTGGTTGCCAGTGCACATCATCATCATCATCATCATCATCATCATCATCATCTGATATATATTAGAATAATTGTTGCTAAGTATCCATTAATATGATTAATTAAGAACCATTCTCACCATATATATTTTTAAGATCTCTAGACATACTGCAAGTGCTAATTAATTTCGAGAGCTGTTTGGTAATCTTCTGTATAACAAGCAGTGTAGCAGCTAACTAGATAGCCACCCTTTACCTATTGTGCCTTTTTTGGCTATCCATAATGACTAATTAGATTGTGATTTTGTGATAAGAGACTAAAAATGGAATGTAAAAGGAAATAAGTGTTAGAGTATTATTGTTCCATGATCACATGATTGTGTGATACCTATAATTGGCTTTTGTGGTCAGCTGATTGTAATGATAGAGAAGTCCTTTTATTAGGAAATATGTCTATAGAATTGTACACTGTCAGTTTCTCCTCGCTGTCTGTTCTTGTACCAACAGGCCAGCACCACGTAAACAACAAACGCCAACACAGCGTAGACCACATACATGAAATAGTACCAGAAGTCACAGGTTAGGGACGGACCAATGGAGGTTTTAGAGAATACGAGGATCAGTGTTTCGGCAAGTGCTGAACCCACACCCCACACAAAGAAAAACAGTCCTATCATCATCCCACGCATCTTGTGAGGAGACTGAGCGTAAAAAAATTCCAAACCTACATAAAAGGAAAATATATAATAATCTATAGCTAATTAGCTATCTGATTCTGCATAAGACTTACTGGTAACATTGATGAAGATCTCAGCCATTGTATAGAAAAAGTGAGGTATCATAATCAGATAGTCAGGTGCTGGATTATTACTGTAACTGTTTCTCTCCTCCCAACTGCTGAAATTAGCGGTGAACATGCAGCTACTGGAGTGGTCTCTCTTCGTACCCTCTGCACTGAGAAACAGAGACATAAGGACGGAAACACTTGCCAGGAAGAACCCCAAACCGATCCTCTTCAGCATGTTTGGCACATACTCTCGTAAGAAAGGATAAATGATATGGACCAACAGGGGAATGATGAACAGGATTGTCACAGAATTGAAGGTAAAGGTGAACTTGTCAGAAAATATGCAGTTGTTGAGTAAGTCATTGGTGGAGTTGAGGCCGAAAAGAACTGGATGCATGTCATGAAGTTGGAGATTTGTCACTTGGAATAACTACATATGTGAGATTTAGTTATTAAATCATAGAATCTTAATATCAAAAGAAAACCACTTACTCCCATGAACAAAACCAGACTGCTCAAAACGGAAAGCGCTACCAGCAAGAGACGGAGAAATGTCTTTACATCTTCCACTTCCTCGTTGCTAAACTTCCCTCCGTGGACTTTTTTCGCCAGATTGATGCGACTTGGAGGAGACGCACCAGAGAAGCTGAAAGCACTGCGATGGATTGGTCTCTTTATCACCATGGCCAAAAATAATACTCGAATAACTTTCCAGTATGGATTTTTCCTCTCCCGGTTCCTATCAAACCAATTCCTGAAACAGCCATTCAAAACGAGAGAAAGAGATATGCATAGCACTGGAATCATATCAATAACGGTATTACGCTTTGTTTGGAAGTCAGCACATGCAGTGCAAACAAGGTAAACGGTGATGGCTAAGTTTCTCATCCAGTAATAATAATGAAAGTAGGAGCTCAATTCTTCCGATGTCTTGTAGTTGATCACATCAGCACCTAGTGGAATAGCATTTGCTTGAAACCCTGCAGAACCAAAGCTGGCAGCAAGGAAGCAGAATGGGAAGAGATAGCTATTCCATGACGCGAACTTACTGATGCTGCACAAAAATGCCATGGCAGCATAACCAAGCCATAAAATCCACATGCTGAAATGCATCATCCAATACTGTCCAACACAAGCATCAGCAATCCAACCAACGATTGGGAATGGCAGATTGCCAGCGATGTAGACAATGATACTCCTTAATATTGGAATATTTTTGATACCAATTCGAGATAGGAAGAGCTTATTAAGGATGATGTCGCTGGACACACTGTAGGCCAGCTGCTCCAGCCCCAGCAAAACCAAAAAGAGATAGACTTTCTTACCAGAGGGAATGCGTTGGATGCTGGTCTTACAGAATAGTGAACACGGCTGTGCAAATAGATACTTGAGCCTGTACTTGATCATTTCACGTCTAAACTCCTTTGAATTCATCCTCCACAGCCCTGAGTTATCACCATAGCTACTATTGACGCTGCCACGATGGCTATGAGGCACTCCATTAGTAGAGCTGCTGACATCTGTTTCAATGGACTTAATTGAACTAACATGTGTTATCTTGATCATTTCTGCTCAATTCTTTCACATTTAAATTACCAGCAGAGAGCTGATCATGAGCTGGTTTTTGAAATTTGAAATTTGGTTAAGAATTGAGCAGTTATAGCAGGGCCGCCGGAACCGCTCCGGCTGGTCAGGCCAAAACCGGACCACTCGTCGATCGAACAACATTGGTAATGGTCGTCAACATTACAAAATTGCCCACGTGTTCAACCGTTAATATAGGTGGGTGTGGTTATAAAGTGGGCGTGGTCAGTAAAAATTTCCCGCGCGCTTACGCGCGCATATTCAGCCTGACCACCTCAAAATTGCTTCCGGCGGCTCTGTATAGTGAATGATCCAAGGATTAAATGAACAATTAATAGACATTAGTATTATTAGCTATAGGTATTAATTGTACTAACTCACCATTCATGACATTGCCAGAGCTAGACATTCTGTTCCAGCACTAATAATAGCTAAGAGCTGTATTCAAATATCTTCAGCCACACCTTTGGGACTAGGGCTACATATGCTTGTAGACTTTCCTCCTTATTAGTAATCATAAAAAGATTCATAATCATGTATCAAGAATGGTAATGATGCAATACTAAAGTTCATGTATACTGATCTATAACAAGAAATAAAAGACTAAACATTAATATTAAGTATTAATGATTTCCTGATAAGTACACACTAGCTGCATAAGATCTGTGTACTAAGTCCTGCTCCGATTCATCGTTGGTAGGTCTCTGACGATTGCGGTAGAAGTAGGCCACTAGTCCATAGACGATAAACCCAACTCCGGATATAGCCAAAACAGTGTAAAATATATATATATCATGATCACTGTCGTCAAACACATGGAAGATTAGTGTGCCTACACCAAAGAAAACTCCATAGACAAAGTAGAATAAACCAGTGAGAACACTTTTCATGCTGTTCGGAGACTGTGCATAGATGAACTCTAGACCTGTTAATGTGCGAAATAAGATTAATAGAAACAATAGTTATAAAACATCTTCTTACCAGTGACAAAAATCAACATATCTCCAATTGCAAGAAAGATAATGGGAATGATAAGCCAGAGCCATATTGTCTGTTTGGTGATTCTGTATAATTCTAGCTGGATCACCATTCCAATCAAGGCACACAGAAAGTTAAAGAAAACGCCCACTCCGATGCGTCTTTTCATACTTGCTCCTGGGTAGCATGGAAGTATGAAGTGATTCAAGAAGGGAATGAAGAGTATAACCATTCCACTTTCTATGAGAAAGTACAAGCTTGATGCTTCACTGCGATAGGTAATAACTGTACTATTCTTCTGAAACAGTACGGAAAAAGTGTTGGACAGCTGCAATAAATACAATGATTATTATTAAACTTCTTTGTGAGTTATAACTTACTGCTCCATAAGTGATGAAATAACCACCTAGAGCAATGATGACTAATAGCACACGGAAAAAAGTTTTTACATCTTCGACTTCTTCTGAACTGTAGATCCCATCATATTCTATCTTAGCTAAATCCATCCTTGACTTCTTGCCTTCTCCATATCTGAAACTTTTCCTGTAGCGTGGAGGCTGTCTTTTTACAGTTGCTGCAAAGAAGAGCACGTTGCAAATGGATTTTACAGGATTATTCATCCGACGAGCTTTGTAGTACCAGTGCTGCAGACAGTAGTGCAATAACATGGCTATTGTGACTACCACAATTGCAATAGCACCTATAATGCAAAACTTAAAGGTACCAGGTGATAAGTATTGCACATAGACAGAAGACACCACGAAGGCTAATGAGCAAAGATTGATGAGAACATAACCAAAGTTGCGTCCAAAATAAAACCACGAAAAATAAGAGCTGAGTTCATCAGAAGAAGCACCCTGTTGTATCTGGTCCATTCCAAAAGCTATAATGGTAGGCTCCACGCTTGCTGAACCAATGACAATGAAGATTGCGGCGATTATTGGCATTATCAGTTTTACATTTAGGTGGCCCTGAGAAGATTGAATTTGATCATGGAGAGCTAAAAACATTAGTAATATAGCAAGTCCAATCCAATAGAACCACAGTCCAATCTGAATGACTCTGTATCTTCCCAGGTAGACATCTGCTATCAATCCACCGACAGGGTATAGGACCCTACCAGCAGTGTTTAGGAGAATCGTATAAACAAGGAAAGACTTTTGGCCATTAAGATCATCACTAGAGAAATGTGGCAGAAGGGCAAATTGAACTATACTCAATGATCCATAGAAAGCAATCGTTTCTAGGACATTTATTACAAAGACCAGAAATGCAGCTTTCCCTTTTGGAATGCGATTGTAGAACATCTTCTTGCAACGTTTTTTCTCCCTGTCGAGATCGAACTCGAATGTCCTTGAGCTGGAGTCGATGGAGGAGTTGTCAGAGAGTGAATGCCTCCTTTTATCGCCATGGCAGGAAGCAAGTAGAGGTGCTGATTCAACAGGGCTTCCCAAGACGCTAGAACGACTTGTATATAGAGCATCGTTGTTGTGCACTGACCCTTCTTGTATAGAACCTTCCATGGTGATCGACCGCTAGTCAACCACACCCCCATGTAATTTACCATTGTCACGTGCAATCTATGATATCGATAATTAACTGACAATCTTGTTAAGCATTAGTTTGACTCCAGCCATTTGAAGACCACTCTTTGTCACTAGATACAAATATCTAAGTATGTATTAGCTCAGCCTTAAATATATCAAAAATTCTTACCATAAGATGTCCCTGTATATCCATAGCTATAGAAGGTGATGCAACATAGATAAATGGGGTTGTAAAAGACATTTTCTTTAGCTTACTGGTCCCAGCACCCCAAAGGGTTGAGGAGAATGAGTGAATCCACCGCTTGTGGGTACAATACAATGATGTTGTTCACCTCAGCCAGTCCATTGTACTCGGCATGCCAAGCAAAGTCAGTGGAAACATGTACCCTATACATGGATGATAGTTTATGTAACAACCATGCACAGAATAGCTTGCATGTACCGTCCCTGCAAGCACCCATGAAATGCTAAGTGTAGACGACATTCTTCCTTGCCATCTTGACAATCTTTGGGCACATAAATATAGCCGGTTGTGTCCATACTAACGTGCTGAGGAGCATCACCGAAGAATTCAGATTGGTCAAATTCCAACAGCTATACAGTTTGAGAATGTGGTGATTTTAGAGAAGTAGCTAGCTATGGTGGCTTGGTGTATTGACTAGATTAAGACTACATCACCATGCTTCATGTGATCATGATCATACATGTTCTTTCCTTGCATGACTGGTGTTGGCCTTCTCTATGTCTCCATAGATATGCTGCAAGATGTAATATGCTGTTTGGTAGTCACAGTTGTTAATAAAAGGAAATGCTAAGACACCACAATCATTTCCATAATCATCAGTCACCTGATGAAGGGTGTATATATTGACCATAATATTTTTAACCTTTAGGGAAGTAAGATTTTACCATTGAATGTTCAACTGGAATATCAAATTGTGTTGCAACTCCATTGGGTATGAAGTGAGTGTAGTATTCAGCAGTCTTGTGAACAACACCTAATAAATTGTACAAAGTTAGCTAGCTAGCTAAGCTAGGCTAGCATGATAACCTCGTGCCCATGCAGGCTTATCTTACAAAATGGATCTGAATGGGTAGCTATAAGCATAAATATTGGACACTCAATAATTAGCTATGAGTCTCCAGAGATAATTATAATTATGCAACTTCACCTGGTGCTACTATACTGTCTTTTTTCCCAGAGAAGAGGAAGACTTTGTCGTCTCTAAGGTTAGATGGGTCATCAATTGCCAGGGATAAAGCATTAGCGTAAGTTTTAGTTATCAGCTTGTTGACTGATATGCTCTCTGGATTTACTGTACATGACAATAAAACTTCAATGCTATCTTTGGCACACCAATATGGTCCTATTGAAGAAAGAAAAAATCAAGTTTATCCTACTCACCCTTTTATAAATATCTACAGTATTATAGCTACACTCTACACAAACTCCAAAAAAGAGGACAACCTCTCTACTTAGGACAAAATTCTGGGTCCCAAGTGTGTCCGTTATTTGGAGGTTCTATTGTATTTTGGATCCAGACCTCCTGCCACTATTCCTGCTCCCATGATGGTGCTCGAGAAGGCCACATGAAATTGCACTGAGAAGAAGGCTCCCGATGAGAACCCAGACACTGAGATCTGCTCAGCATTCACATTATAGTGTCCTATACATAGATTCTGGTTACCTAGCAATTTGCAGTAATGATAACTGGCACACCTAGCCTGGGAGATTTAGATTCAATCAGATGAAAGAAAGTCAGGAAAACAGAGATTATCTCGCATCTCATGGTTAGTAGATAGCTAACTTAACTCATAGCTTGTTCACTGGAATTGTAGGGCTCCACTATTCCCAAGAAAGGGACGGAATGAAACAGCAGAGGTTCCGCAAAGTTGCCGCATTAACTAAGCACGCATGCGCATTAGAGATCAATTTATTAATCAACAATCCTATTCAGCATTAGTTTGACTCCAGCCATTTGAGGACCTATTTTTGATGCTGCAGGGTTCAAAATATTGCATAAAGTTAAAATAACTAATATGAGCTGCTTTAATACCCGTACCATAAGATGGTCCAGAATATCCCCACCTGTAAAATTAAAATATAAGAGAGAGACATGAGAAAAGCAGGAGAGGGAATAGCTCTCACCAGTCCCAGCATCCGTTAGGGTTGTATGGGGTGACAGGTGACTTCACTACTTGTGGATACAACACAATGATGTTGTTCACCTCAGCCAGTCCATTGTACCCAGCATGCCAAGCAAAGTCAGTGGAAACAGACACTCTATAGACCAATCACATAATGTTCTATATACAACCTTCATACACAGCTATGTATGGTAGTAGCATGGCATTACCGTCCCTGCATGCAGCCATGAAGAGCTATGTGTAGGCGACATTTCTTCTGGCCATCTTGACAATCTTTGGGAACATACACATAGCCTGTACTGTCCATACTAACAAGCTTAGGCACATCCTCAAAGAATTCAGATTGGTCAAACTCTAGTAGCTGCACAGTACAATGTGTATTGCATTATTAGTAATGATAAAGACAGGGTCTTCCCCACAAAAGCAAGCATGCCCTAGCCCATTGTAGAATTAATTCCCATATAATACTGTCATGGTTCCTTTAGTCATACATGTTCTTTCTCTGCGTGACTGCTGTTGGCCTTCTCTATGTCTCCATAAATGTGCTGCAAGATGTAATCAGCTGTTTGGTAGCCACAGTTGTTGATAAAAGGAGATGCCAAGATACCACAATTATTCCCATAATCATCAGTCACCTGTATAATAGCTACATAACAGCTGAAGGTTCTATTATTAACCTAAGGAGATAACCATTGAATGCTCAGCTGGAATATGAAATTGAGTCGTGACTCCATTGGGTGTGAAGTGAGAGTAGTATTCAGCAAGCTTATGAACAACACCTGTTATTAAAGAATACGGCAAATACTAGTTAACATTAATATAACACTTACAGTTAACATTACATAACACAGATAACACAAGTTTAGTTAACATTAATAATGCTTACAAATTAATAACCATTCACCTGGTACTACAACGGTGTCTTTGGTCCCAGAAAAGAGATATACCTTATCGTTCCTCAGGTTAGATGGTTTGTCAATAGTCAGTGATAGAGCAGTTGCATAGGTTATATTGATAAGCTCTTGAACTGATATACTTTCTGGATAGAGCATGCACGATGACAAGGCTATTTCCAGATTATCATTGGCACACCAATATGGTCCTGATAAAGAAAGCAGAAGAATATAAAGGAGTGGCCTAGCTTGCATACTGAACCAGCTCAAACTCATGAGCAAAATGAGTGAGTGTTATGTTACAAACCCTCAGCCTTCATCTCTGCAATCTCAGGCCCTGGATTAGTCATTTAGGTAACTCTAACCTCCTGCCACAATTCCTGCTCCTATGATGGTACTTGAGAAGGCCACGTGAAATTGCACTGAGAAGAAAGCGCCTGAAGACAGTCCAGATATCGAGATCTGGTCAGCATTCACATTATAGTGATCTATAATATAGTTTATACACATCATGCTGGGACTTGTAAGCTAAAGAAAATGTCTTTACAACCCCATTTAGCTATGCTAGCTAAATGGGGTAATGACATATTTAAGGCTGAGCTAATACATAATTAGAAATAAAGAAGGGGATAAATAACTCACCGAGTCTGGGAGATTTAGATGTTATTGAATGCAAGCAAAGGAGGAAAACGAGCACACAGAATTTCATGGTCTGCTATTGTTCTTTTCATTTTTGCTGATTCAGCATACCAATTAAGTTATTGTGCTGCAATCAGCTATAGTAAAAAAGTACTCTACCCAGCCTTCTTTGGATAGTGAATCTTACAGCTTTAATAGAGTGGAAATTCCCTATACAACATGCAGTGGGCTTCATTTAACCATCAGCTATATAGATAAATAAAATTCATTACTGTATGTGATATTTATAATAATTTATGATGAGTAAACATTAGCAGCATAACATCTGTTCTCCATGTCCTGTTCTGATTCATCATTAGTAGGCCTCCGACGGTTACGATAGAGATAAGCCACCACACTGTAGACAACTAAACCGACAGCAGAAATGGGCAGGACAAAGTAGTAAATGTAATACTTCTGGACCATCTCATCAAAAGTAAGAGTGCCTATTCCAGTGAAAATGCCAAAGAAAAAGTAGTATAAGCCGACCAGAATACTCTTCATGCTGTTAGGAGATTGGGCATATATGAACTCCAGACCTACAATGAGAAATTTAAGTTTGAACTACACTAAAGATATTATCTCACCAGTGACACGTGTCAATGTATCGTCAACTGCAAATAGGATGATTGGAAATAAATACCACAGGGCTGACAGGGGGAGGATCTGTGTAATCTTCAAGCGGATCACCAGTGCACTAAATGCAGAGAAAAAACCGAAGAACATGCCTGCTCCTATGCGCCTCTTCATGGTCGCATCTGTGATGCAGCATGGAAGGATGAAGTGATTTAGGAAAGGTAAAAGAAGCAAAACACAACCACTCTCAATCAAAACAAAGAGATTGGATGGAGTAAGCTGGGTGCGTAATTGATGAAACTTCAATTCCACGGAATATACATTACTGAGCTGCACAAGAATAGCTAATTATAAAAGGTTGGACCGATTGCTTTTTAATGACTTACTGCTCCATATGTGATGAAATCACCACCAAGAGAAATGATGACCAATAAGACACGAAAAAATGTTTTCACATCCTCTACTTTTTCAGAACTGTAAATTCCATCGTATTCTAATTTAGCTAAATCCATCCTTGACTTCTTGCCTTCTCCATATCTGAAACTTCTCCTATAGCGTGGAGGCTGTCTTTTTACGGTTGCTGCAAAGAAGAGGACATTGCTGATGGATCTTATGGGGTTTTCCATTCGATTGGCTTTGTAGTACCAGTGCTGCAGACAATGATGTAATACCATCGCAATTGTAACCATCATGATCGCCACTATTCCAGTAATAAAATAGGCAGATCTTCCAAGCAATACAATGGGAGGAACCTTAATGGCTACCACTAACGAGAACAGGGTGACAAGCATGTAACCAAAATTACGTCCGAAATAGTACCAAAAGAAGTATGAGCTGAGTTCGTCAGAGGAAGCACCCTGTCGTATCTGGTCCATTCCAAAAGGAATGATTGTGGGCTCCACACTTGCCGAACCAATCAAAACAAACACTATGGCAATTATAGGAAGCGCCACTTGCAATTGTGGGTAGTCATCAAGTTTTCCCCCCACGGCCCTAGACAGGAGGATTATAGCAAGTCCAATCCAATAGAACCACAGTCCAATCTGAATGACCCTGTATCTTCCTAGGTAGACATCTGCTATCAATCCACCGACAGGGTATAGGACCCTACCAGCAGTGTTTAGAAGAACCATGAAGACAGTAAAAGACTTGGAATCGTCAGTGCCGCCGCCATGATCTCTCGACCAGTGACTGGAAAGAGCGGACTGAATTAGACTCAGTGATCCGTAGAAAGCAAACGTCTCCAACACATTTATCACGAAAACCAGAAACGCAGCTTTTCCTTTCGGGGTACGATTGTAGAAAAACTTCTTGCAGCGTCCTCCGCTCATTCCACCCTAGTCTGGGTCTGGCCACACACACACCCCTAATGTAGAGTTCCTAACCGCATGCTTACTAGGTTAGTCTGCACATGCGCAGTAGGTAGGAGTGAATTTCTAATGATGGTAAATGTACTAGTAAATATTAACCATAATTATGATTAAAATTGAGTTTCAAAGTCGAAATCTTGATTGGGTGCAGTCCAGTTCCCCCTGCCTTCATTCCATTCCATTTCAGGTTCATGTAGATCTATGACAGCAGAGCTCGACAATATGTCTCCATCTCCTTCTTCCTCACTCTCTAGATCTTCACTCTCATCCTCACTGTCATACATGTATTCAGAATAAGGAAGTCTTTGATCATGCTGAATATACTGGTCAGCATTCACATTATAGTGATCTATAATATAGTTTATACACATCATGCTGGGACTTGCAAGCTAAAGAAAATGTCTTTACAACCCCATTTAGCTATGCTAGCTAAATGGGGTAATGACATATTTAAGGCTGAGCTAATACATAAAGAAGGGGATAAATAACTCACTGAGTCTGGGAGATTTAGATGTTATTGAATGCAAGCAAAGGAGGAAAATGAGCACACAGAATTTCATGGTCTGCTATTATTCTTTTCATTTTTGCTGATTCAGCATACCAATTAAGTTATTGTGCTGCAATCAGCTATAGTAAAAAAGTACTCCACCCAGCCTTCTTTGGATAGTGAATCTTACAGCTTTAATAGAGTGGAAATTCCCTATACAACATGCAGTGGGCTTCATTTAACCATCAGCTATATAGATAATTACTGTATGTGATATTTATAATAATTTATGATGAGTAAACATTAGCAGCATAACATCTGTTCTCCATGTCCTGTTCTGATTCATCATTAGTAGGCCTCCGACGGTTACGATAGAGATAAGCCACCACACTGTAGACAACTAAACCGACAGCAGAAATGGGCAGGACAAAGTAGTAAATGTAATACCTCTGGACCATCTCATCAAAAGTAAGAGTGCCTATTCCAGTGAAAATGCCAAAGAAAAAGTAGTATAAGCCAACCAGAATACTCTTCATGCTGTTAGGAGACTGGGCATATATGAACTCCAGACCTACAATGAGAAATTTAAGTTTGAACTACACTAAAGATAATTATTATCTCACCAGTGACACGTGTCAATGTATCGTCAACTGCAAATAGGATGATTGGAAATAAATACCACAGGGCTGACAGGGGGAGGATCTGTGCAATCTTCAAATAGATCACCAGTGCACTAAATGCAGAGAAAAAACCGAAGAACATGCCTGCTCCTATGCGCCTCTTCATTGTCGCATCTGTGATGCAGCATGGAAGGATGAAGTGATTTAGGAAAGGTAAAAGAAACAAAACACAGCCACTCTCAATCAAAATAAAGAGATTGGATGGAGTAAGCTGGGTGCGTAATTGATAAAACTTCAATTCCACGGAATATACATTACTGAGCTGCACAAGAATAGCTAATTATAAAAGGTTGGACCGATTGCTTTTTAATGACTTACTGCTCCATATGTGATGAAATTGCCACCAAGAGAAATGATGACCAATAAGACACGAAAAAATGTTTTCACATCCTCTACTCTTTCAGAACTGTAAATTCCATCGTATTCTAATTTAGCTAAATCCATCCTTGACTTCTTGCCTTCTCCATATCTGAAACTTCTCCTATAGCGTGGAGGCTGTCTTTTTACGGTTGCTGCAAAGAAGAGGACATTGCTGATGGATCTTATGGGGTTTTCCATTCGATTGGCTTTGTAGTACCAGTGCTGCAGACAATGATGTAATACCATCGCAATTGTAACCATCATGATTGCCGTTATTCCAGTAATAAAATAGGCAGATCTTCCAAGCAATACAATGGGAGGAACCGTAATGGCTACCACTAACGAGAACAGGGTGACAAGCATGTAACCAAAATTACGTCCGAAATAGTACCAAAAGAAGTATGAGCTGAGTTCGTCAGAGGAAGCACCCTGTCGTATCTGATCCATTCCAAAAGGAATGATTGTGGGCTCCACACTTGCCGAACCAATCAAAACAAACACTATGGCAATTATAGGAAGCGCCACTTGCAATTGTGGGTAGTCATCAAGTTTTCCCCCCACGGCCCTAGACAGGAGGATTATAGCAAGTCCAATCCAATAGAACCACAGTCCAATCTGAATGACCCTGTATCTTCCTAGGTAGACATCTGCTATCAATCCACCGACAGGGTATAGGACCCTACCAGCAGTGTTTAGAAGAACCATGAAGACAGTAAAAGATTTGGAATCGTCAGTGCCGCCGCCATGATCTAGATCTCTCGACCAGTGACTGGAGAGGGCGGACTGAATTAGACTCAGTGATCCGTAGAAAGCAAACGTCTCCAACACATTTATCACGAAAACCAGAAACGCAGCTTTTCCTTTCGGGGTACGATTGTAGAAAAACTTCTTGCAGCGTCCTCTGCTCATTCCACCCTAGTCTGGGTCTGGCCGCACACACCCCTAATGTACCGCATACGCAAAATTTGCTTACTAGGTTAGTCTGCACATGCGCAGTAGGTAGGAGTGAATTTCACTCGAACTAATGAGGGTAAATGTACTAGTAATCATATGATTAAAATTAAAATTGAGTTTCAAAGTCAAAATCTTGATTGGGTGCATTCCAGTTCCCCCTGCCTTCATTCCATTCCATTTCAGCAGTATAACTGTCCTGTTCGTGTAGATCTATGACAGCAGAGCTCGACAATATGTCTCCATCTCCTTCTTCCTCACTCTCTAGATCTTCACTCTCATCCTCACTGTCATACATGTATTCAGAATAAGGAAGTCTTTGATCATGCTGAATATATTGTTCATCAAGCTCCATGGAAGAAAGTGGAGGTGGTATTCTCTCCTTTGGGAATGTAGCTGCTTTGCTGATCCTATTGTTAGTGTAGTTGTCATCGTCCTCAGTAATTGTTAATTCTATAGTACTTGTCGGTGGTGATGGTATATAGTCCCAAGAACCTGTTAATTCAGCCTGTGAAGAAGCGTAAGGTTTAGTGGTGTTCTTCTTCACTTTAGCTTTTGGATCGTGCTTCAAATTCTTGTCGTCTGTCTCATCTTTGCTTCTTCTCTTATTTCTGCTCTTTGGACTTTTCTTGGTCTGTGACTGGTTAGTTTGCCGTAAGAGGTGCCTAAAATCCATTTGTGGCTTGTCATCTAGGCTCCTCTTTGCTTTATTCTTGCGAGATTCCTCAAGGGCCTTTACATCAATCTTCTTGGACTTGACTTTAGCTTCCAGTTCCCTCTTGACCTCCTCTTCCATGTTTTTGCTAGATCTGGAGAAGATCTTGAATCCTCCTTTCTTCTTTGTGGCTTTCTCTCTCTCCTGGTTCCTCATCTCAATGAGTGCTTGCTTCTCTCGGTGCTCTCGATTTTCCTTCACAGCTCTCTGCAGTGGCAGCAAAAGAACAATTCATCAGGCAAGCTACCTACCACACACTTGTCTAAGACGCACTACTAAGAATTATTGATTTCGTAGTTACAGTAAATCATTTCTCACATCAAAATCGGATATGAAAGCTGCAAAAGTACTGAAGAAGTCATCGATGCGCATCTTGGAGGGGTCTTCCCCAAAGAACTTGAGTACTGAGGCGTAGTCCTGCTTCATGTGTGAATAGGTCTTCAACAGTTCTGTCATTTCTCTGTCTGCCTCAGAAATGAATTTCTGTAACTAGTCAAGAAGCAACAAACAAACAAACAAACAAACAAACAAACAAACAAACAAACAAACAAACAAACAAACAAACAGATGGCATCCAAGCTTCAGCTACTGCTAATACAGGATACAGTCATGATTTCTCGAAATCTATCCCCAGGAATATCTTCTTCCTCGGGAGAGATTTCTTTGATATCTCTCTGTATGTCTTGAAGACCTTGCATTAATTCGTTCACTTCCACCTCAAGAGTCTCACCAGATACTAAGAAGGGATACAATAAAAAGGAACAGCCATTATCCATGGAGTTGTTGGTGGGTAACTAGCTAGCTATGGATGTACTTCGAGCTGCTCTTGTTGTGAAACTAAGGTCTTCGGCAAACTCCAAAACTTGCGGAAATTTCCTCTCAACAGTTCCAGCCACAAAGTGGAGCAAGGTGGACTTATTATCAGTAGTTTTCAGACTTTTCAACTGAAAGGATTCAAAGAGAGGAAAATAGATTACAATCAAGTTAAAGGAGACTTACTTGTGTGAGGAAATTGACTCTGAATCCTACTGCACCTCCCACTCTGCGATTTCCAGCATTCATATAGTTGCCCACAGCCAGAACAATCTACCAAAAATTAATAACCGATGATAACGTCACAATCACAGGAGCAACTTAATTACCTCCAGGACTCGTTTGAAGTTCTTGCTTGTCTGAAGTTGTCTGGATGCCTTTGAAATAGCTTCGAGATCCTAATGGTAATCATGCCAAGATTATCCCATCCATACAATGATGAATAAAGCTAAACTCACTGGTTTTATCTCTTCTACTTTGGCCTTGAAATGAGATTTGAAGATCATTGCTCTCAAACGCTGTTTGTAGCCTGGGATGGTGCTCATCTAATAAAGAAGAATGATGAGTAATGAGTCAGTTTGCTCCTTAACTGTCTACTTCCTTACTTCACAGGAAAATTTATCTGCTTTGCTGAGTACTGAAGGATTATCATGATACCTTGCAAAGCCAAGACACTGTGGTGAGGATGAAAGAACATCATTATCATAAATTAAAGAGAGAGAAAAGATGAATTACTTCTTTTTTGTCTGGAGCAAATGCTTCCATTTGTCTCAAGTGCTGCTCAGAGAGAACAGAATCATCACAAGCCAAAATAGCTTCCTTGATCTTGTTGAATGGCAATTTCAGGTGGCCCAAAAGAATGGCTACAGAATGACTCGATAATGTGTTTATCCATGCAATAGCTACTATGCTATAGTCTTACATATATTATATGCTTTCTTTTGATCCAAGATGGCTGGTTTCATATTATTTTTCTTCGCTGCAGCTGGAAAGATTAATCATCATAAGGATCCAAGAGAGATATTGAATGCTATTTACCATCTTTTGGCTTTTGATTGGCAAATTTTTCTTCAATTTCCAAGAACTCCAAGGTCTCCTCTAATCCACTCAGCTATAAATTGTGTAGTTAGCTAGTCTGGATTTTTGTGAACAATCTTATCTACCACACTCACCTCTCTCCAAATCGTTCCCTCGCCACCACCATGAATCTTCTCCCAGTTGACCCTCTTGAGGTGACTTTGAGTAGCTCCTGGCAGAGCTGGCGGAGGAGGAGGAGGGATGGGGACTCCACCCACTCCACCTGCTGGTGTTGGAGGAGGATTTGGAGGGAGTGGGACACCCCCTGGGGTAGACATGAGGGAAGCATTGGGTGGATCCTTCAATCTTGAAGCAGCTGCTTCCAAAGGAGTTTGGAGAACTGGCATGCTCTCCTTGTTCTTCTCCACACGTAGTGCGGCAGCCTGTTGTTTGATGCCATCACTCAAACCATCGCCCACTCTCGGACTCTTTATAGAAGCATCTTCTAGATTCGTCCCTCCAGCAGCAAAATCCCCACTGGGTGCTCCTACCACACCCTTTCCAAAGGCACCACCTCCTCCTACCACGCCCCCACCAGGTGATCCACTTCTTCCTGCCACACCCATTCCAAAAGCACCACCTCCTCCTGTTATGCCCCTTCCAGATACACCTCCTTCAGGTACCCCATTCCCGACTGAGTGCCTATAGGAAGACCCAGATGATGACAAGGAGAGACGAGAACCAGGTACAATGGCTTCTCCTTCCAGTGGCCCAGCACTTGACATGCTACTGGTTGGCTCTATGGAAATACACTGGAATAGTCGTGATTTCAAAGAAGATAAGAAAATTTACACACCTCCTGCCAACATGGTGGCAGCAATCCTATCAAATTCAACTTGGGCTTGTTCTGGGAGAAGCCGACAGATGTAGTGGAAGAGAACGGTCTTAGCAGGACTATCCAGCACCCAACTCAGACTGTTCACCAGTTCAGGAATTTCTCTATCAATTGAACACATTAAAATTATCAACAAGCTAGCTACTATTAATGTCACATGATTTACTTGTGCTGGGAAAACTTTGAGAGTTGTTTCATCACTCCTTTTCTCTCCTCCTCGACTAAAACATCTTCCATCTAACAACAAAGTCGCAGTCACATCAGTGAAGAGGTGACGTATCATACTTACTTTATCCTTGAATGCTTTGATGTTCATTTTGACATCATTGTCAGTCGCAACAGGAGGACCCATCATTTGATGACCAGGACTACTGGAGGATATGAATGGTGAACACACCATAATTGTAGGGTGTGAACCACTTCCTTGGAGCAGGCGTACCACTTGCGAGTGAGTGGCATCTCTAGAGTGATAAGATGCAATTTAAATGGATACTTTATTCGCAATACTCTTATAGTTCACCTGATATTAACGCCATTTAATCTGAGCAGCTGATCACCTGACCTAAGCCCTGCCTTCTCTGCAGCCCCTCCTCTGTCCACCGAACGTATGAACACAGGTGCATTGCCACTCAGTGTGAATCCAAAGCTGCCACTCCCCCTGTTCACTTTAACCACCCTGTACAACACAAAATTTACATGATGAAAGGTGAGACCAAAAATAGCTATAATTAATCTTAGCACCTTCCAGCAGTTTCTGATAAATTTGGCATGCTAGCTCTCATAGGCGATGTTCTGCATGAATAATATTTGAAGGTAGCCAATACTTTCCTGGATGTTTAGCTATATCAAAATATTTACGGTACTCCTCCAGATCCTAATGGGCGTGTCCACATGAGGGATCCCCTCCAAGAATTCTCTCTGCTGCTGGCTGTTTGCAGTGGACGTTGAGGGTCGAATGAGACTAAGACATCGAATTGATCAAAGTGTGATGGATGTATGAAAGTCCTGGAGAGTGGAGATTAGTGTGGACATAATATTATTAGCATGTAGCTGAACATTTTGGCTTTGCAGCTGAACAGCTGAACACTAATATTCAGCTGAACAATCATAGCTACCTGATATCAGAAAATAATCTTCTTTCTATTGGGGAGTCTAGAAGAATATTGAGAGAGGACCCTAGACTGCTAATGTCGTGGTCCTTGGAGTACAGGCGAAGGAGTGTCAGTAAGTGGGTCTTTTTAATGGGATCACCCATCAGATAGTAGTCCATCTACAAGAAGAGCCAATAGTCCTGCAGTGCTTGCATAAGTGAGTTTATGCTGCTACGGCTTTTTACCTTGTGATGAAATAACCGTGCCTTTTCATATCTTATTGCGATCTTCTTATGCGATATGTTCTGCTGGCCCCTCCCCTTGCTCCTCCCACTTCTTTGAACTGTAGAGGACTTGCTAGCTGGAGCCAGCCCCCCAGCCACAACTTTCAAGTTTAAGGGACCCTTTGTAGACTTCAGTAACTGCAAAATTTCAGTTTTAGTTGAGTACCTGTGTATAGTGGACACAATGAAATTGGTTTCTGTGAAATTTAACTGGTATCTCATAATTATAAGAAATCTCACCGAACATTATTGCCATTCATTTCCACTAGCAGGTCACCTGATCTCAGTCCTGCTGAACGAGCATGAGTGTCAAAGTCCACAGATCTAATAAACACCGGGCTGTTTCCACGGAAGGTCACCCCAAACCCCCCGTCCTCTCCCCGCTGGAGAGAGAATTGTTTGATGCGAGACACCACTACTAAGCTGGGAGGTACTTTACGAGCTTGATATGCTCGTTGAATGACCTGCCCGAATAAAAAAACAGGTAATGATTTCAGACTACTGTGTAGCCCTCCCCTAAAGCTATCCTTTACCTCCTCTCTGCTCCACTGCTCCACTGTCTCCCCATCCAGTTCCACAATGAAGTCTCCAATCTGCAGACCTGCCTGCTGAGCTGAACCTCCAAACTCTACATCACTGATCATCACTGGAGCACTGCCAATCACAGAGAAACCGAATGCCTCAGGCCATCCTTCATTAGTTCCCATGGCTAAAGCAGCTAACAGCTAGAACCTTTGGATCTAACAGGCTAGCTAATCTACCAAAAAATTGTCATAAAGTGCACACTCAATGCACCAGAAAAAGCTGTTTACATTTTTTGCAACTATTTGAAAGGGAGTGGGCGGAGCTCATAAATATTGGTACTGAGAGCCCCTCCCATAAATCTGCACGTGCAGCACTATAATTATAATGGCACATGGCAGTACAAGATTTATGAGTACAGTTAGTATCGGAATTATAGACAGGAAAATAATTAATGATTAAATTAAAAGTTACTAAGAAGATGACATTAGGTGGGGAGTTAGAAGATAAGAAAGACTCAAAGAAAGAGAAGGCTCAAAAGTATTAAAGTAAAATATTCCACTAATATTCAGTCATCATTGTGAAATCATGATTCAACTGCTCCTTCATTATTGGACTTGGCATCTTCTTCAGCATTTTGTATTGGAACTGCTTCTTCTTCTAACTCTGGGATGGGTGTTGGCTGTTTTGGCATTAGTAATTCTCGTCTTTTCTCTTCCTTGGCTTCAATATCTTTCCTTTCTTGAGCCAAAAGAGTCCAAAAATCTTTCTCGGCATCGCCAACGAAATTTTCATTATCCCCTTCTTCCTCTCTGTGCAACCAAGAAGGGATAATTTTGGCTCTGATCTTGTGTACTGTACTCACCCGGCTCCTCCCCCTCCAGCTCCCCCTCCTCCTCCCCCTGTGGCTGCAGCAGCTGCTGCAGCAGTTTGCTGCTTGAGTTTCAATTTTATCTCACGCCGTCGTCCTTCCAAGATCTTCTCACGATGAGTTTCACGCTCCAGGACCTAGTCAAAAGTATTGATGATATTATCATCTAGTGTGATATTACACCTGTGACCTACAGCAGTGATATTCTGCTTCTCATTGGGCTGTAGAACACTGATGAAATCAGATAGCTCCAGCAAAGTGATGTCACCCAAATGGGAGCCACAGGCTAAAAGCTTGCCTTGGTCATGACAACGAAGTGAGTGTAGAGAATCATCACACACCTTCAAAAGAAAGAAAAGAGAAGAAGAAATCATTAACCAGCTATTACTAGCTGACACTTTAATTCACCTTGACAGAAAGTGTTGGGGCCGATTGTTTGAAAAGGATGTCCCAGATATCCAAACTTCCACTCATACTGGAAGTGAAGAACACTCCAGGCCTGGTTGGACTCCAGCAACTGTCAGTCAAAACTGTAGAATTGTAGTTTGTCCACATAATGGGAGATTCTTTGGCATCCTCCGACCAAATCTTTATTGATATAAAAAGAAACGGGTGAATATTCATATAATAATTTAGTCCTTTTATTACCCTAGCTGTCCAATCACCAACAGACAGGAAGTATTTGGGATAAAAAGGGTTTCTCTGTGATGAAAGAATAATATTAGTAGCTATGGACACAAGAAGAAGAAGAAACTAACTTGTAAGGAATATATGGGGCCATGGTGACCAGTGAAGGCTGACGTGATTTTATCAGCTGGAGTTTTCCCTTTACGATTGCACAAAAGTATGGCACCTTGTTCAGTACCTACCATGAACTTGGTTGGCTACAAAGGAATTGGAATCAATATCACTTTCACCCTACTTATGACCTGTTACCATAGTAGACTCATATTCCAGGGATATTCCTCCCAGTTTCTGCCCAGGTTTGAAACCAGCAAATTCCAATGGTAGCGTTTCAACTGGCTCGCCCAGCTTACGAATGTCCCACCACAACACTCTACCATCAGTAGATGTAGAGAAAACATCAGAGCCTACAGCAAAAAAAAAACAACAACAAAAAAAACAACAAAACATTCATTGTAGTGACTCTATAATAATATGTGAAAGTTTTACCTGTTTTTGAGGAAGGAAAGATTAACTTGTGAACAGGATCATGATGGCTGATTTCCACAGGAGTGACTTCTACAGGCTGACTTCCTTTTCGTGTGTCAAAGACAGCTAGCTGGCCGTTGTAACAACCCCCAACTAACATGTGAGGATCTTTGGGGTTGTACTCCAAACACAGCATGGGAGATGAAGGATGCATAGTGTGCTCTGGTTTGTTTGGATTCTCTAGAGTCGTGAGAGTTAAATATATACCTGATATTGAAATCATGGCTAATAACATACCTAGTTCCCAAATATATGAATCTAGACACATTGTACCCCCCAATTTCTGAAATTCTAGTGTAGAGTAGGCAGCAGCTAGCCGAGCAGCACCATCAGGATACCAGGATATATGAGTAACTGCTCTTTTGACATCATTTGGGTCCCGGAAAATGCTGACAGTCTTTGCAGAAGGAGGATCACTGGAGATTGCAGTTGATTTGTAATTTGAGAAGTACTCTTCATAAATATCTATGGCATTGTTTTGCATTAAGTAGTGCTCCATTTCCTAAATTTATAGACACAGTTTAAGAGTTTTTTCAGATAGAAGCTAGTTAAAACTCACTGATCCAAGACGTGCGATTATATTGATATAGGCCTCATCCTTTTCTACTTTCTTCCTAAATCTAATGGTTTGCTCCACTTCTGCAGGATTGATATCTTTAGGCCAACCACCTTCAGTGTGGTTCATTCCTCGACTCTCTGTCTCATACCGCTCTGTGTTCACCTAGAGTTGGAATTGTAAGGGGAGAGGGTTGCATTTATCCAAACTACACTCAGTTGATGAAGTTACCTCATGCTCTGTCATTTCTGGAGCATACTGTACTACCATGTCTACAGGGTCCTTTTCAATAAAGTTGTCTCTCAGAGACTCATCCGGTTCAATGTTGACATTTGTTTGGGCTCCAGAGTCTGAAAATAAAGGCTGCCGACCAAATTCTGAACGCTTCTTTGTGTAGACGTATACGATCTCCATACTTGCAAAATTCAGAGTTCGAGTCAGATGAATGATGATCAGTACTAGAAAATGATGAGTACTATAAACTAGCTATTTGGAGATAGCTTTTTTTCACCTTGTATTTATAGGTTATTATAAACTTTCCTGGGGCTAAGCTTTCTTTACCTATTATAGATCCCTGGGAGGTTTACTTCGCTTACTTCGCCCGTCCAAAGGAAGAACAGATCCGTCACTCCAAGCTTAGAAAAGTCAATGCACTAACAGGTGCGGCTTTGTTTATTGGGCGCCATGTTCTCTGTTGTTAGGGGAGTGGCTATAACAGTTGCCAAGTTATTAGCGCATGCGCAGTAAAATTTCTCCTTCTTTGCAACGTGTGTAAAAAGGGTAAAGTAGAAGACATCACGTAAGTAATCTTTCACGATCTGAATTAACTTCGAGTTTTTATTACTAGTGAGAGGAGTGTGGAATAGAAAGAATGTGATATTTTTTTGAATGCAGTAAATGGCAGACCCAGGATCAGCCGGTGGTGGAGGAGACCGTGGAGGATTTGGTCGAGGTGGTCGTGGACGAGGAAGAGGTCGTGGTAGGGGGCGTGGACGTGGTAGAGGTAGAGGAAAGCCGGAAGATAAGGAGGTTTGTAGTATTAAGAAGATGTGGTATTATTATCAAGTAATGTTTCTTTTAGTGGATTCCGGTGACAAAATTGGGACGTCTTGTGAAGGATGGAAAGATCAAGAGAATCGAGGACATTTACCTCTATTCTATCCCAATCAAAGAAACGGAGATTATAGATCAATTCTTGGGTAATTCCATGAAAGACGAAGTCCTCAAGATCATGCCTGTTCAAAAGCAGACCAGAGCTGGCCAGCGCACAAGGTTCAAGGCCTTTGTAGCAATGGGTGATTACAGTGGTCATGTAGGGCTCGGTGTCAAGTGCTCAAAGGAGGTAGCCACTGCTATCAGAGGAGCTATTAGTCTGGCAAAACTCTCCGTCATTCCAGTTCGTTTGGGTTACTGGGGAAATAAAATCGGCAGCCCACATACTGTTCCCTGCAAGGTAAGTTGCTATGATTTGTTGATAGACTACATGCTTAAAATTGCTTTTATCAGGTGACAGGAAAGTGTGGCAGTGTGTTGGTACGTCTTATTCCTGCTCCTCGTGGTACTGGTATCGTTGCAGCTGGCGTTCCCAAGAAGCTGCTGCAGATGGCAGGTGTGGAGGACTGCTACACCAGTGGTAGGGGTTCTACTGCTACTCTTGGAAACTTTGGCAAGTATACCTTACCCAGTCTATCTGTAGTGTTGAATGATACATCAATATTGTAGCCAAGGCAACCTTTGCTGCCATCTCGTGCACTTTCACCTACTTGACCCCTGAGTTCTGGCCGGAGAGCAAGCTGAACAAAACCCCTTACCAGGAGTTTACAGACTACCTGGCCAAGACCCAGAAATCCCAACCCATTGCAGCAGCTCAGCCAGAGTTATAAGAATGGGAACATAGAACAATTGATGTATATTGAAAAGAAAAAAAAATTATTTTTTTTGAACACGTGCCTGTACAAAATTACTTTATATTGAGGTGGTTTGAAGTGGACTGTAGTAGTCTTGTCATGTCTGTCTGCCTCTTCATCTCCTTGGTCCCATAGTGGTGAGGAGGGGGGCTGAGCACTGCAGATGCCAGGCTTGGAATCTTTAGCACATTCACCAGTTCGTTAGCCCTGTTCAGGAGAATCCGGTGTGTGTCCTGATCATTTCCAGTGTCCTATAGGTCATGTTTCATGAATTTTAATGAATAACAGGCTGGAGAGCTTACAGAACTGAGCAAGACAATCTTGTTGAGACACAAGAGAGCCCTGGGTATTAGATCTTGACAACGGGAGGCCAGTTTTGCCACCGTACTCATCAGAACCATCAAGAGCCGAGTGCTGAAGTTCACCTCCTTATTAAAGTTGATGCTGATCTCGTATGCTACCGACTCTAGAGTCTGTGTGGGCAGAATAACGGTGTGTGGGTGTGTTAATCCTAAATAAAGTGCACCACAACCTACCCCAAAGAACTGGTTAAGTAGACTGGAGGAACAGCGTGAATCATAACCAACGTGACTGTACTCTCCCACTATCCATATCTGCACATTAATAATGATATTTTCCTTTGGAAAAAAAAAAAAAAAAAATCTCACCAGATGTATATAACAGTGTTCTCCACCAGTGGTTAGAGTCCTTAGGTTGCCAAGGTAATCTAAAAGATCTCTCTGCTGGTCCACAACCAAGTGGGGGTGGAGTTCGTAGATGAGCAGCAGCTGCTTGGCCAAGACCTTGTGAGCTTCGCTGACAAAGGGCTCGAGATTGTACAGGAGAACAATCCTTTCCAGCAGTATTGAGGCCAGCTGTATCGTCACTTTACTGTTCCCTCCATACAACACGGTCTTGAAAAAAATTCTGGACAATGATACAAATAGCAACAGCTTCTTGCATGAAAAGGAAACGACTTCAATTTGACTCACTTCATCATGAGAGGAGCCACTCTTGCCACAGCCTTCACTCTTTCATGCTCCACAAAATCCAAGAGGAGATGGTGTAAGCTGCCCAGTCGATCGATGGTGTCCCCTTTCCCATTCTCCGAGCGCAGGAAGTGACCAAACATGAATTTGTACGTCCCGTCTTGGAAAGCAGCGAGGCACTTGGAGTACTGAGGGAAGAGGGTATCAATGGTGCTGTTGGGATGAGTGGAGAGGATGTACTGGGCTTGAAGAGTGGCGGCCAGACATGGAAGGTCCAAGATCGAGTGAAGGACCTCCAGGGCTGTGTTCTCCGAGATGAAGGTGGGCAATAATTGGAGAAACTCGGCAGTGAAAGTGACAGGGAACCAAGCTAATATCTATACGCGAAAGATGTATACAGTGCAATGAACAAAGGAAGAAGAAGGAAAACAACAACAACAACAACAATAATAAACAAATAAAAACCTTATACTTTTAGGATGTTAGGGAAGAATTTAGTGAAGATGCTTGTAGAGGTATGCAGCTTCTCAGTGTTGTCAATGAGGTAGGCTATGACGTCGTAGGCTAGGGCAGGACTAATAATGGCTATAATGATAATAAAGAGTGTTATTAACTGAGAACTTACTCATTGAACTTTATTGATAAAACTTTTCCAAAGAATAGATCAATCAAGCCGTCTAAGTCATACATTTCCGATTCGCCTATCATAGAATAAAATTATAACTGCCTACGCACATTCTAATTATGAGAAGTAATTTTGTACTATTACGGTTACTCTAATTAAAAGAATGATGGAAAGTAATATTGTACCATGGTTGACGAAGAACTGCAGTAAGACAAGGAGGAGTCTGGAGTTGGAGATGGGATCTTGGGTGACACGAGAGTAGAGGAGTCGCATCTTGGGGAAGACTGTGTGAATCAGGGAGGAGCTCGCTGAGCAGAGAAGGTTGAGTGTAGAGATGCACTCATACAGGCACTATAAAAGGGAAGGAAAAGGGAGAAGATGGTAAGATTAGAGGGAGAAAGAAGAGATGTGCAACTCACTGCATCAATAAGCAACATATCTTCACTCTTAAGAGGTTCTAACAAATTGGAGATAAAACAGCCATGGCCATGCCTGATAGGCCTATACAAATCAAAACTCACTTCTCTCACACTGCTCAATAACCCTGAGGCAATACTGGACAGCAGCCTCCTTCAGTCCCGGCTTCCCTCTCCTTCCTGCCCCCGGAGAAATCAGGGGAGACCCACCGGACGAGACCAGAGGAGAGGTGAAACCACCAGGGAGGGAGGAAGTAAGTGAAGGAGTGGATGTACGAGAAATACTTCTACTTTCCTATGGAAGAAATATTATTATAAATTCTTTGAGGCAGTTGAAAAAAATTTTTAACGTACCACTTCTGGAGTGGGTGTGGCAGAGAGGGAGGTGGAAGGGGATGGAGGGACCCCATCCTTGTTCACAACGGCAGTCCTAAGCCATCGTCGGAGGAAGGAGAAAGCAGCGACATTCAGCAGCTGGTCAGTAGAGTAGTAGCCACCTGCAATAACAGAATGGGATGACACTGCCTTGAGATCGGAGAGAAGGCAAAACTTAATTAACATACCTAGATTTAAGACCGTAAATATTCCTTGTGATGGTCCACCATCAATCTCTTTCACTGGAATCAACTTGATGGAATAATAAAAGATAAAAATTATGTAAATTGCTATGCTACAGACGCTGCTATAGGGCTCTATGATAGGACCCTGGACGTTTCTTCAAGAAGTTCACTTCCCATATAATACCTGTTTCTTTCCTCCTCCTCCAAAAAGGCTGATTCCAGTGGTGGGAGCAGGCTGGGAGTTTTTGCTGGCTTGCTTGAGCCAAGTGGCCAGCTGGAGACCAATGGAGTGCAGCTGCTCTGCTTCTACCAGTTCCAATGCCCTGGGGTGGGAACACAGACCATGAAGGGCGCTAAGCACAGCCAGGGCTAACTCGCTGTCCTGACCAGGTCCTGTCATGAACCTGTATAATTAGAGAAAAAAAGATGTTCATATTACTTACTGTATAATTAAGTGCAAAAAAAAAAATGTAGGGATGGCCCTAAAATCTAGGCTGGGCCGTATGTACTGCAGCCTTGTATTGAAACAATTTTTGACTCCATAACTCTCAGAATCAACTTACTCAATAATTTTGGGGGCAAACTGGATCAATTTGTCTCTGGTGTTTGACTGTGCCAGCATGACCGGGAGCACAAAAGGAATGTTCCTCCTCTCCACTGGCGGGTTGAAATCTGGGACATCGATGTGTTTGGATGGAGACAACTCTTGCAGAATGGTGGCTGCTATCAGTCTCACTTTCAAGGACCCTTGCTCAGGCTCAAGCACTATGCTCAGCAGCAATTTGTATATTTCAAGGCTGAGGCTAGGGGCATAAATTACCAGTGCATCATACAGTATCTTAATACGTGCATATGGAAGCGTATGCCTTGTGTGATAATAGGCTTACTTTCTCCTGTACTTAGTGGCAGCTGTGAGGACATAGAGCTGTCTGAGGAGCGTCAGACAAGTGGGACCTCTGTCGTTGGATTGAAGAACAGCAAGCAGCTTCCCTATCCATTCTTCAAACTCCACTCCCACTATGCCCCTGCGTACGCACAACATAAATAACCTATAACACAGTGTCAAGATGAAGTACCTAGCTTGAAGGAAGAGAGAATCTTCTACTCCTTCTGCCATAATTAGTCTGGTGGCGCCGACCCTTTACCTCCTTTTGGGGGTGGGGCCGCCAGATTATGCGCGCGCGCATATGCATCGCATCATTAATATCAAGAACGATCATTACCGAACTTTAAAAAGCAAAGTTAACACAATAATTAATAATTTCAGTGAATTATAAACCAATAATATATAATGACTTAGTGACGTGATCTCTCAGAGTGTGATGATGATTTTTTATGCTTCTTTAACTTCTTTTCTCTTTTTTCCCGTTCAGTTTTGGAATGCTTCTTTGATTTGTGAGAAGACTTGGTAAGAGAAGAGCGACGTTTATGATCTCGAGAATGTTTGTGCTTCTTTTCCTTCTTGGCTTTCTTTTCTCTCGTTCCTTTCCTCCCCACATCACGAGATCTGTGCTTCTTTGCCTTTGATTTACTCTTCACTTCTTCTTCACTTTCTGATGATGATCTACTGCCATCTGAATTGTCCTCACTCTCCATAAGGCTGCCTCTAACACTGCTTGCTATACTTGGAACCTTATCCTTCTTCTTCAGTCGTTTGGGTGGCTGTTTAAAGTGTTGTGCGTCATCCTCTTCTTCATCACTATTGTCGTTACTGCCCACCTTTTCACCCTCTCCCTCTTCCCCACTCTCTGCATCACCAGGGGCAGGTCGCTTCCTGGTTTTATGTGAGTTCAAAGTCTCCCTAAGATCAGGTTTTAAGGAGGCAATGGTTTCTCGAAGGTCGGGCAAATCATTAGCCTTCTCAGATTTCTTTTTCTTCTTCCCATCTCCATCCTCTACTTCTTCTTCGCTATCACTGATCTCACCTTCTTCTTTCCCTAAAATGATACAGATGTGATGTCTGCTACATCAATGTATCTGTGTTCACTAACCAGCGGAGGTGACAGGGCCAGCTGATGGGTATTTTTTGATGATGTGATGAGCTATTGCACTCTCCTCTATACTTCTGAGAGCAGTGACCAAGTACTTCCACGAGCGATTCTCTTTAGCCGCATTTTCCAGCCAATAAAGTATCACCTTCTCCAGGCTTTCCACTGGGTGCTTCTGCTGGATTTGTGTTAACTTGCGTCCAGGGACTCGCAGCTCCAAACCAAGAGAGCGCCAATCGGCAAGTGATCCCAGGTGGGCTAAAACTGAAGATAGATCCTCAATAGTGAGAGGAGGGGGAGCTGAAAAAACCAATGGCATGTGGTGTAAATGAACCTACACACTTGGTTAAGAACTTACCAGGTTCCACAAGCTTTGCTTCTTCTTTCTTTTCAGTTTCAACACCTTCTGTCAGGGAAGGGTCCAGGACATCGTCAGCATGAAGAGCAATTGATTCTTCCTCTATCATCATTTCATCACAACTCTCATCTTCATCTCTAGTGGCATTCCCAGCAGTGGGCATCTCTTTAGCTACAACATTGTCAGTGGAAACAATTGGTTCGTTGGCTCCATCTTCTGGCAAGTCTTCTGGTGAGGCTCCTCCACTTGTTTCTGAGGTTTCGTTTTCCTTTTTTTCAGCTGCTTTGTCAGGTAATGGAGAAGTAGATGAATCTTCCTGAATCCGATCCTCCACTTTATCATCATCATCTTTTGGATGAGAGTGAGGAGGAACAATGCAAGTCTCACTTACAGACTCCGTTCCAACAACTTCAACATTGATCTTTGGTACTTCAATCAGACTTCCATTGCCCTTCTCCAGAGCATCATCAACATTCTCCGATATCTTAGGGGATGGGGCCATTTTATTCTCTTCTAATTCTTCCTCCACATCTTCTTCCTTCTGAGCACTCGACTTCGACTCTTTTCCTCTGTGCCGATGATGCTTATGTTTTCTTTTCTTCTTATGCTTATGCCTTTGTTGTGAAGAAGAACCCTCCAAGTCCTTAATGAGGGGGGAGAGAGACCTGTCATTTCCTGATAATTGCACCTCAGGGGGTGTGGCAGCCAAATCAGGAGAGGGAGAGGAAGATGGAGGAGGATTTGTGGCATCTGCTGCCAATTCCTCGAGTAATAGCTTCTTCTCTGCTGCTGGTCGAGAACGTTTTTGCCGTGACTCTTGATCTTGCGAGCCAGAAGGACTAGCCTCGTATCTTCTCCGCTTTGTGTGCCGATGTTTCCTGGATGTTTCTTTCTCCTTTCTGACTTTCTCTCTCTCCCTGTCATCACGAGCTTTTCCTCGTCTCTCTTTCTTCTCTTTCTCGGGCCCATGCTTCTTTCCCCTTCGGTCACGTTTCAGCTTGTGCTTCCGAGAGTGACGGTGAGAGGTCTTGGTTCTGTGGAGTGGGGATCGAGAAGGAGATCGACTCTCACTCGAGTACGAATCACTGTATGAAGAATCTGAGGAGCTGGACCGGGAGTAGGAATCACTGGACATGTATGACGACTTGGATGAATCTGAACTCTGTCGGCGTTTAGTTCTGAGAAAGACAGGAAAAGGTACACTACTGAAAGCATTGGCTAGAATGAAAACAACTTCAAAAATAAAAGCAACTTACAAATGTTTGAGGAGTTTCTTTTGGCGATAGAACTCGTCTATGGTGAGTGGAGGAGGAGAAGGGGATGTCCTCTTCTTAGATATGGCATTATTGAGTAGCAGTTCAGCTGCCAGTCTTTGCAATTCAGTGGGGTCACTGAATACAACCAATGAATAATCACACCTGTAAAACTAAGTATACAACTCTTATACTGACCTTGAAGTGGCCGAATTGGATGCTGGATGGTGGGTTGTCTGACCAGGAAGCATGGAGGACATCCCTGGCATGAGAGGGAAGAGGCCCTGGTGTCCAAGCATGTTGGCAGGGGCAGGAGCCAAAGCTGCACCTAAAGTCTGCGGAAGCAATCTAGACGTCAGAGGTACCCCTATATATAGCAATGTGAATAGGACTCTAATTAATGCACACTATCATCCGGTTTAGCACATCCTGATTTATTACACCCCACCATGCAGGTGTTACACTAATTAATGCACACCAACATCAGGTGTTTACCTGGCAACATTCCAGGAATTGCAGCATTGGTCAAGTTGCTGTGCTTTGGGATCAACTTCTCATTCGTCATCTTGGCAGCAGCTGGACTAGACACATTTGCTGGAGAACCGCTTCGACTCCTAGCCCCTTTATCTGGCTTCAAAACACTCAAAATGGAGGAATTATCAGCAGAAAGAAGCGTGGTCTTGTCTTCAGCTGCTTCAGTTCCTTCATTGCCATCTTGCTCTGCAGTAGACAGTGCAGGAGGGCTATTCGTGACAACATTTAACTTGGGGGCTTCTTGTTTCGTTGCTTCTGACTCCGATGTTGCAGTAGCACTCACAGCAGGTTTGGTCTCAGCAGCTGCTATCGGTCCAGCCTTCTCTCCACTCTCGGAGTTAGACAACTGAGAAGACTTGGACGCCATCTTTGGAGGAGGCACTACAGCCGGTACATTGACTGGAGGCTTCTTCACAAAACCAGTCCCACTAGCCATGGCTACACTTTTGTCCTCAGCAACTTTCATCTGAAAATTCATGGCAGACTAAAAGGGAAAAAGAAGAACATACAAATATTACTGAATGTCTCCACGGATATTGGAATGTCTCCATGGAATATTGTGGTCGCCACGCACAATATTCACAAGTGTGATTACCTTCCTAAGGGCCTTATTGGGGGCAAGGTTGTCGGGGGAGACGTTTTCCTTCTTACATGAAGGACAAGTGAACTCATTCTCGCAGAGGTAGTCCTGGATGCAGTCATAGCAATAGCTCTCCCCACAGCAAGGAATGATGACGGCATCCTTCATCAACTCTTTGCAAATGCTACAGATGAGTTCAGGTGGCGTCTCCAGTTCACCTTTGACCTGATCTTGGGACTGCTGCTTGTTTTTCTTCTTGTAGTCCTGCACTGCTTTGCTAGAAAAATCAAGAACAATTATAACGCCAAGAAAAATACCCTTATACTGATAAGATCATCTCCACCCTATTGGTGATATCAGATCTACCACAACCAAAGGCTCACTAAACCTTTATCATTATGGTCACTCTCTTCTCATGCTGCACTCACAGGTCTACTGCTCGAACCACCAGTTTTCCATGGCGATCCAGCATGGCTCCAGGCACGTTCTCATTGACAGAGACTATCTGTGAAGAAGGAGTCCCCACTGACCTTCTGTACCGATAGTTATTGTAACTTGGGTCCTGTATGTGTTAGAGAGAAAGCATAGCTTTGATCATAATTATAAAGAAGCATGGTGGCCAAGATTATTATTCACGCTATACCACCAAATTCCTATTATCACAGCTTACACCATTGGTAGGGCAAAACTTGATCCAGTGTCCATGGTTGCCACAGCGATAGCAGATGTAGGAAGGAGGTGGGGGGTTCACCTTCATTCCAGACATCATTCCACCTCCTGATGATCGAGTCCACACATACCTACACAAAATTGATACAACACATGAACTTCCAACTTTTGACACGATACTCATTCAGGGAGATTGGTGCTTAATGACTTGTATTGATACAACCCATGGACTTCCATCTTTTGACACAATACTCATGCAGGGAAATAGGTGGTTAATGGTTTGTTTAGAGATACATCACAATTAATTAAGGGGGATGACATGGTAATACTTACTGTGAAGGCTCATAACCTTCCCCAGACTGACTGATCATAGCCATCACCTTGTCTTCTTCAGTTGCATTGGCACTGGCAAGATCTGCTGTCTGCAAAGCACAATAAAACATGCCATCAAATAATACACACACTCAAAATACACAACCTTCATGCACAAAAAAAATAATAAATAAATAAATAAAAATAACAATACAAAGAAATAGATGTGAAATGATACAATGAATGGGGGAAAAATGACACCGAGGTCGTAGCAAAAAGTTCCAACACACCTTCTTCAACTCCTCGGCAGTGAGCATCTTGTTGCTGCTGGTGTCCTGGGTCACTGCCGTAGTACCAGGAAGATGTGGTGGCGGCATTTTGGAAGAAGTAGTAGAATCCTTTGGAAGGAATTGAAGTGACTACGCTACCAACACTAACTTTAGCTTAAAAGTATTGAGGCTTCCTATTCTTCCCTAAGTACAAAATACAGCAATGGTATTGGGACAATTGGACTATTAAAGGGAGTTTCTATTGACAACACTGTACAAAGTTGTACGGTGAACAAGGCCACACACTCAACCTGCTGAAACAAAGACATAGTAGCATGCAACACATTACGTGAGAAAAAAAAAACATACCACATTTCTCACCCGCCAAATTTATATTAATAAAAAGTGCAAAATCTGACATTTTGAAAAGAGTCTCTCTGAATTGAGCTAGGTCTACTACAGTTTGTAGCTCGAGGCACCACATCATCTGTGAGGTGAGAGTCCTCGATGATGGCGCCATGAATAACTTATAACATTGACTACATAACATTAGACAGCGGCATGGCTGGATTGCACATACTGATTGAGGTATTGTAGGGTCCTTGAACCTGCAGTGAAGAACAGACGAGAGGGAGGGAGATAAAGGAATGGGGTGAGATGATTAATAACCAGATTTGACATTTTATACAGCACAATAGGATATTTTAGTACAGACTTACTTTGATTTGGGTATTCTCTGGGCATTAGCCAAGGGAACTCTGCTCACGATGACCGATGTGTTCCTAGGCAGCATTTCTTGACTGTCCGTATACTCTAAACATACAGAGAGAAAATCAATAACATCGCCACACAAGAAAGAGTTGTCTTTGACAAGGGGTGAACTCACCTTTTTTACTCTGTGAATCAATGATTTTCAGGGTATAGAGATTGGCTTTGAGGTTCTTCTGCTTAATAATGGCGTCCTTTAGGTCGCCTAGAGAGATGTGGAGGCCATCAAATTTGATCTTGTCGTTCTCAAAAGTGTTGCTGAATTTGAAATGAATACAAGACATTTTGAACCCTCCTTCTTAAATAAACACCTGTATAAATGAGTGAAGAATAAATTTTATCACCTAGTAATATTTTACTCGGTTACCTGTGATAAATTGCCTCAAGAAGCTCAAGAAGCAGAAAGCACACACTCCATCTTTATGTAGCGTAGCGTAAACGATAACGTAACGCGGTAGCGCTCTGATTGGTCAAATCAAGTCACAAGCTACATTCTTAATTAACGAATTCAAATTTCTTAGCGCACGTGCGCAACCTATACGCATGCGTGTCAATGTAATAATAATGCTTGAAGGTTTTGATACAGTACTCACTGCAGATTCAGTGGAATGGTGTCCTACTGCTGGACTAGAGGCAATTTTAGGATGTGGTACCTATCAACTGAATAAGGAAGATAGTACTAGACTGGGATCCTTAACACTATTCAAGTGGGATGGTTCAAAGTTAGCTCTATATAATTTTTCGTGTGCTTTGTTGGCTAAATTATTATTTCTATTGCAGACTATCTAGGATTTTAAAGGAAGAAACCAAGAGTTATTTATCTGGAAATTTGGACATGAAATGGTAGAGAGGGAGGGGAAGGGATGCAATTCTGCTACATGACCCTATTGTGTGTGTGTAGGAAGTCCATTGCAGAGAAAAGTGTGTTATCTACTGCTACATCTTGTGGATCAGTTTGTTTTCTTCAGCTGGAACAAGTGAAAAATGAAGTAAGAGATAATAAGCATATGATATTAGCAATTTCATAGTTAATGTGGGTGCATACTGGTTTTACTTCAACACAGCTGCTTCTCAGTGACCTTGGCAATGTGGAGTTAGTAGCGAGAGATGGTGCAAAAGGAGATTCTCTCCAACTCTGCCTGTCTCTAGACTGGGGAAAACAAACCAAGTTAGTAAGTGTGGTCCATAAGACTATAACTCAGTATAGTGCAGAGCAAGACATTTTTTTATTCGTCAGTTCAGTAGCTGTTAGTGATTCGCTGGGACAGATAGGAGTGATAGAAGTGTGTGAAGCAGGACTTAACCTGAAAGAGGTTTGGAAAGCTCACACTTATGAAGCATGGATTGTGTGCTTTGGGCATGGAAGTGAGATAATCTTTTCTGGGGGAGATGACAGCAAACTTCATCAGTGGGACTTGAGAGTAGGCACTTCCAGACCCTGCCTTTCCAGCAGATGGTGAGAGAGATGGTGGGTATATAGTTCTCATTTCACAAACTGCATTGCTGGCACAGGCATAACATGGGAGTATGCAGTTTGCAAATTCATCCTTGTGAAGAACATATTTTGGGATCAGGGAGGTAGGTATTTAAAGTTTGACCTCAGCTGGTAGTTAATGTAGTGTCCGATAAAGGACACCCCAAAAGAAGAACAAAGGACAATCTTTTGTAACCTCCAAAAGAGGACAACCTCTCTAGATCTACAAAGGGGTCTCAAGTGTGTCCATTATTTTGGAGGTTTTCACTGTATTGCCCTCAGGGTGATTGTTTACTGCCCCTGATTATTACAACTGATTTTTTCTCCTTCTAGCTACGACGAGCATCTCTTGCTATGGGACACTCGCAACATGTCCAAGCCCTTCAAAGACAAGTCTCTGGGTGGTGGAATCTGGAGGATCAAGTGGAACCATGTCCTCCCGAACATTGCATCAACTGCTTGCATGCACAACAACTTTTCTGTGGTGGACTGTCACTTGAAATCTTCAAAACCCATTGAAGTGGTGGATGCGTATGACAAACACAATTCCCTGGCATATGGAATTGATTGGTGCAGGAGTTTTGAGACTGTGAGGAAGAACGACAAGGAAGAAGATTATGTATTTACTCTTGCTAGCTGTTCTTTTTATGACCATTCTCTGCACTTGTGGACTACATCATTGCAAAATAAAGATTAGCAACTTGTCTTTCATTTCAGCTTAGCTGATCATATGCACTTCAAACTAAATAGTCACAATTTAATGACTCGTGTCTTTTTTCATTCTTTTTGGTGGTGGTGGGAGCTCACTTGGGTTAGTTTCGGTGTTTTCAGATTCACTCTTGTTTGCTTCTGAGATCTCAATGTCATACTTCTGAGCGAAATAGTAAGTCCAAAGTGCAAGTTCAACATTGTGGGCTGTCCAAATCTTAGCCGTCTTCGCCTTCTCTAACTCGTTCAGTTCTTTCACTTTCTCTCTGGTTTTCACAGCATATGCCATGTAATGCTTGATGTTGTATTCCAGTTTTCCCAGTCCTGGGATACTCAGCACAGACTCATCTGCCATAAAAGGTGCTAGCTGAGGGGAGAAGGCACAGAGCACAGCTGAGGAGGGAAGGGAGGTGAAAGAAAACGGTATTATGGTTATAGTATAGTAGTCTGGCATAGTCAATCCTTTACCATATCCCTAGTCAACTATGCCAGAATATAAATTTGATAGTCAAGGGCTGGGATGTAAAGCAGGTACCACTGACTTCTTGTACTTTGTGAATAAAAAAGGTCACCTCACATATGCATGTGTACCTGATGCAGTGGCTGGACCTACGGCTTTAAGTTTGCAGAGATGTTTGACAGCTGCTTCCAACTTGGGTAGCATCTCAAATGCCTCCTGTGTCACCTTCTCAACTTCGTCAGGCTGGTTCTGCTGCACCAGTTCAGTCAGTCGAGGCCTGAACTTCCCTCGCTAAATTACAGATGATAATTAGCAAGACTTGGAAAAAAGAAGTATTTTACTGTCAGCTTCCATTTCATCAGTTTGATCAATTCCGCATGAGTCAAGTGAGGTTTTTCCCTACTTGAAATTAACTCTGGCAGTGTGTGTTGATACCTGCACAGTTATAAATGTGGTGGATAGACTACCCATTTATATACCCTATCTCTTATACCATAGATCCAGCTGAAGGAGGTCTTCTACTTTGCTTTTGGATTTTTTGCTCCTGCTTTCAGCTCCTTTCCTCTCCAACACGGAGGGATAGCTTGCCAGAGCAGCTCTCCATAATGAGCAGTCACTGCTTTCGAAGAGACCGCCTGAAGTTGCCATGAGGTAAAGGGTAAACAGAGTTAGAGGTTGCAATTCGCAATATGGTAAAGGGTAGGCCCAGATAGATTACCACTGCATGCATGGCATCTCAAGATATGGCCAGAAAAGAAAGAAGGCTGAAGTATGATAATTTAGCTTACTTTATTACTCATTCATGATGTTTATCATATTAGATTTTGGAAGGATCAGCTGAAGAAAAAAAGAAAAAAAGGTTTCATTGCCTTTTTATGATACCACTATCTGGATTAAAGTGTATATTCTTGGACATAGATGTGTCAGAGCAGAAAATCGAGGAGACAGTAGTA
This sequence comes from Crambe crambe, assembly GCA_963924555.1. Classification (NCBI taxonomy): domain Eukaryota; kingdom Metazoa; phylum Porifera; class Demospongiae; order Poecilosclerida; family Crambeidae; genus Crambe; species Crambe crambe. The sequence goes on along the minus strand of OZ004594.1, from coordinate 1,244,242 downwards.
ACAGACCTTCCTAGGAAAAAGAAAACAATAGCAGACTTGCCTAGGAAGAAGAAAACGGCAACAGACTCCTCCAATAAGAAGCCAGCTTTAATTGGTGATACTCAAGTGTCCAGTAGAGGTTTTATTTCTAGTCAGAAGGAGAAAACAACACTGATACCTCACTCAAAAAATCCCTCTGCTGTACAGTCACTGTCGACTGACAATGAGAGTGATTCAGAGACTGAAGAACAACGCGGAGTTGTTGGCGGAGGACAAATTATTAGTGAAAGTCAAGCAAAGAAATCCACAAAAAAGAAGCGTTACCTCCTCTTTGTGGGAAACGTGCCCAAATCTGCCTCTCAAGAAGATGTTGTTTCTCATTTCCAGAAAAAAGGAGTGCCCATTGTCGAATTTCGCTTACTCACTCACAAAGACTCAGGAAATTCAAAAGGTTGCGGCTTTCTGGAACTGAACAGTGACAAAGTGATGCAGAATGCCCTCAAGTTCCATCGCAGTCGCCTGCAGGGGAAGCACATCAATGTTGAGGTGACGTGTGGTGGAGGGGGCAAATCTGAAGGAAGAAGAAATAAGATACTGGAAAAGAACAGGAAATTGAGGAAAAAGATGGCCAAACCTGTCAAGAACAAGACATGAAGTTTGAACTGACCTTATATTCAGTATAAATATGTATTGTTGTATGCTTCTGTTTTTATCACAAGACTTTAGACCGGATCTAATGTTACTGCGCATGCGTGTATTTTTATGTTTACTTCCGGTTAAAAAACGCTGAGAGTGCAAGATTAAGAGATGCAGAAGCAGAAGAAGAGGAATCGTACTGGAAGCTCTGTCGCTACTGGGAGTGGGAGATATGTTCCAGTACTCTCTGCCATTCTCTGCATCTGTGTAGTAGTTACAGCTGTACTCTGGAGAACACCATCATTCAGAATAGAAACAGATGGTGTGTGGACTGTACTGACACACCCACTAATACTCCCGGGCCCCCGCACCCTATCCCCTCCTGTAGTTGATTTGAAAGTGATCAGAGATGTATATCCTGATTAAGCCAAGCAAACTTAAGTTCATTGTCACCTCCCTCATCCGACTTTGTCAAAATATTGAATTTTAAATAACCTGGTAAAGGCTTCAGCATTTTACAAGTACATGTAGGCTTGGTTATCCAAAGTAGTATTGTGACCTCCCTCCCTCACGGAAATTTGATGATAAACGTAGTAATAGATATTGCTTTATAAATATTAATTTTGTCATAATCGCACAGATATCCTTGAAGGACAAGTAGCAATTGTGCCATGTCAGAAGATTGGCAAGTTAAAATACAGGTGACTGGCCTTTAATTAAACATTTCTCCTAGCTGGTTCTGAAGTTGCACATCAAGAGATCCTATGTAAGGGCAGCAAACTCTTTTAGCTATTTCCTTGCACACATACAATGTTAACAAACACCACATATCATCTTTCCATGAACCAATGCAGCATCAAATTCTCTATTAAATCTTTTTTTTTTTTTTAATTATTAAGGGATATTGCTGAAAAGAGGACTCCTTTAATACTCACAGGAACAGTTGCAGACAGGTAATATGAACCTTAACATGCACGTTTGGTTAGGAGTGGTTACTGGTACGCATGCATGGAACATGCATGGAGACGGCATGGGCGGCAATTTGTAACAGAATACTACTCCTCCCTGCTTTGAGGTAATTAATCCCTCTCCATAATTGAATTTCAGTGGTCTATTCATTAGAGACGGCTGTTATTGGACTAGCGTATCGTGTTTAGTTATCGTCGCCACAATGATTACCTGACATTGAATACAGCTAATTTCACCTTAGAGTAGGGGGAGTCTTGCGATTCCAAGACAGAGTCTGCTCAGATCACATAGATGACAAGCTAAGGTTCATCATGCTAACAGAAACGTGCTTCATTTGTGTATGCTTTATCCAAAACAGCTTACAATTTAGCCTACCCAGGCTCCCGCTCTCGCAGAGGGAGTGGGGGAAAAGGGGAGCCTGCTTTCAACTGCATGCACATATGCCAATCACCCTGGCCACTGGAGTAATTTTCTGTTACATTATGAGTAATTAATAAGGTTTTAGCAAGTACTTCTTTTAAGTGATTTCAAACACACAAGCTCTCTCTTCTAATTAGCACCAACTGTTTAAGCCTTTTACATAGAGAGTGTGCACTTTATAGTGGATGGTATGTCTTTCCACAGCTGGCCAGCAAGGAAAGCTTTCACCACAGCCTTCCTGGACAAGAAACTCAAAATAATATCAGCTCATCGTCAGGTGAGTAATGAAGGAGATGCCATCTTGTATCATATTATTATGGGCTCACATGCAGGAAGACAAACGATCCTTTATCACTTTCCATGACGACAAGCCATTAGAGCCACTGGTGTTGGGGGAGAAGTGGGAGGACTTCAATCTTAAGGTCAACACCACCATTGCCAAGATCCTCCAGTGGGTAAGGTGTGCATGTGAAAATAATAAAATAATATTATAGGAGCAAAACTCTATTACTACCGGGTAAGGTGATTATTACAGGCGCCATCACTGAATATATCACTATTGGAAATATTTATAGTATTCCACTTGAGGAAATGCCTGTTTATCTAACTGAAGGTTTGAGGAATGTAACTTCTCTTTTCCAGGATAATCCTCAGGGGAGCAAGGACAGAGGACCTTACATGTATTACAGTCAAGATGTAGCAACATTAAAGTATGTATTAACCTTATATGAAGTTTCTCTCTCAGACTTGCACAGGGTTTCATCTAGGGGGGGGGGGGGGATGCAGGGGAAGCTTCCCCCCCCCAAAACAGCTGAACTTCCCCCTCCCCCAATAGGCTACTCCCTTTGGTGACCACAGGTTGTTACATGTAGTCACCTAATTTGGGATACTTCAGAGTAGTAAGGTGGAATTCCCCTGCTTGCGATTGTTTTCACAGCCTCTAAATAAGACCGTATTGAACGCTGCTTAGCAACCATAATACCCTTAAAAGTTATGGCGGCATTTTATTGGAGTTAATTCATGGTGAAAATTGGGGGTAGGCCACCCCAATGACCTTTATGAAAAAGCAGTATGCATGAATAAGCACAGGAGTATACCTTATTAAGCCTTCATTCCAGATGATATGGAAACCAGAGTCCATGGTGACAAGTTACCTATTATGATTTTCGACCTTCAGCACCACCAAATGATTAGACACCATAGTGACAATTAACCTATTAATTATAAAAAAATCCTTTCTTGGTATTTTTTAGCTCCCATGAGACCACATGTGGGATGTTCCCAGTATGTTGGTTTCAGGGTTAGCTGCACCCTGGCCACAGAGACTCTGCAGTCCGATATTTGATAAGGGCTTTCACTGATGTCATCCTAAGCATTACTCATTTGCAAACACAGTCATATTAGTATGCTGGTTACAGATGTATGGGGCAGAGAGACAGACACCCATGCATCTCATATTTCATAGCATTGCATAAGCTATTTTTTGCACTTTGTGACATCCTAATATTTCAATATCATTTATCTCACTTACTGCTTCTTTCTTCTTCTTCTTCTTCTTCTTCTTCTTCTTCTCCTTCTCCTTCTTCGTCTTCTTCTTTTTTTCCTTCTCCTTCTTCCTCTTCTTCTTCTTCCACAGGACTCAGTTTCCTGACATACTTGGTTACCTGCAGCCTCTCAAACCTCTCATACTCAGCGATGATAACGTTCAGGCAAGTAAAGACGCTTATGAGAAAATGGTTTATGCATGTATGAACATAGCGTCAGACCTAGAGATCTCTCTCTCTCTCTCTCTGTAGGGACCGTTTGACCTAAAAACAAAAGGCTTCCCATTGATTTTACAGCTCCAGTCAATTAGCCAGATGTTTAGGCATTATGGACCATTAGTGATTAACAAAAGCTCACCAGCAGTCTTTATCTGGGCAACTCATTGTTGGACTCCATGACCTCAATGTGTTCAGTGACGAGTCATTGATCAGCTGCCCACCTTCTCAATTCAATAATAGTAAAGGCTCCTGCTTATGGAAGTTGATAAGGAATTGCACGCGATAATCAGTCTCATTACCTGGTACTCTGTGTGACCAGCTGAGCATATATCAAATGTCTTTGCTTATGTAAACCTTTCCATTAGCTACAACTTAATGCTCTGATGATCCTGAATGCCTAGAATTCACTTATGATCATCTTGGGGGCAGTTTCCCAAGGCACCAAGGCTGATTTCCAATAATGGGCCAAATTCTTTACAAGACCAATGAGTCTAAGCTCTTGATCCCGTCACATAGTAAGTACAGTGACCTGCAGTTGACTGGTATTATTGAGCTCTGCCTGAGTGTAGACTTGGGAAGACATCTTTTGACATTCTTGCCTATGGTCAAAAATTAATACAATTTCTACCAATTCCACTAGCTAAATGTACAATAATATTCCCCCATCTTGCCACTGCAGGTGAACCTGTGGGTGGGGCGTGAGGGGCTAGTGACTCACACCCACTACGACTGCACCTTCAACTTCTTTGTGCAGCTGCAAGGCAAGAAGAGGTTCACCCTCTTCCCTCCCAACCAGTCCCTCTACCTCTATCCTTGCCTTCATCCTGTGAGCTCCTCTTTAATCCAGCTATGTTGATCCATAAATCATTGGGTGTGGCCATAACGATTTTATAGTGATATTGCCATGATATGTATGACCCCACATCCACTTTGAAAGTGTCATAACTCTCTCTCTCTCTCTCTCTCTCTCTCTCTCTCTCTCTCTCTCAGCATTATGGACATAGTCAAGTGGACATATTGTCACCTGATAAGAACAAGTTTCCAAAATTCACAAGGTGCAAAGGTCGAACTTGTACTAGTAATTGGTGCAGATTATAGTCTCTCTCTCTCTCTCTCTCAAATGGAATTGTATGGTTCACTGGATATCTATCACTATAGCAACGGTGGACTGATTGCAGAGGTTTCCCCTGGAGATATGTTGGTGGTCCCACCCTTCTGGTTTCACCATGTGGAGACGCTGAGCGAAAGTATCTCTGTAAATGTGTGGAGCGATGCCCCTGAATATGCCTTGCTCAATCAAATGTGAGACACCATCTGTACACACACAACTCAAAACTTTCCTAGCTCCCATGAAAGTGAGTATAGAGGAAGTTAACAATCATTACTAATTGATTATTACTGGGAAAATGACCAATCAATTTCACGTAATTCCTCCTATAAGTATAAGCTTTGGTTTTGATGCCAAAAGCATCTAAACAAGTTCTTATGGCAGCCAATAGATTTCTTTTTAGCTAATAATTTTTGAATTGGCACTTTGTATTGACATACTTGCACTTTACTTCCGCGTATGTGGTACACTAGAGGAAGCTTTCACACTTATAAGGGAGGCATCAATTGGAGTTCATGATGAATGAAAAGAGTTCAAAGTGCGATTACAGTGATAGCTATTCACAAAGGAATTTTGAGTTGGCGTCAATAAAATTATTGCATATGTAGCATCTTTCTTTATCCAATATGTACTTCGGTGAATTTGGTTTAGGAAATGTTTAACTGTATTAAGCTGTGGCAAGTTCCTGCTACTTCTTGTGACATGTGACGCATGCCATTATGAGTGGTGTGTGAGTGGGTAAGAAAGATATGGGAGTTATGACCTCTACTTAATGAGGTGAAGAGATCAAATGAAAACAAGCAGTAAACAATCCATCCACAGCTTCCTCGATGTGTACTAGAAGTGATAAAAGGAATAAAATATTGAAATGACTGGAGAGACAAGATTTAATTCTCTCATTTCACGCTAGTCTGGCTCTGATAACCATTCAATTAGTGGTACAAGAGATATGCTGTTTGACATGTTATAACTCAAATCCAATTAGTGTCTCTTCTTCCGTTTGTATTTAATAATTCTTAACCACCGCCTCAATGTACCTGGAAGGATACCCACGCTGTTCAATGAAAGTTTTATTAACTAGAAAAGGAAGAAGACGGAGCATATTTGAGTTAAAACATCCTCAATAAATTGTTCTCAATGCCCCCCATGACTTTGAATCCGGAGGTTAATGAATATAACACGTTATATGCTCAATTTGATGCTTGTTTATAAAACCTTTGATTTATGCAGTATTTTAACTGAATTTTTAGATATTCTCTGCCTGTGCCATTTGAGGAGGCATGGCCATGGGAAGACCTTGTGATGGCTACAAAAGTGTACATAGATATGGTGAGGGGGAAGGGAGGGATGGATTCATTTTCAACGATCATCATAATACTAGATCCTTTTAGTGGAGAAGGTGCATTAATTAAAAGGTTATCCTCAGACTTTAGTGGAGCTAATAATTATTATTAAGGCATAGTCATTAATTAAAGGGTTATCCTCAGACTTTAGTGGAGCTAATAATGGCATAGTCATTAATTAAAGGGTATTCTCATTGAATGCTGTGAATGCATCCTTTAGTCATCAATTAAAGGATATTCTCATTGAATACGGAGACAGAACTCCTCCATGGGAGATTTAAGATGGGTAATATTTCAGGATATTGTTTCCTGGTGTGTGGTAGTCCGGGGGAAAATAAAGGGGAATTTAGAAGAAATGACGTTTAGAAATGATCGGGTAGTAGTGAATCATATCACAGTTACCTCATGGGCTGCCCACTGGAAATAATGACACCCGATCCCTAATCCTATCCTCTCCAGATAATCGTCTCCTTGAATGTAAGCCACCGACCTTCCATATTTATTGAAAGACTTCTTGAACAGGTATAGCGATAGTTCGGTGGACATCTGTACTGCTGGTCATAGTATTCCCTCCCCCCCCCCGTATGCTCACATAATACGGACTATTCTATTATTTCTAAATTGGTTATCATATTTCTCTGATGATGTAACAGCTAATCCCATTCCCCTTTTTTGCATTTCATACGTATTCTTGAAGGTCATTTGGATGACATAACATCCCTCTCCCTTATATGAACTGCATGAACTGTTATTTGGTTGGGGGGGGGGGGGGGGGGGGGGGGGGGGGATTAGCACAGTCATCATTCTTCTGTTAATCATACACATGGCAGATTCATCAACCATAACAATATTTTTGGATAACTGTCGTAACACTGATTAATAGGGATGTACCCCTGATGATGTCAACCTTTTTTCTTTTTTTTAAAATTCTCTCTCTCTCTCTCTCTCTCTCTCTCTCTCTCTCTCTCTCTCTCTCTCTCTCTCTCTCTCTCTCTCTCTCTCTCTCTCTCTCTCTCTCTCTCTCTCTCTCTCTCTCTCAGCGTTATTTTCCTTTGGTTTCCTCCATGGGTCTCAAGATCAATCAGACATTGCTGGAACAGTTAGATATGCTATGCAGACAAAGAGACTGGAGAACAGTGGTGAGTGAGTGATGGAAGGATGAGTTTCTTGAATCATGCATGATCATTACTCCGCTGATCATACTCTTCTCTTCCTTGAATCACATGGTTAAATTGAGGGGGGCAGTATAACATGGTGATCACTTCCTCAGTATGCTTAAGTCCATGTCTATAAAGTTAGCTAAATAGACACTCCTCTCAATGGGAAATCATGGAGTTAAATTGGGATGATATAAATGATTACCATGACCAATTAAAGATGGAGGACTTCAATTGCATGAAGAACCCCATTGAGAGTGTCTTATTTATGATGAAATTCAATGTTTTCTGTAAGGAGGTGGCCATGAAATAGGCTCTTATTGCCTGTGGGCTACTGGTGAATAGTCTGTGGGTGCTGCGGGTTTTAGGGAATCTTGCAAAAATTAATCGTCAGACGCCATCCGTAAACCAACTACTACAGCATGCTCACTGCTTGGAATTGCAATTTATAAATGAAAAGTAAGCTTTGAAGAGCTAGCTAGTGACTGTTCTAGTATAGTTCTAACCTATTAGGCATGCCGTTCACCTTCTCCGGTGAGATTTTTCGAGGCTCAAAGTTGAACATGCACACTCACAAAAACCCCAGTAAGTGTCTTACTGGCCTTGCCACATTACTAGAACAGGTGGCTTCATGAGACTGGGCACCTAGGACATACTATTTTAAACTAAGGACGCAGTACATAAGCTGGAAATGTGGTACTTTCATTTCAACCTTTATCTCTGTCTTTGATTGTCACTTATTTGTTTGTTTTAAACTCTATATTAGATTTTCCCCTTCTCAATCACTCAACTCTAACCTTTTTCACTCCCAGAAAGAGCGTTATGAAAACATTTTGAGTCCTGGGGTGAAGAAACTTGAGTCTCTATTCAGAAACATCCCCATAAAGTGAGTTGTATCATAAACTCTCCTCCTGTTTGTGTGGTGGTGTGGCCTGACCTTTGCCACCCATGGTTGTAGTAAAGAACTTAGTTATTGTGGATTGGAGTTGACCTGCCACATGATGCTTAGCCACATGATGCTTAGCAACCAGCACAGACGGGACTCATGTAAAAAGCTTTTCAGCTGGTGGTGGTCTCCACAAGACTAATTGAAGTGTGAAGGAATTCAAGGCACTAATGGGTACTAACAGGTACTAACGGGTACTAACGGGTACTAACGGGTACTAACAGGTACTGACAGGTACTGACAGGGGTTATAGGTGGTTGTCTCACCACCAAGCAACAACAAAAGAATACTAGCTCAAGGTGCTTAGGTTGACCTGCAGAGGCTTCACTATCGACACAGGAAAAGGCACTCTGCCACTTCACCTATGGACACCTATTTCATTCACACAGATATGATCTCATTAGCTAACTCCAATAAGAAGGAATTTTCATTGGCGTACAGTCATAGGTACAATGGTTCTATATATCAATATTTCCTTGAACTGAATGCTAATAGCCAATGTCCTGTATGTCAAAAGAAATGTATTTCTTGTGTAATTATCATTCTTCAAAAGTCTACAGCTGTTCAGTTTTGTTTGATGATTAGATCTGCTGGCATCAGCGGCATGTCTTAGAGAAGTATTTACTGTATGTTAGAGCTAATCCTGGTGATGGCAAAAATCAATCTCTCCACACTAAGTAGTGATCGCAATACTGTAAACAGAAACCCCTCTGATTCTGATAGCAATTGTGTGATCATGTCCATTTCTCAAGCCTCACAGACTTGCTCCCATAACTAAGTCTTTAATGATGAATCAATGAAAAAAATTTTTTTTCACTCATGCAGGGATACCATGGAAATCTGCCTGATGAATTATGTCGAACATCTAACATACAGCATTATAGGATTGGACTACATTTATCCATTTTTATCAAACTGTGCCTTTGAATAAAAATTGTGACATCCAGCTGCGCACGCGCATTGCGTCCGATCGATCCGGATGCACTATAAAAACTGGTGCTCTAGATCATCTCGCTAGAAGTAAAAGTTTGACAAAAGTGAAAAGAGAAGTAGCCACTAAATGGACGGTTATCAGACCAAAACAGTCACTCTGAATCGACCCATGATTCACGTTGAAGTAAGTGGCCAAGCTGTAAAGTATTTTATCGCATCCATGATCCAGCTGGCTAGACTAGCTAGTTAGTATTTGAAATTTACTTCTTTGTATTCTCATTATAGGCTGTCACTCCTACTATTCCAATGCTGAACTCTTTCCTCTCCAGAGAAGTGCAGATGCTTATGGAAGATGTTAAAAAGTTGAGAGAAGAAACAAAAACTATAATTTGCACCTGCAATAAACCTGACTGCCCCTTCAATGCAGCTTTTGATGAAGAAAGTGAGTCAGGAGATGAAAGCAGTCCTGATCTTGGATTTGGTAGTATGGAATTGGTGAATAAGCGATACAGTTTCCCAGTGATACATTCTCCTCCAAACTCAAACAGGAGAAAACCTTTTCTACCTGTTAACAGTACTAGCTTGACTAATATTCCACGTGGAGTGCAAAAGAGAGCAGATGGTACAATAGTGGAGTATAATTATCCAGGATTCTACAATAGGAATAGATGGCAGGCACCCGTTCTAAGAAATGGCTTCAGCACATCTTACTTGAACTATTTGGATGTTTGTCCAATAGAAAAAGAAGAAGCAGATTGTCGAGTAGATCAGGATGGTCCAGTCAGTAATGAAGACTATTTCTTTAGTAGAGCTGCTCCAGAAAGAAAAATCATATCGCCTCGTTCTGGGAGAAAGAAAAGCAGTCTGGAAACTCTCAACCTTCCAAGAATGTCTAGACATTCTTCGGCTGATGTAATCCTGGGAAAGTCTTCAAACTATAGGCACAGTATCAGTGCTGCCTGATTGTACACTGTATACATGTATGCATGTTTTCTTGTTGTTTATTTTTTGTTTTTGTTTTTTCGTCACTATCATTTACAACTCCTTAATATTAAAAAATTAATTAATCGGAATTCAGCAGCAGAGCTAGAGCTAGAGAATGATATCTTGATATGCATATGCTCGTTGTCGATCCCTTACCAACTGCATAATGCGCATGCGCTCATTTGTTTTTTATACGCACGTGTCAGTTTTATAGTTTATTTTTTCTTCTTCAAAGGAATTCGAAGGAGTAATGGCATAGCAATTATAAATACATGTGTAGACAGATTCTTTCAGAAAAAAACGCGCGCGTCATGGAGTGTCCAGATGGTCCGAATTCGAATACTAGTGAGAGCACAAGAAAAAAGACAGTTTATTTTAGTCCAACTACTGAAGCGGATGAACACAATAATCGCTTGACTTCTTCTTTACCTTCCTCTGATTTTCGCAAAGAGATGAGCACTTCTGTAGAGAAAGCTAGAAAAGCTGCTGAGAAATTCAGGAACCGTCTTTCCATGGAAGTCGATCCAGCAGGACCTGATGACGACGGTGATAACTTCGGTAAGATTATTACTAGCCATAGAATTTTATTTCTGGTGCGTTTTCCGTATTACAGTGGTGTATAGATCCAGTTATTTTGGATCTAATATTAACTCAGCCATAAAATGAGTAAAATCCCTGGACAAATAGACTAAATCCCTGGACACCTAGACAATGGCCAAAGTCTGCTTAAATTCAGCTTAGAAGTTTCATTAATATCTTGTAAGCTTTCATTTGATAATTCAGAATCAAAATATTGCCAGTTTGTAAACTCAAATTCCCCATGGAAATTTCAGTTTCAAGTTACAGTACTGGAAGCAGATTCCTTTTAATCGGACTGTTAATCACCAACAGGAGGTGCAATTCAACGGCCAAGGAGCGCAAGTTTGCATGGGAATCACAATAATATCCGGCCCCCTCAGGGAAAGAAGCGAATGTTGAGAACGTTATCGCGTTCACGACCTGCATCAGCTAGGTTCGGAACCGGAACGGGACGTGGCAGGTCTGATTCTGTCAGTCAAGAAAAGGAAACCAAAGCTGGAATTCAAAATGTCGAGAACCAGTTTACCAAGATCAGGGCACAGCTGGTGAGTAGACATTTTGCTAATTGCAGTGGAACCTCCAAATAACAGGCTCAAGAAGTTGTCCTTTTTTTGTAGAGGTACTTTTTCGTCCTTTTTCAGAGTGTTCTTATTGATAGTTCATTTAACACTCATTAGTGATTTATTATAATGCTAGCATTCTTCTTTTGGTGTAAATTGAAGAAAAATCTATTAACCATAGCCAGTATCTTAATGATACCCATTGCTTATGGATTATTAGGCCCAGTTGTCAAAAGAGGATGCTGTACTGCAGGAAAGGCTTGATCGCCTGTCAAAGGAAATTGACTCCATCCAGAGGTATGCATCTAGACTCTGTCATTCTCAGCTGAACCCTATGACAGAGCCAGAAACGGTGGGTGTTTTGAAGGTAGATGCTTCTTCGATGAGCCCCCCACACAATGATGCTAAGCAGATGACAATTCCCAAACTGATTATATCCACTTCACAACAAGATCTAGTTCATCTCACAATTAATAATGAGTCTTGGAAGGAAGACAAACTCAAAGGAGGTGAAGATGATGATGAGGAATTGAATTTGCTTGGTGATTACTCCAACGATTGTGGGAAAAGTTCTCTTGGCTCTTGTGGTTCTCTTGCTGATTCCGAGGGTTCTCTTTCTCCAAACAGAGCACCATGCTGCATTGTAGTTGTGGATCATGACAAGAACCTGCGACCCACTTCAGCATCGAGTTTCAACTTTCCTTGCGAAGATGATGTATTTCTCTCCTGATCTGAAGGGACCTGATGGCCAAACTCAATTGAAGAACACCTCCATATTTAAACTTCAACCCTTCATTCTACTTTCATCTTTTCCAAGAAAAGTGATACGGGAATATCATTGTAGCTTGGATACTTTTTCCTTCTGATGTCTTTGGTGATATAATTTTATTTAACAAACTGTTACTTATCATGCTTGGTGGTCCACTTAATAGATGTATTCACCATAAGTGGTAGGAGGGGAGAAAAATAAGCAGTGCACATTACAGTATGTAGCTAGTAGTAGTCTCTGCCTTGAATAAACACCGAATGTGTGGGGTCACAATATATAGCAGCTGGCCTGGAAAGCTGAAGTTGGTGACCTTTATGCCTTGAAATCAATTGAGACTTCTTGGTAGATAAAATGTTACCAATCATTATAAATCATCGTACAGGACCCATAATGTTATCATGTTCTTTAAGTAAGATATAAGAAATGAAAACAATGCAAATAAAGCTGCTATAGTTACGAAACAATACAAAAGAGGCATGAAAAACGAACGAAACAAAATTCTGCTCATACAATAATGAAGCTGAAACAATAATTAAACTTCAGTGCCGGTAGCTCCAAAAAACGTCTCTATTTCATCTGCTAGCACTTCAAGCCGGACTTCGGGTGTTCGTAGAGTGTCTGTGAGATCTTTGAAGGTGAGTGTGTTGCTTTCTCCCCACATTCTCAAAACAACACTCCCGTTCCCTCCATCTCGTGGGTTGGAGCGGTAGAAGTTGACCTCGTCTCGAGAGAGGAGATTTAATTTGGAACCCACAATGGCCCAACTGTCCGTGTCTGTGCTCAATCTACGTCCCCACTTTATCAAGTGTTCAGCTGGTATCTGCAAGAAAAGGAGAGAGAGAGAGAGAGAGAGAGAGAGAGAGAGAGAGAGAGAGAATCACTTCCCATCCAGGAGAAAGACTCATTTGACGACCCCTTACCTTCTTCTTTTCCTCTTGCTTAGAAGATTCCCAATTCTTCATGACTGTGTCAGTCACTGGCTTCATCTTGAGGAGCTGGTCTTGCTCTCCCTCTTCACCATCTCTGCTGCTATCCAACCGAGAAGGCTGCTGGACATTGCACAGCTTACCAATGGAACTCGCCACAAAGCGAGGGTCATAAATGTCGCAAGGAATGTGGAATGTTACTGCATTCCTGTAGGTTTTGGCGGCATCCCGGTTGTAGTACTTGGATTGGTTGAAAGCGGCACTCAGCTTAGAGTCAGCTGCTTTGTACAAGTACAGCTGCTTGTTCTTTGCACTAACAACAAAACAAGAAAATGGAAGTATCAGAAAGACAACCCTCCATCCTCATAATGGAAGGGAAACCCTGAGTAGGTGGGGTCAAATCATTACTCTATTTAAAACTCACCCAGTTCTGAACTCGATGACATTTTGCAGGCGGTGGTATTTCACATAGACACTGATGTCGGAACCAACCTCCTTGACGTGAATAGGCATAATGGCTTCCATGCACCCGTAGTTGATATAACACTTGAGGGTGGGGTTTCTCTGCGAATCCTTGACAATGTCCCTCAGAATCTCAGTGAGGAGACCATAGAAGAAGTAGTCGATTGCTGAGAAGTTGAGCCGAGCATAGAGGATATTGACGTCTTCTCTCTCGTACCAATCTTCGCTATCTGGCCAGTCATAACTTGCGTCTTCACTTAAGAACTCAGTAGCAAGAGCCGGGATGAAGAACATTTCATGCTTCCCACCTATGTGGTAACCAAGGCTGTAGAGGAGCTCGTAATGCTCCGCCCACTTGATGATACAATCCTGCTGATGTGTGGAAAAGCGACCGAGGGTTAGGATCTGTGCCTTTGGCCAAGGGCTGAGAACTATCGGCAGATTCTTGAGGAGAGGGATTTCGTGCTGAAAGGCCTCTCGGTACATATCGGACTTCAGACTAAGTTTTCTCAGCAGGTCTACCAAGAAACCAGGTCTGAGCAGAGAGTCCACTACAGTTATGTGTGCATAAACAATGGAATGGATATAATACTGCTATTGCTGTTATTGTAACCATAGCAATGTTTAGTAGAGTCTGTGTATGATAATTATAGCAAAAGGAAAACACTCCCCATATATTTTTGACCTCAAGAGATATACAATTTTTATGGTTTGCCGGTTTGCTTAAATTTTTGGCCACTAAACAAGTCACATGAACAGGCGACCGCTTTGAAACCACGAAGATCTTACCCCCACAAAAATTTCATGGTACCCTATCAATCATATGATCTGGTTATTGGGCCTTGAGCTATAACCTTTGGTATTCTTCACATAAAAACTAGGCCTTTAATGAAAGCTTATATCTCTCAGTAAATATGCAGAGGAGTAGGCAGCCAGTGTGTCAAAGTAGTTAGGGGCTAGGGCTAGGGCTAGGGCCAGGGCTAGTGGCTAGGCCTCTAATGAAAGCTTACATCTCTCAGTGACACTGATGCATGCAGAAGAGTAGGCAGCCAGTGTGTCAAAGTAGTTGGGATCGGCATAGTCGTAGAGAGAGAGGAGAGAATCAGACGACATTGTTACATCCTGGTTCTTATTCAGACTGGAAAGGACATCGGTGAGACCCGTGAATGGTTGAAAGACGGTCTTGAAGAATGGTGGGTCCATGTGCCACGTCCGATTCATCATCACGTCGACGCATTTGGAGATGTTTTGACATAAATTCTCCAAGCTGGCTTTGACATTTTGACGGTCAAAAAGAATCACCGACGTGCCGTCTCTTTTGTTATGAACGTGATGGAAATTGGACTCGTGGATTGCCCCCTCCAAGTGACTCAAAGAGTCAGACTCCTGCTCGTTTCTGATGGGTCCATCGGAAATCCCGACTATCATGATCCTCTTTGTCCCACGTGGTGGCACATACGTCTGAACCATACGGATATAAAAGGAGAGATTCTCGAATTGGATCACAGGGTCGCAATAGATCTCCTCCATGCTCACAACGATGAGGTAGATGCCGCTCGGCCGGAGAAACAAGTGGTTCAATTTCCGATCGTCCATTTCCGGTCTCAACATGTTGAGAATATAACGCTTCTCTATGGAGGGGTACGTTGGCTGCCGGACATAGGGAGGATTTTGAGGCACACGGATTGGAGTGATGGGAGAGGAGAGGTTACTGTTGTTGAAGAGAGTTCGAGAGATGGAGGACCTTGTGATGTACTTATCACTCTGAAAGAGAGCGTCCGAGTCGTAACTCGAATTTGAAGTCTCCGATCGTGTGTTCCGTGTGGGGACATGAAGGGACGCTGAGCTGGATCTTGCTGGTAATGGTTCTGTTGTTGTCGTCGTCTCTCTGGCACCCACGCCTGATCCAACCAATGAGTCGCCATCAGATACACTAAGGCACTTGAAGAGTTCCTTGCACAGCTGCCTCATGTCCCCAAGGATCATGAGTGGAATTGGGAGGGTCTCGTTGAGGGGATTTATCCGATCAGCTGCTGGCTTGATGTCTTGTGGTTGTGGGGTCACAGGAGTGGGAGGTATAGCCATGTTTCCCGTGATTCCCACGGTGTTGGTTTCAGTGGTAAGGGGATGGACATAACGTACCACCAGTTGGATATAGGACATGTGCGAATATGATTGGATGATGGAGGTCACGTCTGAGATGTCGAGGCCGTCCAATAGGATCCCGTTGAAAGACTGGATGTGAGTGTATTTGCCAATGCGATCCCTCAGAGGTTGGACACAGTCTCTGTTGATGGACTTGACCAAGACTATTCGGGGGAATTCTGATTTAGGTGCCATCTGTATGATGGAGTGTTTGTAGGAAGTGGGTGGGGGAGGGAGGGAGGGAGGGTGAGGAGAGGAGGTGGGGAAAGAGGAGAAGGGGAGAGGGAGAGAGGGAGGGGGAGGGAGAGAGGGAGGGGGAGGGAGAGAGGGATGGGGAGGGAGATAAGTAATAGAGTTAACTGGAAAGATCACATTGACAGGGACTTTGCCCCTTGAAGTGCGGTAAAGCTGAACTCACCTCTCTAGTTGTGATGGCGAGACCCAGGGAACTTCGAGTTTTTTCTACCTGTACTACTTTGGGCCATTGGCTCCAGTAAGCTTTGTCAATCTGGTGTGGCACAGGACAACTCACTGCACAAGAGAACAAATAGAGTAATTATGGAAGGCAGTTTTTCACCCTATAACAAGTGTGGTTTTTCTCAAAGGTCAAAGGTGAAAAGTGTTAGCAGTAATATCATTCCTGTAGCCTTAGAGACACTGACCCTCTTAATTACATGAAAAATTAACCTGATTAGCATGACCACAAGAATGTTTTTTATATAACTGAATGCATTACAACAGCCAGGGCCCATGGCAACTGTTATCTTCAAGGAAAGAATGTTGGACCCTGTAGTAAGGACCAATGTAAGGTAGGCAACCCCCCCCCCCCCCCCCCCCCCCAAGGGTCTACGGTTGAGTCATACCAGCATAAGTTACTGGGCAACTCCACGGTTGAGCTGCACCATGTACCATATACCAGTGTCCTTGTACTGGGCAACCCCCCAGGGGATCCATATGTGTAGGTACGAGGTCAGTTACATCATACCATTTTGCTGTTATAACATCGAATCATGTAACCCTAAGGTCAGGGTCCATATAATATCGGCAAGAGCCCACGGGGAATTTATGCACTTTATTTCTACACATGTACAATGCATACATACACTGCAGGATATGTCACATCAACAGGTTGCACAAGAGATTCCCCAACTGTCTAGCCAGGGGCTCGCTGCACACCCATTTACAAATGATAGCTACATACATACATTTTAAGCAACACATACATGCAGGATATGTTAACAGGTTGTACGAAAATCCCCCCTCCCCCATTGGCCATCAAGCATAACAAGTTGTAAGAGAATTTCCCCTTTTCAATCATGTAGTATTGGCTGGGCAAACGAAATTGAACCCAGCTCCCATTCGGCCTTAGCCAAGGTTGAAATTGGTGCAGTAGCGACCATACAACCTAATTAATAGACCAATTAGAGTTCTAGGAAAGAAGCCAGCACAATGCCCTAGTTTGTTATGGGGACAGTGAGTATTATGCACTCACCCTTCTCCCACACACTTAACAAGTTGGCAGTCACATGCACAAGTGTCAGCCGGAACTACCGTAATCGTATAAATTTTCGATGGGGTTTTATTTTCGTTTTTTTCGTAGTCGATCAGAATCCTCGAAAATAATAAACGAAGTCTTAGTACTATGACGTCATATATGACGACGATGCGCATGCGTGTGTGATATCGATAGCAGCTGGAAAACAGATAGTCGAGAGTATCATGCTTCATTACCGCCATTACCTGTCTCTCTTGCTTCTACAACGAAGCGTCTCGCCTTCCATAGCAGTCTAGATTTTAGTTTGGCCGTCGCCAGCCCAACTTTTCTTGCATGTCACTCGGCCCCAGCAGCAGGCAATGATATAGCTATTAATATACGCGCATGTGCTTGCTACGTACGTACGAAAATTAGACCTGCGGAAATTTTTTATTATAGGAACAATCCGGAAATCACGAAATTTTAAACCTCCGAAAATTTATACGATTACGGTATATACAGCAAGTGGTCAATACAATTTTTATGCATACAAACACTCTTGTGTTCATCTGCTTTGCTCATCATTGTAACAATTTTAATGTTAATAATTTCTGTCTCTTTAGCATATAGAGTGTTTGCATGCCCAACAGTGTGCCATTTTGTTGTTGCACAATCTCCAAATACAAAATTGCGCACCAAAACGGCTACCAACTTTGGCATGCATTGTAAATGCTCTCTAAAGGAATAAAGCAACACCTGCCATATGGATAAGCATGTTTTACAATTACACAGATAAGATAACCATGTGCAATTAAATTGAAAGAATAAAATGTTTGAATGGAATGGAGAGAGATAGCTTTGTGTAATGTGTTCATACAAGAGATACACTTTCAACATATATAACTCAAAACAGACTGGACAGTTTACAAATTCTAACATCATCTCAGTGCCAATGAAATTCTAATTAAAGCACCATTCAAATAGCTGCATGTTTAGAGACCAATGGGTGACCTTTGTCATTACAATAGTGAAGGTTGCGAGTCAAAATAAACCATACATCTCCATATTTATAACAAGATACACATTCAAAAACTATGAAGTTTATTAATCTCTTACGATGGACAACAAAACCGAAGTGGTTAAATAACTGAGAGAAGCTGGTCTCCACACACTCAAAGCCAGCAACAAAACTGAAGTGGTTAAATAACTGAGAGAAGCTGGTCTCCACACACTCAAAGCCAGCTCCTGGCTCCCAATCCCCCCTCCTCCCCCCACATTACATACATACATACATACATGCATACATACATACATACAACCATCATTTCTCATCACTTTCACCAGTACACATGATGAAAGTGTAACTGCATCCTGTATATGGCAAAACAGGACACACTGTTGTAAATACACTTCCATAATTATGGCCATACAGTCTGAGTATGCAATTCTCTCTCTCTCTCTCTCTCTCTACACACACACACACACACACACACAGGACACAGTGTTGTCAGGGGACCCTCAAGTAGGTAAAAGGAACATGTACGCTGGAAAGGGATTGAAAAAGGTCCTGATCATGGAGTGCATTCTTCAGGGAGTCTCGTTAAGAGGAGGTCTGGTTCTCTCTCATGTACATTGTATGCTTTATCCATATATGGCCAAAAAAATTCATTTGACAAAGAGTCAGTGAGTCTTGTTCCCTGTTGTGATGTGGTGCTCTATTCTCTCTCTGGTGCACCTTTTGGTCAGAGGTAACCACTGTACCACTTTGGTCATGGTGCCTGGTGTCCTCAGAGGTGTGTGGTGTGGTCAGAGGCATGTTGCTATGGTTGGCCATCACAGAATGGAAAAGTTAAGAGAGAGAGATCCACCCAGGGGACCACACTTTAGAAGGGTGTGATAAGAAGGCTACTCCTTCCCTCCTTACTAATCTACCAATGTTACAAATGGACATGACTTTATACACAGAGGAAGCAAGACCATTAGGATCTCATTACTCCACTATTGAACCCTGACCCCCCCAACATCAAAATTGCTATTTCTCCCATGAGCAGGAATTGAGGGGGCCCACACACTTGGCTGTTAGTTACATGGGGAAAAAATTAATAATAGGAAGACTTACATGCAAAATGACAGAGAGCCATTGCAGCGACTTCTCTGTCACTACCTTCCAGGTGGAGAAACTTCTCCAAATAATGCACAGGTGTGTAGGCAGTGATGCGAGTACCCCTCGGAGTGGTGGCATTCCTCCAACCCACTCTCCTCACGACCACCACTTCTGTGATTCTTTGTGACCTCGGGTCAAAAAAGTCGTTTTCGGGACTTCGGGAGTAGGACTCGAAAGGTGGGAGCTCCACAAAGATGTAGTATGTTACTTTTGTGTTCCTCAAGTATTCTAACCACCCTTCCACGCTTCTAATTGCATACTCATACACCAATGCTTTACTCCCCGATAGCATCTTGTTCAGTTCTGTTGCTATGCCAGTAGCATGGGCTCGATCTTCTTCTGACCAATGAGGGTCGGTCATGTTCTTTATGACAGCTATCTTCACGTCACGTGATCGTATCGTATCAACGATTTTCTGCATTTGGTCGACCTGAGAAAATGGCAGGTTCTGTGTTTGGAGTGCATCAGTCTTGAGATAACTGGGACGAACTGGTGGAGGTATTTGGTGGACCCCATTGAGGTCTGAGGTAGGAGTCGACATATTCTTGGGGATCCAGTGGAAAAGGAGATCTAAAAAAATACTGATTCGATTCCCTGGTTGAGTGATGATAAGATTTGAGAGGCCTCAACTATTTAGCAGTTACCTGCATGCAGTTGAAAAGTTGCATTATCAACGCAACCATCACAGCTTTTTACCTAGCTACCTTTTGCTAGATTAGCACACCCTAACTAAATTATCGATCTATCCGAGATCTTACTCACTCACTTCTATACTGTAGATGAGATCGAGATATATCCATTGAATTCTTCTCCAATAGATTAACTTACACAGGACTTAAATGTTATCAATTTTTTGCAGTGAATGAAAAATAAGCACAGTGCAGCAGGCCAAAAAAATAGGAAATGAGATTGTTTCAATTATCCGAAACCACGGGGAAAATTAAAATAATGGCTACCACCGGCACAAGGGTGAGAAGTGGCAGGACTGTATCCTCCTCGAAAAGCCGTAAAGTAATAGAGAGAGTGCGGCAGAAGATACAGGAAGGTTCCTTCTACGAGGCACACCAGACTTACAGAGCTCTTTACCAACGGTTCTGTGCCCAAGGAAGTGAAGAGCAAGCTATAAGCCTTCTTTTGGAAGGGGCTTCAACCCTGCTAAAACATCAGCAAGTGGGTAGACTATTAAAGCACAGTGAGAAAAATGAGATTAAAAACTGAACTAGATGTACATCAACCCCCCTTTTCCAAATAAGGGACACCTTGGGCTTGGATCACCACTCTGGAATGTACACCAATGTTAATTTTTCATATTGTGCATATTTATGCATAATTCCACATGCTCATGAATATCATTGTAGTGTGGTAGTGTTATTTATCAAACAGTAATCAATTGAACTCCCACACTTGAATTTCCCCCTTTCCCCCAGCTGGTAAACAACGATGTCATTTTTTCTTTGGTATCAAAAAAAAAAAAAAAATCCCTCACCACCTCCATGGAGTTTTGGTTTTAATGGCCTCTGGCCATGAATGTGGATAAGTAGGGATTTTCCCTGCTGTAACAGCTGTCATTTTATTTAGTAGACATAGACACAAGATGATATGAATGGGTCACTTTCTTAGGTAATATATATCACATTTCTCATAGGAGAAACATATTACCTCTTCATTACTTGTCCAGGTCAGAAAGGTCAAATATCTGATACATTGGTATATAGACCTAATGTTCACGCTGGATACTCTATTTGGACTATTTTATTGCACTAAAGAAAATTTAATGCCGATCAGCTCTTGCCATATTGGTCTGATATTTTGTCAGATCATTTCAAGAGTTATAATCCTCACTGACTAGTAACCTCATAGTTGATCACATGACATGTGGCGTGCTACTTATAATTGATCACATGACATGTGGCGTGCTACTTATAATTGATCACATGACATGTGGCAGGCTACTTATTATTGATCACATGACATGTGGCAGGCTACTTATAATTTAATCACATGACAGGTTATTCATAATCTCTACCATATTATTATTATTATTATTGCTTTCCTTCTGTATTTAGTTTTTCATTTTGATTGTCCATAATACTTGCAGTGGGAGAGTGGAACGGACCTGGGTCTGATGTTGGTCAGTCATCTAAAGAGTAAACAGATTCCCATTTCTGAGAACACATTAGGTAAACTATACCAAGAATCATAATCAACTGATAATAACAATGCAGGTTCAGTGGAACCCCGTAGATCCCTTCAGAGGAGAAAAGGCACCTTTCTATCAATACGTTTGGAACCCTCCCTGTATTTCACACACTGTGCAACACATTTCAGAGAGTGTACATGATCCTTATTGAACAGACTGGGACATTAATTTTGTTTTCAGGAGTCCACATAAAGGTACTAGATCTTAATTCCACCCAAATTTTATGGCTTCTTGGCATCTGTGCCTGAGATCACCACACTTGCAGGCTGAGCATAGAATGGCTTCAATTTGGCTCTTGAGCACTGTCTGAAAATGAGGTCATATGACTCGTATCATACGTGCATACATACATACATAATATACTTATCTTGTTGTAGGTATGATTAGCCAGCTCTTTGTTCTCTACAAGCCCCCCTCACTTTCCCAGAACCCATTGTCCTCCTCACTCACCCCAGAAATGGACCCCCGTGAAGTCTTCATGCGAGCTGCCCTCAAGTCAGTTCATATAAATATGTCAATTTCCAGAGATTTTGCAACTTGGCAGAAGCAAAAACTGTATTACCACATTTCCAAGTTACAAGATCTCTGCCATTTTAACAATGAAAGTGTATTCCAAAGTTTTGATACCCGATATGCATGCCCAGTTCCTAAACGGCTGATCTCTAAGTGATGTATGGTTCTTGATTCTGGTTCTGCTTGTTCTAACAAGAATACTCTGATGTGATGTGAGAGCCAGTGTGCTGTCATAAAGGATGATGTGATGTGTGCCTGTGTGATGATCACAGTTCAGTGAAACCTCAATATACCAACACTGAGAATGTCATGACTAGCTATTTGTATATTGCCAGTGGGGATGACAAGTTGTTAGGCCTAGCTCTAAGTGACTGTTTTAGGTGAGGATGCCTGCCTTTTTTAACTGTTTTTGGTGGGATGCCTGCCTTTCTAGGGAAGTGACTGTTTAGGTTAGTACATGATATGATATTTTTTAACATCTTTTTACTGGATTGAGATTAAAGCTGAGTGGCTAATAAAATGGAGAGGTGTATGACTAATGTTCAACCACATCTAGTAAGGTGATAGAAAATATTCTTCCTTCCCAGTTTTATAACAAGGTGTATTATGATTATAAAAAAATCAAGAATTGTTTCCAGCATTCCAAATAGTTATGTGAAACTTAGTATCAGTGTTGTTTAACTAATATAAATGTAGACTTGCATTGAAGTTCAGGTGATCTAGTTATGATCAAATTACAGTTTTCTATGGCTTTTAAAAGGTATTTATATGTCAAATAACTAAAACATCTACATTTTATAGCATAAGCTTTTCATAAAAAAAGATGAGCTCTTCAGATGTTCCTTTAGCCTAATCTGGACTTCATGATATGGAAAAAGATGATGTACTAGATTTACAAGACTACAACATGTCATGTAGTTGGTACATGTACCCATAGCAAAAACAATACTATTATTAAATAGTGTACAAGATCTGCAGCAAGCCTTAATTTCCCAATGTAGTGATGATGACATCTGTTTCAAGGGCTGGAGCATACTATTTACAGCATAATCTGCATGTTTGTGATTCTGAGTGGGCAACAAAAGAGTGAGAGCAGTAGGTTTTCAGGTTAGACTATTGGGACCACATTCTGAGTGGGCAACAAAAGAGAGAGAGAGAGAGAGAGAGAGAGAGAGCAGTAGGTTTTCAGGTTAGACTATTGTGACCACATTCTTCACAACTTGAAAGGAGTGTGATTTCCCCATCTAGAGAATAGAGTGGAGGCGGTGGATTGGTGGGTGGCATTCCATGGGAAACGGTTAGGATTTCAGAACTAAAAGTGTTTTGGAATGGACTCTTAATAGGGCACTTCCTTAGTCTTGAACGTGATAAAATCTTTGCATATTTTCACCCACCATAGCAACACTATGTGACTAAGCTAATTTAATTTTGTAAATTGCATTAGGGTTGTCCATAAGGGGTGAATTGTACTTGTAGCAGATTGCTCTTAAATCCAAAGGGCTGAGTACTGCTCAAATCCAAAGGGCTGCTCCTAAATTAATTAAGGTTCTACCTGAAGGACTCTTCCTTAATTAAGGTTCTATCTGAAGGACTCTTCCTTAATTAAGGTTCTATCTGAAGGACTGTTCCTTAATTAAGGTTCTACCTGAAGGACTCTTCCTTAATTAAGGTTCTATCTGAAGGACTGTTCCTTAATTAAGATTCTATCTGAAGGACTCTTCCTTAATTAAGGTTCTATCTGAAGGACTGTTCCTTAATTAAGGTTCTATCTGAAGGACTCTTCCTTCTATCTGAAGGACTGTTCCTTAATTAAGGTTCTATCTGAAGGACTGTTCCTTAATTAAGGTTCTATCTGAAGGACTGCTCCTTAATTAAGGTTCTGTCCAAAGGGGTGCTCCTTAATTAAGGTTCTGTCCAAAGGGGTGCTCCTCCAAAGGACTGTTCTGATCCAAAAAGAGCTGAACAAGTACTGGCCCTCTTAAAGGTCTCTTTGTTAATGAGGCACTTGGACACTACTTAAGGAGTGTCTTTAACTTAATCTAAAAGTAATCTCAGTAGACTTCACATGAGAGTTAATTAAGGAAGCAGGCCAGATATAATGATATCACAATTATCATTCCCCCAGATGGCCTTTGGATCAACTTTGTTGCATGGATAATACAACTGAGTATTCCCAGGTGACATGTATTGTTCATTGCAGGTGGACTAGCATCGTTGGTGGTGAGGAGTACAAGTATGGTCATCCACATTTACACAAGCTATTGGCTCTCAGTTACTGGGAAGGTATGTATGTATGTATGTATGTGTGTATGTGTGTGTGTGTGTATGTATGTGTGGAGTCACTTGTAGTGAGTGGTTGGCACTCTAGGCTTGTAAGCGGGAGACCGTGAGTTCGAGTCCCACCAGTGACATATGGTGTTTATCCATCCTCCTTTTCACCAGCATTAATTTGCTGTGAATATCCATCTAACACCATGCCACCAGTCCACCCAGCTGAAAATGGGTACCTTGAATTTCCAGGATGTAAATCAAACTGGCTATCTCTCCAATATCAGCTGTGGTCCAGGTGGGACTTCGGGTGCACACACCACTTGCCAAGAAGAGGTAGTCAGTCCTCCTGCGAGTTCCTAGCCCGGGCTCCAGGAGGTTGCCAGCACTGGCTCTTAGTGCCTGCTTAGTGCACAGGCATCCAGGTGCGTGTGACCGCTCAGTGGCAGCTAGATGATTTGCATTGTATGTATGTATGTATGTATGTATGTATGCTTTGACTGTTTCATGGTGGTCTGAACTATTGTCATTTTGTGTGGTATAAAATAACTTCCTATTCTTCTGGTGGAATCCCTTTGTGGGTAGATTTGGACGGGGGAGGGAGGGAGAGGGGGAAGAGAATGAGCGAGGGAAAGGAAGTGGAGAAGAGATAAAAGCATAAGCGAGTGATTTCCTTATTGGTCAGTGAGATTCATTCTTTGTTCGGAGGGGGAGATAAAACCAATATTATGTAACAGAGTTGATATCATATCTTGACACAATTAGTGATCTAGTCAAGATTGTATCCCACCACCAAGTTGGTTTGATATCCTGCCCTTATCTGGTGCACCCATGCAGGGAAACAGTATGCCCGTGCTCGGGAGCACTTTCTCTATGCATGCCAGCCCGAGGACTATGCAGCCATGCTGGTGGAGGTGGCCACCTTCCATGGCCATCCCAAGGAAGCCGACCTCTTCCTCACTCAGGCTGTACTCCAGTAAGCAGACCGATATTTCAATCAATGTACATGAATTGTTCACATCTAATGTCACTCGATACTCTCTTCCCTTCCTCCTTCCCTCTCTCCCTCCCCACCACACCCATTCCACAGGTTACTAGTATTGAAAAATAGACGTTCAGCAATGGGAGTGTTCAATGTATACACTCAAACTCACCCAGCATTTAGGGATATGGAGGGACCTCCCTACCAAGACGCTGCTCTTCTCAACTTCACCTGGTTCCTTCTCCTCTCTACTGAAAGGTTTGCACTTCAATTCTTTCACAATTAACCATTACCAAATTCCTTCACATCATCTCTCTCTCTCTCTCTCTCTCTCTCTCTCTCTCTCTCTCTCTCTCTCTCTCTCTCTCTCTCTCTCTCTCTCTCTCTCTCTCTCCTTCACCTTCATCTAACTCCCCACCCTGATTCCCTTACATGATCCACTACCCTTTATCTAATTCCCTTATGTGACACCCTCATCTGATTCTCTTATATTGCACCCCTTTCTGATTCCCTTACATGATAACTGGTAGACCCCCTACCTGATCTATCTAACCTTTAACCTCGTAACTCATGTGTGCACACATGATGCAATTAATTTTCCCTCTCTTATACATTCATGATAATGGTGTCACCCTCCCCTGATTCATTATACCCTCTCTTCAATTCCCTTATGTGAGATTCTCTTGTATTATTGATTTCCTTTCATGATAACTGGTAGACCCCTACCTGCTTTTTTTAAAATCCTTCTTATTTGTATTCATTGATGATATAATGGTGTAATCTAACATGCGAAGGGGGGTCCCTTCCTTATGTCTTGAATTACAAACTTCCATCTCTTTTTGGGGCTGTGACTACCAACTGAAAATGGAACAAACGCATATTTCCTGCGATGATGAAATCGAGTTATGTGTACGATTCATAGTGTAGGTTTGCCATGGCGACTGATGAACTTAGTAAGTACTGATGTAATGAGTTGAAGTGTTTCTGTTGTGACATGGTTGTTACCACTGTTTTCGTTGATGTTTGATCAAATTCAGTTTGTGATGCTGGTTTATTTTCATTCTGCAAACTAGCAAACCAACCCTTCATACTATTACGTGATGATTGATTGATAACCCTTCATACCATCTGCATTATGACAATTGTACTTATAAAGATAATGTTATCTTTAGTACTTTTTGACCTTATAGCAGAGATAGCCAAGTCTTCCAGTTCCTGAGACGTCAGTATCGTAATATCTTATCCCGAGATCCATGCTTTGATGAGGTAAGCCCAGTACACTCTCCCAGCTGCCAATAATCTTCAGGGGAGGGGAGCCTCAAAAACCAAAACTACCACCACTCTACCATGTGACTTGCTAACTTAACCCCCACTTGCGCTATCTCTAGTGAGGTCATGTCCCCTCTATTACAATATTGTGTGGTACTCTCCATTAAACCATTATACCTCCTCTTCACTATAATGTGTATTTTGCTGAGATTTCGGGTGATGAGGTGACAGCTGCCTCCTTTGTTGGGCTTTATGCACTGTCACAACTACATTGGGTACACCATTCACCGGTGGTGGGTACACCATTTTCTCAGTCCCACAACACCTACACCTACGCAACATGTCCCTGCCCTAAGTTATAGCATCACCTTCCTTGTGGCCACACAAATCCTAGTAGACGGCACAATATTATTGGTGTAGTTGTGATGACCTTTTACCATGTGTTGTAAGGGCTATATTAGTACAGTAGAATCAGATCTTGTGAACCTCTAAACAATGGACACTTAGGACCCATCCTTTTGTCCAGAGGTTGTCCTCTTTTGGAGGTTTTTTTGTATAGAGTGTATATACTTTTAGATTGTCCTTTGTTGAGAGGTTTGTCCACTTTCGGAGTTGTCCTTCACTTCTTTCCATATCTTTTTTCCTGTAGTATCTTGATAAAATTGGTGCTGCCTACTTTGGCGTGGAGCGTCCTGGCACAGCTCCCCACGGCGGCACTGAAGGAGGGCTAGGGGGTCTCCTTCAGCTCCTAGGAGGAACGGGAAGTGGGGGAGGAGGGGGCGGAGGGGATCTACTCAGTAAGATAAACACTTTATCAGAGCAATACTTGACATTATTTTTTTTTCCAGCTGGTCTGATGAATACTTTATCTGGGGCTCCTCCCACCACTCAGCAAACTGGAATGTCTGCCAACCCTCCACCTCCAGCTCGTCCTGCCTTCACAATGTCCTCCTTGCAGAGTGTTGATGTTCTAGACTAACAAACTCTCTGTATGCCACGCTCACTAAGTATTTGTGTACCGAGACAATCAGCATGATTTGGAATCAGTGTATAACATAAGTATTTAAGTTTCTGGTTCATTGTGTAAGGGGGACAATCAGTATGCAATGATGTCATGATTTAGAATCAGTTATTGTAAAATTGGGTTAAAGGTAAGTTTCTGGTTCATTATGGTACAATTCAGTATGTATGGATTTGTCTAATGTCACACTTCAGTAGATTGAACTTGAAAATTTAAAAATATGCTCATACAAAACAAAAAGTGATTATCTTTGGTCAGTTTCAACCTCAAAATAAAAAGTTGAGAATTATCTTTGGTCAGTTTCTTTCAGAGCCTTCCTCTTCTTGTAGTCTTCATAGTTCATATTGGTTCCACAAACAGTGTCCCAGAATGTGAAGAAGGACCCGTAGTTTCCGATGTTGTGGGAATGATGATAGTCATGCACATTTGCCCCAGGACGAAACGGGAAATATCTAAACGGACTGAACCAGAAATCGTATCCACAATGTCCGTCAATTCCTTCAAGTAACCGAATCACATTCCAAGTCCAGAACAAGTAGATGTGAGAGTCAAGGAGTGCAGGTCCTATGAACACGCCGAAGGCATTGACAAGGGAGTATTCTAGAGGGTGGGCATACTCGACTGCCCAGCAGTTTGGCTGCTTATACTCGTGGTGGAGCTTGTGGACGTGTTTGTAGAGGAAAGAGGTGTGCAGTGCTCTGTGCATCCAGTAGAAGCAAAAGTCTTCCACTAGGAAGAAGAGTGGCACTTGAAAAAGAAATTCTTGCCTAGAAAAAAAAATGTTAATTTTATTGCAGTGTGGGAAATAGAGGGTGGGGCTAGGTGAATCTGTACTGGTTTCTGGAGTTCCTTTATACTGACCATGTTGGAGATGGGCCATTGAATCTGACACCAGTCCACTTCAGTAACATGTACAAGATAGGTAAACCCAGAGGTTGGTTTATAAAGTGAAGTTTGGCCAGGTGAAGGACTACCTGCTTCAGTGGAGGCCGCAAATTAACTGTCGGCTGCAACATAAAACAAAGCCAGATAAACTTAGGAGATTGTAGCTAGATCCATAAGTATTTACGAGCATGACTACCTTTCTTTTCTGTATTCTTGCATTTTGGAAGAGGTCATATCTTTCTACCAATTCTAGTAGCCCACACAGCACAAAGACAATGCAATTCAGTGAGATCGTCACATAAACGAACCAAACTAACTCGCTGTAGTCCACAGCAGGCAGCATCCCTAGAAGTAAAGTTTTTAGGTGTCAGGCTCAGTGTTGCCAGGTTGCTCTCTTAAAAAATCCACAGACAAAAAAGGATACCATAGACGTCCATAGACATCCATAGACAATTTTCTTATCCAAAAATCCAGATTGCGGATAAATCCATGAACCTGGCAACACTGCAGGTTCCTTGGGTTCAAAGGTCTTGTGGTCTTATTCCAATTAATGCGCACTTGAGACGACCGGATAGGATGCGGATGCTATACTCTTCGCTCAACCCTTAACCCAGGACGCTGTTGTAAGCTTTCAGTCCCCTGGCCGTGAAACCCAGTGTGCTGTTGTGGGGGGACAAGCTTAAACCTTAAGGTCATTTCAAGATGTCAGCCCCAACATTTGCTCAGAAGATGTCCAACATCAAATATGTAAGATGGGAAAATGTTCAGCTACATATCAACTCAGCTAAATGAATGTGTGGTATGCTCCTTAGATGCCAGTCCTTCTGGCTGCTACTTCAGCAACTAAGGACCCTGCAGATGGCTATTTAGTGAAAGACATTATCAGTATCCTCATTAATTTTAATATTGTTGGCAGCCACTTAAAACATTTTTTACAACTAATTACTAAAACTATTGGAGTCATTAAAGAACTAATTACAGGAAATTACCCAGTTCTTCATTCAGGAAACATACCCTTCAGAGTCTCCCCTAGGCCTAGCTGTACTTTCAAACAGGGTGCTTAAGTATATTCATGAGAATATAATTTAGTGCCATAGACCCAGCCCACTTTCTTTGAAGTTCTATATCCAAACAGGGTGGCCCGCCCTGCACTTAGTATACTGGGGGAAACACTGCGGCCTTAAATATAACTAGAAGGATAGAGGGAAGAGTTACCTCCACCTCCCAACGGGTACCCTATTCTAGGGGGAGACCATTTCTTTAGGACCTCCACAAGGAGACGTAGGACAGCAATTTTTGTCCTTGACACACTTTAGAAATGTCTTTTGATAGTTCTCAAGCCAGACTGTTCCTCCAGCAGTACCTTGTCAATCAACTCATCACCACTAACAACGTGTTCTCCAAGATAAAGGTCCTCCGTCTCTTTCTGGTGCTTCTGGAGGAGGGACATATTGAGTTCAAACAAAATCTAAGAAAGTCACCAGAACCTTTCAACGAAGCATCAAGTATGTGATTATCTCAATTCTTTACATATCCCTTTGCCTTATCTTGCTATTGTCCCCTCCCCTCCCACACCCCTCCCCACACCCTTCTCCTATCATTGCTAGAACTGAGGCCTCACCAACCCAAGGACCAGAAACTGGTAGCAGAGTGTGGTAGAATACGAGATATGGCCAATGTAAGTATTGTATCCAGCCACTGAGGCACCCATAAGTGTTATCACTGTTTGTAATCTAATTTTGCAGAAAGTGCTCGATCTACTTTATAGTGAAGTCCCAGAGCTGAGAAGACCTGTTCCATCATTTGATTCCCCCTCAACAGGTTATAGTAGTCCCTGCTTTTTTATCAATGCTGTGATGATTGAAATCCATCAGATGAGAATTTCGGCTCAAACTCAAATGGCTCTGGGTCCAGGATTATCGGATTTGGCAACACTGGTCCTGCTGCTAAACCATCTACAAGTGAGCATGTTAATTTCCTGTATTGATTCTCATTCATACGACCCAACAATAGCTGATAAACTGAAGGCCTTATTTGGAAGCACTGGGAAGACCAATACAGTCGTGTACGACCCCAACTATGCCACGATGGACCCAGTTCCCCACAACACCACCTCCAGTTCACCATTCCTTGTGCATGTCCCTCAATCTGTCAGCTCTACTCACTATCAAGGGGAAGCAGGAAGACCATCGGGAGTTGGTAAGTACATTATATTCCGAAATTCTGTGTCCTAGCCCCACCCCCTAGCCCTGCCTCTAGCCCTTAGGGCAGGGCCAGTAGTTAGTGGGCTAGGGCTAAGGCTGAACTCATTAGTGTATTTCGTCTTTTAGCTCACGAACGAGGACAAGCTGGTGGAGGGTGGGGTGGTGATGACAGCTCCAGTTCTTACAAATCTCCCCACAAATGGTCGTCTTCTTCCTCTCCTTCCTCAAAACGAGGAGGAGGACAGCAGGGAGAGGAGGAGAGGGAACACTTTAGCTCCACAGGGGAGGATTTGTCCACCTACGAGGAAGCCAGCATCGAGCAGGAGCAGAGATTAGTAGACGATATCATGGCACCAGGTGGAGTCAGAGCAGCCCCTCCCAGGGAAACCTTGAATAAATTCATCAACAGGTCTGTAATTATTTCTATTTAATGCCCACCTACATTACTCGGTCTTTTGGCTGTAGGTGCAAGTCTCTGGATTGCCTCTCAATTATTGAGTGTTTGAGAATGAAACTCGCTGATGGAGAGCCACAAACTGTGCTGGTAAGCAAGTTTATTCATCAAAGGTCCTACGATGTATATACACTTTCAATCTTACAACCTTCTTCTTCCTTGCCTGTAGAGGTCTTTATTCGTGATTGAGGCTTTTCTTCGCTCTGATATTCCTGATATCCTTTCACATATGGACATTGTACTCCAGGACCTGAGTGATCTAGCCTCCTCCTCAAACTCAAGCATAAAAGCCAAGGCCAACAAGGTGCAGTCTCCAATAGTTCTAGACCTTCTGCTCATCCAGTTCAGTACTAATGGATCTCTCTTCTCTCTCCTCTCCTGTATTTGGCCTTTCCATTCTCTTCCTCCCTCCTTTCTCTCTCTCTCTCTCTCTCTCTCTCTCTCTCTCTCTCTCTCTCTCTCTCTCTCTCTCTCTCTCTCTCTCTCTCTCTGGATAGATTCTGGTGCAGTTGAATGCAGCTGAGAGAGTGTCCAGTAGTGGTGGCACAGGCAGCCGAACTGGAACTGGACAGCAACAGCAGCTAACCAGCAGTGGAGATGACGAACAGGTTGAGGAAAATGACGAAGAAGCTGAAACTAACAAAACAGCCACTGAGGTAAGTATTTTTTTCATTCCCTGCTCCTTACATTCCAGTTTAACCTCTTCCTCAAGGACTCTGGCTTGGGATCCATCTTCTCTGGTTTATCTGTGAGTGGAGAGAAGTCTCAACGTCCTCCCAAGCAGTCAGCCAAGAAGAGAATTGGCAAACAGACTGTGGCCAAGACCTCACCCTCAACTTCCGCCAGAGGTAACAAAAGTAAAAAGGAGACAGAAGAACAGAGTAGTGCCTTTGGAGATATTTTAGGATTGGTAAGTTTTCTAATTAATGCACACTTATTTGTGAATGATTCCTGCACCAAATGTCATGTGATTGCATCCTTAGGGTGATATTTCATCTGAGCAGGTGTCGTCAGGGGAGCCAGCTAGCAACCAAGGTATGCTCACAATGAATCCACATCAGTCATTAGAACAACAGCAAGAGGAAGAGGAAGAAGAAGATAACTCACTTCTGACTTTTGAAGAAGATGTTGAATTCGATCCACTCAAAAGGAACAATTCTCTTGATTTCAATAAAAGTGGTTCGTTCAGTAAGAAAATACTACCCCGGACAGGAGGAGCAGCCTTGGAAACAAGTGTCCAGCCCTCCATGGGAAGTCCAGCAGTTGATTCAAAACCTTCACTGAACTCAACTAACCTTCTAAATGACCTCTCTGGAATCAGTCTTGGCCCCACCACATCATCTAGTGCCTCCAAACCCTCACGTCAGGAAAGTCTCACCGAATTGCTGCAACCTCTTCAGACATCTTCTGTGCCCCAACCTATGAACATTGGGGGTAATGCTACAATGGTGATGGGTTCTTCGGCCAGTGGTGGAATGATACCCTACCCTCATCAGCAAGGGATGATTCAGATCGTCTCTGCAGCAGGACCAGCACCCTCCCAGCAGGGTCAGGTTCCCCTCACACTTTCAGGGGGCGTGGTTTATGGGGGTGGGGTCCCTAATGTGGTACCCGTGATGTATGCAGCTCCTCCTGGACAGGCTGCTCAAGGAACTGCTGGAGTGATGTACATGAACCAGGTCAGTTAGTATACTTCCTCAGTAAATCAAGTATGAATATTTTTTCATGAACACAGCCTCAGTATGGGGGAGTGGCCAGGCCTGTGCAGAGAGCAGCAGCTTCAAAGGACCAGACTCCACCTCCTGATGGCTTCGGTTTCCTAGGCAAATCCAACAAAAATAATGCTTTTGACTTCGTTCAGGACGAGATGAAGGCAACAAGGACAAAGAAATAGCTTGACCAATAATATTTTATTTTTATAATAATTTCCTACTTTCTGATGTGACTCTTTCTTTAAATTTTTAAATTATTTTATCTTTGTGTGTGCCAAATTTTTTATCAGGTACTAGGTATTATTACCGTATGTATAGAGCTTCTTAAATGATGACCCTTTACCAGACTTCATAATGGCAGATATTTGTACACTGTGGCTAGAGAAGCTCACTCTTTTCCTGTCGGACTATAGCTGGTTGCTAGATTCCTTTATCATTGTAAGAGAAAGCCCAGGGGATAGAGACATCAACTCCATTGATCCAAATTGTATATACACTGACAGGAATTCTTCACAGAAGGTCACTGGAGCAAACTACCTTCTTCCTGGAGAATTGATTTGGATTGTGATTTGGAATGTGAAGATGATAGACTGAAGAGTTTAGTTCATCTTATTTTGGGGAAAGATCATCCTCCATCCTGTCCCATTCAGAAGTACAGCACAGACTATTTATTTATTAACATTTTTAATTGAGAAAATAATAGGGTTTACCCCCTCTCACTACTTGCCTTTGTTGCCACTTGTCGCCTTTTCTCTTGTCCCACAAGTACACCTTCAGGGGAAGGAAATGATCTTAATGTGGCACCACAGGTGGGTGATACACCAATGTTAATGAACTGTATGTAACCCTAATGTGATACCACAGGTGGATGGTTTAAGTCACTCATTCAGACGCCATGTGAAACCAAAGAAGCAACATGAAATAAAGCAGCTGGGGAAGGTATAATTCGACACAGCTAACTTGAGATAAAACTCACCCTTAATCTCAGGTGGTACGTGATCTCAGTGAGCAAGTGGATTGCAAAAACATCATAGTGAGTCCGAGGCCTTGTCTACCTTTTACCATCTATTGTACTCGTACACACAGGACATAGGATCAGGTCAAGTGAGTGAATGTTTATATATGCACAGGTTAGAGACTGGATTTCTTTGCACAGGGTCATCTAGCTCGATACTTGGCTTTCAATTTTGGGCTGCATGTGACAACCATGGAAGCAGTAGGGTGTCGTTTGGAAACAGCTGCTAAATACGACCAGTGAGCTTGTTCCTACATTGGGTCCTCATCCACATTATATTATAGGGAAGTAGAGAAAGACTTTTCCAAAAAGAACCTTAAAGGAGAAACCAATCAAACTGTTGCACTTGATGGAAAACTGAAGCACATTGAAGCTGTGGTATGATAACATTCCTTCCAAAAATAGACAAGGATACCCTAATGCAGGAAACACAATAGGTGGATTCAGATATCTCATTTGGTGAACTTTTGGCTCAAGTCACTGAACGGTGTGATCATACACCATTCTCCAATCCATCTCAACAGCCCAAGACTAACCAGTCCACTCACATGGAGGAAGATCTCGCAGAAGCAACACAAGCTTCCAGCAGCAAGGAGGGCAAGGATAAGTTCATATTAGTAGGTTTACACACTTGTGGTGATCTTGCCCCAACCATGCTTCAAGTCTTTGCCAAGAGTGAGCAGATTGTTGCCTTGGCATCAGTTGGCTGCTGCTACATGAAACTAACCACTTCATCTTCTCCTCAAGAAGAACACTGTCACCTTGCAAAATTAACCCCTAGAGATCATAGATTTGAAGGCTATCCAATGAGTAATTTCCTGAAAACTTCACCTCGTCACTTCCTGAGTTACGAGGCCAGAGAACTGAGTTGTCACTCCATTGATTCATACAGGGAGAAACTACTAGGTACAGTCTATGAGAGCTGCTAAAAGGGGCATTTTATTTTTATTTTCTGCAGGAAGCCTCGACCATCTTAGAGTGCACTGCTACAGGGCAGCTGTGGAGATCATCCTGAGAAAGGTGGGTGGGTGTTGCCCCAGGCAATTTAACCTTCTTAAAATTAATGCAGCATGGACTAAGAAGAGCACAAGTTAGAATCAGCAAGCGTATCTCAAAGTTACCATTTCAAATGTAAGGATGTCACCGAAAGGGGGGGGGGGCGGGCAATTGAAGAGTTATCTGTATGTAATGTAAGCACTGTTAATCCCACCCCTTTCTTTCATTGTACCAGGTATGCCAGGAAGTTACTGGCTTCAATCGCTGCACTGCCATCACCTTTGACCCCAAGTGAGGAAGAGCTGGATGAGCTCGAGTCAGTGGTCGAGGCCAAATGGAGAGAGGTGGCAGTCTTCTTCATGCTTAGACTAGCAATGGCCCCTTGTGTGGAACACATGATCTTACTGGACAGAAAACTCTTCTTGATAGAGCAAGGTTAATTAGGGGGATTCCCCACATATTACAAATTAAAATATAGGGGGATTCCATTGTGAAAATCTTTACAATTATTATTCACTTGCAGGTTATACAAGTGCTCAAATGGTTCCTATATTTAATTCAAAAGTCTCTCCTAGAAATTTTGTCCTAGTAGCTACAAGTAGAGACAGACAATAAAAGTTACACAAAAATTTACTTTAAAAAATGAGTTCTTTGAATAATGGGTTTCTGGGGGGAGAGAGAATTGAATACTGTGTGACAAGCAAAGGAAGAGGCTTACATACCTTTCTATGATTATATAAGAGATTTTGAGTATGCTAAGCCAATTTCTAAGGGGGAGAGAGAGAGAGAGTCATAGTCATGTGAAGCAAATGAAAGAGACTCACATTCCGTTGATTCTGGACGTGCTGGAAGAGATTCTGACCACTAGAAAAGTCATTTTTTACTTTCTTCTTCACCTTCTTCACCTAAAGAGACAAGAAAACTTCCTTCCCCACTGACTCTCATCCATGCAGCTCTACTCACCTTTCCTCTATCCAGCTCTCGATCCCAACTGTCTCTAACTTCTTTCTCCCCCTGGCCCTCCATCGTACTGCTGTCTATGCTGTTCGTGCCTCCAACCCAGCTCTCCACTACAAAACAAAGTGTGCATTATATAGAATAAAAAAGTTGAACCACATATAATCAAGAATTTTTTGCTTATTCCTAAAACTCCCAACCTTGACTGCCTAGTTTGTCCAGTGAGTGTGAAGTGAGCTGGTCCACTGTGCTGCTGTGCTTGGCTCCATCCCAGACCACATGTCCACCACCACCACCGGCGCTATCTTTATGTACCTTCTCCATGCTGAAACCTCCAGCATCCCACTCTACCTCAGGCACTGAGTTTAAATGGAAAAATTAGCTTTAAAAACATTTGTATTCACTTAATATCGTTGTATTCTGCTCTAACTTTTCACAATCAAAACACCAGCAGAGAGAGTTGATCAAGCTGATCTTTGGAATTTGGTTAAGAAGTTATAGCATGAATGATGAAGGTGTATCAATAACAGTACATGTGTAATGAAACTTTCATTGGGGGGGAAATTATTTTCATGGATTTTGTGATTTTTGAAAACTTAAATATAAATTAAAGGAATTTATGTTTCTAAATCATCACCCCAAGAAATACTTTCCCACACACTATAATTTATAAACCATTTGAGGTTAATGTCCTTACCTGGACTCAGCTTCTTTCCTTTGGTCATCTTCGACTCCCACTGTGGAGCTAATCTGCTTCTTTTGCTGGCGTGTTCCTCAACGCCTGAACCGTCCCCCTCTTTACCATATCCTCCTCCTCCCTCATGGTCGCTCCCCTGCGATCGTTTCCTTTTCTCCTCGCCAGACCATGGCGAGAGAGACTGCTTGTGCTTGTGGTGTCGGTGACTGGAATCAAAACGGCGTCCTTTATTGTCGTCCGGGACTCGTTGCTTCCGCTCCGCCCAGTCACTGTGATGGTGATGATGGTAGTGGTAATGGGAGCGGTGTCGTGAAGTTTTGGAGTCTGAATCACTAGAAGACGGAGATCTTTCAAACAGAGGAAACTCCGAGCGGTGAGAATGGTGACGTTTCTTTCTCCTTTCGTCTCCCCTCTCTCTTGATTTCTGTCCACCATGGCTGTAATCTCTCCTCCTCTCCTCTGCAAAATCATGTCTGTGATGTTTCTTGTGTTTTTTGCTGTTATGATGGTGCTTTGAAGAATATCGAGTAGGAGTCTCGTTTCTCCCCCTGGAGGAGCGATGTTTACGATAATCGTAATCATCGTCATCACTATGATCATATCGGCCCCTTTTTCGACTTGAGCTCTCCCTTCTGCTGGTTTTTCTGTCTGAATCACTCTCTGAAGTGGAGTAATCAGGAGGTGAATGAATTCGATATTTCTTGTGCTTCTTTTTCTTTTTCTTTGATTTTGATGTTGTGTGAATAATATTATTATCAGCTTCTGTTGTCACCTTCCACCCATGAGCCTCGGTATTGAAGTTCTTGCCTTCTGGAAGACTGGGTGATTTTGAACTTATCATCCATGGTGAGGTTGCATTCATATGAGGGGTAGATGGAGTAGGTGTTGGTGTGTCCTTGGTACTGGAATGAGATGGAGATAAATGAAGACTTGGTTTCACTCTGGCAACTGGTTTCATGCCAGTTCCAGAATGGGGTAAGGGAGACACCATGGCAATCTTTTGTTTTAGACTGAAAGGAGTCATATGGAGATTAGCCAGTTGGTGTGATGGAGGTTCTACTGGGACCAGAGGGTACATTTCTCTGTCAACAGGCATAGTTGCTTTAGTGGGTGGAGTCTGGACTGCAGTTTCTTCCGAGAGAGCTACAAAGCCAGGCTGAGTCGGAGCAGGTCTGTCAACTGATACAGTTTCATCCTCAGCGATATCAAGAAGGGATCTGGCTGGCATTTTTTCTTCTTCCAAGCTCTGAGCTGCAATGGATTTCACTGATAGGATATTCTGTTGAGCTTTCTCTTCCACAATAACTCTTTTCGGCAACTGTTCGCTCATTTTTTTAGTCTTCAAGGCCTTTTTAGATTTAGCAGGGGCAACAATCTGCCGTGGTGTGAAAATAGGAGTGGAAAAGACTGCTTTTTTCGGCTCTGGTTTGACAGGATTAGAACTTAGAGGAGCAGCTGTTGAAGGAGTGTCCTTTTTCGGTGTGCTTTCCTTGGCACTTGGAGAAGGATGCGAGGATGTCTTTCTCAGAGGAATGTCTCTTGTGCCACCTTCCTTTTGTTGTTTCTCACTGATGGATAAAGGTATTACAGCCTTTTTCAGAGGGATGCTGAATTCTCTGATTGGGGTCCCACTACCATTTAATCCTGTAGCGCTTTCCCCACCAGGGGGCGTGGTTTGGGGTGTGGTCTGGAGAGGTTGCTCAGTGACAGTGGGTGAAGGGATTTTATGACCAGTGGTGGGGGCAGGGGCGGCAGTTGCGGGGGAAGAGGATGCGTGGGGTGAAGGGTTTACTATTCCTGTTGGTTTAGGGCTGGTTTTAACGAGAGGGGTTCCCGTTTTGTCCAGATTATTTGGTGGCCTCTTGATCGCCACACCAAGAAAATTAGGATCAGGTTTGACTAGAGAGAAGTAATACGAACAAAATTAGGGTGTGCAGAACACTCTGTACTTCTTTTGTATAATAGGACAGCAATGTTTTAGGACAGTATATGCAACAGGACACATGACTGTTGTACCTTTGTTGTTATTGTTTCCCTTGGAGGTTGTTCTGGGAGCTGGGTGTGTCCCGGAGGTTCTTGGGGGCGGTGCCTGACTACCAGAGGGCTTGTAGCTGCTATCTTTGATGTAGAACAGAAGGTAGGCTTCTTGAGACAAAACAGTGGACAGGCCAACCTGGAAAACATAGTACTACATACATAGCTATAGTGCTCTACTAATAAAGTACAGATATGATATATTAGTGTGACGACCCCTTACCGGGTACCGCTGTTTATAATGACGACCCTTTACCATACACATACCTGCGTCACTTGAGCATCATTCATACAATACCAGGTATTGTTTGAGTTTCTGATATAGCTGTAATAGTGGCCAGAGTGACTGGAGTATCCTAAATGGACCAAAACGGCATACAATTTGTACCATTCAGGGGGCCCCTGTAATAAAGAGAAATTTTTTGGTGTTAGAATTCCAATGCCAAGTGGATAGGTAACATGCCAAACAAGATGAAATGACTCCCCATACCTTAGGATGACTCATATATGGCCTCAGGTTGATGTACTCGTCAAACAAAATGGACTTGTTGATCTTTCCACCGAATAAGCCGTTGTATTCGAACCTGGAGAGTCACAAACACCGTAAACAGCAAATGGAATCATAAATAGAGTCACATCTATAATGTCAGTAATTTGAAGAATGGATAATACGACAGCAATGGATGTCATAATAGAATCACATCTAAAATGTCATTAATTTGAAGAATGGATAATACGACAGCAATGGATGTCATAATAGAATCACATCTAAAATGTCATTAATTTGAAGAATGGACCTGGATAGTTCAACCCATAAGTGCAAGAAATGATTTACATTTTGTTGCAAAATTTTTCAACTCATGAGATGTAGAATTGAAGCTAAAAAAAAATAAACATAGCAAGTCTGCTGTGGTCTCATGGTAAGCGCTTTCATTTACTAAACAAACACCAAAAAGACCAGGCTTGATTGAGACTGTCAATGAGAATACCCTGTACCTTTTGAGCTGTATGGTCATCACATTGGGAAGTCTGTGGATTGTGAATTTCTTTTGTGCCCTTGTCATTTTCTTACAGCTGCAATGAGAAAGTTACCGGCAAATTGAGCTACATATTAGTCATTAATTATAATCTGGCCTAGTTTAATTCACATACCATACCTTATTCAATAGAATTAGTTCTTATAAAATTAGTTCATGAAATAAACCACCAACGTTTCGACCAGAATACTCTAGCCTTCATCTATCTATTCTATTGAATTTTTTTATCATGTTAGCTAAGAAAAATAAGCAGAATTATAATTATTATTGCACTTAAATACAGGGGTGCACCCATTATCATCACACTTAACTACAGGGGTATCATCACACTTAATTGCAGTGGGGATACCCATTATCACAGGGATATATTGCCATACCTAATCACAGCCACATCCATCATACCTAATCACAGGGGAATACCCATTATGTTATCTTACAAGGGACAGGCATAGCTGTTTTCTCCCTCTAGAGTGTCTGACTGGATGGATTTTTGCAGAGCACGGGACAGAGAAGGGCAGTTCTTGATGTCCAGGTTGATATCCAACAGGGGATCAAAGGTGTCGGATGTTTTCAGGCACTCCAAACACTTCACTAAAATTGAGGAAATTATTAGTAATGAGCATATAATGATATTGAGGATGTGAAATGGATATTATTCACCTTGGCTTCTGTGGTAACCCCCAAATATCTTGTGGATGACAGTGGTTGCTTTTGAGTGAGGATCCAATTTAGGGGAGAAGCGTTGAAGACAGCTCTTCTGTAACCCATCCACAAAGTAACGTAGGAATTCGTGGGCGTCTTCTTGCCGACCAAGTCTGAAGGGTTTGGCAATAGCTAAAAGTGGACGTGAGATGAACACTATTGGGTGTAAGGAAATGAGAGAACTCGTGTACCTTTGAGGTTTTGCACGATAGGAATTGGTTTAATGGAACTGTGTGTAGCGTTAAAAACTCGGACGATGTGTCTCTGGAACTCACACATGACACAGAATCCTTGAGTGTTACCTATGGATAATAGACACATGATGTGTGTTAAGTCATGTGACAGTGGAGATTAAGTCATGTGACAGTGCCCCCCCTCCCTGGGATTGAGCTTAATCACATGATACCACATATTAAGTCATGTGACATTACTTACACTGTGATTTGTGGTCATTAGAAGTTATGTAATTATAAAGAGGGGGCGTGTACACCAGACACTGCAGAACAGAATTGAGGAAACACGTATTTCCCATGTTGCTGAGTCCGACTCCAACTCTACGAGCTTCTTTCCATTCCAGTACCAAATTCTTAGAGTTGTAAATTTCCTTCCTTGGCTTAGGAATCTCATCGGAAGTGCTCCCAGAATCTTTCACATTTTCATCTTTAGTGTTGGGGTGTCCATCACCTTCCTCAGCATCCATTCCACGAACAGCTGCTACTTGAGGAAGTAATTTGTTTAGAGGCTTGTAGCGAGTTTTCAGCTCTTCCAGGTGAGAATCTGACGAGTCCACACAAACAAACTCAACCTTTTGGCTGAAAAATTGAAGACACGCGGTAGCAAGATGCTGGTCAAGCTTCTCGCTTGCTTCTTCTTCGACTACTACTCCGTCTCCAGAGAAATAACCTTTCCTCCTTTTCTTGAGCGAAAGAAGCTTTGTCAGCTTTTCAGAAATTTCCATCAGTTTTGATTAAAGACATGGTGGCTGGCGTATAGAGTGAAAATGGCCTCATAGATGTGTCACTTTCAAGGGTAGAAGCTCTTTTTACACGTGTCTTGTCTTCTCCAAGGGCAGCAGCAATTCTAAATGATGCTCACCAGTAGGGTCAAAGGTGACCACGTGGGCAATTGGGGATTCCAAAGAAGAGGAATCATGTCAAAATTCGCTTATAAAGTAAGAAATAACTGGTCTTCCAAACTTCAGATCCTAAACCCTCCTTAAAAATCATGTATTTCTTCCAGTTCTCCAACTTGTGTGGTGCTGTGTATAGGCAGGGGAATGTGGAGTTTACTAATGATGGCAATAGTATCCTGACTCCAGTGGGCAACAGGATATCACATTTCGATCTTAAAAAGTTTGAGTGTAGTGTATTAAGTTTGTGTTTCCATGGAATTACCAAAGAGTGGACCACTTTGACATGCATGCATTAGATGGGGAGGGAGAGAGAATACTAATGAGAATGCTGATCAAGAATACTGAGAGAATTTACTAGTGAAGCTATTGAATTCCAGAGATATTAATTTCTGTTCTGCAGTAATAAATCCTGCACTTTTCCATTCGAGAACCATAAGAACATCCATCGCTTTGCAATCTCTCCCAATGAAGTCATCATGATAACCTGTGATGAAGGTACCCAATTAGTTCTCAAATTCACCTCGTGTTGTAGTTCTTTCGCCCAAATTAGGTATTGTTTTAATTTACTTGAAGAGAGTAGGTCCAGTATTTAGTTGTTTTCTTCCTCTCTCACTGACACTTCCTTATGAAATTTCACTCCATCACTGACCCCTGTAGTTGGCTGGTAACCGTGGATACGGATACTATTTCCAGGAGCTGAGGTCTTGGATTGATAATAATATAAATAAACAATGAAACTATGATTGAAATTTTGAAGAATGGCATCAAATTTCCATTCCCAGGATGCTAGGATGTGTGTCATGACTGCAACTATAATTATCCTCCTTAAATGGAAGGATTAATACTGGTATCTCTAATGCAATGTGAAGTAGTCATCAATAAATAGAAAATTCCACATGCCATTTATTATTAATTTTCAGAGGGGAGAGCCCTGTTAATCAACTTGCATCAGAAAGTGGTTCTTCATCATTTCAACTTCAAGCATCCTGTTTATGATATTAAATTCAGCCCTGATGGAAGGTTGGTGGTCTCAGTATGGGCTCCGAGTGTGTGTGTGTGTGTGAGAGAGAGAGAGAGAGAGTCTGCTGTAAGACTTGTACTACTGAATTTCACTTTTCCAATTTTCCAAGGTTTTTCGCTGTCACTCATGGAAGGCGTATCCAAGTTTGGCATGCTCCTGGACACACCCCTAACTTTGCACCTTTCTCCCTCTACCGCTCGTACCCAGGACAGTATGATGATACCACTTGCATAGACTGGTCACATGACTCCAAGTATGAACAGTGATACTAAGAACAGACTGCATTGCCTGACTAACCTCTCTCTCAACAGTTTTATCGCTGTTGGCTCACGAGATACAAGCTGTCGCATCTACTCTCTCCATCGTCTCCCCGAATTCAGACACGCCACATTGGCTGCTCACAGAAGCAAAATAGTGGCTTGCTTCTTTGAGAAAAATTCTCTAAATGTAAGGATCAAGGAAAAAGGAGAAGTTTGAAAGCATCTCCATCAACTGCATCAGCAAAACTTGTCAATCATAACTGTCAACTTTATCTTCAGGTGTACACTGTTGCAAAAGATGGTGCTTTGGTGATATGGGAGTGCAATGCATCTCAAAAAGAGATCCAAGAAAACATAGAAATGGCCCGTGCTACTAATAGGAATAAGGATCCAGTGTCCACTCCTCTCGGGCACAGAGAGCAGGACAAGGGAGCAAGTGATGAAGAGGGCTTGGCATTTGAGGGTGTGAGTGGAGATGTAGCGGATGATGAAGTCAGTTCTGAAAGTGATGGAGAAGAAGTAAATGAAGACAGCAACCCTGTTTCCATGGGAACTGATATCGCTACCATTGAAATTATAAAGGAATCTGAGAAAGATATAAATGAAGGCAAGATATGATTTAAGACTTGTGTTTTACTTTTTGATGATTTGATACAGACGAGAAGGAAGGTGGTGACATTAAGAGACGGAAAATTGTCACAAATTTCTGCTATTGGACAAAAGCTGCCAAGTAACCATGTCCACACTCTCCTAGTAACTAGTTTAATTTTGTGACTATCTGTATGTTTTTACTAGACACCTGTTCCCCAAGGACCACTCGAGGGTCTCGTGTGCCACCTTCCACAAGCCCTCGCAGCTGCTAATTGTGGGATTTATTACAGGGGTCTTCTCCCTTTACGAGATGCCCGATTTCAACCTCGTACATAGCCTGAGGTCTGTAGACTGGCTCTAGCTATAGCCCTG
Organism: Crambe crambe; assembly: GCA_963924555.1. Taxonomy (NCBI): domain Eukaryota; kingdom Metazoa; phylum Porifera; class Demospongiae; order Poecilosclerida; family Crambeidae; genus Crambe; species Crambe crambe. Next base: position 1,200,603 of record OZ004594.1, on the reverse strand, counting down.
CCCTAACCCTAGTCCTAGTCCTAATCTTAGCCCTTAACCCTAGCCCTAGCCCTAACCCTAGTCCTAATCTTAGCCCTTAACCCTAGCCCTAGTCCTAACCTAGTCCTAATCTTAGCCCTTAACCCTAGCCCTAACCCTAGTCCTAATCTTAGCCCTTAACCCTAGCACAAAGTGAAAAAAATTTTTCTCTGTAGCATATCTCAGCAGAGAATATCCAGTGTGGCTGTGAACAGTACTGGAGAATGGCTGGCCTTTGGTTGCTCCAGTTTAGGGCAGCTGCTGGTGTGGGAGTGGCAGTCTGAGACCTATGTTCTGAAGCAGCAGGGTCACTACTACGACATGAACTCTCTGGCGTACAGTCCCGATGGTCAGCTGATAGCCACTGGAGGGGATGATGGGAAGGTTAGAAAGAACAGCTGGGGGGGGAGGGGGAGTCAGGTGGGGGCCGATGGGCAGTAATATGTAGCTGCCATTTGCCCATCCCCCTCCTCTTACTTTAGCTAACCTTGGCTGTCTCTAGTTGATTTACTTACATCTCTCTCTCTCTCTCTCTCTCTCTCTCTCTCTCTCTCTCTCTCTCTCTCTCTCTCTCTCTCTCTCACTCACAGGTGAAGCTGTGGAACACAACTTCTGGCTTTTGTTTTGTCACATTTTCCGACCACACCTCAGGGGTCACTGGCGTCTGCTTCAATGCCTTGGGCAAAGTGGTAGTCAGCTGCTCCCTGGATGGCACAGTGAGAGCCTTTGACCTCCACAGGTCAGTAAGTGAGTAGTAGTAGTAGTACTGCTTAATGAAATGTCTTGAAAGAAGAGGTGGAGTATGATACATAACTTCTGGAATGTCAATTAACATAGCAGTCCAACTTAAATAGATGATGCAGAACTTCCTCAAAGCACCAAAAAAGCTATTATTTCATATCCTTCCACAACCATAAGAAAAGTAATTCTATTCAACTTACCTCATTGAAGGAAAGATAAATCTGAAATCATCAGAACCACCCCGCCATATGTTCTTATTGTAGGTATCGGAACTTTCGAACCTTCGCCTCCCCCCGCCCTGTCCAGTTCTCCTCCGTGGGATTGGATCCCAGTGGGGACGTGGTGTGCGCTGGCTCACACGATACCTTTGAAATATTTGTGTGGTCGATGCAGACAGGGAGGCTGCTTGAGGTATGTGTTAAAACCATCTGCACCCATCTCTCACCTTGGCGACTGACCTAACAACAGACCCATTATCTAATTAAGGTTTTCGACTGATCTGATATTTGGTCAAAAAAAGCACCACTTGATGATTGGCTGGGAATAGATACACAATGCTTGCTCGTCTTGCCAATGCAGTAATTGGCTTAGTGACGGCTACCAGAGTACTGTTATCACAACCATTTCCTTACTAATTACATTGAAAATAGACAGTAGTTATGCTAGTTTTTTAAGGGTCTAATGTCCTGGATTTAATTATTCATAGCCAATGCAGTAATCGGCTTAGTAACGGCTACCAGGTACTGTTATCACAACCATTTCCTTTTTAAAATAGCCGGTAGTTATGAATACTGTCCTTCTTTTTTTTTCGGAAGGGTCTAATGTCCTGGATTTTAATTATTCATAGCCATTGAGTTTACATAATATTGACCTTATTGACCTTTATTGTGGTTATGAATGATGTCATAACATTCACTCTGTAAGTGCAGTCCTCTACACATTTTTATGATGTCACTTAATTAATGTTTATAACCTGTGAGGTCCTAATTATTGACACACATAGCTCCTCTCCTCGCATGAAGGCCCAGTCAGCAATGTCTCCTTCAGTCCTTTTCAAGCGGTTTTGGCTTCCAGTTCGTGGGATAAGACTGTGTGTCTGTGGGACGTCTTTGAGCACAAGGGGAATGTGGAGAAACTGGTACATACCGCTGATGGTGAGTAAAAGTGCAAAGGTCCCAACCTCTCCTCTTTTCCCTTCAATTGATCTTCTCTTCTGCTTCCCTCCCCTTTTATTTTCCTTCTTCCTTTCCTCCTTTTCTTGTTTCCCTCCCCTCCCCTTGTTCCCCTCTCTCCCCTTCTTCCCCTTCCTCCCCTTATTCCCCTCTCCTCCCCTTCCTCCCCTTGTTCCCCTCTCCTCCCCTTCCTCCCCTTGTTCCCCTTCCTCCCCTTGTTCCCCTCTCCTCCCCTTCCTCCCCTTGTTCCCTTCTCCCCTCTCTGTTCCCCTTGTTCCCTTCTCCCCTCTCTGTTCCCCTTGTTCCCTTCTCCCCTCTCTGTTCCCCTTGTTCCCTTCTCCCCTCTCTGTTCCCCTTGTTCCCTTCTCCTCCCTCTTCTCCCCTTATTCCCCTCTCCTCCTCCTCCGATCCCCTTGTTCCCCTTCTCCCCTACACTTGTTCCCCTCTCCTCTCCTCTCTCTTTACCCTCATGCAGTGATCACTCACAAGTTCCATCCGGATGGCAAGGAGTTGGCAGTGGCGACCCTGGATGGACAGATTCTCTTCTGGGACGTGGTGAATGCAATACAGACTGGTTCCATTGAGGGCAGGAATGACCTCCATGTCGGGCGCAGGGTGGCTGATAAAGTAACAGCCAAGAAAATAGCAGGAGGAAGGTGAGAGGGAGAGAGAGAGAGCCATTACCCCTACTTCCAAGTGTTCGTGGTGGTTTTCTTCTTCTTTTCGCAGTTGTTTCACAAGTTTATGCTACACAGCTGATGGGCGATGTATCTTGGCAGGCGGCAGGTCAAAGTTCGTGTGCATCTACAATGTCTTGCATCAGATTCTGTTGAAGAAGTTTCAGATTTCAAGAAACAGAGTGTATGATGGAATGATGGTGGGTGTGGTCAAATGTTACTATACTGTATCTGTTCACATCAATGGATTGTTTTGTTTCTCGTGTTGAGTGTAGCAATTTCTGAACAGCAGTCGCATGACAGAAGCAGGACCGTTGGAGATGTTTAGTGGAGATGAGGAAGAAAATAGTGACAGAGAAGCGGACATTAAACTCCCTGGGGTTGCTAAAGGTAGGGGGAGGGGGAGGGGACCTGAGGTATGAAGGGGGAGAGGAGAGAAGAGGAGAAGCATATAACTGATTACTATTTTCTTTCATCAGGAGATATGAGTAGCAGAAGAACAAGGCCTGAGATTTGCGTCAGATGTGTCCAATTCTCGCCCACAGGTACATACGATAGCCTCGTACCCTAGCCCTAGCTCTAGCCCTCCCCCACATAATTTTGAGCAGCTATTACATATGACTGCACATTCTCTAATGAACCATACGTGGTTACGCCCGTCATTTCTTCCCATACATAGGCCAGGCATGGGCAGCTGTATCCACTGAGGGTCTTCTCATCTACTCCCTTGATAGCGGTGTGACCTTCGACCCCTATGACTTGACCCCCGATGTTACTCCAGAGAGAATATCGCTAGCCCTAAATAATGCCCAGTACTCGGACGCTGTGATGATGAGCTTCAAACTCAATGAGAAGGAGCTCATAGCAAAGAGTTTGGAAGCTGTGCCACTGAGCGATAGTAAGTGGAAATTTTTTTTTCATGAGTAAAAAATATTTCATGGGTGAAGTATAAAAATTTTCATGGGTAAAGTATAAAAATTTCACGGGCAGAGGTGTATGAAAAAAAAATTTTTTTTTCATGTGTCAGTGGTAATTATAATTAAGTGAAGTCATTGCCCATAAAATTCTAAGTATGTCTCTGAAACCCATTGCTATTCAGTTGAAACCTGACGAGATGACCACATTTCACTGTATTAATCATATTAATTAATTATTGATTAGTAGACTACACAGTATGTATGGCTGGACTATCTCTATAGCAACCTGGTAATCTGATCCAAGAAGGGGGGAAATGTCACTATAGTTTGTTTTCCCAGTGCTTGCATGCATGTATAATTCAAATATTACTATCACAGTATGTGTAGTATGTCCAGATGATGTGACAGCTTTTCTTTGTAATAATTGCAATGGAAGTTACTGTAATTGGAGAATTAGTGGGTGTTGCATTTAGGAATTTATTCCAAATTTGCATTTGGAATTTATTCTGAATCAGGCGCCACTTTTAATTTTTCGGAGGCAGTTGCAGTAGAGAATTGAGCATTTTTTGTTCTAATAAGCTTATTTTCATTTAAAAATTTAGAGAGATGGGCCCCTGCAATTCTACTTCAGACACGATTTTATTCTCAGAAGAAATTAGAGTTCCCTCCCCCTCATATTACAGTGAGCGCCACTTTTAATTTTTCAGTGGCAGTTGCAGTAGAGAATTGAGCATTTTTTGTTCTAATAAGCTTAATCAAATCTCTAGTAAATATTATTGTGATTAAATTAGGAATTCTGTCGTCCTTAAAATTGGACTATTGTTTTTGAAAGCAAGCCACTAGACAATAAGAGATACAATTCTTTCTTTTTCCTACTGGTTATTTCCATTAGAAAAAATTGAATTTGAGAAGTCGTCCTTGGGCCCCTGTAATTCCAATTTTATTCTCAGAAGAAATTAGAATTCCCTCCCCTCACATTATAGTGATAAGACTTTTTTTGACCTCATGTCACAAATGAGTAGGGTCTTACCTTAATGTAGTAGGTCCCCCCCCCCCAACTTCATAGCTCCCTCACATCATAAATAAGTGAGGGTTTTTACCCTCTCATCATGACGACAAGGGTCTTACTCTTTTTGTTGCATCATGTAAGCATACTAGCGTAGATAAACACTAATAGACTCGTCGTGTACACATTACACACAAATGCAAATGATTGGTCAGTGGGTAATCGGCCAAGACCTACTCCCCCTTCTTTGCTTTCACTATGTATTAAAGTTATTTCACGGTGTGTAAGATGTGTACTGCGACTGCAGGAAAAAAAAATATGACGTGTTGGTTTTTTTTTGCAGCTGTAACAACTTTTCTTGTTATTTTGCGCCTTTTAATGTCGTGTAGTAAAAATAGCATGACTGGACTGAAAGAGAGAAATCCACAAACAATGTTGTTCAATCATTTCCTAGTCCCTGAAAATGTTGCAACTAAGAAATTCGGTCATCCCTTAGCTGATAAAGCAGTCCTAAACCACCGAGGTGATTTTGTGACCTTTTTTAGGAAATAAAACTCGCTCAGTCAGAAGAATCTTCTTCTTCTTGTTGACATTCCAAAGGAGTCACCATCATACTCACAGAAATTTTTTTCCCCAGTACATATAAGGAGAGGAAGTCCACAGCAACCTTCTAAAAAGCATTGAGGGCAGTGATTACAACACAGCATCACTTCAGGCCACACATGTTTGTACATCACCTGGTGCGCCTTGGAGATGGTCAAGAGTTGTTGGCCAAACAGAGGAAGAGTGAATGAAAACGAATCTTAAGAGTGTCTTGCCCTAGCTCTTGCCCACTCAACACCACAAACAGTTGTTCCACACTTGCCAGTTGAAAGAATATCAAATATCCATGAAATGTGAGAATTAAGCCAAAAAAGTCAGGTGGAGTGAATTAAGCCGGTGGAGGTACTTGATGGGCGTACATAACATAACATAACATACATACATACATACATACATACATACATACATACATACATACATACATACATACATACATACATAGCCCTTAATGGAGCTAATGTGCACATAATCCAGTCTCTTTCACTCATTCATTTATTTAGAGTATCCGCTAGTAGCAGCTGTAGCACGTGTTCACTTTTCTAGTGCCAGGCATATGTCACTTGGACTTAGTAGTGATGTGCTCTACATCAACTGTCAGGTGTTTATATAATATGTAACATAATAGGATTCTAATTGCTCCCACATTCAGTGTTCCCCTTCTTGTGGCAACCCTTTCACAAACAGCTGCACTTTGTTATCCTTCCAAGTGCAGGAGTATGTATGTCATTTGAGTGTGGTTTGCATCTTCAATAATATAGAATTATGTGGTCCCTTTGAGAGGGGAGCTGGAAGTAAGGAGAAATTTCCTGTGGTACCTTAGCCCCCTACCCCTAGCCCTTGCTTCGAGGAATAGCTAGAAAATATTTTTTTTAAAGAATTAAGAAAGAAAGATATGGAAGGGAAGAGATGTGATATTTCAGTCAGTTTTTTGGTTTGACATGGAGTAAGCAAATCTACAAAAAAAAAAACAAAAAAACATTCATATATATAATAACAAGGATGCGCACACCTCCACTAATGAATGATGTGCTTGACAGAGGGAGGGAATGAATGCATTAATTGAATTGTTTGGTTGGATTCCCTTGGATGGGAATAGGGGTGGGTATCTGTCATGTACAAAACTAATTACACATAGTAATAATTAGTTCAATCAATCCCATTATCCTCGCCATGGCAATGATGACATTGGATGTATGCAAGGTTGCTGAGGGGCTGAATGTGTTGATTATCTATAATTAGTCAAAATCAATGTCTTTTCATCGTGGAGCGAGCTGAAATTAGAAGGCATACTGAGTCAAAAACTGGTTTATCCCGAATGTGATGTTCCAATTTCCACTATTAAACTAATGTTAGAATAGTTTCTAAGCCCGACATGATTATTTTTCTACTTCTTAGTTTTTCATTCTTGCTGACAGATTTCTTACAGTTGTGATGTCCACCATCAAGCCAGTTTCCTGTGAAATTACCCATGAGCACTTCTTACCCATCAAGTGTTTTGAACTTTTCAACTTCCTTCGTAATTGTGGGGTAATGTGACGGTGAGAATACCAGCAAGAGTTTATCATTTCTTCGTATCAACGTCACCTTTGAACAGGTCTCCATTAGTCTTAGAAGACAAACATGCATGTGATAATTGTTACTCATGATGTGTAAAAGTACACCTTCTAATAATCCAGTCACGGTAGCTCCCCTGTGTCTGCCGAGTGCTGAACTGATAGCCTTGTTCCTTTTGTGTTTACACAGTGTGTAAGGCATTCTTGTTCTAAATATGAGCTGGCTAACTGGATGGTTACTGTGGTGAAATTAGTCTTTGTGAGGTGCAGTGCAGATAAACTGTTGGTGGTCAGAAGATACTCTCCAAGAAAGAAACAACGGGAGAAAAAGGATCACGTGGGTGTGGGCTTGATGGAAACTTGATCGGAATAGTCGACCATTGAGAAGAAGAGCTAATTTTTCATCAATGTAATTTATGATGGTGTGAGTGACCATCATGAAATGTACCCTGTTGCCGATTCCATGGCGGTCAACTGCAGCATTTTTTTTTTTTTTTTGTATTGGGAATTTATTAAGGGGCTGCAACATATTCATCGACTTCTACACTATTTGAGATTGGCCTTGGTTTCGTTCCTTGGTTATTCTCTCCACTTGCTATTGTAGAGGAAACGATGAAAATGAGGAAATCCACTCTATCTGAACCTGATCCATTCTGAACTCATTAAATGTTACATATCTCTCAGATTAAAAATCTCACAAAGCAAATGATTTCTCTACGTCAGCACATAGTTTTGGTAATGAGAGGAGACAGTGAGACTAGGAGATTGCGAGTGGGGTTGGGTCTTAATTTTGTGGTAATTGAGTAGTTGATTGGCTAATTAATGTGACAAGTGGAATCAGCTGTGTGTCAGACCTGAATCTTCAAGAAGATGTCCCTATTTATCTTCATTTTCCTGCCATCTCATCTTTAGCTCAGTCTGGAGAAGTACACGACAAAGAGATTCCATTGGTCAAATTTCTACCATGCGTTGTTTGCGTCTTACATTTCCTATGCTACACTCACCTATAGGGCTGAGGAGGGGAGGGGAAAAAAAGGATTCAGTTTCAGCTTAACACTTCCTTCGCATAAGAGAGATTCAGTATTGCTGTCAAGAGTCACTTTATAATGTTTTTTCTGCTTCTTGAATGGAATGGGCGTATTTTTCAGCAAGTACTAAGTCATGGCATGCACGAATAGCCTGACAGGTGCTTGCAATGTTTGTGAAGGAGGAAACAAGTCAATTATATTCAATGGACGAACAGAAAGAGGAATTTTTTTCACTGTTTGTGTGATAATTGGGTAATCGGATCCCAAAAAGTGAAATCACATTTTTTGCAGTGGAAAGTAAGGGACTATGCTTGAGATAAGATTTGAGAATTGGAATTTTTAGGGATTATTATCAAGTTAAGATTAGATAACACAGGTTGGCTTCTTTTCTTTTTTCTTTTTTTATAATTATTTTAGGGGTTTCAAAGCCACAGTGTATAACTGGTATTTCTGCATGTAGTTTAGCAACATATTTTCTGGTCAACTTCAAAGCAAAGGGCATTTGGGGTTGGGTTCTCAGAATCGATTGCTTTCTAATTTGATAAGTTGCTCATCTCTCTGGAGGCTATAAGATTTTTTTCCTGACCGCAGGGGATTTAATAAACAGGTCAATATAACTTAACAGCCGTAACTGATTTAATGAAATATGATCTTTATTCTTCTCTGGTTCAAATTATTATTTTATTGTCGAGGGAGGAATGGGTCAAAGGCAATACATGACATCTGTTTTGAATAGTAGGTTTTAATTTTTCCACTTAATCAATTTTTTTTTTGATCCAAAAGGGTTGCCAAATTTCCTGCTAAAGGGAGAGAGTGTTTGCTCTGGGTTGAAGGATTCTTGGCCTTTCTCGCAGCCCAACTACTTCATTGCTCTCCATATAAGGAATTCCAGACATGCGACGTCATGCATCCTAAGAGTTCTTTGAACAGCTCTTACTCTAAGGTTGTTATTGTATGCATGACACATCTTCAGTCATGCATTTACGCAGTGTGTATCGATAGGAATTTGGAGCCGGCAAGATATATGCAGCTCAGTCAAAATGTGTGTGCTAGCCAGTGTGGGGGGGAATTCCCTGTCTCCCTTGGTGATGGATAAGGAGTCATTTTTGGTATCCCATCTGTATACTATGTCTTTTATACCTTGTGACTGTTGTGCACAAAGTTATTAATTATTCGCTATGTACGGTCACGTTGCCAAGGTTGAGAGCAAGGTTGAAACCTGTCCTGCCCCCTTCTTGACAATAACATGCACAAAGTCATGAATAGAATGAAGGTGCTCATAATATTATTTCAGCACCTCAAAACAATACGTTTATCTAACGGGTTAGTGTTTTATTTTTACAGGGAAAAAAAAAGGGGTGGAGAGGTTAGTACAAAGTACTTTGCATTAGCATCATATATAGTTTAATCAACTCCGTATCTTCCAATTCCTGCTCTAAAACACACTTATCTATCAACCACAGTTATTCTAAGTGATATGATAATACCTCATGTGTAACTCCATATGTGAATCTGTCTATGCAGTCAATCTCGTGGTGCGAAACCTCCCTCTTCCGTACGTGGAGATGATGCTGCCGTTCCTCGCCGAGAGGCTGGACAATTCCTGCCACTTGCAGTTCTATTTGATGTGGTGTATGGCATTGCTGACTGCCCATGGGACCGAGCTCAAGCGGCGATCATCCACACTCATGGCAGCCTTTAGAAACCTCCATAAGAGTGTGATACAGAAGCAAGCTGATTTAGGGAAAATGTGAGTGACAAAAGGTGACCACAGTCTCTGTAATGAACACACAGAAGTGCCTGTCATTAGAGAGGGTATAAGATTTAATGTCATGTCTTCATTAAAGATGTGGGCTGCAAAGAAACAGGTGGTTGCATGAATAGGTTTCGAGAAACCATGTTTTGAATGTATCCACCTCTACACAGAAACCTTTGAACGCTTAGAATTACTCAGGCCACCTCCTTGTACTGCTCTTGCTTGTAATAATAATAGATCACCTCTCCTAGCAGTCTAGCCACCAATAATTGTACTCTGGCTCTAGGAAACGCCAGGCTACCTCTAAAAATAGAGCAGAATGAAGCTCTGCTCCATTATTTATGCTCAGCACAAAATCACACCTTTATAAAGATGCCGTACCACGCTAATACTGAGGCAGATTCAATTATTAGACACATTAGGAACTTCTGAAGCACACAAAAGAGAGGGGAAATGACATTACTAAGCAATTAGGTGCTCAAAAAAAAAAAAAGGATGGACTTTCAGAAAATGCATCCAATAATAATTATGGTACTGAAGCACAGGGTTCTCCCCACAATAACTGCAACACAATGTTAACCACACTGGTGGGGAAATTGGGCAACTAAGGTTGAAGGCGCTTATAACCTTATAAGGAATTAAGTAAGGCACACACGTCCCAATGTGCACACATAGCGAGTGGTGGATTAGTGGAATTTCACCAATTGCTAAGGTTACTACTACAGGTGTACTTCAGCCCCTGGAAAACACAACAACAAAAATTTACACCCCAGCTAGAAGAGACTTTGACCTTCACCACACAGCTGTACTATATATATAGATCAGTGCAGAATCCCAGGCTGGTAATTGGGCAGTTGTAACCTGGAAGTCTTATTCTATTACCCTAATCACTACCACAAGAATTGGCTTGTTTACAGAGGTCACACATGTGCTGGAAGGAATGCGAGACACACAATTAGAGCCATTACCAGCATAAACACTAGAAATAGGGTTTCTCTCTGCTCTCTATTTAGAGGTGGTAGTTAGACCTGGTACTCGAGAGCAAGAGCTCATGTGTGCCGGGTTTCTACAGTGAGCAGATGTTTCTCTCTGCTCTCTATTTAGAGGTGGCCTCCTGTTCTATTGATCAAGAGGATCATGTTGGGTCGTATTATACTCTCAGAGATAATTTGTTAACATGCTCTTCCTTAACCACTACCCAGTGGTGGGGTCAGAAAGAACAGCATACTTGGTTGTTTTTCTCTTCCTCAGTTAATTAGTCCTCTGCTGTCTGGCATGAGTGAAGATGAGATTGCATTTGATTTTAACTTTTTAATCTCTCTGTTGTTGTTTTTTTTACTACAGCTGTGATGGCAACACCTACATGCTGAAATACAGTAGCAGTTTGAAAAAGACACTTTCGTAGTGAAATCATTACATCATAAGAGTGTAATATTACAATGTGTTTGCACATGATCATTTCCTCGGCAACTAAAAAGTATAAAGGGCTTTATGAAGCCCGACAATTACAATGAGTATCCAATCATGCATGCCAAATTGAGTGGGTTTTTTCAGCTTCTTAACTACAATTCTGATATAAAAGCAGGATAAGTTAGTTAAAGTCAGTCAGTAGAGTATAATAATAAAATCAACATAGTGAATGATATTCATAGCTATAATAGTGGTTATTATTGTAACTGCGGAAAGTCCGTCGTGATAAATACAAGAATTTTTGTTGAGTGCTTGTAAAGAAAAAAAGCCAATCAGAATATGGGCTCTTTTTGCAAAGCTAGAGGGTGCCTTCGCTTCAGTGTAGATTGGAGAACTGCTTGCAGCTGCCTGCAATCTCCTCGACTTTTGATGTTGCTTATAATTGTCTACGTATTGCACAGTTCACATTCAGCCAAGTATATCCATGACTTTGGCAGTACCTCGTTTGTTACTTTCAACTGTAAAGACCCATGGTGTGGAGAACAATGGTGAGTGATCAAATATTGCGTATAAATGGACCTAGTGTAGCGAATGGCTAGGTTGCTATGATTTTTTCTGCTTTGAAACTTTTTTTGCATGTACACGCCAGTAAAGCCATGTAGCTGCTTAGCTAGCCAGGCCCACTTTTGTAGAGCAACTTCCAGCCAATGCTGGACATCTTTATAAGAACACTTCACTGATTAGCCAGTAGTATTGAGCTACCTTTTATTACTGTTAATTCTAGGAGCAAGAACAGAATTCTCAGATATGGTTACAACATCACAGATGAACTGGTATTGGAGACAAAAACACATATTGTACATGAAAACAATTGTACTGGAGCCCAAAGCAGCTTAAATTGGTAAGTAGAGATTTTCTTCTTCTTTTCAGGACAGTATTAATATTCAAATCTTTGTCTTTGCAGTAATTCAAGTACCTCTGTGAGAAATGAAACCAGACCTGTAAGAAGAAGAACAGTAACTCGTGCTCTTGTACCGGAGATAACAGAATTGCCCAACAGGAATTTTTATCTTATCACAACTGACAACATAAACGAATCCAGCAGTATCAGTGATACATACCCTCTTAACCAAGATAAGATATGGCAAATATACGTCCCTCAGGATTGCAAAATGACCGTGTACTTTTCTCAATTTGATCTGGAGGTATCGGACCGTTGTAATAAAGACAGTTTTTCAGTACAAACAAGCAAGAGACAAAGAGAAATCTACAGATACTGCAAAACTTTGCACAGTTTTGAGAGCAGAGGGAAGAAACGAATCCAGATGACCTTTCACTCAGACGACTCGATCCCCAAAGGGGGCATCAGGGCTACTGTGTGCATAAGTAACCGGGTTAATACAATGTCTGATAATGACTTTGATTCTCAGCTCCCTTGCACATGCAACACAACGAGTTCTAGTCCCAGGAGAAGAAAGAAAGCTCAGCAAGGTAAAATTCTCACCATAAAGCATGATTAAGATTTATACTCTTTTTTCATGATTAAAATGTATACTCTTTTTTCATTGCTTTCTGCAGCCAGAGCATCTCTAAGGCGAAAACTAGCTGAGCAGGTGGGTTAAATATAATTATATGCGTGATCATAACCATTTTGGCTAGCCAGAATTTACGTAGCAAGTGGCTACTGAGCCTAATTCGTGTATGGGAAAAAGTCTAGAACCATTGTGTATCTGGTGTAGACACTCACATACCATTTGTATTGTTAGTGCATGCCATAAGTTTACACTTCTAGCCCCAATCTGTGTGATCATCACTATTTGTTCACTCTAGGACATGAAAGTAGCAGAATGGCTGGACAGAATGATGCAAGGAGGTCAACAAGTAATCGATGAGATCTTGAGAGAACCTGAAAGTCAGAAACAAAGACACTTAGCCGAACAGTACCGAGAAGCTCTTAGTAAGCAGTGGTGATCATCTAACTATCTTTATCCAATCAGCAGTCATTATTATTCATCTCCCCCCACTCCCTGTAGGCGTCAATTGCAAAATGTATTATTATACCATAAAGATTACTGTATCCACTTCAGAAAATCATCCAGCTCTATTATAAATGTTCATCTCAATCTCAGTTTTAGACCTAAAAATCTGTATTATTTTATTCATTGAGATTTTACAATCATCAGCATTATCTGCATGCTACCTCAATATTTCACTTTTTGAGTGTATTTTCCTTCTTATTATTATGCCTGTCAATCTAGTTTTAATGTATCCAGTTCCAGTTTGCGTATGAAGTGTGTGTTGACATTATTACATTATTGTTGTGTAACATCTAATGCTCTTGAGGTCTTTGTGTGGTCACATCTTTACCCAAGTTCGAAGTTTGCTTCTTCCCTTTTGTGTTGCTGATAGTGAGTTTTGCACCTTGTCAATCCCACTTTGATAGAGAACTTGTCAGTTTCTCTAGCACTCTCACTTAGTCTGATGATTGTACTTTCAAGTGTATTCATACATGCAGACATCATACCTGGCTCCTATCAACTGTTAATGAGAGCAGAACATTCTTAAACTACCTATAAATAACTTCATCCTCTTTTCTCATCTCAGAGCCTGATTCACTGGTGTTTTAGATATATGTGTATACTTTATGATAATTTTATGATATTCATCTATTCATTGACATTCTTAACTGTTAAAGTAAGCATAGTGCCAGTACAGGTGTCGAAGGACTATATCAAAAATGTCATTTAAATCTCATGTGAATACATTCTCCATGGTAACTGCAACCTCGTAGTGTACAAGTGAGTAAATATCCCCATTAGAATAGCTGATGTTCTGATAGCACAGACCAATCAAGTAGTAGCAAAGTTTTGGTGAGTTGGGCAGAGTTCTAAGGACCTTAATTGCCTGTAAATTGTGAAGAAGACATGACTCCACACCCTCTATAATAGTATGCCTTTGTATTTAAATTGGTACAAACTTGACTGGTATTTTGGGAAACAGCAAAAAAAATCGGTGAAATTGCACATTCCTCCCTCCTGTCTTGTCCATGATGTTGATGTTAGTTCCAATTGGCTTTTGACCCCTTTTATCCAACTGGACATCAAAAGTGAGAGGTATGCATGTTATCTCCAATAATCATATTTTCATGGAAACATGACAGCAATAACAGAGGCTGGCCAACAAACTGGTGTAAGCTGAGGGGCTGTTAATGCTGGCGCTGGGTGTGTGTATGCAAGGTGACTAATCCATCCTGACAAAGTGTGCGACATCTTTACCACCTGCTTTACAGCCAACACAGCTAGTAAATTAAGTTGCAGGTTTCAGCACGTAAACGATGAGCATTGCTCAATATGGACATGCACATCCAGAAATCATTTTGTCTTGACATTTATAATACTCCCCAATGCCTGCCAAACTTTAATAAAGGGTACAGACAGTCAGATGAAGTGCTTAATTAATCAAACTTCTTTTTTTTTCTGTGAGACTTCGTCAATACCGAACATGAACTTTGAAAAGGTGAAGTATTTGTGAGATGGACTTGCAATTATGAGTATTATTAAATTAATTAGCTCCTATTGCCAGTACCAGATGGGACCAGGCCATCGTCACCATTGCTGGTGCAAGCCTTGTACTTCAGCAGACGCTCTTTTGCAAGCATGTTCTCAAGCACGCTCAGTTCATAGTCCTACACAATATCAAACAAAAGCAGAAAGTGAGATATCTAATGAACCCAATCATTACTTCTTCAAGGTTTCAATTCTTCAAAGTTTCAGTGTTGAATATTGATTCTATGCACCAGACTGTAATCTCCTGTTATTGCTAGTTCAGTAATATGAGATTTCTTTCACGAGAATGGATGAAGTGTAGATACAGTCTTTGCCTTGTTGGGGACCCATGCACACATCTAACCTCTCCTCCCTCAGTTCCAGCATGCAAAACAAACAGGTATCAAAGGTAGTATCAAATGTGGATGCATATGTCCCCAGCAGCCGCTCACATTTCACATACACCAACATTTGTGGACCATTTTGACAACTAGCAAAATTCCTATGAAAAAAATATTCTCCTCTTAGCAGCACAGTCTTAGCTGAAATCTGGACAGACTAATTTGGCAAAGTTGACCTTTCAAAAAATTTAATACTTGCAGAATTGCTTCCAGGAATACATATTAAAGTCAGGAATAGTTTTCTTACCTTTTCAGCTCCATACACAGATCCTTCGTGTGCTTGGCTTGTGGAGACTTGACTCAGGTACTGTATCTCATCATTCAGTCCCTTCTCGATCCCCTGTGGACAGACGAAGGAGAACAAGAATCAGCTCCAAGTGGATGAATATACTTCCCCTCTCCTTCAAACAAGTATGTGTACACAGTTCCTCCAAGAGTGTGTCGCTGCATGCCTCATTTGCTGCTCAATCATGCTAATAAAACAACTTAGTTAGTGGTATTCTAGGCATGCCCGGTATTCAAGAAGGTGGGAGGAGCTGCTGTACATGTAACGTGACAAGGCATATCAATTTAGCTTGATGATTCTAGTCAACCAAAACAAAGTCCTTTAAGTCATCTGCTCCCAGAGAAGTTCCCAGCACATGCACACATTATAGTCCAATATCTATATATGGGAATGTGTGTGGCTATTGAACCAGCCATAACCTATGGGTATCAACTAATCAATTATAGATGCAAATATTGTGTTTACCAAAAAAAGGGGTATTCTCTTGAACATCAACACTTATTATCAACCATTTTATAATTTCACTCCTCAGTGAGTGACTTAATTTCAGAATTCCTTTTATTTCGATTACATGTTGCTATGGGAACTCTTTTAATGAATTCCACTTACTTCCAGTGTCTTGATGAAATCTTTCGTCCCGTACTCAATTTTTTCACTTGATGGGTTATCTCTAGATAGTTCCTCAACAACACCAGCTGCAAGGTTTAGCATCTTGCTAATATCCTAGTATTGTGGAATCATAATCTTTATTGCAGAGTCAAACAACCCATTAGTACCTGCTCGATGGCTTGGAGCTTATTCAGCCTGCGTGCAGTAACTTGAGCTGGTGTCTGAGTTGCTTGTGACATTTGCTATAGACGAGGGTGATGATTACTGTAATTAATGCGCAGCATCGAGTTCAAAGTACAAATCAGAAAAAAAAATTAATTGGTATTGCAGTTTATGTTCAGCTCCAATCACCAGAAATTTGGAGCCTAGAAGGATCAAATGGTGTTCCTTTGAAAGGAGAGCCCTCAGCATTCCATGCTTTCTTGAGCATTTCATGTGCTTTCTGAAAAAAAAGGAAAGAAAGAAAATCAATGCACACTATCATTATTCTTATAGTTTCTTGCACACCTTTTCACCACTGGTTGGCTTCCCCAGTCTCTTCATGTGCTGGTCGTAAGTCACTTTCTGGATAGCAGCCTGGCACTCCGGGTCAAATTCACTGATGTCCCTAGTGGTGTCAACCTTCGATAGATCAATTCCTTCTTCCCCGGCAAGGACACTTTTCCACATAATCTCCTTCGTCTTCTCCAGGTTTATAGTCAGAAGACTACGGTCTTTGTCCACACTCCACATTGACTCTTCAACTTTGACCTTATTAAGCAAAGGCTTATCAATTAGAACCTAAAGAAAGGAATTTGGTAAAGGGTCAGTAAATACAGCATATGAAGTCCTTACTTCTTGTTTCGGTTTGAGAAGTTTCACTTTCAAGTAGTCACTGCGTATATCAACTTTGACATCTCTAGCAGTAGTTCCTTCAGGGACGGCAATTCTAACATCAATATCGGTGATGGTCTGTGACCATTTGTAATTTTCCATCTCGGCACCGTTGTATATATCAGAAATCTTCTCCCAGTCATCCACTTTAGCTTTGGAGAGAGTTGGAGCATCCTTTCTGTTGTCCTTCTTCTCCTCCTTTGTTGATGCCACAGCCTCTGATGATTTTGATTGATCAGAGGAAGAAGGAGGGGGAGGAGAGTCGGCACGTGGCGGAAGAGTGATAGGAAGCTCATCTTGGATGTGAACTTCTGGTTCTGGGTCCTTCTTCTTGGTCTTTGATGCCCCATCCATGGTTTCCAGTTGTTTGGTCTCTTTCTCACGCATCATCTCAGCTTCACGCTTTCTTGTAAGGATCTCATATTTCTTAAATGCCTGTAGATAAAAATCTCTAAGTCTGCTGCCAAAAATTTGAGAAACCCCTGTAATTATATGATAATGTACCCCTGCCCTGATAATGTAGTGGAAACCCTTTACCCATTTTTTACATTTACGTCAGGCTTCTCATAAACACTCACCTGCATTACCATACCCTCAGATACTCCAGGCATGAAGCCCATTTTGGCTCTGGCGTGCTCCATAATGATGTAAAAGTCCGTCCTGCGCGCAAGGAAACTGAAAATGGCGTCCAGGAATTGTGGGAGTTTGGAGCAGTCCTGCAGAATGCCCATGAGGGCACTATCGTAAACACCCGTCTGATACCCTAAGGGTATCACTCCAGCCATCGTGTAGTACTTGATCCAAAGGAGCTGCAAAACAAGCTAGCATGCAAGCGACTATACTAGAATCCTATCAATGACGTCACACAGGAAAAGCATGATATTCACGTGCTTTTCGTACAATATGGCTGGTAGGATTCTGTCTAGAGGGTTCCTTCGGCTGGCTCCTGCAGTGAGACCTGCTACTACTGTCAGATCTCCGAGATGGCTGTGCACAGCTTCCATTTGGCAGAGCAAGCAACAGCAGCAGCTAACGTCGCAATGCAGGGTGCAGGTGAACATTTCCATGTCCCACCCACTCCCCACGTGGAATGGGCCCGGGGTGCAAGTCAGGGGGATGGGTACCGACTCTGCAATGTCTCTGGAAGACCTTCAGAAGGGGGTGCTATCAGTGGTGAAAATGTTTGATAAAGTCGACTCAGAGAAGGTAGCTTCTAACCGTACTATAAATGCGAAAGACAAGCTTCTAGATTTCAATTGTATATAACCAGGTTACCCTCCAGTCTAACTTTGTGAATGACCTTGGTCTGGACAGTTTGGACATTGTTGAAATAGTCATGGCCTTTGAAGACGAGTTTGGTGAGTCAGATCCAATTTAGTGTGCATTAATTAGAGTATGATAATCCTTGCAGGCATAGAAATAGATGATGAACAAGCAGAGAAAGTACACACACTAAATGATGCAGTAGAGATCTTGAAAAAAAAGTTGGACGTTCACTAGCTAATAAAATAGTACTACCAAACTACTCATCCAATGCCCTTCAGTAAATTTTATCATTGGGTACAATAAAGTAATGAATTGAAAATTTGAGGGGGTGGAAAAGAAAATTGAAATTTTAAAAGAAAAAAGTTGGTAATATTAATGCTTCTTTGTAACTCTTTGGAGTGATTTATCAATTGTGTCGGACATAGCCACTCGGTCAACTTCAATTTTGGGCTGGAGAAAAAGACATCAATTTTAATAATTGCAGTATGGTGCAAAGTAATACAACATGCCCAGAATGATCATACCTGTAATACGTGAACTGTCAATTCATCACTCAATTGCTTCACTTCCCTCTTATTGGCCAACAAAAGCTTCACATTCCTGTGATGTGATTACAGGTCATAACCGTATTAATATACTCGTCTATCAACTCACTCTTCATGCTTATGCAAAGCACTAAGTCTCGTCTTCTCAGCATTAGCAATTGACTGTCTCACCTTTTTATATTGCCTGCACAATAAAAATGAAGTAATAGCTAATTTCCTGATAAGTTAGTTGTGTTGCACCTTTGGAAAGTAGCTTTGTGCTTGTCTACTGTTGCCTTTGACTGAGCCATTATGACCTTATAACAAGCAGCATCCTGTGGAGGCTCTTCTGATATTTCTGTCCTTCCCACAACTATCTCCTTCTCTTTCATATGACTCATGTCCATCTCGTTCATGTAGTGTCTAACGAGAGGGCTATGGCCATAGATATTGAACAATGCATGCTCGAATTCAGGTCCCTTGAGAGTAATGGGCTCATCTTGCTGCTTGGATCTATCCCTGAAGGAAAGGGCCATCTTCTTCAGAGTTCCTGTGAACTTCTTTCCACTGTTGGTATGCACTGTAATATCTGATGAAGTACTGACATTTGATTTTGACTCGACTTGACTTGATTTGAGATTTTCTCCATTACCAGATTTTATTTGAGTTGATTGTGTTGATTTGAGATTTTCTCCATTACCAGATTTTATTTGAGTTGATTGTGTTGATTTGAGATTTTCTCCATTACCAGATTTTATTTGAGTTGATTGTGTGCACTTGCCTGACTGTGGCACTTTCCCCGGAGCACTTTTCCTGGACCGTTGTTGCTGGTGGAGTTTCCTTTTTTGGATCTCAGTCTCCTTAAAAGAAGGTCCACGACTTGCAGAAATAATTGTCTTCCTTTGATTTTTTAAAGAGTTGCTCCCAGAGGGCTGATCCTCTACATTTGAACTAGAAACTGTATGATCTTCATTGGAACTGAAACATACTCTAGACTTGCTAGTTGTTGCAGATGAATGTTTGGCCTGTGAGTTCTTCTCCAGGTTGTTAAATTGTTCCATTACTATTCCAATCCTTTTCTCTTCCGAAACAGATGGCACCAAACCTTCAGTATCTTCTTCTTCTATGCTTTCATTTCTCCTGACAAAGGCTACCAACATACCCTTTGAGCCTGAAAGAGCATTCTTAACTGTCTCAAAAGATGGTGATGTTGGAGGCACAGAGCATGACTGGATAACTTCACGTTCCAGTCTCTTAGCTTCCTTCTTTATGAGTGCATCAAGATCGAATTTTTCTCTTCCTGCTTTTTTTCTGGAATGGTCGCCATCATCATCATCATCGTCATCATCATCATCAGAGATATTCTTTCCAATATATTTGAGAAGGTTAGGAGGCTCAAGAAGGTGAAACTCCCATTTTTTCCACGATTCAGGCATGGGTTTGATTCCAACTTGCCATAGGGAAATGTACTGGGTGAGTTCTGTTTTGAAGTTCTCGTCAAAACTGTTCCAGGAATTGGGGTAGGCATGAATAAACGTGCTGTAGACACACTGTGCCAGGATGTCCGGATACATCTATATAATTTTTAACATATTAATGAATCAGGCGTGCAACAATTGTAGCTACAGTGAGACCTCCGATGAAGGACACTCTGAAAAAGGACAAACGTCTCAGTACCTTTGTGTATATACACTCTAAACAAAATAAGAGGACAACCTCTCTATAAAGGTCCTATGAAGGATGGGTCCCAAGTGTGTCCGTTATTTGGAGGTTTAGCTATATAGCTAGCCAGTATCCTCACTTTAAAGAACAAGTCTTTCCATGAGTGATCAATCTGTTCAATCTCGCATATCATCTTCACATAGTTCTTTGAAATCCTTGAGAAAAGCTGATCCTGAACTGGTAACTGATTTTTCTATGTGTCAGAGAAGGTTTTAGTAACTAGAAGTACATAGCTAGCTAACATGTGAAATTACTTACTTGATACCAATGTAGAAAGAACCACCAGTAATAGTCGAGAAAGATGGCTTGAGAGAAAGATGAGTAGAAGAACTGACACCATGCTTTTCTGTAGCCTTCGTGCTGAATAATAAATCAATTTCATACCAGATAGCTAGCTAGTTATATAGGGTCTCATTTCTGACCTTTGTTGATATCTTCATCTGGGCACTCGTAACTCTCTTCATTTGTTCCAATGTGTCCAATCCATGAGGAAGGGGGGTAGGATTGTGAGGGTTAAATCCCGGGTATGTAGCAAGCTGAAATTCAATCATAATATCTAGCTATCAGTAATAATATTAGCTATTAGCTATAGTTACCTCAATAAGTTGAGTATCAGCAGTTTTTTCATCCAAATCAATGCCCTACACAAATCAATAAAGCTATAATATAGTCACTTCTTCCCAATAGCTACATACCTTGATGATTGTTTTTGACTGTGGCTAGATAAGGAGAAGAAAAAGCATTTAATCCTAGGAAGTTACAGTTTCAAGATTTACTTTTGTTGATAGAGAACTTTTCGAGGCTCGTTTCTTTCGTACGGCTTTACCCCTCCTGTGAGCCATGGAGGAAAGATCACCTTTTAACTCTTGAGGATACCTTTCTCTTGGTGGAGTGTACAGATCAAATATCAGTGGAGGTAATGAATTTCTTCTCCGCAAGCCCGCTTCACTGATGTAGGAGTTGACATATGAGATGCATCCAACAACTTCTGAAGAATCTAAACAATAATATTAACGCAGTGCAGACAGCCTGTATTAATTAAAGCATATAAGCTAACCAGCTAGCTAGCTATTTGCTGATCTTTAAAGATCCTAGCTAAGATTCTCAGATCAAATTTCAAAGGTAGAGCTTACGTGTTGCTTGAGCAGGCCAGAATGCATCTGGTAACGGCCCCTTTTCCCCTCGAGCCTTTGATCGGGACTGGCCCCAGGGGCTCCGCGGAGACTCCTTGAAAGTCGCTATGGATGCAGCAGCCATTATGCACGTAAACGTTTCCAAAGCAACGATAGATTATTAACCCCCATGAACACGTGTGTGATAATTTCATGAGGCTGATAACGGGTTAATATTGAAAAATGACCTGGATTTCATCACTTTCTTTGAGGCTAACTCATCGCCCTAGACCTTTCCTAATTAAAGGGGGTAATGTAAAGATCCTGTATAGTCCAGATCTCTTCTTCAAAACACTGCAAGTAAGGGTGGTTCGTTTATTTATAGCTCATTCATTAACTTTTATGTAGGAAGGCATCTCAAAAGCACAGAGACGGGTCATTTTTTCTTCATTATATTTGGGAACTGGATCCAGAGAGACTGAATTGGTGTGTGGATTAATATATATCAGTACAGTATTAATTTAAGCATTTTTATTGGCAGGTGAAATGTTTCCATGAAGCACTTTCAGACGATTCCAGGAAAAATCTAAAATGTACCCTTCTTTTGGATCATCTTCGTGGTTCAAGGGGTAACCCAAACTCTCGTACCATGGTTCATGATCTTGTGGCCAATTTCGGCAGTCGATTCACCCTTGGTCTATACCACACCCCCAATTTGAGAGGCATTTTAAAGGCTGTAGGTCCCGAGCGATTTAATGAAGTCATGGGTCTACAGCACATGAAGATATATCTATTTGACAATGATGTTTTACTTAGTGGGTAAGCTAAAACAAAGGAAATATAGTTCCACTTCATTTTAATTATTTTTCTTTTGGTCTCTCCAGTGCTAATTTAAGCTGTGATTACTTTGTGAACAGACAGGATCGTTATGTTTTATTCAAGGACAGCAAAGAGTTGGCTGATTTCTTTGCTGACACTGTACACACAACTTTAGCTCATTCATACACACTCAATGCGGAAGGATCTACCAATATACCTTCAGCATTTTCTGTCGACCCCCTCTCATCCAGAAAAGCAGCACGTGTATTCAAATCATCTCTGTGCAAAGCCATCAGGAACTTATTCATGCCATCTCCAAAAAAGACTCCCTCTCAGTTTGAGGAGCATTCATCAGAGTTTGACACCATTGTGTATCCACTTGTGCAAATTGGATTTTGTGGTGTGAGACAAGACGAAACAGTAACCGAGAGACTGCTGAGTAGTTCGAAGGGAGGAGACTCGATATACCTTGCTTCGGGGTACTTCAATCTACCACCTACTTATTCTAAGGCCATTCTCCAATCCAAAGGGACATTCAATATACTGGCAGCTTCACCACAGGTGAGGGGGCGATCACACACATTGGTGGTATGGCTGGTGTGGCTCCTGCTAGGGGAAAACTTCATCTACACACACCACACGTGTGTGTACTTGCCGTACCAGTTGCTTCACCTATGTTACAAGCAAGAATAAATACTTGTAATTTGTGACATTCAACTACACAGGCTAATGGGTTTTATGGAGCTAAAGGAGTAGCTGGTCACGTTCCAGCAATGTACGTTCACTTTGCACGGAAATTCCTCAAAGACATTGCTAAAACTGGCAATGAAAACAGAGTCAAGTACTTGGAGTATTTCAGGCAAGGGTGGACTTTCCATGGGAAGGGTTTGTGGTATTACAGAGGCGGTGAGAACTTACCATCAGCAACTCTTGTAGGTTCCAGTAATTATGGTAAGAATGGTTTCTTGTATTGAAAATCTGATGAAGCATGAAGGCTGTCCTCTTTCTTTTAAGGTCATAGGTCACTGACTCGTGACTTAGAAGCTCAAGTAGTCCTGGAAACAAGAAACAAAGAACTCAGAAAAGCACTGCACAAGGTACAGTGTGGACAAATTCGCAACTCCTGAATGTTAAGAGGTCAATTTGTTGTAGGAGCAGGTCATGATGTTTCAGCATGCTAATAAAATGACTCTTCAGCAAGCAACAAGTGACCCCACCAGAAAACTAACTTTTTGGGAGTGGATAGCTACAACATTATTGAAGCCTCATGTCTGACATTTAAGAATCAATTTATTATTACAATATTGGAGATAGCAGCTGCTATATATATAACTATGAAACAGTTGCATTGTTCTCTGAAGCAACTTGAGCTTGCTGCTGCTGCACATCCTTTCCTTCTTGTAAGATTACGTGCTCTAGATATTCTGGGAGTGGTTTTATTGCAGCTGTTGTGTTCTGGAAGAAGTGGGGGCTAGTGGCTGATAGGAGACGCAATGCTTGCCAAGTAAAATTGGGATTATTTACCATCTTGTACTCTGGCTCGATCTTAGCCTCTGGATCTGCTTGCTCTATGGGTTCTTCTAGAAATTTCTTTTTGTCAGGCATAAAGACTCGACTTGCCTGCTTGCAAGCTTTCAGATTATCAGGACAAAGATTCCATAAGCGACTAAGTTCTTCGTTTCCAATGTCTATCTTCTTTGAATGGCACATGTCACCCAAATGTTCCTTTACTGGGTACAAGTTCACTTCCACCATAGGTTCTTTTTCGTAGGATAGACATCCATCATTCTTCCAAGCAATCCAACTCCCTTCCCTCACCAAAGCCTGGCGTATATAGACAGCAAACTCTTCCCCATTGGGTGGGGTTTCCTTGATCAATGAGTAAACCTTCTCAGTGGCATCTTTGATCCACGATGCTTGCGTCTCTGAGAGAATATGAGAAACAGCTTTGAATTTTATATTGCTGGTGAGATACTGAAATAGAATCAGGCACTGGATGAGGATATGTCGTCTGAAGTGGGAATCACGCAGTTGAAGGCTCATCAACTTTTCACTCGTGAGAAATTTGGCGAAATAATGCGACTCCTTATACTCCACAGCACTTGAACTGTAGGCGGTATTCTTCTTGGATTTCTTTCGACTTGATCTCACTTCTTCTTCAAGCTTGTAACTCTCAAATGCTTTGAAAACTTCTTGCAAATTAGTGGTGAGAATTTTCCACTGATCTGTGGTATAGCACTGTGTTGGCTGGCGGAAAAAATCTTGAATGGACCATAGCTTTCTGTAGAGGCTGAAGTCGATGGGAGTATTGCTGTTGGTATCACCTGATGAGATATCCATTGGTTCACTTGTGCTTTTTTTTGAACCGTCTCCCTCAATATTTGCTAGGTCTTGTTCATTAGTGAAAGACGTGATGTTCTCCAAGTTGAAATGACTCATAAGGTTAAGTGCCGATTTTTCAGAGAGAGGGAAAAGCTGTGCCAAGAAGAGTTGTATTCGTCCACAGAAGACAGTATTCTGTGCTGATGAGAGACGCCGAAGGAGATCATTGCACATTCTCAATAACAGAATCTTCCCAGAGTTGTAGAACTCTGGACTTACCCAAGTGGATACATGGCTCTCAACGAATGAAAAAATACACTCACAAATGTCCAAAGTGAGACAGTCGAATATGTCACTGAGCAGAATGAATGGCACAGTGTAGAGAGAGATACCCAATTCAGCAGAAGCATTGGCCAGTAGAACGAGATTCGTTAACCCATCTGTTCTTTTAGACTTCAATGAAGTGATTTTGTCCTGCAGGACATCACGAAAAGCTTGCTCTAATATGGATTTCTTATCAGCTTCCATTCCAGGAGTATCAATAAAACATGCCTGAAGAACTTCCACATCTCCTTTGCATGCCTTGATTGTGCTTGCAAATAACTCACGACAGTCCACACCTTTGGCTGCCATAATGGGTGGTGTGCTTTAATTAAAATAATCGGCGTCACTTTTTACTTATCTCCTTTTACTCGTCCACTCTGAAATCGAACAGGAGACTTGTGAGTTAGGGGCTTGTAATCAGGCTGTTTCATACGCTCGAGCCTCCTCTTGTCTAAGTATGGCTTAGATAAGACGAAGCCAGCTGCAGACAGGATTATAAAACCGAACCAGACACCACAGATCAAATATGTACGCCTTATTCTTAATTGCAAAGAGGGACTCAAGCTCTCGAACTCAAGCTGGCGGGCACTTTTACCTCTGTTGCCGTTTCTCTCGCTATTTGCCATCAATGCCACCACGTCACCACGTGGGTAGATGATATCTTGGACTTTGACCCCGAAAAAAAAAATGCAGGTAGACAAGACTTCAGTATTGAAGTTTAGCTTTTCATCTTTAAGGCCTGCATTGAAGGAAGTTAGGGAATGAACTGTACTCTTTTATTATCTAAGTTTATTCATGGCATGTGACACAGGCTTTGCAGTATTTGATTGATGGAGGAGAGGGACAGGATGGAACACTCACACCAGATGTGTGTAGGCAGTTGCTCTATGCTGGACCTGCACCATCTGATGAGGAGGCTGCAGGAGCCACAGATGATCCAGGAATTGAATATGATAGACTAATTGACCAGTTACCAGCACAAGGTCTCAACTTCATAACTGGATACCCCAAGGCTCCATTTTATGCCAGAATTGCCAATTGCTTATCATACT
Organism: Crambe crambe; assembly: GCA_963924555.1. Lineage (NCBI taxonomy): Eukaryota > Metazoa > Porifera > Demospongiae > Poecilosclerida > Crambeidae > Crambe > Crambe crambe. The sequence continues at coordinate 1,174,867 of OZ004594.1, read as the reverse complement.
GGACAATGACTGGGTAACATAGCACTAAAATATTCACTGTTATTACATCCTATCCATAATAGGAACTGTCCTGTGGTTGAGTTGCCAGTTATGTTTATGCTGAATGAAGAGAACACCATAGCAGAGAGGTGAGCCTATAGATTTGGAATGCAACCATAAAAATGTATGATTCTGCTCTAGAAAGAAGGGATTAGAAGCCGTTGGAGGACAGCTGACTGAAATGTACTCTGCATGGGAGAGTTGGTCCAAAGATGAGCAGACGTCCAGAATTCTGGATATCATAAAAGTGTGTTGAGAATGCACTTCTAGTGTTCGTTAAAATTTTCAAAGATACTTATAATAGATCAATTAATTCACCATGCTTGCTTGAATTCACCATGCTTGCTTGCTTACTTGTTATGATGGAAGAAAATACTGTGACTTGCTATTTTTGCCACGATTTGTTTTACAGATGCTGAAACTGAGGGGTATACTGGATATGCTTGGTTTAAGGTGTACAGTGGGTAGCTGCAACCTCCTTCCTCCTCCCATGGATGTTTTATTGGCCTCTTTCAACAAGAAACACAAACCAACAGCCAAGCTCTCAGTTGGCGGACGAGCTCTTTCTAAACATTGCCATCGTGATGGCTCTCACCAGTGGTGGGGGGAATGCACAGGCAGTAAGTAGTCCTTCCACCTCCCTGCTGACGTGCCTAAATGGAATGTTATTCTGAAGCTGAAGATGCAAAGAATGAACATGCCATGAGAATAGCTACTAAAATATTACGTTCAGCTAGTTGGATCAACATTCATACTCTGCCAGTTAGTATGCATTTAATCATTAATGTAGTATCATTCATGAGGTTTGGGTATTTTGTTATTGTAGCATGATTTGAAAGTCCTGGAAGTGAGGACAAAGGAGGGCTATGGATTGAGATGGCTCTCTGATGGGTCAGAGTTCAGAGGATTTATTGAGCCACAGATGATGGACGGCCATGAAGTGGGATGGAGACACTGACTGAGAACCACAACTTTGGTGATATTTTTCTATACCAGATAGGATTTCAATTCAAAATAATTATGGGTCAGTTCTCTGTGTTTAGATAAACTGGGTTGGTAGAGATGTTTCCTGCTAAATAAAGTGCTTGAAGTGTGGAAACGTCCTGTTTTTCATTTTCAGAGTGTGGATTGCCAATATTTTGAGAAACAAGAGGAACAAGTTTGTATTTCACATCTCTGAGGTACTTGGCCTCCCAGATTTTAAGCCTTTTCTGGAACTCAAGAAAAGTCAACATATTCCAATCCTCTACAGACGAATAAGCAAATGGTGGCAAGTCACATATTTCCAAGGGTGATTTCATCTTGACCTCATCATTTTTTGATAGCAGGGTTTTCTCTTCATTCGACTGCAGTATTGCTTGGTAGCATTCAATGAGCATATCCACCTTGGTCTTGACATTGAGAATCTCCTGCCACGTGTTTCTCTCTGATACTGTAGAGTTGTCATGATAATGGAATGGGTACTTTGCTACCATTATCACTTACTTGTCCAATCCTGTGGAGGTATCGATGCCAGCTTCTCTCTGAGCAGGCTGATCTCATCTGCAGCCAGTTGTAAACGGATACAATCTAAAGAGTTTGTGGACTTCTAATTTAATGAGAAAGATGATAATAGCTACTATATAGTTCTTTCCCCATACCTTTGATAATAGTCTTTTTGAGAAGTGGGTAGCAGCTGCTTTTGAAGTTATATCTTCTGTTAACACTTCTTTGCATCTATAAAAGTTACAATGACAAACCAACTGATGATAATTAAGTTAAGATACCTAGAAATTGATCTTTGGAGTTTGTAGTACTTTGCAGGCATTGAGAGTTGTGTACTGTGAGGAGAAATTCAGTTTGATCCTAGCTGATACAAAGCTAAGATATCTTTACCCATTTTTCATAATGGAAAAACCCTCTGTCTGTCTCTCTTCTCCAGCTTCTTCATTCACCTTTGCACCTTGAAATGCTAAATGACTAGATGAAGCAACAGCTTTCTTATTAGGTCCTCCAGCATTTCTTGGCTTGTCAAAAGTTATCGAAACACCTTTTTTCGACCCAGTGTATCCTGGGACCTTCTTTGATCTAGTTTGTCTAGAGCTTGATTGAGATCCTCTCCCCGATACTATAGAATTTTTCTTCACCACTTTTTCCTTCTGATCATCAGTTTTATATACACTTGAAGCAAGTTTCATGGACTTTTTGGTCAGAGGTTCTTCTGGCTTATGAGTATGAACTATCTGTGCCTTGCTAAGAAGTGTATCAAGCTGATTCAGTTGTAACTCAAATTTCTTCTTGGTTTCTGGAACTTGATGATCAGCTATTTCAATGATGAAAAAAAAATAATAATAAAAAGAGAACTCCCATGCGGGGAATCGAACCCCGGCCACGGCGGTGAGAGCGCCGGATCCTAACCACTAGACCACATGGGACGGTACAGCTGCCACTAGCTGGATATAGAATTTATAGGAAAATACCTTGACTGCAAGAACTGTCTTCTTCTGCCGTGGAATTTGGCCTACATACAAAAAAAGTATACTGATAATTAGAAGCTGCAAGCACTAACAGACTTACCAGATTTTCAATAATATCCTGCATGTCTCTGTCAAATGCTCGTACTTTAGCTGCAGAAGACTCAGTTCTCTATAGTAGGAAGAAAGCTCCTCCATGATACATAGCAGTTTGTTCAGCTCAGGCGCAGCTGTTCATGGTGGCTTGACCTTTTTGGATTTTCAAATTCTCGCCTTTTGATCTCCTAAATAGAGCACACTCAAACAGAGTTACGTCAGCAGAGCCTGCCAAAACCTGCACTATGCCTGCACCATTCTCCATAGCATAGATGGTGAGCGAATGGCCACAGGACTGTCCACAGACGGTAAACCCATTGGAAAGAGATGTTCGGATGAAGGAATAACCATAAACCCAGACCTCATCAGCACATCAAGTAAAGCTAGTGGAACCATTCTAGAACCTTGTGACTTCAACTGTGTGTTATCCTTTCTAGCATTGGGCTCAAGTGATGTCCAGGATGAACTAAGTGGTCTGGGGGTCAGTGTATACAACCAAGTGGAGTTTGAAGCTGGTGTACTTAAGCAGATTGACAATGAAGTCCAGCGTCAGAATGCAGAGCAAGACAAGAAGTTCTTGCTCAAGGACTACAGCTCTGTAAAGGGAGAAGCAAAGTATACAGGGCTGTAGGGGGAAAAATTTTTGGCTCAAACATTTTATATTTCATTTTGTGTGTAGCTCTGTACGTTTTGAATTGAATACGATTTCCAAGGCTATTGCTGGTCTTCTGTCTCTCCCATTGAGCACTGTGTCAGACAGGCTGAGAGAGCTGAAGGCAGCGCAGAAACAAAAGGTGGGCTGCTTCCTTGATTGTGGTGGGTAGCCCTGACCATGTAAATTTCAGTCTCGACTTTCCCTCCACAGACACAACAACTAAAAACTCTAGAAGCACGTGAACATGCCATCTTGGAGAAACTTACCAGAAAAGATGATCCTGAAGCAAGTAAGTCCCGAAGGAGAGAATGAGAGGAGTGGGAGAGTAATCACTAAAGGTTCTTATTTGTTTTTTGTTTTTTAATTTGACCCAGATAAATCATCTTCCAGTTGTACTGAGCCAAGCACATCTGGTGATGTTTCCTTTGGATTTCCCATGGAGATTGGTGGAGAGGGAGGAGCAATCTCAGATCAACAGAGATTGATCCGGACGGGGCAGCTGACTCCATTTGGTACCACAGTTGAGCAAGTACCTTCTAGTTCATCCCTACCAATAGAAGAACAAAAAAGTGGCTTGAGTCCTGTTGTTAACCAGCAGGCAGCTGCTCTTTCGACATCTACTGAGGCAACAGCTATACAGTCTGAATCATCCTCCAATGTGATGCCTAATGAAAAGGAACCAAGAATCAAACTTAGCTCGAGTGATTTTGATGGCCTGTTCAGCAATGGTCCTATCAAAAAACGACAAGCAAGAATACCCAAGAAGAAGAAGAGAGCTAACCTTGAAGAAAATCAAGATACTGGTCAATCAAGTGGTGTCCTTACATTATTACCCAATTCCAGTACATCAGAACCAAGTATGGAGAACACAGAATCAGATCACGACGACTGGATGCCAAGTTTAGCAGACTTTTTAGCCTCTGACCAATCATCCAGCAGTAGTGAGTACTTCACGGATGAAGAACTGGGGGAGGTAAAGAGGAAAAGGTTGAGACCCCTCTCCAGTGATGACCTTAGTTCTGATGAGGAGGTGAAATCAGCAAGGAAAGGCAAGGGGAAAAGAAGGCGGAAAGGAAAGAGAAAGGTGACAACACGTCAGAGATACAATGGCGATGATGGAGATGAAGAGTTGTATCTCCAACGACTGCAGTAAGTAAAGGGGCAGTCTCGCAAGCAAATATCTAAATTTGGAATGAAAGTTCATTATGTGTAATGAATTTCATTTCTTTTTTTGTAGGATATACGAAGAAAGTAAGAGTGCTGATACACCTCCTAACATGAACTTTGATGGTGGATTGACCATCCCTGGCTCTATATGGCACCGTCTGTACAGGTACTTTGTGGTACTCAATACTGTAGACTCATGGAACTGGATTGAAATTCATGATTTTTGGTTCCAGATACCAGCAAACGGGGGTGAAGTGGTTGTGGGAACTGCACTGTCAGCAAGCTGGGGGGATTGTGGGAGACGAGATGGGATTGGGGAAGACCATCCAGGCCATTGCTTTTCTGGCCGGTCTCAAAATCAGTAATCTCCGGAGTCATGTCACAAGGTAATGATTGTGTATTCTACTACTTCAATATTGAGGGTGGAGAGCTAGAGATTCAGAAAAAATGTACCTTATATCTCCCTCTTGTGGAATGTGACCTGCACCTCTTTCAGGCTGACCTTCAACAATTTTATAGTGTAATTTCTCTTCTTGTAGGAAGCTCGGTTTGGGGCCAGTTCTAATTGTGTGCCCAGCGACTGTGATGCATCAGTGGGTGTCTGAGTTCCATACCTGGTGGCCCCCATTCCGTGCTGTTGTTCTGCACGACTCTGGAACCTACAGTGGCAGCAAACGACTCCTAGTTGAAGATGTGATAAAAGGTAAGTGTGTTATCAATTGATAACTACCACTAAGAAATTGCTTAGTTGTGATTTTTGGACTTTGCTGTGTTTGATATTAGATGATGGTGTTCTTATAACCACCTATTCTAGCATCAGGCTGTACAAAGATCTTCTGCTGCAGCATAAGTGGGACTACGTCATCCTGGACGAAGGCCACAAGATTCGAAACCCAGATGCAGAGCTCACTTTGGCCTGCAAACAGGTACTGTGTGATAATACACATGGTGGAACTCTATTTAAAGCACACTTTGGGAATTCCTCTTTCCCATATACCACACATAGGTCTGTACTCCCCATAGACTCATTTTATCTGGCTCCCCAATGCAAAATAACCTCCGAGAACTTTGGTCTCTCTTCGATTTCATCTTCCCTGGGAAGCTGGGTACCCTTCCTGTTTTCATGGAGCAATTTTCCGTGCCCATTACTCAGGGAGGCTATGCTAATGCCACTGAGGTTCAAGTACAGACTGCATACAAGTAAGTCATGTCTTCATTCCCAGATTTGGTTTCAAGCCGAGGGATTGAATTTGGATTAGATGTGCCTGCATTCTGCGAGATAGTATCAATCCTTACATGCTTCGTCGCCTGAAAGCCGATGTCAAAATCCACCTTCCTGATAAGAATGAGCAGGTTCTTTTCTGTCGGTTGACTGAGTACCAGGTTGAACTCTATCGAGACTATATTCGGAGTTCAACTGTGGAGGCCATGCTTAATCGAGGAAAAGAGGTTGGTGTTTACCTCTCTCTCTCTCTCTCTTGAGTAGACTTGTAGTCACAAAAATTTCCACTGCACTTATTGTATGTATCACTGCACTTATTGGTGATTGTATGTATCAAAAAAAAAAAGGTGTTTGCTGGCTTAATGGCACTGAGGAAGCTTTGCAACCATCCTGACTTGGTAACCAATGATTACAGTGATCAGGTAATCTACTCAAAAGACGAGGTGGCATCTAAGAAGGGCAGAAAGGTCAGAAAAGTACTGAACACTAGACAGCACAAAGTTTCAGGAGTCGAGGAAAATGGTGAGGACGCACGGTAATATGAGACTAAGTATGAGGCATAGGAATGAAACCTAGGAATGGAACTAGGGTGGGAATGAGACTAGTACTGATCTGGTCACAATGATATGAAAGTAGAATTCAATTAATGCACAGGAGCTAACCTTAAGGATGGTTTTGAGGACGAGGAGAGTTATGGCTACTGGAAGCGATCGGGGAAAATGATAATCGTGGAGTCGCTTCTCAAGCTCTGGAAGATTCAAAGCCATCGTGTTCTGCTCTTTACCCAGTCCAAAACAATGCTGGACATCCTGGAGATGTTTGTGCGCAAAAAAGGCTACAGGTACCAGAGGATGGATGGAACCACACCCATTTCCACACGACAGCCTCTAGTCAACAAATTCAATCAAGTATGGATGTGTATTGTTTATCATTTGCCCCACCCATTATGGGTCCTACTATTGTATTTCATACACAGGATAATTCCATCTTTATCTTTCTCCTTACAACTCGAGTTGGAGGACTGGGGATTAATCTGACGGGGGCTGACCGAGTGATCATCTATGACCCTGACTGGAATCCGTCCACAGACACACAGGCTCGGGAGAGGGCGTGGCGCATTGGACAGACACGACCTGTCACCATATACCGCTTGCTCACTTCAGGGACAATAGAAGAAAAAATATACCACAGGTTGGCATGTAACTTCATCTCTTATACACTCATTAAGAGGTCTAAATAATGCCCACCCAGTATAATCGGCTGCATTGATATTAATTTGTACCTGGACCTTTATGAATATGGTACATCCATTATTCAGACAAATCTTCAAGCAATTCTTGACTAATCGAGTTCTAAAGGATCCTCGTCAGAGAAGATTTTTCAAGAGCAATAACCTTTACGAGCTCTTCACTTTGAGTGCCAGTGCTATTGAAGGAGGAACAGAAACCGGTGATATATTTGCTGGAACAGGCTCTGAAATTCTACCACGACAATCTGGACGGCCAAAACGTGTGCAGAGATCACGTGACACAAAGGAAGCAACTGGAAAGAGGAAGAGAAAATCAAAGAATGGAGATGATGATAAAAGGAAAAAATCTAAGAAGGCAAAAAAGTCACTTTACTCTTGTTCTACTCTGGATATCGTCAAGGAAACCAATGATGGTAAAAACTTGACAGCTGATAGTGAACAAATGACTGCAGGCCAGTCTACAAATGAAGCTGAAGTTCCAGATGAAGTCATAGAAAGTGAAGATAAACTAAATGATGCTGGGAAATCTTCAGCTGGTGAAGAAGTTGAAGTAGCTGGAGAATCTCCAGGTCAAGCTCGTGATAAAGTTGTTTATGAATCTGTAGCTGGGTCATCTTTAGGTGAAGTTGCACTGAAAGATGGTGATAAAAAACCTGGCTCCATACTGAATGAGAGTAGCAAAAATGATGATGGAGCTAAGGAGAAAGAGGAGATTTTTAGAGAGAATACAACGATGGCAAAGAAGAAAAAGAAAAAGAGAAGGAAAAAGCATGACCAACCCGCTGAGGTTGAAGGAGAGAGAATTGAAGGACTGGTTAATACATGTATCTTCAACCCTGGACAAGAAGATGAAGAGCAAAATGCCAAGCAAGATGATTTTATACTCCAAAAGCTCTTCAAGAAATCAGGTATATAAATTATATGGTGATAATTATAGTGATGACATCATTGATCCACACAGCTGTACACAGTGCTTTGCAGCATGACACGATCATGAGCAGTGGTGATCCTGACTACGTCCTGGTTGAGTCTGAGGCCAGCAAAGTGGCTAAGAGTGCGGCCAAAGCCCTCAAGGCGTCTCGTCACCATTGTCTCCAAATGGGAGCTGGACGAGGGAGACCCACTTGGACAGGACAGCATGGTTCGGCTGGGGCCCCTGCTACTCCAAGGTGAGACCTAGAGAATAATATTTAATCTTGAATCCAATTCTCCTTCTATCCCATAGGTTTGGACTTGGAGCAAACTCACAATCAAAAACGGTACAGCTTGCTAATAATTAGAAGAATTTCTTAGCTTATCTTTGTGTTATCCAGGTTTCATCATCTAAGCAGCTCTTTAACGGTCTTAAGCTATCTGATGATTCATCATCAGGAGTACGTGGTTCCATCAATACCTCTTCGAGTGTTCTCTTAGCAAAGATGCGTCTAAGAAACACCCATACTCGCTCTGATGGAGGAGAACAAGGAATGGGAGGGGCTTCAGGACTCCATGAGGATAGCCATAGCCAGCTGGTGAGAGAGATGCGGGATTTTATAGCCACTCAAAGCAAAGTGAATGGACAAGCCACCACTGGGGAGATATTGGAGAAATTTGCAACCGAACTAGCACCTTCTGACACGGCCATGTTTCGATCTATGTTGTACGAGATATGTGACTTTTCCAGATACCATGGAGATGGATTGTGGAGTCTCAAACCAGAGTTTAGGTAGCTAGTACAATCATGAACATTACATCACAACCATTCATTATTCAACCAAAATAATGTACATCACCCACCACACCATCATATTCAACTGGAATGGTAAGGGGTCGAATGTACCATTTAATGCTGCTGCAACTTAGCTAGCTAGCTAGCTGCATCCGCCTTCTCTTTCAATTTGGTGACTCCACCTATGCTCGCTGTCAACTGTAAACAAAAGCGAGTTTTTGATAGGAACCTCTTTGCCTGAAGTTTGGTGGCAAGTATTTTCTGAATAGCTGGTGTGTGTAATATTAGAGAGCAAGCAAGCTAGCTGTTTTCATTGAATGAAACATTAGCGAGCTGTAGTGCCAGGATGCCGGTGTCCAAAGTGGATTCGCGGTGCTTCAACATCAGCCAGAAGATAGATGCCTTCTTGAGCCTTGGAAATGCTAGCAGAACCAACCTCACCCCGCCAGATTTCTGGAAGGAGCTGGTACAGAGTGAGGAAGCCGTCAGCAGGTACAAATGAAGTTATTAGCCAATAATTAACTGCTTAGCACAGTAAGGCATCTCGGTATGAAAATACAGTTGCATTGGCTTGCTAGCTTACCTAACTCCCTTGGGCTTTTAATACTTTGCAAGAAGACTAAGCTGGAGGCTATAGGCCTACACTATGAAGTATCACTGACATCAAACAAAGGTTCAACCAACCGTGCAGTAGTAGCTTGGAAATAGCTAGCATCTTGCAAAGTAATACTAGCCTGCTCCATTACGTATGACTGTAAATATTGACTGGCTCAAAGGTGCTAACCAGTCCCAGAGCAACTGTTAACAAATTACCCATAGCAGAAGTTATAAAGTGATCCTGTGTGTGCCTATCACTGATTGCTATCTAGTAGCAAGTATTTATGTAAACTTCCACCTGACCAGAATACTTTCCCTTATCCAGTTATATCGTGTGTCTCATTGCTAAGCTCATTTCCCTGGATAGCGAACATGGTAAGACTATTTTCTCTTTGTGCACACAAGAGAGAGAGAGAGAGAGAGAGAGAGAGCACTTCAGGCAAGTTGCTCCAAGCTTAGCTAACTAATCATGCTGTGTGTGTGTGTGTGTGTGTGTGTGTGTGTTATTTTTGTTAATGGTACAAGGAAGACAGTGGTAGTTGGCATGTATTTCACATGTTATACCAAGTCATTACCCTCAGCATGGGGGCCCCCCTAGGTACTATAATGTATAATGTGCATGGTTGATACCTCCAAACTAGGGCTAGGGCTAAGGGCTCAGTCCAAGGAGACTTTTTAAAAGTCGTACTTTTGAGAACCTTGGTCTTACGGTATGAAAGTGTTGAGGGGGTATGTGTGTATAAGCTGCTCCATGCAACAATAACCTCATTACACGAGTTTTATCTCAACGTACTTTCTACCTTATGTAACCCTTGGTCCTTGTGTATGCATCAACAAGGGAGCTGGGTGTCCTGACCTTATATGGTTGAGATAATATTTGTGTTGGTCTGCATACACAATGCTGCAAGTAAAATGATAAAAATATCTTCGCTTTATTTGCTTGGTTGAGTTAGAAGCATCCTCTATTAGATATGTATACATACACTGAAGGATAGGAATCGATGAGCAGTGTTCCTCTATCAATTAAGGATAGGACGAGATGACCACTGATGTTAATCAGGAACCTGACTAATGACCAGATTCAACATTAATTAATTAAGTGACACTGGACAGATAATTACGGATGCAGGTCAGTTAAGACTGCCCATTTTTCTGTTAGCTTGACAGTACAAGCATTGATCAGTAGACAGTATAAAATCATTTCCCTTGTACATTGTTATAAGATAGGTGCAGTAGACAGAGTATGATTAATCTTTCATGTGAAAACTAGACTGTGTGTGCCACTATGACATGACACATTTCCTGTCACTATGAAGAGGTACTATGTGGTGTCCATATTAGCACCTGCCAGAGTAGTGGCATGGTACATAGTGGTAGCTGTACCCACGGTACTTACGTACTACAAATCTCTTCTTGCAGTCTCTTGCACCACACACTGTCTAAAATAGGAAGATATTCCACTACAGATAGACGTAAATATGATAGAGTAGCAATATTGACCTTTTTGTTTAACTGAATTTCACAGTTTTTTTAATGGCAAGAGGGGAAGAAGAAGTAGTGGTGGATGGCCATTTTTTCCTTCTTGTCCTTCTTTTTGGTTACCTTGTTTACACAAGAGGGATCCTTTGTGCTTCAGTCAATGGACAATAAGCATCATTACCATATTCCACATTGAATTTGTGGTTGTGAAAATATAGTACCTTGATAACTTTTTAATTTTTTTGCAATTTAGTGAGTGGACATTGAGGGTTGCATTTCAGGGGGTCCATGTAAATTTTGAGGGACCCTTGATTTTTGTATTTCAGTCCACATCTCCCTTAATGATGTGGGGAGTGAAGGATGTGTAACACTTGAAATCTCTGGTGCTAAAGTTTGTCCTTTGGCACAAAATAGGCGCACAGGATATGCTTATTAAAAATAAGCGCCTCTTTACCTCATTTTGTTGTGGGTGAAACATCCATACACACCTGAACTGGAGGAAGTGTTGCTAACACACACCATGTACCATTGCCGGAGTGTGTTTCATTGTTTTCCCTGGGATCAACCGACCAGCTGAAGGCTGGCACACTATGGGGGTTTCTCTCAGCCACTAATCTCTACTTTGTGACTTAATTCCACTTTGCATCCTGTTCTCACCCTTAGTATACATCATCATAATTAATATCCACTTTTCCTGGGATGCAGTGGACATCTTCAATGTGGATTCCCCGAAAACCTCTATAGTCATGTTTTTCTATCCCATTATCTCCACTCTTGTCCATATCAAAGAGGTTGAAGCCTATTATTATTAGAGCCTGCATCATTATCATCTGCAGATTCCTTGTATCAAATATCCTGCTAAATTGAGCAAAGTATTCAGATATTTATAGTCACCAAGATTAGTCGTCATGACACCCAGCCATGCCCACATTGGTCATATGACACTCACTGCAATGATGTGTGTGGATTTTGATGGATCTTAAAGTAATTAAGACTGGGTGATTTATCGTGCAGCTGTAGATTTACTGTATGAAATAAATTTTAGCTCAAATCACTCTGGATTAGTCCTGTACTAGGTCTCAATACTTTGTGATTCTGATTTCATTATGATGCATGGAGATAACGCTGCATTCGAAAACATTGTGATGATGTTGAATGTGGACATGTGTTAACCAAACAGACTCTCTGACTTTCCTCACTTTCAAAGTACCCAATAATTGCGACTTTCACCTCATTAACCTCACCATCACCACAACACACGCAAGTTTCCCACCCTGAAAAGACCTTGCTATTATTGTTTGGTGAGCTATACTTTCACCTCAACCTCACCACTTACCCTCACATCTCGTGATCCTACCTTACCCACTTGTTATCATTTCGTAGAAAGTTATCAGTTTCAGAACTCTCTCTCTCTCTCTCTCTCTCTCTCTCTCTCTCTCTCTCTCTCTCTCTCTCTCTCTCTCTCTCTCTCTCTCTCTCCTCTCTCTCCCCCCTTTCCCTCTCACTTCTTTCTCCCTCAGGTCTGAAGCCACTTCCCAATGTGTACAAAGATCTAGTGGAGATGCCAGTGGACCACACCAAGTACAAGCAATGGTCTGCCAAACCACTCCCAGCAAACTGCAAGTCCACTGCACATATCCTTTCAGAATGCTCACGCACACACACACACACACGCACACAACTAACTGTTATTCTTTGGGGGACTGTGGTATCATATCTGAGATCAATAAGGGGACATTCTTAGTTAGATGATGAAAGTAAGTGCATAGAACCACAATTCTGATGAATGTTGTCTCAAGAAATGGCAGTGTCACTTTCAGCAGTGAACTGTGAAGTTTTAATCTCCACTGTAAAACAAATGCAGAGACATTTGGTTTCTTTTTATAGTGTTTGCCATTTTAATACAAAATTTGACTTCCTTGACTGATTTTTTTTCTCACTGGAGCTGCAGTATGCCATTATCACAACCATTAGGCATCTCAAGGATTGCTATGGTTATGCCCCTAACATCCACCTTCGCCACATGTACCTTCGATGGAATCTAGGTGAGTGAGAAGAGAAGAAGGGAAAGCAAGGGAGATTGAGGAGAGGGGGAGGGAGAGAGAGTGACTGGAAACGTGCCGACATGGGAAATGCATCAAAATAGCTCACTCTAAACTTTTTCAAACTTAGTTCCAAGTGCATATCACTATCATCTGACGACCTTGCTCCTTCCAAGCATGGATACAACATGTTGAAATTGCAGTGGAGAATATGCAGTGATGGTTGAGGTGTTATGGTGAGAGGGGAAGGGTGTTGGCCTGAAGTCTAAACACATCAACATCCGATCACTATTAAATAACGTTAGCCTACTAAGACCATGCATGTGGAAAGCTAGTCCAAAAGTATGTGGATTCATCCAGTCCAATGCCATACAGCATAATAATTATGATGAATGTGACAACTGAATTTGCACTGATTTCAAACAGTTGATTGTAGGGGCCTTACAATGAATGGACATTGTAATGGCATAGCAACTGACTTGGCTACATATATACTTCTTTCAGTATCTGATTTGACCAACGGGAAAAATGGCTAGACATTAAATTTTGTCCTGTGTCAGACTGCTAATTATAGCTGTATTGATACAATCCCATGACCCTTTTTTGTGGACTTTTGATGTTTGATACTGGTGAGCTATCTCTGTGTGTTAATTGATAGCTGTTAATAATGTAGTAACAATTTTCATTTCCTCTGTGCAGCTCGGAACTATGCTATTGACGGAGAGACAAAAGCAGACGATATTGAAGAAAAGGTATAAACATGCTTGCCTCCATTGTGGCCTCTAGTGCCAGTGAGCATTGCATTGGTTTATGAGTACACATCCCAATCGTAGTAGTGCTGATTTGTACACAGTGTCATATTGAAACTGTTCTTGAGTGTGTTAGTGGTACTTGTAAATACTACATAGAGCCCAGTTTCTTAATTATGTGTGTGGGTGGTATGTTTGTAAGTGAGTACTTGTTTGTACATGTGTGTGTGTGTATACATAGTTAAAGTGTGTTTGTGTGCGTGCATGTGCGTGTTTTAATGTTTATGCAACGTGCCTGCTATGCTATGTCTTGGGATGTGTGGGTGATTTATCCTGGGAAAGACAAATTTGAAGACACAGGTGGGACCTTTCTTTTCTTGGTCAGGACTGGGGATAGTGTGTTGTCATTATGGTCCCTTTGAAATCGACCATCTTGGTCTGTTCAGTGGTGTAGAAGAATAACTCCACTGCCCAACTCGTACAGGGGTTAGCAGAATTATCCTCCTGTCTCATGTCTGGGCTGAAATACATGGTGCAGGGGTTAGCAGAATTATCCTCCTGTCTCATGTTTAGTGCATTAATTAGCCCAGGCATTTCAATGACCTGAAAGAAAGAGCACTAATTACATAAACCCAGTCAGTTCAATGACCTGAAGAAAGAGAATAATTCTGCTAACCCCTGCACTAATTACACCATACATTTCAGCAATACTGAGCCATAATCATCCCTTATAGGGTTGTAGATAGAGAACCAAGCTTGCTTAGAACCACTGATTGAGTAACCTTTCACAACCTTTCACTATCACACAGGTCATTTCTCCATTTTCAGTTGCTCAGTCCAAAGAAGTGATTCACAGTCCTCTCAACTCACCCCTCCACAAGTCCTTGAGCCCTCCCCCGTCCCAGACAGGTGCCTCCCCCGAGGACGAGGAGCTTGCACTGGTCCGGCGACTCGTGGATGAATGTTACTCAAACCACCGGAGAGCATTCTTCGGTTCCCTCCCTCAGTTACAATGCAAGCTCTGCAATTACACTAATGGTCAGTCAGTTGAGGTTTATGTGCCATGGAACCTGGTTATAATGGTACACAGTACACCATAGAACCTGGTTATAATGGTCACCCTTGGGACTGTTCAGAAGTGACTCTTTTTACATAGTGACCACTAGTATGACTTTTAATAATCAGAATCAGACCATCTCGACTGGTATAACATGCATAGGTGATCTGCCAACTCACCAGGTTGCTATTAACTGTCAAGTTCCACTTGTACAGTGTACATTTGTGTATTGGGCAATGATGAAAAACTTTTGTGGTGTTGAAAAACAATGATCCATGTTCTGTGCGAGTAATTTAGTTTCCACTTCAATGAATGACACTTCCTGGACTTATGTGTCTTCCATGCAGCTACTGACTGTCTCTCGTACATAAGGTTAAGAGACCTGACCTCTCGGAGTCCTCGCCTGCTGAAGGAGGCCATGGGGCATGTGCTCAAAATGCTCAATGTGGAAGTGCTCCATTCTCAGAGCTACGATGAGAAGGAGGTTCTCTTGCCCCTTCTTCACCTCTTCAGGGAGTTCCTCACCATGGTAAGTGAGCATGTGACGATCATGTGATCATGGTCAGAGAGAGAGAGAGAGAGAGAGAGATTAGTTTCCTTAGTTTCCTTTCTGCTGGGGCTTCACTATTAACCTAATGCAATTACAACAACTGGTTGGGATGGTTCTGCGGTGTTTTCTAGTCGGGGCTTGCTGAGTGGCTGCTCACCATGTGTTTGTGGTGCCAATAATCAATATGTAGTGTAATTAGTGCCTGTCCAGTAGGGACGTCCCTGAAACATGCATGTACATGCCTTGAACTTACATGTACATGAGGCCTTGGGCATAATCACAAGTCTTAAGTTAGTAACTGTCTCTTGGTGCACAATATTATTGTAGGAGAACACATGAATGCCATGACAACATGCCATCAGATCAGGGAATAGAGTTGATTTTACATTCACGCTTCCCTATTAGCATTATTAAGAATCATCCAAGACTTGGTGTGGAGGCCAAGTGATGAAGATACAGCAATCTTAAAGTGGAATTCTATATTCGGTGTTTGATTGGATGCATATTATTATTGGGTGTGAGTAGAATACTTGGCCCACCAGGTTTGATTACCATGGCACACGTGTATGAGTTGGTAGCAAGCCAGATACCTATTAATGATAGCAGTAGTACAATGCAATAACGGACAAGTTGGGATCAAGCATTTTGTCCATTAGAGAGAGGTGTTATTTTTAGAACGTGTTATCGCTAAGTCGTCCTTTGTTTAGAGGTTGTCCTTCATTTAGAGGTTTTCAGTGTTCTAGCCAAGAGTGGTGCTCCCCCACTCTATTTCTCCCTTCCCCCACCCTATTGTTTGTTACTCAATTAATATAGTGCAACATATACACTCCCTAGCATTTCACGTTTTTTGACCCCCTTATTGCCTAAACCCCCCATTCTTTGCATTCATCCTGGCTAGAACCCTGTTATTTAGAAGTTATCCTTTATTCAGAGTCGGAGATTTCACTGCATAATAAGATGTACTGGGGATAGAGCTGGAGTGTGTGTGCGTGTTTCAAATATGTTGTTATTTTTAATCTGTGTACTTTAAAATTTATTTACATTCTTTCCTGTGAGTGAGTGGATAAACAGAGAGGGTGCTCCATAAATCATTAGCCCTTTTGTTTCAGACATAACTGTTAGTGTAGCACTTCTTGCTATGACGAGTTGTCTGTTTTGTTTAAAACCCATCAAGTATACCCTCTCCCAGTGTTAGTGTAGCACTTCTTGCTATGAAGAGTTGTCTGTTTTGTTTAAAACCCATCAAGTATACCCTCTCCCAGTGTTAGTGTAGCAATTCTTTCTATGAAGAGTTTATCTGTTTTGTTTGAAGCCATGTGAGGTCAAACAGATACCATCTCCACACCAGCTGGATGCCCTGTGTAGAGGGCATCTTGAGACTGTACATTGGTTGGTAGATTTCTCTATGCTCTGTCGTAACGTAGCCTTGTATGGTGAATGTACATCGACAAAGAGTAGAACCTCTATACTCAGAGCTTGTCCTCAATAGAGAGGTTTGCACTCTTCAGGGGTTGTCCTAGTATATGTCCTAGTATAGGTCATTTGTATTGCATCCTGAATGAATATAGAGAGTTCATAAGAGAGGTCCCATTGTAGGAAAACATGAATAATCCATAGAGTGATAAAAGTGGTGTTGGCTTCACCAACTCATAGAAGTCACTGACAGGTATGCTATACCCAATTGCAAAAAAAATGTTCCACCTGTGTCTTTGCAGCATCCACCAACTCAGATTCAAGTGTGGAAACACTTTGGGCAGGACGAATGGTTGTAATTATATGTACCTCCTTCCTCTCAATTGTGTATGTATCCTACATGTTCTCTTGTGTTCCTTGTTAACCTCATGTAGTTTCTTCCTTCATTTTCCCTAAGTGGTACATGTATGTGGTAATAACAGTAGAAACCCCTGCAAATTACAAAAAATAGAAACCCCTGCAAATTACAAAAAAAAAAAAGAAAAAAAAAAAGACACCTTCCTCTGTTTTATTGCCACACTATGATCAGGACACTATGATCAGGACACCTTTAGTTAGGACACTTTAATGAGGACACTGTAATCAGGACACTCTTTCTATTGGTCCCAGAGGTGAGAGAGTATAGCATCACTCCGATAAAACATAAAACCAAACAATTTAGAGGAAGGGGGGAAGTTGGAGTAGGAAAAAGAGAGAGATTCTGGGAAATTGATAAATTGATTTGAAAACTGGTATCTTTGTTATTGTTATTGTTTTTCCCTTGCTGTGATTCAGATGTGTCCGGCTAACACAGTGGAGTTGTACCGTTCCATCATGCCCTTCTACATGTGGCCCATCACCCACTCTGAGTATACTCGCAGCGTCCTGGACCAGATCATGCAGGAAGGACGTATCAGGGGCACCAGTTTTCGTAGAAGGGTCCTTGCGGAGCATGACATGGGACTCAAACCCTCGGAGACAAAGTAAGAACTCACCCAATTTTCTTGAATACTTGGGACCCATCCATGTAGAGAGGTTATCCACTCTTGAAGATTATATTGTATAGATTCAATTGTCCTTTGTTGAGAGGTTGTCCTCTCCTCTTTCAGAGTGTCCTTTATCGATGTTCCTCTGTAATCTGTTTTGCTTTTTAGGGTACGGAGTCAAATGATTCACATGATGGTGGATATTTCGCACCCCTTGACTCGTGGGGGTCT
Source organism: Crambe crambe (assembly GCA_963924555.1). Classification (NCBI taxonomy): domain Eukaryota; kingdom Metazoa; phylum Porifera; class Demospongiae; order Poecilosclerida; family Crambeidae; genus Crambe; species Crambe crambe. Next base: position 1,157,135 of record OZ004594.1, on the reverse strand, counting down.
CCTCCATGAGACCTTCACCACCCACCAGGAGAAGCCAGACCAAACAACAATACAGAGACTCATCATTAGGAGTATCCTTTTCATTCAGGGCCAAAATCATGATATCCCAGAATAAAGGGAAGGGGTTAATTTTTTTTTTAGGGGAGATCCTCAAGGAGGATGAATGCCCCTCCCCACCCCCAAAGAAACTCTGGGCCCTACTAATTTACATAATTCATGTCCTTGTATATTGAGTTTCCTTAGCTTTGTCCTCTAATAGATATCTTCAAATCTGTTGATCCTGAATTCGACGTTGTGGAGTTGGAAGGTAAACTGCAGGTATGTCTGGATGTAGATATAGGATATTCTGCTACGTTAACATCTTCCACTTTAGCACTTGTCACAAGAATCGCTCAAGAATTTCTGCCTGAGGGCTATGAATATAGGCGAGAAAGTGTCCAACTCTTCTTCTTCTGAGATCCCTGCAGACTTTCTCAAAACAGAAGCAGAGAAGCTTCGTAAAGATATCATCCAACTTGCTGGTGAGTCAAATGGGAAGGATTGATTTACATGGATGTGGGCCAAAGTTGTAGAACTGCAGTGGAACCTCCAATAAACCAAACCTTACAAATTGCCCTCCGAAAGAGGACAACCTCTCTACAGAGGATAAAAGACTGGGTCCCGAGTTTGTCCATTATTTGGAGGTTCCACTGTATCGTCATTGTTGTTTATAAGAGAATGTTGCATTTAGAATCGGACGAGCAGAGAGACAGTGCAGTCAGTTGCAGCAGCATCGACACCGAACTTCGCTTCACTGACGATTACCTCGGTTCATTCCCACTGCCACACCCCTTGATCCACTCGCACCCCCTCAACGACACCCAATACCCAACAGTCCTCGTCAAGATCAGGGAAGTTCTCATCATGTGCAGGCAGAAGATTTTCTCTCGCCACGACTCTTCCAGGAAAGAAGACCTGTCCCTCTCGTTAGGTAGCAATCACAACAGTAAGGGAGTGACTGTTGATGTGGTGAAACATAAAAAACCACCACTTACTAACAGTTCCAGTCATACGAGTCTGGACAGCACAGGTAGTAGCTTCGTCGATCAAGACGAGATTTCCCCTGACACTGACCCCAAGCGTAAATTGTCTACTGACAACATTATCACTAATGGGCATGTGACCACTGGCAATGATCATGTGACTAATGATAAAAATCACATGATCAACAGTGATAGTCATGTGAATGGGCAGCATAGTCCGGATGAGATCACAACCGAAGAAAAGAAACGACCAACCAGCTTACATTGCTTGGATGGAAATGATAACAGCTCGGACCAGATGAATGGCAAGCCTCCATTGGTAAAGCAGCATTCAAGTGACCGAATTTCTTTAACAAGTGAAGACCGAATCAGTGAATCGAGTTTAACCCAGGATATTTCTCCTGCGACTGCCAGGAGACGGAATTGTGTTGCCTCTCGGCAGCTTGTTCGTCGTCAGACTTGTCCATCAGGAATGTATGCAAAGAGGGCGAGTGTTCTCAATTCACCGTCTTCCAATGCAAAGCGTTATACCAACGCCTCCAACCAGCCCACAACAGTCAGGTCAAACAGTCAGAGCAGGTTGAGTGGTACTGTCATTGGAAGTAACAGAGTAAAGATGCGACGCAACTCTTCAGCACCAAACCGCTCCATCAAGAGAAAAACCAGTTCCCGTACCAGCGTGGTGTCTAATTCTGGTTCCAGTCCGAGCACAAAACTGGTGAAGATCTTGTTGGCTGGGAATGATAGTTTAGTTACACATGCTGCCAAGGCTTTTGCCCATTTGCAGATGGAAGAGCCAAACCTTCTGAGTGGGATAGAGCTGAAGTTCTATCACATCCCTCTCTCCCGAGCCTCGCAGCTTCACAAACAGTACCCACGGCTCACTCAGGGGTCGTGGGCGGGTAACCAGACCCAAGGAATAGGGGATCTCCCCGAGCCCATGTTCGAGCAGGTGGACTGGAGTGGCAATGACATCCATTTGGGACGGTTTCTGGGACATTTGGATAGTTGGTATGAGAGGAACGTTATGATGGCCATCCATCATTTATTAAGACTCCTCCCCAGTGTGAGTATGTATGATATGAATGGATGGGACGATGTATATATGACTCATAACTCTGTATCTTATAGGATCTGCCTTCCAGCGACTCCATTGCCCCCATCCCTGAGATCATCCAGCGTCCCTTATCTCCAATCACTGACTCCCTGGTGACCCTGGGTGAAGCCACTCGTGCTTCCAGAACTAGCCTCACTCCTTCCAAGGTTAATCTTTTCCTCGTTTGCAGAGAACTTTTAGCCACTCTTTTTCTCTGTCTTCTCCCCCAAACCAACTGACTAACTTTGACTCCTGTATTCACCATTTTCACTCTACTAGGTTCTCATTGAGGCTGTGACAAATTACTCTAGGGAAGCAAATAATTGCATCAACATCAATATGTACAGACTGAAGGTAAAATTGAGAGTCTCACAATCTCTTCAGTGTATTATATGATCATGTGATTATCATGTGATTCACTTCTCTAGTTGAATATAAAGAATGAGAAGACACACAAGATAGAGCACAGGGAGGAATACATGCTCCACAGACTGGACATTCAGAGACTCTCAGGGAAAAAATCAGGTGCTTACATGCATACATGCATAAATCACATAATTCGCATGCTATAATATGAAATGTAATACTTCACCTTCCAGCTAACCGGCAAGTAAAGACATTTGAGGCCAATATCAATATGACTCAGGTGAGTACAGTAATGTACATTTCATGCTCTTTAGATACGCCTTCATAAGAGAGGTTTCTCCTTAATTCTCCGTAAATGCATGCAGCCTTCTTTTTCTTACATGTACTTCATCTCTTTTCTAGTTGAAATTAGATGGAAGTTTAATTCGCTCTGATATGATGGAAATGAAAGATGTATGGTTGATCCGCTCTAGCAATGTGCCGAGAGCAGGTGATTCCTGTGTGCCCAATCCAGGTAGAGTGTGCTAAAAAATAGTCATGTGAACTTCATGTGACCTGTATCACGTGATCCCCATGTGATCACCATGTGATAATACGGTCTTAACACATGCAATATCATCAATTAGAATAGTGCTAGTGTCCCTAGTTAGAAATTGAATATTAATCCACTTTTTATTATAATGATGTTCAATTTCTACTTATAGTGTAATGCTATTGTAAGCTACTTTAATGTAATGCATACTTTAATGTAATGCAGTGTAATGTTATTATAGAGATTATTTTTTGCTACTTTGGTGTAATGCTAATGTAGAGATTATGTTATTACTTTAATGTAATGCTATTGTAGATATTACTTTTAATGTAATGCAGTGTTATAATGTAATAATATGACCAGTATTTCTTGCTGGAAGGTATAGCTTAATCTCAACTATAAAAGCTGGCATTGGCAGTCAATATCCTCAAAGAGTGACCTGGTTTTTTGGTTTCTTTCCCTTGTTACAGAGTCCGACTGCTTCGAGTTGACCATCACAAAAGCTCTGTCTGAAGGTGGTCGCTTTGGAGCCACAAAGGTAACCACAATTAACTCGCTACCAGTTACCTCAGATAATCACGGTGACCTCTGACTGCACCAAACTGAAGCCACTTTCAACCTCATAAATAACCAGTTATCATCATATCATTAGCTATATACATCCAGTCCACAACCATAGCTCATTGATAAATTAACTAGTGGGCTTTTTGAAGTGTTATTCTGTAAAATTACTCTCTTTCTCTGCCCTTCTCTATAGTTACGCGGCTCTGAGGAAACACAGTACCATGTGTGTGACATGATCATTGAGACAAGAGACAAACCCTTTTCAGTAATGGTGGACTCTGATACAGACTTACTTCTGGACAATGTTGTGAGGTCAGCACAATGTGCAGTCACACAATACACAAGTATATGAAGCAGAAATAATATGTTCCCTTCAGATTGGAAGTGCTGCCTGCTTTTATGGAGCAAAGTTCATCAGCCTCTACTACTCGACTAAATGAACAGAAAGTTGAGAAAAAACTCCAATTCCCCCTCATGACCTTTTGGCCTGTTGACCTTTAACCCCACTTGTACTTGAAATGTATAAAAGTTGAAGTATTTATTTTTTTATCGTTGTATGACTCTATTTTTGTTATTTTATTGGCTTGTGCTCACTTTTTTTTATCTTGATTTCTATTATTTGTTCTCTTTGTACTGTACTAAAAAAAGAAATCTTACAATATGTAAGCTAGCTACATCTCTTTGGGGCACGCCAGCTAGGATCTCCCTTCCTCCTCAGCACCTGCCGCTCCATCTCCATTGGAGACAGCAGCTGGAATATCAGTCAAATCCACATTGGTTCCAAATATGATGTGTTTGGAGTGGTCCCCGGTCCCATCCAGGTTGGGAACTGATCCTTGGGAGGCTAATGAAAAAATCACGTGACTTAATTTCATAAGTGCTCTCTTAAACTCACTCTTCAAGAGGTGACGTTTGAGAAAGGCATGGCAAATTTCCAAGTTAGTCGTATGAGCCACTGTGATGTCAAGGCGAGATGATGAGTCTCCTCCAAAAACGAATGATATAAAAGACCGTGGGAACACAAAGAAGAAATCAGTCTGGTTATCATGATTGGTGTCACTACAGATCAAAATCAACAAAATACCAACTAGCTATCAGTTTCAAACTCTTCCCCACCAGCCCCTCCCCCCTCCAATGCCTGGCCAACTAGCTACCAGTTTCAAACACTACTCATCTCTTCACCACCAGCCCCTCCCCCTTTCAGTGCCCCTTTCTCTTACTTTATTGTCAGGACTCTGCAAGGTGACATGCCATTGGCATCAGGTGGCTTGGTCAGGGATACAATTTTCTGCACATTCTCTTTCCATTGAAAGTCGAAACTGTTGATGAAGTAGAGTGGCTGAGTCACACTGGATGGGTTCTTGTAAAAATCTTCATCTAATGGAAACATCCAACAGTCCAAGGCTATGCCACATCTGTGGAAATCAAGAATTTAATTGCACAGTAACAGTGAAGCCTCACTACCCTGTAATGAGACCACCTCTCTCTATCAGCAAGCTAAGCCCACACCCTAAAGAGACCACTTTGCCCATAGGTGCATGGTTCCAGAATCATTATTATTAGCTAATCATATAATTCACTTGAATCTGGTGTCCTCTGAGAGTGTCTGGATTGTGGTGACCGCTCCAAAGGAGTGCCCTATTATGGCAGCCGTAGCAATGTCCATACGACCTTTGAGCTTTTGGAAGTCATAGCCACCTCCCAACATGTCATTGACTTCTGCTCCTTCATTTATCAAGTTGAGAATATCCAAGGACTTCTTTGCTTCATCAGCACGCTGGTTGAGCTAAAAGTTGAATGGGGGATGGGACATATGGAGCAGTGGGATATCACGGAACATTTTCTCAAAACCCATTACTTATATAGCTCATTGTTTTTTGTCTACCCTACACGGTAACAGCTATCAGTTAGCTTCTGTAAGCCACCATAATCCCTTGCTCACCTGCTTATTTCTGACTGAGAAGTCTCCTGATGGGTCCTCTGCAGTCCCATAGCTGATGTATTCGATCCACTGGTCTTGGAATTCTCCTTCTCCTCTACCTGGATCGGGCACCCTCTGCAAAGATGCACATGCCGTTGCTTCCCTATTGGTAGTGTTCAAGTAGCCATAACTACCAACTGTAGTATTCACAAAATGATAGTTTTACTCTACCTGTGTTCCACAGCTGCTACCACATAGCCGTGGGAAGCCAAGTCACATATGATTGCACTAGAGGTGGTGCGCATTGCCCCTAAACCATGGGAGAACACGATGACAGGGAATGTGGGAGGAGCTTCATCTATTTCTCCAGCTTCTGTGCACACACACACACACAGCCATGTATCATCCATGAGCTATAGCTCCAATACTGCTTTTGCTCTCTTACCAGCCATTTTATCATTGCTCCCCAAGACAGGTGCTCCCTCCAGCGCAGGTATTTTAGGTGCTAAGGAAATAAGAATTATAACAATTTATTATTATAAACTATAAACAATGTTTAATAACTTACACACAAGAATATTGATTAAGTTGGACTTCAATCCTGGGAATCTCGCACTCGCGGCTTCTAGGTATCCTTTTAAGTAATTTTTATGAGGACTCCACAAGCTGTAAGGGTAGCTGTCCTCTGTGGCATCTGTGGGGTAGTAGAGACGAAGGAGCAGACCTCCTTTATCGTCTCCCTCCAGCTGGTGCATCAGGTCCACGCATCCCACTCTGTACTGCCCCGAGGGAGCAGGGATTCCTGGTCCTTTAAGCACACCAGCATTCCTCTTCCATCCTTCTTGTGGAATACTTTCAGCCATCGATCACACCTACTTATTGCTATAGCATGCAAGGCGCTCTCACGTGGCCAGACCCTTTACCAACTGCAGCAAGCGTTATTCCACCTCTACATTAGCCCCGTGGACCAGTAGTACTTTAACTGGCATAAAGTCCTCCCCCAGGGGGATTAGCTATAAAATCCCCCCCCCCCTTGGGCTTGGCTAAATAATTAAGTCCTCTTTCTTTTGGTTATAGCTAGAGTATAAATGAAATCGTGAGGTAGTGATAAGTAGCTAGCTATGTTTTGAAAGTTACTTTGCTTGTGATACATAAATACTCCTAAGTCAGAATTGGTGCAAGTGCCAAACTAGCTAGCTATATCATTGAGCCCAAGTACCATCACAAAAATGCTCTTGCTACTAATCTAGTAGCTAAACCACCACCTTAAATAGTCTGGCGGCGCCGACCCTAAGAAAAGGAGGTAAAGGGTCGGCGCCGCCAGACTACACCTTAAAGTGGTTTCATTCACAGCTAGGCTAGATGCCTTATACAAAGACAGAGGAGTGACTATGGCTCTTTGGAAGAGAAGAAGCTTGAGAGAACATGAACAGTAACATTAATAGTAAATAATATCATAGCTTAATTATAGTTAATAGCATCTCTTTCTCTCAAGTCCCTCCATTTTGGAACACATGTGCCAGCTAGGATCTCCCTTCCTTCTCAGCACCTGCTGCTCTGTCTCCATTGGAGACAGCAGCTGGTATATTATCAGTCAAATCCACGTTAGTTCCAAACATGATGTGTTTGGAGTGATCCTCAGTCCCATCCAGGTTGGGAACTGGTCCCTGGGAGGCTGATAAAAATCACATGACTTAATTTTCATAAGTGCTCTCTTAAACTCACTCTTCAAGAGGTGACGTTTGAGAAAGGCATGACAAATTTCCAAGTTAGTTGTGTGAGCCACTGTGATGTCAAGGCAAGATGCTTTTCCTCCAATGAATGATATAAAGCACCGTGGAATCATAAAGAAGATATCAGTCTGGTTATCATGATTAGTGTCACTACAGATCAAAATCAACAAAACAACACTCTTGGCCAAGTAGCTACCAGTTTCAAACACTACTCATCTCTTCCCCACCAGCCCCTCCCCCTTTCAATGCCCCAACAGCCCCTCCCTTTCTCTTACTTTATTGTCAGGACTCTGCAAGGTGACATGCCATTGGCATCAGGTGGCTTGGTCAGGGATACAATTTTCTGCATATTCTCTTTCCATTGAAAGTCAAAACTGTTGATGAAGTAGAGTGGCTGAGTCACACTGGACGGGTTCTTGTAAGAATCTTCATGTAATGGAAACATCCAACAGTCCAAGGCTATGCCACATCTGAATTTAATTGCACGATAACAGTGAAGCCTCTCTACCCTGTAAAATGAGACCACCTCTCCCTAAGCCCACTCCATAGCACCCTCCCCCCCCCCCCCCCCCCCCCCCCCCCCCCAATAGGTGCATGGTTGCAGAATCATAATTCACTTGAGTCTGGCGTCCTCTGAGAGTGTCTGGATTGTGGTGGCCCCTCCAAAGGAGTGTCCTATTATGGCAGCTGTAGCAATGTCCATACGACCTTTGAACTTTTGGAAGTCATAGCCACCTCCCAACATGTCATTGACTGCTGCTCCTTCATTTATCAAGCTGAGAATATCCAAGGACTTCTTTGCTTCATCAGCACGCTGCTTGAGCTAAAAGTTGAATGGGAGGATGGGACATTATGGAACAGCAGTGGGATATCACGGAACATTTTCCCAAAATCCATTACTTATAGCTCATCGTTCTTTGTCTACCCTACACAGTAACAACTATCAGTTAGCTACTGTTTCCCCTGCTCACCTGCTTATTTCTGACTGAGAAGTCTCCTGATGGGTCCTCTGCAGTCCCGTAGCGGATGAATTCGATCCACTGGTCTTGGGATTCTCCTTCTCCTCTACCTGGATCGGGCACCCTCTGCAAAGATGCACATGCCGTCGCTTCCCTATTGGTAGTGTTCAAGTACGTAGCTATAATTAATATGCGTTTTCATAAAATGCTGGCAGCTACCTGTGTTCCACAGCTGCTACCACATAGCCGTGGGAAGCCAAGTCACATGTGATTGCACTATAGGTGGTGCGCATTGCCCCTAAACCATGGGAGAACACGATGACAGGGAATGTGGGAGGAACTTCATCTATTTCTCCGGTCTCTGTGCACATACACGCACACACACACATGCATGCACACACACACATGCACACGCGCACGCACACACACACACACACACACACACACACACACACACAAGAAGAGCCATGGATTAACTAGATATAGCTCCAATGCTTTCTTACCAGCCATTTTATCATTACCCCCCAAGACAGGTGCTCCCTCCAACGCAGGTATTTTAGGTGCTAAGGAAATAATAATTAGATACTGGCTAATAATTATAACAATGTTGCTATGGGTGACTTACACATGAGAACATGTATTAAGTTGGACATCAATCCTGGGAATCTCATATGTGCTGCTTCTAGGTATCCTTTTAAATAATTTTTATGAGGATTCCACAAGCTGTAAGGGTAGCTGTCCTCTGTGGCATCTGTGGGGTAGTAGAGACGAAGGAGCAGACCTCCTTTATCGTCTCCCTCCAGCTGGTGCATCAGGTCCACACAACCCACTCTGTACTGCCCTGAGGGAGCAGGGATTCCTGGTCCTTTAAATACACCAACATTCTTCTTCCATCCTTCTTGTGAAATACCTTCAGCCATTGATCACACCTACCTATAGCTAGCTATCACTGACTAGCTACTTAAAAATCACTATTTTTCATGCTAATTATAGTCCGAGTTCCTTGACACTTTGCGTATCACTTGCCTGCATGGTGGGTAGCTAATCTGCAACTTGCACAGTTTTTAGCTATAGCTACGTAGCTAGACCACCACCTTATTAAAAGTGGTTTTATTGCCTTATAGCTACAAAGACATGTCAAAAAGAGGAATGACTATGGCTCTTTTGGACGAAAAAGGTTGAGAGAAGTCTAGCTAGTAGCCATGAACAGTAACATTAATAGTATATAATTATATCATAGCTTAATTATAATAGCTAGTCCCATCTCTTTCTCTCAAGTCCCTCCATTTTGGAGCACACCAGCTTTGATCTCCCTTCCTTCTCAGCATCTGCTGCTCTGTCTCCATTGGAGACAGCAGCTGGTATATTATCAGTCAAATCCACGTTAGTTCCAAACATGATGTGTTTGGAGTGGTCTTCAGTCCCATCCAGGTTGGGAACTGGTCCCTGGGAGGCTGATAAAATCACATAACTTGTGTCCTCTCTCTCTTCTTAAAAACTTACTCTTCAAGAGGTGACGTTTGAGAAAGGCATGGCAAATTTTCAAGTTAGTCATGTGAGCCACTGTGATGTCAAGGCGAGATGCTCCTCCTCCAGTGAATGATATAAAGGACCGTGGAGTCACAAAGAAGAGATCAGTATAATTATCATGATAAGTGTCACTAAAGATCAAAATTAACAAGTTACCAGTCTTCAAATGCTACTTGGCTCTTCCCCACCAACCGGTTACCCCTCCCCTTTCGATGCCCCAACAGCCCCTCCCTTTCTCTTACTTTATTGTCAGGACTCTGCAAGGTGACATGCCATTGGCATCAGGTGGCTTGGTCAGGGATACAATTTTCTGCACATTTTCTTTCCAATGAAAGTCAGAACTGTTGATGAAGTAGAGTGGCTGAGTCACACTGGACGGGTTCTTGCAAAAATCTTCATGTAATGGAAACATCCAACCATCCAAGGCTATGCCACATCTGTGGAAATCAGAATTTAATTCTGGGATATGCTGATCAACTGGCTAGCTAAGAGAGTGAAACCTTTCTACCCTGTAATGAGACCACCTCGAAACCTTTCTACCCTGTAATGAGACCACCTCTCTCCCCACCCACCTCCCAAGTGAGGTTTCATTATAGTGTATTAATCATAATTCACTTGAATCTGGTGTCCTCTGAGAGTGTCAGGACTGTAGTGGTCCCTCCAAAGGAGTGCCCCATAATGGCAGCTTTATCAACGTCCATACGACCTTTGAACTCTTTGAAGTCATAGCCACCTCCCAGCATGTTGTTGATTTCTGCTCCTTCATTCAATAAGTTCAGGATATCCAAGGATTTCTTTGCTTCATCAGCACGCTGCTTGAGCTAAAAATTGAATCGCATGAGAACGATGGGATAAGTTATAGCTAGAGGCATTGCCCCCATGAAATTTTTGTTAACTACAGCATACATTATTTTTCCAATATCTACCCTCCCACCATTGCTCCCATATTCCATAACATCTTCCTCCGCTATGACTGCCTACTCACCTGCTTATCTCTGACTGAAAAGTCCCCTGTTGGGTCCTCGACTGTCCCATGGTGGACGTATTCAATCCACTGGTCCTGGAGTTCTCCTTCTCTTCCACCTGGCTTGGGCACCTTCTGCAAAGCAGCACATGCTGTCGTATCTCTATTGGTGTTCAGAAAATTCCAGCTAGCTAGTCATAGTAGTGAGTTAGTTAGTCTACCTGTGCTCCACACATGCTACCACATAGCCGTGGGAAGCCAAGTCACATGTGATTGCACTATAGGTGGTACGCATTGCCCCTGCACCATGGGAGAACACAATGACTGGGAAAGTGGGAGGAGCTTGATGAACTTCTCCAGTTTCTGCAGGCATACAAGAAGTTAGGAAGGCAGGAGGATGAAGAGGAGAGGAGGATGAGGAGAAGGTGGAGGAGGAGGAGAGGAGGATGAGGAGGAGAGGAGGAGTAGAGATGGAGGAGGAGGAGGATGAGGAGGAGGAGGAGGAGGAGGAAGGAGGAGGATGAGGAGAAGGTGGTGGAGGAGGAGGAGGATGAGGAGGAAGGAGGAGGAGAGGAGGATGAGGAGGAGAAGGTGGAGGAGGAGAGGAGGATGAAGAGGAGAAGGTGGAGGAGGAGGAAGGAGGAGGAGAGGAGGAGAGGAGGATGAGGAGGAGAAAGTGGTGGAGGAGGAGGAGGAGGAGGATGAGGAGGAGAAGGTGGTGGAAGAGGAGACAAGGTTACTAGCTAAGTAGAGCTAATACTCTTGTATAGGTACAATGTTTTTGTTCTCTTACCTTCCATTTTACTCCCCAACACATGTGCTCCCTCCAATGTAGGTATTCTAGGTGCTATGTATTGAAATTTTATTACTAGCTAATCAGAGTGTTCCTATGGGTGACTTACATATGAGAATATTAATTAAGTTTGATGTCAATCCTGGGAATCTCATTCTTTCAAATTCCACGTATCCTTTCAGGTATCTTTTATGAGGACTCCACAAGCTGTAAGGGAAGCTTGTCTCTGGTGTGGCATCTGTGGGGTAGTAGAGGCGAAGGAGCAGACCTCCTTTATCATCTCCTTTCATCAGGTCCACACAACCCACTCTGTACTGCCCTGAGGGAGCAGGGATTCCTGGTCCCTTGAGAATACTGAAGTTCTTCTTCCATCCTTCTTGTGGAATACCTTCAGCCATCACAGTTTTATATCAACCAAGTTAGCTAGCTAGCTCTCACAAACTAAATATCATATATCATCAGTTGCAGATGAGGGTGGGCCCCCCACTTTTTTGACCCATTATATAATTGACTAACTGCAGCAGTAAAGTCTCTACTAATGATGTTGCATATTTAATAGTGACTGCATTATTTCAAGTCATAAATGATGTTGCACATTTTGATTTGCACATGTGGGAGTAGTCATCGATGCGTGATTTTGAGCCCCCACTTTTTGGGGTCCTCAGCCACCCCTGATCATAGCTATTAGCTAAAGAGCTATAGTATCTGAATTCCTCAACATAACAAAGCTTAATTGCCTACATGGTGCCAATGAAGAGGTAGCTATTGGTGCACAGTTCAGTGCAATCATCACCAAACCTGTTGCTATGGACCCTATATGTATCGGTAGAGTGGAACCTCCAAATAATGGACACACTTGGGACCCAGCCTTTTGTCCTTTGTAGCTAGAGAAGTTGTCCTCCTTTTGGAGGTTACTTTGTATACAGAGTGCATGTGTTGCTATGGACCATAGCTACAGTGAACCTCTGAATAATAGCTAGACCCATCCTCTTTTGGAAGTCATTTTGTATAGCTAGCTACTGTAGAGTGTAGATTTTAGAAAGTTCTTCAGAAACTTTAGTTAGAAAATAACCCCCACAAAAATGCTTAATTTCATGTGCATAGCTATCAATAGCCAGACCACAGTTGAGTTAGCTATAGCCATCACCTTTTGAAAAGAGAAGTTGGTTCCATGCAACATTGTTGATAAATAAAGTTTATACAGTGACATATCACCTAGCTAATAAAATAGAAATAAAGATGACCCTTACGGAACTTTGGAAGAAGAAACTTGAGAAGTTTAGTAGCCATGAAGAGCAATATAGCTAGTAGCTAGCTAGCTGTTGAGATAAAAATAGTTGCAGCTGTATGTGTTGGCTATAGCTCATTATGAAATAAAAGCAATGCAAGACAATGAATAGCTAGCTAGCATGGTCATAGGAAGCTATACAGTCATGACAGTTAAAAATGGGAGGAGCCAGGACTGGGCAAAATGGCAAGTAAAGAAGGTGGTATTCTTAAGGGACCAGGAATCCCTGCTCCCTCTGGGCAGTACAGAGTGGGTTGTGTGGACCTGATGCACCAGCTGGAGGGAGATGATAAAGGAGGTCTGCTCCTTCGCCTCCACTACCCCACAGATGCCACACCAGAGGGCTATCCTTACAGCTTGTGGAGTCCTCACAGGAAATACATTGATGGATACATGAAATTCGAAAAGAAGAAGCTCTCACCTACTTTAATTGATACTTTCATGTGTGAGTTTTAAATCTAGCTATTTTGAGCCTTTTAGCTAACATGAACATCTTCAATTTTCCCACTTAGCACAAAAAATTCCAGCACTAGATGGAGCCCCTCTCTTTGGAAATGAAGCTACTAAAGCCCAACACTCTCCAACTTTCCCAGTCATCATTTTTTCCCACGGCTTGGGGACCATGCGTGCCACCTCTAGTGGAATCACATGTGACTTGGCTTCACATGGCTACATAGTGGCATCAGTGGAACACAGGTAACCTAAAACCAAGGGCCACACCTACTTTGAGCTAGCCATAGGCTTATAGACCTAACCCTAATTCATGGATGATTGCATGTAGGGAGAAATCAGCATGCGCAGCTTTGCAGAGAGTGCCCAAGCCTGATGGAAGGAAAGGGGAACTCCAAGACCAGTGGACTGATTTCGTCCACCATAACACTGCAGAGCAACCAGAAGGAGAGTTTGCAGTGAGAAATCAACAGGTGAGGAGCGGATATATATAGTTGTGACATGCAAGAACTCAAAGATTGTGGATCTTTTACTTAGTTAAAGCAACGTGTTGCTGAAGCAAAGAAATCTTTAGATATTCTCAGCTTGTTGAATCAAGGAGCAGAAATCAACAACATGCTGGGAGGCAGTTACAACTTCAAGCAGTTTAAAGGTCGTTTGGACATTGCTACAGCAGCCATCATGGGGCACTCCTTTGGAGGGGCCACCACAGTCCAGACACTCTCAGAGGACACCAGATTCAAGTAAGATGCTATTCTGTATTAGCTAGTGTCATTCCTTGTTTCTTTCTCCTATATAGATGGTAGCTAGCTAGTTCTATAGCTAGTTAATATATTGCAATTTTATAGATGTGGTATTGCCTTGGATTGTTGGATGTTCTCTGTCCATGTTGATGTGTACAAGAACCCGTCCAGTGTGACTCAACCACTCTACTTCATCAGTAGCAATGACTTCCAGTGGAAGGCAAATGTGCAGAAGATGATGTCCCTGACCAAGCCACCCGATGCCAATGGCATGACACCATGTAGACTACTGACATTGCAGTAAGGAAGGAGGGTGATACTGAAAAGGGAGAGGCTCAGCCACTGAATACTGACAAGAGGTCTATCTCCCCCTGGTCAATTAGTTCTCTTCTTCTTTTTTTTTTTTTTTTTTTTTTTTTTTTTTGCAGTGACACTAATCACTATAATCAAACCGACTTCTTCTTTATAATGCAAGACTCTTTAGGAGGAAATGTATCACGCTTGGATATTTCAGTGGCTCACAAGATCAACTTGGAGATTTTCCATGCTTTCCTTAAACGGCATCTCTTGAAGGGTAAGGAAGCATGTCATGAGCTAGCCTTACGCTTCTTATGCACAAAAGCCTGGGTACCAGTGAAACCTCCAATAGTGGACACACTTGGGACCCATCCTTTCATGCAGTGTATGATACTTTTAGATTGTCCTTTGGAGTGTCCTTTATTGGAGGCTCCACTGTAGCTAATCGTGAGTCATAACATTCATCCATCCAGACTCAGCCTACCAGGCACCAGTTCCTAACTTGGATGGGACTAGAGGTCACTCTGAGCATATCATATTCGGAGCAGTTGTGGATTGGAGAGATGATGACCCAGCTGCAGGTGACCAAGAGAAGGCAGGGGAGTAGATAAGAGACACAGAATCATTATCTTCTTCAATTATAATATTCAGATCAGGCGCGCGAGCGAGCGTTCGTTGATCGCGCATGCGCAGTAGGAGGAGTCAATTTATTCAGTATAAAAGTTTTACCGCAGAAAAAGCTATCTTATTCTACAGAAGACTCACCGAATAGCTATTTTCTTGTGCGACTGCACAGAATCGCAACGATATGAGTGTCCTGAATAACAATGGCATGGTCTACACCAATGGATTGAAAGAGAAGTGAGTACGATCATGATAGCTGGAAATATTAAATAGCATTTGAATAAAGATGCACATTTTGGAATGCAGACCGTTGAAGCGGTATATTGCGACATGGGACTTCTCTCCCTGTAGAAATGATGAAATGGAGTTAAATAAAGTAAGCTTCTAGTGGCATTTCTGCTACCCAGCTGTACACTTCTCAGACTAGCTGTAGTCTTGTGTACTTTTTAAAAACATTTCCATTTAAGGAGACCAATTGACTTGCGTATGGTTATACAGCAGTTTACTGTTATTTTTTCTTTTCAAAATAACATTTAAGTAGCTGTGCATATGATAGTGTGTGTATGCAGTGGAAATGTAAGATCAGGAGTCAGTCAGCACTTTGTTTCTTTTGAAGTTGTTGATACTAGACTTTGATCCCTACTGCTTGCTATGAAACAACCATTAACACAATCTGCTAATCGGTTAACTGCACTCTCCTTGATGTAATTTGATTAATGGTGATGACATCTGCCAAAACAGTTTGGTGGCTGATGACTAGATGTCAATCTGCTGAATCTTCCATGACTTCTTATCAACCCAAATGTCCAGTTAAAACATAGAAATACTCTCTAGAGATACTCTCTAGCTAATACCTCCTTATGTCAATCCAGTATTTGGTTATATTTTAGTGCTACTCTGCTGCTATGGTGATTAATTGATAATTATGTCTGAACCACAAACCAGCTGGCGTGCAACTCTCTCTGTTTGAAGAGGGCAGTTTTTGATGGGAGTCTGTGTGCTCATGAAACCACACAATTCCTACTATAGTGGAGTGTTCCCATAATAGAAGTGTACACATTGAGAAACTGTATTTACACAAGAGTCATAATTGTATTTACAAGAGAGAGAGAGAGAGCTGTGAAAAGGGTTTCATTCATGGTAGCTAGTGTTGTAGAAATATGATACGCGTGATGGCTGTAAGCCTATATCTCAATACATTCATATATACTTAATGTACTTGCATGTAAACTACTTGACTACTATGGTAACTGTAGCTATAGTAGCCAAGAAGATACAAGTTACAGAAAGACTTTTGTGTCCTTCCTTTTCAGTATGATGCATAATTATTCTTTATTTCAAAGTGTTTTTGGCCAGGCTGTACATCTCATTACATAATGATAACATATATAGGGTGACGTCTTATTGATTGCTGACCAGTTTGATGATGGTTGGATGAGGGGCCTTCGACTTGAAGACCTGGAGGTAAGTAATTGGGGGGGGGGGGGGGGGGGGGGAACTAATTTTGTGGGGAGATATAAAAAGTGACGGTTCATTCTTTCTCTGTTTTGTTGACAGATTGGCTTCTTTCCAGCGTCTTTTGTAGCAGAAGACACTTCCCCTATTTACAAACTGAGGTGAGAATTTGAGGTGAAAGTTCCATGGAATGATCAGCAGCAAGACAGTGTTGATCTAGATTAACACGTGCTGATAGCTATGACAATACTTCTGGATTATGGTGTGACATCTTGTTTTAAGCTCTTTTTTTTTAAAAGTACTCTTCACTTCATTGCATTCAGTCCTGAGTGATTTTTATGTCTGCCACCTTTCATATCTGCAGGGAGCTGAACCATACATCTACCAAGGACTACATTAATGGTGAGTTCTTTTTCATTCATCCAATTCATGCAGTCATTGATTTTGAAGGCCATTTTTGGGTTACAATGTATCTCTCCTTCTCTGTCGTGAGTGGAATTGCCTGATCAATAGCTTATGACAAAAGAGTGTGAGTGTAAATTAGCTACCTTGGCAACAGTAGTGGCTCAATTGTATGGCAGCTGACCACAGCACCCAAGAGGATGATGTAATTGAACTTTGAATGCTTTTAGCTATACTGCTGCTGTACTATCCTGCAGCACCTGTCAGCAATGTTTGATTTTCATACCTTTTAAAGATCCATTGTTTCTTCACCATTACTAACGGGATTATCATTAGCACTGGTGAAATTCACATAGTTAGCACCTGACAAATGTACATTGTGGTACTGATTCTTATTAACACTTCAAGATAATTGGTTTAATAAGCACTTGATTATAATACTATGTTTTAGATCCAAAGTTCATTGACCAGGATTCTTCAAAGCGATCAAAGATTGCCTTTGTGAGTTTGTTAACAATACTATTATTACTGCTCCATGGGGAGATGTCTTTTGAATGTTCTACTACCATTTCTTCTTACAAACTTTACTCTTCTTCCCCTCCTTTGGCAGTATCCCTGCCTGAGCAATTTGTACCGGAACATGGGTGTCCGTGGAAACCCTCTTGCCCTGGTTCACATGCAAATAGATAATTGCTTAATTGGTTGATACTTACCTATACCCTTGAAGTAGAACCACAGTACTAGGCTAGCTATGATGTTATGATGTTACTTTGATGTAAAATATTTTTTGTAATTTTTTTCCCGCTGAAATTTAGCTAGCTAGATACCATTCTCTTAGCCATGAAAATTCATAGTCAGATAATAAGAATACTGCTGATTCGTGACCTCCATGGCATTTCCTTTTAACTGAGGTTCTCTCTTTTCTTTTGAAATGCAGGAAATCTTTACATCAGAGGAAGTGTATCTGAAGAAGTTAAGGATGCTGAATGAGGTAAGTTTAGTTCTTACTTCCAGGTGTACTCTGTAACAAGTATAATGTACATTCATTACGGAGATTTGCTGAGATCAATCTGATTTTTGATGTAGCTATAACATAGGTTTGTTTTATGGATTCTGTTCATTGGGTTCCTCTCTCTTGCAGGGTTTCGTTATGCCCTTGCGTGAGAACACAGCGGTTATCAGTTATGAAGACTACCATCCCCTGTTCTCCAACATCCAGGTGGGTGTCTGAGTAGAGCCAGAGACAGTGAATGTCGTGTCCTAGCCTTGTCACAGAGCAAGCTGTACTTCCAAATAGCTACAGGCTACTCCATTATTAGTTGGGAATCTAGCTATGGTCTTTCCTTGTAGTCATCTTCTTGTTTTATGTCAACGGATGGCTTTAGGTTCAATGAGAGCTAGCTATGGTCTTTCCTTGTATCCCTCCATAGTCATCATCTTGTTTATGTCAAGGGATGGCTTTAGGTTCAACTTCATACTTAAACATAAGCATTCTAGGGCCATATTATTTTCTGATCCCGAAAATGTTTGCTTTGAAGCTCTTTCTACTATAAAACTGAAGGTATTCGTGTCAACATGCATAATCTAAAAGCTCCCCTTTTTCTGTTTGAAAGTGAACGTGGGAGCCATGTGTGTGCACGCGTCCGTCCATGCATGATGATGATAATGAACAGTTACTGTACAGATGTTTTGATGTTTTTGTTATTGGATGGTGCAGCCCTTGCTGAGTCTCTCCGAGAGCTTGATGGTGCAGCTCAAGTCAAGAATGGAGTCTTGGGACGACAGATACACAAGGATAGGAGACATCTTCATGCATATGGTATAATAACTTTATCAGTTACTGTTGTCCATATTTTTTATCACGTTGGTCTGCTCTAAGCTTGGGAATTGCAGGAATTAAGTAATTATTTTTCCCTATAAAAAAATACATCCGTTATCTTATCTCACTAAATCAGACCACACTACACCAACCAGAACTAGTATTAATGCATGCATGCAAAAACACGCACACACACACACACATACACACTGATAGTCTATTTAACAAGTCTTCCTTCCTACACCATAGTGCTATTCCAATTCTACTTTAATTACCTGCATGTTGTTCTAGTGGGGAGAAAGTGTATAACTTCCCTGTACTGGAAACACCTTGGATAGTTAGGTACAGGAAATTTCTTGTAGCATGTTAATCTCTCTCTCTCTCTCTCTCTCTCTCTCTCTCTCTCTCTCTCTCTCTCTCTCTCTCTCTCTCTCTCTCTCTCTCTCTCTCTCTCTCTCTCTCTCTCTCTCTCTCTCTCTCTCTCTCTCTCTCTCTCTCTCTCTCTCTCTCTCTCTCTCTCTCTCTCTCTCTCTCTCTCTCTCTAGGGGCACCACATGAAGCTATTCATGACTTATGCTGTCCAGCACACCCTTGGAAGTCAAATTCTTATCAAAATCTCATCCCAGGAGAAGTTCAGATCCTGGCTAGGGAAAGCTGAGGTATAGAGCATGTGAAGTTTTTAAATTTTGTCAGTGCCAGTAATCATTCTTCCTCCTTTATTCAATATAGGTGGAGTGCAAGAGAACTCTCAACTCCCTTCTCCTTGAACCAATTCAGGTAAGCCCTCCTAGCCCTGTGATTAAGGAGAAATATCATTAGTGACACCTGCAAACCTCTTTGTATTGACATTCACTATTTTCGCTGTTACAGAGAGTCCCAAGGTACGAGTTGCTGCTCAAAGACCTGCTGAAACACACTGATGTGGTAAGTATCCAGCTTAATTATAATCCATGATCCTACAAGGTGGACAGTGGAAAAATAATTCACCAGCTTCTCTCTCCCTAGGACCACCCAGACTATACCACTCTCAAGGAGGCTCTCAATTTCGTGCAGAAGGTGAGAGAGAGAGAGAGGTTTCTTCCTGCAGTCAGAGGAATATTAGCTATGTGTTTGATCTATCTTAGATTGCATTAGATTGCAACGAGAACATTCGTCGTGCTGAGAATGAGCTCAAGCTGTTCGCTATCACAAAGAGATTTCCTCATGATGACGTGGATATGATTCCCGCCCGCTTTAAGTCCTCCAAAAATGGTGAGAGAGGAGGAGGAGAAGGAGAGGGAAATAAATCCCATGTTTTATCCCCTCTCATTAGATAAGATTCATAAGAATGACAGTGGAACTCTCCGCAAAAAGAAACGGTAAGTTGATATTATTGACTCCTTTTCTGCCACAGCAAGCACAAAATCAATAACTTACACTCCTTCACTTCAAATTACTTACACTCCTTCGCTTCAAAATCCAATCAGTAACTTACACTCATAACCTACACTCCTTCACTTCAAATTCTTCAGGACATCTGAGAATTCTCTAAACATCTCTAAAGTGGAGAGCACTAGTACCATGTCTGTGCAGTCGTATTTTGAGTCGGAGCACCGTAGGGTCTTTGTGAAGGAGGGTGTGGTCAGCAAAACTAAGCCAGACTTTACAGACCCCACAGAAAGGTATTGCACAATAAGGACGAAAACAATCTTTAGTCCCAGGGTTTTCTTTTTATATCTTTACCATTTTCCTTTGCTGTTAGGTATCTAATTCTGTGTAGTGATGTGCTCTTGGTTGCTCAGGTAAGAACAAAGGGAAAATGTGTGAATGGTAGTGAATGAAGTCGTAATTATCAGCTATGCTAGTTGATAGTCCTGGTGTTCTAGTTGATAGTCCTGGTGTTCTAGTTGATAGTCCTGGTGTTCTAGTTGATAGTCCTGGTGTTCTAGTTGATAGTCCTGGTGTTCTAGTTGATAGTCCTGGTGTTCTAGTTGATAGTCCTGGTGTTCTAGTTGATAGTCCTGGTGTTCTAGTTGATAGTCCTGGTGTTCTAGTTGATAGTCCTGGTGTTGAACACCAAATTGTTTATTTACAAAAAAAAAATGGTTTTACTGAATGCTTTGATTCTAACTCTACAGGCAAGTAGCCGAAGCAGAAAGTCTTTTAAACTGAAAGAGCGTGTGATGCTGGTGCACGCATGGATTACAGACACTGGCAACCTCATGGCTGATGGGAAAGTGCCAGAGAAAGGCTTCATTCTTGGCACTCCACTCAAGAACTACCACTTCCTTGCTCCCACTGTGGAGGAAAAGAACATTTGGTTCCAGGAACTGCAGAGCAAAATCTTTGCACAAAAGAGACTCTTTAATGAAGTAAGGGAGGGAGAGAGTAGAGAGAGAGAGAGAGAGAGAGAGAGAGAGAGAGAGAGAGAGAGAGAGAGAGAGAGAGAGAGAGAGATTATAGTATTTTTGTTTCCTTCTTGCAGCTGTTGTCTCATTTGAGTATCCCTGATGAGAACTACGAGTCCATGAAGGTGAAGGCCAAAGTTGGATATGTGGGAATGCTTCACGATGGTGAGTTGACTATAGCTAGCAGCTGGCAAAGAAATAGCTGACCTGATGAATTGATATCACAAGTCATTGTATTCTGTACATTCTATTCTGTTCTTCCAGAGCTGAGCTTCAGAAGCGGTGATGAAATAAATGTAGTGGGTTTCAAGAATGGCAATGGAAAATGGAAACCAGTGAGTCTTGGTGTATATTTACAAGCCTTATGTCCGACCTTTTGAACCTGCATCCTATCAAGAGTTTATTCAAACTCTACCTCATCCTGCTTTCAAGTTTCACTATGGATACTATGTTCCCATGTAAACAATATCTTCCCCCTTTTATTTCACACTCGACAGATCATGGGGTCCATGGGGAAATGGTGGAGATTTGGTTGGACTATCTCTATAACCAAACTCCAGCCCCAATCTTAACTTCTTAAAGTGACCCCCCCCCCCAAAAAAAAAAAAAAAAAAAAAAGTACAGGGACTCTCTCATAATATAATTATGCCCTATTAATGCTGTTCCATTATGTTAATAGGGTCTGTATTCCCAGGAGCCCTTTGACCCATCGCCAGAATGGTAAGTCAAAAACAAAAAACAAAACAAACCGTGACCTCTAGCTACATCTTGTGTGCATCCACTGGCAGCATGTTAGTAATGCAGCAACTTTCAATATTGGGGTCACATAATTTCTAGTTTCTCACTGAGTGTTTGGTGAGGCTTGAGGCTCTGAAAGGGGGGGGGGGGGGGGGGGGGGGGGGTAAATGTGGCATGACATTACATGAACCCCCCCCCCCACACACACACACACACACACACACCTCCAGTGAGTGTTACTATTGACAACGTTTGATTGTCTTGTTCACAGGTACTTTGGTAGTTTGAAGGAAAACTTTGGCTGGTTTCCAAGTGAGTGCTTTTATTCTTTGAGTAGGGGTCAAAATTTTTATTCCTTTCACTTGTGCTACAGTGCAATCCATCATGGGGAACGAATCCAAACCTCTTGAGCCATTGGACGAGGAGGTTAGTTTCTTCTCATTTTGCATGCTTCAATTAATGAATACAATAACTTGTCCCCTCCCTTTCCTTCTGTCCCTCCATGTCCCCTTCTCTTCCCTCCCTCTTCTTCCCCATGTTTCCCCTCCTTCCCTCCATGTCCTCCTCTCTTCTTCCCTCCTTTTAGCTGTCACTAACACCAATGTGCATTATACTTGGTCTGAAGCAACGGATGATTGAATTGGTGAGCAAACTGCACGACTGGTTTCTATCAAAATTATAATCAATGCATATCTTAGACTGGCAGAGATATTCCTCCCTTGTCCGAGAGCGGAAGGACTGCCAAAGTCTTCACAGGTGAAGGTAATTTCAAGGTAAGAAGAAGAAAAAGAATCGGGATTCTGTAGTCACCAACATCCCTTTTTCCTCCACATGTAGACCCTTCGTATTTCTCCTGGCTGCACTGTGGACGACATTGTGCGGTAAGAGCTCCTGTTAAAGTACTTTGACCACATCCTTAATTTGTGTACTTTGTGGGGCTGCATGTGAAGTCACTGTACTGCACCAGGCAGTACCATAAACTTCCTTAGGGTCCACGAAGGTCATGGATACAATAGCTGATTGGCTGGCTGGCTGGCTGTTAATTTTCAATGTTTTTCTTTGCAGCATGTACTTCAAAATAAAACCTGATTGCCAGCTGGCGTGGTCCCTTGCTGAACAATCAGCTGATAATACCGGTAAGTGATATGATAATATTACAAACCATATCATACTGGCAGTCTTGTCGACCCTTTACCTACCTTGCAGTCCACAGGGCACTTGATCCTTCAGAAGACCCCAGTGAAGTAGTGGACTTTTGGGGAAAAACTAGAGTAAGTCTGTACTTATAGGGTACAAGTAAACCTTGATAGCTAACTGAGATCATCTTTTTTCCTATGCTGATCTTATGCATGTAGGATCGAATGCGTCTTGTCTTGAAGCAAAGCATAATCCATCTGGATGTGGAAGAAGAAATTGGTGACACCGAGGCATAAGGAACAGTCTCTACCTGATGGAGTTATATATATATTCATACAGTCATGCCAATACGCAATAGAAAATATTCTGGAATATAAACTTGCTTGTTTGTTTACTGTTGTTGTGGTAACCACAGGTACAGTATTTTTTTTTTGTTCTCTTTTTGTTTGTATTCTGCAGACAGCCAAATTGTTTATCATCTCTGCACATGAATTATGTCTTCATTTCACTGGTTTCTTTTTCAGTTTCTCAATTTCCTGCTTTATAGAAGTATGCTCTCTCTTCATTTCATCAAGTTTATCTATGAGAAAAAAATTACAATGTGTAACAGACCCCTGGCGGCAGGTCTTTGTAGGAGGCTAGTACTACGCACACTCACATTTATGTTGGCTGTGGGTGGAAATGGGGTCTACTTTGTAATACACTAACCCACTGGCTTGTCGTGTGTACACTGACTGTAAAACAAAATTCTCATGTGTCATGAAATGGATTCATCCTAGCTAGCTTAAGCACCTTTCCAGGCTTCAGTGAAGCCAGTTCTCCATCTATCACTGTGTATTCCTGTATCTGCAAATAAAATCATAATTTCTTTATAAGGATGTGGATATTTTCAACGCACCAGTTTCTCCAAAGATGAAAGCCTATCATGAAGTTCTTCCATTCTACCATTATCAGGTAGTGGTCGTCAATAAAGAAAACGCGATTCCCACAACGCGCGCGCATACCTTTAACCAGTGCAGAAGGGGACAATGATTAGAATGATTAATACATGAGAAAGAACAAGTTTCAATCTTCCAAAGGGATGTTCCGAAATAGATAAGACATAGATTCTCCATAGTAAGTACGACGAATGGCCTCAGCAAGCAAGAGGCTGATATCAATAGACTTGATCTTGTTACACAGCTTTGTGTGGATATCATGAGGAAGTGTATTAGTAACCATTATCTGTATACAGAGAGAGAGAGAGAGAGAGAGAGAGAGAGAGAGAGAGAGAGAGAGAGAGAGAGAGAGAGAGAGAGAGAGAGAGAGAGAGAGAGAGAGAGAGAGAGAGAGAGAGAGAGAGAGAGAGAGAGAGAGAGAGAGAGAGAGAGAGAGAGAGAGAGAGAGAGAGAGAGAGAGAGAGAGAGAGAGAGAGAGAGAGAGAGAGAGAGAGAGAGAGAGAGAGAGAGAGAGAGAGAGAGAGAGAGAGAGAGAGAGAGAGAGAGAGAGAGAGAGAGAGAGAGAGAGAGAGAGAGAGAGAGAGAGAGAGAGAGAGAGAGAGAGAGAGAGAGAGAGAGAGAGAGAGAGAGAGAGAGAGAGAGAGAGAGAGAATCAAGAGGGGTCCCTTTAAGAGGAATGAATAACATACCTCATTGATTGGAGATTCAGCTAAGAGTTTGCAGGACTCGTCTGAGAAGATCCCGTGAGTGGCCACTGCATAGATCTTATAGGCTCCCCTTTCCTGAAGACACTTAGCTGCCGCTATGATACGAGTCACTTCATCGATAATGTCATCCTACAAGATGTCACCAATTGTTAAAGAAGGGAAGTCACTTTCTTTATACTGCCTGACTACACTACTTGAAATAATGACTCTTACAATACTTCCTATGTCTCTACTGCCCATTACAAACAACTCACTACCTCTCACCATGTAACTGTCCATACACTTACCACGATGATAGCGATCTTTCCATGAACATCACCGACCAAATAAAGAGGTGGTTTCTCCTTGGGGACCACGGACAGGAGATTGGCTGTCACTTGCTCTGGTATGTCCACAACTATGTATGGCTCTGACTCTTCTGGGGGTGGAGAGTTCCGACTGTCTTCTTCGGTCTCTCCCTTTGGTTCTCCATGGATCACAGCCAGTCCGAGACGAAGGCGCTCAGCAAATGAACTTGCTCTAGAGGAGGAGATTTTTGAAATTAGGTCAGCCAGCCATTCTCCTGAAATGGTGGACTTATAATACAATAAAGATGGACTTAATAATAGAGGTATATTGCTTATTAGAGGTATTGATAATAAAAAATAGAGGTATTTATTAATAGAGGTATTGATAATAAGGATAGACTTATAATAGAGGTATTGATAATAAGGATAGACTTATAATAGAGGTATTGATAATAAAGATAGACTTTATGGTATTGATGATCCCGATGGCCAACACTAACCTGCGAGTCACTCCTGGGTATCTTGCTACTATGACAGCGTTCCTATAATCTGGAATCTAAGCAAGAAAGAACCACAAAAGTTACACTAAAAAACAATAAACAACCACGAAAAGTATAACTCACATTTTCTTGAATGTACTGTATAAGGAAAGGGGAGCACCTCAAATTATCCACAGGAAAGTCAAAGAATCCCTGGAGTTCTTTGACGAAGAGGTCCATGGTGATCAGGTGAGACATACCTGCCTTGGCCATCATGGCTGCCATAAGCTTGGCTGTGATGCAGCCTCTCTTCCTCATCTTGCTCTGTTTGCAGTAAGGAAGAAAGGGAATCACACCTATATGTGCACACAAAAGAACTTAACATCAAAAGAAGTTCAGAGAGTTAGTCAATGGGACCTAGTCTTTTACTCCTTTGGAGGTTATTTTGTATAGAGTAGAATTTTATATTATCTTTCGTTGAGAAGTTTGTCTTCTTTTTTGGAGTGGTTCCACTGCATTTTCACTCACCAATGACTTTCCTTGCCGAGGATGTCTTGCAAGCATAACACATGATCAAGAGTTCCATGACACTGTCGTTGACAGACGCACCCTCACCAGAACTTCCACCAGTTTGAATTATGAAAACGTCCCTACCCCGTATAGAATCGAGTATATGTACCTGGGTTTCTGTAAACAGTAGATGTTAAACCTCAAAATAATATTTCGTTCTAAAATTCACTCACCATTTTCAATATCCTTATAGACCTTAGCATCACATAGTGGCACTCCAACCCTCCTGCACAACAACCATTAACTCCATTTTATTATACAAGGAATTTTCATCCTCTCACCTCGCAACTTCTTCTGCCAGCAGATGATAGGAGTTGCCTGCAAGGATGACAAGTCCTCGAGGGTAGACGTTCGCCATATTTCCAGAAGGCACGCCTATTGACATGACTGACCGACTAGCTCACTATCTCATTTATGTCTTAACACACTAAAGCCTGAATGGAGGCCGAGTAGGTGATGCTTTGTTGCTTTCTGTAGCTGTACAATTCAGTTAATAATGCATGAGAGTCTGCAGTATTGATGATCCTGTACCCAAAATATTGATCACGAGCTCGAGCTAACAAAGTTGACCACGTGTCCTTTGTTCAGTAATATCGGAGGTAGAGTGCTGCTACATAGGGTGAGGGACTCTAGCTGTCGTCCATCACACCATGGCTACCTCATTGGACGTGCTGAACCCCCCTAAAATGTACCGAGTTCGACCTTATTTCGAGATAAAGAAGGTCAAGCTGCCAGCTTGCATGTATCTGATGAAGCCAGTGCACCAACTCACTAACAGTTCGCCCAGCAAGGAGGTGAGGTGGCTACAATAACAGAAAAAGTGAAGTGTTTATCCACTTCCTGTATGGGCGTGGTTTACGACACTTCCTATTCCTGTTGTTTAACAGGGCACCAGTTCAGCTTTGAGTTACTTGGAGAAAAGGCAGGAATGGGTCTTATCACAGATAGGGAAGCTGCAGGAGAGAGTAAAAGTGTTAGCGGAGAATTTGGGGGTGGGGCCTGCTGAAGTCGGCATTTTACAGCAGCAGGTGAAAATAATGCATATCATAGGAAAGGGTAAAGGGTCATCTCTATACTTGGATGTAGGATTCAATAAAAACAACACTGAAGGATGTGGTGATAAGCTGTCCCACGTCCTCCCCTCCGTATGCCCTCCTGGCCCTTTATCAGTACATTAGCAGGTGCGTTCCCACAGCATGTAAGGTACACGTCCACTCCTCTGCCACCAACCATGCAACTGAGGATTTAAGGAATTTTTTCGATGGTCTGCTACCCACCCCCAAGCCTCAACTGAAAATCACTCTTATCTGGAAGTCTGGTGAGTAAAGACTAAGCATGAGTACAAGTGTTGTCTAATTATAGCAGTACACTATTGGACTTGGACCATTTCCATATGGACCACTTTGATTGGGCCCCGTACAGGACAATCATTGGTTCACTCCCTTTGCCAAGTGTGTGGGGGTTGCTAGGGAAAAATCAAAGGAGAAGATGGGCAAGGAATCTGACCTCCACAAAAGATCAAAATTGACAAAAATTTCCCCTCACCCAAGAAACAGATGTCAGTAATGAAATATGAAATTGGAGCAGCCACAGAATTTCATGCTTCCTACAGTTAATATTGCTTCTAGTATACTGTAGTATACTGAAGTATGCATGTAGTATACTGTAGTATACTGAGAAGAGAGAGGTGAGAGTGGAGAGATTCAAGATGTTGTTTAGCAATGGTTCTTGCACTTCCATGGAGATTGCCTTATATGGTCTTGTACAGCATTTTCCTCAATGAGGCACTTTTTGAAAAAAGAAATCATTGTTTACCAGACTATGAGCAATAAACACTGGAGTGGTGATTATACACTATAGTAAGCTGTAATTACCAGTTTACCATATATGGCAATAAGCAGGCCAGTGCTGAGTAACCCTATTTGATTTCCTAGTCAAAGAGGTTTTAACTTAAAAGTGAGTTATCCATTCATTGCAGAGGAAATGTATATGGAAATGGTTCTATTAACTATTTAGTAGTATAATGCTGAATCATTACTATTGATGTGGAATGTCATAGTATGAAACGTGACTTATCTATCTGCCTCTTTTTTTACCTAATATGGTTAAACTCTGAACCCTCTTGGCTGCCTGGGAGTACAATTATGTAGAGTAGTGAATTGTCTGTACACCCTCTGTGACAATGCTATTGACTAATTGATCGATCAGGAGAATACACTCTGGCAAGAGCTGTGGTATTTTCTTCTATATTAGTCCATTAACAAGCAAAAGCATGCAGTAGTATAGTGGGCAACTATGCATTGCTTTCTGGATATGGTTATTTCATATAGTTTGTGTGCATACTCAGATAATAGTGGGTTGGTGATCTCATTCTTTTTAAATTGAATCCTTGAGGTCACAATGCCCACTTCCCTCTTCAGTGGGGAAGTTGTGGTAGTCTATTTGTGGTGTGTGGTGATCTCTCAGACCAGGGGGAGTGATATAGAATTCGAGTTTTGATATTTTAAGTGGATCAAGGGTCTTTCTCATGACCAGAGTGAATAGGGTGTGTACAAATGACTGGCTTTTCTTTGACTTGTTACTTAAATAGCTATATTTTGATCTTTTTTTCCTCCCTCTTTTGAATGTTTCGTAGAGTCAGAATGTGCTCTTCCAACTCTGGTGGTCTCCCCCCACAACCAGACCCCTGTGGAAGGGATGGCTAACATTGCTCGCTACCTTTGCAGAGAATACATCCCCATTCTCTACGAAGAAACCAAAGGGGGAGCTGAAATAGCTGCTCAAATTGACAGTTGGTTGGATGCTATTAGTACAACACTACTTAAGGGAGGCACCAAGGAGAAAATCTCCGTTGTGCGTCGTTTGAATTCCCAGTTAGGGTCAACCAATTATCTAGTTGGGAGCGATCCGACGTTGGCCGATATCGTAGCATACACTGCCATGTGTATGCAACCTGGAATGAAGTTGGGTGGAAATGTGAAGGAGTGGTTGAAAAGGGTACGAGTAGCAGTGCCAGGGTTATCTGCCATTCCTTGTTCCTATCTAACAAACAATACAAGTTTATAATGACCCAATCCTAGATTTTTAAGAAAAAAGATAATGTTATTATTATTGTTATTGTATAAACTTTTAAAAAATCACATTTGTTTTGATGTTCAATTTGTCAATCTGGTATAACTTTCAATGATTATTATGTGGGTTCATTGAAGCTGTTGGCAATATCATCTTGCCGTAATCTTTGACGTCAATCGGCTAGGCTTACAGATTTTTACCTAATAAGGTTAAATCATAGCAGTGTGTAGTAAAGTCTCTGTTGTTCATGCGCACAAGTACAAGTGGAAGATCAAGAAGCTCTATAACAATACTGTAGGAGGAGCTAGCTGGCCCGCCAGCGCCGCGCCATTCCATGTAATTGCCTAGCAACGCACAAGCGACCACGACCATAATTGCCTTATTTGGGCATAACAGGGTTGTCAAATTAGCTCGACCAATCAGATTCAGCAGCCGTTGTCAGTGCGGTATAAAAATAACCAACAACTTGATACTCTATCAGAATCTCTCTCTTTGTCTCGAGCCCATTTGAGTTTTGTAGGAATTCTTCTCAATCCGCATTCAAAATGTGTGACGATGATGTAGCTGCGTTGGTGGTTGATAATGGATCTGGTATGTGCAAGGCTGGATTCGCTGGAGATGATGCCCCCAGGGCTGTCTTTCCCTCAATCGTTGGACGCCCTCGCCATCAGGGAGTGATGGTTGGCATGGGTCAGAAGGATTCCTACGTAGGAGATGAGGCCCAGAGCAAGAGAGGTATCCTCACCTTGAAGTATCCCATCGAGCACGGAATTGTCACAAACTGGGATGATATGGAAAAGGTTAATTTTATTTTTCAGTGTGATTAGCAGCATGCGAATAGTTGGCTCTTTATTATACATTTTTATTTTTTAAATTTTTACATAATTTATTTTCTGCTTCTCCAATTGCAGATCTGGCATCACACCTTCTACAACGAGTTGCGTGTGGCCCCTGAGGAGCACCCTGTGCTGCTGACTGAGGCTCCCCTCAACCCCAAGGCCAATCGTGAGAAGATGACCCAGATCATGTTCGAGACCTTCAACACCCCAGCCATGTATGTGGCCATCCAGGCTGTGCTCTCCCTGTATGCCTCTGGTCGTACCACTGGTATCGTGTTCGACTCTGGTGATGGTGTGTCTCACACCGTGCCCATCTATGAGGGTTATGCCCTTCCCCATGCCATCCTTCGTCTGGATTTGGCCGGCCGTGACTTGACAGACTACTTGATGAAGATCCTGACCGAACGTGGCTACTCCTTCACCACCACTGCTGAGCGTGAGATCGTACGTGACATCAAGGAGAAGCTGTGCTATGTTGCCCTCGACTTTGAGCAGGAGATGCAGACTGCTGCATCCAGCTCAAGTCTGGAGAAGAGCTACGAGCTCCCTGACGGACAAGTTATCACAATCGGCAACGAGCGTTTCCGATGCCCTGAGGCTCTCTTCCAGCCTAGCTTCTTGGGTATGGAGTCTGCTGGTATCCACGAGACATGCTACAACTCCATCATGAAGTGTGATGTCGACATCCGTAAGGACCTGTACGCCAACACTGTCCTCTCTGGTGGTAGCACAATGTACCCTGGCATCGCCGATCGTATGCAGAAGGAGATCACAGCCTTGGCACCACCCACAATGAAGATCAAGATCATCGCTCCTCCCGAGAGGAAATACTCTGTATGGATCGGTGGCTCCATCCTTGCCTCCCTCTCCACCTTCCAGCAGATGTGGATCTCCAAGCAAGAATACGACGAGTCTGGTCCATCCATCGTCCATCGCAAGTGCTTCTAAGCAGCAGCAACAACAACAAAAAAAACTTAGTATTCGTGTTTTTTTGTTAATCCATCCAAACTGAAATTTATTTCTGATTATGCGTACATTTTATTATAGATTTTTTTTAATTTCATGTATGCTATAGTGCCTTATCCTGTTTGTGTATGCATTTTCAGTTCATCTCAGTATAAAGACAATTAAATTCCCCTGCAGTATCCTTATCTATAGTGATTGAAACCACCCCACGTGGGAGGGAGGATGACAATTGATGTAGCAGTAGTGGTGATTGATAATGGATCTCCTGTGTGCAAGCTTGGCTAGAAACACAACAAAAGTGGGAGGGGGGGCTGGTGGCACATACCATAATACATTATCAACTGTCAAAAAATGGGGGGCTCAGCCCCCCCCACCCCACCCCCAGTATCTCTACCACTGTGGATTTGCTGGAGATGATGCCCCCAGGGCTGTCTTCCCTTCAATTGTTGGAAACCCAGCTCATAATAAGATAGTTGTGACTGAGAAGGATTCCTACGTAGGAGATGAGGCCCATTGCAAGAGAGGTATCCTCACCTTATGGAAAAAGTAATTATAGCCACACCTTCTACAACGAGTGGTGTGTGGCCCCTGAGGAGCACCCTGTGCTGCTGACCAAGGCTCCCCTCAACCCCAAGGCCAATCGTGAGAAGATGACCCAGATCATGTTTGAAACATTATGTTAGGAATGTCTCTGGGGGCGTACTACTGCTCTTGTGCTCGAATCTGCGTAACTTGTGCTCTACCTGTCTATGAAGGCCATCTTCTCCCCCATGCTATAATTCGTCAGGACTTAGCAGCTGTGACTTAACTCACTACTTGATGAAGCTCCCTGCTGATCGTGGCTACTCCTTTGCTACCACTGCAGGACATGAAGTTGTACGTGAGATTAAGGAGAGTCTATGCTACCTGGCTGAAGACTTCAAGCAAGAAATGGCCTCCAGCTCGAATCTAGGAAAGAAGTTCAAAATTGCTGACGACCAGGTGATCACGTTGTTTTCAATGCCCTGAGGCTCTATTCCAGCCTTCTGCCTTTCTGGGAATGGAGTATGAAGGAATCCATGAAATGATTCATAACTCCATTTAATATGAAGTGTGAAATTGACATACATAAGGTCCTGTATGCCAACACTCTCATTTATGGTGGTAGCACTATGTGTCCCGGCATTGCCAATCGTTTGGAGAATGAGATCAAAGCCATAACGCCACCCACAATGTCTGTCCACAGTGTCGCACCTCCAGTGAGGAAATATGGTGCATGGATTGGTGGCTCTATTATTACTTCCTACAGATCCTTCCAATCGATGTGGATCTCCAAGCACAAATATGAGGATTTTGGTTCCTCCATCACTCATCATAACTAGCTAGCTATTAATTTTTTTCTAGCTAGCTAATTGACTTCATACATCCATGTGGCACTATGCACCCATTAATGCATGGGAAACATTAGCTATAGGCTGTAGCTAGCATGTGATGAATCACTCCATCAGTGTTATTATAAGCCTGCCCGAACACACCCCCTTTTGATGTATGATGATGATGAACTTGGATGATACAAATAGCCCAGCAATAGCCATTGATAATGGATCTGCTGTGTGCAAGGCTGGCTTCATTGGAGATGATGCCCCCAGGGCTGTCTTCCCTTCAATCATTGGACAGCCCTGTCAGGGACAGATGGTTGGCATTGATCAGAAGGAATTCTACATTGGAAATGAGGCCCAGAGCAAAAGAGAAACCCTCACTTTGGAGTACCCTGTGGAACATGGTGTTGTAACAGACTGGGACAAAATGGAGAAGGTAACAAGCTCCCCATCAAACATGTATGCTGCAGATACACCTAAAATATCATTATGTTATGGCAAGCAGGAATAAGTTCTAGGCCTTGGCAGATTTTTATGTGCTGCTGAGAATTGTGCATTCTGGGATGGAAGAAATGTATACAACTTAGACTACAACTTCACTGCAAGTAGACAAGTGTAAAATTGAGTACTCTGAGGGCAACTCAGAAGTAATTTTTATAAAGAAGTTATTGAGAAAAATATAGCTAGCTAGCTACATTGAAAAGAAGAACGAAAGGATATATAGTGACAGGAGAATAAAGGAATAAAACAAATCATCTGTCAAGGCTAAACCATACTATATATATATACAGCTATATGTGTTCACACTCCTTTGATACTAAACTTTTTTGTTAATATTCTATCGAACTAGATCTGGCGCCATTGTTTCAATGAGTTGAGCACAACCCCTGAACAACAGCCTGTGCTTCTGATTGAGCCACCCCTCAATCCCAAGAGTAGCCGCGAGAAAACAACTCAATGTATGTTCGAGACCTTAGGTGTCCCAGGCATGTATATTGAGGTGTCCGGAGTGCTTACCCTGATGTACCCAGGGTATCTTTCTCGTACTACTGGAATAGTACTTGAATGTGGTGCTGGTGTGACTTATGCTATGCCGATATATGATTGCCATGCCTTCCCACAAGCTATCATTCGTCAGGACTTTGCTGGCTGTGATTTAACTCAACACTTGATGCAGAACCTGAACAGTCGTGGGTATTCTTTCACCACCACTGCTGAGCGAGAGATTGTGCGAGAGATAAAAGAGAGATTGTGCTATGTTGCCCTTGATTTTCACCAAGAGATTCAAGCTGCTGCTTCTAGCAAAAATCTAGAAGAAAGCTACACAATTTCCAGAGGACAGACGATCACACTGAATGATGAGCGTTTTCAATCCCCTGAGTGTCTATTCCAGCCAAGCCTCTTGGGTGTAGACTGCAAGGGTCTCCATGAGATCGTTTATGACTCCATCATGAAATGTGATGTGGATCTCCGCAGAGACCTTTATGCTAATATAATCCTCTCTGGTGGCAGCACAATGTACCCAGGAATCGCGGCTCGCATGCAGAAGGAGATAGCAGCCCTGGTACCACCCTTAATGAAAATGAAGGTCAAGATCATTGCCTCTCCCGAGAGGAAATACTCTCCATTTTTTGGCTCCAATTACTTTAACTTAGAAAGCTTCAACTACAGGTGGATCTCCAAGCAAGAATATGAAGAATTTGGTCCAAACATCATCCATTGGAGGTGCTCCTCTTACTTATAGTCAGCCCAAACTGAGTCAATCAGACCAACTACAGCGATCTTGAGTAACAACCAGCTATACATTCATAATTAAACCAGTATCATTATAAAACATTTTAAAAACCACAAAATAAAATGAATAATATTGAATTGATTGTTTTAAAAAGTGCCACTAGTATGGAATATTAGTACTCGGGAGAACTGATTAGAGACTGTGAAGTTTCGTGGTAACTCATGGAGGAAGCCACTGAGTTTCTGTCCTCTTCCTGTGCAGTGAATGTGTTGGCGGGGTGGGATTATTATGGTAGCTAAAGTATACTTAATAGTCAATGTTGCAGAGCAACTCACTTCATCAGCAGAACTGTGCTCAGCAGAACTGTGCTCATCTATTTCTTCCCATTCTTGATACAGGGGATATATGAACTTTCTTGATCTACACAAAAAAGCAAAGATGTTTTAAAGACTGTGCTACCAATCCCTCCATTAAAAGCTCCACTGTACCGCTTTAGTTGATATGGATCAAATGGGAAGAAGCAGTCTAGGTAGTTATTCTGTGAGGGAGTACTGTTTATCTGTAGTCCAGGGGCATGGGGGGTGGAGTTTCCCACTGAGGAGAGGACCAGGCGTTTATTTTGCTCCAGAATAGTGTAGCAGAAGGCTATCTCATGATGATTGGCCAAAGAAGCAAACATTTCCACGATTGAAGAGAGACAAATCTTGGAAGGGAAAAGAAGGAAAATGACAAATTTTGAAGAATTCTTCTTCAGGCCTTGAATTAGAGGAGTTCTTACCTTAAGGGGATTCAGACGAGAAGTTATGATCCTTTCGAAATTGAGCTGGCGAAGAAATTCGACTCCTACTATCGATCATCAATACAAGAATAAAATCATCATGAGAAATAGTTCTTAATCCTGACCTCCTTGCATCTCTGTTAGAGACTTGTGCCTGAAGATAAATATGTAGAAGAGAGTTTGGCAGATTGAAAAGAATGGACCATGTAGTAGGATATCCGGCTTCAAATTTTCAGTTGCATTATCCAAATATCTGGAGGGTCAGGGGAAAATTCACTAAAATTACCAAGCCTCACTGAGTTAGTAATGAAGGTTACTTACTCATGAATCCACTGTGTGATGATGGTCAAGCAAAGTTTAATGGTTTCTATGGGAACGAACTTTGACCTAGCAATGTAGCTAGCCATGTAAGCAGCTGAAGTCTGCCGGAGTACTGCTGGCGTATTGGGATCTTGAAACTAATGATAACAATTATTGAACGTAATGATAAAATATAATAATTTGTAATTATACCTTTTCCCACAAAAAATCCAGGAAATAGCCGGGAAAGTTCTGAACAGTGGAGAGGAAAAAATTGCCATCTATATACAGTATCAATACACAGAACTTACTGCATGTAGGCTGGTGATTTTAAAAACTAGAAACTGGACACTGGAACAGGCATGAGTTGGCAATAGGACACGTTCCAGTATCTATAAGTGGAGGGGAACGACACAGACTGATTGTCAATCAGCTCTTCTCTAGAAGCAAGGGATAACACTATTTTACCTTCAGTAGTGAATGGAGCAGGTTTCCAGCAGCATCAACATCGAGTCTACCTGTAATGTGGTTGATCAAAATGTTCACACAAAACAGTTACCAAAACATGAGATCACATAGCTACCATTACGATGACAGATCTTGTGGAAATGTTGGAAACACACTGTCATCATCACATCCAGCTTCTCAGCTACCTCGTTCTTCATCACTTGCTTCTGACTGAAGTGTGCTCCTAGGACCGCCGAGTGTGGCATTGATGTTTCTTTCTCCACACCTTCCAACTCGACATCAAATTGAGTATCTGGGTCATTGTCGTCATCTTCCTCCTCAAGAGAAGGCAATTCAACCTGAACAGCAAAAAAAGTGAGCAATCCAAAAGATGCTAATCATTGCTCTCATAAATCAGCCCTTCCCCCACACCCTACAACTTACATCAATAGCCAACAACTGGTGAATTACAAGTTCCAGGATGTCATCTCTCAGAGTGGGACAGTAGGTACCGATATACAAAACATTCCTTAGAGCCAATTCCTAAGGAGAGGCCAAAAATTGTGGATTTCATACACTGAAAAAGATTTCAAAATTACCTGTATCTCAGTGCCTTTTCCTTTAAATGGATAATTCTTGCATAAGAGAGGCAAGAGAATGGATGGTGCTATGGGAATCAGGTTCAATATGGCCTCAATGGCTCTGTGGATGTTTTTGAGTACAGACTCTCCCCCATTCCCAGTGCCATCGACCAGGGGGACCCAGAGGTGATGCGTCAGACTAGTTAGAATAGTGCGAAGAAAATACGTCTGGGCCGAGACAAGACTCGTCAGGTACTCAATGTAGAGGTCTACCATTTCCTGATCCTTATCGTACCAAACCAGTTTCTATGACATGATTAGAGTAATGGATGGTCTGATTTCACTCTAACTTCAGAGTTATCTTAAGTTAGGAGCTGCACAGGTCTGACTGCATTTGCTTACCAGTGTGGAGCCAACGAGATGGTCATGGTTTTTGCTGAAGTCAGAGACACACAGACAAAGAGCCTGGAGCCAACGCTTCATGGCAACTGGCTTCATCTGAGCAATTGATAAGTGTTCTATGATGGCATAGTAATTAGTAGTCTGTCCCTGGAAAGGTAAGTAAATGCCCTTGATCACTAAATCAGATGGAAGAACTCACTCACCATCTTTTCCTCTTCCAGGGCATCAATCACCATCTTGGCGAGGATCAAATGACCTCTGATGGATCCTTTAACTCCTTTGGCCACTTCAGTTTCCTTCTGGTCGCATGACATGGCGTCCTTCCTCAAAAGAGCCATATGATTCAACACGTGTCTATTGAAATGGGCGGAGCCTCCCTCTCGACCTTTGACCTGATCTAGGAGAGGATATGTCGACTGTTGTCAGAAGATTATCATCTCCCAATTCCTATTGCTCTCTATGGAGGCTACATGGAGTGAGCAGGATGGGGCACTATTATTCCACTCCTCTGTACAGACCAATGAACAAATATCAGGGAAGAGAGCCGCCTTCGTGGAAGAAAAATGGAAGCATATCATACACTCCTACATCTTTCCACCAGAACTCAATGACCAGAGGGTATTTCAGACACGCTTGGCCATCATTTATCACCACTGGGATTCCTCACCATGGAATTGGTCTCAAAGGGTCGACAAATCTTAATCATTCCAAGTTCAAAAAATTCTCTTCCACCAATCAACAAAATGATTTCGATAGGAGAGGGTCACCTCGATGGAAATCTGCTAATAGGAATACAGCAATGTATATGGTTGCTGTAGCAATTGTAGTGACTGGGTTGTCATATGCAGCTGTTCCCCTTTACCGGATTTTCTGTCAAGCCTCGGGTTATGGGGGAACAGTTATAAAGACCGAAGCCAGTGAGAAGGTGGAAAAGATGGAACCGATAAGAGAGAGAGAACTCACCATAAAGTATGTGCAACCACCAGACAGCTCTCTAAGAGTAAGAAAAAAAAAATCCTTGTCCCAAAAACACTTTTTTAAGAAGTTCCATTTAGTACAGTGGAATCTCCAATAAAGGATACACTGAAAGAGGACAAAGAATAATAACCTCCAACTTCTCTACAAAGGATAAAAGGGTGGATTCCCGAGTATGTCCATCATTCGGAGGTTTCACTGTATTGAGTTTGTCGCAATGAGAAAAGTTGATGGTTTTGATGTATATACTTACAGTGATATATGCAATATTGTGCAGATTTAATGCAGACACCAGTTCAGCCATGCTCTGGCACTTCAAGCCCCACCAACGTCAAATCAAGCTGGTGCCAGGAGAAACTGCCCTGGCTTTCTACACAGCGTCCAATCCAACGGATAGACCTGTGACAGGTATCGCTACTTACAATGTGATTCCTTTTGAGGCTGGACTCTACTTTCACAAGATCCAGTGTTTCTGCTTTGAAGAGCAGCGACTAAATCCCCATGAACAGGTAATGTATAGGGTAAATACACCTCTCATGCCTATTACAAAATATTCTTTCATCTGCTATCTAGTACTGATAATTGATGTCATATCTTTCTCTTTGCAGGTTGACATGCCAGTATTTTTCTACATTGACCCAGACATTGATGATGACCCTGCCATGGCTAAAGTTGATACTATCACTCTCTCCTACACCTTTTTTGAATCTAAAGAAGGCATGGAATTACCACAACCTCTTACTGCTGCAGCCTGATTGCAGTTTTACATTTCTGATGCAATTTATTTTTTTTCCTGCAAAAAATTTATTTTTGGCGCTAAAATCATTGTGATTGGGGTGTGGTTTCAGTGTTATATGCATATGACATCATTTGCCACAACGGCTAGCTAGCCGGCCAGATTTTCTTGCTGTTTTTAGCTTTTAAAGTTATCCTCAGAAGCTATCGGTTATTTCAATACGCAGAGAAAGAGAGTTGATACAGAACTACATTTATTTTAGGATTCAGTTGTTTTTAAAGAACTATAAAATTCACTGAAGACTATCTAAAGGTGAGCATTAATTAGAGTTTCACAGCTTTCTTTTGAGAAAACAAATAGTTACTTTTGGTTGTGTCTATAAAGGAACAAAGAAC
Source organism: Crambe crambe (assembly GCA_963924555.1). Lineage (NCBI taxonomy): Eukaryota > Metazoa > Porifera > Demospongiae > Poecilosclerida > Crambeidae > Crambe > Crambe crambe. The sequence continues at coordinate 1,118,750 of OZ004594.1, read as the reverse complement.
GTGGTTATAGCCAATTAGTGGAGACTTGAGGACCTCTTACCCCTGTATAAGCTATCTGGGTAGCTGGACTTGTGTCACAAGCACAGTATGGTAGATATAACTAGTATGCAGATATAGGTAGTGTTCAAAGCTATGGTATGGGCTGCACACATTACAAGAAATGTTATGTATGTGTAAGAAGGAGTTTAATTTGTATTGAACGCCACGATTTTCTAAGCATCACCTAGATAAAGACACTTTGGGACCAGAAAAAGGTATCCTGATGAGAGAAATACCATTATAGCAGGGGTGAATTAATACACATTGCAATCCAGATAGAAGGGGTTTTTGCATATGTTACTGAGGTTTCTGTTTTACCCACAAAATAATATCAGTGCTATTATTTATAATAGGTCGAAGTAATAACACTCAAACCAGAGTCATCACGACTCGACTCCCTCATCTCACAATCCTGTGAGAAATAGGACCACCAAAGTAAGACTATATCATTCATAATGGCACAACAACAACAACAACAACAACAACAACAAGGTGTTGCTGGATACGTTTCTTACTCTGGATCTGAGCTCCACCTAGCATGTGCCGAAGGTGACTTGAACAAGGTCGAACAGCTTCTTTCCGATAAGAATTACAGCAATGAGTACATAAACAAACTTGTATACGACGATTGTTTCCAGTCTGATATCTGCCCCTTGCATTTAGCCGTTGAAGGAGGGTTTGTGGAAATTTGCAAGTTACTTCTCCAAAATCAAGCCAGTACTTCTATTAAAGATGGAGAAGGGTATATGCCCTTACATATTGCATGTAATATTGGAAGTGTGGAAATTCTACAGCTGCTTTTGGAGTATGGAGCTGATCCAGAGACCGTTCATCAAAAATCCGGTGGCACTTCCCTCCAAGAAGCAGTTTGTAGCGGGTCTCTTGAGATGGTGGAGATCCTTTTGAAGCACATAAAGTCCAACGATTTCATCAACTTGAAAGACAAGAAAGGTTGGTCTCCATTACACTTTGCTTGTCATTATGGCCACACTATGATTGCCAAGTGTCTTATAGACAATGGTGCCAAAATTAATGATAAGATCAAAATTGGCCGGACAGCACTCCACCTGGCAGCTTTCGAAGGGTTTGTGGACTGCACCAAAGTTTTACTGGAGTTGAATGCTGATGTCAATGTCCAAGATGAAGAAGGGTGGTCTGCTATCATTCTGGCCTCACAAGAGGGTCATCCAGATGTGGTCAAGGCTATTTGTGAGTACGGGCCTGATCTCAAGCTGACGAGTAAAACTGGGCGAAATGCAATCCATGCTGCTTGCTTTCATGGTCACATCAAATGTATCAAGACTGTTCTCGAAGGATTCAATGGTTCAGCTCAAGAATTGATACTAGCTCAAGACAAAGATGGCTGGACTCCTCTTCACCTGGCGTCACAGGAAGGTCACCTCGACATTGTCACTTACCTCATAAATAGTAAATATGACCTTGATGTCAATCCCCGAGCCAATAATGGCCGGACCCCTCTACACAATGCTGTGCTGAAGGGAAGATTTAATGTGGCAAGTCGCTTGCTAGAAAGAGGGGCCAATGTCCACCAGCGTGATTCCAAACACTGGAGCCCTCTTCACGTTGCATGCCAGCATGGTTATAAGGATATTGCACAACTCCTTCTCAATAATGGAGCTAACATCGATGACACCATTGACAGTGGGCGAAACAGTCTCCATTTGGCAGCTTTTGAAGGGCATACAGAAGTTGCCGACTTTCTGCTGTCGAAAAAGATCAATTTTCGTCTTCAAGATAAAGACGATTGGAGCCCCTTGCATTTAGCGGTGCAAGAAGGTCATGAGAGTATCGTGCAGCTCTTACTGAAAATGCCTGGAATCGAAGTCAATGTGTGTGCAAAGAATAAAAGAATCCCCCTCCACTCTTCTTGCTATCACGGTAGATTTCGAATCGCAAAAATGCTGCTTGATATGAATTCTGACTTCACAATCAGAGATGAAAAGGGTTGGACACCTCTTCATCTTTGTGCTCAGGAAGGGCACTTGGAGATAGTGAAAGAACTCCTTCAACGTGGAGCAATGGTCAACACACAGGCTGAAAATCACAGAGCACCAATTCATTTAGCTTGCATGAAGGGCCAGAAGGAAGTTGTCGAACTTCTCCTCAATCACGGTGCAGATATCGACATGAAAGACACAAGAGAGTGGACCCCTCTCTGCATTGCTTGCCACCACAACCACAGAGAGGTGGGAGAATTCCTCATCAGTAAAGGGGCTACCGTTAATTCCAGGATAGGTGGTGGACGTAATCCACTTCACTTGGCAGCTTTCAACGGTTTTGCTTCCATTTGTACCCTCCTCCTTGAGAACGGGATTGAGATGAATGCAAAAGATAGTGAAGGCTGGACTGCTCTTCACTTAGCGGCACAAGAAGGCTCTCTGGAAGCAGTCAAGCTCCTAGTAGAGAGTGGAGCTGATGTTTTGGCAACTTCCAATAGTGGGAGGAAGCCCCTTCATATGTGTGCATCTTCCGGTCACACGAAAATAGTGGAATACCTCATCTCCCAGGGTTCTGAGATCAATATGGCGGACGGAAAGCAGTGGACACCTCTCCACTCTGCTTGCAACAAGGGCCACTTGGAGACAGCCAAGCTTCTATTGAGCAATGGGGCCAATATCGATGCTGTGATTCAAATGGGTCGTAATGCCCTCCACCTCTGTGCCTTCAACGGGCACTTGCATGTGGCTTCTTATCTGATTGATAGAGGAATCAATATTCATTTGAAGGATAAAGATGGGTGGACAGCCCTTCATCTTGCAGCACAAGAAGGACACATCAGCATCGTCGATATTCTCTTGACAAAGGGTGCAGATGCTTCAATCCAAGCTAACAACCTTCGCATCCCCCTCCATCTAGCTGCAATGCATGGGCATGCAGAGATAGTAGCACTGCTGTTGATGCATTGTCCTCAAGCTGATGCTCTCGATTGTAAACTATGGACCCCCCTTCATTCAGCATGCAATAAATGCCAAACTGAAGCTGTCAAAGTATTGATTGAAAATGGAGCTGATATTCATAGAACTATTGACACCGGGAGGAATTGCATCCATTTAGCTGCTTTCAATGGTGGGACGGAGGTGTGTAAGATCTTGCTAGAACATGGCTGTGAATTGCTTTCCCAGGATAAAGATGGCTGGTCCTCTCTGCACCTTGCAGCTCAAGAGGGTCACACAGGAACTGTGCAGTTGTTCATCGATATGGAAGCTGATGTGGAAGTCAGGTCCAATGATGGCAGAACACCGCTTCATCTAGCATGCCTGAAAGGTCGCACAGAGGTCGTGCAGTTGCTCATTTCAGCGGGAGCTGAATGCGATGTGGTGGATAACAGCAGTTGGTCTCCTCTCATTGATGCAAGCAATGGAGGTTATCTCGAGTTAGTGAAAATACTGCTCAATCATAGGGTTCGGATTAACATCCAAACAAATGGAAAGTTAGAAACGGCACTCCATCATGCCATTTACAATAACCATGCCGAAGTGGGGATGTATCTCATCGACAGAAATGCTGATTGCTCGATTCAAGATTCAAAGGGGTATTCACCGTTTCACGTTGCTGTTGAAAGCGGCCATTTAAAGCTTGTTCAGCACATGGTTCAGATTGGTGGTGTCTCGATTTATACACAGACTAGGTCAGGTTCCAGCCCTCTGAAGCTAGCCTGTGCTGCTGGCCACTTGGAAGTAGTGGCATACCTACTTCACAAAGGTGCTGTACTGAACAATATGATCGAAGATGGTCAAGCTGCTCTGGAGATTGCTCGTAACAAAGGTCATAATGAAATTGTCTGTCTATTGATAAATTCTGGATGTTTAGATGGATGGTATGTAGGTTGAATTTGTGTATTGTGGTATTATTATCCTCTTTGTCTGTGGTCATGTATTTTATCTATGGCATGTGGCTACGAATTATTATGCTGATTCTGCTGCATTAGTTTTTATAATTATTATGACTTTTTAGCTATGGGATTATTGTTATTACCATTCTTTATTGTTATTTCATTGCTGATAATTTTCCTGTCACTTGGTAATAATAATTGCTATAAAAAACTGCAAATCATCGTTATCAGATCAGATAATGCTGTATGATATTTATAGCTAAGATTAGACAATTAGGCCTGGAGCAGCGTCCTCAGCCCTCAATTCCTGGCGTTTCTGTTGAAGCTCTGCAGAGGTACAGTATTCCTGCCAGAGGACCCTGAGTCTATCTACATGTACTCCATTCAGTCCTGCCAATGATTATAATTCATCTCTGTACTTACTATAACTGGCCACGAGACATTTTTCTACTCAAAAGGGATTATGATGCTTTTAGATATCCTTTGATAATTCCTACTTGTTGTGTATCCAGATCTAAGATCAATATCTCTGCATATCTGGAGGTGGTATTGTCAACCTCTACCTCATACATAAAAGGTCACAGTAACTTTAACTCATGGAGGGATTTCGAGTCATCGAGATACGCATGGAAGACATTTATGGTCTTGGATTCATGTCACAGTGATAGGAATAGAACACACACCTACAATATTAGATCTGAGGACTATTATTACTTAGCCATTGACTATCCCATTGATAGTGTAGTGGAGGTCCAAAAGGTTCAGTCACACCCGTTACTTGTTCCTCAATGAGTCTGTAGTTGATTCCTGTACCTTAGGCCATCACTAATAAATCATTGGTTTGGTGTCCTCCTACCTACCCATTTTTTGACAAATAATAAAATTTAATTTAAACTACTGAGCATGCCCAGTACAAAAAGTGGTGTGGTTCCAAGCTTCCAAAGAACACTCGTCTGAATTTGCGTCAATTTTTAAAAAGATTCTGTACTTTTTCTGTGAGTGATAGTGTTAGCTACCTCTATAATGATTGTGCATGATTTTATTTAAAGCAGCAAAAGGCTACATGCACCTGCTAAATGTGTTTTTTTCTCATTCTAAGTACCGGCATTATTTATGGCTAGTATTTTAAATTTTATTGTTAAATTAAATATTTTCCTACCTACCTACTCTAATTTGAAGTCTGTGTAGGACACCAAACCAACAATTTATTAGTGATGGCCTTACGAGACTCCACACATTGCTCAATTGGATTCCCACTCTCTGGATCTGGAAACACAGCTCTGTTAACTGTCCAACCTGCCAGTGATCATACGATAGACTGGTCTAGCAATGTACCCCTGAATATCAGCTGTTGCCCTCGAATCTGGGTGTATGTCATCACATCTCTAGCAGGTGTGCTTGGTCTTGTGAGTATCATCATTCCAATCATTTACTTCCGAAAAGGTCAAACATCTGTCTCCACTACTAGCACTGCTGATGATGGAAGCAACTACCCTCCACCTCTAGCTCTCCCAACAACACCAGCTGTTTATATTATTCATAGCTACGCATGCGCAATGCGATTTTGTTAAAAATAGATCCAGTCTATATAATAGTTAGATAACGAGACCAAGGGATCTACGGTCTATTTAGAAACCTGAGAGCCCTGGGCTGTAGCGTCCCGAGCGCAGCGAGGGCACTACTAAGGGCCCGAAGGTTTCTAAACAGACCGTAGATCCCGTTGGTCGAGGTGTCTAACTTATTTAGACTATAGCCAATCACTGGAGTTGTTTAACTTACTTCAACACGCACTTGGAAACAATAACCATGGTTTTTAAATGCAACAAACACGAATCAGAGCGCACCTAGAAACAATAACCGTGGCCACCGCGCGCGCGCGATGCGTTGCTAGAATTGGACCAATTGGAATGACCATCTTTACCGGGTTTACCTAGGGCAAGTGAATTCCGTGATTCTAAGTGCCATAATAAGGCGTGATTCTAAGTGAATGGAATTCACCAAATGGACCAATCAGATTCCTTGATTGTGACTAGCTATAGTCTAAACGTAATTTGATTCATAGCTATATCTATCACGAGTTCTATGGGTTTTTTTTTATAACAAGCAAGTTTGGGACCTTTAGCGTAAAGAAAGAGAACAATGCCACACGGTACAGGGAGCCACGGCCATTTTGGAGGAGGTGGAGGTCATTTTGGAGGACATCACCATTTCGGAGGACACCACCATCACCACCGTCATACTCAGTTTGTTCCCTTTTTCTACAGCGGTCCTTACGGGTCAGTACTGTCCAAGTATATAGCTAGCTTGCTAGACTAAATGCGGACCAATATTTTGGCCTGTGGTAAGTGTGAGGTGGCAAGTGTGAGCAATTTTTAAATTTCTACAGGTACAGGCGTCGTCCTTTCTCTGTGGCCATTGGGAGTATCGTATTTTCTGTTTTCGTTGTGGTTGCAGTTGTCATTGCTCTGCGATATACAGTGGCAAGTGACTACACCAGTGATGATAATCTTGAGTATGCCCCCAGGGACACACGAGTGATCCCTTTCGTCAGCACCTTCTGCCAAACGATGAGTCTTAGTTACCAACTATATACTTATGGTTACAATCCGTCTCTCTACCTGCTGAGTTCTCCTCCAAAATTGACAGCTCACGACACGTTTTCCTATTCGAAAGACCTTACAATGAATTATGTCGATGATTTTGATTACAATTACTACTATCTATATCCAGGATCAGGGATCAATATTTCAGCTTGCTTATCTGACGATAGCTATTCCACTGTTTATTTCTACATCATCAAAGGTCATAAGAATTTCAAATCATGGAAGAAGTACGAGTCATCACGTTACTCGTGGAAAAAAGTTTTCATCTCGGACAAGTGTAGCAGTGCTCGCAACAAAACATACTCTTACGATATCAAATCTGAAGACCATTACTTCTTGGCATTTGACTACCCTACTACTGGTGTGGTGAAAATGAAAGCATCTTTCAATCGCACTGGTTACTCGTTCTCCAATGAGTCTGTAGTTGATTCTTGTACCTTACAAGACTATGGCACACCTTGTTCAGTTGGAATCCCACTCTCTGGATCTGGTAAGAGAGTTTTGTTAACTGTCCAACCTGCCCCTGATTATGTGATAAACTGGTCCGACGATGAAATTTCCCTGGACACCAACTGCTCACCTCGAATATGGACGTATGTCGTCATATCTGTGTCAGGTGTGGTCGGTCTTTTGGCCATCGTTACTGTTCTAGTCTGTTGCATTTGTATCTGTATCCGGAAGAAACAGAAGAGTCATGCCTCTAACACCACCGCTGAGATCAACCCTGCAGCTGAAACCGTTAGTGCACCACTGCTGGCCAACCAGCCCCCTCCACCCACCAACCCTGACTATCACCAAATTGGGGGATACGGAACTGGCAATTATGAAGCACCCCCCAAATATAACTCTTGAGATTGAGTGTCCTTTGCAGTTTTATCCCTATTAAATAGCTATAATACATGGACTCTGTTAACTTATTAATTTTTTTATAGTAGCTAATTTGATATTGTGAGGTATTGTGAAAGGTTATTTTTGCAGGTCCCTTTTTTTTTTTTCTCCCAATGTGATTTGAGGCACACAAGACTAGATTATATATCGTTACAAGATAGAGGCATCTGTATTAGCTAGCATGATTACACACTCTAAATTGAAAGTGTATCTAAGGAAACACTACAATTCCTTTGGCATGAAGTACACACTTTCATGAATTGCTAATACTGGCTACATGAGTGGAGGGTAAGTCTCACTGGTCAGGAGACACAACTTTCATGCTTCTTCTTCCAAAGCAAACTTGAAGAACAGAAGGAGGATTAAAAGGACAAACACACATACTACAAACACTATGACATATGTCCATATCCGAGGAGAGCAGTTAATGTCCAGGGAAATGCCATCGTCGGACCAGTCTATCACATGACCAGGGGCAGGTTGGACAGTTAACAGAGCTGTGTTACCAGATTCAGAGAGTGGGATTCCAATTGAGCAATGTGTGGAGTCTCGTAAGGTACAAGAATCAAGTACAGATTCGTTGGAGAATGAGTAACGAGTGCAATTGAAATCTGTTTGGATCTTCACCACACCAGAAATAGGAAAATCAAACACTAAGAAGTAATAGTCTTCAGATTTGATATCGTAAGTGTATGTTTTGTTGCGAGCACTGCTGCACTTATCCGAGATGATGATTTTTCCCCATGTGTGCATTGATGATGACTCGTACTTCGTCCACGATTTGAAATTCTTATGACCTTTGATGATGTAGAAAATAACACCAGAAGAGCTATCATCAGATAAGCAAGCTGAAACATTGATCCTTGATCCTGGATATAGATAGTAGTAATTGAAATCAAAATCATCGACAGAATTGACTGTAAGGTCTTTTGAATAGGCAAATGTGTCGTGAGCTATCAATTTTGGAGGAGAACTCAGCAGGTAGAGAGATGGATTGTAATCATGGGAGTTAGTTGGGGAGGTAATACTCAGTCTTTGACAGAACGTTCTAGTGAAAGGGATCACTCGTGTGTCCCTGGGAGCATACTCAAGGTCTGTGGCTTTGTAGCGCAGAGCAAGGATGACTGATATCCCCAAAACAGCAGAAAATATTACACTCCAGAAGACCATGGAGAAAGAGAGAGGACGATGCTCATACCTGAGAAAATGTTACAATCATATTAATATAATCAGGAAGAGTATAGCCTTGTAGTATTAAATTGAACTGATCTAACTACAATAGGCCTATAGGTTGATAAACAGTGGGTCATGGTCACAATTAAGTTTTGTGTTGAGACGAACTGAGTATGGCGATGATGGCGGTGGTGTGATCTTCCGAAATGGCGGCGGCGTCCTCCAAAGCTTCCTCGTCCCCCTCCATGTCTTCCTGTTCCGTGTGGCATTATCCGTTATGTGAATAATAATCGCGTGGGTGGGGCTGGTTGCATCATGTTCTGCGCATGTCCCATGTAAGGGTATATTTATAGCCCAAAGAATTCTTTAGCTAATATCACAGCGATTGAGTAAAAATGCCCGAGGAAGAAGAGTTTCTCCACCATCGCTTTTATTTTGGCGGACATCACAGTGGGCGTTTATATAGGTGAGAGACGCAGAGCTGTAGGCCGGTTATGCTTGCTATTAAACCAATATTATGTTTTGCAGACGTCATCCCTTTTGCTTCACTTTTGGAATACTAGTGTTGCTTATAATTGTGATTGCTTCAGTTACAATTTGCCTCCACCTTGCGACATCAAAAAATAGCTCTGATGAAGATGATGACAACAATGGACTTCAATATGGACCAACCGATACCCGAATTGTGCCTTTCTCCAACACCTTCTGCAAAAATTTAAACCTCTCGGCCAATAAACATCATTACGATTACAATTCATCACTCTATCTATTGAGGTCTCCTCCCAACCTCACAGGACATGAGATATTTTCGTTTTCGAAGCAACAATTTTTTTACGCATATTACTATTGGTGGTATCGCTTTTTCATGCACCCGGGATCACATTTTACAGTATCAGCCTGTTATATGGAATTCAACAGTAACGTAAATTTCTATCTGATCAAAGGGAGAAGGAATTTCAAGAACTGGAAAGCTGCAGCTATGAATCCACCAAATACAAAAAGGCAGTTCAAAGTTGTGGATTTATGTAGTAATGGAACCAATACGACTCGTTCTTTCAAAATCCACTCTAAAGACGATTATTTTCTGATCTTTTTCTTCAACCTTCAGGCCAACTTGAATACTCATTGGACTTTCTATCGCACACATTACGAGTTTTCCAATAGCTCTGTTATTGAGTCCTGCACTTTACTGCCTTCATCTAATAATTCCTTGCTCTCCTGCTCGGTTGGAGTCCCTTTGTCCACAGGTAACACAGCGTTACTCACCGTCAAGCCTGCTCCCAGCACGACCATAGACTGGTCTTCACTGGACGGTACCCACGATGTAATAACATTAGACACCGATTGTTTCCCTCGGATTTGGATGTATGTTGTCATTGCTTCGGCTGCTCTGATTGGTTTCCTACTGATTATAACTGGCCTGACCTTGTTGGTACACGTGTGCTTAGGGAAGGATAAGAGAGCCAATACACAGGCCTCCAATGATACCTCAAGTGCTCAACTGTTGGTTGATCCCTCCGACTACAAGTCAGAACAAATTTATGCAGGTGGTTTCGAAGCACCTCCAAAGTATGACGAATCTTAAACAGTGTAACAGAGTCTAAGAGTCTTGCATACAATAGTTAAGTCCTTTAATAAGACACATGACTTCTGTAGGCTAATTATTACTGTAATTAAGTCACATGACTGCTGTAATTAAGTCACATGACTGCTGTAATTAAGTCACATGACTGCTGTAATTAAGTAATCACTATGGATATGCATATTGTCATGATACAATTTAATAATCACACAAAAAAAATTTTTTTTCCCTATAAATTACTCCACATTCCTTTGGATCCATATGGAGAACCTTCACTCAGATCCACGTTGGTTCCAAATATGATGTGTTCGGAGTGGCCCTCTGTCCCATCTAGGTTAGGAACTGGTCCCTGGGAGGCTGACTCTTGATATAACAACAAAGAAAGGGGGAAAGATTTCTCAATGAACAGGATCCATATGATAACTGAGCATGGGTTATCCCAAGTGTCTCAGGGGGGTAAAGTCTATTTGCATTCACTTGAGGGATCATTCGTTTATATCTGCTCTAAGCTCTTGATCAACCCTCTATGAGCTGGTTTGAAATTTGAAAATTGGTGAAAGTTCTAGCAGTTGTAAGTGAAATGTAGCTAAAAATGAAATACTATACTTAACTAACTGCTGCACTGTTACTAGGAAGAACACCAGTTTCTATGTAGTGACAAACCACTTGGCAGGTAAATCTGATTTATCACTACACCTTTACATCTGTACACAGAGTGACAGTAAGTCGTCAACAATCTGATTGGTCAGAATAAGTATCCCACTTTCCATATATAGAGAAACAGAGCACTCCGAAACACAAAGTACCTTTTAATAGATATCTTTTGAGAAAGGCGTGGCAGATCTCCATGTTGATCTGATGAGCTCTAGCACTGTCCAAGTCGGATTCTTTGAGTCCAAAACGCATCAAAGTCTTGGGTGCCACAAAAGGGAGATCACACTGATTGAAATGATTTGTACCCCTGCAATAAAATCTACAGTAGAATTTTGTCTCTCTCTCTCTCTCTCTCTCTCTCTCAGAATTAGACATCTCTATTAGTGTGTACACTGTATACTGTTTTTATGGCTGAAAGTTTGATTTTCACCCTTTCCTCCTCCCTTATGTTTACTCAACCACATAAGCATAAGCTCTGAGAGTGTGGTCGAGAGTAAACATAAGGGAGGAAGATCTCGAGACTCTCTCTCTCTCTCTCTCTGAGTCTCAAAATTAACCACTTTATACATCTCTAATAGTTAGTATCCTGTTTATATTCTTATGGCTAACACTGATTCTCACCTTAGCCCTAGGTTCTCTTACTTTAATGTTAGGACTCTGCATGGTGTCCTGCCACTGGCATCGGGTGTCTTGGTTAGGGAGAGCATCCTCAGTACATTGAGTTTCCACTGGAAGCTATGACTGTTGATGAAGTAGAGAGGTTGGGATACCGTCCAAGGTCCATCCTTGTAGAATTCAGTGTGGAGAGGATACATCCAGCAATCCATAGCCAAACCACACCTGCACGAGAGGCACCATTATGGTCATGTGACTGGATACACTATAGTGGTCATGTGAGAAGCATGTGACTGACAGAATAAAATGTGAGATATAATGTGACTGGATGCACTAAACAGAATAATCATGTATTGTCGCATGTGACTGTCATGTGAGATGCATGTGTAGAATTCAAATAGTCATATGAGAAGCATGTGACTATGGAGTAGAGTAATTAATTGAGAACCATGTGATGTACTGTGGATGATATACACCACAGTAGAGTAAATGTGATCATGTGATAAGCATGTGATAGTATGTTTATTGTTGCATGCCAGCTGTGACTCACTTGAATCGTGGATCCTCTGAGAGAGTTAGAACTGTAGTTCCACCTCCAAACGAGTGGCCCATTAAACCAGCTTTATCAGTATCCAGGCGACCTTTGAACTGTCCAAAGTCGTAACTGCCTCCCATCATGTTTCTGATAGTCTCCCCTTTGTTCAACAAGCACAGAATATCCAAGGATCTCTTCACATCATCCACACGCACTTTTACCTGTGCAATATAAAAGCAATTCATGGTGTTCTACACACGAACTAATTTTGGAATCATGAATTTTGGAACCAAATGTCCTAAATATGATCAAATGTTGTAACCAAACCATGAATTTTGGAACCAGGCGGCAGGCTTACTTGCTGGTTTCTTATTGGAAATTCTTTCTCTGATTCTTTGAGGTGGTAGAACTTGATCCAGTCATCCTGCAGCTCGCCACTTTCCCCACCTGGTCTGGGCACTCTCCGCAAAGATGCACAAGCTGATCCGTCTCTATAATACAAATAGAAACATTGATAGGCAGGTTAACTCCAGGTAGCAATAACCCTGTATAAATGGGTTAACTCCAGGTAGCAGTAACCCTGTATAAATGGGTTAACTGCAAGTAGATTGCATTGTTTCGTTATTGTTGTTTTTTATGTCAAACTATAGCTGGTACTCACCTGTGTTCCACACATGCTACAATGTAACCATGGGAAGCCAAGTCACATGCAAATCCACTATTACATGTCCGCATTCCCCCCAGGCCATGGGAAAATACCACAACTGGAAAAGTGGGAGGAGCTCCAGCAGACTCTGCATACAGCTAGTAACTGACAATTTCCTATATAGTTCCAAACATACCTGTTTCATTGCCACATATGATAGGAGCTCCCTCTAATGATGGCATATGAGGAGCTACAAGAGTGAATGTTTTGTCTGAGCAATTCTCATGAAACTAGACCTTATTACTTACACGCTATTTTAGACAGATCTCCTCTAAACTCTCTTTTTTCGAATTCAAAGTATCCCTGGATGTATCTTACATGAGGGTACCATGGGCTGTAAGGGTAGCCTGCCTCTGGTGTGGCATCTGTGGGGTAGTGGAGACGAAGGAGCAGACCTCCTTTATCATCTCCCTCCAGCTGGTGCATCAGGTCCACACAACCAACTCTGTACTGCCCCGAGGGAGCAGGGATTCCTGGACCTCTGGCCTGGCCACTGATTTTCCAGCCTTCTAAGTTTACTGCCATTCTGAGAATTCTCCCTGTCATAGTCGAGGTCATAAGTCAATGGGAATTCAGGGGCGTGGCTAATTTAGTGACAACTATATAGGTATAATGGTCGGTAGGCCCGGAGCAGCTTATAGGCCGGCTGTGAGGGTGGTGTCGGTTCTCTGTGCTCTAGGAGTCATCTTTATCTACAGCTCAATCCGCAAAGAGCCTGCTGGAACCGATCAGCAGAAGAACCATGGAGGCAAGATCATGATGGTTACTGCCTCTAGTTACAGTTCTCAATCTGCGAATGCTACATCACTCCTTCTCACTGGTAAGCAACGTCACCTGCTGTCTTATAATCTCGGAGATGCTGATGACAATGGTGGCAGTGATGGTGATGATGATGACAATTGTTCCCAACCAAGGATCTCCCATCCCGGTTATAACGACAGCTGTGACTTTGTCCTTGATCAGTGCGAAGGAGTAGCCCAGCTCTTTGACTACCTCAAGCTTGTCTTGTGCAACTTATCTAATGTACAGGTATGTATTAACTATTAAAGCACAGTAGGTCTGGATCATAAGAATCTCCAATGTGTGATGATTTCTCCTCTTCAGTGGTTGGGGTATGTGATATTAACCCTCTGGCTCCTCTACCTCATCTCATTGCTTGCTACCACGGTAAGCCATCATCCAAGTTCAGAGTCATATCTAGTTATAAGAACTCGTTCTCCCCCAACGATTGACTTTCATCGTAAATTGATTATTTGAGAGTTAATTGTGGGAATTTACAATTCATAGCAGCAGGCTGTTGGATATTGGCTCATCCTTTTCAGTGGTTTGAGAGATTTCTAAATTATCCATCAACTGCTCCTCCACACATGCAGGCTGACAATTTCTTTGTACCCCCTCTGAACCTTCTCTCGGAAAAGCTCCGCCTCTCTCCCAGCATTGCTGGCATCACTTTGCTGGCGCTGGGAAATGGAGCACCAGATGTCTTTACTGCTTATGCCGGTCTCAAACAAGATGACATGCAACTTGTTTTAGGGTAAGATGATAATGTTAGCTAAATGCTCCATTGTTTTGATAACAGTGTGTAATGTTTTGCAGTGCACTAATAGGAGCGTCCATTTTCATTTCAACTGTTGTTCTTGGGACCATAATCATCGTAGTCAATGTCCAGTCCAAAGACATAGGTCAGTTTTAAGGCCAGTGTTAATGATATTCATGTTTCTGGTCAACCGCCCGCATTGGAAAATTGGCACCGCTCCAGAAGCCATTATTGTATTATTTATACAGCTAGACTCTGCTGAGTAGCTGCAGCTTGTACTTGTGATGATTTTGTGGCTAGAAAATGGACATTTTTGACATTGATAATAATGGTATAATGGATAATAACTACCGCCCGCCCGCATGATTGTGAGGAAAAATCCTGACCAGAAACATGAACGTCATTAACACTGGCCTAATCTGACATAGTAAACCCTTTACCATATTTGCATGAGCTAGGTTAGCTATACCAGACTAAGTCAGTTTTAGATATTAGCAGTGAGCTGATTTCAACTTTCCAGATAAGATCGACTTCTTTCGAGATGTGGTTGCGTACATTTTGGTGGTGGGATTGGTAGTTGGAGTGGCATTCGATGGACGTGTAAGTGACGTCCCAGACCACACCTATCATGGTGCCACACCTCTTTAATTCTCTCTCCCCCTCTCTCCTCAGGTGATGCTATTCGAAGCTGTTGGGTTCCTCCTCTTCTATATACTCTACATAGTTGTCGTGGTACTTATCGGTTTCCTCAGAGTGAGTCCCTGTAATTAGCGTGAAATCCTGCCCGTTTATTGCTCATTCTTGTTAGGGCCTGTATAAAAAGTGGAAGGAGAAGAAAGCTCAGTCCTCTGAAAAAACACCTCTTCTTGACTCTTCTATTCAAACCAAACCCACAATGGAAGAAAGAAATCTAATAAGTAATGATCGTAATGTGCTTGCGACTATTGACTAGTTCTTGTTTTGATTTCAGCAGAGGAGGTAAAAGAGAGCCTGAACAATTTGAAAGAGCCTCAGAAGCCCAAGTTGGAGCTCCTTGGACTGACTTGGGTATGTTTGGAAGCTTGTCTCGTTCCCAGGCCTCAGAGGGCTTGGGAACAAGGAACTTCTTGTGTGTGTAGAAGTGTCAAGCTATCAAGTGTTTGCCTGTTCCTCCCTCCCCTCCTCCTCTCCCCTCCCCTCCTCCTCCTCCCCCTCCCCTCCTCCTCCTCCCCTCCCCTCCTCCTCCTCCCCTCCCCTCCTCCTCCTCCCCCTCCCCTCCTCCTCCTCCTCCTCCCTCCTCCCAATAGCCCAGTGATAGTCACATTGGAGGCAAGATACAGTTCATCCTGGAATGGCCATTAAGTCTCCTGCGATGGGTCTCTGTCCCTCCTTGCTACTATGTAAGTAACCATGGGTACAAGAATAAAAGCAGTGTGAAACTATTTTGTTTGTTTATTTGTTTGTTTGTTTGTTTGTTTATTTATTTCTTAAGGATGGACAATGGACAGTGTGGCATTTCATATTTGCCGTGGTTTCACCAGTTCCCATGGCTACTGTGCTGATGATAGCTGCTCAAGGATGGTCTGGTTTCTACGAGGTCAAAATGGGGAATAAAGTCCCTCTCTTCCCTTTCTTAGTTCTAATAGGTAAAACAAACATAGACCTCCAAAACTATCAAGCTTGCCCTCTCAAAGAAAGTGTCATGTCTTTGTTCCTTTGCTTTGTTATGCAGGTCTTCTTCTATCTGTTCTTCTTTTCTTTCTCTTGAAGCGGAATAGGCCTCCTCACTGGTCTCTGCAGGTACTGCTGGGGATAGCTGCCTTCGTAATGTCCATAGCTTGGCTCAACATAGAAGCTAATGAGGTAGTGGCTGTCCTTGATTCTTTTGGTCTCCTCTTGAACATTGACACAGGTCAGTATACTCTGTTGAATACTATGCATACTACTGCATACTGTATTTGTATATTATCAGTATACTAATGTTGTATACTATCAATACAGGTATTTTGGGACTGACTGTCCTGGCTATTGGCAACTCAGTGGGTGATTGGGTTGCTGACACAGCAGTTGCCAGGGCAGGGAAGCCGGGCATGGGAATAGCCTCATGCTTTGGGTCGCCACTTCTCAATGATGTCATTGGCCTCAGCCTAGCCCTTATAGTATGTTTGTCATGTTCTCTCTCTCTCCCTCCATCCCTCCCTCCCTCTCAAGAAATGATATTCTAATTTCACCACAGGCCAGAATTGCTAGTCAAGGTGGCAAGCCCTTCGTTTTTGATATTGACTCGAAAGATTATCTGAAGGTGAAGATGTCATGGATATTTCTAGGCATATCTCTCTTCTCCAGCATTATCATATTTCCTCTCTTCAAATTTTCCCCTCCAAAGTAAATTTGACTGCTGCAGTGGAAATTTTAAAATCCTTTCTCTTCTCTCCCCATACAGACCCTTCGGTGTGGCGTTAATTTATCTCTATGTCGTTTTTATGATTTTTTCAGTGTTGGACGAAACTGGACACTTTAATATTGATTTCTTAGGAAAGCAATAATTTTGATATAATATTATTGACACCAAGGTCTGATCAGGGGCTAGCCAATAGTTTTGTGGCGAGTGAGGTACTATACTGGTTGCCAAGGGACTAAAGGTGTGGCTACTTCAATTCTATGAATATTTATTAGAGTTTAGTGGGTGTAGGGGCCTCTTCAATCAACACTTTCTAATTGGGTGTACTGTAGCTTCAATGAGGAAAGGGTTTTGAAGTGATGTTATGATAAAAGTACAAACCAGCTGGCTATACTATGCAGCTGGAAGCAAGTTTGTCATGGAGAATTGGATGAAAATGCTGACTGACTGACTGAGACACCATCTGTCTATTAGTTCTGGGAATCACATGTTGGCAAACATTTGGAGATAAATAATTCAAGTATGCTTGTCATCTGGGTTAAACTTTGTACCCTGTAAGGTCATAACTATAAACTAAATATCTTCCCTCATATGCCAGTTGTGATTGTGATGGAATTATGTAAACAAGTGACGTGTGACCATCACATTAATCATGTAATCGCCACCATTCTCTAAGGCACTCCTTGCGATTCCACTGCTGATTTTATGGGATGCATGTGTGATAACACTGAAGTTAGTTATTTTTGTGGGTTTCGAGTGACACAGAAATGAGGCTCTCTGGTTTTCCAGTGACGGTTTTGCTTGGTTTGCAGCTGCTGGTACTTAATGTGCAAGGGATTCCAAGATATTGCAGACAGTCCATAAGGTAATTAAAAGTAAAATGGTATGAATACTCCATTGATTCATAGTTTTAGAGCTGAAGACTCTGCAAGAAATTCTTACCAAGAGACCAAGACTTCTGTTGTAATCCCACGATGTCGTATAAATAGTCTGACTTGGAAGGAACCGAGATTCAATCACATCATGGTCTTTTTCAAACGGAGACTTTCATTTCAGCTCTGTCTTCGCACTGCAGCTCCTGGTGTAACCTTTTATAGACTGAAAGGTACATCAAGGCAGTTAATTGCAAGATCTAACACCTCAGGTGAGCTGGGGTGCTTTGAGTCTCATTGCAAACACTTGAGCTTCAGAATGGAGCCAGAAGGAAAACTCAGTCTACAAAATCTGCAGTTTACATACACTTTCAGAATAATGAAGAGTGAGTTGTTGTGAAAGCATGGACACAATAGCTAGCTATAGTTTTATTTTTATGTGCAGAAATTGCTAAATGCACTGAAGTTTGTCAGAAATCTTGCTTATGCAACAGTCAATATAGTGAGTGCACAACTAGTTCATGAATCCATGAACATAAGCTAGCACTGCATGCCAAGGAGTCAAGAGTTTAATACTTATTGTGTTTATCCTGTCCAGTTTTTATTGGAAAGTTGCAGCACTTGGCCAGAAGCAGTACTGGTCTTTACCGCCTTTATTTCAAGATAGCTCAATTCATAAAATACGACAATAATTTCACCAAACGATTTCATCCATACCTCCAGCAATGTGCCATCCACAATGCTACTACATCATTACTCAACACCATGACAATGGATAATCGTATATCACCCTTCTCACCTTCAATCCTTGTACCAAGAGAAGGAATCATAAGAGTTTATAGCAAGAGTACCCTGGAGAGAAAAGATAAGCATCTAGTTGCAGGTTCACTACAACTCTTCTTACCGAAGACAAGGGGCATTGTATTGTGTTGTGTGGATCAGGATGAGAATTATGCAACTAATTACTTAGCAGACTTGATCTTTAGGCAACATTGTTGCTAGAAGCTACATGTAATTCTGTTTGCATGCAACGCCCACACATATAATAATAATGCGCACGTCATCGTTTTGATCAAGATTACGTAATCGAGCGCGAGTATATCCATAGACCATATGCCATTTTGCAACTGAGGCTGCAGTCTAGGATTCAGACAAGCTGGGCGGGTTGGTGACTATAGCTGCTGTACTATGAACCCCGCTGGGTGGTCTGAGTGAAGAGGAGCTGTTTGTATAAATTTTGGGGGGATCAGGAAAGATGAGTGTTCTTGACAGGCTGGACAACTTCTGCTACCCTGTATCACGGTTTCTACCAATTCTAGTACGTTGACTAGTGGTCAATTAACGACTGAAGCCATTGAATTTTATTAAAATATTAAAATAGCAAGGTACATCCTCCTGTAATAATGGCAGTCGATGCCATGATCAGGTGGACATATCTCTGTGTTTTGAGGACACCGTCATGTTGTATGCAATTCTCATTTTCTTCTGGTTCCTGGCCGGAATCTCTTTCTTGGCTGGCAAGAGTAAAAGCAGTTACAGATTACCTATACGCTTCAGCTATTTGCATGGAGCAAAGCTTGTGAGTGATTAGGAGTAATCAATTTTCTTTAATTGGTTTACATTCCATTTCAAGATACTCATTTTGGTCATAATGGTGACAAGTTTCTGTGACTTGTTCTTCTCCATCGACAGAGGAAGACGAGGGGATCCAGTTTCTGCATTCCAGTACCTTTCTCCCTCACTCCTTGTGACAACAATGGTGAGTGGAGTCAGACCTGTTCCCTTACTTTAATCATCCCCTCCCTCCCTCTCTCCTCTTTCCCCTTCCCCATCCCCCCTCCCCTCCGCTCAATAGCTGATGGTGGTCTTAATGATGTACAGAGACAGAAAAATTGGTCGCCGTACTTCAGGTACTCTTTTAACATTCTGGATCCTCCTGACCATTTATGGAACATTCAAAATAAGAACTTACATCCTCAGTGCTGAGGATGCGGTAAGTAAAAAACAAAGTTCCTTCTGGATTTTATTTACTTGTTTGTTTGTTTATTTGTTTATTAGGGAGGAGTTGATGACATCTTTCGCTTCAGTACTTTCATCATCCAGTATATAACTTTCATTCTCCAGCTGATCATCTGCCTCTTTCCCGAACCAAAGCCACTCAAGAGAATTCCACAAGAAACAAGTGATGTACGCAATAGCATAAACAGCACAGCCAATCAGATCATGCGGACATGACAGTGCAATTTCACCTCCCAAAATCCACATTCAGAGTGTGTAGATCATGAGAGGTGGTTTTGGGCAGTTCAAACTGAGTAATTGGTATAGATCACGAGAGGTTTGAACGGCTAATTGGGTGTAGATCAAACTTGCCACATTCCTCAGTCTAGGTCTAAATTCCAAAATGCCCCAGAGGGAGCATTGGCTAATAGGGTGTAGATCATGAGAGGTTTGAACTGGAGCATTGGCTAATAGGGTGTAGATCATGAGAGGTTTGAACTGGAGCATTGGCTAATAGGGTGTAGATCATGAGAGGTTTGAACTGGAGCATTGGCTAATAGGTTGGAGGTTTGAACTGGAGCGTTGGCTAATTGGGTGTAGATCACTTCTAACAGGAACTTTCTCTATAGGATGTAATGGCCTCATATGTACAGTCATATATTATTATTCTTTTTAGCGCCCACCTTGTCCCGAGGAAGATGCGACGTTTCTCTCCAATATCACATGGTGGTGGCAGACCAGGCAGATCTGGGAGGGATGGCGACGTCCGCTGGTCTACGATAACTTGGCAGGCTTGTGTCACCGGGACAAGTCTAAAGTAGTTGGCAACCGTTTCATAAATCACTGGGAAAGTGAGGTCAAAAGTGCAGGGTCAGTCTTCATCAGATAGAGTATGCCATAATTATTATTAAGGGGAAATTTAGTAGGTAGAATGGACTGTATCTCTGAGTACTTTTAGGAAGTGTTTCTTATTTTTAAGAGCTAATCACTTTATTCTATCTTTAGACTTAAATTCATTGCACACCAAATGGAGGAGAAAGAAAAAGAAGAAGAGGAGGAGGAGGAGGAGGAAGATGGTGAAATGAAAGTGCCTAAACTATCCTTTGAAATGAAGACTGCTGGCTCCAGGAACAAGAAGAGGCCGAAATGGAAGAAGCTCTCGACTGCTGCCGTGGCACACTCAGATGAGAGTGCAGTTGCCCTGGTTTCCAAGGATACTCCACCCAGCCACCAGGGTGGATGCTGTCATAGGAAAGAGCCTTCTCTTGTTTTTGCCCTTGGAAAGACATTTGCAAAGACGTTTGCAATGGCGTTTGTGTTCAAGTTTCTTCAGGACCTCTTGAGTTTTGCCAGTCCACAGTTGCTGAAGTAAGTCATGATGGGTCTGTCTTCTTTTGCGCTGGGTCTTAGTGTGGTTTCTTGTTTTGAGCATGTTTTTATATCCTGTTATAGATCCTGATCTTTCCTGTCATTTTTTTTGTGTTTGTTTCTGTTTTCCTCTCCTGGAGTTGGTTCTTTTACAATCCTCATCTGTTACAGGTTGATGATAAGGTTCACTCAAGATGAGACAGAGCCAGACTGGCTCGGTTACATGTATGCTGCTCTTCTCTTCATTGCTGCCGTGCTCCAGTCCCTCTTCCTTCATCAGTATTTCCATCGTTGCTTTGTGATGGGCATGAACATTAGAACTGCCATAATATCAGCAGTTTACAGAAAGGTGATTAATGGAATGTTAAAAATATAAAAGCACTTAATTAAGTATTAAAGTTGATTCACTAAAATGAGTTGTGGTTGACAACAATCTCTCTCTCTCTCTCTCTCTCTCTCTCTCCCTCTCCCTCTCTCCAACTCTAGGCTCTTCGATTGAGCAGCAAGGCAAGACAGAAGAGCACCGTAGGGGAGATAGTCAACCTCATGTCTGTGGATGCTCAGCGCTTCATGGACCTCATGACCTTTCTCCACATGGTCTGGTCGGCTCCCCTTCAGATCGTCCTTGCCCTTATCTTCCTCTATATCACAATGGGGCCGTCCATCTTTGCTGGGTTTGCTATCATGATCATCATGATTCCAGTGAATGGAGTTCTCGCCCACTTCATGAGGAAGCTGCAAATTAAACTAATGGGGCACAAGGACGTCCGGATTAAACTCATCAATGAGATACTCAATGGAATCAAGGTAAAACAGATAGAATTGCATGCATGTACATGTAGTATGTACATGTCACTACATTTTACATGTCCCTTGCATGCATGTAGTACATGTCAAGTACATCTCACTACAATTTACATGTGCTTTGCATGCTGCAGTACATGTTACTATCTTTTGCATGTCACCATCTCCTTTTCATGGTGTACTTGTAGGTGATCAAGTTATATGCATGGGAGACACCGTTCAAAGACCTTGTTAAAAACATTCGCAACAAGGAACTTTCGATCCTCAAGAGGGCTGGTTACCTCACTGCCTTCATAATATTCAGCTGGACCTGTGCCCCCTTCCTGGTTAGTCAAATAAAGATCAAAGGAAGTGCTATGATATTGAAACTCCAGGTTTCCTTGGTTACATTTGCTACCTATACTCTTGCTAATGCAAACAATCCAGAGGAGAGACTGACAGCGGATAAAGCCTTTGTGGCCCTCTCTCTCTTCAACATCTTGCGTTTCCCTCTGACCATGTTGCCTATGATAGTGACTTCAATCATTCAGGTGAATTAGGATTGTACTTGATGCCCTGTGGGCATATGTAGAAAAGATTACTAATAGAGCTAGTGGGCAGATGGTCTACAATGCTGAAAAGGATCTATGCATAAGGCTATTCAAACAGGTAATGGAGTTTTCTTGTTGGTAATAATACAGACAAGTGTATCGGTGAAACGCTTGAGCAAGTTCCTGCAGAATGAAGAATTGGATCCAAACTTTATTGATTGGACTTTGGAACCAGAAGATAGTATGTTTATATAACTACTCAAAAAGGCATGATTTTATATATCATCACAGAGAAAGATGGTCATTCCATCAAATTAAACGATGCCAGTTTTTCATGGGATGCTGAGGATCCAGATGCACAATATCTGAGCAAGTAAGAAAAGAAAAAAAATAGTCACAACCATATCTGTAAAGGTTCAGCAGTTTGGGTATTGGATTATCAAGAATTGGATTAATTCTCTGTCTTGTGTACTTGCAGCCTGAACTTGGAGGTGAAGCCAGGGCAGCTGGTGGCAGTCGTGGGGCAAGTGGGAGCTGGTAAGTCTTCTCTCATCCAAGCATTGATCGGTGAGATGGAGAAGTTGGAAGGAGTTATAACACTAAAGGTAAGTCAGTCAGTCAGGCTTATCTTCCTCCCCTCCTCTTCTTTCCTTTCTCCCTCTTCTCCCTCCGTGCCCCTCCCTCTTTAACACTGTCCATCTTGGTATACTGTATGTAGGGGAGCATAGCATACATACCTCAGCAAGCTTGGATCCAGAATGCCACCCTCGAAGAAAATATTCTCTTTGGGAGGAACATGAACAAGTACCTCTACAAGAAGACCATCCATGGCTGTGCCCTCGAGTCCGACCTAGAAATGCTACCAGGAGGGGATCAGACAGAGATCGGAGAAAAGGTTCACTGATTTTTGTGTTTCCACACAGAGAACGAATTCGCTCTCCCTCCAGGGTATCAACTTAAGCGGTGGTCAGAAGCAACGTGTGAGTCTTGCTCGTGCAGTGTACCAAGATGCTGATGTGTACCTTCTGGACGACCCCCTCAGTGCTGTGGACTCTCACGTGGGAAAACACATCTTTGATAAAATCATCGGACCTGAGGGAGTCTTGAAGAACAAGGTTGGTATTTAGACTACATAGCTACCTCCTGTCTTGGGGAAATACATAATTAAAGGGTGTTCCTCTTTCATGACATGCAGGTTCGACTCCTGGTGACCCATGGGGTAGGGTTCCTCCCACAGTGTGACCAAATTGTAGTCATGGTGAAGGGAAAGATCACGGAAGTGGGCAGTTACTCTGAGCTGGTGGAGAACAACGGAGCTTTTGCTGAATTCCTGCACACGTACTCCAATGTGGAGAAGGAGGAGGAGAACAATGGTGTCAATGAGGAACCAGGTTCTCCCAGCAGAGAAAGAGCTGAGTCAGCAGCTGATGATGCTCCACTTGCTACCAAGAGACAACTGTCCAAGGTATGGTGTCCCCTGACTAGTTTACAAAAACATAATGAACTCTGACTAGTGTTTTGAATTCATCTCATATACAGCTGCCATTGTTGCCTCTCTTACTGTCGGTTTCATTGTTTTCAGCAAATCAGCGAGGAAAAAGATGCCAGTGGAAAGAACCGTAAAGGCTCTGAACTGATCAGTGAAGAGGAAGCCAAGACAGGTCGCGTTCACTTCTCCATCTTAGTGGCTTACTGCAAGGCTTGCAAGTGGCCCATAGCTCTTTTTACTCTTCTGACTTACCTGTTCACAAATGTGGCCTCTGTCGCTGGTAATTTTTGGTTAGCAGCGTGGAGCAATGCTGAGGACAGGAGCAAAGTGGAGGGCGCCAATTTCACCAAGACCACGGCTTGTGATAGTGGCAATGGCACTATTATGTGAGTAGGGGGGGGGGGGACAAGGGAGGGAGGGGAGAGGGGTGTGGTGGGTTAGGGAGGGAGAGAGGGGTGTGGAAACTAGGGAGGGAGGGGGAGAGAAATGTGGTGGGTGAGAGTGAGGGAGGGAGTGGTGGGTGAGGCTAGGGAGGGAAGGGCTAGGGCTGGGTGAATATGACAACATGAAAAATTAATTTTTTGATGTGCAGTGGGTGCTACCTTGGTATATATGCAGTCTTTGGATTATCCCAGGCAGCTTTTGTCTGCCTGTCGGCCTTTGCTACTGCCATTGCCAGCTACTTTGCATCAAAATCCCTTCATAACGGCATGCTCAAAAACATCCTCCGGTCCCCCATGTCTTTCTTTGATACTACGCCTCTGGGACGCATCCTCAACCGGTTTTCCAAGGACATCAACATCATTGATGAATCCATCCCTCGTTCTTTCCGCTCCTTCCTCATGACGGTTTTCTCCGTCCTGAGCACCATCATTGTTGTATGTGTGGCAACACCAATTTTTCTGGCTGTCATCTTTCCCATGAGTATCATATACATATTAGTCCAGGTACTTTTCATCATTAAATTAATTTCCCTCTAAGATGTTGCTATGTAATAATATTTTTCTCTTCTCTCTCTTAAAGCGTCTGTATGTTGCAACGTCTCGTCAGCTGAAGCGTCTTGAGTCTGTCACCCGCTCCCCCATTTACTCCCACTTCCAGGAGACGTTACTGGGCGTGGCTAGCATCAGGGCTTACCGACAGCAGGAGAGGTTCATCCTGGAGAGCGAGAAGAGAGTGGACTACAACCAAATTGCATACTACCCCAGCATCTGTGCCAATAGGTACATGATTGTGGTAATTAAAAGAATTTCCGTACCACATTAGAGGGAATTGGATAGATGATTTTTGGACTCTGGTTGGAATTGAACATGCTCTGCCAAGTTAATTTTATTAGCATTTCATGAACTGTCCATAGAATGTTGCATAATTCCCTTACAGATTCCCCGTAATCTTTTATGATCTTTCTTCTTCCTTCTCTCATGACTTCATATTTTTCTCCTCCAGGTGGTTGGCAATTCGTCTCGAGTTCGTTGGGAACTTGATCATTTTCTTTGCATCTCTGTTTGCCGTCCTCCAGAGAAACTTCCGAGAGGAACTCGGACTTCACATCAGTGCCGGCTTGGTGGGTCTCTCCATCAGCTATGCACTCCAAGTCACCCAGAGCTTGAACTGGGTTGTGAGAATGACCTCTGAACTGGAGACCAACATCGTTGCCGTGGAGAGGACCAAGGAATATGCCGAGATACCAACTGAGGCTGCAGCGGTTATTGAGAGTAATCGTCCTTCACCTGATTGGCCGAGCGAGGGGAGGGTGGAGTTTAAAAGTTATTCTACTTGCTATCGTGAAGGGCTTGATCTGGTGCTAAAGGGAATAACCTTAGACATTCCAGGAGGAACAAAGGTAGGATTAATTCAACAACAATAACAACAACAACAATTGTAACTACTTTTTGAAACTTGTCTTGAACTCTCTCTCAGGTTGGAGTCGTGGGACGCACAGGAGCTGGGAAGTCCTCCCTGACTCTTGCCCTCTTTCGCATCATTGAAGCCACTGGGGGGTCCATCACTGTGGATGGGGTCAACATTGCTGAGTATGGTCTTGATGATCTTCGCTCCAAAATCACCATCATCCCTCAGGTAAGTTTGATCATTCTTCCACCACTTCTCATTATTGTTTTTTGTTTGTTTATTTTTTGTTTCTTCGTACACACTCATCTAGGATCCAGTCCTCTTTTCTGGCTCCCTGAGGTTGAACCTTGACCCCTTTGAGAAGCACACAGACGAGGAGATCTGGAAGGCATTGGAGTGTTCCCACCTTCATTCCTTTGTGTCTGGCCTCCAGCAAGGTCTGCAACACACCATTGCCGAGGGAGGGGAGAATCTCAGTGTGGGGCAGCGGCAGCTGGTGTGTCTCACTCGAGCCCTTCTCCGTAAGACTAAGATTTTGGTGCTGGATGAAGCCACAGCTGCTGTGGACTTGGAGACGGATGATCTGATTCAGAAGACCATCCGTACGGAGTTTGCAGACTGCACTGTCATCACCATTGCCCACAGGCTTAACACTGTCATGGATTATGACAAGTGAGACAAAGTAGATGTACTAAGTGGCTCAATTATGACTGAGTATTTCTCCCCTTTCTTTAGAATAATGGTGCTGGATGGAGGTTGTATAGTGGAGTTTTCATCTCCAGCTGACCTCTTGGCTAATGAAGAGTCTCGTTTCTACTCTTTGGCGAAAGATGCTGGGCTGGTTTAAGAATAGTTTGACTGATTACCTCTATGACTAGCTTGCTGATATCATTCCATCTGATTCACCCATGGCATCGTCATTATTTATTTTCAATGTGATTGACTGTAGATTCCCACTTTAATATTTCAATATTTCTAATTAAACGTTCGATTAAATAGAAATAATTGAAAGCCGCCTTGCGTTTCTCGGACAGATCGCGGACAGAAGGTACTCCATGACTACAAAATGACCACTCAACAGCAGCTCAAACGGTCAGAAGAAGAAGAGGCTCTCCTGCGTGATATCAGGGAAGAGAAAGAGCGCTTATGGATTGACATACAGGTCAGGAAAATGACGCATTAGGGAAACCTTACTCGACCACTTTCTTACTGCTAACCACTAGTAATGTTCATAGCTGCTGTGTTTATCTCCAGGAACTGAGAAGAATGATTATTGATATAGACAATGAATTAGCTGCACTGGATGAGGCCAATGATGAGTAAGTTGGAGTGTTTGTAAACTATCCCGTTCCAGTGTGTGTGGTGGACATGAATAGTATTTAGTGTGCTTTTTCGCAGACATGAAACTATTCTTTGAGTGGAAGTATTATGTCAGTAGATTTCTTGAAAGAATTAACTGATTGTCCATGTGCAATGTTCCAGAGAAATTCGTGCTGAGAAGGAAAAACAGAGAATCATCAGAACGGGCAGAAACAAGTTCAATTTGAAACCAAAAGATGTGAGTCTTAAATAGTAGTTCAAAAAAAAAAGAAGAAAAATTATTCATGTGAGGTCTAACTTATCATGCGTAATCTCCACCCCCTCTATTTATATTTTTGGCTGTGGTCAAATGACCACTGTCGAAAGACACACCGTCCATTATCTTCCACCCCCTTCCCCTTATCAACATGGCTGATCTTTATTAGGGCATCAAGTTTCTCCAAGATAACCACATCATTGGAGAGTCAGCTGGCGATGTGGCTGAGTACCTTCTAAAGGGGGAACTCCTAAACAAACGAGCTATTGGAGACTACCTAGGAGAGGGGTAAGCGTGTGGTTTGTCTCTTGGCACATAAAGTTGGTGTATGTATTAATCAATGTACCTCTCCTCCACACTACTTCAGAATCTTTTTTTCGTACTGTAGGAAAGATTTCAATGTTGGAGTTTTGAAGGAGTTTATCTCTCTACAAGATTTCACAAAGAAGTCGCTAGTGGATGCCCTCAGGTACACAAAGGTAGTGAAATCACAATAACTCCCATTCCAAGTATGGTAAATGACTCAGACGTCTACTTACTACTCCCTTTGATCTTTGCACAGTATGGCATTTGATTTTTTACTGCTGATTGAGCACAACTTCCATAAGATGTCTCTGCTTACTGATGCAATCTTAACAAGCATGATTGTAATACTTGATGTGTCTAGTGAGTATGTGTGTGAGCCAGGATACATAACTTTCCCATTCAAAAATCCAAATTTTTTGTATAAGGATTTGATTTCTGAGCATGTCCAGAATGTGTTTTCATTTTGAACTTGCAAGATTTCACAATCATTGAAGAATTTGATAAATATTTAAAACAATGATTATACTGAAAATTTTGTTCCTTTTTTTAGAGCGTTTTTGTGGAGTTTCCATCTACCAGGAGAGGCACAGAAGATAGACCGCATCATGGAACTGTTTGCCTCACACTACTTGGAGTGCAACCAAGGGGGTGTGCTGGACAACACAGACACGGCATACATCCTGGCCTACTCTATTATCATGTTACATACCAGCTTGCACAATCCCAGTGTCAAGGACAAACCAGACGTCAACCGCTTCATCAGCATGAACAGAGGGATCAACAATGGAGGGGATTTGCCTCGGGAATTCCTGACAGTGAGTTGTTCACTTCCTTATCTTTCTATTATTCTGTCATGTTGGAAGCTTTTTTCTCAGACATAATAATGTGGGTATGTTATCATAAGCATCCTGAGTGAAACCTGGAGATGGTGTTCAATTGCATATCTCTTTTTTTTCTTTAAGGAATTGTTTGAAAGTGTAAAGAAGGAAGAGTTTCGGGTGCCCGAGGGTGAGGGAGGATTGGCAGAAACCTTCTTCAACCCAGAGAGGGAAGGCTGGCTCACCAAGGAAGGGGGCAAGTATAAATCCAAGCACAAACGTTGGTTCATTCTCAAGGAAGGCATGCTGTATTACTTCAAGCAGCCAAGTGTAAGTGAAACTAAGCCTTGTTGTGGCAGAGTGTGTAAGATCACCTCTGTGACTGATCTGGGATAGTCTTACTGGAATAATTATATTGTGGGTGATGGATTTCACATACTGGAAATTGATATTATAATTGGCTATTAATAATTTTCTGTTGTTGTTTTTTTGTTGTTTTTTTTAAATTTGTTTGTTTAAGCTGTCCATTGTCCAGTATTATCCCCTACAGGATGCTGATCTGATTGGCAGTATTCCCTTGGAGCCACACCTCAAAGTTCGTCTAGTCTTGGATCCCAAGGCACCACCTGTAAGAGTTAGCAGCAATTAGTATAGGTAATAGCAGAAATGTTTTGCAACAGGTGTGATATATGGACATCCCTCACTCTACTACATGATACCAAACTTTATGTAAGCGTATCAAAAGACCACAAGCTCAATACCACTTACGCAAAACATTCTGCAATCTTCCTTAAAATGGAGTTCCCAAGTAGACATCACATCTCTCCCTTATCAAGTGGTCACCATTTCTTTTATAGACCACCTCTGTTATCTAAAATATGATGCAGCTGTTATATATTAACCAACAGGTGACCACTGCATAACCAGCTCCCACACTTTAGTAAAAACTCGATAGTTTTTCAAAATTTTTTAAACTTTTTTATAACAGCACTGTTTTGAACTTTACTCTATGAATGGAGTGATAAAGGCATGGAAGAAGGACTCAGAGGGCAAGGCTGTACCTGGCAACCATGAGCTCTACCGATTGCAGGCAATGGATGATGAGGATTGTACAGAGTGGAAGAGATGTATTGAGATCAACATTCAACCAGATACTGTATATGATACGTTTAATCAGAGAAAACGGAGAATCACAAGTGTACAGGGACTGGAACTCCCTGGCTTTGACTGAAGTGTATTGTGTGTGATACATTTTTTTAATCAGAATCAGAATTATTTATCCCTCCCCACCAAAAATCAAGAAATTTAGAAATTCACAGTAGTATACCGGCGTAAGTATACGGAAACAGAATTTTGTTATACTGGAGTACACTGGAGATGGGTTGGTTGTCTGCAAGCTATCAGTGGCTGAGAATGGCCTGGATAACACAACCAGTGCTGGTAGTATCTAGCGTCATGGGTATTTTAGGTGAGAGTAATAGCTAGCTCACGGCTGTAGCGGTGTTGTTTTGAGTGTGGTGGGCACTAATAGGAATTTACATCACTAGGTCCAGTTTTTGTGCTGGTGGGACCTGGCACTGCTGACGGCCAGAAAGAAATTAGGAATTGGCCAGTCTATTATAGAAGAAGTAAGTCAGATGCAGTTCTGTGTCCTATGAATTACCAAAAGTGATTGCGTGTTCCTTTATAGAAAGAAAACCTATCGATCAAGAAGTAAAACTTGATCAGCAACAGTAGACCATTTCTGTCCAAAACCTCCATAGACTCCATTTATTTATGTGTGCCCATAATTGTAGTAAAATGTCAAAATTTCATTCAAAATTAATTTTTATGGGGAGGGAGAAAGAAAGAAAGAAAGAAACAGAAAGAAAGTATGAAAGAAAGAAAGAAAAACTAACTGAAATGATAGTAATCTACTCCTTCCTGGAGTTTAAGGGAGGCAAGATTCGTCTCAAACTCTCCTCCAGTCAGACCCTACAGTAATCAGAATGACCAATAGGAGGTATTTATACTTCAAGACCCACCAGTTTCACACACAAGATGAGAGGTGGCTTGGCAGAAGAGAAATGAATTATGGGCACTTTTGGTTTAGGATTCTCCTGTGAATATAAAAGATGCAGAATAGAAGATAGAAAGGAACATGATTTCTCACTTTGCCCTCTTCATAAGTATAAAATCCTTGCTCAATCTTTTTCTTATCCACATCACAGAAAGCCACCACCTATGTGTAATATTGTACCTTCAACAGTTCATTAAACTGAGAGGGTTGAAGTGTAAAAAGCACTTAACCTTTGCTCTGTTATTCCATGCGAGTGACCTGTAGAGTCTTCTTCCCTGTTTCCCAGCATTCCAAATAGTGAAGTGAGACCAGGTGGACAAGACATGCTCTTGAATGGCACCAACTCTCAAGAACCAAATCGTTTCCCTATCAAAATAATATAGTATAGAATTCTAGATTTTCCATGGAAACAATCAGAATCACCTCTTGACACTGAATGACTGGCATTTGCAGTGATATCGATATGTCAGAAGATTCCTGTCTATTTTTAATAGTTTGCCTCCTTGGAATAAATGTCT
Organism: Crambe crambe; assembly: GCA_963924555.1. NCBI lineage: Eukaryota > Metazoa > Porifera > Demospongiae > Poecilosclerida > Crambeidae > Crambe > Crambe crambe. Next base: position 1,087,996 of record OZ004594.1, on the reverse strand, counting down.
GTAGAAGAATATCAAATCTTCAGGGGTTCCCTGTAAGAATAAATATTTGCTGTGATCCCCAGAGTCCAGAGTCTCTTACTGGCATAATACCTAACGTGTGCTAATTTTCAAACTGATACTGTTCCTGCTTGAAATACAATTATTGAACGGGACCTAGTGTATGTTTGAAACCTTCTAACTTTCTTTGTAGCTGCTTAGCTGCTAAATTAATACCTTGAAATCACAAAAATCACATGATAGTTACCTTAAGGACCTACCTTGCCTTCCTCGGAAAATCCACCAACTTTATTGAAGAGGTTTCTGGTGCAGAACCAAGTGGGTTGTATGAGGGTTGGACCAAATGCTGTGTATGCCTGTTGAGATCATAAAAAGGTAACTCTCTGTCTGCTGTTCTTTAAGTCTTTTCTTCACTTGGGAGAAGAGTTGAGGATGTGTAAGGTGATTGTACCAATCGGTGTACCTGTGGGTGGAGTCTGGTGGGTCCCTGACAAAATTACTCCCAATGAGCTGCAAGACAAAGTTTTTAACTGCACTTTCTATCCAAGCGTTACGAACAAACCAACTCACTGCATCAGGGTTGGCAATGGCAGCAGCATACTGAAGCTCAATTCTGTCTGGTGACATCACATCATCCTAGTATCACGATTGTTCATTCACTAACGAGAAACTGTTCTGCAGAAACTTACGGCATCAAAGAAGCAGAGGTACTTTCCATTGCTCTGTTCTATAGCTCTGTTTCTACCATAACCAACTGAAATTGATAAGTTTAAATAACGTGTTATATGAAGGGTTTACAATAGTTCTATCTACCTCCCTTTGAGGGTTGATTTTTATGACCAGATAGTACCACTTGGATTTTTGCTTCTTCAAACCTTGGCATCCATGCTTTCAGCAAGTCTGCTGTAGAATCCTGCAGGGAGGAAAATATCAGAATTATTATGAACCAAAATCTGCCTGCTAGCTAATACCACAGATGCATCATTGTATATTGACACTTCAAAGCTGCCACTAAAATTCTGATGAAGCAAAGAGTCAAAGGCCTGATCCAGCCATTTTTCTGCATTGAACACTGGTATTACAACTGACTAGGAAAACAAAATAATTTTATACTCAATAATGTTAACAATAATTAATTACCACATCAACTTTATTCATTATCAAGTGATTTTTGTGGTGGGCATTATTTTAAATATCAAAACTCAGTTGCAGTCATGACTACTACTCATTCTCAGATGAGGCTCTTTCCATCAGGAGCCCCAGAACTTGTGAGGAGCAACCAGAAAGACAGGTTCTACACTGATCACATCAACTCACTCCTCTCTGACATTTCCAGACAGTTCCTTCCCCTCCGCCTCTGGCTCAGGTGGCAGAGAGAAATCCAACTCCTTGCTGAGTTGGGTTATTATGCTCTCACCACTGTGATTGGAAACCAGACTTTAGGAGAAGAGTATTGCAACATCATCCAAGTGGGGACAACAGTGGGTGGACAGTATAAAGCTCCTGGATTCATCCGACGAGTTTTAGCAATAATCATTCAAACAATAGGTGTCTATGGCATAGAAAAGCTCCTTGAATTACTTTATAAACGGATAAGGGAAAGGAATTTGGGTTCATTGCGATTATCTGAAGAAGAATATGATACTCTTGAGAAGATAGTTGGATTTGTGGAAGATGTTTTCACAGGTGTCAGCCAACTCCACTTGGCATTTTTCTACATCTATGGGTTCTTCTATCACTTTGGGAAACGAATAGCAGGAGTAAGATACCTCATGGTACGATACTCCAATGCATCTGTGATACAAGGGATCAATTCTCAGCTGACTACCTATAGAGTACTAGGATGGCTTATAGTTCTTCAGCTGGGGATACAAATCATCAAGTTGTTCTATAGATTGTTGAGGAAGAGAAGAAAGAGAGTCAAGATTGAGCTTCAACCTAACAGTGAGGATACTACCGGAGGAGGATTAAGGATAACTTTGGAGTCCTCCAAGGAGAGACAGAGTCGATTCAAGTGCCCGCTCTGTCTGGAGAAGTGTGTCAGTCAAAGTGCCACTACTTGTGGACACATATTTTGCTGGTCATGCATCAGTGACTGGACCAGTGAGAAGTCAGAGTGTCCAGTGTGCAGGACTACCATCCACCCTCAACAGCTCATATGTTTGCAATATTTCAGTCCTTAATACATTTCTTATCACAATAATGAAGCACACCCACCATATTGGCCCCACCCCACTTTTCTGGCATTCAATGTTTTGTGAACATGAATTATAAAAGGCAACAGAACAGAAAAAACAAAGAGACTACTTCTTTCCAGTCTTTCCCAGTTCTTTTACTGCCAAATCTATAAGCAGGATACAATAACATTCATTCAACCCTTCCCTATTATTATTTTCCAGAACTCACCTGGCGGTAGGGACTGCTTCAGTTTATCTGCCTTTTCCTTATCCGTGACAACCAATGTGTACAAGTACTTGGAACACCGGACTTTGAACTTCACTTTTTGGTCTCTGGTTTTCATTATCTTGACAGCTACAGGGGGAGACGTTACCTGACATGGAGGACTACCAGTGTAGGGGGTAACACACATTTAGCATCTTTTCTTCTTGCAGTAATCAAGAAGTCTTTTATCTCTTCAATCTTTTTAGGCTGTGGTGGGCGATAATTAGAATAGGCAACTACCCTTTGATACGGCCTAGGCACTCTATACTACGACTTACCATGATGAATAGTAACTAACTATAGCTATCCAGTACAGGTATCCTGCTTTGAGGAGAGAGAGAGAAAAGGAGGGGGAAAGAGAGAGAAAAGAAAATAGTCTAAAAAACATAACTTCTGTACTACTAATATACATCTGTTATGCTCCCATGTGAAGCAGTCGAACAGATGCAAAGAGATTTAATAACCTACCTTATACACGTTGGATATCGAGAAGAAAGAAAGCCCAGTGCGCATGCGTCATATTATATAACTGCTAGCCCTGCCCACTTTTTTCAATCCAAAAATAAAGTGGGCAGGGCTAAGCCAGCGTCCACACAGAGCTATGGCGGCTGGTGATAATTCCCAGAGAAGGATTCAAGACGTCACTTTCACCAAAACTACATCCACCAAGCATTGGGGGCGTGGTAATCCTAACCTCAATCCAGCCACTGTCACTAAGGAGAACCCCATCTCAGCTTACCCTAACTACCTAGGAAATACTCCACGAGTTGTTAGGACTGGAGGGATTACTGGTACACTTCCTTCCCATTCCACTCGCTCAGCCAATTCTCCAGCTTCTTCTGCAGCAGCTTCAGCTCCACCTCCCATCACCACTACTGCATCCTCAGCTCCACCCCCTCCCCTCATACCACCACCAGCAGCAGCCAATCCACCTCATTTAACTCGAGATGCCAAGAATGGCCATGATGCTCTTAATAAATCAGAAGGTATGTTTGAGTAGCCTAGTCTGGTGTATATCCAGTGTATAAATTGCTTTATAACAGTGGAGAAAAAGCCTCTCCCAAGTGAAGATGTACTTTACGCACTCTTCGAGAGAGTTACGGTTGGTTCTGGTTATATAATACTTAGCTAGATTTTTCATTTCTTTCTTTCTTTCTTTCTTTCTTTCTTTCTTTCTTTCTATAGAAACGTATGAAACTTCCACCAGAGAGAGTTATGGAGCTCAACACAAGGACACCAGAACAAAAATGGAGCATGATACTGTCGCAGGTTGGAACACAGCAATTCACCTAGAGTGATGAAGGAATAACTACACAGCCTACACCTTTTTTTTTTTTTATAGAACGAAATTGAAGCAGGAATAGCTTGCGTCTTCTACATTGAACAGCTGGTGCGACACACGCAGCCAGAGCTGAAGGAGAAGAGGCCTAAGAAGAGACTCCTGATGAACCTCCAACCACTCTCCAAGGTCCTTAGTGACCTTGAGGTGGACCTTCGGACAAATCCTAATGACTCTTGGGTGAAGGATTTCATTGCCACCCCAAACCATGGTCATGTAGCTCTTATTGACCTGATCAAAGACCTCGCTGACACACCACATTCTGTCCAAAGAAAGAACAGTCGAAGATACAGTGCCCTGGAGAGGGACCCAGTGAGTAGCTATCAAGATAAAAGAGTTATTTTATGGTTTATTCATATGATTGTCTCTCACCCATAGAGCTGTCTCTACACTGCATTGCTCTGCCTTAAGGCACTAATGGGCCACAGGGTAAATTTTTACCTGATCTTCAAGTTTTTCCATCTATCCTCCTTCTCTTACTGCAGAAGGGATTTGGTGCTGTTCTGAAGTATGATCCAAGTCTATGCGTCTTAGCCTATTGTCTTGACAATCAAAATGTCAAAATCAAGATATTGATACTTAAGGCAAGCAAAAGAAAACGACTAGCTACTTCTTTTTTATCATTTACTTGTTATTAATGATACAGATGATGGTGACAGTTCTATTAGCACCTGGTGGCCATCGGAAGGTGATGCAGGCATTCGACTACTTCCGAGCAATTATGAAAGAGAGGGCACGTTTTCAGCTACTCATGTCATCCCTGAGCCATGAACCTGCAGAGCCAGCATATCAGGTATCATAATTATTAGGGGCATTATGAAACAGTGGGGTATTTTGAAACATCTTTTTTGAGAATCCACTATGATGAAAGTTCCTACTGTTCCATTATACACTCATCTCCCCTATATTATAGCTGTTGTATAATTATGTCTCCCAGGCATTTATAAACCTTTTCTTCATCCCATTGCATAGGGTGCCGTGCTGTGTTTCATCAATACCGTGGTGCAAGTGGCACAGGGTCCCAATGCTAAGGTGTTCCACCAACACGAGTTCATTGAAGCTGGATTCAGTCCTAATGATGTAGAGAAGGTATTAAAAGGGTAGAAAGATATTTTGAAATCTGCAGCATTATTGCATCTACTAACACTACCAGTCACTGCATGGAAGACTGGATGAACGGATTCTTCACGAGCTCAAGGAGTGGAAGAATAATTTCACTGATGTTCAATCGTACATGGACAATTTGGCCGTTTGCAAAGGCAGGATAAGAGATATAACAGAAGAGGTACCTTTTGTCATTCATTAGCTATGTTCAAGTCATTATCCCTGTGATGTCTTAATAGCTTAAGACGGCTCAAAAGCATCTTAATGAGGCAAATTCGGACAGAGAATCACTTTATAAGCAAATAAAAAATGCAAGTATAGTTTCTTGTAGTGTGTATAATCTTGACAATTAGCTACCTCTTCAGTGGATAGAGAAGACAGAGAGTCAGAGGCAGCAGATAGTGGAAATGAACGATACTATAAGTGAGCTCTTGGAAGCAAAGAAAGAGAGAGATGCTCTGCTGGAGGAAAAGAAGACATTCGCAGAGACAAAGCGGAGTTATTATACACACACGAATGAACTCAAGGAACAAGTGCAGCAGTTACTTGTGAGTTCACCAGCCACCCCCAGTTCAACAGTTGAGAGTCTCTCTCCCCTCCCCTCCCTGGCCTTTCCCTCCCTTCCCCACCCTCCCCTCCTTTATGACAGGATGAAAACAGGGCTCTACTGAATAGAGAGATCGGGGTCCTGGAACAGGTGGACAGCCTGAACAAGCACCAAACGATGCTAGTGGTTCCTTCCGAGCCTGAATCCCCACCCCCGTCTACTCCTTCTTCGCCTCCTCCTCCACCCCCTCCACCACCTCCCCTCATGGAGGGTCCATTCATCCCTCCTCCTCCTCCTCCAGTCCCGTTTGGTAAAGAGGGCATAGAATCATGTACCCCTATAATTAACATAGGGATGATTATACTTTCAGGGATACCAGCACCGCCACCTCCCCCCATTGGCGGAAAGATTAACCCCCTCGGAGTTCCCCTCAAGAAGCCTGTGATCCCGAACGTTCCACTTCCCATGCTCAATTGGCTCCCCATCAAAAATCCTGAACACACGATATTCAAGGTACAGAGCTATAGTTGTAGTCACCTGGCCCCTTGATCATTCACTATAACTGCTATAACTTTCTCAATTCTTGACAAAATCCCGAGAGTAGATGATCAGCTCTCTGTTGACAAATTAAACTGTTAAGAATTGAGAAAGTTATAGCGAATGGTCAAGATGGGGGGTGAATGGTCAAGGTGGGGGGTGAATGGTCAAGATGGGGGGGGGGGGGTGAATGATCAAGGTGGGGGGTGAATGGTCAAGGTGGAGGGTGAATGGTCAAGGTGGGGGGTGAATGGTCAAGATGGGGGGGGGGGGGGGGGGGGTGAATGATCAAGGTGGGGGGTGAATGGTCAAGATGGGGGGTGAATGATCAAGATGGGGGGTGAATGGTCAAGGTGGGGGGTGAATGGTCAAGGTGGCGGGTGAATGGTCAAGATGGCGGGTGAATGTAAATAGATAATGTCCTGCTCAGGAAATGGATGACGAGAGCATTATCGAGATAGTTGACTTCTCAGAGTTTGAGATGCTATTCCAAGTGAAAAAATCTAAAAAAGCAGAGAAGTTCAAGCAAAGAGAAGAGAGTGAGTGTATAGCCAGCGATAATAAAGATAACAGCATCAGCCATCCTCTTAATAGATAAGCGGAAGCAGGCAGAACAGCTGTGTTTCATTGAAAACAGGAGAAGTAGAAATTTAAGTAAGAGCAATCTAGCAAACTAGCTGAATCATTAGAAGTAACTGTGGACCGTATGTACAGCTATAGCTAAACGTCGAACCGGACAGACAGTTGCTTCCATCTGCGAGTCCGTGATCCACACTGACCTCAGCAGCCTCAATTCTGAACACTGTGAGCTACTCCTCAAATTCATTCCAACAAAGGAAGAGGTAAAAAAAAAGGAGCTTGGTCACTATCAAGCTGTTTACAAGATTGTGCTATTTGCAGTTGACAGAACTGAAGAGGCATAGCAGTCAGTGCAGCCATTTTGGAGAGGCTGAAGACTTCATGTATCAAATAACCAAAGTGGAGCGATATGAGCCACGGCTCGAATGCATGGCTTACATGGGCAACTTCGATGAGCTGATAAATGCTACACAGCCAGTAAGTTCTTACTGACTCCATTGCAATTGTGATTCTGTACCTCCTCCTTCTCCTCCTCCTCCTCCTCCCCTTCCCTCCTCCTCCTCCCCTCCCCTCCTCCTCCTTCTCCTCCTCCTCCTCTTCCTCCCTCCTCCTCCTCTTCCTCCCTCCTCCTCCTCCTTCTGCTGCAGCATATTAATGCAGTTTTGTGTGGATCACTCTCGGTACTACGAAGTACCAGACTGAAAAAGGTGTTTGAGGTAAATTCACCAACAATTCACCCTTCTTCCTCTATCATTGCATTATCAATGCGACTCACATGTTTTCAGATCATTCTTGCCTTTGGCAACTACATGAACAGCAGCAGAAGAGGAGCAGCTCATGGGTTCAAGTTGGAATCACTCAGCAAGATCATGGAGACCAAATCATATGACAAGAAACAGACTCTTCTCAATTATATCACACATGTGGTTGAAAAGGTGTTTCCAAATGTCCTTACTTTCTACGAAGACCTTGACATTGACTCTGCCTGCTCTGGTATGAAAATTGCCATAGCTAGCTACCTTTGTATTCATTCTTGCATCCTTAACAGTGTCTATGTCGATAATATCTGAGGATGTTTCTACCCTGAGGGAAGGACTGAAAGCTCTCAAAGAAGAAATAGAGAAAGACCCAGACAATTTCTCAATCTTCATATCCTCCACAAACCCTCACCTCTTTAATATAGCATGACATTGCATGGACATGAATAATTCCTTGACTGAAGTTCTTACAGCTTCCATCGACATGCTTCCAAGAAGGTGCAGCACCTGAATGAAACATTTACGAAAATGGAGGATGCCTACAGAGAAGTCTGTCTCATGTTCTCTGAAAGTCCAAAGACAACAGATCCGTCCGACTTCTTTCGGATATTTGCTGTGTTTATTGATAACTGGAAGGTATGCAGAAGTAGATAATTATGGAGAAAGAGAGGAACCTCCGAATAATGGACATTTGAAAAGAGGACAGCCTCTCAACAAAGGACAATCTTTGTACATACACTCTATACAAAATAACCTCAGAAAGAGGACACTACAAGGCTGGGTCCCAAGTGTGTCCATTATTCGGGGGTCCCAAGTGTGTCCATTATTCGGGGGTCCCAAGTGTGTCCATTATTCGGGGGTCCCAAGTGTGTCCATTATTCGGGGGTCCCAAGTGTGTCCATTATTCGGGGGTCCCAAGTGTGTCCATTATTCGGGGGTCCCAAGTGTGTCCATTGTTCGGGGGTCCCAAGTGTGTCCATTGTTCGGGGGTCCCAAGTGTGTCCATTATTCGGAGGTTCCACTGTGGCTAATTTTTAAATAATCACTTTTACACTCCAGGGCGCTGTTCAAAAGAACAGAGACTCTAAGAAACGCCTGATGGCTTCCACCCAGGATTTGCTGAGGAAACAAGAGGAGGAGATTATTGAGCCGTCTAACAGGATGGCTCTGTTGGCAGCTGAGGTTGCTGCCGAAGCAGCTGCCAGGTCTGAGAAAATCAGACGAAAGGCACTGGAGAAGATGGTGGAGAGGGAAGTGACGAGTGAGGGAGAGGAGGAGGAAGAAGAGGAGCCAAAGGGAGAGGGAAGGAGAAAGATAAAAATTAATGGAGAGCAGCAGATAACAATATCCAACAAGTCACTTGAAGAAGCAGGAATGGCTTCTGTCCATGCGGTGGGAGAGACTGGCCCAAGCTATGCTGATCCCCACCCACTTGACAATACTTTCCACACCAGTGAAACCAACCAACAAGACATGCTACAGGACGACTATTACTCGCACATGATGCACCCATCAACAGCTTAGCTAATAGTTCTACCAAAAGAGTTATTGTTCAAAAATCATAATAAAAATAATGTATCTGCCGGCTGGAATTGTATCTGGATTGTATTGATTATTCTACTATGGCATGTGCTTTGCCAAGTTTTTCTTTCTTGTGTTCCCTTTTTTGGATGGTTAGTGATGTGAATCCTTCAAGCAAATCCTGTATTTCATTCACCTGAACAAAAATTGAGGGCTGGATAAGAATTCGTATCAGGTCTTTCCATTCTTACCTGCTCTGGGGTCTCTGAGAGAGTCAACCTACTGGCTAGATCTTCCAGTTCCTTGGTCTCTTCTTGATCACATTCCGTGATGGTGAGATACTCTTTGAGCATCTCCACAATACCACATATCTCCCTCTTTCTGGAGAGCGCCTCTCCTCCTATGTCATCACTCTCCCTGGCTATTTTGAGTCTGGAGTGTGCCAGATGCAGTGGAGTCACACCTCTCACATCCGTGGCATTTATATTAGTTCCTTTATTTAGAGAGAAAATTTGAACTCGTACACATATACATAAGTCATAATACCTGCTTTTAACAATGCCGTCACCACGTTGATGTGATTGGTGCAACAAGCTATGGAAATACATACAATTTTGAAGCCAAGGTCTCTAGTCTCGCTAGCCAGACTCTTTCCCCCTTACTGTCCTTTTGCACGCATGCAGTAGGAGAGATACTGCACACGTGCAACGCAAAGTAAGGGAAAAAAATGTTCTCACCTAGATGGAGTGGAGTACTTCCATTGCAATCTCTCTCATTCACTGATGCACCATATCGTATTAATACCTGGACTATAAGGAAGAGGACACATCAGTATTTAAAGGAGGACACACACACCTCCTTCCCAAGTACACACCTACCTATGTCTGATTGCCCTCTGCAAGAGGCAAAGTGTAATGGTGTCCGACCTTTAGAATCAGCTTTCTTTGCATTGGCACCTTTTCTCAGAAGATCCAGGACTATGGAATATTAGTTAAACTAGTGATGATAGTTCTATACATATGAGCCTAGTATGATCTACCTTCCTCAAAAGTTCCATCTGACGAAGCATCTCTCAATTTCTTGGCAACTACAGCCAGTATGGTAAAGGGACAATTGTTTTTGAAGGTTTCCTACTCACACATATATTCTGTGAGACCAGTGGAGCCGTGTGGGGTCGTACGTGCTCGCAGGGGTCTTGTCCTCATCTTTCCAACGCAGCTACTTTCCTTCCCTCCTTGTTCATAGTGCTTCACCTCTGGAAACTTGAGCTCCTGGAGTCTTTGATGGCCGATCTCTTTGCTCAGTTCTCTGTAAGCCTTCATCTAGTCTAGGACTCCCCTTCCTTGTGATTTCTATTCCTAGTGTACTGTCTATGGATGGGGCGCCAAGCATTTTTTTGTAAAAGTTCAAAGGTGAAAAGTTCAAAAGGTCACCGATGAATAATTATTTTTAGAATTCAGTGCAGGGATTGTAGGGCTTGGTGTTGGAACACTTTGTGTCCATTTCATTCCATATGAGTTGTAGGGATTTATAAGACTCTCCAACTTCCATTCTGCTAAAGTAGGAGGGGTCTTGTCGTAGTTTGAACTCCAAGTCAAACAAATCATTCTGAAATAAAATAAGATAAAGAAAGTGAACCTATTAATTTTAGTTAGAGGCAAATCAATTAACAAGGTCCTCCTATCTACTAGCTAGTTCCACTCACCCCCATCTTGTTCATCAGGGGATCAATGAAGGAAGAATTCTTTCCCGTCCTGGGCCATAATGGGTAATTGTTGGCCTCAATAAGCCAGATACGAAAATCATCAGTAATCATAAAGTCAAGCCCAATGAGCTGGAAGGAGGAAGGGTACCTCTTGAAGAGAGATAATCCTATAATTGCCGTTATGTTGATATTAATAGTGGTTTAGTGGTCTTCCTATGATAGTAAACATTACCTGCTTGTAAAATGAACAGTCCAACCTTCTTTATGAAAGGCATGAGACGTTTTGAAACGAAATTATCATTTTCTGGGTAATTATTGTCAAGGTAAGTTTGAAATCTCTGAAAGGACCAAAAATGTCTGTCCACAGAGTAACTTTTGGAATGGATCTGAATATGACTGTTTGTCAAGTGGACAGCTCTGCCCCCTTTAGCATTGAATCGCTCCACAGACACACGCAGATATCCTTCATGATAGAACAGCATGTAAGGGTTAGTCCCTCCAATTACCACAAGCCCACGAATATCAAACTTCCTTCCCTGAATTAGTAGTAATGGAGACAGATATCTCTGCACTATATACTGTTCTTTATTATTGCATTGGTCAAATTTCTTGTGAAGGAAGGAGGTGTTTGTGTGGATACTGATTCCCACTCCTCTTGACCCATGCGATGGTTTCAATATCCACCAACTTTCATGATCAGTTTGCAAATGTTCAAAATATTGCCTACATTCTTCTGGATCATCCAGCACAAATGAGAGAGGCATTATATTTGTACTTCTGAGGTCACACCCATGTTTTTCGAAGAATGCCCGAAAACCTTTCAGCTGTCCTTTCTTATCTCCAGTGATTTTGAAAGTGTACCTCACTGCAGCCACCAAAGAAGATGTTGAGTTAGCAAGCCTCTGAATAATGGAATTACGGAAAAACTTGGAACTGGTATAAATGATTGTGAAGGTTTGGGGTTGTGAAGATAGACGTTCGAGTGCTCTCAATCCAGTTCTGTTATCATTCGGTATTATCGACATCTTCCAATCTCTCTTTATGCAGATTTGTTTGATGGCTTGCATGGCAGGTTTCCCAAAGAAAATCAGATGTGTCTGCCCATAGTGATGATTGGGAGGGAACCACGGCTCTATCTCTCTGCACTTCCATTTTTCCAGCTCATATGCTAGAATCTCAGCCCCATTGGAGTCATCCAGCCTCAGGAAATGTCGCTTGGGGGCTCCCTTACCATTGTTGGACCAAAGAGAAGCTTTCCAGAGGAATAGGCACACCAGCCCCGCCCCTATAAACACATAAGTTCTATTCCTTCTCGCCATTTTGCAATTCGTTCCTAGATACAGCGCTAGCTGTGCCTTTTTAAGAAAAGGTGAAGCTACTTCTGTGATGTATTTCGATGAAAAACTGAGACGAGAGATCTTTCGATGACATTAGCTATTGCTTTGAGTGTGAAGATCTTTGCTTTGTTCGTGAACGAAGAACATCTTAACAGTCTAATTTTGGCGATTCGTTCCCGGTTAACCAAAGCATGGAATATTACAATTTTATCACCATAATATCACACACTAAAGGACACAAACACACTAATCTGTTAGTATCAGACCTAGTGTTACAATATAATGTAAGAGCTAAAGGTTGCAAGTTCAGTGCTTAGAAGCACTTGCGATGGACGATGGATGGACCAGACTCGTCGTATTCTTGCTTGGAGATCCACATCTGCTGGAAGGTGGAGAGGGAGGCAAGGATGGAGCCACCGATCCATACAGAGTATTTCCTCTCGGGAGGAGCGATGATCTTGATCTTCATTGTGGGTGGTGCCAAGGCTGTGATCTCCTTCTGCATACGATCGGCAATACCAGGGTACATTGTGCTACCACCAGAGAGGACAGTGTTGGCGTACAGGTCCTTACGGATGTCGACGTCACACTTCATGATGGAGTTGTAGCATGTCTCATGGATACCAGCAGACTCCATACCCAAGAAGCTAGGTTGGAAGAGAGCCTCAGGGCATCGGAAACGCTCGTTGCCGATTGTGATAACTTGTCCGTCAGGGAGCTCATAGCTCTTCTCCAGACTTGAGCTGGATGCAGCAGTCTGCATCTCCTGCTCAAAGTCAAGGGCAACATAGCACAGCTTCTCCTTGATGTCACGTACGATCTCACGCTCAGCAGTGGTGGTGAAAGAGTAGCCACGTTCGGTCAGGATCTTCATCAAGTAGTCGGTCAAGTCACGGCCGGCCAAATCCAGACGAAGGATGGCATGGGGAAGGGCATAACCCTCATAGATGGGCACAGTGTGAGATACACCATCACCAGAGTCGAACACGATACCAGTGGTACGACCAGAGGCGTACAGGGAGAGCACAGCCTGGATGGCCACATACATGGCTGGGGTGTTGAAGGTCTCGAACATGATCTGGGTCATCTTCTCACGATTGGCCTTGGGGTTAAGGGGAGCCTCGGTCAGCAGCACAGGGTGCTCCTCAGGGGCCACACGCAACTCGTTGTAGAAGGTGTGATGCCAGATCTGCAATTGGAGAAGCAAGAAAATAATATGTAAAAATTATATATAAACGGCCAACTATTCGCATGCTGCAAATCACACTGAAAAATAAAATTAACCTTTTCCATATCATCCCAGTTTGTGACAATTCCGTGCTCGATGGGATACTTCAAGGTGAGGATACCTCTCTTGCTCTGGGCCTCATCTCCTACGTAGGAATCCTTCTGACCCATGCCAACCATCACTCCCTGATGGCGAGGGCGTCCAACGATTGAGGGAAAGACAGCCCTGGGGGCATCATCTCCAGCGAATCCAGCCTTGCACATACCAGATCCATTATCAACCACCAACGCAGCTACATCATCGTCACACATTTTGACTGAATGCGGTAGATGAGAAAATCAATAAAAAGAATGAGGGCACTGACTGCAAACTGCTTCTGCGAGAGCTCTGAAAGAACAGGCAGAAATGTTGAGATGTTATTGGGTGTATATCCTCATTATCCAAGATCCGCCCCTCCCAAAACGTGCGTCCCCTCAGGTGTTGACCTAAAATGGTAAAAATTCTCCTCCCGGGCACTCTGATTGGTCGTCGTTAGGCAACAAAGATGCAATGGGCTGATTACTATCGACCAATCGAATTACAGATTGTGGAATATCCGGGAGTCACGCCTACAGTAGAAGGGGATAGGGGGGCGGGTCGTGTCGTCCAACTGTCGGTCCCCTTCCGATTCTGAGCGAGACACACCCTTCTTTTTCTGCAAGCAAATTTAGTTCCTGCAGCAGCAGCGAAGCAAAGCATTCTCCATATTCGTGCAAGGCAAAGTATAGCGATCCTCCTTCGGAAAAGGCATAAAGAAAAATGGGTGATGACGTACTGAAGTGGACCTTTGGGTTGATCAACTCGGCTAATAAGTATCTGACAGCAGAGACCTTCCAATCCAAGGTCAACTGCAATGGGACCACTCTGAAGAAGAAGCAGCTCTGGGTCATGGAGAAGCTCGGAGGTGATGAATTTGGCTTGAAGAGCAGCACTAAGAAATACCTCACTTCGGACAAAGATGGGAAACTCGATTGCTCTGGGGAAGAGATTGGTCCAGATCAGAAGTTCATCTTTGAGACTCAGGCTGATGGTAAGGTTGCAATTAGGAGTGTCACTCATGGCCGGTACATTGGAGGTTCTGGAGACAGCATGACTGGTTTTGACCAATCGATAGGCCCAACAAACCTCTTCACGATCCACCTTGCCATTCACCCCCAGGTCAACATTCGTAATGTGAACCGTAAGACGTTCATGCATCTGAACGATGAAGGCACTGAGCTCACATGCAATGAAGTGATCCCCTGGGGATATGATGCTGTTATCATCTTGGAGTTCCATGACGGCAAATACGCTCTCCGTGCTGCGAACACCCGTTACCTCACCCGGACCGGAAGTCTCGCAGACGAGTTGACGAAGGACAGCCTTTTCACAATTGTCTTCAAAGGCTCTCAAGTGGCCTTCCTGGATTGCAATGGTAAATACTTGACGGCAATTGGTGCTAGTGCTTTGGTTGCATCTCGAAAGGGTAACATTGGAAAGGACGAGCTCTTCGAGTTGGTGGACAGCCGACCTCAACTACAGCTGGTGGCAGCCAATGGGAAATATGTTTCTGTCCGTGAGGGTGTGGAAGTTCGAGCAAAGCAAGCCGATGTCACTGATAAAGAAATTTTCCAGATGGAACCAGTCGATATTACCGATTTCTCTGGGAATGTAAAATGGATATTTCGCACTTGCAAGGATAAAAAAGTCTGGAACAGTGGAGCGACCATTACTGCCGATCAAGACGACACCCGATTGGAATCCACCAACTTCAGTATCGAATGGATGGGTCCCATGATTGCGCTCAAAGCATCCAACGGCAAATACGTCTCCATCAAACCCAATGGGCAAATGTCTGCCAATAGTGCAGAGATTACAGACAACTGCAAGTTTGTCTTCGAGTTCATCAATCGTCCAATCCTTGTCCTTAGAGGAGATTATGGTTTTGTGGGTGTGAAGGGTAACTCTGGTACCCTGGAGTGCAACAGGTCACAGTACGACGTTTTTGGTGTTGTGGGGAATGCTGGAACGTATCAAATCAAGGGAGCCAACGGCAAGTACTTCAAGATCGAGACGGACAACACCCTCAGCATAAATGGGGATAGCCCTACCGATTTCTTTTTCGAGATCCGTGCTCCGTCACGAATGGTTATTATCGCACCCAACGGGAAGTTCCTTAAGGGTCAGCAAAATGGAGGGTTCACAGCCACGGGAGACAGCATTGGATCAAATACACTGTGGGAGTACTAAAAGAAAACAAACAAACAAACAACAAAACAACAAAAAAAACAACTGGCGAACAATATAAAAAAAAACATCTTTGTATTTGATCTTCATGATATTATTTTTGTATGATCTTGTCCTTAGGCTATTGTTATTAAATTTCTTGTGGATAATAAATTTATTATGATTAGAGATCAAGTCAAAAAAATTTTTGGTACTCGGCAGACTTCGTCAAGTGCCAGCATAGACGGAATTTCTTGGCTTCAGCTGATCAGCTGTGCTTATCAAAATAATGAAAAATAACTTAAGCACTCCCATGGCAACTTGTGTGTACAAAAAATCACAGTGGTTATAGGCCCCGTCCTAAAACCTCATGGGCTTCTATTTCTCACTGAACTCCCATTCAATTGGTTGCCAAGTGCATCATGTAGCATTCAGCGTATGACTTGCATGTAAATCAACACATGGAACATTTGACATTTTGGATAAAGGATGAAGGAACAAGCCAAGAAACTTAATTAACTCACTGAATGCACTTCAGAAAGGCATGCTTTTAAGATTCAGCCACTCTACCATTAAGGTAAGGGACATTATGAGTGGGTATAATATGAACTTATTGTAAAGTGTATTTTTGGCAGACAGAAGTTTAGGTAACAGGTATCTTTATGAGATTTAGTAACAGAATGTACTATACTGACAAAAATAGTCGCGGTAGTGAAGAATACCGATGTACCCATGGTGCCAACACACAAAAATTAACCATCTCTCATTGCATCGACACTATCCAATAAGGGAAAAATATAATTACTGAATGAATTATGATATAAAAGAAAAACGAAAAGGAAAGAAAGAAAGATTTTGTCTTTTATTTCTTGATAATTTGAATAACATCTTCATCTCCCATTATATGCTGAAGCCCCACCCTCTGGGGACTGTATTTCGTACTCGTTCCCTAGATGGGTGGGGGAAAGAGGGAAGGAGGAAATTATAAATCTAGAAATTAATTACAGAGGTCTTACCCACACTAAGGCATATCTGAACTGGTCCTTTATTGTTCTATGAATAGTGTGACACTGCATGGAAGAGTGAGAAGGGTGAGAACACAGACAATACTCCATTATGGTAGGTCAATAAAGGTCATATTTTACACCATCACTCTCTAAAGAAGTACTAATGCACGAGGGAGAATCTGTCAACAACCTGAGAAACAGATTCATGGGGTGTGTGTGTGTGTGTGCGTGTGTGTGGGTAGACTGATGGCTAGTCTATTTATAGCATGCAGAAAACCATTAAACTAGGTACTTTCAGACTAGTGGGTTGCAGTAAGGAGGAGGGAATTCTCCAAGTGATATCTTTTTGGGAAAGTGGAGAGAAAGCCCCCCCCCCTCCCTCCCCTCGGGACCCTGTTAAAAAAAACAACAACAAAAAACAACAACAACACCCTGACAAGGGAGAAGAAGGGCCCCTGGTCCTGGAGGAGAGAATTTGCACTCACCACATGTTCGACGATACACCCTTGTCTCAGTATCAGAGCACCATTAAAGTCAGGAGGCTCTGCAAAAAGGCCATTGCACAGATGAAAAACGTACAGGATGCCTCTTCATAAGATCACATAGGATGTGGGAACAACCTTGGTCAATATTATTGGTGACCTAGGTGTCACTGGCCCAACTCAACTTTACCTTTTAAGGCATAATCTAACAAAGTTGTTGTAAGAATTGAAGCAGGTAACGCAACAATAACAGGACAGGTTAATTCAGGTGCAGTGGGTAAGCCAGATGTTTAATTTGTGCAGCTGCGTTGCTCAACTACATGCGCTGCATTGTATACCTAATAAATGAAGCCTGCAATGTGCATCCTTTTCCCTAGCTTGGGATTCATCCCCTGAAATGAGGCCACCTCTAATCTGCACTTTTCCCCAACGTTTCATTTCATATACACATGCATGCAGCTATGATCTGTTCCAAAAAAAAAAAAAAAAAAAAAAAGGGAAAAAAAGTCAGACCTAATGGCTCTTTCCCTGGCCCCAATAGTCTGCACCCAATCATGTAAGGACAGCTTAATTGGTAATATTAGCTAGCTGTTCACATTAGTACAGTGAACATTGTTTAAAAAGTGTCCTTGCCAATGTTACCAATGTCGATCATTACTTTAGAACCTTATAGTTAATACCATAACAGCTGCAATACAGGCTGTAATTTTCTTTTAAAGGTTTTATCAAATTACCACTCACCGCCTCTCTTCTTTGTGTAAACACGCAGGAGAGAGAGGTACTCCCAGATCTTGCTGAGAAGGAAATCAAGGTTCAGATCCATCTCGCAGCTGACCACTACGCTGTGAGGCTGACGGGCATAACGGTCCACCTCTTCCAGACTAATCTGATCGATCTTGTTGTAGCACTGGATGGGTGGTATACAAAGTGGGATTACAGGCCCTGAAGTTTATAGTTTATGAAGATATCCCTGCAATTATGATAGTTATTAACCACCTCTACCAAGGCTGAGGATTTCCCCTGTGGTTATTTTGCTGAGGTGCCAAGCTATTTTTACCGCCTCTAAAAATAGAAATATTGATTAATCCAAGGTACAATTAAGACTAATTAAAAAGTTCGGGTCAAACATGGAGGATGATATGAAGAGAATGTAAGAAATTCATCTCCCTTTCTTTTTATAGACGTTGCTTACGTAAATGCACTTCATGTAGACACGGTTCCCAAGGATTATGTCGATGAACTCGTCTGCAAGAGGGAGGGAAGCAAAAAAAGGATTACCAGCTGTGCCGTGATCAGGGTCATAAAGACACTCCACTCCAGCTAATTTAGCATACTGTACTGACACTCTCAATACCAATTTCAGTAAGTGACTGATTGGAGAGGGGTTTAAATTTTATAAGAGATGCAATGATGTGGGCGCCATTTCAAGAGAAAGTGCTTAAGGGTATTGACATGCAAATATAATCATAGTGACATCCTCTTAATGTAAATGAGTCGCCTAGGGGGGATTATCCTACTCATGGTCACACAGAATCTGAAGGGCTGATCCATATTATTGCAGAGTAGCTTCATTGCTGTGAGGAAGTTTTAAGGAAGGACTCTATTGTGTGTGGGCTTGAGTGAGAGACCTCATCCATAATGACCTCATCACTGATTACCAACTTCCCCCTAAAGCCATGACAACCTGCCAAGGTACAGGATATGAAATATAGACACTTTGTATATATTGCCATGGAGAATCTTGGACAGTTGGAGAATCAACTAGCTGGAACAAGGCAGGGCGGTGCTTTCAAGGTTGGCTGAGAAGCTAAGATTCTTGGCATCTATGAATATGGCCCCTTGTAGACATTGTAGTTGCACAGGTACTAACATAATGAGACCAGATTATAATTTTACCTAATATGGTGAAAATCAGGCAGCTGCCCCTTGGCCAAGGTCAGTCTGAGTAGATTCAATAACAGTGTGAATATTGGGCCATAGGTCAACCACCAACATGTAACCATGGATACAATACATACCTAGCTATACCACCAACATGTAACCATGGATACAATACATACCTAGCTATACCAACTAACTTTGACAGAGTCAAAGAGAGAGCCTTCTTGAATGAGAGTGTTAACTTTGATATCGGATACAAAAGATAGATCTAGTTCTACAAAGCGGCTGGGCTTGGTTTGAGGCTATTTTTCATCTTTTCAAGCTATGAATACACCCTCAAGGCAATTATAAACCATAATAACATGAATAGGTTTGACATGCCTCAAGTCAGAAAGGTGCACCTGCAATGAATCTCAGCTGTTATATTTAGCAGGCAGTTAGAGCTTGTTTACAAGCTATTAGTCCCAAAGTGTTTTCTGGCCAATTATGGAAAATGATCACTATGGGACACACCCACTATGGGTGTGCAGCTTGATATAGGAGAGCAAGGAATAAATAAACATGTTGGGACAACATACCTGTTGTGCAATCTTCCCGAAACAAGACTTCAGCATTGAAAATTTCTATATATGGCAAAAAGTTAAGAATCTTGCAGACATACATACATACATACATACATACATACATACATACATACATACATACATAAGGTGTACTGTTATTGGTTTGGTACGAGATGGTTTTCAGTTATAGTAAAGTCAATTTTTCAGTTTTATTATTTTTTTGCTGGTTTATTTTTGTGAAGTTTCCAAATGTAAACTTCACCTTGAAAGTGAGGGGAGTAAACTGTGTGGTCACACACAGAGAGACATGGACATGTGTCATGCACAGAGACACACAGACATGGACATGTGCCACACAACACACACAAGAGATACACTGACTACAGTGTTATAAGGATACTGTACTCATGCAGAATGAGCTGGGCCATCTTCTCTGTCATCTTGGTGAGAGTGATGGTGGAGTTGATAGATATGCCTCCTCCTTTCTTCACCTAGAAACAACGAGAGAGAGGGAGAGAGAGAGAGAGAGAGAGAGAGAGAGAGAGAGAGAGAGAGAGAGTCCATTTTCTTGTATACTGTGTAGTGAGAATTAATCTTCCTCTCACACACCACACACCTTGAAATAAATATTTGGGGTTTTTTTGTTGAGTCTGATGCCCACAGCTTCCAACTCTTTCTCTAAGAGTCTCTGTTGCACGTCTCCCTTGCTAGCATCCAACATCATCAGGACCACATCAGCCGTCCGCGCCACAGCTATCACCTGACGACCCCGTCCCTTTCCTGGAATGGGAGGACAGGAAGAAAGAAGGGGAGGGTGAGTGGTGAAATAAAGGAGGGAACTTCTGATTGGTTACCATGGGCTGCTCCTTCAATGATTCCAGGCAAATCAAGCAGCTGTATGTTTGCCCCGTTATACTATTATACACAAGAAACAAGGCATAATTTTCCAGTCAGCACAGTGAGGATTGACCAATATCAATGGAAGTTATTGGAATGTACCTCAATGACCCCTGGGATGCAGGTGAGGGTGGTGAATTCATATGATGCACACGCACTGTGAGTTTTGGTCAGTTTATTAAGCAGTGTTGACTGTATCAGTAGATAACCAATACTAAGGATACACATAATAGTGTTTATAGAGTTGGACACACCTTACCAACTGAAGGGAATCCAACGAGAGCCACCCTAGCATCGCCTGATTTCATCACATCAAACCCTTCGCCCTGTGCAGATCAGGTCACGTGACACACACATGACTAGGGTTAAGGCTAGGATACCTTTGAAGCTCCTGCTGATTTGGATGGCTCAAGAAGCTGAGCCCTGTACTTGGCAAGTTTGGCTTTGAGAAGACCCAAATGATATTCAGTAGCTGCATTAGAAGTGGGATCCAAAGCAATATGATATTATAGGGCTCTGGCTACAACCGAAAGTTGCTGTAGTGGCTTGTGCTGTGCTCTGGTTGTTAGTTTCCTATCGATTTCCTCACCTTTGTTCTTTTGAGTCCTAGAAATCTCTTTTTCTATCTCTGTGATTTTTTCTAGAATACCCATGGTAATGGCGTGTGTGATGTGGGAAGGAGTTCTGGCTTGATACTTGATATCGATATTAGGAAAAGGGTCGGCTAAAATAAATGTTGCAAGTTATTTTGTTATCCCTTTACCAAATTGCAAACAAACCAGGAAAAAAATTTTTTTTTGTGTGTCAAAAATTTATATAATAATTATAAAAAGTTAGTATAAGGGATTGGTTAAATAATTAGTTATCTGACAGTTTTATACCAGCTGGCCACATCTACTGCTGCTTCTTCATACTTGGTGAAAAACGGGTATTTCTAATAGAAGAAAAAAGGCACTTCATTTACTTTGAAATGCTAATGGTGATAATCTACCTGAAGCTTCATGTAGTCGGGCCTTGTGACACTGTCTTTGGTTAAACTATATCACCAGGTAAGTAATAGTAATACACTTAAAACCACACCCCAACCACGCCTACCAGGCAGCTGAGAATTCCTGCAGTTCAGGGGAGAACTTATCTTTGGGTAGTCTAGGTGGGGGACCATTCACCACTGCATTCAGCTGCTCAAAAATTGTAGTCCAGCGGCCATAAGGAAACGAACCAAGAGTAAGTTCCAGCTGAGAACAAACAAACAAACAAACAAACAAACAAACGAGTGAACAATCTTGAAGCGTAGTCTTCAGGATTACTTACCAAAGTGATCCCAAAACTCCAGACATCAGATTGTATGGTGTACCCTCTCTCAGCCCTGGCTGGATCAATCCTCTCAGGCTAAAGAATCATAAATACTTATCAATTCTTCACAAGGGGGGGGGGGGGGGGGGGGTGGAAGGGAGGGAATCACTAACCGCCATATAAGGACGACAGCCAACTTCCATTGTCACAGCAATGGAATCTACTAGTCGACCGGATATTCCAAAGTCGCAGAGTTTGAATTCACCCTCTGTGCTGACCAAGATGTTTGATGGTTTCACATCTGCAAGTCATAAAGATTTATATTAAAGGGGCTAGGGAGGAAGGGGGAAGGGGGGAGGAGGGGGAAGGAAGGAGGAGGGGGAAGGGGGGAGGAAGGGGAAAGGAGGGAGGAGGGGGAAGGAGGGAGGAGGGGAAAGGAGGGAGGAGGGGGAAGGAGGGAGGAGGGGGAAGGGGGAAGGAGAAAAAGAGACAGATACCTCTATGAATGATCTTTAGTTCAGTCTTCAGGTAACTAAGTGCCTTGATGACCTAAGGAGAGAAAAAAAAAGTTTCAATCTCTCTCTTGATCATCTCCTTTTGGTGATCTCCTTCATGGACATTGGTGGTGAGTAAAGTAATTCCATCATCAAAGAAAAACAAACCATGAAATTTTAACTGGCTTTTCCTGGAAGTAACTGTAGCCTGCTATTAATATGTAAGCAAAGTCAGTGTGGCTTTCTGAAATTGGAACTTAATTAGTCATGACTTTAGTCCTCCACTCTATGAAGAACCCGATAGTCTACAGGCACTGGTACCACTATTACTTCTAGCTCTATTCCAAACTTACATTTACTGTCAAAACACCCAAGATATTCTCAGGTATGGTCTGGTTCAGCTGTTTATAAACTTTTTCAGCAATTTTGTCCATACTGGAGTCCATGAGTTCCATGCATATCCACACATCCCCCTATACAGCACACACCAGGTCACGTGACTGCTTCACTTAATTACTTTCCCCTGCTACTTACGTCTCTGATTAAGCACCCATAGAAGCCTACGATGTAAGGACACACCCCCGTTTGCATGGTAACAGCCAGTTCCACAATGTCCTTTTTCTCAGATGAGCGAAGTTCCCTCATAGGAATTTTCTACAGTGACAATATTAAGTAAGAGGCTCTTCTTCGGTTTTCTTTAAATTTCCCCAAATAACAGCACGACATTACACAGGGAGAGCTTGACTTACCTTTACGGCCATTTGAGTGTTGGTTTTCGGAAAGAGCATCTTCAGCACTGTGCCAAACGCACCTTCCCCTAAGTAACCCTCAACTTTGAGATCTTCTGCTTGAAATTTGTACTTCTGTGGAGGGAAAATTGGTAAAGGGGTGTCAAGATATTTGAGTTCTTGCCTTATTCTCTATGGTCAGTTCCTCCAGTTGGATGGTAATGTCAGATACATCTGCAATACGCTTCACAGCTGGGCTATAATTAGAATATTTACATTAATAATGCATAATCATGGTTGCCAAGGGATAATTGTCATTGCCAGAAATGAAAATAGTGAAAAATAACAAGCGAGATCTTTAAAAATAACAACTCTTTAATAACAATTGAATCAAAAGCAGTGGAGTGAGAGAAAGTCACTTTCAATACATCAGAAGACCCATGAAGAATTCTGTCGATGACAGAAATTAAAAAAAAACAACCATTCACACACACCATTGGCCCATTCTGCCTAAGGCATTGATCCAAGTCACATGACCACTAGCTGTAGCATGCGTACGTGTGTTTCAGCCACTTACGCTGGAGGTGTGGGCGTGGGGGTAACTGCAAGGGGGGACCCCACTCCAGGGGTCGTCGGAGTCTTGATGGGCAGTCGGACCTTGGAGCGCTTTTTGGGTCCAGATAACCCCATGTTCAGTGGAGCTTCAGTTTAGTGAAAAAAATAAGAGAAAATTAAATCAGTCCATTAATTTCAGCTACAGTAGCAAAAGATTTGTAGTTATTAGTTACTAGCTAAGTACTTGACAATTGGCAACACAATCAACAGACTAACCACTTACGTTTAGATGTCATGATTTTTTTATTCTCTAAGCGGCCAATTCGAATGGAGACTCGAAGTTCCTCGAAGTGAAATGGACTGCAGCCCAAGAAAGGTAATCCCCTGCAATTAACCACTAGGGGAAATTCCATGAAATGTATTTATAAATGAATTCTTGATGACGTTTTTTTGCAAGATCAGCAAGAAAAACACTCCTTCGCCCTTCGCTTCCCGGGGCCGGCCGATTGACCAGTGGTTGAAAACATGAGTCGAAAAGGTGATCTATTGTTCAGCATATTGTAGACTAACATTTTGATCTGTTCACACCACCACTGTCCTTATCTATTCACACAGAGGAAACCCAGAAGCTGTTGAGTAGCCAGCTTCCTGAGGAGGAAGACAGCGATGAAGACATCCTATTTACTTCAGAAAGAGCCCATCTTCAGCAGAGTTCTGAACCTAGTAGCCCCCCTCCATCTTACAGCGTCCCAGAACCCGCCACCCTCATACCCAGCCAGTGTGTAGAATATCCTCAGGCCTCTGCACCTGAATTGCCCACAGCAGCAGTACCACCGCCAACGGTAGTGCCTGAAGCAGTGCCCATGGCAGCACCTGTGCCCATAGATGAGGCCCCTCCTGAGTACTTTCTTCATGATCCCAAAGAGGCCTCCCTAGACAGCAAGAGTGGGTTGGCTGTTCATATACAGATGAATGGACAGTTGGTGCCTGGAACAGTGATGGAAGATGTAAGGGACACCATAACTATCTTAGTCCCATCGTAGATAATGGTTCCATACAGTCTGAAGTATCTAATTGATAACCGATCATTGTGGGGCACTATCATATGGCCAGAAATGGCAGACCTTTTGGTTGAAAGAAATGAGCTTAGTTACGCTACTATAAACTTCCATTTCAATTGCTGCTTGATATTCAAAATAATATAATTAGCTAAGGAAGTTATTGATTAGGTTATCTATCATGTATCTCCTCCTCCTTCCTCCCCAATCCCCTCTCCAGGCAACAGGTCGTCACATGGTGTACATATGCCAGCCTCGGACCACAGCTGACCCTGTGGCAGCTAGTTCTGACGGAAAACCCCCACCTCCCAAGGACTACATCTTCCTCTCTCTGCTCAGCGTCATCTGCTGCTGTGCACCGCTAGGAATAGTCGCTCTCATCAAATCCTTGGAGGTGTGCTCCCCCTCTCTTTATGAGTTTGAGTACAGTAGAAGCTCTGAATAATGGACACGCTTGGGACCTAGCCTTGAGGCTATCTTGGGACCCAGTCTTGTTCTTAGTAGAGAGGTTGTCCTCTTAGAGGTTGAGGTACCATAAAGATTGTCCTTTGTTGAAAAGGTTTATCAGTGGAGGTTCCACTATAATGCTCACTTATCTTTGAATGAATACTCACTTTCCTGCCACACTATTAGGAATTGACCAGGAATGTACAGTTGCTATATGATACAATGCTTGTGGATGATAATAAGAGTCGAGATGTTTTAGTTGTGATGGTTCAGATCATAATAATATTATTATAAAATTCCCTGGGCCCAGTACATCCAATGAAGAGTAAATATTTTCTTGTTTAGGTTCACCGATTGTATCGGAATGGTGATTATGCCGGAGCAGCTCGTGCCTCCCGTCAAGCTCACAGTTGGGGTTCTGCTGCAGTTGTATTTGGTTGCACCATCATTATCATTATCTTTGCTCTCAAGATTTATCTCACAGAATTTGGACACAATCGACACTACAGTAATTACTATTACTACTGAGAAACACTGATTCGTTTTGCATCCATTTTTATTTTATATGTGCACATTCTGAATTTAGTGCAGTGGTGCGCACGCGCATGCCCTATTGAAACATGACGTCATTGTAAGCAGCGCTGCTTAAATTTTTGTGTTGCAAAGATAAGAGCTGTGCTGCAGTGCGTACAGTAGTAGTGGTGGGTGCTGTCAATCATGAATCTGAGTATGTGTCCAGATAGCAGCAGCTACGATCCGTCGTCGCTGGTGACTGCGTTTCATAACATCCCTCACCGTGACATCAACTTGAATCCAACACCAGATACTTTTATGCTCAGCTTGAGTTACTTTCAGGTGAGCGGTTAATTTCAACCTTGTCCATTGTGGCTTGTGGGCGATACCTTAAGTTCCAGCAAGCTTCTTAAAAAGCCGTGCTTACCAAATATCCACCAACCACATGAAATGATCTAGCAAGCCTGAGGTAGCTAAAATTTGTTTGCTGATATAGGGCTACATTTCTTAATTAGCCCTTTAGCTGGCTATCTGCACCACCAGTTCTTGCACTCTTTAATCATTACAAATGTAGCAGCTAACAAAGTGATGAATTCTATTTCTGTTTTCCAGGCTATAATAATTTGGGCATGTGTGCCCATATTGATCGTGGTATGTCTCTTCATTCTCATGTCCGTCTACTTCATCTGTGTCTGCTGCTGCTGTTGCTGCCAGCAACACGACAAGAGGTCAAAGTGTTCCAAGGCCACATGTGGGGTCCTCGTGGAGCTGCTTATCTTGCTTGCCCTGTAAGTGTGTTGCCTTACATTTACCATATTAATTAAATAGGCTTGCTTGGTGTCGGTTGCACGATAGAAAATATGTAAGATTATGAAAATTTTTTTTGTATATTTTGCCATACTGAGGCCTTTATTTTTCCTTTGAACAATACACAAAACTGTGTGGAGCGATTTTCAAAAATTTTTCACACAATTTTCACGTAGTTGGTGCTAGAATGTTTCATATGTAGATTACACTATAAACAAAAAAACCATCCATTTGATGCTGCTGTGTGCAAACTTTGTAAGTGAATACTGGTGCTGCTGCTGGACCAACATGATATAAATTAAAGTTACTTTGAAGTGTCATTTGAATGAAGTGTGGTGCTGGATCAGCATGAGACTGACGTGTGTTGTAAATCATGTCTGCTGGGTGGAAAGTATGGGTGTGGCTCTCTGATCTCACAAGTTCCAATTGGATCACTTGAACTATGAAATAATTAAATTTTTAATTAATAGGATCACATGACTTATATACTTCCCGTATCAATCACATGACTTTACCAATCACATGACCACCATTTAGTAATAAGGGTTCCTAATAATCAATCGCATGACTGCATGTTGGTACTAGGTGATATCCTTCGGCTACATTCTTGGTATAATGTGACTCATTTGTCTGTCTGTAATGTACACGCAGTCATAATAGGGTCTATATTGTTTCCTCTAAAGTCAATTCGTTCAGCAGAAACTTCAGAGAGATCTGTCTTCCTTACACTGATGGAATAAGCTGCTATTCCTGCCTCTAATTACTGAGGGGCTCCCCTTTTTTAGGTTTTCAAACTGAATGTGGGTGGTGTGTTTGGGGGTGTTGGTTCATGATTTTATTTAAAGATTAGCTTGGAATGCCATTAGGGTAGCATATTCATCATTAGAACTCTCGTGGGCATGTGTGTTGTTTGCAAAATCTTATGCTGCTGCCATACACAGAAACATGATTATCAAGCTAATCATCACCTGAAGCTTTTGTGCATCTCTTTAGTGAGGAAAAGCTAAAAATGTTTTTGTCACAGTGTGTGACTACATGTGTGGTGATATGGAGCAATGTTTAATTGACCAGTTTGCTGAAGGTATTAAATGGCATTGGTCTGTGTATGTGTGTGTTGAGATAGTCTAATGGTCCATATTTGTGTGATTAAATCATGCCCAGTGGTCACATGTACAAGGCCTTTCTATTATCAACTGCTTAAGCCAAGCATATTGGGAAAAATTCAAACCACTCCTAGCACTTTCTCATAGTAAGACTTGTGATTTGATTGAACAATATGATTATAGAGATTGCTGCAGCACTTTCCACAGCTTAGCATCAAATCTAATGGAAAAAGAAGTCAGTGTTTTGCATTTATCTGTTTATTTGACCACACCTACAGTATCTAATATCTGAGAGAGAAAATGTTCCAAGCTAGTGTCGAGACTAACTGCTCTTGGACTGTTGTTCATTCATTTACCACTTTTAGCGCTCGCCATGAAATGACTAAGCTCTAACTTAATGAACTTCTACACACACAAGTGTCCCTGTCAAAACTCTCTACCTGCTAACATTGTGTCAGTATTGCTCACAGAGTGTCCAATTTGTATTCGAATGTGTATTGAAAAGAGAAAAAGAGTGGAACCTTTTGAAGTGACAAGAGTCACTCTGGCTACCTACCACTATGCTCAGGGAAAGCGTTGTAAAAATTGTCTGTTAACAAACGTCTCTAAGGTTTTTCAAAAGAGCAGTGATTGAACCTTGAAGTAATATTATTAAGAAAATGCTTCACACAAGACAGTTGAAAGGCCAGGGTAGCTCGGAAGAACATTGAGCTGAATCTTTACTATTCAGGAGTGGTAATGCCACCGTGGGGGATTTTCTTATTTAATTGAGAAATCAGAGCTGCATGAAGATATGAAGTGTGCTCAGGAAAATAACACTTTGTGGATACCAAGGAAGCTTTCTTGAGCAGAAAGTAAAAGGGAAAGTTTAAGGAAGTAAAATTAGTAAGAATGTGGTGACTGTTGAGAGCAATTCAACTATGATTTCATAATTATACTTGACAAAATTCCTTACAAGGCACTGGGGGTGTTTAGATTCTTGGTTAGTTCAAGCGGCAGGGTGTGGATCTTTCAAATTCTCACAATTCTGTTAGGGAAATGTTGTTCTTTCAATGTACACAGTTTTATCCAGCACTTGCTCTGATGATCCCTTGACTGAAGGGCCTCTGAAGATGTCATACTGTCCTTTAGTTCCTTCACATAAGCAGAAGGCTTGTACTCCAGATCGTAGTGGATATTGGAAGGACCTCTCTCAGAGAATCTGCAAAACTGAGTCCCACCTGCCAGTGAATGCATGGCTGACTAGCATGTACAATTGACTTTTGTCTGCTGTCAGTCAAGATGCAAACTTCCTTACCCTCATCTCAAAATGTAGTCGCATTGACAAGGATACAATTCTCTGTACTGTCTGCTATTGTCCACTTCTTCCTTTCATAATCTGGGTATATCTTCTTGAAATGTCGTCGCCCAGAATTCCAGCAATTCTAAGCCTAGAAGACCTTCCATGGGGGTTGCTTTCCTCTTGCATCTCTGGTGCACAACTGATCGAGGATTTCCACCATGGTGGAGTGGTGTGGCAGAACCCTTCCACAGAGAGGCAGAATAGCTAGAAAGCAAGACCTCTTTTCTCGACTTCATGGAGCCCAGCCAATTCTGGCCTCGGTGTGAGCAACCTGTGTTTTATGATTAGGGGACTGGCACATTATGCTTTTTTGCTTCCCTGTTATTCTATTCTTTAATTTCAGCTTTATAAAGTCATTATTCTTTTTTTTACTGACCTATTATTCTGCTCGTACCTGATTATGCTCTTGGCTGTATTGAAAGACGACGTAAATAGCTATTTGGAATCTTCACTTTTGGTCAAGTCACGTCAGACTAGCTAGTTTAGGCACACATGATAAATACATTCAAGATCAACCATAGAGTTCACTTTCCATAGCCTATTATGCCAGCATTATGCTCCCTGCTTTGATAGACCTATTATCCCCATAACTATGCTGGTAAAATGTGCCAGTCTCTATTCATGATGTCCTATAAATGACTTATTAATGTGAACCCTTAAACCCTCTGAGGTCATGTTGGAACATTCCTGAGCGTCTACAGAAGCTCTGTTCATGGATCTGTGCATGCAGGGACACTACCTTATGTCACATTCCATTACTTATGCTGAAAATGACTGCTTTACTGGCATCCTAATTATTTGAAGAAACTGTTAAGTTTGTACTGTGGACTGCACAGTATGTATAGAAAACATGGACATGCTTGTTGTTTGTGAGAAGTCTTGTAATGGCATGACGTGTTTAATCTGTATCATCCAGTACAAGTTACAGTGGAAGTCTGTCAAGATACCTCACACCCAGCGAGTGTTGCCAGTCTGTGGTGCAGTGCATGTGGGGGGGGGTTCACATTGTGTTTATCTTTTGAGTCAACAAAATGTGACTGCATCCCATACGATATAGACTTGGGTTAGTCTAACCCTCCATTCCTCCTGATTCATTTAGTCAGAGCAAGCAGGTAACTAAGACTTGAATCTGAAAATTGTTGGAAAATGACCGGGAGTCTATGAAAGTGGTTGAACTGTGTGTGTGTCGTACTTAGAAATGGTACAATCTTGTGACAACCCATTAATGGTGATCTATTCCATGTGGAGGCATTTGATCTGAAAAAAATTGTTGTGAGAATGGCCAGGGAGTGTATGAAAGTGCCCTTACTTAGAAATGTTACAATCATGTGACAACCACATTTTATGATGATCTATTGCATGTGGATATTTATTTATGCAAACAAACATAGCTGGTGTGGGGGATGTTGTGATTATCTCCCCCAAATGGATTCATAGCTCACAAGTTTGCTGATAAGAAGGCTCTCAAGGGGGTAGGATTCACAGCATGTGTGAGGTCCTATGTACTCCATCTGGGTGTTTAATTGGTAGGGTTATCCTCAATTTATAGGGGAGGGGAGGGGTGAATTAATTTTGAAAGCTGTGAAAAGTCATGGTGTATCAATTCTCTCTTCCCAGAGCTTGCTGTGGAGTGGCAATGTGGTCATCATTCACCGTCGATACCAGCATAAACAACTCCATCAATTCGGCTACCAATGTCAACAATGTGATCCAAGGTGTTCGATCTTCGGTAAGTGGACCTCCCCCCTCCCTCCCCCGTCTCTCCATGTGTGGATGCATGCAGACATATCACCCATGAAACTCCAGACTTATTCATCCTATAAATACAGATTTATTTCTCATTCCCCTTATAGGTCATAGCTTTTATTTCATTCCTTTATCTGTCCTATAGGTCCAGATGTTGGATTTCAATCAAACAGAGATGCAAGTGAACAACCTGAGTATGGCCATAAAGGAATCCAATGGCACTGGACAATCTCAGGCTGTGATTGCCGTGATGCAACTGCAGGAGGAACTGACACCATTGAGGATACAGTTTGCCAGGATCCAGAATGAAGCCAATGTCCAGGACTTGTCTCCAGCGATATCTTCTATCAGAGGCATTGAAGTAATCAGGTCAGTATCATGGCAAGCACTTTATGAACTTTGCACTGATGATCCTCCTCCCCCTTTCCCCCTCCTCCCTTGCTTCTGTTTCCCCTCCCCCCTGCTTCCGTTTCCCCTCCCCCCTCTCCTCCTCCCTTGCTTGGGTTCCCCTCCCCTCCTCCCCCTCCTCCCTTGCTTGGGTTCCCCTCCCCCCTCTCCTTCTCCCTTGCTTATATCCCCCTCCCCCCTCCCTTTGTGTCCCCACTCTCCTCCACTGTCCTCTCTCTCCCCTTCATTCTTTCTCTCTTGCTTGCAGGCACTGGACCATAGTGGGCTACATCATCCTGACCATCCTCATCCTCTTCTTGATGGCTCTATCGGTCTGCTTCGGTGCCTGCTGCAAAAATCCTGTCTGCATGGTCCTGTGAGTCACTACATAAATATATAATGCACCTCAGACACACACACACGACCCAGATACACTCACATATGCACAGTTGCACACACACAAGTCTTGCTCACTAGCACTTAGAACTTAAATCCATGAAAATAATTATAATATTCCACAAATATTATTACATGGTGCCGACATGCTATTGTGGGGCTTGTGCATGTCAGTACATGATTGTATTACATGCATACACATGTTGACTGTACCATGGATACGTATACAACATTGTATATCTATTGGATATGAGGAGGTTATTTTGCTTCTCTCTCTCTCTCTCTCTCTCTCTCTCTCTGCAGTGCACTGATTCTGCTTGGTTTTTTTACGCTCACTATGTGGATCGCTGTGGGAGGGAAACTGGCCTACCTCATTGTAAGTTTATGTTACCTACATACATATGATCCTTCACTCTTGATTTGATTTATTTAATACATGCAGATCTCTGCAGATATTTGCAACGATCCTGACGGCCTCATCACGAATCTCACAGCATCAGGTGTGTGAATATGTCCTCTTATATTCCATGCATCCATTATCATTCCTGATTGAACTCACTAACTCCTTTCTCCTTGAATCCGAATGCATTTTTTTTTCCAGAAGGCAAACTTTGTCCATAGAGTGGAATTCATTGTTAATGTTTGTATGGAAAGTACCTTCCCAAACCCACAGCCTTCTCTCTGGCTAAACCCAGCCTTCTCCCAACAAAGTATCAAAACCAATAATTAACTGTCCCCTTCCCCCCCCCCCCCCCCCCTTCAAACTCAGAACTTCCTGTCAACACGGTCAGGTACTACCTTGTTTGCAACGAGACCTGCTACAACAATCCCTTTGCTGCTTCACAAGATTCTGTCAACGCAAGTCTCGAGCATGTCGTAGACTTCCAGAATACTATTTCAGAGTACATCTACAATAATAGCCTTGTGAACTTGCAGGTACAGTAAGTTTTACTTTACTCTGAGACTAGGTATGTGGTTGTTTTTTGGTGAGCCAAATTTAGACCCTACGTCTTGTAGTTTTGTGGGCTCTGATGAGTAGCATTTGCACTTTATGTTACTCTTTTTGTGCCAAAAAGGTGTGAAATGCACTCTCAAAGAGATTGAGTTACAGCGTCTTATAGAGACGGTATTGAAGACACCAATGTGATTGATTTTAAACTGAAAAGGCTATGAAATCAACCCCAAAGTGATCAAATTACAGTGACAAAGCCAATGTCTATTTGCATTCACTTTGCCCTATAACTGCTATAACTTTCTCAATTCTTAAATTTGAAACACGAGCAGAGAGAGTGGATCTCTGTTGTTGCAATTTGGTTAAGAATTGAGCAGTTGTAGTGAATGATCAAGGGGCAAGGTGAATGCATTATAGACATTAGCGGGCGACCTTTATTAATTCTAACAGATACAGGAGCCACTTGAGTTTGAGTGTTGATAGTGGCCCGTGGGTGTTTAAGTATATTAGTGAACCACTTCTCCTATTTATTGCCCACCCTCTTGATATTGTCTTTGCAGCCACAGCTGGATGTTGTAGTCCAGTCGATTAATGGCAGTATATCTGCCATCACCAGCATATCCATGCAGACCAACTGTAGGGTGGTGAACTCCGCCTACCTGGGAGTGTTGGAAGGGCTTTGTCAGACTGGATAGTAAGTCACATGACCAGGGGAAGGGGTGGGTGGGTGGGGTATCATCTCTGAGTCTCAAAGAATCCAAAGTGTGCAGTTATGTATGCTTAATAACATCTCTCTCTCTCTCTCTCTCTCTCTCTCTCTCTCTCTCTCTCTCTCTCTCTCTCTCTCTCTCTCTCTCTCTCTCTCTCTCTCTCTCTCTCCCTCCCTCCCTCCCTCCCTCTCTCTCCAGTGTACACTCTATTGTCTTATTTGCCATGGCTTGTGTGATTGCGTTGTTATTGATATTCACCATGATCTGTGGCAGCTTCTATGCTGGACTTCTCTCCAAAGGAAGGTAGGGGAGCTTATCTCTATCAACTTCCCCAATGATAATCAGTTACTGATGTGATCTGTGCTCCCTTAGAACCTTTGACGATGAGACCATTGTGTATGACTTCCCCAATGAGAATGGCCCGTCGCCATGGGAGTCTTATGGCACCAGTCAGCAACGCTATCACAAGTAAGTCCCTCTCGTTACTTATATATCAGATCTCTCAATAACTCTTTCCTTTCTCCAACTCCAACATCTCCGACAACTCTCTCTGCACTCATAGAGTTTGAAAACTTGAATTTTTTCTTTTCACTCTTGTGCACCATTATTCATTCATACTAGTAGTTTGTGCGTGTGCTGTGTGTGTGTGTTAAATTTGTTCATTTATTTCTCTATAACTTGATTGGTTAGTTGTGTCACATGACTGACAGTTTTAAGGACAAGAAATCATGCATCTTTGTTCTCACCACTTCTTCCCCCCTCCCCCGTTCCCTCCCCCCCACACTCAACACCCCACCCCTCCCCCCACACATACACACATCACACAGTACTACAACCACCCAAGCTCGGTACAACTATAGGGACTCTATGACCTTGACTGGCGCATCCGAGCCCCCGAAGGTATAATAAATCACAAAGTTAGATTATAGAGTCAGCTAGTCAATTGAGAGTTGCATATCGAAACATGAAAGTGTTGTTTGAGTTACTGCTGAGGTGTATACTGAGACAGATTTCAACTTTTTTTTCTCTTTTTAAGTGAACAATGATTGAAGCTCAGTCTCAAACTTCCTCTCTTTAATTTTTCATCATGAAATGACAAAGATCTGATTTCTCTCTTCTTTTACTTGTTTTTTTCTTTGTTTCATATTTCATGCTTCCTAAATTCCACACTCTTTTTTTTCTCCCTTCCAGTACTCAGACTTAAACACTCAAGAGACTCCGATAGACATTCAACCGAATGGAGCACGGACCTCAGGAGCTTACGATAACTTGAGCTAACTTAGGACCACACCCACCCATATACCATCCCCTTTCATCGTATGTAGTTCCACTTAATATATATAGTCCATCCTTCTCTCTCTGTCTTGAGCAATTATGAATTTGTCAATTTGTAGCATCTTCTCTACATCTTTTCCCAAACTTCTTGACAAAATGCATTTTTTTTTATTTTAGTCACTCATTAATGTTTTGTGCTGAATTGACTCACTGTGGGTTGTATTATGTGCACTCACTAGTTGCCATACCAACCATTATTGTGATGGAAATTCTCATAATTAACACATTGCACAATTCTTGTTGTATACAGTACAATTATATTTATTATGATATACAAAACAAACAAAACAAAAAAGTGCTTAAAAAGATCACGCAAGAATTATTAGGAGATGGAATGAATGCTATATAGCCCTATGTAGTTGGGGCTACCTGCTGTCGCAATATGCAAGGGCAGTCACTGCTTTAGTGTGTCCTTGATACTCTCTCACAGGTTCGGTCTTGTCCACGTGCCACAGCCTGGCCACATGGTCACTGGAAGCTGAAAGGGAGTGAACATAACGGTGGTAAATTTTGCAGCAGTAGCTTAGCCCAAGAAGGATGAGGGGGCCAAGGAACAAGTGGGAAGTGGTCTCTTTAGGGAGGTAACAGGTGATGTTGGGACATGGTGGAGTGGCTTGGTGGTCTGATTAGTCAGGTTTCACTGTATGTATGCAGACATCTGAGAATGTTATTAATTTCAAAAAGTGTGTTATGGATCTGAAGTCCTGTGACATTACTACACACACACACGCGCGTATATACCTGTAAAGATGTACTGGGAGTCACTTGAGAAGGAGCAGTCCCACACCCACTTGTCAACGTTCTTCTTTAGTGTTGTCTTGAGAGTAAAGTCTGCCGTTGACCATATCTTACAAGTACCATCAGCTGACGTAGTGGCAAGCAAACTGTATGGGCACGTAAATCATACCAATCAAGGTGACCACACCTATTATCCTACTAGCCCTAGTCCTAATCATAGCTCCTAGTCCTAGTCCTTCCTTGTCACTTGTAACCTCCTGACTTCTTGTTCACAAGGTTCTCCCTTCTCCCCTCTAGCAGCTCACCTGGAGTCAGGACTAAACTGGCACTTGAGGCCATGTCTCTTGTGGGCATCTTTCTTGACTCGTGGTGTGAGTGTGATGGGGCTATTCCCCTTGCCACTGGAGAGACTCCACACGTAACAAATACCCTGAGGATGCCAAAAATAATCATAGTGGAATTCCTATAATTCCTCCTCAAAGGAGTGGAGGAAGTACTTCCTAGGAAAGAATACCCTGTTTGTTAGGACTAATGGTGCTGCTGACCTTGCTATTGACAGCTGCCATGTAGACTCCATCAGGGTCAATGTGGACACAGTGAATACCCACATCTGGTTCTGGAATCTTGAAAGGGAAAGTAATTATGTGATGGAAGGGGGTTTAGTTACACAGGGAATTTTTGACTATACACTCTCAGATAATTTTTTTTTCCATTTCCCTGAACATATTGTTTATTTACCAGCTGTTCATTGTGGTCTGTAGTCAGGTCCCAGACATGGATGGTACCACTCTGGTCACCAACGATCAGCGTGGCTTGGTTGGGATGAAGGCACATGCAGTTAACGGGAGCATTGACTTGGAACAAACGTTGACACTGTTGCGTCCTTCCCCTGGATAAAATAAAAGGGGCAGATTAGATACCACACAAAATGTGGCGACTTTGTAAGCCTGAAACTTGTGCTTTGTAAGCCTGAAACTTGTGCTTTGGAAGCCTACAACTTGCCTGAGGTCCCATATTCTGGCAGTACAATCTTCTCCTCCAGAATACATGAAGCGTCCGTCATCGTAAAAACCAAGACAGGTCACATTCTTTGAAATCCCCTCAAACACATATTCCTACATACATGTGCTAAATGTCTCAAAGTTGGAGATTCCTACAGCAATAGGAATGAACTCACTGGAGAAGGATCGGAAGAATTGACCACATACATCCTTATTTTCTGATATGCTAAGTTTGGAAAAAATGTACATTGGATCCTGGTATATTTTATCCCTCTTCCTCCCCTTGTTTTCATGCCACATACCAGCTGCTGCAACAAATCTCTTATCAGGGGTCACTTCCAATTTGTTCACTTGCTGTTTGAAAAAAAAAAATGCCATCCAATTATTGTGGTGTGCATTAAAAGGAAACACCTTTGGACTTACTGATTCAGGATGCTGAGCTGTTCTATAACATACTCCATCATGGGGGTACCAGAACTTGATGGAATGATCATAACCTCCGGTTGCAAATACTATATTTCCAGCGTCCATTTCTGCTGGAATTTCAGTAAAAGACCACGCCCATGCTGATATGGGATTACGTCATTGAATAATTGTAGCGCAGTGCGCGAAGAAGCGTGCTAATTACAATGGCGGGACTTGAACTTCTGTGTGCTCCCACAGCAGGTGCTGAAGACTTCTCAAAGCCGTTCAAGAGGAAGACTTGCAAGTATGAGAGCAAGTGTGGAAGGTTCAAGGTGGAGAGGAAGGACTACACGAAGCAGTACTCACACATCTATTTTGTCAGGCTGATCATGCTGAGGCAGAAAGTGATGGATGAAGTGAAGAGGAAATGGGGTAAGGGATGGGATAAGGGATGAATAGGGTGAGTAGAGGGTTGTTGAGAGGTACATCAAAGAATCTGGGATGAGGATTGGTAAAGGGTCGCCAAAAGGTAGTTGAGGATGAGATGATGCTTGCTTGTTTTTGTCCAGATAGGAACTGTGAGGAAAGTCTTGCTCAGCTCAGCAATAAGAATGGTCAGGAATGCTGCATTGTAGGGACCATTTTCAAGCAGATGGATCTAAAACCAAACATCCTCAAGGAGATCAGTGCATCAGTAAGTCACTTCAGAAAGAGCCGTCCATATGTAATGTAAGTTTTCTGTAGAACCATCTGATCCCCCAGCCTCCACGAGTCAGGTACGTCAGTGCCAATGACCGACTCATTCTGGAGGACCAGATGCAGCGTGTCTTGCTGACATGGAAGGAGCCAGCTGACTCTCACATGGAGGACCTAGTGACGGGGGTAGTGGTGGGGCTGCTCGGGAGGGAGAAAGGAAAGGGGGAATTTGAGGTGGAGGATGTGTGTTACCCTCGGCTTCCTCTACAGAAGAAAGTACCAAAACCGATTGCAACAGAAGACAAGTATGTTATGGAGAGCATGACAGTTTACCATGCTAGTTTACTGAGAGTTTACCATGCTGTAGTTTACTGAGAATTTACCATGCTAGTTTACTGAGAGTTTACCATGTTAGTTTACTGAGAGTTTACCATGCTGGTTTACTGAGACTTTATTCTGCTTAGTTTACTGCTAATTCTCCACTAGGTATGTCTTGCTGGTATCAGGACTAAACGTGGGATCTTCATGGTATGACCAGCTCAGCATTGAGATGCTGGTCGACTACATCACTGGGCAGTTGGGGGGAATTGGGGTGAGTGACAGACACTGGCCACACCCACTTATATCATTTGACTCCATAATTATTTTTCTGTATTCAAGGACCAGCAGCTGTGTTCGTCCATAGTTAGAGTCATAGTAGCTGGCAACTCCATTACTGATACTCCCGTCAAGTCTTCCATTTCAATAAGCAACAGCAATCAAGTACGCTCATGCATATCCGTCTCTATTGACCACATGACTGGTCACATGACTTGTTCATAGCCTCGTTTCCTGACACGGAATTACACAGCAGAATCTCTTGAAGCCATAAAGGAACTGGACAACATTTTAGCCCAACTGGTTGTAAGTACAGGCTTCTTCAGTTGCCATGGTATTCAGGGTTTCATCTACTGGGGGGGGGGGGGGGGGGGGGGGGGGTGCAGGGGGGAAGCTTCCCCCCCAAACCCTCAATCTTCCCCCCCCCCCCAAACTAACCAACTTCCCCCCAAGGCTACTCCCTTTTCAGATTGTGCTGAAAATTTTCAGCAATTTACTTCAAGAATATCAGTGGTGACCAAAGGTTGTTACATGTAGTCACCAAAGGGAGTAATTAAGGACCAATTTCAGATTAGTAAATATTTTTGGCTTCGTGTGGGAGGGGGCACATCCCCTCCCACACCCTCTGATCAGTGAGCTTCCCCCCCAAGGCGAAATTCCTAGATGAAACCCTGGTATTGTGTTCTGTACCTATAGAATTGTATCCCTGTGGACTTGATGCCTGGGTCACATGACCCGACCAGCCACCAGCTGCCTCAGCAACCCATGCACAGGTGCATGTTCCCTCAGGCTGGTTGCTGTGACAACTTGAAGGGTGTGACAAACCCGTACTCTGCATCCATTGATGGAATAAAGTAAAATCCTGGTAGATAGAACCAGAGATTCAAGGTAGCACTTGCTTCTTTCCTTTGCAGTTTCCTCGGTACTTCTGGTCAAAATGTGAACGATATATATCGCTTCACTATGATCAATGATCGCTTGAGAATTCTGGAGAACACGTTACGCTGGTTGCACATCACCCCTACTTCACCAGACACCTTGGGTGTGTTTCTCTCTCTCATTCACCCTTTAACCTGATGAATGTGGATTCTCTCTCTCCCTTTCAGGTTGTTTTCCATACGAGAATGAAGACCCTTTCATTATTGAGGATTGTCCCCACGTTTACTTCGCTGGGAACCAACCACTCTTCCAGAAAAAGCAAATAAATGGTAAGTCCCGGGAAACCCCCCTCCCACTTCCCCTCAAGTGGATAAGAGTTTGTTTTTTTCCTTTCCTGTCACTGTTTTCAGGTAATGATGGACAGTCCGTCTTACTCGTCTGTGTCCCGAACTTTGACCTCACCCACAGCTGTGTCCTGGTGAATCTGAACTCGCTAGACTGTCAGGAGATGTGCTTCACCACTTCCCTCCAGGCCAAACCCAACCCTGCCCTCCAGCGGCAGAGGGAGATCGAGACAGAGCTGGAGGGGGGAGAGGGATCTCTTCTCCCCTCCCAAGAACATCCAGAAGAAGAAATGTCAATACTTCACCACATGGACCAAGACGATAACTTTGATGATTAAACTAGGAGTCTTAGTCCTAACTCTATGTTTAAAAACCCATGGCCATCATCTCTTTCTCTCTATATATTATGTATGTACAGAATTTATTTGTATAATTATTTTATGACCACAAATTAAATTTTGTTTTTAAAAAAATTGAAAAGGGTTGGGGCCCACAATGACTTGGTGTTAATTGTTCTATAACTACATGCAGTGATGAATGGCATTATCTCCCCACCATGTTGTAAGGGTTGGGAATCTGAGCTTCTTGGAAGAGGAGTTTTTCGTCCTGTTTCTTCTTCATGGCACTTGACATGAGTCCAGTGGGTGACGCTGAAGCTGTACTCCTGAGGTCTTCCGGTTGTTGTTCTACTAGATTTGTCTGCTGCATAATCTGTCAGAAAAAGATGAGAAGAGGTGGCAACATATAAAGGCATACAGTGAAGAACCTCTGATGATTAATAAGGACACTCTGAAAGAGGATAACCTCTCTACAAAGGACAAAAGGATGGGTCCTAAGTGTGTTCATTATTCAGAGGCTACAATCAATCAACCACCTTTTGTACTAAACTTCTGTTCAAGTCTCCTCGCATAGCCAGAAGAGCTATCACATGATTTGACCTCACGTACGGATGCTTTTTACCCAGCGCCTGAAGGACAGAACACAAGGACAAGTATTGTCATCACATTTCATGCAATACAGGATCCTGTCCTCATACTCTGAAGGACTCACAGTAATATCCATAGCCAGGTAATCCTGCTTGGCCGAGAGCAGGACTGCCATCTCCTCCAATACTGCAGTATACTACGTCAATGATGATTATCAGATCATGTGACCAGGATTGCTGATTAAGCATTATACATTACTGTACCTTGGGGTTGGTGGCGTGGGAGAGCCGAAGAAAGAAATTGCTCATCTTAGCAGCTTCTTCTCTGATCATTCCAGCAGCTTTCTCACGTTCTTTGTCCTTCTTGAAAACCATTCGTCTTTGTTTCATAACAGAGAAAGAATGTAATGATATCATAGCTGATGGACTGACCACTCACTTGGACAACATCGCCTGAAGATACACTGACATAAACTTGTGCTGAGCAGCGATGATTACATAGGAGTGGTATCTGGTTATGAAAAACAGACAGATAAGATAGAAGATATGTGTACCTCACAGTATGGTAAGCCCCCATCACCAATCCCCACCTCTCCCCTCCCCCCTTCATCTTCTCTCCCTTACTTACGCTTTTTTGAGAAATTTGAAGTCATTGTCATAGTCGAATAAGGTTGCTTCTGCATTTCCTATTAAGTTTCCTGGTTGAGCAAGCCTGGACGGTTGATGGAGACACGAATTCAAAGGACAAAGGTCTTGGGAGACTGCAAGAATGAAGGACACTTACCATGCATCTCTCTTGAAGAGATCACTAAAGATCTTTTCAAAATCTATGAAGACTGTTTCTAATAAGCTGTCACAACTGAAAGGAAAGAATAATTTTTCATGTGATGATGATACTGTATTAACAAGACCTAGCTACGTACCAAAAGTGAGCTAGGGAATCAAATTCCTCGCTGATCACTTTGAAGATCTTCTCATGGTCAGCATTGAGAGAACGTTGAGCCAACTCAGTCAGAAAACGCTCCTAATAAAGGGAAAGGATATGCTAAAATGACAACATGCAACAGTGGCATAACAAAAACCTACCCGAAGTTGATCAGCAAAGTCAATACATCCTCGGCAATTATTAGCAGCTGCAATCTTTTGAAATGCAGAAGTGAGTCATGTGACTATGCAGCACTAGATCATGTGACTATACTATGCAGTACCAGCTAGATCACGTGACTATGCAGTACTGAATCATGTGCAGTGACTATGCAGCCCTGGATCATGTGACTATGCAGTACTAGATGGTGTGACTATGCAGCACTAGATCATGTGACCTTATAGTAACTCACAATGTAGTTGATATAAAATGGGGGAGATTTTCTCTGACACTCCAAGTGGGCTCTATGGTAGTCTGCAAGCGCCTCTGAAAGAAAGAAAAGTTCGATAATGACCTAGTGCAGATCACATGTACACAAACCTCTGTAAAGTCTTTGGAACTGTGTAATGGCTCCCAAACAGATTGACAAAATCTATATTTAAAAAAAAAACAAGTTAAAGTTGAATCTAGAAAAAAGCTATCAATCTACCTTGAGTTTGTTGGCAATTCCCAGAGGAGTTAGTGCAGATATCTGAAGAAAACACAACAAAATCAAATAATACGAGGAAATATGGACTTTAATTAATGAGCACCATATCCAGCAATTATAGATCTTTCTCTACATACATTTTGGTCAACCATCTGGAAGAGGGTGATGCCGAGACTGGTGTAATAATGTCCATTGATGTCAGTCTCTGGAGGTTGGTGGGCGTTCATGTCTTCTTTCTCGGTATCCACCATCTTGGCCACCAAACCCTGCACATTATTCTCCACTTGCTTCTGACAGCTAGCAAGTGGGAGAAAAAAATAATGAAAGTGTCAGAGAGGATGGTTTACTCACCGACCCTGAAGATTGGCCTCAGTGTCAGGATCTATAAGACGTCCATAACTCAGAAAGTCAATTTCTAGCATCTCATGAAATGAGTCCCTGTATGGTAAAGGGTCACAATGATAAAAAAGGAATTTTATACCGACTATGTGAAATTTATTCACCTAACATCCCCAATCCAAATCATCAGTGGAATGATGTCTCTTGCATTTGGATCATCACTGACCAATTTTGCAATCTGTTCATCATACATCGCATGACAGTCATGTGCAAATCACATGCAGATCACATGTACACGACTCACTTCTTTGACAAGACAAGAATGGTGACACTTGATGAAGAAAGTGAGGATCTTATAGCTGGGAGGGAAGCAGGAGGCCCCCTTTTGTTTCATGGCGTCAAGGTCAGAGTAAGAGAAACCGGCCACATTTCTGAGATGTTCTTGAAGCCAGCCACTGTTCTCCAACTTTTCATCCTCTGATGGTTGCATCTCTGCAAACCTATAAGGATGTTAAAGACCAATTGAAATTGTGTGGGTAGAAACATGTAGCAACCACCTCTGGGTCACCAAAAAGGTGGTCTCTTAATGGAAATGGTCTCTTTACCAATGGTACAAGCACTATTGGGAGATAACCCAAGTCTCTTAATAGGGTGGTCCCTTAATAGGGTGGTTTCTTAATAGGGTGGTCCCTTGGGTGGTCTCTTAATAGGGTGGTCCCTTAATAGGGTGGTCTCTTAATAGGGTGGTCCCTTAATACAAGTTTCACTGCACAATAGAGCAAAAAACATTACAGCCACAAAAATTAATATTATTGATAAAGGACACTCCAGAAGAGGACAAACCTCTCAAGAGAGGATACACTCTATACAAAATAACCTCCAAGAGGACGAAGGTTGGGTCCCAAGTGTGTCCATTATGTGGTGAATACCTATTTGAAATGGAAGTTTCCAGAATCTGGAAGCATTTTTCTTGCCACTTTTTTGGTCGGCCTGGGAGTTGGGCGGTGGGGATTCCCCTAGCGGAGAGGGCCTCCTTGATGATGGCGTCTGTCTTTTCCTCCCTCTCTATGATCCTCATGGCTGTCACCACTCGGCTGGGCACGCTCGTCACCAGTGCTGTCACCTGATTCATGATCAACCATAACTGCTGTCCCAAAGCATCCTGGGAAAAGAACAGAGAGAAATCTGTCCACAAAGGTCACTCTACAGAATACACCACCTCTCTAAAGAGGCAAAGGTCAAGTTGGAAAAATGAATCCATTTTCTCATTGACATAATGGTGGAGATGACTGAAAATTCCATGAAAATAGTTCGAGAAAGATACCGTCCCGGTAGCGCTTAACTGAGAAGGTAACACCTTCTGTCAGGAACCCCTTCCCCTCAACTTACCGAGAGTCCAGTCAGTGGCTCAAAGTAATGATGCAGAGACTGAAAGAAAAAGAGAGAAAGAGTCAAGAACCCGATAATATAATAATTGTACACACAACAGATAAAGTACTGTATGCACATGCATACATGTACATTGCATATTGGCACATACGGTGATGATGTCATAACTCACTGTATTTTTGTCCACAAAAGCATCTTCACTTTGATAGAGTTGAATGAATAATTCATCCCTAGTATGCTCCAATTCTGCAAGACTAAGAAAAAAAAAGTGGACCCTCCTCCTCTTTCTTTCTTTCTTTCTTACTTTCTATGAGCTTCTAATAGTTTGTCCTGTTGAATGAGCTCATGTGTCTCCTTGACGACAGTGGGCACATTGAATATGTTATTGAGGTGAATAGTAGTGGTCTTCAGCTGCAGTGGACGCAAAACCATAGCAATGGAGCAAAGTTGCCATGGAATCATCATGGTAACGGTACAAGAGGCATGCTCATTGACCCCCAGTCTTCATTATGTAAACAAAGTGGGGGAGGGAATCCATTAGCTCACTTGTCTGTGTTTTCGATTGACTTCTTTGATCGGTTTAACCACATCGGAGAGCTCAGCGCAGTCCTGGTACAGCCG
The DNA here is from genome assembly GCA_963924555.1 of Crambe crambe. Taxonomy (NCBI): domain Eukaryota; kingdom Metazoa; phylum Porifera; class Demospongiae; order Poecilosclerida; family Crambeidae; genus Crambe; species Crambe crambe. The sequence continues at coordinate 1,044,454 of OZ004594.1, read as the reverse complement.
CTCTACATCTCCCATGCTTGACTTCACCTCACTCACTGTCTTCTCCAAGTCCTGGAGGGTATGAAGACCCTTCTGCACACCATCCAGCTGAGTCTGCACTGCATTGCGCAGCTGAGATTCAATGGTGGCCTGGATAGACAAAACACTAGATTCAATTCCCCACTTAAAAAAAGATCATCATACCTTCTTTCTCATTATTTTTCTCTTATATTGATCAAGTCTGTCCAAAGACTCAGGTTTCTATGGAGATGCACAGACAAGTAAGTATGATGAATGGAGAACAAGAAAGGGATTACAGATTTAGCTAAACGATTTTTATTAGGCTAGGGATCTGTCAATCTAGCATACCCCACAACCTAGCTAGCAACTTCAATAGCTAAGAGTTTTACATTTAGATGATTTGCCACATCCTTCATCGCTGAGTCTCTAGACTCCAATGCAGCCGCATGGTAGTCAGTGGATGACATCTTTTTACACCCAACCTAGCTACTGGACCCTCCCAGATTCGGGTTCAAAGTACGGAAGGCGAAGGCGGTGAGAATGAAGCTATGGAACAGGAAAGGCTTCAAAAGGTAACTACATATTCTAAGCTTATTTAAAAGCCCGGCGTGTCATTATAGCAGCTGCTGATTTTAGTCCAGACACTATCTAGGCCTAGGCTAGCTGCGTATTTGAGGTGTAGAATATTCTTTAGGCTTGATAGAGCTATGCCATTGTGTAGTTAGCTACTTGAGTGTGCTAGAATACAGTTTATTTCCTCACAGATAAAGGAACACGAGGAAAAGATAGAGAAATTATTGCAAGTAAGTTGTTTGTGAAAGTAGCTGCCTGTGTTGGTCCAGTGCCTCCAGCAAGACCCTCCAGTCACTGCAAGCACCTTAGGCCCATGTAGGAGGCACATAGTACATGCTAGCAACAGCCTGTTAAGATTGAGGGGTGCTCGTTTGCAGGGAGTTGGAATGCTGGACTGCTCGACCTTAGAATAGTTACCTATTTAGCCCCATTGTTTTGAGGGTGCTCCTCATCTGGAATTTCCATAGGAAGGCCATTCAATTTTGACCCAAATGCTGACTCAGCATAAATGGGTGGGGTCTTTCGTGTACCCCATGGCACTATTACATGTAATGAAGGTTCTCCATGTTTGGAGTCTGCAAGCCAAATGCCTTGCATGCTAGACCCTGCTCAATTTTTCACAGACCGAATACCCATATGCAAATCTTCCAAGGGAAATGGGTGGGGCCTGGTGACTCATGATCCCCATGACCTTCTGGAGCATACTTCATTCTACATAATTATTCTCCAAGTTTGGAGGCCGTAGCTCACGTGTGGTGATTTTTAATTTTTGTGTGTGTGATGCTGTCTTTGGTTGTATGGTTACCTCACTTTCTCTCTCACTCCTCACAGTTGAAGGAAGTGTATCAGGCTCACATAAAGGCCAGGGAACAGGTGAGTGATGAGTATAACAGTGGCGTGATGAGGGCGTGGCTGTGGCCCAGTCCATACCTAGTGTGTGTTCCATGACTGCTAGATGCCTGGAGGAGTTGGACCAACCCTTCCTGTCCGTGGAGAGGAGGAAGGAACTGGAGGAGAAGGTGGTGGAGTATGAGGGAGGCATCCAGTGGAATAAAGAAGCCATTCTTACAGCAGAAGAAGAAATTAAGGAGAGAGAAATTGCCCTCAGGCAACTGAATTGTAAGTATCAATGTAACAAGCAGTACATGGTGTAATGTAAATAATACCCCCAAGCTAAAATAAGTGTGTGTGGTATATGTAGCCCATGTAATTAGTAGTTGTAGAAATTAAAATAATTTAACTTCGAAAGGCCATTACTTTTGAATGGAAAGTACATTTAAACACCATTCTGCTCTCTCTTCAGTGACAGCTTTCTCTAAGGCTTGTGCTATCTAGATGATTAATTTTATTACTTTCTTTAAAGGAATATAAAGTGACTTTCTGTTGTTTGTAGTGGATATATGAAGTAAATAGTGTATATTCACAAAGTCCTTCTTCCCTATTCTGTAGCTTCTCCCCCTGGACCCCCGGCCCCCAGACCTCCTGGACCTCCCTCTGAGCCTGTCCTTCCAGCTAAAGGACCCACCAACCCTCCAACTGAATCTGGTGAGCTGACTCCTAGTAACCAAATGCAGCAAAAAGTCACTCACAGTCACAGACCAGAGTAGACTTACTGTATCCCTTGTGCAGGAATCAGACATCAAACAGCTGCTAGTCCTTAGTTAACCGTCTAAAGTGTCTTATCAATTAAAATTGTGATATAGAGACATTGGTATGAGCCAGAAGTAGCTTCCCATATTCTTGCACTCATCCTCTCAGGGTTCATATTATGTTATGGTATTCTCTTTTCATGATATAGATGGAGATAAAGAGGTGTCATCAACTGACAAAGGTAGATAAAACAATCAATGACTTGAAGTAAACACATTCCACTCCGACCATGCCTTAAACCTGACCATGTCTCCACTCCCCCTTGAACCCAACCATGTCTTCACTCCCCCTTAAATCTGACCCCCTTAACCCAAAGTGATTTGTCATAATCATGCAGGAGTAACGTCGTCAAGTCCTCTGGATGAAGCCACAAGAATAAAGTTGGTGAGTAGAATACATGTGCTGGAATCCTTGTAGGCATGAGACTAAAGAGTCCTATCATGTGCAAAGCCAATGTCAGATTTCCAGGCTTTTATATCCTGATCATTTTTTCATAGCATGACAATGCAATGGAGATGGGGCATGTTGATACGAGTATTATTAAGGCGGTGATTGTGGGGGCAGCTGGTGCTGGCAAGTCCTCTTTCGCATCTCTCCTCTTTGACATCATTCTTCCACATTTCCGAATCAGTACGGGAGTCATCGAGAAAGCCAAGAGGGTCATGACCACCTGTCTGAGGTTAGGCATGACTGAAGCACTAAGTAATCAGGTCTGGGAGGTCGTTGGAGTCTGAGGAACTTATAACTATTCTTGCAGACGCCATCAACGCGAGCATTGACATTGATTCCACTTCTTCTGCTGTTTTCGTGCAGCAGAAATCGAATAATGGAGCCTCAAAAGAGCATAGAAGTTTTGATTTGGCCAGTAGTGACTATACTGTGGCCAGAACGACTGTGATCAAGCTGATTGGTCGATCCAAGAACGCTAGAACGCGAACATTGACTTTGATTCCACTTCTGCTGTTTTCGTGCAGCAGAAAGTTTGTGTGATTTATGGTGTCTGAGAAGCAATCTGAGGGGTTTTGGCATTTAGCTATATTAAATAAAGAAATTTCCAAACAAGGATAGTCTATTTTCATGTCCAGAAATGAAGTCATTTGCAACATGTTTGAGATTCAGTGAGTCTGACTCAAAAAATATTGGTCTGGCCAAAGCTGGACTGGCCTTAATGGAGATTACCCCCCTGGTGACGAAATGAAAGCCAGAAGTTGTGTTCCACAGCTTCACCTTCGAGAGAGAGAGAGAGAGAGAGAGAGAGAGAGAGAGAGAGATGAAGTAAAGCAACTACAGGGTTAGCCACAGGTAGATCTAGTAAGGAGGATGGGCATATGCCAATACTTAAGACAATTATTGACAGTGACATTAGACATTAAGTAATCACCAAATTCCAAAAGGGTGGGGCTTGTATTGAGTCGTTATGCGCCCATGCATATGCGCCCCATGCGCCACGCCCAAGGTTGATTCCTCCTCCAAAATTGACAATCAAGAGCACAAAGCATTTGCTGCCTTCTATGGACCAGGAAAGACTTCCAAAGGTAACAGATTGTGCCCATATTTTTTTGTGATAGCATATGCTCGTGTACATGTCCTACGCTTATTTAAATGTGTAGACAGCTCTATCAAATCCAAAAGGGCCGCCTAGCTAGCTAGGCGGAAAGACTGGCAGCTGGCGTGTCATTATAGCAGCTGCTGATTTTAGTGGAGATCTAGGCCTAGGCTAGCTGCGTATTTGTTTAGGTGTAGAATATTCTTTAGGTTAGAGTAGAGCTATGCCATTGTGTAGTTAGCTACTTGAGTGTGCTAGAATAGTTGCTGTGACTGGTTTGTTTCCTCACAGATAAAGGAACATGAGGAAAGGATAACGGAATTAAATTATGTAAGTTATTTGAAAGTAGCTGCTTGTGTTGGTCCAGTGCCTCCAGCAAGACCCTCCAGTCACTTCAAGCACCTTAGGCCCATAGCAGGAGGCACATAATACATAGCAACAGCCTGTTAAGATTGAGAGGTGCTCGTTTGCAGGGAGGAGTTGCTTATTGGAATGCTGGACTACTCAACCTTAAAGCAGCTACCTCCAGTATTATTTGCCCCACTGTTTTGAGGGTGCTCCTCATCTGGAATTTCCACAGGAAGGCCAAACCCCCTGTTCAATTTTATGACCAAAATGCTGACTCAGCATAATCCATGTGCACCTCTGCTGGGGGGAGTGGGTGGGGTCTTGAGACCCGTGTACCCCATGGCACTATTGAGCATAACATGTAACGAAGGTTCTCCATGTTTGGAATCTGCAGCTCAAATGCCTTGCATGCTAGACCCCTGCTCAATTTTCGACAGACCATAATACCCCCATGCGGGTCTGCCGAGGGAAATGGGCGGGGCCTGGCGACTCATGACCCCCATGACCTTCTGGAGCATACTTCACTCTACACGTTCTCCAAGTTTGGAGGCCGTAGCTCACATGCTGTGCGTGTGGTGATTTTTTTTGTGGTGCATGATGGCTGTCTTTGTGTGTTGGTTGTATGGTTGTCTCACCTTCTCTCTCTCACTCCTCACAGGCGAAGGCAGGCTATCAGTTGGGGATAGAGGTCTGTGAACAGGTGAGTGATGAGTGTAGCAGTGGTGTGATGAGGGCGTGGCATGTGGCCCAGTCCATACCTGGTGTGTGTTCCATGTGTGCAGGGGATTGCTGGATGTAAGGAGGAGTTGGACCAGCCCTCCCTGTCTGTGGAGAGGAGGAAGGAGCTGGAGGAGGAGGTGCAGAGGTATGAGGGACTCATCCAGAGTAATAAAGAAACCATCCATAAGTATGAAGAAGAAATAAAGGAGAGAGAAAATGCCCTCAGGCAACTGAATTGTAAGTATCAAGATGTATAAGTACTTGGCACTAATTAGATGATGTAGCAGTACATGGTGTAATGTAAATAATACCCCCAAGCTAAAATAAGTACGTGTAGTATATGTAGCGCATGTAATTAGTAGTTGTAGAAATTAATTAGTGGTTAATTAAAAGTAGGTGAAAATAATTAAAGTTTGAAAGGCCATAACTTTTGAATAGGTGGAGAGAAAGAGGCACTGGCAACATCAATGGATGATGACAAAGGTAGGATGACTTTTAGTTCTAATTAGTAAGCACCCTCCACTCCCCCTTAAACTTGACCTTGTTTCCACTCCTCCTTTACCCAAAGTGATTATATTTATGCAGGAGTGATGTCATCAAGTCCTCTGGATGAAGCCACTAGAATAAAATTGGTGAGTAGAATACATGTGTTGGAGTCCTTGTAGGCATGAGACTAAAGAGTCCGATAATAGCATATGTTTCCTATCATGTGCAAAACCAATATCAGATTTCCAGGCTTTTATATTCTGATCATTTTTTCATAGCATGACAACGCAATGGAGAAGGGGCATGTTGATACGAGCATTATTAAGGCGGTAATTGTTGGGGCAGCTGGTGCTGGCAAGTCCTCTTTCGCATCTCTCCTCTTTGACATCATTCTTCCACATTTCCGAATCAGTACGGGAGTCATCGAGAAAGCCAAGAGGGTCATGACCACCTGTCTGAGGTTAGGCATGACTGAAGCACTAAACAATCAGGTCTGGGAGGTCGTTGGAGCTGAGGAACTTATAACTATTCTTGCAGATGCCATCAATGCGAGCATCGACTTTGATTCGACTTCTTCTGCTGTTTTCGTGCAGCAGAAATCGAATAATGGAGCTTCGAAAGAGCATGGAAGTTTTGATTCGACCAGTAGCTCAACGTTTACCGACTACACTGTGGCCAGAACGACTGTGATCAAGCTGATTGGTCGATCCAAGAAAGGTAGATTGCTGAAAATGACTTGGATCTACATCATAGACAGTGGAGGGCAGCCTCAGTTCCACGAGCTTCTTACGGCTTTCCTTCGAAATGCTACACTCGGTATCTTTGTTTTTAGGCTGTGCGATCAGCTTGATGATAAACCGCAGATCGAATATTATGGGGAAGATGGCAAGTCTCTTGGTGAATCGTATCCTTTTCCCATGAGCCACAAGGAAATCTTCCAGCACTGTGTCCAGACCATCTATTCCCTTCCCTCCACTGCCTCTGCAGAGAAGGGGCAGGAGGCACCTCGGCCTAAAATCTTAGTGATTGGGACACATCGCGATAAAGAAGGAGATTGTTCCGAGAGTCGTGAGCAAAAGGATCGGGTGCTTAGAGGTATTTTGAATCCTGACCCAGAGTCCGAATCAAGCCTATTTAGTGATGTCATCTACTATGGGAAGGGCTGCATATTCCCCCTCAATGCTCGATCACCAAATGCAGAAGACAAGAGAGTTGTTGGTAAAGTTCGAAGCGAAGTGGAAGGCCTTGCACCTCCACATACACCGATCCCCCTCCAGTATTATGCCCTCGAGCTGGAAATCGAAAAGCGATTGAAAGATAATCAGCAACAGGTCATAAGCGTTCACGATTGTCTGAATATTGCGCGTTCTCTCCATTTCACAGAAACCGCAGGCAGAGCAGCTCTCCTTCATCTCGACAGTCTCAACCTCATTCAGTACTTCCCTTCGAGTGCTGAGGAAGTCATCTTCTGTGATCCCAATGTCCTCCTCAATAAGGTAAACGAGCTGATCAAGAAGAGCTACAGCTTGAGAGGTGGCGTGGAGCTTATAGCCGATACTGGTGGAAAGTGGATCAAATTCCATCAGCGTGGTGAGGTGACCTTGGATATCCTTGAGAAGTTTTCTTATGGTTATGTGCCAGGTCTGTACGACCACCACACTGTGGCCAAGATCTTTGAAGATCTCTTGATTCTTACCCCACTTGACCTTGATCTCAACCTGTACTTCATGCCCGCTTTACTTGACATCAAGAACATCAAAGATATCCAGCGACCAACCAAAACGTGCCTCGTTATAGCTTTTCCCTCGGGGTATGCCCCCTTGGGACTCTTTTCTTCTTCTGTTGCTTTTCTTACTTCAACAAAAAACAAATGGCCTTCTCCTTGGAAATTTTTGTATGAAGCTGGTCAGCTCTTCAGGAATGCGATCAGCTTTAAAGCAGACCCAGTTCATATCACTTACTTAGATCTTTCCACTCATTATGAGGTTCACATGGAGACCCGTGTAAAACGCATTGCTACTAGCATGCGCCAAGTGGTGAAGACTGGTGTCTGCAAAGCTCTCGATGAATCTATCAAAGTGCGCAACATCAGCAATGCTTCCTACACTCTTGCTTTTCCATGTCTCTGTGACTCCGAGGTTGGAAATGAGGCTAAGAAATCCCAGGGGTTTCACCTGGCTGAGATCAATGATGGACTGAAAATCTGGAACTGCAAGAAGAATCCAGGTGAATGTGGTGAGCTTGAACCACACCATGTGGAGTGGCTGGGCTCACATGATGAAGAAGCTAAAGCTGAAGAAGGTCTGCTAACATGCCCCACTTCATGAAAGCAACTCAATTATTTTCCTCTTCCCTTTAATTACAGAATCTCAAAGTTCTCTTGGAATGGCTGACCATTTTGAAGTCACTGAGCTGCTTGAAGATCTAGACAAGAAGAACGTTATAAAGTTAGGGACGGCTCTTGGATTGTCCTTCATCAAACTGACGAAAATGGAAATGTTTCCTGATGAAATGGTTGCTGCCTGGCTTAGAGGAGACGATGACGTTAACAAAAAAAGTGGTCCTCCCAACTGGGAGAGTCTAGCCACAGCTCTTGATAAAACTCGTCACACAGATATAGCCTCCAAGGCCAGGAAGGTGAGTATGGAAGGAGAGAGGTGGAGAGACACTACTTATATTTGTTATTCAAATTGCAGAAGAAATGATTGCCCACATTACTGCTTCACTTCCAAGTCTATTCTAACACTCAGGTGAGTTTCTAGAATCATTTAGGTACTAGTTGCATTAAAGGGGGGGAGCTGAACTCGTACAGGCTACACTTTATATTTTGTGTTGATAGTCACATACATCTGTAGAATCAATATCGTGTGACCTCCTTCCCTTATGCAAGGCATTGCACGAGACTTCCTTGGGAGTCATTTTTATCTGTATTATGTGATTCTGCAGATCCAGTTCTTTTCATCGTACATGCTTTCCTTGGAACTCAATATGCACACCTATGTAATTTTGTCAATTCTGATTTGGTATTAATCGTTAATTCATAAACCTATTTCGCGTTGTATATGGACGCGTGATACTGATGACCTTTACCAACTAAACGAATGGCATTCAACACCAATGAAATTCATGTGGGGAAATAGAAGAACAGATCTAGTCTGGCCCGCGAGACTACAACAGATCCAGTGTCACCGTCAAAAAATGATATAAGTACTTTGCTCTAGCTTCCTTTTGGTTGCATAAGGTTTATTTGATACACAGCAATAAGAACGAAGTACAGCTCAAGTGCATTGTGAGTGTTGTTGTTACAATAGACCAACTACTTTAACATCTCTGCCATCCTGTTGAGAGTAGATCCAGCCTTGAACCAGTCAATCTGTGCCTGGTTGAAAGTGTGTTCCAGCAGGATCTGTTTGATGAGCCGTCCTTGTGTCATAACATGCATTTCACTGGCTAAAATAAAACAAAAAAACAAAAACAAAACTGACCTTGAAGTGTTAACTAGTTAGAGCACTGTGGTGCATGTTTCATGTTTTGCATACTTTTCCAATCAAACTGTTAAATGTCTGATCATTCAGGACAAAATGTCAGATGAAAAAAGTATACTGGAGGGTTTAGACGTCCTTACACTGTTATGTTATACTACCTGTGAGGGTGTCAGTCTTGGGGTTAAACTCCAGAGTCCCAGCGAGAGCCAATGCTGTCATGATCTCTGGGAGGTCTGTGGGTTGGCATCATTGCGCCCAGTGAAGTTCCTGTTGTAGCTGGTGACAATGGTGTTCTTCTCCCCCTTCTGAACGTCCTGTCTGTTCCACTGACCGATGCAAGGGCCACACGCCATTGGCCAACACCATTCCTATCTCCTCAATCAAGAGGCTTATTCTGGAGAGGAGGAAAGAAAGGAGGAAGTAGAGGGTACTCAGCTCATGGGGTAGTCTCTACCTGAATCAATTAGCTCAGGGACTGCCCCAATATAAATGGACTCACCAATCCATAGTTGTCCTGATTGACCCACAATAATAAAAGTATTATGGCTATGTTAGTGAGTTATTTACTTGCTTGTGCATGGTCTCTGTTATGTATATAGTTGTTGCCTTCTTAGCATCATGTAATAATTGGCTGTCATAATATTTTTAAATGGAGTCTGGACAGTCTAACTTAACTGCCAAAACAGACGGGGAACCTTCAACATCAAGCCGATTCCATCCCTTTTATTTTTTGTTAACAAGAGAAAAAACACGTTCAATTCCTTCCAGCATTTGAGTGCCTGTGGGGTACTACAAGTTGGATAGGAGTGGAAAACGGTTATTCAAAGCAGCAGGATTTTTTAACTGTTGTATATCATACCAGATCAATATCCATGCAATAATCCTTATTACCCTCATCATCTTCTTTTAGTAGTGCCTCTTCAAATGCATTTTCTGGAATTTCAGTTCTGAAATTCAAATCAAACATTCATCAAACTTTAAAACGTCACTATACTTTTCACTGAAAAATGTATTCAATACCAGACCACCTAGCATTTTTGCGTTCAAAAAAATCAATCCAGACAGCATGTTCCCAAAGGCTACCATATTGATAATATACTTCAGTGAACATTCATAAAATCCAATAGCACCTTGAATACATAGTTTCCACTGGCTTTCACTTATCTCAACCTTCATTAAGGAGTTTGTTCATCACTGACTTGGTAACTACTACTAGACCAACATATACTTCAGAAAGTTGCTTTTATTATAAGTATACTTGAATATGATTCTGTTTGTTGTACATGTAGGACATCAGGTTTAATGAACCGAGAGAGGCTATTTTTTTCATTAATGATTTGGTTACTGAGTAGACTCTATGAGCAAGTGGGTCTGAACATTGTATATTTTGTAAACATTGGAAGAGCTGATTTGTAGAATGACGCATAAACTTCAGTTAGTGGATCTTGATAGCTGGGTTTAGTTGGCAAAAGCGAGCACCTTGATCACTTTTGCTGAGAAACATTGCTTTATCACAGCATCTTTCTAAAGAGAGCCATTGTGTACCGACATATTGTATAATCTCTTCCCAGCAAAATCAAGGAACTCTAGCAAAACCTTTTCTTTTTGTGCTCTTGTTAAAGTCATAATAAATGTCAACAGCATGATCTTCCATATCGAATCCAGTTTTTGCACTATAAGAATCAGCCCCCTTTGAAGCAGCAAGATGAGATAGATGGCAATAGCTAGCTATGAAACAATGTGGATTTTTCTCCCAATACTTTTATAGTATTATCCAAACCAATAGCAACAGCATTTATCCAATCAATAGAATCCTTTGGAAAATTGAGATCTATATATGCTTCAAACATTTTTTCGGCTTTCCCACAGTCTTCCCCAGTTGTAATATACACATGTGCGTTTTGCTATTATTAATGTCAAATATTGTAGGATTCATTTTCTTAATAGAGTTGTCACTTGAGCCATCATGACAAAAAGTGAATGGGTTCTCTTTCATATGAGTAAATAAGACTATTCTCTATTTAATATACAAGTTGTCTTTTTTTTATAACACTTGAAATTTCGAGCAATTTGGGAGTCAGGAAACATTTTAGAGTGATAAATGTGAAAAAGAGAAATAATGCTGAACAAAATTAGTGTGAAGAACTTCAGCTTTAATTTTTTTTTTTTTCAGAGAGGCTTGAATCAACTGTAGGTACAAATGAACAAAGTGATCTTGATGACTTCACAGAGCCTCCATTTTTTTTGTGAATTGATGTCTTACAGTGCCAGGGCTGGATCCAGGGGTGGGGTTGAAGGCCCCCCCTTTTCCCCAAGCTATTATAAAATGAAAATGCAATTTGACCATGCCTACTTGCTTAGCCATGTCTATTTTCCTTTGTTTCTCCTCTAAAGTAGCGTAATTAGAAGAGAGAACATGTTACATGTGTGGGCTAACTAAACTAGGAACTAATGTGGTTACTATATCATCTAAGGCTCCAGTCAAAGAAAGCTATGTATACATGACACATCCATTTTTGCTTTCACTTTCAAGGTCACACATTGGATAACTTGGTGCATACTAACTGTGATTTCCTTTTACGATCACACCTGTGACCATGCACATGTCACTTCAAAGATATCTTTTGGAGTACATTGGCTCGTATTTTACACATTGGATAACTCAGTGCATACCAATTGTCCTGTGACCTTGCACGTGTCACTTCAAAGATATCTTTTGGAGTACATTGGCTCGTATTTTACACATTGGATAACTCAGTGCATACCAATTGTCCTGTGACCTTACACGTGTCACTTCAAAGATATCTTTTGGAGCACTTTGGCTTACATTTTCAAAGTCACACATTAGATACATTTTCAAGGTCACACATTAGATAACTCAGTGCATACTAACTGTGATTTGAGGTGTGACCTTGCATGTGTCAATGCTCAATAGTGGTAGCCTGCCGCGCCAGTGAAGCCAACACATAAATAACTATGCTCCTTTCCTCATGGTCCAGTGTTTGTGCTCCTAGTCCTGCAACCCCCACCTATCAAAAATCTTGGATCCAGCCCTGAGTGCTGCTTTACATCACCAATAGCTACCATGTGGTCACACTGAACATTTTTCTTACAAGGGAATACAATAAAATGAATACCTGTTATCATTGGATACACCAACAGTGATTGGGAATTCTTTTTCCCACTCAGGATTATAAACTGTCATAAGTTGCAGCTCCTCTTAATGCTATTAGTGATTTTGGCTTCTTCTTTGGAGGAGCAGCTTCATGATCACTGTTTTCATCACTGATGCTAGAGGATGACATTCTTGTGCAGAGTAGCTATAGACTCTGATTCTTAGCTAAGCTAAATAGCTAGCTAGCTACCTGTAGATCTAACTTCTACACTACACTGACTATGGCTCAGTAGAAAGAAACTCATTACATAACCTTACTCAGCATAGCTAGCAATTAGAACATTCATTTAAAGTGAGATAGCAAAAGTGCAAGAGATGACACTGAAAAAAATGAGTCTCACTGTGGATCAGTGAGAGTTGACAACTATGCCAATCCATCTCTAGTGATGGTTGCTCTGATCTGCTCTGATCCTGGAATCACAGTACCTACAAAAGATTTCATAGAGTGCCTGACGAGCAAAGTACAGTCCAGGGAATAGTCTCGTGGGCCAGACTCGATTCTTCCTTTTTCCCCCAGGAAAAAGGAAAGAATCGCAGCTGACTACTTTGGCCAAGGCATTGAAGCAGACTTGGAAAATGTGACAAAATGAAAGCCAGAAGTTGTGTTCCACAGCTTCACCTTCGAGAGAGAGAGAGAGAGAGAGAGAGAGAGAGAGAGAGAGAGAGAGAGAGAGAGAGAGAGAGATGAAGTAAAGCAACTACAGGGTTAGCCACAGGTAGATCTAGTAAGAGGAGGATGGGCATATGCCAATACTTAAGACAATTATTGATAGTTTCCAAAAGGGTGGGGCTTGTATTGAGTCGTTATGCGCCCATGCATATGCGCCCCATGCGCCACGCCCAAGGTTGATTCCTCCTCCAAAACAGACAATCAAGAGCACAAAGCATTTGCTGCCTTCTATGGACCAGGAAAGACTTCCAAAGGTAACAGATTGTGCCCATATTTTTTTGTGATAGCATATGCTCGTGTACATGTCCTACGCTTATTTAAATATGTAGACAGCTCTATCAAATCCAAAAGGGCCGCCTAGCTAGCTAGGCGGAAAGACTGGCAGCTGGCGTGTCATTATAGCAGCTGCTGATTTTAGTGGAGATCTAGGCCTAGGCTAGCTGCGTATTTGTTTAGGTGTAGAATATTCTTTAGGTTAGAGTAGAGCTATGCCATTGTGTAGTTAGCTACTTGAGTGTGCTAGAATAGTTGCTGTGACTGGTTTGTTTCCTCACAGATAAAGCAACATGAGGAAGAGATAAAGAGATTAAAGAGAGTAAGTTGTTTGTGGAAGTAGTTGCTTGTGTTGGTCCAGTGCCTCCAGCAAGACCCTCCAGTCACTGCAAGCACCTTAGGCCCATAGCAGGAGGCACATAATACATAGAACAGCCTGTTAAGATTGAGGGGTGCTCGTTTGCAGGGAGGAGTTGCTTATTGGAATGCTGGACTACTAGACCTTAAAGCAGTTACCTCCAGTATTATTTGCCCCACTGTTTTGAGGTGCTCCTCATCTGGAATTTCCACAGGAAGGCCAAACCCCCTGTTCAATTTTATGACCAAAATGCTGACTCAGCATAATCCCTGTGCACCTCTGCCGGGGGAAGTGGGTGGGGTCTTGAGACTCGTGTACCCCATGGCACTATTGAGCATAACATGTAACGAAGGTTCTCCATGTTTGGAATCTGCAGCTCAAATGCCTTGCATGCTAGACCCCTGCTCAATTTTCGACAGACCATAATACCCCCATGCGGGTCTGCCGAGGGAAATGGGCGGGGCCTGGCGACTCATGACCCCCATGACCTTCTGGAGCATACTTCACTCTACACGTTCTCCAAGTTTGGAGGCCGTAGCTCACATGCTGTGCGTGTGGTGATTTTTTTTTGTGGTGCATGATGGCTGTCTTTGTGTGTTGGTTGTATGGTTGTCTCACCTTCTCTCTCTCACTCCTCACAGAGGAAGGCATACGATCAGGACTGGATAGAGGCCTATGAACAGGTGAGTGATGAGTGTAACAGTGGTGTGATGAGGGCGTGGCATGTGGCCCAGTCCATACCTAGTGTGTGTTCCATGTGTGCAGAGGATTGCTGAATGCAAGGAGGAGTTGGACCAACCCTCCCTGTCTGTGGAGAGGAGGAAGGAGCTGGAGGAGAAGGTGCAGAGGCGTGAGGGATACATCCAGAGGTATAAAGAAGCCATCCATAAGTATGAAGAAGAAATAAAGGAGAGAGAAAATGCCCTCAGGCAACTGAATTGTAAGTATCAAGATGTATAAGTACTTGGCACTAATTAGATGATGTAGCAGTACATGGTGTAATGTAAATAATACCCCCAAGCTAAAATAAGTACGTGTAGTATATGTAGCGCATGTAATTAGTAGTTGTAGAAATTAATTAGTGGTTAATTAAAAGTAGGTGAAAATAATTAAAGTTTGAAAGGCCATAACTTTTGAATGGAAAGTGCTATAGTCTTTATTTTAACACCATTCTGCTCAGAAAAATTCTCTCTTCTCTCTGTACAAGTGATATCTTTCTCTAACACTTGTGCTATCTAGATGATTAATTTTATTACTTTCTTTAAAGGAACTTTATAGAATATAAGTGACTTTCTGTTATTTATAGTGGATATATTCACAAAGTCCTTCTTCTCTCTTCATTAGCTTCTTCTCCTGGACCCCCCAGACCTCCTGAACCTCCCTCTGAGCCTGTCCTTCCAACTGAAGGACCCACCAACCCTCCTACTGAACCTGGTGAGCTGACTCCTAGTAACCAAATGCAGCAACAAGTCACTCACAGACCAGAGTGGACTTACTGTATCCCTTGTGCAGGAATCAGACATCTTGTCCTTAATTAACTGTCTAAGGTGCCTGTGCAATATAGAGATATCGGTAATGAGCCATAAGTGGCTTTCTCACACTTACCTCTTTTTACCCCTCAGAGTTAATATTATGTTGTGGTATTCTCTCTTCATGCTATAGGTGGAGAGAAAGAGGCACTGGCAACATCAATGGATGATGACAAAGGTAGGATGACTTTTAGTTCTAATTAGTAAGCACCCTCCACTCCCCCTTAAACTTGACCTTGTTTCCACTCTTCCTTTACCCAAAGTGATTATATTTATGCAGGAGTGATGTCATCAAGTCCTCTGGATGAAGCCACTAGAATAAAATTGGTGAGTAGAATACATGTGTTGGAGTCCTTGTAGGCATGAGACTAAAGAGTCCGATAATAGCATATGTTTCCTATCATGTGCAAAACCAATATCAGATTTCCAGGCTTTTATATTCTGATCATTTTTTCATAGCATGACAACGCAATGGAGAAGGGGCATGTTGATACGAGCATTATTAAGGCGGTAATTGTTGGGGCAGCTGGTGCTGGCAAGTCCTCTTTCGCATCTCTCCTCTTTGACATCATTCTTCCACATTTCCGAATCAGTACGGGAGTCATCGAGAAAGCCAAGAGGGTCATGACCACCTGTCTGAGGTTAGGCATGACTGAAGCACTAAACAATCAGGTCTGGGAGGTCGTTGGAGCTGAGGAACTTATAACTATTCTTGCAGATGCCATCAATGCGAGCATCGACTTTGATTCGACTTCTTCTGCTGTTTTTGTGCAGCAGAAATCGAATAATGGAGCTTCGAAAGAGCATGGAAGTTTTGATTCGACCAGTAGCTCAACGTTTACCGACTACACTGTGGCCAGAACGACTGTGATCAAGCTGATTGGTCGATCCAAGAAAGGTAGATTGCTGAAAATGACTTGGATCTACATCATAGACAGTGGAGGGCAGCCTCAGTTCCACGAGCTTCTTACGGCTTTCCTTCGAAATGCTACACTCGGTATCTTTGTTTTTAGGCTGTGCGATCAGCTTGATGATAAACCGCAGATCGAATATTATGGGGAAGATGGCAAGTCTCTTGGTGAATCGTATCCTTTTCCCATGAGCCACAAGGAAATCTTCCAGCACTGTGTCCAGACCATCTATTCCCTTCCCTCCACTGCCTCTGCAGAGAAGGGGCAGGAGGCACCTCGGCCTAAAATCTTAGTGATTGGGACACATCGCGATAAAGAAGGAGATTGTTCCGAGAGTCGTGAGCAAAAGGATCGGGTGCTTAGAGGCATTTTGAATCCTGACCCAGAGTCCGAATCAAGCCTATTTAGTGATGTCATCTACTATGGGAAGGGCTGCATATTCCCCCTCAATGCTCGATCACCAAATGCAGAAGACAAGAGAGTTGTTGGTAAAGTTCGAAGCGAAGTGGAAGGCCTTGCACCTCCACATACACCGATCCCCCTCCAGTATTATGCCCTCGAGCTGGAAATCGAAAAGCGATTGAAAGATAATCAGCAACAGGTCATAAGCGTTCACGATTGTCTGAATATTGCGCGTTCTCTCCATTTCACAGAAACCGCAGGCAGAGCAGCTCTCCTTCATCTCGACAGTCTCAACCTCATTCAGTACTTCCCTTCGAGTGCTGAGGAAGTCATCTTCTGTGATCCCAATGTCCTCCTCAATAAGGTAAACGAGCTGATCAAGAAGAGCTACAGCTTGAGAGGTGGCGTGGAGCTTATAGCCGATACTGGTGGAAAGTGGATCAAATTCCATCAGCGTGGTGAGGTGACCTTGGATATCCTTGAGAAGTTTTCTTATGGTTATGTGCCAGGTCTGTACGACCACCACACTGTGGCCAAGATCTTTGAAGATCTCTTGATTCTTACCCCACTTGACCTTGATCTCAACCTGTACTTCATGCCCGCTTTACTTGACATCAAGAACATCAAAGATATCCAGCGACCAACCAAAACGTGCCTCGTTATAGCTTTTCCCTCGGGGTATGCCCCCTTGGGACTCTTTTCTTCTTCTGTTGCTTTTCTTACTTCAACAAAAAACAAATGGCCTTCTCCTTGGAAATTTTTGTATGAAGCTGGTCAGCTCTTCAGGAATGCGATCAGCTTTAAAGCAGACCCAGTTCATATCACTTACTTAGATCTTTCCACTCATTATGAGGTTCACATGGAGACCCGTGTAAAACGCATTGCTACTAGCATGCGCCAAGTGGTGAAGACTGGTGTCTGCAAAGCTCTCGATGAATCTATCAAAGTGCGCAACATCAGCAATGCTTCCTACACTCTTGCTTTTCCATGTCTCTGTGACTCCGAGGTTGGAAATGAGGCTAAGAAATCCCAGGGGTTTCACCTGGCTGAGATCAATGATGGACTGAAAATCTGGAACTGCAAGAAGAATCCAGGTGAATGTGGTGAGCTTGAACCACACCATGTGGAGTGGCTGGGCTCACATGATGAAGAAGCTAAAGCTGAAGAAGGTCTGCTAACATGCCCCACTTCATGAAAGCAACTCAATTATTTTCCTCTTCCCTTTAATTACAGAATCTCAAAGTTCTCTTGGAATGGCTGACCATTTTGAAGTCACTGAGCTGCTTGAAGATCTAGACAAGAAGAACGTTATAAAGTTAGGGACGGCTCTTGGATTGTCCTTCATCAAACTGACGAAAATGGAAATGTTTCCTGATGAAATGGTTGCTGCCTGGCTTAGAGGAGACGATGACGTTAACAAAAAAAGTGGTCCTCCCAACTGGGAGAGTCTAGCCACAGCTCTTGATAAAACTCGTCACACAGATATAGCCTCCAAGGCCAGGAAGGTGAGTATGGAAGGAGAGAGGTGGAGAGACACTACTTATATTTGTTATTCAAATTGCAGAAGAAATGATTGCCCACATTACTGCTTCACTTCCAAGTCTATTCTAACACTCAGGTGAGTTTCTAGAATCATTTAGGTACTAGTTGCATTAAAGGGGGGGAGCTGAACTCGTACAGGCTACACTTTATATTTTGTGTTGATAGTCACATACATCTGTAGAATCAATATCGTGTGACCTCCTTCCCTTATGCAAGGCATTGCACGAGACTTCCTTGGGAGTCATTTTTATCTGTATTATGTGATTCTGCAGATCCAGTTCTTTTCATCGTACATGCTTTCCTTGGAACTCAATATGCACACCTATGTAATTTTGTCAATTCTGATTTGGTATTAATCGTTAATTCATAAACCTATTTCGCGTTGTATACGTACGTATATGGACGCGTGATACTGATGACCTTTACCAACTAAACGAATGGCATTCAACACCAATGAAATTCATGTGGGGAAATAGAAGAACAGATCTAGTCTGGCCCGCGAGACTACAACAGATCCAGTGTCACCGTCAAAAAATGATATAAGTACTTTGCTCTAGCTTCCTTTTGGTTGCATAAGGTTTATTTGATACACAGCAATAAGAACGAAGTACAGCTCAAGTGCATTGTGAGTGTTGTTGTTACAATAGACCAACTACTTTAACATCTCTGCCATCCTGTTGAGAGTAGATCCAGCCTTGAACCAGTCAATCTGTGCCTGGTTGAAAGTGTGTTCCAGCAGGATCCGTTTGATGAGCCGTCCTTGTGTCATAACATGCATTTCACTGGCTAAAAAAAAACAAAAACAAAACTGACCTTGAAGTGTTAACTAGTTAGAGCACTGTGGTGCATGTTTCATGTTTTGCATACTTTTCCAATCAAACTGTTAAATGTCTGATCATTCAGGACAAAATGTCAGATGAAAAAAGTATACTGGAGGGTTTAGACGTCCTTACACTGTTATGTTATACTACCTGTGAGGGTGTCAGTCTTGGGGTTAAACTCCAGAGTCCCAGCGAGAGCCAATGCTGTCATGATCTCTGGGAGGTCTGTGGGTTGGCATCATTGCGCCCAGTGAAGTTCCTGTTGTAGCTGGTGACAATGGTGTTCTTCTCCCCCTTCTGAACGTCCTGTCTGTTCCACTGACCGATGCAAGGGCCACACGCCATTGGCCAACACCATTCCTATCTCCTCAATCAAGAGGCTTATTCTGGAGAGGAGGAAAGAAAGGAGGAAGTAGAGGGTACTCAGCTCATGGGGTAGTCTCTACCTGAATCAATTAGCTCAGGGACTGCCCCAATATAAATGGACTCACCAATCCATAGTTGTCCTGATTGACCCACAATAATAAAAGTATTATGGCTATGTTAGTGAGTTATTTACTTGCTTGTGCATGGTCTCTGTTATGTATATAGTTGTTGCCTTCTTAGCATCATGTAATAATTGGCTGTCATAATATTTTTAAATGGAGTCTGGACAGTCTAACTTAACTGCCAAAACAGACGGGGAACCTTCAACATCAAGCCAATTCCATCCCTTTTATTTTTTGTTAACAAGAGAAAAAACACGTTCAATTCCTTCCAGCATTTGAGTGCCTGTGGGGTACTACAAGTTGGATAGGAGTGGAAAACAGTTATTCAAAGCAGCAGGATTTTTTAACTGTTGTATATCATACCAGATCAATATCCATGCAATAATCCTTATTACCCTCATCATCTTCTTTTAGTAGTGCCTCTTCAAATGCATTTTCTGGAATTTCAGTTCTGAAATTCAAAATTCATCAAACTTTAAAACGTCACTATACTTTTCACTGAAAAATGTATTCAATACCAGACCACCTAGCATTTTTGCGTTCAAAAAAATCAATCCAGACAGCATGTTCCCAAAGGCTACCATATTGATAATACACTTCAGTGAACATTCATAAAATGCAATAGCACCTTGAATACATAGTTTCCACTGGCTTTCACTTATCTCAACCTTCATTAAGGAGTTTGTTCATCACTGACTTAGTAACTACTACTAGACCAACATATACTTCAGAAAGTGGTAAATAGTTGCTTTTATTATAAGTATACTTGAATATGATTCTGTTTGTTGTACATGTAGGACATCAGGTTTAATGAACTGAGAGAGGCTATTTTTTTCATTAATGATTTGGTTACTGAGTAGACTCTATGAGCAAGTGGGTCTGAACATTGTATATTTTGTAAACATTGGAAGAGCTGATTTGTAGAATGACACATAAACTTCAGTTAGTGGATCTTGATAGCTGGGTTTAGTCGGCAAAAGCGAGCACCTTGATCACTTTTGCTGAGAAACATTGCTTTATCACAGCATCTTTCTAAAGAGAGCCATTGTGTACCAACATATTGTATAATCTCTTCCCAACAAAATCAAGGAACTCTAGCAAAACACCTTTTCTTTTTGTGCTCTTGTTAAAGTCATAATAAATGTCAACAGCATGATCTTCCACATCGAATCCAGTTATTGCACTGTAAGAATCAGCCCCCTTTGAAGCAGCAAGATGAGATAGATGGCAATAGCTAGCTATGAAACAATGTGGATTCCCCCCCCCCCCCCCCCCCCCCCCCCCCCCCCCCAATACTTTTATAGTATTATCCAAACCAATAGCAACAGCATTTATCCAATCAATAGAATCCTTTGGAAAATTGAGATCTATATTGCTTCAAACATTTTTTCGGCTTTCCCACAGTCTTCCCCAGTTGTAATATAAACATGTGCGTTTTGCTGTTATTAATATCAAATATTGTAGGATTCATTTTCTTAATAGAGTTGTCACTTGAGCCATCATGACAAAAAGTGAATGGGTTCTCTTTCATATGAGTAAATAAGACTATTCTCCACATTGCTCTATTTAATATACAAGTTGTCTTTTTTTTACAACACTTGAAATTTCGAGCAATTTGGGAGTCAGGAAACATTTTAGAGTGATAAATGTAAAAAAAGAGAAATAATGCTGAACAATAAAATTAGTGTGAAGAACTTCAGCTTTAATTTTTTTTCAGAGAGGCTTGAATCAACAGTAGGTACAAGTGATCTTGATGACTTCACAGCAGCCTCCATTTTTTTTTTTTGTGAATTGATGTCTTACAGTGCCAGGGCTGGATCCAGGGGTGGGATTGAGGGGCCCCTTTCCCCCAAGCTATTATAAAATGAAAATGCAATTTGACCATGCCTACTTGCTTAGCCATGTCTATTTCCTGAATTGATGTCTTACAGTGCTGCTTTACATCACCAATAGCTACCATGTGGCCACACTGAACATTTTTCTTACACGGAATACAATAAAATGAATACCTGTTATCATTGGATACAGTGATTGGAAATTCTTTTGCCCATTCAGGATTATGAACTGTCATAAGTTGCAGCTCTTCTTAATACTATTAGTGATTTTGGCTTCTTCTTTGGAGAAGCAGCTTCATGATCACTGTTTTCATCACTGATGCTAGAGGATGACATTCTTGTGCAGAGTATAGACTCTGATTCTTAGCTACCTGTAGATCTAATTTCTACACTGACTATGGCTCAGTAGAAAGAAACTCTGAAATGTAGCAGCTGCTAATGGTTAATTACACAGCATAGTAGCTAATTAGCTAGAGCATTCATTTAAAGTGAGATAGCAAAAGTGCAAGTGAGAAAGTGAGATGATACTGAAAAAGTGAGTCTCACTGTGGATCAGTGAGAGTTGACAATTATGCCAATCCATCTCTAGTGATGGTTGCTCTGATCTGCTCTGATCCTGGAGTCACAGTAAAAGAAGACCTACAAAAGATTTCATAGAGTGCCTGACGAGCAAAGGCTCTCACTGTACAGTCCAGGGAGCAGTTGACTACTTTGGCCAAGACATTGAAGCAGACTTGGAAAATGTGACAAATGAAAGCCAGAAGTTGTGTTCCACAGCTTCACCTTAGAGAGA
Source organism: Crambe crambe (assembly GCA_963924555.1). Lineage (NCBI taxonomy): Eukaryota > Metazoa > Porifera > Demospongiae > Poecilosclerida > Crambeidae > Crambe > Crambe crambe. The sequence goes on along the minus strand of OZ004594.1, from coordinate 1,022,849 downwards.
GAGAGAGAGAGAGAGAGAGAGAGAGAGAGAGAGAGAGAGAGAGAGAGAGAGAGAGAGAGAGAGAGAGAGAGAGAGAGAGAGAGAGAGAGAGAGATGAAGTAAAGCAACTACAGGGTTAGCCACAGGTAGATCTAGTAAGAGGAGGATGGGCATATGCCAATACTTAAGACAATTACATTAAGACATTAAGTAATCACCAAATTCCAAAAGGGTGGGGCTTGTATTGAGTCGTTATGCGCCCATGCATATGCGCCCTATGCGCCACGCCCAAGGTTGATTCCTCCTCCAAAACAGACAATCAAGAGCACAAAGCATTTGCTGCCGTCTATGGACCAGGAAAGACTTCTAAAGGTAACAGATTGTGCCCATATTTTTTTGTGATAGCATATGCTCCTGTACATGTCCTAAGCTTATTTAAAATTAATGTGTAGACAGCTCTATCAAATCCGTATAATCAAAAGGGCCGCCTAGCTAGGCGGAAAGACTGGCAGCTGGCGTGTCATTATCTAGCAGCTGCTGATTTTAGTCCAGACACTATCTAGGCCTAGGCTAGCTGCGTATTTGAGGTGTAGAATATTCTTTAGGTTTGAGTAGAGTTATGCCATTGTGTAGTTAGCTACTTGAGTGTGCTAGAATAGTTGCTGTGACTGGTTTGTTTCCTCACAGATAAAGGAACATGAGGAAGAGATAAAGGATTTATTGGAGGTAAGTTGTTTGTGGAAGTAGTTGCTTGTGTTGGTCCAGTGCCTCCAGCAAGACCCTCCAGTCACTGCAAGCACCTTAGGCCCATAGCAGGAGGCACATAATACATAGCAACAGCCTGTTAAGATTGAGGGGTGCTCGTTTGCAGGGAGGAGTTGCTTGTTGGAATGCTGGACTACTCGACCTTAAAGCAGTTACCTCCAGTATTATTTGCCCCACTGTTTTGAGGGTGCTCCTCATCTGGAATTTCCACAGGAAGGCCAAACCCCCTGTTCAATTTTATGACCCAAATGCTGACTCAGCATAATCCATGTGCACCTCTGCCGGGGGAAGTGGGTGGGGTCTTGAGACTCGTGTACCCCATGGCACTATTGAGCATAACATATAACGAAGATTCTCCATGTTTGGAGTCTGCAGCTCAAATGCCTTGCATGCTAGACCCCTGCTCAATTTTCGACAGACCATAATACCCCCATGCGGGTCTGCCGAGGGAAATGGGCGGGGCCTGGCGACTCATGACCCCCATGACCTTCTGGAGCATACTTCACTCTACACGTTCTCCAAGTTTGGAGGCCGTAGCTCACATGCTGTGCGTGTGGTGATTTTTTTTTGTGGTGCATGATGGCTGTCTTTGTGTGTTGGTTGTATGGTTGTCTCACCTTCTCTCTCTCACTCCTCACAGGCGAAGGCATGGGATCAGAGGGATATAGAGAACTGTGAACAGGTGAGTGATGAGTGTAGCAGTGGTGTGATGAGGGCGTGGCATGTGGCCCAGTCCATACCTAGTGTGTGTTCCATGTGTGCAGGCGATTGCTATATGCAAGGAGGAGTTGGACCAGCCCTCCCTGTCTGTGGAGAGGAGGAAGGAGCTGGAGGAGAAGGTGCAGGAGTATGAGGAAGCCATCCAGAGTGATAAAGAAGACATCCATAAGTATGAAGAAGACATAAAGGAGAGAGAAAATGCCCTCAGGCAACTGAATTGTAAGTATCAAGATGTATAAGTACTTGGCACTAATTAGATGATGTAGCAGTACATGGTGTAATGTAAATAATACCCCCAAGCTAAAATAAGTACGTGTAGTATATGTAGCGCATGTAATTAGTAGTTGTAGAAATTAATTAGTGGTTAATTAAAAGTAGGTGAAAATAATTAAAGTTTGAAAGGCCATAACTTTCGAATGGAAAGTGCTATAGTCTTTATTTCAACACCATTCTGCTCAGAAAAATTCTCTCTTCTCTCTGTACAAGTGATATCTTTCTCTAACACTTGTGCTATCTAGATGATTAATTTTATTACTTTCTTTAAAGGAACTTTATAGAATATAAGTGACTTTCTGTTATTTATAGTGGATATATTCACAAAGTCCTTCTTCTCTCTTCATTAGCTCCTTCTCCTGGACCCCCCAGACCTCCTGAACCCCCTGAACCTCCCTCTGAGCCTGTCCTTCCAACTGAAGGACCCACCAACCCTGAACCTGGTGAGCTGACTCCTAGTAACCAAATGCAGCAACAAGTCACTCACAGACCAGAGTGGACTTACTGTATCCCTTGTGCAGGAATCAGACATCTTGTCCTTAATTAACTGTCTAAGGTGCCTGTGCAATATAGAGATATCGGTAATGAGCCATAAGTGGCTTTCTCACACTTACCTCTTTTTACCCCTCAGAGTTAATATTATGTTGTGGTATTCTCTCTTCATGCTATAGGTGGAGAGAAAGAGGCACTGGCAACATCAATGGATGATGACAAAGGTAGGATGACTTTTAGTTCTAATTAGTAAGCACCCTCCACTCCCCCTTAAACTTGACCTTGTTTCCACTCCTCCTTTACCCAAAGTGATTATATTTATGCAGGAGTGATGTCATCAAGTCCTCTGGATGAAGCCACTAGAATAAAATTGGTGAGTAGAATACATGTGTTGGAGTCCTTGTAGGCATGAGACTAAAGAGTCCGATAATAGCATATGTTTCCTATCATGTGCAAAACCAATATCAGATTTCCAGGCTTTTATATTCTGATCATTTTTTCATAGCATGACAACGCAATGGAGAAGGGGCATGTTGATACGAGCATTATTAAGGCGGTAATTGTTGGGGCAGCTGGTGCTGGCAAGTCCTCTTTCGCATCTCTCCTCTTTGACATCATTCTTCCACATTTCCGAATCAGTACGGGAGTCATCGAGAAAGCCAAGAGGGTCATGACCACCTGTCTGAGGTTAGGCATGACTGAAGCACTAAACAATCAGGTCTGGGAGGTCGTTGGAGCTGAGGAACTTATAACTATTCTTGCAGATGCCATCAATGCGAGCATCGACTTTGATTCGACTTCTTCTGCTGTTTTCGTGCAGCAGAAATCGAATAATGGAGCTTCGAAAGAGCATGGAAGTTTTGATTCGACCAGTAGCTCAACGTTTACCGACTACACTGTGGCCAGAACGACTGTGATCAAGCTGATTGGTCGATCCAAGAAAGGTAGATTGCTGAAAATGACTTGGATCTACATCATAGACAGTGGAGGGCAGCCTCAGTTCCACGAGCTTCTTACGGCTTTCCTTCGAAATGCTACACTCGGTATCTTTGTTTTTAGGCTGTGCGATCAGCTTGATGATAAACCGCAGATCGAATATTATGGGGAAGATGGCAAGTCTCTTGGTGAATCGTATCCTTTTCCCATGAGCCACAAGGAAATCTTCCAGCACTGTGTCCAGACCATCTATTCCCTTCCCTCCACTGCCTCTGCAGAGAAGGGGCAGGAGGCACCTCGGCCTAAAATCTTAGTGATTGGGACACATCGCGATAAAGAAGGAGATTGTTCCGAGAGTCGTGAGCAAAAGGATCGGGTGCTTAGAGGCATTTTGAATCCTGACCCAGAGTCCGAATCAAGCCTATTTAGTGATGTCATCTACTATGGGAAGGGCTGCATATTCCCCCTCAATGCTCGATCACCAAATGCAGAAGACAAGAGAGTTGTTGGTAAAGTTCGAAGCGAAGTGGAAGGCCTTGCACCTCCACATACACCGATCCCCCTCCAGTATTATGCCCTCGAGCTGGAAATCGAAAAGCGATTGAAAGATAATCAGCAACAGGTCATAAGCGTTCACGATTGTCTGAATATTGCGCGTTCTCTCCATTTCACAGAAACCGCAGGCAGAGCAGCTCTCCTTCATCTCGACAGTCTCAACCTCATTCAGTACTTCCCTTCGAGTGCTGAGGAAGTCATCTTCTGTGATCCCAATGTCCTCCTCAATAAGGTAAACGAGCTGATCAAGAAGAGCTACAGCTTGAGAGGTGGCGTGGAGCTTATAGCCGATACTGGTGGAAAGTGGATCAAATTCCATCAGCGTGGTGAGGTGACCTTGGATATCCTTGAGAAGTTTTCTTATGGTTATGTGCCAGGTCTGTACGACCACCACACTGTGGCCAAGATCTTTGAAGATCTCTTGATTCTTACCCCACTTGACCTTGATCTCAACCTGTACTTCATGCCCGCTTTACTTGACATCAAGAACATCAAAGATATCCAGCGACCAACCAAAACGTGCCTCGTTATAGCTTTTCCCTCGGGGTATGCCCCCTTGGGACTCTTTTCTTCTTCTGTTGCTTTTCTTACTTCAACAAAAAACAAATGGCCTTCTCCTTGGAAATTTTTGTATGAAGCTGGTCAGCTCTTCAGGAATGCGATCAGCTTTAAAGCAGACCCAGTTCATATCACTTACTTAGATCTTTCCACTCATTATGAGGTTCACATGGAGACCCGTGTAAAACGCATTGCTACTAGCATGCGCCAAGTGGTGAAGACTGGTGTCTGCAAAGCTCTCGATGAATCTATCAAAGTGCGCAACATCAGCAATGCTTCCTACACTCTTGCTTTTCCATGTCTCTGTGACTCCGAGGTTGGAAATGAGGCTAAGAAATCCCAGGGGTTTCACCTGGCTGAGATCAATGATGGACTGAAAATCTGGAACTGCAAGAAGAATCCAGGTGAATGTGGTGAGCTTGAACCACACCATGTGGAGTGGCTGGGCTCACATGATGAAGAAGCTAAAGCTGAAGAAGGTCTGCTAACATGCCCCACTTCATGAAAGCAACTCAATTATTTTCCTCTTCCCTTTAATTACAGAATCTCAAAGTTCTCTTGGAATGGCTGACCATTTTGAAGTCACTGAGCTGCTTGAAGATCTAGACAAGAAGAACGTTATAAAGTTAGGGACGGCTCTTGGATTGTCCTTCATCAAACTGACGAAAATGGAAATGTTTCCTGATGAAATGGTTGCTGCCTGGCTTAGAGGAGACGATGACGTTAACAAAAAAAGTGGTCCTCCCAACTGGGAGAGTCTAGCCACAGCTCTTGATAAAACTCGTCACACAGATATAGCCTCCAAGGCCAGGAAGGTGAGTATGGAAGGAGAGAGGTGGAGAGACACTACTTATATTTGTTATTCAAATTGCAGAAGAAATGATTGCCCACATTACTGCTTCACTTCCAAGTCTATTCTAACACTCAGGTGAGTTTCTAGAATCATTTAGGTACTAGTTGCATTAAAGGGGGGGAGCTGAACTCGTACAGGCTACACTTTATATTTTGTGTTGATAGTCACATACATCTGTAGAATCAATATCGTGTGACCTCCTTCCCTTATGCAAGGCATTGCACGAGACTTCCTTGGGAGTCATTTTTATCTGTATTATGTGATTCTGCAGATCCAGTTCTTTTCATCGTACATGCTTTCCTTGGAACTCAATATGCACACCTATGTAATTTTGTCAATTCTGATTTGGTATTAATCGTTAATTCATAAACCTATTTCGCGTTGTATACGTACGTATATGGACGCGTGATACTGATGACCTTTACCAACTAAACGAATGGCATTCAACACCAATGAAATTCATGTGGGGAAATAGAAGAACAGATCTAGTCTGGCCCGCGAGACTACAACAGATCCAGTGTCACCGTCAAAAAATGATATAAGTACTTTGCTCTAGCTTCCTTTTGGTTGCATAAGGTTTATTTGATACACAGCAATAAGAACGAAGTACAGCTCAAGTGCATTGTGAGTGTTGTTGTTACAATAGACCAACTACTTTAACATCTCTGCCATCCTGTTGAGAGTAGATCCAGCCTTGAACCAGTCAATCTGTGCCTGGTTGAAAGTGTGTTCCAGCAGGATCCGTTTGATGAGCCGTCCTTGTGTCATAACATGCATTTCACTGGCTAAAAAAAAACAAAAACAAAACTGACCTTGAAGTGTTAACTAGTTAGAGCACTGTGGTGCATGTTTCATGTTTTGCATACTTTTCCAATCAAACTGTTAAATGTCTGATCATTCAGGACAAAATGTCAGATGAAAAAAGTATACTGGAGGGTTTAGACGTCCTTACACTGTTATGTTATACTACCTGTGAGGGTGTCAGTCTTGGGGTTAAACTCCAGAGTCCCAGCGAGAGCCAATGCTGTCATGATCTCTGGGAGGTCTGTGGGTTGGCATCATTGCGCCCAGTGAAGTTCCTGTTGTAGCTGGTGACAATGGTGTTCTTCTCCCCCTTCTGAACGTCCTGTCTGTTCCACTGACCGATGCAAGGGCCACACGCCATTGGCCAACACCATTCCTATCTCCTCAATCAAGAGGCTTATTCTGGAGAGGAGGAAAGAAAGGAGGAAGTAGAGGGTACTCAGCTCATGGGGTAGTCTCTACCTGAATCAATTAGCTCAGGGACTGCCCCAATATAAATGGACTCACCAATCCATAGTTGTCCTGATTGACCCACAATAATAAAAGTATTATGGCTATGTTAGTGAGTTATTTACTTGCTTGTGCATGGTCTCTGTTATGTATATAGTTGTTGCCTTCTTAGCATCATGTAATAATTGGCTGTCATAATATTTTTAAATGGAGTCTGGACAGTCTAACTTAACTGCCAAAACAGACGGGGAACCTTCAACATCAAGCCAATTCCATCCCTTTTATTTTTTGTTAACAAGAGAAAAAACACGTTCAATTCCTTCCAGCATTTGAGTGCCTGTGGGGTACTACAAGTTGGATAGGAGTGGAAAACAGTTATTCAAAGCAGCAGGATTTTTTAACTGTTGTATATCATACCAGATCAATATCCATGCAATAATCCTTATTACCCTCATCATCTTCTTTTAGTAGTGCCTCTTCAAATGCATTTTCTGGAATTTCAGTTCTGAAATTCAAATCAAACATTCATCAAACTTTAAAACGTCACTATACTTTTCACTGAAAAATGTATTCAATACCAGACCACCTAGCATTTTTGCGTTCAAAAAAATCAATCCAGACAGCATGTTCCCAAAGGCTACCATATTGATAATACACTTCAGTGAACATTCATAAAATGCAATAGCACCTTGAATACATAGTTTCCACTGGCTTTCACTTATCTCAACCTTCATTAAGGAGTTTGTTCATCACTGACTTAGTAACTACTACTAGACCAACATATACTTCAGAAAGTGGTAAATAGTTGCTTTTATTATAAGTATACTTGAATATGATTCTGTTTGTTGTACATGTAGGACATCAGGTTTAATGAACTGAGAGAGGCTATTTTTTTCATTAATGATTTGGTTACTGAGTAGACTCTATGAGCAAGTGGGTCTGAACATTGTATATTTTGTAAACATTGGAAGAGCTGATTTGTAGAATGACGCATAAACTTCAGTTAGTGGATCTTGATAGCTGGGTTTAGTTGGCAAAAGCGAGCACCTTGATCACTTTTGCTGAGAAACATTGCTTTATCACAGCATCTTTCTAAAGAGAGCCATTGTGTACCAACATGTTGTATAATCTCTTCCCAACAAAATCAAGGAACTCTAGCAAAACACCTTTTCTTTTTGTGCTCTTGTTAAAGTCAATAAATGTCAACAGCATGATCTTCCACATCAAATCCAGTTATTGCACTGTAAGAATCAGCCCCCTTTGAAGCAGCAAGATGAGATAGATGGCATAGCTAGCTATGAAACAATGTGGATTTCCCCCCCAATACTTTTATAGTATTATCCAAACCAATAGCAACAGCATTTATCCAATCAATAGAATCCTTTGGAAAATTGAGATCTATATTGCTTCAAACATTTTTTCGGCTTTCCCACAGTCTTCCCCAGTTGTAATATAAAATGTGCGTTTTGCTATTATTAATGTCAAATATTGTAGGATTCATTTTCTTAATAGAGTTGTCACTTGAGCCATCATGACAAAAAGTGAATGGGTTCTCTTTCATATGAGTAAATAAGACTATTCTCTATTTAATATACAAGTTGTCTTTTTTTTACAACACTTGAAATTTCGAGCAATTTGGGAGTCAGGAAACATTTTAGAGTGATAAATGTAAAAAAGAGAAATAATGCTGAGCAATAAAATTAGTGTCAGCTTTAATTTTTTTTTCAGAGAGGCTTGAATCAACTGTAGGTAGAAATGAACAAAGTTCACAGAGCCTCCATTTTTTTGTGAATTGATATCTTACAGTGCCAGGGCTGGATCCAGGGGTGGGGTTGAGGGGGTTGCAACCCCCCCCCTTTTCCCCAAGCTATTATAAAATGAAAATGCAATTTGACCATGCCTACTTGCTTAGCCATGTCTATTTTCCTTTGTTTCTCCTCTAAAGTAGTGTAATTAGAAGAGAGAACATGTTACATTTGTGGGCTAACTAAACTATAGGAACTAATAAAGTTATGATATCTAAGGCTACGGTCAAAGAAAGCTATGTATACATGACACATCCATTTTTGCTTTCACTTTCAAGGTCACACATTGGATAACTTGGTACATACTAACTGTGATTTCCTTTTACAATCACACCTGTGACCATGCACGTGTCACTTCAAAGATATCTTTTGGAGTACATTGGCTCGTATTTTACACATTGGATAACTCAGTGCATACCAATTGTGAAATCACACCTGTGACCTTGCACGTGTCACTTCAAAGATATCTTTTGGAGCACTTTGGCTTACATTTTCAAGGTCACACATTAGATAACTCAGTGCATACTAACTGTGATTTGAGGTGTGACCTTGCATGTGTCAATGCTCAATAGTGGTAGCCTGCCACGCCAGTGAAGCCAACACATAAATAACTATGTCATGGTCCAGTGTTTGTGCTCCTAGTCCTATCAAAAATCCTGGATCCAGTCCTGAGTGCTGCTTTACATCACCAATAGCTACCATGTGGCCACACTGAACATTTTTCTTACACGGAATACAATAAAATGAATACCTGTTATCATTGGATACACTAACAGTGATTGAGAATTCTTTTGCCCATTCAGGATTATAAACTGTCATAAGTTGCAGCTCCTCTTAATGCTATTAGTGATTTTGGCTTCTTCTTTGGAGGAGCAGCTTCATGATCACTGTTTTCATCACTGATGCTACTGATGCTAGAGGATGACATTCTTGTGCAGAGTATAGCTAGATCCTTTTGCCCACTCAGGATTATAAACTGTCTTATAAGTTGCAGCTCCTCTAGCTACCTGTAGATCTAACTGCTACACTCAGTAGAAAGAAACTCTGAAATGTAGCAGCTGCTAATGGTTAATTACATAATCTACTCAGCATAGTAGCATTAGAGCATTCATTTAAAGTGAGATAGCAAAAGTGCAAGTGAGAAAGTGAGATGACACTGAAAAAGTGAGTCTCACTGTGGATCAGTGAGAGTTGACAACTATGCCAATCCATCTCTAGTGATGGTTGCTCTGATCCTGGAATCACAGTAAAAGAGGACCTACAAAAGATTTCATAGAGTGCCTGACGAGCAAAGGCTCTCACTGTACAGTCCAGGGAACAACTGACTATGGCCAAGGCATTGAAGCAGACTTGGAAAATGTGACAGGGGTGTAATCTTGAGGTTTCATTCAGTCAGGCTATTGTGATCACACAGCATGCAAAGCATGCCATCTAGAGGGTCTGGGGGCATGCCCCCAGGAAATTTGTGTGATTTATGGTGTCTGAGAAGCAATCTGAGGGGTTTTGGCATTTAGCTATATTAATAAAGAAATTTCCAAACAAGGATAGTCTAGCTATTTTCATGTCCAGAAATGAAGTCATTTGCAACATGTTTGAGATTCAGTGAGTCTGACTCAAAAAATATTGGTCTGGCCAAAGCTGGACTGGCCTTAATGGAGATTACCCCCCTGGTGACGAAATGAAAGCCAGAAGTTGTGTTCCACAGCTTCACCTTCGAGAGAGAGAGAGAGAGAGAAGAGAGAGAGAGAGAGAGAGAGAGAGAGAGAGAGAGAGAGAGAGAGAGAGAGAGAGAGAGAGATGAAGTAAAGCAACTACAGGGTTAGCCACAGGTAGATCTAGTAAGGAGGATGGGCATATGCCAATACTTAAGACAATTATTGACAGTGACATTAGACATTAAGTAATCACCAAATTCCAAAAGGGTGGGGCTTGTATTGAGTCGTTATGCGCCCATGCATATGCGCCCCATGCGCCACGCCCAAGGTTGATTCCTCCTCCAAAACAGACAATCAAGAGCACAAAGCATTTGCTGCCTTCTATGGACCAGGAAAGACTTCCAAAGGTAACAGATTGTGCCCATATTTTTTTATGATAGCATATGCTCGTGTACATGTCCTACGCTTATTTATTAAAATGTGTAGACAGCTCTATCAAATCCGCCTAGCTAGCTAGGCGGAAAGACTGGCAGCTGGCGTGTCATTATAGCAGCTGCTGATTTTAGTCGAGATCTAGGCCTAGGCTAGCTGCGTATTTGTTTAGGTGTAGAATATTCTTTAGGTTAGAGTAGAGCTATGCCATTGTGTAGTTAGCTACTTGAGTGTGCTAGAATAGTTGCTGTGACTGGTTTGTTTCCTCACAGATAAAGGAACATGAGGAAAGGATAAAGTGGTTATTGGAGGTAGGTTGTTTGTGGAAGTAGTTGCTTGTGTTGGTCCAGTGCCTCCAGCAAGACCCTCCAGTCACTGCAAGCACCTTAGGCCCATAGCAGGAGGCACATAATACATAGCAACAGCCTGTTAAGATTGAGGGGTGCTCGTTTGCAGGGAGGAGTTGCTTATTGGAATGCTGGACTACTCGACCTTAAAGCAGTTACCTCCAGTATTATTTGCCCCACTGTTTTGAGGGTGCTCCTCATCTGGAATTTCCACAGGAAGGCCAAACCCCCTGTTCAATTTTATGACCAAAATGCTGACTCAGCATAATCCCTGTGCACCTCTGCTGGGGGAAGTGGGTGGGGTCTTGAGACTCGTGTACCCCATGGCACTATTGAGCATAACATGTAACGAAGGTTCTCCATGTTTGGAATCTGCAGCTCAAATGCCTTGCATGCTAGACCCCTGCTCAATTTTCGACAGACCATAATACCCCCATGCGGGTCTGCCGAGGGAAATGGGCGGGGCCTGGCGACTCATGACCCCCATGACCTTCTGGAGCATACTTCACTCTACACGTTCTCCAAGTTTGGAGGCCGTAGCTCACATGCTGTGCGTGTGGTGATTTTTTTTTGTGGTGCATGATGGCTGTCTTTGTGTGTTGGTTGTATGGTTGTCTCACCTTCTCTCTCTCACTCCTCACAGTACAAGGCAGTGAATCAGGGGTGGATAGAGGACTTGGAACAGGTGAGTGATGAGTGTAGCAGTGGTGTGATGAGGGCGTGGCATGTGGCCCAGTCCATACCTAGTGTGTGTTCCATGTGTGCAGGGGATTGCTAGATGCAAGAAGGAGTTGGACCAGCCCTCCCTGTCTGTGGAGAGGAGGAAGGAGCTGGAGGGGAAGGTGCAGAGGTATGAGAGAGGCATCCAGAGTAATAAAAAAACCATCCAAGAGTATGAAGAAGAAATAAAGGAGAGAGAAAATGCCCTCAGGCAACTGAATTGTAAGTATCAAGATGTATAAGTACTTGGCACTAATTAGATGATGTAGCAGTACATGGTGTAATGTAAATAATACCCCCAAGCTAAAATAAGTACGTGTAGTATATGTAGCGCATGTAATTAGTAGTTGTAGAAATTAATTAGTGGTTAATTAAAAGTAGGTGAAAATAATTAAAGTTTGAAAGGCCATAACTTTCGAATGGAAAGTGCTATAGTCTTTATTTCAACACCATTCTGCTCAGAAAAATTCTCTCTTCTCTCTGTACAAGTGATATCTTTCTCTAACACTTGTGCTATCTAGATGATTAATTTTATTACTTTCTTTAAAGGAACTTTATAGAATATAAGTGACCTTCTGTTATTTATAGTGGATATATTCACAAAGTCCTTCTTCTCTCTTCATTAGCTTCTTCTCCTGGACCCCCCAGACCTCCTGAACCCCCTGAACCTCCCTCTGAGCCTGTCCTTCCAACTGAAGGACCCACCAACCCTCCTACTGAACCTGGTGAGCTGACTCCTAGTAACCAAATGCAGCAACAAGTCACTCACAGACCAGAGTGGACTTACTGTATCCCTTGTGCAGGAATCAGACATCTTGTCCTTAATTAACTGTCTAAGGTGCCTGTGCAATATAGAGATATCGGTAATGAGCCATAAGTGGCTTTCTCACACTTACCTCTTTTTACCCCTCAGAGTTAATATTATGTTGTGGTATTCTCTCTTCATGCTATAGGTGGAGAGAAAGAGGCACTGGCAACATCAATGGATGATGACAAAGGTAGGATGACTTTTAGTTCTAATTAGTAAGCACCCTCCACTCCCCCTTAAACTTGACCTTGTTTCCACTCCTCCTTTACCCAAAGTGATTATATTTATGCAGGAGTGATGTCATCAAGTCCTCTGGATGAAGCCACTAGAATAAAATTGGTGAGTAGAATACATGTGTTGGAGTCCTTGTAGGCATGAGACTAAAGAGTCCGATAATAGCATATGTTTCCTATCATGTGCAAAACCAATATCAGATTTCCAGGCTTTTATATTCTGATCATTTTTTCATAGCATGACAACGCAATGGAGAAGGGGCATGTTGATACGAGCATTATTAAGGCGGTAATTGTTGGGGCAGCTGGTGCTGGCAAGTCCTCTTTCGCATCTCTCCTCTTTGACATCATTCTTCCACATTTCCGAATCAGTACGGGAGTCATCGAGAAAGCCAAGAGGGTCATGACCACCTGTCTGAGGTTAGGCATGACTGAAGCACTAAACAATCAGGTCTGGGAGGTCGTTGGAGCTGAGGAACTTATAACTATTCTTGCAGATGCCATCAATGCGAGCATCGACTTTGATTCGACTTCTTCTGCTGTTTTTGTGCAGCAGAAATCGAATAATGGAGCTTCGAAAGAGCATGGAAGTTTTGATTCGACCAGTAGCTCAACGTTTACCGACTACACTGTGGCCAGAACGACTGTGATCAAGCTGATTGGTCGATCCAAGAAAGGTAGATTGCTGAAAATGACTTGGATCTACATCATAGACAGTGGAGGGCAGCCTCAGTTCCACGAGCTTCTTACGGCTTTCCTTCGAAATGCTACACTCGGTATCTTTGTTTTTAGGCTGTGCGATCAGCTTGATGATAAACCGCAGATCGAATATTATGGGGAAGATGGCAAGTCTCTTGGTGAATCGTATCCTTTTCCCATGAGCCACAAGGAAATCTTCCAGCACTGTGTCCAGACCATCTATTCCCTTCCCTCCACTGCCTCTGCAGAGAAGGGGCAGGAGGCACCTCGGCCTAAAATCTTAGTGATTGGGACACATCGCGATAAAGAAGGAGATTGTTCCGAGAGTCGTGAGCAAAAGGATCGGGTGCTTAGAGGCATTTTGAATCCTGACCCAGAGTCCGAATCAAGCCTATTTAGTGATGTCATCTACTATGGGAAGGGCTGCATATTCCCCCTCAATGCTCGATCACCAAATGCAGAAGACAAGAGAGTTGTTGGTAAAGTTCGAAGCGAAGTGGAAGGCCTTGCACCTCCACATACACCGATCCCCCTCCAGTATTATGCCCTCGAGCTGGAAATCGAAAAGCGATTGAAAGATAATCAGCAACAGGTCATAAGCGTTCACGATTGTCTGAATATTGCGCGTTCTCTCCATTTCACAGAAACCGCAGGCAGAGCAGCTCTCCTTCATCTCGACAGTCTCAACCTCATTCAGTACTTCCCTTCGAGTGCTGAGGAAGTCATCTTCTGTGATCCCAATGTCCTCCTCAATAAGGTAAACGAGCTGATCAAGAAGAGCTACAGCTTGAGAGGTGGCGTGGAGCTTATAGCCGATACTGGTGGAAAGTGGATCAAATTCCATCAGCGTGGTGAGGTGACCTTGGATATCCTTGAGAAGTTTTCTTATGGTTATGTGCCAGGTCTGTACGACCACCACACTGTGGCCAAGATCTTTGAAGATCTCTTGATTCTTACCCCACTTGACCTTGATCTCAACCTGTACTTCATGCCCGCTTTACTTGACATCAAGAACATCAAAGATATCCAGCGACCAACCAAAACGTGCCTCGTTATAGCTTTTCCCTCGGGGTATGCCCCCTTGGGACTCTTTTCTTCTTCTGTTGCTTTTCTTACTTCAACAAAAAACAAATGGCCTTCTCCTTGGAAATTTTTGTATGAAGCTGGTCAGCTCTTCAGGAATGCGATCAGCTTTAAAGCAGACCCAGTTCATATCACTTACTTAGATCTTTCCACTCATTATGAGGTTCACATGGAGACCCGTGTAAAACGCATTGCTACTAGCATGCGCCAAGTGGTGAAGACTGGTGTCTGCAAAGCTCTCGATGAATCTATCAAAGTGCGCAACATCAGCAATGCTTCCTACACTCTTGCTTTTCCATGTCTCTGTGACTCCGAGGTTGGAAATGAGGCTAAGAAATCCCAGGGGTTTCACCTGGCTGAGATCAATGATGGACTGAAAATCTGGAACTGCAAGAAGAATCCAGGTGAATGTGGTGAGCTTGAACCACACCATGTGGAGTGGCTGGGCTCACATGATGAAGAAGCTAAAGCTGAAGAAGGTCTGCTAACATGCCCCACTTCATGAAAGCAACTCAATTATTTTCCTCTTCCCTTTAATTACAGAATCTCAAAGTTCTCTTGGAATGGCTGACCATTTTGAAGTCACTGAGCTGCTTGAAGATCTAGACAAGAAGAACGTTATAAAGTTAGGGACGGCTCTTGGATTGTCCTTCATCAAACTGACGAAAATGGAAATGTTTCCTGATGAAATGGTTGCTGCCTGGCTTAGAGGAGACGATGACGTTAACAAAAAAAGTGGTCCTCCCAACTGGGAGAGTCTAGCCACAGCTCTTGATAAAACTCGTCACACAGATATAGCCTCCAAGGCCAGGAAGGTGAGTATGGAAGGAGAGAGGTGGAGAGACACTACTTATATTTGTTATTCAAATTGCAGAAGAAATGATTGCCCACATTACTGCTTCACTTCCAAGTCTATTCTAACACTCAGGTGAGTTTCTAGAATCATTTAGGTACTAGTTGCATTAAAGGGGGGGAGCTGAACTCGTACAGGCTACACTTTATATTTTGTGTTGATAGTCACATACATCTGTAGAATCAATATCGTGTGACCTCCTTCCCTTATGCAAGGCATTGCACGAGACTTCCTTGGGAGTCATTTTTATCTGTATTATGTGATTCTGCAGATCCAGTTCTTTTCATCGTACATGCTTTCCTTGGAACTCAATATGCACACCTATGTAATTTTGTCAATTCTGATTTGGTATTAATCGTTAATTCATAAACCTATTTCGCGTTGTATACGTACGTATATGGACGCGTGATACTGATGACCTTTACCAACTAAACGAATGGCATTCAACACCAATGAAATTCATGTGGGGAAATAGAAGAACAGATCTAGTCTGGCCCGCGAGACTACAACAGATCCAGTGTCACCGTCAAAAAATGATATAAGTACTTTGCTCTAGCTTCCTTTTGGTTGCATAAGGTTTATTTGATACACAGCAATAAGAACGAAGTACAGCTCAAGTGCATTGTGAGTGTTGTTGTTACAATAGACCAACTACTTTAACATCTCTGCCATCCTGTTGAGAGTAGATCCAGCCTTGAACCAGTCAATCTGTGCCTGGTTGAAAGTGTGTTCCAGCAGGATCCGTTTGATGAGCCGTCCTTGTGTCATAACATGCATTTCACTGGCTAAAAAAAAACAAAAACAAAACTGACCTTGAAGTGTTAACTAGTTAGAGCACTGTGGTGCATGTTTCATGTTTTGCATACTTTTCCAATCAAACTGTTAAATGTCTGATCATTCAGGACAAAATGTCAGATGAAAAAAGTATACTGGAGGGTTTAGACGTCCTTACACTGTTATGTTATACTACCTGTGAGGGTGTCAGTCTTGGGGTTAAACTCCAGAGTCCCAGCGAGAGCCAATGCTGTCATGATCTCTGGGAGGTCTGTGGGTTGGCATCATTGCGCCCAGTGAAGTTCCTGTTGTAGCTGGTGACAATGGTGTTCTTCTCCCCCTTCTGAACGTCCTGTCTGTTCCACTGACCGATGCAAGGGCCACACGCCATTGGCCAACACCATTCCTATCTCCTCAATCAAGAGGCTTATTCTGGAGAGGAGGAAAGAAAGGAGGAAGTAGAGGGTACTCAGCTCATGGGGTAGTCTCTACCTGAATCAATTAGCTCAGGGACTGCCCCAATATAAATGGACTCACCAATCCATAGTTGTCCTGATTGACCCACAATAATAAAAGTATTATGGCTATGTTAGTGAGTTATTTACTTGCTTGTGCATGGTCTCTGTTATGTATATAGTTGTTGCCTTCTTAGCATCATGTAATAATTGGCTGTCATAATATTTTTAAATGGAGTCTGGACAGTCTAACTTAACTGCCAAAACAGACGGGGAACCTTCAACATCAAGCCAATTCCATCCCTTTTATTTTTTGTTAACAAGAGAAAAAACACGTTCAATTCCTTCCAGCATTTGAGTGCCTGTGGGGTACTACAAGTTGGATAGGAGTGGAAAACAGTTATTCAAAGCAGCAGGATTTTTTAACTGTTGTATATCATACCAGATCAATATCCATGCAATAATCCTTATTACCCTCATCATCTTCTTTTAGTAGTGCCTCTTCAAATGCATTTTCTGGAATTTCAGTTCTGAAATTCAAATCAAACATTCATCAAACTTTAAAACGTCACTATACTTTTCACTGAAAAATGTATTCAATACCAGACCACCTAGCATTTTTGCGTTCAAAAAAATCAATCCAGACAGCATGTTCCCAAAGGCTACCATATTGATAATACACTTCAGTGAACATTCATAAAATGCAATAGCACCTTGAATACATAGTTTCCACTGGCTTTCACTTATCTCAACCTTCATTAAGGAGTTTGTTCATCACTGACTTAGTAACTACTACTAGACCAACATATACTTCAGAAAGTGGTAAATAGTTGCTTTTATTATAAGTATACTTGAATATGATTCTGTTTGTTGTACATGTAGGACATCAGGTTTAATGAACTGAGAGAGGCTATTTTTTTCATTAATGATTTGGTTACTGAGTAGACTCTATGAGCAAGTGGGTCTGAACATTGTATATTTTGTAAACATTGGAAGAGCTGATTTGTAGAATGACACATAAACTTCAGTTAGTGGATCTTGATAGCTGGGTTTAGTCGGCAAAAGCGAGCACCTTGATCACTTTTGCTGAGAAACATTGCTTTATCACAGCATCTTTCTAAAGAGAGCCATTGTGTACCAACATATTGTATAATCTCTTCCCAACAAAATCAAGGAACTCTAGCAAAACACCTTTTCTTTTTGTGCTCTTGTTAAAGTCATAATAAATGTCAACAGCATGATCTTCCACATCGAATCCAGTTATTGCACTGTAAGAATCAGCCCCCTTTGAAGTAGCAAGATGAGATAGATGGCAATAGCTAGCTATGAAACAATGTGGATTCCCCCCCCCCCCCCCCCCCCCCCCCAATACTTTTATAGTATTATCCAAACCAATAGCAACAGCATTTATCCAATCAATAGAATCCTTTGGAAAATTGAGATCTATATTGCTTCAAACATTTTTTCGGCTTTCCCACAGTCTTCCCCAGTTGTAATATAAACATGTGCGTTTTGCTGTTATTAATATCAAATATTGTAGGATTCATTTTCTTAATAGAGTTGTCACTTGAGCCATCATGACAAAAAGTGAATGGGTTCTCTTTCATATGAGTAAATAAGACTATTCTCCACATTGCTCTATTTAATATACAAGTTGTCTTTTTTTTACAACACTTGAAATTTCGAGCAATTTGGGAGTCAGGAAACATTTTAGAGTGATAAATGTAAAAAAAGAGAAATAATGCTGAACAATAAAATTAGTGTGAAGAACTTCAGCTTTAATTTTTTTTCAGAGAGGCTTGAATCAACAGTAGGTACAAGTGATCTTGATGACTTCACAGCAGCCTCCATTTTTTTTTTTGTGAATTGATGTCTTACAGTGCCAGGGCTGGATCCAGGGGTGGGATTGAGGGGCCCCTTTCCCCCAAGCTATTATAAAATGAAAATGCAATTTGACCATGCCTACTTGCTTAGCCATGTCTATTTCCTGAATTGATGTCTTACAGTGCTGCTTTACATCACCAATAGCTACCATGTGGCCACACTGAACATTTTTCTTACACGGAATACAATAAAATGAATACCTGTTATCATTGGATACAGTGATTGGAAATTCTTTTGCCCATTCAGGATTATGAACTGTCATAAGTTGCAGCTCTTCTTAATACTATTAGTGATTTTGGCTTCTTCTTTGGAGAAGCAGCTTCATGATCACTGTTTTCATCACTGATGCTAGAGGATGACATTCTTGTGCAGAGTATAGACTCTGATTCTTAGCTACCTGTAGATCTAATTTCTACACTGACTATGGCTCAGTAGAAAGAAACTCTGAAATGTAGCAGCTGCTAATGGTTAATTACACAGCATAGTAGCTAATTAGCTAGAGCATTCATTTAAAGTGAGATAGCAAAAGTGCAAGTGAGAAAGTGAGATGATACTGAAAAAGTGAGTCTCACTGTGGATCAGTGAGAGTTGACAATTATGCCAATCCATCTCTAGTGATGGTTGCTCTGATCTGCTCTGATCCTGGAGTCACAGTAAAAGAAGACCTACAAAAGATTTCATAGAGTGCCTGACGAGCAAAGGCTCTCACTGTACAGTCCAGGGAGCAGTTGACTACTTTGGCCAAGACATTGAAGCAGACTTGGAAAATGTGACAAATGAAAGCCAGAAGTTGTGTTCCACAGCTTCACCTTAGAGAGAGAGAGAGAGAGAGAGAGAGAGAGAGAGAGAGAGAGAGAGAGAGAGAGAGATGAAGTAAAGCAACTACAGGGTTAGCCACAGGTAGATCTAGTAAGAGGAGGATGGGCATATGCCAATACTTAAGACAATTACATTAAGACATTAAGTAATCACCAAATTCCAAAAGGGTGGGGCTTGTATTGAGTCGTTATGCGCCCATGCATATGCGCCCTATGCGCCACGCCCAAGGTTGATTCCTCCTCCAAAACAGACAATCAAGAGCACAAAGCATTTGCTGCCGTCTATGGACCAGGAAAGACTTCTAAAGGTAACAGATTGTGCCCATATTTTTTTGTGATAGCATATGCTCCTGTACATGTCCTAAGCTTATTTAAAATTAATGTGTAGACAGCTCTATCAAATCCGTATAATCAAAAGGGCCGCCTAGCTAGGCGGAAAGACTGGCAGCTGGCGTGTCATTATCTAGCAGCTGCTGATTTTAGTCCAGACACTATCTAGGCCTAGGCTAGCTGCGTATTTGAGGTGTAGAATATTCTTTAGGTTTGAGTAGAGTTATGCCATTGTGTAGTTAGCTACTTGAGTGTGCTAGAATAGTTGCTGTGACTGGTTTGTTTCCTCACAGATAAAGGAACATGAGGAAGAGATAAAGGATTTATTGGAGGTAAGTTGTTTGTGGAAGTAGTTGCTTGTGTTGGTCCAGTGCCTCCAGCAAGACCCTCCAGTCACTGCAAGCACCTTAGGCCCATAGCAGGAGGCACATAATACATAGCAACAGCCTGTTAAGATTGAGGGGTGCTCGTTTGCAGGGAGGAGTTGCTTGTTGGAATGCTGGACTACTCGACCTTAAAGCAGTTACCTCCAGTATTATTTGCCCCACTGTTTTGAGGGTGCTCCTCATCTGGAATTTCCACAGGAAGGCCAGACCCCCTGTTCAATTTTATGACCCAAATGCTGACTCAGCATAATCCATGTGCACCTCTGCCGGGGGAAGTGGGTGGGGTCTTGAGACTCGTGTACCCCATGGCACTATTGAGCATAACATATAACGAAGATTCTCCATGTTTGGAGTCTGCAGCTCAAATGCCTTGCATGCTAGACCCCTGCTCAATTTTCGACAGACCATAATACCCCCATGCGGGTCTGCCGAGGGAAATGGGCGGGGCCTGGCGACTCATGACCCCCATGACCTTCTGGAGCATACTTCACTCTACACGTTCTCCAAGTTTGGAGGCCGTAGCTCACATGCTGTGCGTGTGGTGATTTTTTTTTGTGGTGCATGATGGCTGTCTTTGTGTGTTGGTTGTATGGTTGTCTCACCTTCTCTCTCTCACTCCTCACAGAGGAAGGCAACCTGTCAGAGGATGATAGAGCTCTGTGAACAGGTGAGTGATGAGTGTAGCAGTGGTGTGATGAGGGCGTGGCATGTGGCCCAGTCCATACCTAGTGTGTGTTCCATGTGTGCAGAGGATTGCTAGATGCAAGGAGGAGTTGGACCAGCCCTCCCTGTCTGTGGAGAGGAGGAAGGAGCTGGAGGAGGATGTGCAGAAGTATGAGGGATACATCCAGGAGGATAAAGAATACATCCATAAGTATGAAGAAGAAATAAAGGAGAGAGAAAATGCCCTCAGGCAACTGAATTGTAAGTATCAAGATGTATAACTACTTGGCACTAATTAGATGATGTAGCAGTACATGGTGTAATGTAAATAATACCCCCAAGCTAAAATAAGTACGTGTAGTATATGTAGCGCATGTAATTAGTAGTTGTAGAAATTAATTAGTGGTTAATTAAAAGTAGGTGAAAATAATTAAAGTTTGAAAGGCCATAACTTTTGAATGGAAAGTGCTATAGTCTTCATTTCAATGCCATTCTGCTTAGAAAAATTCTCTCTTCTCTCTGTATAAGTGATATCATTCTCTAAGACTTGTGCTATCTAGATGATTGATTTTATTACTTTCTTTAAAGGAATTTTATAGAATATAAAGGGACTTTCTGTTGTTTGTAGTGGATATATGAAGTAAATAGTGTATATTCACAAAGTCCTTCTTCCCTCTTCATTAGCTTCTTCTCCTGGACCCCCCAGACCTCCTGAACCCCCTGAACCTCCCTCTGAGCCTGTCCTTCCAGCTGAAGGACCCACCAACTCTCCTACTGAACCTGGTGAGCTGACTCCTAGTAACCAAATGCAGCAACAAGTCACTCACAGACCAGAGTGGACTTACTGTATATCCCTTGTGCAGGAATCAGACATCAAACATAGTTAACTGTCTTATCAATTAAAATTGTGATAGAGAGACATTGGTATGAGCCAGAAGTGGCTTCCCCATATACTTGCACTCATTCTCTCAGGGTTCATATTATGTTATGGTATTCTCTTTTCATGATATAGATGGAGATAAAGAGGTGTCATCAACTGACAAAGGTAGATAAAACAATCTGACCCCCTTAACCCAGAGTGATTCGTCATAATTATGCAGGAGTGACGTTGTCAAGTCCTCTGGACGAAGCCACAAGAATAAAGTTGGTAAGTAGAATACATGTCAGGGTTTAATTCAGGATTTTGCTCGAGGGGGGTCAAATGCCTAGTGAAAAAATTTGAGGAGGGGCAACTTTAAACCAGTACATGTTTGTGGAATTCTATGATAATCTCATTACAAAAACTAGCTAATTCCTAAGGGGGCAAGCCATTATTCAGAGGGGGCAGAAGCCCCCCTCGCCCCCCTTGAAATAAACCCTGCATGTGCTGGAGTCCTTGTACAGTAGGCATGAGTCTGATAAAAAGCATAGCTATTGCGTGCAAAGCCAATGTCAGATTTCCAGGCTTTTATATTCTGATCATTTTTTTAATAGCATGACAATGCAATGGAGAAGGGGCATGTTGATACGAGTATTATTAAGGCGGTGATTGTGGGGGCAGCTGGAGCTGGCAAGTCCTCTTTCGCATCTCTCCTCTTTGACGTCATCCTTCCACATTTCCGAATCAGTACGGGAGTCATCGAGAAAGCCAAGAGGGTCATGACCACCTGTCTGAGGTTAGGCATGACTGAAGCACTAAACAATCAGGTCTGGGAGGTCGTTGGAGCTGAGGAACTTATAACTATTCTTGCAGATGCCATCAATGCGAGCATCGACATTGATTCCACTTCTTCTGCTGTTTTCGTGCAGCAAAAATCGAATAATGGAGCCTCGAAAGAGCATGGAAGTTTTGATTCGGCCAGTAGCTCAACATTTACTGACTACACTGTGGCCAGAACGACTGTGATCAAGCTGATTGGTCGATCCAAGAAAGGAAGATTGCTGAAAATTACTTGGATCTACATCATAGACAGTGGAGGGCAGCCTCAGTTCCATGAGCTTCTTACGGCTTTCCTTCGAAATGCTACGCTTGGTATCTTCGTTTTTAGGCTGTGCGATCAGCTTGATGATAGACCACAGATCGCATATTACAGAGAAGATGGCGAGCCTCTTGGTGAATCGTATCCTTTCCCCATGAGCCACAAGGAAATCTTCCAGCACTGTGTCCAGACCATCTATTCCCTTCCCTCCACTGCCTCTGCAGAGAAGGGGCAGGAGGCACCTCGGCCTAAAATCATAGTAGTTGGGACGCATCGCGATAAAGAAGGAGATTGTCCTGAGAGTCGTGAGCAAAAGGATCGGGTGCTTAGAGGCATTTTGAATCCAGAACCAGAGTCCGAATCAAACCTATTCAGTGATATCATCTACTATGGGAAGGGTTGCATATTCCCCCTCAATGCTCGATCACCAAATGCAGAAGACAAGAAAGTTGTTGGTCAAGTTCGAAGTGAAGTGGAAGGCCTTGCACCTCCACATACACCGATCCCCCTCCAATATTATGCCCTTGAGCTGGAAATTGAAAAGCGATTGAAAGATAATCAGCAACAGGTCATAAGTGTTCACGATTGTCTAAATATTGCGCGTTCTCTCCATTTCACGGAAACTGCAGCCAGAGCAGCTCTCCTTCATCTCGACAGTCTCAACCTCATTCAGTACTTCCCTTCGAGTGCTGAGGAAGTCATCTTCTGTGATCCCAATGTCCTCCTCAATAAGGTCAACGAGCTGATCAAGAAGAGCTACAGCTTGAGAGGTGGTTCAGAACCTCTAGCCGATACTGGTGGAAAGTGGATCAAATTCCATCAGCGTGGTGAGGTGACCTTGGATATCCTTGAGAAGTTTTCTTATGGTTATGTGCCAGGTCTGTACGACCACCATACTGTGGCCAAGATCTTTGAAGATCTCTTGATTCTTACCCCACTTGACCTTGATCTCAACCTGTACTTCATGCCTGCTTTACTTGATATCAAGAACGTCAAAGATATTCAGCGACCAACCAAAACGTGTCTCGTTATAGCTTTCCCCTCGGGGTATGCCCCCTTGGGACTCTTTTCTTCTTCTGTTGCTTTTCTTACTTCAACCAAAAACAAATGCCCTTCTCCTTGGAAGTTTTTGTATGAAGCTGGTCAGCTCTTCAGGAATGCGATCAGCTTTAAAGCAGGCCCAGTTCATATCACTTACTTAGATCTTTCCACTCGTTACGAGGTTCATGTGGAGATCAGTCTTAAATGTGCCTTTGCTAGATCGTGCCAAGCGGTGAGGATCAGTGTCTGTAAAGCTCTTGATGAATCTATTCGAGTGCGTAACATCAGCAATGCTTCCTACACTCTTGCTTTTCCATGTCTCTGTGACTCCGAGGTTGGAAATGGGGCTAAGTCCCAGGAGTTTCATCTAGCGGAGATCAATGATAAATATATATCTGGACTGAAAATCTGGAACTGCAAGAAGAATCCAGGTGTTTGTGGTGAGCTTGAACCACACCATGTGGAGTGGCTGGGCTCACATGATGAAGAAGCTAAAGCTGAAAAAGGTAAATATTAAATTATGCAAACATGAAGGCAACTCATTTATTCCCCTTCCCTTATAGACTCTCAAAGTTCTCTTGGAATGGCTGACCATTTTGAAGTCACTGAGCTGCTTGAAAATCTAGACAAGAAGGGCGTTATAAAGTTGGGGACGGCTCTTGGATTGTCTTTCATCAAACTGATGAAAATGGAAATGTTTCCTGATGAAATGGTTGCTTCCTGGCTTAGAGGAGATGATGACGTTAACAAAAAAAGTGGTCCTCCTAGCTGGGAGAGTCTAGCCACAGCTCTCGATAAAACTCGTCACACAGATATAGCATCCAAGGCCAGGAAGGTGAGCATGGAAGGAGAGGTGAAGAGACACTACTTATTTGTTATTCTAATTGCAGAAGAAATGATTGCCCACATTACTGCTTCACTTCCAAGTCTACTCTAACACTCAGGTGAGTTTCAAAATCATTTTTGAATCAAAGTGCTCGTGCAGGCTACATTTTATATTTAGTTTGGTAGAATCAATATCGTGTGACCTCCTTCCCTTATATTGCATGAGACTTCCGTGGGAGTCATTTATCTGTATTATGTGATTCTGCAGATCCAGTTCTTTTCATTGTACATGCTTCCCTTGGAACTCAATATGCACACCTTTGTAATTTTTATCAATTCTGATTTGGTAATAATCGTTAATTCATAAACTTATTTCGATTAATATATGGACGCGCGTGATACTGATGACCTTTACCAATTCACGAGGGTCATTCTTCACTACAGCCTCCAGATGAAGACACAGAAGCACATTTAGTTAGTCTGATAAATAATCTACATGTGGGGAAATTGGAGGAGAAAAGATCCACCGTTAAAAAAGATTATAGCGTTGTTTTTGTTCTTTTTTTGTCGCATGGGGTTGCTGTAAGGTTTATTTGATAAACACACAATAACAATTAAGTACAAATAAACCACTTACTAAAGTACAGCTAACTCAAGTGCATTGTGAGTGTTGTTGTTACAAGTTCTAGACCAACTACTTTAACATCTCTGCCATCCTGTTGAGAGCAGATCCAGCCTTGAACCAGTCAATCTGTGCCTGGTTGAAAGTGTGTTCCAGCAGGATCTCATCTGACAAGCCATCCTCGTGTTGTAACACACATTTCACTGGCTAAAATAAAAATCAAACGGACCTTGAAGTGTTCACTAGTTAGACCACTAGTGAAAAAAAAAATTTCATACTTTTTCCAGGGGTAAGCTGTGGAAGGCCAAGGAGCGAGATTCAGTCGAATGGTTGCACCTTATCGTAGTCATCCGGGTTTGAAAAAGTCGAAGGAAGCATTCCCTGTTTCTTCAGATTGGTTTCTGGAGGGAGGAAGAAAGTTGAGACTAAAGAATAGCTGTTTATAAAATATTATTCTACCATGAATGCGAGCAAAACTCTTGACAATGATGGCTCTTCCTCCCAAGTGTCTCGGTTCCAGAGCTGCATGCTCCCTGCTGCTCCCTTCCCCGTAGTTCTGATCCCCTACTACCACCCATGGCACTCCTTCTGCCTAGAGAGGGAGGGAGGGTGGAGGGAGGAGGAGAGGAGGGAGGAGGGGAAAGGGGTAGACGAGGGAGGAGGGGAAAGGGGTAGAGGAGGGAGGAGGGGAAAGGGGTAGACGAGGGAGGAGGGGAAAGGGGTAGAGGAGGGAGGAGGGGAAAGGGGTAGAGGAGGGAGGAGGGGTAGAGGAGGAAGGAGGGGAAAGGGGTAAAGGAGGGAGGAGGGGAAAGGGGTAAAGGAGGGACGAGGGGAAAGGGGTAGAGGAGGAAGGAGGGGAAAGGGGTAAAGGAGGGACAAGGGGAAAGGGGTAGAGGAGGAAGGAGGGGAAAGGGGTAAAGGAGGGAGGAGGGGAAAGGGGTAGAGGAGGGAGGAGGGAAAGGGGTGGAGGAGGGAGAAGGGGAAAGGGGCAAAGGAGGGACGAGGGGAAAGGGGTAGAGGAGGGTGGAGGGAAAGGGGTAAAGGAGGGAGGAGGGGAAAGGGGTAGAGGAGGGAGGAGGGGAAAGGGGTAGAGGAGGGACGAGGGGAAAGGGGTAGAGGAGGGAGGAGGGAGAGAGGAGGAAGGGAATCTTTTGATATGGATACGATAATACCTTATAAAATCTGGCAGTTCCAGGGACATCCCCATACTCTCCTGTCAGCTGATTCTTTACTGAATTCATCTTCATGTTCTCTGCATTCACGGCACTACAATGAAAACAAGAATTCCAAAATGGTTTCTGGTTGCTGAACTTTTGAACTCACGTGAGGAACATGTTATTGGAGATGTTGTCCAGATGACCTCTGTACTTGAGCCAGGGTCCAGCAGCACTGATGTGATCTGTCGTGCACTTTCCGTGAACTTTGATAAGAATCAAGGCGTCCTCTATATCCTTCCCATCCCATTGGTTGAATGGTGTCAAGAGCTGAAGACGCTTACTGCATTTGAAAATGAAAAAAATATATAGCCCTTTAGAATACATAGGTCATTCCCTACCACACAACTTTAATCTCATATGAATTAGTGCCCACCTTTCAGGGGACACATGGACAGACAGTTGCGAGCCGTCCGGAGGAGGTTCCTGATAAGTATCGGACCCAGGGTCAAACCCTCTGTCAGGAAGTTCGTCACCATAGGGACTCTCCAACTTGAACTCCTTGCCATCTTTTCCTACGTATTGTGGCAAACAAGGGATGAAGTTTTAGCAGAAAAGTAAAGAAAAGTACTCAAAGTAGTCGAATAATGGTCTCAACTGCTCAATATTTGAGTCAGTATCCAGGGCTCAATGTAACAGCCTGTCATCAAACTGTTAAATGTCCTATTCATAGGCTGACTTGTCAGGACAAAATGTCAGATGAAAAAGTAATGGTGACTTTACTGGAGGGTTGAATAGTATTAGACAAATGTCCTCACACTTTCAAAATGTTACGTTGAGTCCTGGTACTACCTATGAGGGTGTCAGTCTCGGGGTTGAACTCCAGAGTCCCAGCGAGAGCCAATGCTGTCACGATCTCTGGGGAGGCCACAAAAGCGTGTATCTGTGGGTTGGTGTTGTTGCGCCCAGTGAAGTTCCTGTTGTAGCTGGTGACGATGGTGTTCTTCTCCCCCTTCTGAACGTCCTGTCTGTTCCACTGATCGATGCAAGGGCCGCAGGCATTGGCCAACACCAATCCTCCTATCTCCTCAAGAGGCTTGTTCTGGAGAGGAGGAAAGAAAGAAGGAAGTAGATGGGTACTCAACTCATGGGGCAGTCTCTACCTTAACCAATTAGCTCAGGGACTGCCCCAATTTAAAATAGACTCACCAATCCATCTCTAGTGATGGTGGCTCTGATCTGTTCTGATCCAGGAGTCACAGTAAAAGAAGACCTACAAAGGATTTCATAAGAGAAGGTTTCTTGCTGATGGAACCGGTCACTCACTTTACCTTGACTCCATGATTGAGTGCCTGACGAGCAATGCTGGCAGACCTGCTCATGTCCTCGTAAGAACCGTTGGTACAGCTACCAATCAGTGCTGAGCATGATAGTCACATGATGCAGAGACTGAAAGGAAAAGAGAGAAAGAGTCAAGACCCGATAATATAATAATTGTACACACAAGAGATAAACATTGGCACACACATTGATGATGTCATAACTCACTGTATTTTTGTCCACAAAAGCATCTTCACTTTGATAGAGAATTCATCCCTAGTATGCTCCAATTCTGCAAGACTAAGAAAAAAAAAAGTGGACCCATACCTTCCCCTCCTCCTCTTTCTTACTTTCTATGAGCTTCTAATAGTTTGTCCTGTTGAATGAGCTCATGTGTCTCCTTGACGACAGTGGGCACATTGAATATGTTATTGAGGTGAATAGTAGTGGTCTTCAGCTGCAGTGGACACAAAACCATAGCAATGGAGCAAAGTTGCCATGGAATCATCATGGTAATGGTACAAGAGGCATGCTCATTGACCCCCCAGTCTTCATTATGTAAACAAAATGGGGGAGGGAATCCATTAACTCACTTGTCTGTGTTTTCGATTGACTTTTTTGATCGGTTTAACCACATCGGAGAGCTCAGCGCAGTCCTGGTACAGCCGCTCCACATCTCCCATGCTTGACTTGACTTCACTCACTGTCTTCTCCAAGTCCTGGAGGGTATGAAGACCCTTCTGCACACCATCCAGCTGAGTCTGCACTGCATTACGCAGCTGAGATTCAATAGTGGCCTGGATAGATAAAACACTAGATTCAAGCTGCAAATATTCATCAGATCATACCTTCTTTCTCTCTTGTATTGATCAAGTCTGTCCAAAGACTCGGGTTTCTATGGAAATGCACGGATAAGTAAGTATGATGAAAGATTTAAGTGGTGATATGCCACAAGAGCATAGATAGGAACAAGGAAGGGATTACACATCTAGCTAAAAGATTTTATCAGGACTAGGGATCTGTTAAGTTCCCCAAATTAGCAACCTTTAATAGCTACAGAGTCTTACATTTAGATGGTTTGCCACATCCTTCATTGCTGAGTCTCTAGACTCCAATGCAGCCGCATGGTAGTCAGTGGAGGCATAGATATCTTCAACCTCAACAAATTTATGCTGGACCCTCCCAGATTTGGGTTCAAAGTACGTACGCGCGCGCGACATGCTACATATTACATATACACCGCGCCTGCCTGAGAGGAGAAACAAAAAAAGTGGTCCTCCCAACTGGGAGAGTCTAGTCACAGCTCTTGATAAAACTCGTCACACAGATATAGCCTCCAAGACCAGGAAGGTGAGTATGGAAGGTGAGGTGGAGAGACACTACTTATATTTGTTATTCCAATTGCAGAAGAAATGATTGCCCACATTACTGCTTCACTTCCAAGTCTACTCTAACACTCAGGTGAGTTTCTAGAATCATTTAGGTACTAGTTGCATTAAAGGGGGGGGGGAGCTGAACTCGTACAGGCTACACTTTATATTTTGTGTTCATAGTCACACACATTGGTAGAATCAATATCGTGTGACCTCCTTCCCTTATGCAAGGCATTGCATGAGACTTCCTTGTATGATTATCTGTATTATGTGATTCTGCAGAGCCAGTTCTTTTCATCGTACATGCTTTCCTTGGAACTCAATATGCACACCTATGTAATTTTGTCAATTCTGATTTGGTATTAATCGTTAATTCATAAACCTATTTCGCGTTCGATGTATGTATATGGACGCGTGATACTGATGACCTTTACCAACTAAACGAATGGCATTCAACACCAATGAAATTCATGTGGGGAAATAGAAGAACAGATCTAGTCTGGCCCGCGAGACTACAACAGATCCAGTGTCACCGTCAAAAAATGATATAAATACTTTGCTCTAGCTTTTTTTTGGTTGCATAAGGTTTATTTGATACACAGCAATAAGAATGAAGTACAGCTCAAGTGCATTGTGAGTGTTGTTGTCACAATAGACCAACTACTTTAACATCTCTGCCATCCTGTTGAGAGCAGATCCAGCCTTGAACCAGTCAATCTGTGCCTGGTTGAAAGTGTGTTCCAGCAGGATCTCGTTTGACGAGCCGTCCTCGTGTCATAACATGCATTTCACTGGCTAAAATAAAACAAAACGGACCTTGAAGTGTTAACTAGTTAGAGCATTGTGGTGCATGTTTCATGTTTTGCATACTTTTCCAATCAAACTGTTAAATGTCTGATCATTCAGGACAAAATGTCAGATGAAAAAAGTATACTGGAGGGTTTAGACGTCCTCACACTGTTATGTTATACTACCTGTGAGGGTGTCAGTCTTGGGGTTAAACTCCAGAGTCCCAGCGAGAGCCAATGCTGTCATGATCTCTGGGAGGTCTGTGGGTTGGCGTCATTGCGCCCAGTGAAGTTCCTGTTGTAGCTGGTGACGATGGTGTTCTTCTCCCCCTTCTGAACGTCCTGTCTGTTCCACTGACTGATGCAAGGGCCACATGCCATTGGCCAACACCATTCCTATCTCCTCAATCAAGAGGCTTATTCTGGAGAGGAGGAAAGAAAGGAGGAAGTAGAGGGTACTCAGCTCATGGGGTAGTCTCTACCTGAATCAATTAGCTCAGGGACTGCCCCAATATAAATGGACTCACCAATCCATAGTTGTCCTGATTGACCCACAATAATAAAAATATTATGGCTATGTTAGTGTTAGTTATTTACTTGCTTGTGCATGGTCTCTGTTATGTATATAGTTGTTGCCTTCTTAGCATCATGTAATAATTGGCTGTCATAAATGGAGTCTGGACAGTCTAACTTAACTGCCAAAACAGACGGGGAACCTTCAACATCAAGCCAATTCCATCCCTTTTATTTTTTGTTAACAAGAGAAAAAACACGTTCAATTCCTTCCAGCATTTGAGTGCCTGTGGGGTACTACAAGTTGGATAGGAGTGGAAAACGGTTATTCAAAGCAGCAGGATTTTTTAACTGTTGTATATCATACCAGATCAATATCCATGCAATAATCCTTATTACCCTCATCATCTTCTTTTAGTAGTGCCTCTTCAAATGCATTTTCTGGAATTTCAGTTCTGAAATTCAAATCAAACATTCATCAAACTTTAAAACGTCACTATACTTTTCACTGAAAAATGTATTCAATACCAGACCACCTAGCATTTTTGCGTTCAAAAAAATCAATCCAGACAGCATGTTCCCAAAGGCTACCATATTGATAATATACTTCAGTGAACATTCATAAAATGCAATAGCACCTTGAATACATAGTTTCCACTGGCTTTCACTTATCTCAACCTTCATTAAGGAGTTTGTTCATCACTGACTTGGTAACTACTACTAGACCAACATATACTTCAGAAAGTGGTAAATAGTTGCTTTTATTATCAAGTATACTTGAATATGATTCTGTTTGTTGTACATGTAGGACATCAGGTTTAATGAACCGAGAGAGGCTATTTTTTTCATTAATGATTTGGTTACTGAGTAGACTATGAGCAAGTGGGTCTGAACGTTGCATATTTTGTAAACATTGGAAGAGCTGATTTGTAGAATGACACAACATGAACTTCAGTTAGTGGATCTTGATAGCTGGGTTTAGTCGGCAAAAGTGAGCACCTTGATCACTTCTGCTGAGAAACATTGTTTTATCACAGCATCTTTCTAAAGAGAGCCATTGTGTACCGACATATTGTAGCTATAATCTCTTCCCAACAAAATCAAGGAACTCTAAGCAAAACACCTTTTCTTTTTGTGCTCTTGTTAAAGTCATAATAAATATCAACAGCATGATCTTCCACATCGAATCCAGTTATTGCACTGTAAGAATCAGCCCCCTTTGAAGCAGCAAGATGAGATGGATGGCATAGCTATGAAACAATGTGGATTTTCCCCCAATACTTTTATAGTATTATCCAAACCAATAGCAACAGCATTTATCCAATCAATAGAATCCTTTGGAAAATTGAGATCTATATTGCTTCAAACATTTTTTCGGCTTTCCCACAGTCTTCCCCAGTTATAATATAAACATGACTGTGTGTTTTGCTATTATTAATGTCAAATATTGTAGGATTCATTTTCTTAATAGAGTTGTCACTTGAGCCATCATGACAAAAAGTGAATGGGTTCTCTTTCATATGAGTAAATAAGACTATTCTCTATTTAATATACAAGTTGTCTTTTTTTTACAACACTTGAAATTTCGAGCAATTTGGGAGTCAGGAAACATTTTAGAGTGATAAATGTAAAAAAGAGAAATAGCTAATGCTGAACAATAAAATTAGTGTGAAGAACCTCAGCTTTAATTTTTTTCAGAGAGGCTTGAATCAACTGTAGGTAGAAATGAACAAAGTTCACAGAGCCTCCATTTTTTTGTGAATTGATATCTTACAGTGCCAGGGCTGGATCCAGGGGTGGGGTTGAGGGGGTTGCAGCCCCCCCTTTTCCCCAAGCTATTATAAAATGAAAATGCAATTTGACCATGCCTACTTGCTTAGCCATGTCTATTTTCCTTTGTTTCTCCTCTAAAGTAGTGTAATTAGAAGAGAGAACATGCTACATTTGTGGGCTAACTAAACTATAAGAACTAATGAAGTTATGATATCTAAGGCTACGGTCAAAGAAAGCTATGTATACATGACACATCCATTTTTGCTTTCAGTTTCAAGGTCACACATTGGATAAATTGGTGCATACTAACTGTGATTTCCTTTTACGATCACACCTGTGACCATGCACGTGTCACTTCAAAGATATCTTTTGGAGTACATTGGCTCGTATTTTACACATTGGATAACTCAGTGCATACCAATTGTGAAATCACACCTGTGACCTTGCACGTGTCACTTCAAAGATATCTTTTGGAGCACTTTGGCTTACATTTTCAAGGTCACACATTAGATAACTAAGTGCATACTAACTATTTGAGGTGTGGCTACATGGGTAGCTATTGGTGATGTAAAGCAGCACTCGGGGCTGGATCCAGGATTGATAGGTGTGGGTTGCAGGACTAGGAGCACAAACACTGGACCATGACATAGTTATTTATGTGTTGGCTTCACTGGCACGGCAGGCTACCACTATTGAGCATTGACACATGCAAGGTCACACTGAACATTTTTCTTACACAGAATACAATAGCTACCTGTTATCATTGGATACAGTGATTGGGAATTCTTTTTCCCACTCAGGATTATAAACTGTCATAAGTTGCAGCTCCTCTTAATGCTATTAGGCTTCTTCTTTGGAGGAGCAGCTTCATGATCACTATTTTCATCACTGATGCTAGAGGATGACATTCTTGTGCAGAGTAGCTATAGACTCTGATTCTTAGCTAAACTAAATAGCTAGCTAGCTACCTGTAGATCTAACTTCTACACTACACTGACTATGGCTCAGTAGAAAAAAACTCATTAGCTACATAACCTTACTCAGCATAGCTAGCAATTAGAACATTCAAAGTGAGATAGCAAAAGTGCAAGAAATGACACTGAAAAAATGAGTCTCACTGTGGATCAGTGAGAGTTGACTACTATGCCAATCCATCTCTAGTGATGGTTGCTCTGATCTGCTCTGATCCTGGAATCACAGTACCTACAAAAGATTTCATAGAGTGCCTGACGAGCAAAGTACAGTCCAGGGAATAGTCTCGTGGGCCAGACTCGATTCTTCCTTTTTCCCCCAGGAAAAAGGAAAGAATCGCAGCTGACTACTTTGGCCAAGGCATTGAAGCAGACTTGGAAAATGTGACAAAATGAAAGCCAGAAGTTGTGTTCCACAGCTTCACCTTCGAGAGAGAGAGAGAGAGAGAGAGAGAGAGAGAGAGAGAGAGAGAGAGAGAGAGAGAGAGAGAGAGAGAGAGAGAGAGAGAGAGAGAGAGAGAGAGAGAGAGAGAGAGAGAGAGAGAGAGAGAGAGAGAGAGAGAGAGAGAGAGATGAAGTAAAGCAACTACAGGGTTAGCCACAGGTAGATCTAGTAAGAGGAGGATGGGCATATGCCAATACTTAAGACAATTATTGATAGTGACATTAATGTCATTAAGACATTAAGTAATCACCAAATTCCAAAAGGGTGGGGCTTGTATTGAGTCGTTATGCGCCCATGCATATGCGCCCCATGCGCCACGCCCAAGGTTGATTCCTCCTCCAAAACAGACAATCAAGAGCACAAAGCATTTGCTGCCTTCTATGGACCAGGAAAGACTTCCAAAGGTAACAGATTGTGCCCATATTTTTTTATGATAGCATATGCTCGTGTACATGTCCTACGCTTATTTAAATGTGTAGACAGCTCTATCAAATCCAAAAGGGCCGCCCAGCTAGCTAGGCGGAAAGACTGGCAGCTGGCGTGTCATTATAGCAGCTGCTGATTTTAGTCGAGATCTAGGCCTAGGCTAGCTGCGTATTTGTTTAGGTGTAGAATATTCTTTAGGTTAGAGTAGAGCTATGCCATTGTGTAGTTAGCTACTTGAGTGTGCTAGAATAGTTGCTGTGACTGGTTTGTTTCCTCACAGATAAAGGAACATGAGGAAAGGATAAAGAATTTAAATTATGTAAGTTGTTTGAAAATAGTTGCTTGTGTTGGTCCAGTGCCTCCAGCAAGACCCTCCAGTCACTGCAAGCACCTTAGGCCCATAGCAGGAGGCACATAATACATAGCAACAGCCTGTTAAGATTGAGGGGTGCTCGTTTGCAGGGAGGAGTTGCTTATTGGAATGCTGGACTACTCGACCTTAAAGCAGTTACCTCCAGTATTATTTGCCCGACTGTTTTGAGGGTGCTCCTCATCTGGAATTTCCACAGGAAGGCCAAACCCCCTGTTCAATTTTATGACCCAAATGCTGACTCAGCATAATCCCTGTGCACCTCTGCTGGGGGAAGTGGGTGGGGTCTTGAGACTCGTGTACCCCATGGCACTATTGAGCATAACATGTAACGAAGGTTCTCCATGTTTGGAATCTGCAGCTCAAATGCCTTGCATGCTAGACCCCTGCTCAATTTTCGACAGAACATAATACCCCCATGCGGGTCTGCCGAGGGAAATGGGCGGGGCCTGGCGACTCATGACCCCCATGACCTTCTGGAGCATACTTCACTCTACACGTTCTCCAAGTTTGGAGGCCGTAGCTCACATGCTGTGCGTGTGGTGATTTTTTTTTGTGGTGCATGATGGCTGTCTTTGTGTGTTGGTTGTATGGTTGTCTCACCTTCTCTCTCTCACTCCTCACAGAGGAAGGCAGGGAGTCAGAGGGTGATAGAGTACTATGAACAGGTGAGTGATGAGTGTAGCAGTGGTGTGATGAGGGCGTGGCATGTGGCCCAGTCCATACCTAGTGTGTGTTCCATGTGTGCAGGACATTGCTAGATGCAAGGAGGAGTTGGACCAGCCCTCCCTGTCTGTGGAGAGGAGGAAGGAGCTGGAGGGGGATGTGCAGATGTATGAGAGAGCCATCCAGAGCCATAAAGAAACCATCCATAAGTATGAAGAAGAAATAAAGGAGAGAGAAAATGCCCTCAGGCAACTGAATTGTAAGTATCAAGATGTATAAGTACTTGGCACTAATTAGATGATGTAGCAGTACATGGTGTAATGTAAATAATACCCCCAAGCTAAAATAAGTACGTGTAGTATATGTAGCGCATGTAATTAGTAGTTGTAGAAATTAATTAGTGGTTAATTAAAAGTAGGTGAAAATAATTAAAGTTTGAAAGGCCATAACTTTTGAATGGAAAGTGCTATAGTCTTTATTTCAACACCATTCTGCTCAGAAAAATTCTCTCTTCTCTCTGTACAAGTGATATCTTTCTCTAACACTTGTGCTATCTAGATGATTAATTTTATTACTTTCTTTAAAGGAACTTTATAGAATATAAGTGACTTTCTGTTATTTATAGTGGATATATTCACAAAGTCCTTCTTCTCTCTTCATTAGCTTCTTCTCCTGGACCCCCCAGACCTCCTGAACCCCCTGAACCTCCCTCTGAGCCTGTCCTTCCAACTGAAGGACCCACCAACCCTCCTACTGAACCTGGTGAGCTGAGTCCTAGTAACCAAATGCAGCAACAAGTCACTCACAGACCAGAGTGGACTTACTGTATCCCTTGTGCAGGAATCAGATATCTTGTCCTTAATTAACTGTCTAAGGTGCCTGTGCAATATAGAGATATCGGTAATGAGCCATAAGTGGCTTTCTCACACTTACCTCTTTTTACCCCTCAGAGTTAATATTATGTTGTGGTATTCTCTCTTCATGCTATAGGTGGAGAGAAAGAGGCACTGGCAACATCAATGGATGATGACAAAGGTAGGATGACTTTTAGTTCTAATTAGTAAGCACCCTCCACTCCCCCTTAAACTTGACCTTGTTTCCACTCCTCCTTTACCCAAAGTGATTATATTTATGCAGGAGTGATGTCATCAAGTCCTCTGGATGAAGCCACTAGAATAAAATTGGTGAGTAGAATACGTGTGTTGGAGTCCTTGTAGGCATGAGACTAAAGAGTCCGATAATAGCATATGTTTCCTATCATGTGCAAAACCAATATCAGATTTCCAGGCTTTTATATTCTGATCATTTTTTCATAGCATGACAACGCAATGGAGAAGGGGCATGTTGATACGAGCATTATTAAGGCGGTAATTGTTGGGGCAGCTGGTGCTGGCAAGTCCTCTTTCGCATCTCTCCTCTTTGACATCATTCTTCCACATTTCCGAATCAGTACGGGAGTCATCGAGAAAGCCAAGAGGGTCATGACCACCTGTCTGAGGTTAGGCATGACTGAAGCACTAAACAATCAGGTCTGGGAGGTCGTTGGAGCTGAGGAACTTATAACTATTCTTGCAGATGCCATCAACGCGAGCATTGACGTTGATTCCACTTCTTCTGCTGTTTTCGTGCAGCAGAAATCGAATAATGGAGCCTCGAAAGAGCATGGAAGTTTTGATTCGGCCAGTAGCTCAACATTTACCGACTACACTGTGGCCAGAACGACTGTGATCAAGCTGATTGGTCGATCCAAGAAAGGAAGATTGCTGAAAGTGACTTGGATCTACATCATAGACAGTGGAGGGCAGCCTCAGTTCCACGAGCTTCTTACGGCTTTCCTTCGAAATGCTACACTCGGTATCTTTGTTTTTAGGCTGTGCGATCAGCTTGATGATAAACCGCAGATCGAATATTATGGGGAAGATGGCAAGTCTCTTGGTGAATCGTATCCTTTTCCCATGAGCCACAAGGAAATCTTCCAGCACTGTGTCCAGACCATCTATTCCCTTCCCTCCACTGCCGCTGTAGAGAAGGGGCAGGAAGCACCTCGGCCTAAAATCTTAGTAGTTGGGACGCATCGCGATAAAGAAGGAGATTGTCCTGAGAGTCGTGAACAAAAGGATCAAGTACTTAGAGGTATTTTAAATCCAGAACCAGAGTCCGAATCAAGCCTATTTAGTGATATCATCTACTACGGGAAGGGTTGCATATTCCCCCTCAATGCTCGATCACCAAATGCAGAAGATAAGAAAGTTGTTGGTGACATTCGAAGTGAAGTGGAAGACCTTGCACCTCCACATACACCGATCCCCCTCCAATATTATGCCCTCGAGTTGGAAATCGAAAAACAATTGAAAGATAATCAGCAACAGGTCATAAGCGTTCACGATTGTCTAAATATCGCGCGTTCTCTCCATTTCACGGAAACTGCAGCCAGAGCAGCTCTCCTTCATCTCGACAGTCTCAACCTCATTCAGTACTTCCCTTCGAGTGCTGAGAAAGTCATCTTCTGTGATCCCAATGTCCTCCTCAATAAGGTAAACGAGCTGATCAAGAAGAGCTACAGCTTGAGAGGTGGTTCAGAACCTCGAGCCGATACTGGTGGAAAGTGGATCAACTTCCATCAGCGTGGTGAGGTGACCTTGGATATCCTTGAGAAGTTTTCTTATGGCTATGTGCCAGGTCTGTACGACCACCACATTGTGGCCAAGATCTTTGAAGATCTCTTGATTCTTACCCCACTTGACCTTGATCTCAACCTGTACTTCATGCCTGCTTTGCTTGATATCAAGAACATCAAAGATATTCAGCGACCAACCAAAACGTGTCTCGTTATAGCTTTCCCCTCGGGGTATGCCCCCTTGGGACTCTTTTCTTCTTCTGTTGCTTTTCTTACTTCAACCAAAAACAAATGGCCTTCTCCTTGGAAGTTTTTGTATGAAGCTGGTCAGCTCTTCAGGAATGCGATCAGCTTTAAAGCAGGCCCAGTTCATATCACTTACTTAGATCTTTCCACTCGTTACGAGGTTCATGTGGAGATCAGTCTTAAATGTGCCTTTGCTGGATCGTGCCAAGCGGTGAGGATCAGTGTCTGTAAAGCTCTTGATGAATCTATTCGAGTGCGTAACATCAGCAATGCTTCCTACACTCTTGCTTTTCCATGTCTCTGTGACTCCGAGGTTGGAAATGGGGCTAAGTCCCAGGAGTTTCATCTAGCGGAGATCAATGATAAATATATATCTGGACTGAAAATCTGGAACTGCAAGAAGAATCCAGGTGTTTGTGGTGAGCTTAAACGACACCATGTGGAGTGGCTGGGCTCACACGATGAAGAAGCTAAAGCTGAAAAAGGTAAATATTAAATTATGCAAACATGAAAATCATC
Organism: Crambe crambe; assembly: GCA_963924555.1. Classification (NCBI taxonomy): domain Eukaryota; kingdom Metazoa; phylum Porifera; class Demospongiae; order Poecilosclerida; family Crambeidae; genus Crambe; species Crambe crambe. Next base: position 984,892 of record OZ004594.1, on the reverse strand, counting down.
ATATATTCCCCTTCCCTTATAGACTCTCAAAGTTCTCTTGGAATGGCTGACCATTTTGAAGTCACTGAGCTGCTTGAAAATCTAGACAAGAAGGACGTTATAAAGTTGGGGACGGCTCTTGGATTGTCTTACATCAAACTGAAGAAAATGGAAACATTTCCTGAAGATATGGTTGCTGTCTGGCTCAGAGGAGATGATGACGTTAACGAAAAAAGTGGTTCTCCCAGCTGGGAGAGTCTAGCCACAGCTCTTGATAAAACTCGTCACACAGATATAGCCTCCAAGGCCAGGAAGGTGAGTATGGAAGGAGAGGTGGAGAGACACTACTTAATATTGTTATTCCAATTACAGAAGAAAAGCCACTGCACTGCAAGGAATGAGCCGCCAAGAAAGAAGATGAAGACAGACCATATTTAGGAAAGTATCACAGCATTCACAGGAGACATCATTGAGTTCGATACCCCTGAGTTTATCAGCTTCTAGTCCACCCAAGCAGCAAAAGGTGAAACCATATGCACTTTGTACTCTGAACCATGAACTGTCCACACATAGTAGCTAGCTATTGTGACTATTCCCTTATAATTATATTTGCATCCAATGGGGAAAAGCACCCAATTGGAAGAAGAATAAAATTGAGATATCAATCCAAATTTGATAAACACACAATAATAATTAAGTACAAATAAACCACTTACTAAAGTACAGCTAACTCAAGTGCATTGTGAGTGTTATTATTACAAGTTCTAGTAGACCACTACTTTAACATCTCTGCCATCCTGTTGAGAGCAGATCCAGCCTTGAACCAGTCAATCTGTGCCTGGTTGAAAGTGTGTTCCAGCAGGATCTCATCTGACGAGCCGTCCTCGTGTCGTAACACGCATTTCACCGGCTAAAAAAAAAACAAGACCTTGAAGTGTTCACTAGTTAGCTAGACCACTGTAGTGAAAAAAATAACGTTTTGCATACTTTTCCAGGGGTAAGCTGTGCAAGGCCAAGGAGTGAGATTCGGTCGAATGGTTGCACCTTATCATAGTCATCCGGGTTTGAAAAAGTCAAAGGAAGCATTCCCTGTTTCTTCAGATTGGTTTCTGGAGGGAGGAAGAAAATTGAGACTAAAGAATAGCTGTTTATAAAATATTATTCTACCATGAATGCGGGCAAAGCTCTTGACAATGATGGCTCTTCCTCCCAAGTGTCTCGGTTCCAGAGCTGCATGCTCCCTGCTGCTCCCTTCCCCGTAGTTCTGATCCCCTACTACCACCCATGGCACTCCTTCTGCCTAGAGAGGGAGGGAGGGTGGAGGGAGGAGGGGAATGGGGTAAAGGAGGGAGGAGGGAAAAGGGTTGAAGGAGGGAGGAGGGGAAAGGGTTAAAGGAGGGAGGGAATCTTTCGATATGGATACGATAATACCTTATAAAATCTGGCAGTTCCAGGGACATCCCCATACTCTCCTGTCAGCTGATTCTTTACTGAATTCATCTTCATATTCTCTGCATTCACGGCACTACAATGAAGATAAGAATTTAAAAATGGTTTCTGGTTGCTGAACTTTTGAACTCACGTGAGGAACATGTTATTGGAGATGTTGTCCAGATGACCTCTGTACTTGAGCCAGGGTCCAGCAGCACTGATGTGATCAGTTGTGCACTTTCCGTGAACTTTGATAAGAATCAAGGCATCCTCTATATCCTTCCCATCCCATTGGTTGAATGGTGTCAAGAGCTGAAGACGCTTACTGCATTTGAAAATTTGAAAAAAAAAAAGAAGTAAAAATATATCCCTTTAGAATAGGTCATTTCCTACCCACAACTTTAATCTCACATGAATTAGTGCCCACCTTTCAGGGGACACATGGACAGACAGCTGTGAGCCGTCCGGAGGAGGTTCCTGATAAGTATCAGATCCAGGGTCAAACCCTCTGTCAGGAAGTTCATCGCCATAGGGACTCTCCAACTTAAACTCCTTGCCATCTTTTCCTATGTATTGTGGCAAACAAGGATGAAGTTTTAGCAGAGAAGTAATGCTCAAAGTAGTCGAATCGTCTCAACTGCTCAATACTTGAGTCAGTATCCAGGGCTCAATATAACAGTCTGTCATCTGACATTTTCCATTAAATGTCCGATCATTCAGGACAAAATGTCAGATGAAAAAGTATACTTTACTAGAGGGTTGAATAGTATCATTGACATTAGACAACTGTCCTCACACTTTCGAAATGTTATATTGAGCCCTGGTACTACCTGTGAGGGTGTCAGTCTCGGGGTTGAACTCCAGAGTCCCAGCGAGAGCCAATGCTGTCACGATCTCTGGGGAGGCTACAAAGGCGTGCGTCTGTGGGTTGGCGTCGTTGCGCCCAGTGAAGTTTCTGTTGTAGCTGGTGACGATGGTGTTCTTCTCCCCCTTCTGAACGTCCTGTCTGTTCCACTGACCGATGCAAGGGCCACAGGCATTGGCCAACACCATTCCTCCTATCTCCTCAAGTGGCTTGTTCTGGAGAGGAGGAAGGAAGTAGATGAGTACTCGACTCATGGGGCAGTCTCTACCTTACTCAATTAGCTCAGGGACTGCCCCAATTTAAAATAGACTCACCAATCCATCTCTAGTGATGGTGGCTCTGATCTGTTCTGATCCAGGAGTCACAGTAAAAGAAGACCTACGAAGGATTTCATAAGAGAAGGTTTCTTGCTGGGGGAACTGGTCACTTACTTTGCCTTGACTCCATGTTGGAGTGCCTGACGAGCAATGCTGGCAGACCTGCTCATGTCCTCGTAAGAACTGTTGGTACAGCTACCAATCAGTGCTGAGCATGATAGTCACATGACATGACATAATCAAAAGTACTCTGCCCCGGCCCCGATCCTTACCAACTTTAATTTCTGTGGGCCAGTCATTCTCCTTGGCATTTTGGCCGAGTTTTGAGATGGGATTAGCAAGGTCGGGTGTGAAAGGACCATTTACCAATGGCTCCAGCTGTAAGATAGAGGAATAAACAAATAAACAAACAAACAAATACATAAACAGATAAATAAACAGACAAACAGACACTCCTAGTCCTTAGTCCTAGTGTCTTCCACAACATGGAGCGAGTGGGACGGACACGGAGGAAAGGTAGGGAAAAATTGGGGCACTCTCTCTCACCTTGTCCAAATCAATTTCTATGAGTTGATCATACTCTGCCCCCTTGTCCGGGATAAGGAGATGCTGATTCTTTTCTGCCAAGTCAGCAATATCTGAAAGGAGAGGAAGAAAAGGTTTGAAAACACATTGGGTCAAAGGTCACACTCACCTCCTCTCCCTGTGGCACGAAGATAAGTGCTCATTCTGTTGTTGAATGGGAAAATAGACGTGGTAGCTCCAATCTCTGCTCCCATGTTACAGATGGTGGCCATTCCTGAGTATGTACGAGAAAAAGGGAGAAGTGTTAAATACCGAAAATTGGTTGGCAGGTTTTACTTCTTACCCGTGCAGGATATGGACTCTGTTCCAGGGCCATGGTACTCAATAATAGCTCCCGTTCCCCCGGCAACTGTCAAAATGTCTGCTACTTTCAAGATGACATCCTTGGGGGCTGTCCACCCCTTTAGTGACCCAGTCAAACGTACACCTATCACCTAATATGGTAAAGAGGGGAAGAGGGGATAGGGCGGAGGAGGAGGAGAGAAGTTTTCAACAACAAAAAACAAAAACAAACGACAATCTCTTTTCTGACCTTGGGGCATTTAAGTTCCCATGGCAACCCTGCCATAACATCCACCGCATCAGCCCCACCCACTCCAATCAGAACACCGCCAAGTCCACCTCCATTAGGGGTGTGGCTATCTGTCCCTATCAGCATCAGCCCAGGATACGCATAGTTTTCAAGAATGATCTAAACATGACCACATTTCCTTTAAATGACTGTGTGTGGTAGGGAGGGCGGATACACTCACCTGGTGGATGATACCGGAACCAGGCTTCCAGAATCCAACTCCATATTTGGATCCAGCTGATGCAAGGAAGTCGTACACTTCCTTATTGATCTCCTTTGCCTTCTGCAGGTCCTCAGCTGCTCCCGACTGGGCCTCTATCAGGTGGTCACAGTGGATGGTGGAAGGCACGGCAACCTAACATAGTAACACCACAGGCATGGTAACACAAACAGGACTTGGTCTCCCCCTCAAAGTCTAAGACTAAGAGAATCATTATTGTTATGGTGTGTTATGGTGTATTTGTGACCAACATCTTGAAGAATTACCTACCACATAGCTATGTATGTAATAATGTCAGGGGTCTCTTTGAAATGTAAGGAGTGTCTCTCTACTTGCCATGTAACAATGCAAGAGGTCTCTACCCACCATGTAAAGGAGTCTCTACCTGTTGTACATGTAACAATTTAAAGGGTCTCACCTTTGGGAGTCCACTGCTTATGAACTGGAGCATAGCCATCTACATGTATAAATAAATAAATAAATAAATAAATTAATTAAATAAATAAATAAATAAATAAGGTCACCTTTGCATGATGCAATTATGGCATCATCCTATAAGTGACACAATGCAGTTAATATTTCCATGGAAACAATTACAATGCACTCCTACACTCATTATTATTGCTTAAGAATTTCCATTGAAATAAAACAAGAGGATTACATCATACAACAAAATTAATAAGAGTATTATGGAGTGGGGTCAAGTGGAGGAAGTACAGACAGAGGACATTGATGGATTTATGTACACAGGAGATCCAATTGTCATAAGCAAGCAAGATTTGTTCTATTAATTTAAAGATTTGGTCAACCATTTCCAGCAGTAACTGATTGATGAGTACACACACCTGAGCTGTAGCATCCTGCATGGCTACCCTGTCTGGTCTCAAGAGGAGATATGACTCTCCCCTCTTTATGTCCTGGTTCTTGGGATCATCCAGATGCCCATACAGAACTTTCTCAGAGAGAGTGAGAGGCCTCTGAAGTCTAAAGTGAAAAAAATGTCACACTTTACCCCACAGAGGAAACCGTGAATTACTTTAAAGTACCTGTCATTGACAATTTTAACATTGGTGGCCATTCTGCCATAGTCAATGAACTTCTCTTTGTCAAACTTGCTCATTGCAATCTGCAGATTAAGTAGGTGATCTCTTTGGGCATGCTCAGTATGAGTTGGGATGAGGATTAATAAGTACCTTACCTGTTGGTACAGAGCTGAAGATGCAGAGAGCCATCTATGCCCTGATCCCAGAAGAATTCTATTAGGAGCTTTCTATAAAACAGAAAGATAATTTGGCAGATCATCTATCTATCTATCATCTATGGTGGGTGATCAGCTGAAGGATACCTTCAATAAAGCTTTCCACAGCATGGTGACTCAGTTTTTTTGTTGTTTTGTTTGCAGCTGCAACAAGGCTCTTTATATTTCATGTACGTTCTTCTGATGCAACTTCAATTTTTTTCTCGTCACTCTTATTCGTTCGTTAATTAAGATAGTGTGGTTTTATCAATGAATAAGGGCGTAGCTGGTTCAATTGTGTCAACTACAGCAATCACATCATCATGGCATCTAAAGAGGTGGACATCGAGATGCCAGAAATCAAAGGAGACGAGTCCACGGACTTACCAGCAGTTCGAAAGAGTAGCAACGAAAAGATAGTGGATCCATCCTTGCAGCGAGTTCGAGAATCAGAAATTGACGGCCCTGCAGATGCAAGCAGTGAGAGGACAAGATCACCAATCAAAGGCCACAGGCCTGCTCTGCCCTTTTTGAACGAAATCAGGGGAAGAAGACCTTCAGGTATGTCAGGCTTTAATGCTGTTCTGGCCAAAAATGTACATCAAAGTGAAAAAGGGCCCTAGAGTTGCAAGGCTCCACCAAACTGTGAGACACAGATAAATGAATGGGCCTGGCAAAGGCATGCCACAATAGTTTATAGCTTAGGTTTTGCATCTTGCTGTTATACACTGAAGTAGTTACAGATGCATACAGTGCATCAAAGCATGTTAGCTAATAGTGACACTCTCAGACTATCAACTATCTAAAAATGAGTATCATCTTTCAAGCCGCATCATTAGATTACAGTTCAAAACTTAACCACCTCTGCTGGTGACCATGGGGACACACTATCAATGCAGTGCCTCTGCATGTCTATTAAGTTTAGTGAATTTTTCATCCATATGCAGTTGACACCATTCACCAACACCTATAGTCAGGTCATGCACTTTCTTCTCACTGAAAAATCATTCACATTTCTGTCTAATAATCATATGCAGGAAGTGCCTTTGCTCGGAAACCAAGTAGAGGGTTGCCCTTCATCAAAGAACTTGCAGCAAGTCACCTGAAGGGAGCGCAGGAGAGTGTTTCTTATGCTAATGACGATGTCACACCAACCAGCGAAGTTTCCCGATCTCCCATTCCTCTAGGTGTGGAGGAAACCAAAGGCATCCTCAAGACAGGCAACTTAATCAAGACCTCGCGGGCGAGGAATGAGAAATCAACACCAGGACCACCTCGACCGAGGAAGTTCAAACTTACCCATGAGTCACTGGATTACTTGCACCATTTCAGTCAAGTGAGTTCACCTGCAGGGACTATAGCTACATGTGATTATTAAACTGCCACAAGTTGTTATCATTTCCTACATTTTTCTTTCCACCACTTTCTTTGATGATGGAGTTAAAAAAATCCCCTCCAATTATCAATTCCTGCTTTGTTCCCACTCCAACATCCAAGAACAGTTATCATGCATAAAGGCAGAGATAGCTAACGACAATAGGGCTAGAAAATATTTTACTGTTCCCAAGCCACAGAACTACTGTATTACTTAACTGGGGAATGCCACTTGCAGTGTTTATGTAATCACTACTTCCTGCAAGTGCTAATAATAAATTACCAGTGAGGCTTCTGTTGGTATATATAGCCTGATTCAATAGAACATATAGGGCATGGGCATTGTAATCATCAAGGTTTTCCCCCCCACAGTTCTGTGATTAATGTCTCCCTATTTCTTAGGCAAAGGTGAAGCGAAGTTACCCTTTAACAGCTGTGGAAGACATCCAATATGAAGAAGGCAGCACCTTTAAACTTCTCTTCTCTAGCTACATCATGACCCTCCAGGCAGAGAACGAAACAGAGGCAAGAGATTGGGTGGAAAAGCTAACAAAAGGTGTGTTAATAAGAGCCATACTAACTGTTGTGCAGAGAACTTGCATTTCTTGGTTTATATTTCTTCTTCTTCTTTTCTCTGTATCACAGCCTGGTCACAATGGAGAGTTATAGGAGGCACGATCATACGTAACCCTAATGATCACCAGGAGAGTTACATTGATGAAATAATTTATAATAATGATGACGACGATGAGCACACCCCCCTTGAAGAGCCTGCCACACCCTTAGAAGAGCGAGAGGTTAAAAAGGAGGCTGAGTAAGCAATACTTCCTGTTTACCTTCCCGTTTACTTCCTGTTTACATCATTCAGAGTGGTCATCCCACAAAGATATGGGTCAAAACCCCGAGAGAGAAGTCACTCCCTAAATCCTTCCTTCTTGCGGAGGGAGAGTTCCAGTAATGATGTTGGATGTGGAACATACGACAATAGAAGGCACCGAGGCTCTCAGAAGGCATTCAGAATAGCAGTGAGTTTTAGATTGTACACTTCACATAGTTAATTTCCTGTAATTCACTTGTAGACTGTGAGTCAAATGTTGTGCATTCTCTTTTTGTACATGCAGAGATTGAAGCCACAACTGGAGAGGACAGATCTTCGGATGGTTCAAGATCGTAAGTTCTCAGGCAGAATGTAGCCTAGCCACACTGATGTGTACTTGATAATGTCAGGCCAGATTAGTGATGCCCTTTGTGGTGATTCTGGTAACCTAGCTACTTTTATGGTATTCCTATCCCAGGGCAATCTTTAGGGAAAGTCCAATAACTACACTAGTTTAGAGGTCAGGTCAAGGGTCAAGGATCTATTCAACAAAGGTGTGTATTGCAGTAATCTTGCAACATGAAATTCATAACACCAAACCAATGCTTCTTTCCAGTAGCCTAAGTCCTTTGAAAGGAGGCTATGTAAATTTTGGTTTAGTCTTCTGAATTTCATGTCGCAAGATCACTGCAATCCACCGTAACAATTCACTGCATAAACTCTAAACTACATTCAGCTCAACGGGACCACGATCCTTCTCAAGACCAGCTACACCAGGAGTTCTCCATGATCAAGTATCCGAATAAAATCCTGCGTCTTCCTGGAGAGAGGATCTTCACAGTGGATGAGGATAACTTGGTGGGTGTGGTCTTATAGGTAGATGGGTGTGGCTAAAATTATTATTATTATTATTATCATTGCAATTCAGCAAATCCTGTGGCGAATAAGTACAGGAACTGGATACAGTCAGAAACGTTCTCTCAGCCTTCGGCGAGTTGTGGAAGTACGAACAGGACAGCAGACGCCACAGTTTGACAAGTTCCCGTATGAACAAGTGGAGGACCAATCGTTTTCCCTTCTCTATGAGAGCGAGAGTGAGTACCAAAGCAGATTAATCCTGGAAGACCTTTGTAGAACTAGATTCTGAAGGAGTTGTCAAGGGGGAGAGCCTGAGAGAGCTCCACACAATACATCACATGCAAGCATCCACACAGAGCAAATAATCATCTTCACTTTTACCTACATTTTAATGTGCAAATTTAAATATATACACGAGACCCAAACCATATAATTTTCTACATCATTTCATACATCATGCACAAATCAAATCCACACAAACAGGAACATCAACAAACACACACTATCAAGCAATCCACCAACCACATCAGTCTGGATTATCAGGCTTGCCCCACAATGCACTGCATTCCTTAGCAATGCCTGTTGGAATCTGGATAGGGAATTTGCATTATTAGTATCTTGTTAAAATTTAATGGACCAAGCAGTATAGATGCTATTGAGGTTGAATGACCTTTTGATGGACTTATTAAACCAATGCATAGGCAACAAGTATGCCAAGCTCGTCTCCTTGGACCTGATCTGTGATCACATCGAGCACTTTAACAAGTGGATTGATGGTCTCAAGACTCTGGTCTCGGCGACCCAGTGGCTCAAAATATTCCCTCCACGTTATGAGAATACAGATCCAACCATTCTGTAAGCATTAATAGTGTGAAAATATAGTGACTAGTGAAGAGATAATCTATCTAGTTGCTTAGAGCAACATGGTGTCATGTGTCTGTGTTGATGCAGCTCAACACATTAGTCTGGGAGCCAACATTACTCAGTTGCTAATCCTTACACAGTCAGTAGTTTAAGGAGCCTAATTGATAGATGATTAGCAGTGATTACTCTGTGGAATGTGTGGCTCTCTCTCTGCAGATGGTTGAAGCAGATCTGGGCTTGCAAGTCGGAAAACCATGAGATGAAAGAGAGTGATGCAATCCGATTGGCCAAGAAGTTTATCCCAACTCTGACTGATACTGATGCTAAAACAATTATCAAGGTACGGAGTGAACCACCAGAGAACATGTAGCAAGGATTGTTTCATTTTTGACACAATTAGCTATTAATCATAATCATCTCTCTGGGAATAGAATCGAACACAATAATGTGTTGTGCCTCAGGGCACGAGGTTAATGAAACCCTATTCATATCGTAGGCACAATGTTTGCCCAATAGAAGTGTTAAAATTGAATTCAATTAATGGGTGTCACTCTCTCTCACTCACTCACATGCAGTTAAGCCACAAATTTCAGTTTAAGCACACCTTCAACTATGGAGCTGCACTCAGATGGGATGGACTCGTTCTCTTGTTCAACCTTCTCTGTGACTCGACACATTCACAGGTGAGATCTCCATCAATCCTCACCATTCCTCCCATGAATAGCCATCACAATTGTATATTATGCAGTCTGAATTTTAAGCAGTCAAAAAGTGAATCTGCTGAATGTATTAATGTTTTCTATCTTGTAAAAAAAAAAAAAAAAATTAAACTCTAAATGGATGGGACATCCCCTTTCCTTAATATGTTATTTATAGCTTCATAAGCTATTTTTAGAATTAGAATTCTGAATTAGAAATTAATTAGTAGGTAATCACTTAATTATAGATGATTATAAACTCACAGGCACTTTAACAATTACATTTACATAAGCCTAGCGGGTGGCCCAACAATCCACTTAGATAAGCCTAGTGCCTATAATTCACTTTGCAATCAAGCTTGCCTACCATGCATCTTGTTACTAGGTTAGTCTGCACTGCTCAGATGTAATGTAAGAGTGCACGTTTGGAAAAAAATGCAATCAACATGTATCTTGTTACTAGGTTAGTTTATAAGTGCAATTAGGGATTAATTGCCTGGGGAACTAATGAGGTCATAATATTATGATTAGTTTAACTTAAAGCTACTTTTAGAATAATTATGCTTATGCATATTTTTGTCTTATTTGCAGCTTCACAAGCTATTTCTGGAATATGCTCATGAGTACCCTGACTTGGGGCTGACCCTGGAAGAATTCAAGAAATTCCTAATCAGAGAGTGTCATGTATGTGATTACAAGATTAAAGTGCATCATTTCATTTTGATTATTTCTGGTGTAACAGTGGTCACCTAGAGACTGCAAACGGAGTGTGCTTCAAGCTCTGATGAAAAACCATGACGACCATTATCAGGCTTACAAGAAGTTCACTGCCTCTAACAAAGCAGAGAAATATCTAATTGCTACAAAGTTGTTCTCCTTTGCTGGACTTGTGAGGTAAGAAAGAACCAACTTTTGCACTGTTTTGAAAGTTCTTGTTTGTCGATTGCTCCTTTTGAGAGGGTTTTTCTTTCTTTCTTTCAGCTTCCTTCGGAGCAAGGATAACTCCATCATCAACCTGGAGCATGAAACGGTTTATCAGGACATGACCCAGCCCCTGTCTCATTACTTCATTAATTCGTCCCATAACACCTACCTGGAGGGGGATCAGGTGACGGGCACTTCATCTACAGATGCTTACGTTCGTGCCCTCCTCCAGGGTTGTCGATGTGTGGAGATTGACTGCTGGGATGGACGTAAGACCTGCATGTTGCTATAGCTACTGTGCACTATGCATGTTGCTATAGCTACTGTGCCCTATAATAATCTTTTCTGCCACTTTCCAGAGATTTATGTGGATGGTTTGCCCGGGAAGGAACCCATTATCTACCATGGCCACACCCTGACCACAAAGATTCCGTTCAGGGACGTCATTCACACTATCAATGTGAGTTAATAAGGGGATGGGGAGTATGATTTATTTAACCTTCCTCTTCTCCGACCCCCTCCATTCTCCCTCCACATCCCACCTTCCCTCCCTTTTCCCTCGCTCTGTATCTTCTCCACCTTCCCCCTCACTTGTCCCACCTCTCCCTTACTCTTCGCATCCTCTCCCCTCCCATCTTCCTCCCTCCCTCCCTTCTACCTCCCCCTCACTCTCACCTCCACTTTCCCCTCCCATTTTCTTCTCTCACTCCTTTCACCCTCCCTTCTCTCTCTCTCTCTTTCCACCCTTCCTTCTCTCCACTTTTTCATCCACAGAATTACGGCTTCAATTCATCTCTCTACCCAATTGTGATCTCCATTGAGAACCACTGCTCTTCTTCCCAGCAGTCCAAAATGGCCAAGATCTTCAGGGCCATCTTCCAGGATCGTCTACCGAGGGAGAACCTGGTAGAATTGGAGGGGAGGGAACGCTTACCCTCCCCCGAGGAGCTGCAGGGCAAGATCATACTCAAAGGATCGTACAGGAACAAAGATACGGTGAGGAGATAACTTCAAAGGGGAAAGTTAGATATCTCTCTCTCTCTCTCTCTCTCTCTCTCTCTCTCTCTCTCTCTCTCTCTCTCATAATTATAGAAAAATGGGAAAACAGGAACAGCAGCAAGAAAGATGGTGAGTAATTTAAGCTCTTCATCAAATGTGGTTCTTCTCTTGTGATTCTTCTCTTTCTCTTTGATCCGTAGAAGAGACTCAGAACTACAGAACTCAATCTTGCCACTGACCGATTTGAGTCTTCTCTCACCAACCAGACAGTCAAAAGCAAAGTCAGAGTGGAAGAGGACCAGGTGGACTGGTTTGGGAGAGGCAGATATAATCGCAGATCAGTAAGTGTGCTACATTATGTGAATTGGTCATGTGACTTTTGTACTCATTAAACCCAATCATAGGGGCACAGGGGTGAATTATATATTGCATACTCAAAGATGACTTACATCCCTCCATCATTTCATGACCTCTTTTTTTTTTTTTTTTTTTTTTTTTTTTTTTTTTTTGCAGTTTAGGCTCAGAACTCGAGACATTAGGGATTGTGTCTCCCAAGAAGAGCAAGGTCAGGACGACCAGGAGCTTATCTTCACACAGACAGCTAAGGACCTCTCTGATCTTATCGTGTACTGTCGCTCATTATCCATCAAGCCCTGGGACTGGAAGAAGCAGAAGGCCACATCCGTGTCTGAGATGTTCTCCTTTGGAGAGCCAACTGCTCTAGATCTCTGCAAAAGATATCCCAGAGGTGTGATAAGCAAACGCACGGCTTTAAGTAATGACTCCATTTCTTATACCATACAACTCTTGTTTCTTGCATAGATGTTCTGTGTTGTAGTGAGAGGCAGATGGTGAGAACATACCCCAAGGGCACACGGTTCGACTCCTCCAATTATAACCCTATGCACATGTGGGTGTGTGGGATCCAGCTGGCTGCCATCAACTTCCAGTACCCCAGCCTCGAGATGCACCTCAACCAAGGCTTCTTCCGGATCAATGGTGGGTGTGGCTATGTCCTTAAGCCACTTGTCATGAGAAGAGAAGACCCTGGGGGGACGGGGGAGAAGGGAGCTTCCAGGGCCCCCTACAATCCTTTGATGGGGGTCCCCCATCCTGAAGTACCACCCCTACAACTGGAGATTGAGGTAATATGGTTTAGTGTACCTCTGTACCTCTTTTTCCACTAGGGCTAGGGCTAGGGCTAGGGCTAGGGCTTGAGCCAATTGTGCTAGCATAATTTAATAATTACCCCTAAAGAGAATAGTGTTTTCTTTCATTTCATGGATCTTGTGTTGTAAGACTATGTTGAAACCTCATTAATGCTACAATAACAGCATTATTATTAGAATAATAACTTCCTTTTGGTGAATAATCAGGAGAATAATATGTATAAAAATAGGGAATAAAAAAAGAGAATTATTTAAGCACAATCTATTTTCCATCCCCATATCTCACACTTTTGGTTCCAAATTTTGGTCTATCCATATCCATATTTCCATTCTCATCCTCTGGAATATCATGATCTCTTTCATGTTTGTACAGCTTCTTTCTGGTCAGAGGCTTTCTTCATGGAAGAAGACGTGCAATTCTCTGACTGTGGACATCCACACTTATGGCATCCAACATGACACTGCAAGAATGAAACAAGCTAATGTGAGTGACTATCGTACTATTCTCTTTAGAGTCGTATGTTAAGTTCATACACTGTGTCTCTGTCCATGCAGCACACTCGTTCTTTTTCACCATCATGGGGAAAAGGTGAACACATCTTGAAACATCAAATCTTGATGCCAGAAATTGTGAGTTCAATGGTGTGCACTTTTCCTTTGACATTTAAAGATATTTTCTCTCCCATTGTCCCCCTCCCTCCCCTTCCTCTGGTTATCTCTCTCCCTCCCTCCCCCTCCTCTGGTTGTCCCCTCACTTCCCTCCCCCCTTCCCCCCTTCCTCCCTTCCTTTAGTGTCTCGTGTATTTCAGAGTGGAAAATGAAGGTCGTAGGGTGTATGGTCAAAATTGCTTTCATGTTACCAGCTTAATACCTGGCATCAAGTTCGTTCCTCTCCGCACTAACGGTGGAGAACTCATTCCAGAATCTGGCCTCTTTGTCTGCATTAAGATAAACAGAGAAACAGACCTCTCACTTGAGAAAGGGAATGGCTTATTTCCGATCGCCGAAGAAGCATTACCAACTGTTGAAGAGGATGATCATTTGCAAAAGAATGGGACCACACTTGGTGGACGACCGAGATTCATAACTAGTGCTGATGAGACCAAAATTATCAAGGAGCCAGTAGGGAGGAGAGTCACTAGTCCTCCAGTTCTGCAGAGCTACAAGAGCTCTGATGCATCTGATTCCACCTCCAGACAAGAATCAGCACTCAAAGCTAAGGAGATTGAAGTAATTGTGGAAATAGAGAATGGGACCTTGGAAGTAAAAAACTCACCAGAGTAAAAAACTCACCAGTCATTAATCACCAGTTATAAGAAAACAATAGGTCATTATGCGGGCGGGCATTTGGTACAGGATAGTCAATAATAGCAAGTTGTGATATGGGTGGGGCTACTGTATTTGGTACAGGATCGTTAAAATAGCAATGCTCGTGGCAAGTTCAGTCAAGTTGTACCTTCTTCTAGTCCTCTTGCCTCAGTTTTTTTGGCTTCTCTCCTCCGGCAAGCATGGATTCTCCGTTATGTGTGATTCCTGCTCCTTCTCCCAAATTTTCCATGAACCTACTGTGCCTCCAGGCAATGCCAGGAGTCCTGGCATAACAATGGTCAATGCAACAGACAAACTATGCTCCTGTGAGAAGTCATCTTGGTCTAGAATAGCTGGTGATACCTACCACGAGTTAGAAGAAAGGGGCTTTTCAGATGATGAACTTGGAGGGTGGTAAGTAGTAGAGGTGCCACACAAGTAAAGTTCAAGGGTGTGGCCAAGTAGTTGTAAGGCACTCCCCCCTACCTTCTTCCCTCAATGCAGGTATATCCCTCACTCCCTTCCTGATCTCACAGGGCCCTGCACTATCAAACGTCGGGACTCCTCCCTCAATCAAAGCCAGTTTCTCAAGGAGTATGCTACCTTCTCTTTCCCCCCCCCCCCCCCCCCCCCCCCCCCTGAATTGAAATCAATCCATGCCTCTTCCTCCCCTTCCCTTTACACAGATTTGCCTTCACAGAACCAGTTATTTTAGTCAACATGTCAGACCAGCAGGTGAGCGAGTCTGTTCCTACACCTATTAACAAACATCCAACCCTTCCCCCCTACCCCCCTCTGATTTGCACAATAGCTTTTCAGAACTCACTCGACCAAGTACAGGCTTCTAAAGGACTACGGGCACGAGATGATCACAGTTGCCACTGCCAACACACACTCTTACCGCAGAGGTCAGCTACTCACTCACTGCACACACCATGACTGTCAGATTCACACCTCATGCAGTTCAAATGACTTTGTGCGAGTATGTGCAGAAAGTGATGAAAGCACAGACTTATGATGGACTAGGAAATGGCAAGTTAATGATGACCCTTTACCCATTATAGTTTCACACGACAAAAGATGATCCCTTCCCTATTAATAGTAACATAGTGATGATCCTATTGTAGTAACATGATTTACCCTTCTACAGTACAGGTACAGACACTCATTCTAGACTGTATTTCATGCCACAGAAACCCTTTACCATTTCGGAGATAACGACAGAGATCAATGGGATCCTCTCTTCTCACTCTACCATCTTCCTCCCCTCCCTCTCCCGAACAAGGAGCCTGTGCTTAGCTTTGGACTGGCAGGTACAAGTGTGCTCTCTTTCCTCTCACTTGGAAGTCTGTCTGTTCATCTGTCCTTTCTTGCTCGCTCTCAGGTCCAGGAACAGGTGTTCCCTTTCATGTCCATGGGCCCACCTATGCCGAGACTATATATGGAAGGAAGGTAATGTCGTAATATTATTCTGTAGTCTCATTCTTAATTATTGTTCACTCTACACAGCGTTGGTTCCTCTACCCTCCCTCCTCCTCTCCTCCATTTCATCCGGACAAGACTACCCTCCACTGGTTCACCCATACCTATCCCTCCCTTCTTCCACCCGATATCCCCTTGGAATGTACTTTGCACCCTGGCGAGGTACACATTAGTCTTCCCATACCTGCTTCCTGTGCCTCGTGTGTAATTCAGTCCTTTTATCTTTCACAGATCCTTTATCTTCCTGATCGATGGTGGCACTCTACTCTGAACGTGGACTCTGTTGTGTTTATGTCGGTCTTCTACTCCTGATTTAAATGATGATACACAATGGATCAATGGAAGTAGGTGCAGTCTTCATCCATTCAACCAGAAATCATCAATCCTAAGACAACTCTTTGAATTGTCAGTGTTATTTTAGATCAAGCAGATACTGTATACTGTGGAATCAACCTACAATGCCATGTACCAGACAGTATTTCTATCTGTTCTATCCACCTACACGAGTCGTAGGAGAGAGTTGCTGAGCTCATTACTTCTCAATTCCAGTCATCTCAAAAATTTGCACCCTCTTTTCCAATTAAAGCCCAAGGCCCTTAACAAATAGTTAAATGGAGATTAGTGCCCCATCTTTGTTAGGGGAAAAGCAGCATATAGATTTTAAGTGCATCCTCTTTTCCAGTTAAATACAAGGACTATCCATTAACAATACTGAGCTAAATAGTTAAAATTTATGGAGCTGAAAATTTTATTAAGTGCACCCTTGTTTCCAATTAAAGCCCAAGGACAATAGACTTGATCCATTAACAACACTGAGAATAGAGAACAAAATAGTTATGATACTGAAAATTTAATGAAACGTAGTATCCTGCAGAGAACAAAATGGTAAAAAAAAAAATTAATTTTAAGTTTTCAGTTTATAGATTTATCCATTAACAATTCTGACAAAATTGATGGTGCTGAAAATTTAATGAAATGGAGTATCCTGCAGAGAGCAAAATGGTTATTAACCATCTTCATAGGGGGAAAGCAGCATATTTTAAGTGACGATGTGACAGAGGGACTGAGGGCACTCGTTATCTTGACCCCTCAATGTCACTTGAATGCCCGATGTGCTCCATAAAACTTGTTTCAAGATACAATGGCAGGGAGTCCCTCCAAAAGATGACGGAAAAGACCACCACATACAAGCTGGAAATGCACACCCTCTTTTCCAGTTAAAGCCCGAGGAAAATAATTCCAAATAGTTAAAAATGAATGTTGCTGAACATTGGAGTATCCTGCAGAGAGCAAAAAATTAAACATTGATGGCCCATCTTTGTTGGGGAAAAAGGAAGCATTGTGCAATGTCTCAGATGAAGTTGTTTCCTTATTTAAAATAATTATTCACAACTGCTGGAGGCTTCACAAAATACGGCAGCTTTCCTCGCTGAAAATCATTCAATATTACTCTTGCAACAGCATTAAGGTCAGGCTCGCCTCCTTATATAGACAAGTCAAGATAAGAAAAATGACTATATTCAACAAAATCTACATACAGTATACCTTTAGTAATTGACCCATTTTTTTAGCCAGCTGCTCCAAAAAATCAGAAGGATCTGACCACGACTGAGTGTGATATGTTTTTGAAATATACTCTGGCTTCACTCTTTCTAAAACAGCTGGAATGTTATCAGCAGGATGTACTATCATCATCATTGCAGAATCAATGCCCTCGAACATGGGATCGCGAATGGAACTTACACCATCTTCCCAACCTATAGCTAGTAGCAGATACACTTATCTAGTGGCCATGGGGTGCTGAGAGCTGAAGTGATGTATTTTGATGCAAGTATGCTAGGATGTGCATCACTAAGTATCAGTAACTATACATGTCTGCATTCCTTACAAATGAAGGAGATGGGGTTGTATGTTTTCCAAAGGTGGAGTTAAGGTAGATGTAGTCCTCACAGTGTACTGTACACTACTTACAGCCTACATGCATGAAAGGGTTTGTATCTTTCTCCAGGTGATGTCCATAGCACTGTCACAGAGATTAGCAGAGTGGCAACTCACCACTATAAATACTGCTGATGCAGTACAGGATACAGTCCTTGAAATAAAGGAGAGTCTTTTACAAGTAGCTAGCTAGCTACAATTAACTATGCATATTAGTCTCGCGGGCCCGACCCTTTACCAACCGCGAGGGAAGGCCCGCGAGACTATATGCATATAGCGTGATTACAACTGTACCCATGCACATTGTGAGAAACAGTGCCATTTTTTGTGTGTAGCTAATATTTGAGTTGAGTGTTTATTGCCCAGTGTTCTCAAAGTCAGTAAAGGTTGAAGGTCAGCTGCCCCCTGTATCTTGTGGATCCTAGAGTCTCTCCACTTTGCACTCATGGTTGCTACATATAGTTCCTCCTCCTCCTCACATTAGCTATGTGCCAAGTTACAAATAGAGAGCAATTATGGTTTCACCCCTACCAATTCCTCCATAACCCAACCTTAAAACTAAGTTGATAACCATGAGAGCTCTAGCTGAGGAGGACTGGAGGAACAACATGTAGCAACTATGAGTGTGACTCTAAGATCCACAAGACCACAAGATACAGGGCAGCTGACTTTCAACCTTTGCTAGATTGAAGGGAAATTCACAGATCCTTGACAGGATGACAGAGATGCTAAAATTAAGTAGTCGTTTATTTATTATTGTAAATTTTTATATACAGCATCGAAAAAAAAATTTTTTTGTTGTTGTTCCCCTCCTCATGGTTCGGAGTACAAAGTTCATGGTTCAGAGTACAAGGTGCATAATAATAATTACTATACAGTAACACTTTTAGCTAATGTTTACTAAACTAGAAGCTAACGAGCTCCCTAATTAAGGGTGCACATAGGCCATCCAACTCAATGATGTCTTCTGTGAATGATGTAATACTTTCTTGAAGAATTCCCGAAAACCTTTGAATAAAATCCCCAAAGCTGTCGTGGTCTTCGTCCTGTAAGTAGCTAGTAATCTTTCTTAGCACTTCCTCGGAGTTGACAGTAAATCCAGTCAAGCTGGCAAGTGCATTCAAAAGGATAGAATATGCAGGTACTGTTCCTATTCCATTGAATGCTGCCAGTGACATACTAGTATCAAGCTCCTCAACTTTAAATATTTCTTTGAATTCTTTCAAGTTTTCAACTGAGATGAATGGAGAAAGCTTGGGAAATAGAGCAATGATGTATTTCTTATGACCCACGTAAATCTTGATGAGATCTTTCCTGAATGTTTCACGATCGGGTCCTTTTTCTGGTACCGAACGTAACACACTAGCCAGATTTGTCAGTAAGGAGTAAATGTGGTCAGTTACTTCACAAGAGATGTCAATAAGATGCTCTATTCTGCCATTAAGCTGATGGACTTGTTTGACCTTTTCTTTCCCCAGTAGCTCACATGAAACTTTGAGTATAAACAACCGAGATTGATGTGCTGCATCTGCAAGGGGGCAAGGATAAGACTTATCAAGGAAACCAATATTTTCTTGCAGAAGCTTCAGAAATTGATCACTCTCCAATCCAATGGATTGAATGAGTATTTTAAGAGCATTAAATGCCTTTGGAATTTCATTGAAAGTCGATTTGTTGATTTGCTCAGAGTGACCCAATGCCTTGATGGAATTCTCAATCCCTACTGAATGTATTTGATGGATCAAAATGTAATCACCTTGAGTCATTTTGATCAGCTTCTCTCTATAAAATCTGTACACACATTTCCTTCTGTTCAAGCACTCCATCTTTAAACTAAGAGCTTGCCTCTTCATGGAAAAGCCTGAGGGGACTCGACCAGGTAGATTCAGCAAGAAATCAGCTAGATCATGCCTACCAATTTGATGGAGGAAATCACTAAGCAGCGTATAATTTCCACTGGATATCATTTTTGCTTCTTCCAGTAGAGCAAACACATTGAGAGAAACTGAAGTGCTGTCAGCATCATGTATTGCAGACACCCTCCCCGTGCTGACATAGATCAATTTGGAGATATCTTCACTCCTCATTTTACCAGCAATGCTTACTAACATATTTCGATGATAATACTGAGTTTCTTGATAAGTTTTAGGTTTATCTTGACTGTGACAGTCTTTAACATTCTTCTCCAGTGGATTAGGCAGTAAATTTGCCAGGTCATTTCTCCCCATGGACATGAAGCCTTCCTTGATGAAGGCATAGTAATCTGGTCCCAAGAAGCCATTGTACTCCAGCAATTTGAAGAGATCAGTTGCAGTCTGTACATTTCCAATGGCAGATTCTGCCAAAATGTCTCCACACAGGTACTTCAGGTCGCTGAGATCACTGCTGCTGAGACTCTGTCCGATTCTGACCATAAGTAATCGATGCTGAATCTTTTGACGAAATACTTCCATAGATAGTGAATGTTTCTCCTTTGAATCTAGCTACTCAATACTATATAGCTATATGGTATACATCCTTGGTTAAATGGTTTGAAGCTAATAGTTCTGCACTATAGCTAACTAGATTGATGGAGGAGTGACAGGAATGTAAGATCAATGCCATAGTTTCTTAAATCTAATTTAGAAGTCCATTGAACATGAAGGGGATTGTTAATTAACCGCTTAATGACTGGAGTGAATATCACTGAATATTATGCTGCATCCTTTACAGGATTGGGTAGTAAATCTGCCAGGTCCATGGAAATGAAGCCCTCCTTAAATAATGAAGGCTGTGTAATCTGGTCCCAAGAAGCCATTGTACTCAGTTGCTGTCTTTACATTTTTCAACAGCAGATTTTCTGCCAAAATATCTCCACAGGTACTTCAGGTCATTGAGATCACGACACTGCTGCTGAGACTCTGAAAATCCTTCCATAGCTGAAATTAAGAATCTGCTCAATAATCCAGGTATTATAGCTAGCTAGCTAGAATTCAGAAAGCACACACACATTGATTATTTAAGGAGTGAACAGGTCAAAACACAAATCAAATTATACTGCTGATTAATGCTGTAATTAAAATATGACGACCTTTACCTATTTTAATGTTTAATGGAACACATCCACACAGATCACAGCAGCAGGTGGTTGTGGGTGATTGTGTTGAACTGTGCTGCTTCTCTTGTTCCTCTTGCTTCCTCCTCTTCTCCTCAAGTGCTGTCTTCTCTGGCAGATGTGGACTTTCAGCGCATCAGAATGGACCAGCTCCACTCGTCACATGCCAAGAGTGGTGTGGCCTACCCCTTCATCTCCTTGAGACGAGGGTTAAATGGAGCTGGGTATCACAGAAAACTGGTCACTAGTATCAAAATTGAGGGGAATGGAACACTCTCTGAGAGCAGAGTTTTACTTGTTGAGAATATCACTCAAGATATCTACATTGACTTGGATCAAGTAGAACAATAATAATATTATTATACAGATGTTATGTGACTTTCCCCACTCAGGTGCTAGCGACTGTTGAGTTTGATGGACCTCAAATCCTGTCTTCTGATCACATGGATACAGAGAAGCCAGCTGCAGCTTCAAAAGGACACATTATACTTGTCTACACTCAATTCACAAATGCCAGGTGCACTATCATTCATTGCGCCTTTCTAATACTCATTCCTATGAATTACAGTATGGAATTGAAACTTCCTATTCATTTCCGGTACCAATCTCCTTCACCGAACTCCAGCTACACTCCAGTAATCATCCCAGCTCCTCTGGTCTTCATACCACACCCCTTGGGGTCTGCCTCTCTCCCCTGCCACTCCCATACCAGAGACACATGCCCCTGGGCGCTTCTGGTGACCAGGAATGAAAGTGACACAAGGAGTCTGAGAATCGAGATCCCATGTGGCCTCCAGAATTCATTAGTGGTTGCCTTGACAACTTTGGTGACATTAATAGCCGCTGTAGCTGTCCTTCACACACTTGGTCACATGACATATCACAGTTATAAAGAGCAGTAATTCATTTTCCAAAGTTTGTATTAAAAAATCTGCTTCTGTTAGTTATAAAACCACCCACTGTACATGTAATGTTGAAAAATATAAAATAATATCAATAATATTATGGTATGAATCATGTGATTGAGTGGGCTAAAAACAAACAAGAAAAAAGAAAAAGAAAAAAGAAAAAAATATATACATGTGTCGTGTGATATCATATGGCGTCAAACCAGTGACTGTCCAGGGGATTTTCAAAAAGTTCTCTAAGTTCTCTGTCTTGGAGGATTTCCGAGAGAGAGATTCGATGGTTGGGATCTTTTACCAGCATCCCTCGTAGCAGTCTCTTGGTCAGAACATAATCCTACAGGGGGGAGAAGAAAGAAACAGGAAAGAGAGCTACAGTGAGCCTGCAAGATAGTAGCTACTGGGCATTGTAAGGGTCACTGAAAAGTACCACTCACGGTAGGTATGTCTGTATCAATGAGGTTGTTGACTTCTCTAACTCCTATGCTGTCGCTTGCGGCCTGAGCAACATTGAGCCCAACACTGCTTGAAAGCTCCTGTAATCATCACAGAAGAAAGTCAATGAAACCAGCCTTTAGATTAGATGTGCATTTACATGAACAAAGCAGTTAGATTTGTTGGCCATGTCCCATAAAATACATCCAATGGACCACACATCACATTTGTCATCGTATCTATAGTTTAAATAAAATGTTATAAATAATGCACACCAAGAGGGTGTGTCCAATGAAGGTCTTTGTAAAGGAACAATTCTTTTTTTGTGCCTGAGAGGGAAGAATGTGGTCCCCTGATTTGAGAAAAGCAACGTACCCTATGCTGCCCTGCATCTTCTGTCTTCCGCCCCCACGTGATAGGTAGCTCAAGAAGAGCTCGGGGGCCATGTATGGGGGAGTGCCTGTAGGCACGAGATCATTCTAGTAGCAACAATTGATGTATAAGCATCCCCCCACTCACCACAGAATGACTTGGCTACAGACCTGGAGTGAAGAACACGAGCCACACCAAAATCGGCTACGGATGAAGTAAGAAATGTCAAGATCATACACGAAATGGTGAATGAATTTAATAATTAATGGCACGGGGTATTTGGATTAGGTCCTTTTTTTCTATCCTAAGAATTCCATGGTAGTATCATTTTGTCCCTTTCCCCCACTAAATGAGATGCACCTAATTTTATTTGTCGTTTGCCATCCATCAACACATTCTCTGGCTTCAGATCTCTATGGATTATCTTCTTTTGATGACAGTTGTACACTGCCTCACATATCTCTTTGAATATCTTGAGAACCAGACGCTCGTTGAGGAGCTGGTGTCTTCGGTTCCTCTTGATCCACTGCAGAAGGTTCCCTCCTTCGCAGTACTCCATCACTATCACCATCCGTTTGAGGGATGGAATTGTGACCGTGTCAAAGATCTTCACCACATGAATGTCATCCATTTTGGCTTGAATCATAACCTATTATGATGAAAGATAATATCACTCAAAAACACACCCAAAAATAATTGATTGCAAGTCTTCTGAGTGACTCACTTCTGAAGCATCGTTTGCTTTGTCTTCCACATACTTTGCTGCATACAAGACCCTTGTCTTTTTATCTCTGACTTTGTACACTGAACCAAAGCTGCCACTTCCAATCTTGACAAGCACTTCATACTTTGAAGTCAGCTCTTTTGGAAGGAGTGAAGTATCGATAGCTGGTGTTGGTGCTTTCTCCTTATTCTCTGCATCTCCTTGGACTGGAGATTCTTTCCCCCCGTCTTTATCCTCAGAGTCTACAGATCCATCAGAAGGAGCACTAAAAGTTGTACCCATCTTGTAGTATTCCAAATAAAGCCCACTGTGACGTCATTGCTATTATGGTGCACTTCATTTCATGTTGCTAACTGGAGAGAACGACCAGAGATTTTGTAGGCTTCTGCATGTGTTAAACTGACTACACGTACTAGCTAGATCAGTAGATCTTGTGTCAGTCTAGATGGCTGGTCCGGTGGAACCGAATTCGAATGCGGTGCAGGACTTGGTGCCAGATGAACTGAACATCTTGAAGAAGAGGAGGTCGTCAGTAAGAAGTTATGAGCCTCCAAAGTGGAGATCCAACCACCTGGACTCCGTGTCTGGTCAACACGTAGAGCAGTCCATGGTTGATCATGCAAGTATCCTCACTACTAAGATAGTTGTAGGGGTAAATGGGACCTCCCCCCTTTATATGGATATACCATAGATAGAATTCCTTAACATTGTGTAGATATAATGTTTGTAGGACCAACAGGATCGGGAAAGTCCTCTCTCATTGGTAGCATGTATCGAGCTGTGAATGAAAAACCAGAGTTCCCGGATAAGGTGAAGCTGACTCTCAATCATCCAGATGAGGATTCTCATGGGACCATGTGCTGGATGGAGACCATGGGGAATGATAAGGGGACGATAGTTTATCAGGACACCAGGGGAGACCAGGTGAGGTGGTGGTGGGGGGGGGGGGGGGGGGGGCAGTGTGAGTAAATACTGAAGGAGGAGGTGGAGAAAAGAAGATGTGAGAAGAAGTAGAATTTTATTTTAATTTTTAGGAATATGACAGCACAGAGCGATCCATTCACGAGTACTCCTTACGTGGCATGTATCGAGATGGAGCTGAACTGCACTCCTCGTCCATCCTTTCAAAGGAGTGGTGGTTTTCACGACGGTACTTTTGGGAGCGAAGCCTTGGAGAGATCCCCCATTGTGTCGTCTTTGTGTTTGATGGCTCCAGCGACCCTTTCCTCGACCCCGAAAGTCTAGAATTCTTCCAGAAAATATTCGAGGACTGCACCCATATGGGTTAGTTCTATTTATAATATCCTCGGTACACTTTAAAATATTTCAACATGCAGGATACGAGCCTATAATAGTAATCACTTGTCTGGACCTGATTTACCAAGAAGCGATTCGAGTTGGAGAACATTATGAGATTCAAATAGAGCATAAGAGAGATAAAGTTCTTCAGGCCTTTGAGGACCTCAATCTCACCCGACACAGCGTTTACTTTGTGACAAACTTCCACGAGGGGAGAAGAGGCGGAGTGAAGGTGTGGGACTCTCAGGACAAGGGCTTCGACAAGGCTACAAAGAGCATGATAGATCTGGCAAAGGACTTGACTGCACTCTCAGACAGGTTTATTAAGAGAAAGTACACTGAAAAATCCAGCTGCACAATTTTGTAACAAGTCTCAACCACTCTCTCTCTCTATTTATAAGCACTATTATATTTATTAGTGACTAATGTACGTGTTTTCAAAGCACCAAATTGCAATCACCAGTTCATAAGTATGTATGACATTGAATCATAATAGATCGTATAGATGAGCAATCCTTTGCATGAGGTACAATTTTGAGTCCTGTCAGCTGGAGATAACAGCATTTGAGTGTATACACAATGGGGGGGGGGGCTGGAAGGATGGGTGTATACACAGTAGTGGGGGTTGGAATTACAGTATTAAGCATGACTGATTATAGATGTTTTGTGGATTTTTCTCGTTCCCTGCTAGTTGCACGAGTTTTGTAGCTTGTAATTCATTGGGGGCATCCATCCAAGAGAAAACTTGTTCATTGTCCAGGTATACCCTCAGAGCTTCCTGTCCATAGAGACGAGTCTTCAAGGTGGGAGATATTAAGTCTTCATTGTGGTTGGTGGATGTCTGGCTGTAGTTTGTGATCAGGAACACTACCTTGTTTGAACCTGTAGAGAAAATGAAAAAATGAAAAGAAAAAAAAAACAGAATTGTACACAAGACTCAATAAGTGTGGCAATTACCTAATACTGCCTCTGTGTGTCGTAGAAGTGATGTGTAGAATCCATCAGTACCTGTCAGAAGAATCCTAGCTTCAGAAGCATTATAACACATACAAACAAGATCATGTTTTAATAGTTCATCACTGCTATAACTGCCTTTCAAAAGCATTTTCCTCTTCAGCATGAAAGGTACAAACTTAACACTAGGCACATCCATATTGGTCCGACTTGCCACCAGCTTCTGAAAGCTACTGGCTATATGTTCAGGCCTGTCAAACTGCCTCCCAAATACTGCTATCAGTTTCTGAGAGGGAAAGTCTCTTTCATAACTGATTGTGGGTGACGTTGCTGATGGATGGTAGAATGATACAGCACCTTCACTTAAACTGCCTTCACGTGCACTATTACTGCTGCTAGTACTAGAGGACTTGGAACTCCTTTGGAAAATTTCGTTGCTCGCACCGTCTGCTGACTCTGAAGAAGCATGAACCGAGTCTACCTCTTCTGCCACAGGAACAGTTGACCCGCCTCCAATTTCAGCCTCGTATAACTCATCAGTGTTAGGACCTGGCAGAGGTGAATCCCCTTTTATCTCTTCTTCGACATCTTTCCGGTTTTCTTGATACTCTGGCAGCATCTGGTCAAAAGCCAGCGCGTCCATCTTTACTGTTTCCTAGATCCTCGTTATTGACATGGAAGGTCAAAGGTTAAAATTGTGTGCACAACACAAAACACATGGGTGATGAATATTATTAATAAAGGGTGAGCCCCTACACATTATGATTCTGATACAGTATTATTACTAGTATATGGTCCATGTAACTTGTTTGAGGGAGAGTCGGTCGGTGGATTCACGGGCTTTATCAGTGACAAGAGGACACCCATGAAACACAAGGATAGAGATGCGTGGGCAGTTTGCTGTTATGGCCAGAATGCCTTCATCTGCTATGTTCAGACAGTGGCTCACATTCAGTTCCTGTGGGTGCAAAAAGGGTGCTTATCGATAATGATGCAAGAACTGGAGGAAGTTACATAGAGATATATACCTTAATGACTTTAGCACAGTGTCCCAGGGATAAGGCAGTTAGTCCTGATGTGGTAACCTAGAGAGGGGGGGAAGTATTTGAAGATTGAGTATCTTGGTACAACTACCTTGGTGTTTGTTAAGTCAAGAGCTTGTAAGTATCTACTCCTCATGCTGATTGCTACAATGCTGTTGTCGGAGATGAGGTGACAACCAGAGACACAGAGAGATTGGAGGTAAGGGCAGTTCTGGGTGAGGCAGATGACAGCTGTGTCATCCAGCAGAGTGCAGCACTTGAGGTTGAGGATTTGGAGACGTGTGCAATGGGAGAAGAGGTCACAAAACACTGTAAAAAAGGAAGAGGAAGAGAAGTTGAATACTACTATTAGTTAAAGAACAGGGACAAGGAATTGATGAACATAGACTAAGGTTCTACTCGGTGAAGATTTACCTTTGGAGTTCACGTTCAGACGACAGCCCTTGGGTGCATTGAGGTGAAGCCTTCTCAGACGTGGGCAACGGCGAGAGAGAAGTTGAAGAGACAATGGACTTATGTCACATTCTGCGAGGTCTAGTTCTGATATGCCATCATGGATGACCTGAGTATATACTGGGGTCTTTGGTAGGCATAGTGTACAGATATTGGGCTTACTAATCCTATATTCCTATCTGTGAGTACTCCTCTTTTTGCCATTATACGTGCCAAACTAGTTTTCACGCCAACTGGGAGGTATGAGAATTCATCTTCGTGTGTGGACAGATCTCGTAACACAGCCTGAAGGGCAAAATCGAAGAGAGACGATATAGGTCTGGACATCTTCCACCATTTTAACACTCGTGACGACCCTTTACCATTTGAGAATTTGAACTAGCCCTACTGAGCATGCGCATGTTTATCTGGTACGTCATTCAAAAATAAAACCGCTTTCACCTCAAAAATGAGTTCCAAGGTAAACACTCTACTAATGGATTTAACAGTAGGACTTTATTTAATGATCTCCAGCTTGGTGACCTGCCAAAACTTGGACTCAGCAAGAGATCTGGTCATGTAGGTGGCTCTGATGGGAGGGAGGATTCATTGGATATAGATTTGGACTCACTGCTTGGCGGCAGTACTGGTAACTCTTCAGATGAAAGAAACCAACGTCATGGTTCATCAGCAAAGAATAAGTAAGTTTTTAGTATGCTTAGGAACATATAATAGCCATTCCATTAGCAATGCATTAAATTCTACGCAGAGGAACTGATGATTTTTATAGCCAAATGGCTATTGAAGTAGCTGATGACTTCGATGACAGTGATGATGATGAAATGTCAGAGAAAGATACCAAAAGTCTAGCTGCATCGTTGGATGTAGAAGATATGGATGCCAACCTCTTTGGATCCTTTCAGCAGCGCAAGAAAAAGTCTTCTGGGCTGCAGAATTCTGCAAGTAAGATAATGCCGAAAAACTCATCGAAGTCCTCAAGGCAGTCAGATATAGAGATAGGGAAGGAGAATTCACCCACTGCAGTTTCGGGTCAGGGAATGATAAGTGATAAACCTCTTAAGAGCTCATTAAAGAAGTCACCTCCAATGGAGGCAAAGTTTCAATCTAAACCAGACACAAAGAAGAGAGATGAAGGTACAAATAATGGGGTATTAATTTAGGAGTAGCTTTCATTCTATGGAATATATTGCACAGAGTTGGATGATTTATTGGATTTTTTGTCCACTGAGGACAAGTCATCTGGGATTAAAGACACAAAGAGTAGACCAAGAGAAGAAGGAGCATCCCAAGACTTACAGAGAGATGGCAAACTGATTGCTTATACTAGTGGAAATAGTGGTGTGGTTAGAGACACTGACAAATCGGGTTCCAAGCCATTGGAAAGAATTACACAACCTGTAAGCAGAAGCAAGCCTAATGCTTCACTGGTCAATTTTGATGATGAAGATGATGATGACATTCTGAGTGGTATGGGTCTTGACAGTAACAGTAAAAAAAATCGTTCCAACACCTCCGGTGTTAAAGACAACACTCAACCAGTGGTGGCACCAGGTGCCTCTGAAGAGAAGGCCATGTCAATGGGAAGGTCTCTCCCCAAAAAAGACGGAGGCAGTAAGAGTGGAACTGAAGGTGAAGGTTTCCAATTTGGAGGATACACTCCCTCCATTGTCGACTCCTCCCCCAGATCTAGATCCGCACTAAGTAGGAGACGAGGATCAGAAACCAACACCATCACTCCTCGGCCGTCTTCTGTTCCTACTCCGAGCAAAAAGTCTGTGAGATTCTCTGATGAGCCCCTTCAGCCATCGCCTAAGAAGGGAGAAGAGAAGTCGAATAAGCCTCTTGTTGGAGAAGACGGCCAAGCTAAAGAAAAAGAGGAATCTTTGGACACAGGTTTTCAGAGTAAGTTTGGCAGAGGTGGTGGAAGGGGATCTGCTACTCCAACCATAGAGATGGGACCCCGTGAGGATATCAGCGATCAAGTGTCACAGCATGGCATGTCTTCCAGCCCACCTAGAAGTGGACGTTTATCAACTCATAAAACGACTGCAGCATCGATCTTTGATGAAAGTAATGAAGAAACTAAACCTCAAAAAGATCTTAGTGGCAGGGAAGAACCAAAACTGGAGCATCCTGTTTTCCCCTGGGAAAAAACTGAACCAACTCTTACGAAAAAAACCTCTTCTCAACGTCTAGAAGATACTCAAAGCCAGGAAATTTCTACAGTTCCTCAGAAAAAACTAAAGCAGGAGACCAGAGGTCCAAGAGCTGATCACAATGAGCATGCTCAGTATCAGGTGTGTTCTTTTAATTTCAGGGTTTACCCCCTGAGATTGATAGTTTGATATATTCATAGGAATTATTAGACAAAGCTGAGAAACGAATAGAGGAAGGCTTGAAGAGGGAGCGTAGATTGGAAGAGGAAGTTAAGGAACTGAAGGAAAAGCTGACCGAGATTGAGAATTCCCAGAGGAGGACAGAAACAGACCTTACAACTAAGTTAGATGAGTACAAAATAAAAGTGAGTGCCACTACCAGCATGTCTCAGAGGCTGATCACCATGATCACTATTCCCTATTGTTCTTGTAGCTTCATAAAGTTGAGTTGGAGCGTGCTCAGTTGCAGCAGCTCTCCGAGACTTCTAAACAGCACCAAGGAGAGGAAATCACATCTCTACAAAAGTCTCATGAGTAAGTATGCACATCTAATTAACTGCATAGATGATAGGGGCACTCTCTTCTTTACAGTTTGCGAGTGGCTACTCTGGAGGAATCCATCAACAGAAGGGAAGCCAGGTATGTGAGATCTCTCTCTCTCTCTCTCTCTCTCTCTCTCTCTCACTCTCACTCACTCACTCACTCTCCTGTACGTCTCTGTCACGTGACTAATGATGTGTCACATACTCAGGTGGAAGGAGGAACTGGAGAGTGAGGGTTTGAGGTGGCAGGAGAAGCTTCAGCAGTTGGAGAGAGAGAAGACGGATGCTGTCTTGTCCTTGAAGCGGAAGATAGACACTCTAGAAGTCTCCAAGACTAATGAAATCAGCAGACTACAAGATGTCCACAGGTAAGTCCTATCAAAATCACCAAGTCACAGCTTCCTCCTTTACAATAATTTCTTCCATATTGGATCACAGGGTATCTGTTGAAGACTTGAAGAGAGAACATGAGGCTGATAGGCAACATCTGATCAGAATGCACTGTGATGAAGTGGAAGCTCTCAAGGCAGCACATTCACACACAAGGTATGTATATTTAATGACAGCTTGCTCTGTATCTTATAGCTAGGGGTAAGGGCCCCCATGGGATATCTTAATTTTCCCCCACCCCCCTGAATTTTTCTTTAAAAATCCCTTATTGTGACTACCAGGATGTTAGGAGAACTGAACAGCAAGGTTGAGGCTTCAACCAGAGAGGTCAGTCAGCTTCAGGCTAAGCTGGAACAGGCTCACACAAGAATTCTGGAAGAGAAGGCTCAAAGAAACAAGATACAAGAAGAACACTTGAAAGGTGTTATTATAATGTTTTTGTTGTTGTTGTTGTTGTTATTGTTTGTTTTTAGTGCTTGAGGAACGACTGGCACGTCAGCAGGCAGAGAACGAAGGGGAGAGAGGACGTCTCCAGTCCCTCATTGCCAAACTCGAAGCCCACGTCTCTCAACAGAACAAGACAATGGAGCAAGAACGCTGGCAGCTGCAGCAGGAGACAGCAAGACTCAAGGCCCAGCAAAGTGCCTTCACAGACGAGAAGGCATCCACCCTCGTCAAGTTTGAAGAGGAAAGGAGTCAGTTGCAATCGGCGAAGGAAAAATTCCTTGTAGATCAGCAGGAAATCTTGGCAAAGTGCTACGAGGAACAGAGAATGGCTGCTGCAGAGCGGGCTAAAACTGTGCTGCTCAAAAAGAAAGCAGAGGATAGGGAAATTGCAGAGAAGCAGAAAGCTCTAATGGTGAGAGATGTAGCTATTTTGAATTGTACTGCATTCTTGTATTCATTAACTGAAGGCCGAGGTGGAGAGAGATACTTCTTTGACTCACCTGAATCAGGAGGCAACTCGCATAACAGCTGAACAGTCTGCCTTGACCAAAGTACAAGAAGAATTGAAAAACGAAAGGAAATTACTGGCAGAAGATCGAGAAAAGCTCGAAGCATTTGCCCAAGAGATATACAAACGCTCTAAAGAGGTCGATGAACTGTGCAAGGTATGGATGGAAATGTGTAAAGAGATAAGGGTGATCTCACATACATAAAACCTGTTGTTTCATGTGGTGCAGTCTGCTCTTGACATGCGCAATAAAGGGGCAAATGAATTACTAGCAGCTCAGAAAGTCAAGGAAGAAGTTTCTTGCTGGTCACAGTCTTTGCAACTTCAATTTCATGAGCTCAGAGAGAAAGAACAACATTTAGCAGCTGTGAGTGCCCCTAATGTCTTACATATAATCAAGCAGCTGTCTCAATAATTTTTTTTTTTATAGGAGCAAATTTTGCTAGCTGAACAAAAGAGGGAGCAAAGTCTAGTACTGAGCACTAGAGATGTAAATATCAAATCTTTGGGGCCTCCCCTATCATTAGAAGGAAGAAAACATGATGGATTGGGGACGTCTCCATTCCTTAGCAGTTTATCTGATTTTCAGCCTCCACTATCCTCCTCAACACGTCAAAATTCCCGTCCTCCCACTTTCCTTCAAACTTCCGCTCCACCAAAAGAGGGCGCTGGTCACACCCACCGTCTTCCTCCCAGAGAAGGCATGGCACATACGAGATTGTATAGTCCCAGGACCAGCCCAGCCCATCTCACTGGCGAGGGACAGCTCTCTACCTCACTCCCTAACTACCTGGCTCAGATTGAACAGAGTATAAATTTACGGCAAATAGCAGTTGAGGCTGAAAAGGTGAGGAAGTATTTCTGCTAAAGTTAACAGTGTGGATGTTGACATTGTAATCTGTTTATGATTATATATAGGACAAAGAGGACTTGGAGAAAGAAGTCGAGTATTTAGCAACATTAGAAAACAGAAGTGGCAATTTCAGTGGCAATTTCTTTACATGATCAATATTTACTATTAATTTTATTTTTATAACTATGTTGTGGATCTTGCACTGTTTTGTAATGATTGTTTCAATTCTAAACTCCTCTTCTTATCAATTTCTTCCAGTTCACGTATTCTCTGCATTGAAAGAGAGAAATTATTATCTGAACTCTTTTCTCTAATGAGTGTAGTTTACCTGGGATATTTCAGTCATAATTCTGGCCCTGTGTGGCTTGTCCTGGCCCAAAGCTTCCATGTCGTCTAGAAACTGTTTCCTCTCTTCAATCTCTCCCAACACTTCTTCGAACCTGTCCACCATCTCCTCTTCCTCCTCATCCACTACTTTATGAGATGCCTTGGTAGGTGTAATGGGCTCTAAATCACTCCCAAATGCCATCACATTCTGCAATTTCTTCTTTTCCTTGGATGAATCATACCCTGGAGTCACGGGGAGAAAGGGGGGGGGGGGGGGGCACCACTATCTGAAGTCATTTTCACACAAAAATGAATTGCGCTGACCTGAAGGGTGAGGTCTGTAGGGACTGTCGTCTGTGTTTTCAATTAGTTTGTCAATGGTACCCTTGGAACGTAGTCCTTGTTTTGAAGGAGTATGTGGCTTCTTCCTGCTGGACTGTGTGGGCTTGATTTTATCATAGTCACTAGAAGTTGGGTGACACTGTAGTGGCAGAGATCGTCCACCTATAGATAAAGGAAAAACAAGCAAAATTCAACCAACAGTTCAGCTAGTGCATAGCTAGATAGAAAATTTTACTTGATAGGGTCTGTTTTAACTGTCGTTGTTGAAAGTTTGTGAGCTTGGATTCTTCCATCATGACTAATTAGAAGAGAGAATAATAATGTCTCTTTATGTGAGGAGGAAGGGCTATCTAGCTACCTTTCAAAAGTTCCTGTGTCTCTTTGCTGAATGAGACCTTAGGGGTATTGAACATACCGCCTCTGGCTACTGCCTGCCTCCGAACTGCCATATCTTGACTTTGATCCCTTGCCTGCCTTACTCTCTACACTGTCTTTGATACTAAGATGATTCTACAGTTAGATAGCTCTGGAACTCGCATTGTTTACATGCTTCAGTTTCCATAGTAACTACTATAAATTTTAGCGGGGAACAGCTGACAAAGTGAAGTCATGTAAGAAGCTTTGAATCTGCTTCGATATAACATGAAGAATTAACTGGTGTACATTTTCCTAATAATGAGTTCTGCAGCTGGTGAGTTGTTTTTAGCACTGCAGCCTAGTAAAGATAGATTGAGGTTTTATGTTTCATTTAATGCACACCAACCCAGTATGGCAGAATCCTAATGTAAACATCTTCAAGCGCTTTGCAGTTGGGAAATGGAAGCAATGCAGCAAAGAAGGAGATGTCACTACTCATATGGTGAGTATGTAGCAATGAGTGAGTGTCAGTGCAGGGGTGGCAGCCCCCATTATTGCATATCAGGAGATATCAGCACTCTATGTGACTATCTAATACAAAATTGCAGGACCGGGACATCAAAGCTACGGTGTTTCGAATCTGTGGCTCGATTCCAGCAAACAATTTCATTCTGGTTCCTAAAACGTCCACTCAATCACTGAACCTTGTCGGTGGCTTTTTTTACCTCATCTTCAAACCCCTCCCTTCCAAACACTTTGTGGTGCACCTTGAAGTCGTCACCTCTGGAAGCGTTGTGATCAGAATATCCTTCTCCAATCTCTTTAGGGAGTTCAAATCAACCTCCACATGGCTACAGTTTCCTTATAAATATGATCCAGGAGCTGGAGATGATAATACTATTGGTGTACCAGAGAAGGGGGATCCTGTTCTAATAAAGACGAGACGATGGACATTCCTATCATTAAATCTGAAGGAAATAATATCCAAGTATCTCTTCTGTAAATATTCCTACTTGAAGAACATCAAGTTATGTGCTAATATTTTGGTGAAGAGTGCATTCACCAGTGATCTCGAGTATTCTCCGCTTGTTTCCTCTCACGAAGGTGGACAAATGTTCCTACCTCTCCCCAAAGAGATGTCCCTGCCATTAGCGAGAGGGAGTAATTTCTTGGATGTGTACAATTATGTCTGTTTTCCATGTGGAGAGGAAAAGAGTGCTATGATCTTTAATAAAGATCGGAAACAGCTTAAAGGGATGAGAACTGGGATGCTAGTGAATTTTGTCCCTGATTATGAGGGAAGAGATCCGCTGCATGTTAGAAATGTGACTGAACAGATAGAACCAAGGAAGCCTGGGGATCATGTGACGAGAGGTGGTGATTATCATGTGATTAGGGAGTCAAAACGTTCTCCTGATCGTGCAAAGAGAGTTGGTGATTTTGATAAACTGGCAGATCATTCGATTGTGGCTGACAAAGGGAAGGAGATCAAGAACAGACTCAGGAAGAGCAGGACTGCTACTAGAGAGAAGGATAAAGATGAAGGGAAGATAGATACTGACAGTGAAGAGGGTGAAGTGCATGTATACGCAGAGCAAGGTGCTGAGGTGACCGTCCATCCTCAAGATTCCAATTCCAAGAGGAAGAAAATCACCATCTCACAGTCAGAACCAAAAGTGAGTCAACATAAAGCTCACCTTTCTCACATACTGTCTTGTTCCTTTTGTAACTCACTCCCTCTCACTCTTTTTGCTTGCCATAGACTTTGCAGCCTGACCCAATCATGGAACTACATAAAGTCATTGGCTTTGGAGGTGCTACCACAGATCAGGTGCAATTTACAATCTTGCTCTTTCCTTTCAATTCAAGAAAGAAATATTCTTTTTCTCAGCTTTTATCTCAGCTAATTTATACATTGACTTGCAGGCTCTGTTCGGTGCTGGTGGGGAAACAGTGGTATACCCTTGTCACTCTTTAGTGGTTGCCATGGACGTGGTCACCGGTCAACAGAGATTTTTCACAGGGCACAACAATAAAGTAAGCTGGTGGTACAAAATGTATTATTAGCCTGATTTTGTACTCTCCATAGGTATCTTGTCTCAGTTTTGACTTGGATAGGTCTCTTTTGGCATCAGGTCAGGCTGGCTCCCCTGCTGCTGTGCGTGTGTGGGATATTGAGTCAGGGAGATGTCTGGCCTTGTTTCAGACTCACGACCGTGGTATCCACTCTCTCAGGTATGGAGTAGCTTGTAAGTGGATCGAGTATGCTCTAGGGAACATCTGTCTCTGTCTTTTCCCAGTTTTTCTGCTCATGGGTCCCTGTTATGTGGAGTGGGGAAGGATAGACTTGGAAGGACCCTGGTGGTGATGTGGGACACCTCACAGCTGAGAAGGTTCGGAGAGGTCTCTGTGCTCACCAAAGCTCACACTGGTGTTAGTATTGAGAAGATGCGAGTGGCTTCCTTTGATGAGACCAGGTGTGTCCTTAGATGGTGTGTGTGTCGATCCAATCAAAGCGCATGTTCAACATTTAAATAATGACACTTTACCAACTACATTAAATTCAGTCTGTGCTGAAAAATCTATTATTCTTTTGGATTTAATGGTTTTGAATTATAGGAATTCTATTCTTGCCCAAGAAACTCTCCTGCTTTTATGACATTCTGTATTCTAATATATGCAGGATGGTTTCTTGTGGGTGGAATAATGTGAGGTTTTGGCGTCTGAGAGGTAACATCCTACGCTCCTGTCCTTTGAACTTGCAAGAACACCACCAGAAACACTTTACAGACATCCAACTCCAGCCTGGCTATCACACCGACTCAGACCTCAGCGACAGAAATGTGTGAGTGAGGGAATTAAAATTATGTTGAAAAAAATTACACCGAACCTCTCAATTGGGCACCTAATTATGGTCTCTCCCTTTGCATTCTGTAGATATGCCTCTACAGAGAGTGGCCACTTGTTTGAGATTCACTACAAGAGACTTGTAATCACAAGGGTGTGGGAACTCCTTCCCAATGTGTCCATTCTCTCTCTCTCCCTCCATGAGGCGTTCTGTGCAATGGGATCTGATGACGGGATACTGAGGGTGTGGCCGTTGGACTTCTCGGCCATTTTCATGGAAGCTGGTGAGTTTTGGAATGGGCTATGTATGTATTGCAGTGTCAATCTCTTTGTATCATGTGCAGAACATCAAGGCGAGGTGACTGCAGTGGACATTAGTGGAGATGGGCTGAAGATTTTGGCTGGCACTAGTGCTGTGAGTACCTAGTTTCTCTGCCATGGGCCAGTTCCTCTGAGTTACCTGAGTTACATATGCCCATGGGCTCTTCAAAGTAGTACTATTTTTACCATTCAGGGTAATTTGGGCATACTTGATGCCAGTGCTCAGATCTACTCCACCCTCATGAGATCACATGGAGGTCATGTGACCAGCATGAGTGTCAGCCACCATTCCCCTGGACATGTCATCACCTGCTCTAGTGATCGCACTATCAGGGTGTGGAACTTGCCAGATGGAACACAGGTAGGCACAGCAAGTCTGTCTCTATGATCTTGAGAGTGTAAGAATGATATCCTTATATCTAATCATGTAGACATTTGATTTTCGGGCTTTTGAGGATTGTGCCACATGCGTGTGTGCTGGGCCCAAGGGGAACATTTTTGCCAGTGGCTTTACCTCGGGCGCTGTGAGAGTGTTCAAGCTCCCTTCCACCAAAATGGTGGCTGAATACAGGTACAGTCCAGTGTACCAATGATAATGGAAAAAGATTTTGTAATAATTTTATGAATTTCTTCACATTATAGAATAATGTTTGTATTGTAGGTATCACAGTGGAGCTGTTACTGGATTGGTCTATTCTCCTTTCGGCCATCTCCTCTATAGTAGCTCCTCTGTAGGCTCTCTGGCCCTCTATTCCAACCAGGAGAACCACACCTCCAAACTCTTAAGGTTGCTCAGTAACATTGTTGCCAAGGGAGAGGACTATGCCCCCAAGGCCCTGGCATTAAACGAGGATGGTTCCCGCCTAGCCTTTGTAGGACCTTTGAACTTTACGATCACTGTCCTGGAGGGAGAGACTCTGAATGAAGTTCTAAGACTCGATATCACACCAGTCACTTCAGCTCCAAACCAGCTGGAGCCATTCGTAGATGCAGCTAAAATTGTCTCTTTCTCACCCAATGCTCTGAATCAAATTCTAGTTGTAACCAAGCAAGCCAGACTGCTCAGATTCTCCTCCTCCGATGGGCAGCTCTTGAGTGAAGTGACTCATCTTCATCGTAAGAGCTGTTCTTCTCTCTCCGTGAGTGCAAATGGACGCTACTTGCTGACAGCTGGTAACCAGATCCTCAAGGTGTGGGATTACAACATGGCCATGGATGTCAATTTTCAGGTCAGTAATGTGACAGGTCTCACTGTATCTTAAACTGTTCTACATTATTAGCTAGCGTTCTGTCTTAATAGGTCTTTATAGGACACACTGGCACAATTAGTGAAAGCATCTTTACATTTGATAATCATCACGTCATCAGTTGTGGAGATGCTCTCTTCATTTGGAACTTCAATGGTGTTGTTCCACCATCCTCTCGCATTCGGCACTCCCCTCCTTCGTCTTCATCCTTCCCACTTTCCACTCCTTCCAAATCTTCCTCCTCATCACAGGTCATGGTGGCTGGACCACAATCTGCTTCTCCTCGTAAGAGGGTCCCCACTCCGGCCAGTTACGATCCTCTCAAGATGCAGACATTTACACCTATTGCCTCCTCCCCCAGAATAAGTACGATGCAGCGAAATAATTATCCATTCCTAATTTCCATTCCTGATTTCCATTCCAGGTGCCAAAAATTCCGAGGTTGATGTTAGTTGTGTCTCTTCTTCCAAATGTGAAGGAGTTCTTGATGTTGATGATGATCGTTTGTACGAGAGTCACCAGAAAAAGGCAGAGGAGGAGGATGGGGAGGAGAAGGAGAGGAACTTAAAGGAGAAAGAGTCAGCGGAAGGGAGAAGTGTGGTTTCTGTCAGTCAAGAAAGAGTAGAGATGTCACAAGCAAGTACAAATATTAATAGGTTCCGAAATCGAGTAGCATCAGAGGTGACATCTGAAGATGGAACCGATGAAGTGGTGCGTATGCATTTCTGAAGTGTATAGCATCTTTATGACCTTACCACACCTATATCTACAGCATGTCATTCTGGAGGAGGAGGAGAAAGAAATAGAAGAAGAAGAAGAAGAAGAAGAAGAAGAAGGAAGTGTTGTCAATACTCCAGATTTTCAGCCACCTCCAGTGGTACCCGATAGCACCTCACCGTCCCTCTCACCACCTTCTGCACTGACACACCTCCTCCTGCATGTCCCCAGGAGTGGTCTTGCCTGTCGTCTCTACCATGCTCCCAAGGAGGAACAAGGGATTCGGAGGAGAGCTGTCTGTGGCATTAGCAACCTGGCCAGGAACAATGTCGCATGGCAGCCCAGTTCAGGTCTGCTTATTAACACAGATCTACAATCACCTTGCTATAATATCAGTGAATTAGGGTGTATAGGAAAATTTTTGTGGGGTAAAAATTTTTGCGGTTAAAAAAATACACAAAAATAAGAGCAAGAAAATTACATTTCAAATTTAGCAAAATTACGAAAATTTCACCCCACAAAATTTAGTGTTTCTGTATCCATCCTTCGAAGTTCTCTCTGTTCAGGTCTGTTTATGTTCAGCAGTGGGTCTTTAGTTGTCTTGGAGGACTTGTCTAAAGGAACCCAGAGTCACTTTGAAGGTGTGTAACGTGTCAGAATATGTGCTGGGTTACATTCTTGTGCTTCATTTTATGTCCCCAGGTCATGTGGAGGAAGTGACGACCCTAGCTCTCCAGCACAGTGGTAATATCATAGCCAGTGCTAGCACTGCCTCCTCATATACAGCCTGTGAGATCCGAATATGGACCATCTCCTCTGCTAAGTGCACAAAGGTGAATGAGAAGGGTGTGAGGAGAGGGGAGGGATGGGAGGAGTGGAAAGAGGGGTGAGGGGAGAGATGGGGAGGGGAGCGAGCGGAGGTACATGGGAGGGGAAAGAGGGGGGTGAGGGGACGAGACGTCACAAGGGGGAGAAGGTGAATAAATAGTTTAACTACAAAGATTGATGCTACAGGTGTTGCGTTTCCATAGCAATGTTGTGCAAAGTATGGACTACTCACCTGATGACAGACTCCTGCTTTCCATAGGTGAGAATGGGATGGAATCAGATTTCCTAAATTCCATTCCCAATTTCTATACTTGATTCCAGGGAATTACCAGGATGGGAGCCTGGCTCTATGGAGTACGTGGGACTACTCGCTCCTAGTGGCCACCTCCCTCTCCTCCCCCATCCATGCCCACTGCTGGGACCCCTGTACAGCATACGAGTTCGCCACAGTGGGGGCGGGGCAGCAAGGGGGCAGGATCAGCTTCTGGATGGTGGTGGAGGACATGGGGGGGAAGAAACATCAACTCAAGGTTTGTGAGAATCATCTACACTATATATAACTTACGTTACCCATTCCAGGTTCATGATCCTGTTATCCCCAAGGATTTACTTCAGACCAAGACTGGTTCCAGTTTGGAATTTACCAGCATCTGTTATGGGAATGAGCCTCTTGTATTTGTAGGATCAATTAATGGTACGTGAATACTGTGCCCTATGAAAGTATGGTATGAGTATAGAGTTGCCTATAATGTGCATGTCTCATGTGTTGCAGGTGTCATTAGCATGTGGGAGACCAGGCAGAATGTATGTCTGTTGTTCTGGAAAACTGAACCATGTGAAATAAGTGAGTATAAATTTTTATTCAGCCTAAATATAACTACATGTCTAACTTATCTGCATTGAGCTGAGGTTACATGCATGTGCATGCATGTATTGCCATGCAGGCTGCATGCTGGCGTCAGAGGGGAAGCTGCTAGTTGGCAACACCAGTGGATCCCTTCAGCTGTGGGCAGTGGACAGTTCCACCACGCCTCCCACAGTCATGTTCCACTCGAACATGGACATTGATAATGGAGCGATTTTCTCAGCAAACTTTAACAGCAAAATGGACCAGGTACAGATCGTAATGATTACATTTCCCCCTATGATTATGAATGTTACTATGTTCCAAGGGTGTTGTGGGTTCATCTTCGGGTGTTGCCTGGTACATAAATTGGAAGGAGCTCAACAAATTGAAACTGATCGGAGGCCACGGGAATGAAATTACCTCCGTAGCGTTCTCGAGTGATTCCTCTCTCCTTGCCTCTTCCAGTCTTGATGGATCCTTCTCTGTCTTGAGATTGGAGACTCGTGAGCAACTGGTGTTGTTCCAAGCACCCAAGAAGGCCTGCTTCAGTGTGGCCTTTGCCCCTATGTCTGGTAGCAAAGAGACCAAGGAGGGAACTGGAGTGCAAAGGTCATCCATGTGTCCTGATGTAGCGGCTGGGTATAGCGATGGAACTGTGAGGATATTTGACATCGGAGAAGGTAGAATGATCAAGAAGATGCAGCCTCATGCCAAGCCTGTCAGAGCTGTTGCTTACACCATCGATGGTGGGGGGAAAACCTCTCCAATTATATCATTCAATGATGTGATATCGTCTCCCCTTTAGGACGTGTTATCATTTCGGGCTGTTCTGCAGGCTTGGTTGCTGTAAGCAACCTGTCTTCTGGTTTAGTGGTGCAGATGATAGCTGATCATCAAGGGGCACCTATAACTGACCTCCAGGTGGCACCAAAACCCATTCAGGTACATAGCAGTAGTACTTCATGTTGCAGAAATAATTTTGATTCAACTTTTAGCTTCCGTGTCTTGGTGAGGAGCAATGTTTTCTGTGGCTGGTTGCCAGTGGGGATCGTCGAGTGAGTCTGTGGAGTTGTAACTGGCAGAGAGAGAGTTGTCAACTTGTGGACTGGCTCACCTTCCCTGGCCCATCCTTAACACCAGATGGAACCTCTCTACACAAGGGTTCAAAGGTCAGTGCACAGAGTGAATTTAAGAATACAGATTCATTACCTCTCTCTGTATATCTAGTGTCAGTACAAGTTGCTCCCCCCTAGTTTAGCTCGGTTCAGTCCTGCTGATCCAGACACCATCCTTTACACTGGCTATGGGCTGGAACGAACTGTCCAGTTTTACAGCATTTCAAGAAAGACAGTCTTCAGAAAGTCCTCCCTGACCCACTGGCCAACTTGTTTTGCTGTGTCTCCTCTGAGTCACTTGCTAACCTTTGGATGCCATGGTATGAGAGATTTCAAACCTACAGTGTATTGTAAATATGCACTTTTTTTGCAGAGAGAGTATTGAAGCTGATGGATTATGAGGAAGGTTCTTTCCAGGATTTCACAGGCCACCATGACAGTGTTGGCTCTTTAGCCTTCTCACCTTGTGGAAAATTTCTTGTTTCTAGTAGTCAATCAGTCATACATATTTGGGACGTTTTATATTAAGGTACTATGACATTAGTCTTGCCCACGCAAGACTGCTTTGCATTTTGACATTTTTCCTACTTGGTAATGAACTAGCAGTGCCCAGAACAAAGGCATTGCCCATCGCTTTTGGCTTTCCCGCTCTGCGGTTTTCCAACTACAACCAATCACTTCTATTTTTGTTGGAAAATGCCTGTGTTTCCGAAAAATCTATAACTTGTAACAGGTCTGGATTGCCCCACATACCAGTTATGACCTGTACACAGGTCTGTAACGGGTCAGTAAAATTAACAGCACTACTAAGCTATAAGCTTAAATAATCTTTCCAGGTTGCAGCTGTTGGGGAAGTGGTTACAAGGTGAAGGCAGGACTCCAAAAAGTTGGATGACAATTATCAGAGTATTGACTTTAAATGAGCTGGCCAAGGATATTGAACAGACCCTTGAGACTGGGAACTGTATACCAATAATGGTCGGTAGTACCCATTTGCCAAATAATGCGCACGCGCAGTTAAGTGGGCGTGTAATTTGCCAAAGTGATGCGCACGCGCAGTTAAGTTAGTGGGCGTGTACGTGTGCTTCTAATTCTTCGTTAGTGATCACGTGCTCGGTGCTCTCTGAAGAAAACCATCATTGATGACTTCTCTACTATTAAGAAGAGCGCGGAGCTTTTCTCTGCCTTCTTGCCAGGTAATGGAAACAGTACACAGTTAAATCGAATCAAAAACACTTCGGTTAGGTATAATTCCATTTAAAGCACACTTGTTTATGTATGGTTAGAAGTGGTACTCTCGGGTAGCAGTTCCACTCACAAATCCCATCGAGTTGCCAGCTGATAGAAGTCCTGAAACTAGAAGTCCTCCTGAAGATATCAAGGTAATAGTGCTTTCCCAGATATAATCATTGCTTCATGGGTACGTACATCAGATTTCTAAAGTCAATGGTTATACTGTGGCATCAGTGGAGAACTACTCCTCTCTATCAAATGTGTCGGTATTTGTGAGAGCAGGTAGCCGCTATGAGTCCTATACCCAACAAGGACTCACCCACCTCCTTAGAAAGTGTGCTTTCTTGGTGAGTAGGACAAGTTGAATATTAATGATGCTTAGGTGATTATTTCTATACTTGTCAGGGAAACGATGACCGTTCGGCACTCAGAATTTCCAGGGAAACAGACCTGATAGGAGGATCTCTTGAGTGAGAGCTGGGAAGTAGAATCTTAACTAGTTGTCATTGGTTTCATTTATACTTACAGTGTTGCCTCCACACGAGAACACCTGATCTACTCCTCCAGCTTCCTCCGTGGCAATCTGTTAGTTTAAAATCACTTTGCTCTACTGCAATTTGCAAGTTGGTGCAATGTAGAATGCCATTTCCCCATCGTTTTTTATAGTGTAACCACAAGATGCAGCATTCTACATTGTGCTGACAACCAACTTGTAAATTGCAGTATT
This sequence comes from Crambe crambe, assembly GCA_963924555.1. Lineage (NCBI taxonomy): Eukaryota > Metazoa > Porifera > Demospongiae > Poecilosclerida > Crambeidae > Crambe > Crambe crambe. The sequence goes on along the minus strand of OZ004594.1, from coordinate 942,173 downwards.
CTGTTATGTATTTGCATGTGATTTACCTGTTCTGTTAGTTTTGCTCTATTCTGTTATGTTTTTGCATGTGATTTTTTATCTGTTGCAGAGTTCAAATTATGGACACACTTGGCTCTGTGGTCTCTTACCAGAAGTTTAAGTCTTGGGAAGTGCACGACACACTCAAGTACCTTCCCTTAGATGTGGCGCAGGCTGAAAGTTGCCCTACTTCTGTTGTACTGGAGGGCGTGCACCAGATTGCCTACAGGTATTTGGTGTCTAACCATAGCTGGAAAGAGGAGTGGTCATATGCTTAGACATTCTAAATTTTAGTTGTTATGGTGTGGAAAATAAACAGTGACCAGCAATAATTTCTGCACATCAGTTGCCAACTTCTAGAAAGCTGGGTGTACAGTGGAACCCCTAAATGTAGACTCCCTGACTCTATTTCGGGACACTTTTTGGAACCCCTCTGCAAATTTATTGACCCCTGAATTAAATACACCTCAAACACTTATTGCTAGTCCTAAAAGTAAAGGTTCTTTATTTTTTATCACTTTTAGGAATAGCTTGTGTAACCCTTTGTTCTGCCCACCACGAAACTTCTCAAAGTTCACAAGTGATGATGTATGTAAGCTTTTTTTGTTGTTGTTGTTGTTGTTGTTGTTTTTTTGTTTTTTTGTTGTTGTTTTTTTGCTTTCCATTGTGTTTGGTTCACACACTTAACATTTCCTCCATGCACAGCTCCAATCATATGTGAAGGATTACTTCCATCCAGAGGCAACTGTTATAGTTGGAGTGGGTATGTCCCAAGTCCTGTATCTTGTATTATAACTCATGACTTCTTATTGATGTTTCAGGGATGGGTCATGAAGAACTTACTAGATGTGTCAAGAATTCCTTTAGCTCGGATAATGCTAGTGCCGACACTCCTACCGCTCAGGCTGAGTATGTTGGAGGTAAGAGCCCACCATGACTTGCCAGTAGCCACCTGGTTGACTGAAGTCCTGTCAACCAAGTTTTTCTTTACTTTCATCCCATAGGGTCTGAGCTTCGTATCCCTTCAAAGTCAGATCTGACTTATGCTGCAGTTGTTTGCAAGGGAGCTAGGTGAGAGGGAGTCTTTATAGATAGTAGCAGTGTAGAATATGGTGATAATAAGGTGCTTACCATGAAGCCATGATTTTTTTCCCCTTAGCCGAAAGGGTGCTCAAACTGACTTATTGGCAGCTGGTATCCTCCAGCACATTCTAGGGGCTGAACCTCATGGCTACATCAAGTGGGGCTCAAACACCTCTGCAAGGTAAGAAACAGGGGTGTTCATATTAAATCATAATTATAGTGAAAAATTGATACACTGTTGCTTTCTGAGCAGGCTTAGCAAGGCAGGTGGTTTGGTGACAGACAACCCATTCTCTGTAAGCTATTCTCCTATAATACCTACATGCTCCTTACTATTATGTGTAACTGTGTTAGGTGTCGGTTCTAAATATTAACTATTCGGACAGTGGGTTATTCGGTATTTATATCATTTCTCAACCCAATGATGCAGAGAAAGTAAGTCATGCCGTAATGTTATTGCAGCATCAGTTATTATCATCAATGTGTTCATTCTTAGCTGCTGAAGGCAACTATGAAGGACTTTAGTGACATAGCAAGGGGGAATGTTTCTGAAGCAGATATCGCCAAGGCAAAGTAAGATTAACGGAGAAAGAAGTTTTGAGGAATTACTTTTGTTTCTATATGTTCATAGGAATCAACTGAAGACAAGATATGTAATGAGTACTGAGGCACAGGCCACTCTAACAGAAGACATTGGAAATCAGGTATGTATCGTGAGTGTGTGTGCATGTGTGTTGTGTGTATAATTGTTATCTCACTATATACTTCTCTCCTGGACTTTACTGTAGGTTAATATTAAAGGGGCCTACTCACCTATTGACAAGACACTCGCACTGGTAGATTCAGTCACTAAGGATGATATAATCAGGGTGAGTAGTATGGCACGAAAGAATTATTGTATATACAGAGTAAATGAATAGGACAGTAGAGCAAGTCTCTTTATTAATAAGATGATATTGTTTTTGTTTTTTGTTTGTTTGTTTGTTAGATTATTGCTGTGATGTTGTGGGCCATGAGATTTGGAGGTTATTGTCTAGTGGTCTAAATTTCCCTCTCCTCTCTTTTATAGTTTTCTCGAGCTGGGTTTGCCACCAAAGCCTCATACGTCACACATGGAGACCTCTCCAGTACTCCACGTTTAGATCATCTCTTGACTGAAGTCTCTCTCAGATAGCTAGTTTGTGACTGTGAAACTGTATGTAGTGCTCAATATTAGTGGTATCATTATAGTGGTATCATTATTAAGAAAATGAAAAAAATACACATCATGTAGTTATAAATTACAGTCTTGAAACTCTTGATTCTCAAGAGACTGTTTGATATCTTTGGCCAGCTCGTTTAAATTGATCTCCTTCAACACTTTGATGATTGTTATCCAGCTCTTTGGAGTCCTACCTTCACCTTGTAACCATTTCTCCAGAATCTTTATTGTCATCCTTTCAACATCTCCCATAGCTGCAACCTGGTAGTATGGAGAAGAATCAGTGTCAAAATGAATCATTATGGTACTTAAGATTTCCAGGTTTGTCCTCAGAATGTCCTTTATCAGAGGTTCTACTGTATATTTAGCTATAGGGAAGCAAACTAGCTAGCAATACAGTAGCTGCCCTTCAGTTTCTTATTACTGAGGCGATTGGGACCAGCAATTCGGTCGTGGAAAGAGTCTCCTGCTACATTGCCTATAGGAATTCCGAAAAGGTGCAAGTGAGCGTTTGGTCTATTCACGCACTGTTGTAATTCCAACACTCGCCCAGCTTGCAAAGGGCTACCTAAGGCAACCAAAGAATAAATATGTGACAGTCTAGGGTAGAAATCAAACTTTATTCACGCTTTCTACTTTTGAAAAAGAAAGTTCGAAAGGCAGAAAATTGTATTGTAAAGCACGATAAAAGGATGACTAAATAGTAAAACGTGAATAAAGTCTGATTTCTACCCTCGACTGTCACATATAAATATCGCTTTCAAAAAGATTTTTTGTGGCGTTGCCACTGTAGCGCATGGGTAGTGCCGTCCGCTTTGGAACGTCCTGTCGTGTGGTTCGAATCCCCGGATTGGAATTGCTGCTTCTTTCGGATTTTCTATCCTTTCTGTTTTTTCTAGGACGTTATCCTCCAACGAGGAACCTGAATTGCCGGGTCCAGACCTAGCTTGGTGGAAATGCTTTCTCCAAGGCTGGAATGGATCTTCCCTCTCCCGAACCCTTCAGTCCGCTGGAGCTGCTTCTTTCAGCTGCTGGAGGAATTGCTGCTTCTTTCGGATGGAAAAAAATCCGTGCGGAGTCCATAGAGCTTCATAGGAGAATGTATTACAACCGATTTCTGCCACGTGGAAGAATTGCCGGGTCCAGACCTAGCTTGGTGGAAATGCTTTCTCCAAGGCTGGAATGGATCTTCCTTCTTCCCTCTCCCGAACCCTTCAGTCTGCTGGAGCTGCTTCTTTCAGCTGCTGGAGGAATTGCTGCTTCTTTCGGATGGAAAAAATCCGTGCGGAGTCCATAGAGCTTCATAGGAGAATGTGTTACAACCGATTTCAGCATTGGGTGCCACGTACCACGCCGCGTAGCCTTCGTACGCGCACGCGTAGCCTTCGTACGCGCACGCGTAGCCTTCGTACGCAGGAAAAGGCCTCCCATTACCTTTAGATAAATAATTCAGATAATTTACCTCTACAGCTCTGACTTTGTTTCCAACTTCATCTCCCAATAACATAATACCAAATTTGTAATAATTAGCTCCGATTTTTTCAGGCAAGTTCAAGTTTAGCACGCAAGGAAGAGTTGGAGAAGAACTGTATCCATGATCCACTCTAACTAATAGAGAAAGAAGTATCATATAACTCATATTCATTTTTGCTACCACCATAGCCACACCATGATCTTGCATGCACTGGCGGCTTTTTATACTATCCAGGAGGCGCGCGTGCGGAACTGTTTTTAATGGTCAAAGGTCGCGCATGCTCAAAAAACTAGGAAAACCACACTAGAGTAGGATGTCATTTCTAGTGTGAATGTCCCACCTCCAAAGCGATAAAAAAAAATGCTGAACACAGGCGGAGGAATCTGGGGGGCCAAGGGGCCATGGCCCCCAGATTTTTAGATTTTGGCCCCCCCCCCCCATGCTGAATTTATATTTAGTCTCGGGAGGGAGACTAGAACATATTCAAGTTGATAATAATTTGTTGTAGATTTTGACAAAAGGATCATGAAAATTCAGACCTATCCAATGGTGGATTAAACATTTGGATCTATTCCCTGAAGATAAGTACTGATTCCATTGTCACTGCTGCACAGGATTCTGGGGTGTTCCCAACAGTTAACTACCTAATGCTGACATTGAGAGCGTCTTCTCAGAGTTATACTTACCAAAATGAATATCAACACTGGATGCTACACAGAGCCAGGGTTTCATCTAGGAATTTCACCTTGGAAGGGAAGCTCATGGAACGTGTGGCCATAAGGCCACAGTGGGGGAAGGGGAATGTGCCCCCTCCTGCGCAGAGCATGAAGCCAAAAATGCTTAAATTCTAAAATAATACAAGTATTTTTTTTTTAAATGCTTGGATCCTATACTATTTTTGTCCTAAAACTCTTTCTTTTGGCAATATCTTGGGGGGTCAGTTTGGGGGGGGGGGGGGGGGGGGGAAGTTCAGCTGTTTGGAGGGGAAGCTTCCCCTGCACCCCCCTCCTTAGGTATTGTTCCTGATTCAGACATGTGCAAGTGCTGCTTTGAATATTACATCAATTAGCACATATCACTCCATCAAATGAAAGGGTGATTCTCCTGTGTATGCCCCAGCACGAACATCCAATTTCCTATACTTACCCCAGGCAGCACCTTTACTCCATGTCTAAACTCCTTCTGCTTCCCCACCCACCAAGGCTACACCCTTTCCCAGTCACTAACATCAGGTAGGAGGATGTGGCACAGTTTTACGAAATTGTCCACATGTCCACATGCATTCTCCTCTATAAAGGAGAGGAGAATGCTTGGAACATTCTCGCTCACTTGCCTTATGCTTAGGATTATATAATGTATTCAGTGTGTATATTTTCTGTTGATGAGTGCAAACAGTACTGTGACCACAACCATGAATGATGCATACACAAAGAACTCTTGCATGAGAGTCAGTTGGTGGATCTGTGCCACACCTGCATTCAGCAACGTCCCTAGGGCTTGAGACAAAAACCACATAGCTGTGACAGTGTTCCTGAAAGTAGAAAGAATGAGTTCGTTTAGCTATACAGAATAGTTACATTTGGAACCTCTGATAAAGGACACTCCGAAAGAAGGAACAAAGGACAATCTAAAAGTAAGGTTGTGTACAAAAAGAGGACAACCTTTCTACTAAGGGCAAACAGCTGCATGGGTCCCATAAGTGTGTCCAATATTCGGAGGCTCCACTGTACAGCATAGATCTATATAGTACCTATATTGTGGAGGAGCCTGTGAGTAGGCAAATTCCAGTCCAGTGACACACACCATCACCTCTGCAATGGAGATGAAGAGAAGCTGAGGGAGCTGCCACGCTATGCTGACGTTGCCACGGCAGTCGTCAAACTGGTAGCTGCGCACATACACCTCCAGCAAACCTGACATCAAGAAACTCAAGGCAGCACTCGTCATTCCAACGATTAACTGCACAGTCACGAAATAGTTTAGAGTAAGAATTGCTGAAGTATTTTGGATTCATGGCCTTGGGTATTTAGCTACAGTGGAAGTCTCTCACACTTGGGGAAACCTCTTATTTTGTATAGAGTGTGTATACAATGGCACTTTTAGATTGTCCTCTTATGTGTAGCATAAAGTGTACTATTTTTCAAAGCACCTTGTGGAGTGGTAGGATTTTGATCTTCATAGTTGCTTCGAGGTGAGGGTAGACCAGGTACTCAAGTGTAGGAATAATGATGATGACCATGAAATCATTAACACTTGGCATCAAATCTGTAAATATTGCTCTATAATTTTTATTTCATTGTAAACTTCTTATGAACCTGGTGGGACATGGAGGTGTCCTATGTAGCAGTCCATATGAGTGCCTTGGACGACCCATGTCGTATTCTGCTGGTAGAACACAGCCCAAAATACGATCAGTGGTCCAAAGACCCCCAGGAAGGGTAGCAGTTCTCTTAACCATGAGAGCATGCTAGAGGACTTTGGTATCGCTGTTTGACCTTTCCCCTGTAACAGAGGCCTCTCTTCTGCTTCAGTGCTTAGAGCCTGAATAATAATTGACTTATAGAATTTGTATCATACATCTAGTGACCTACAGTCTTTGAGTTTTCTCTTCTGCAACAACAGGTCAGAGGTTTTTCTGGTTTCTTAATTGTATAAAAGCAGCTCCCAGAAAGAAATAGAACAGTAGAAAAAAAGGTGGATCCTTAATACAAAGTAAATACGAAGTACAAGGTCTGAATATTGGTAAATTACTTCTCACCTAGTAGAGTGAACCATGCTATGACAAATCCCAGAGATTGCCTCAGAATGGGCAGTCCTGATTCCCCACCCAGTGCACCCAAGTTGCAGCAGAGGTAATACCATGAGAAGGAACGCTTCTTGGCTTTTGACTATGAAAAAAAAAATGCATGCACATGCCTTGCTATGATATGTGATCATCAAATGAGAAGCCATGCAGACTGAAATAAAGAACCATAAAGAACATAAAGGACACAATAGAAGTAACCTCTCTACAAAGGTACCTTTTTTTAAGAGGTTGCGCTCTCTACAATTAAATGGTTGTCCCTAGTGTGTCCTTTATTCAGATGTTCCACTGTACACAGTTTTCCTAATGATAATATAAATCAGCTATGGCTACCTCTTCTTTAAACTGATCAGCAACAAAGACACTCTGCACAGTGTTAATATGCCCGTATCCAACAGCATAGAGCTAGGGTAAAGATAATAATGATTAGTCTATGTATAATACTACCCTTTAATTTACCATAATTCCAAGTAGAGCCAATGCTATATTGACACTGGGTGATATGTGGAGAGTGGCTCTTTGTAGTAATGTTTCCTTATGCAACTCGCTACAATTACTCCACTCTATTTCACCACCTAGTGCAGCCACTACTGAAGTATTGCCACTCCCATAGCAACAATCAGGCTGTGAAATACTGTATTGCCATGTAGAGAAAGTCAACAGGAATATCCCAGTAGTCGTCATGACTACACTGAGTGTCTGAGTTTGATAGTTACCTGCAAGGAGATATCAATAGATTTATTTATGTAATTATATTAAACTTTGTGATTTACCAATGACTTTATCAGCAAGGAATCCAGCAGAAATGGCGCAGAGTTGGTAGACTGCTATGAATACATTTACACATGTTGTACTGAGAGAAGTGGCTCTCTTTGTCCCAGAGCAGATGAACAAAAAGCGTACGAAGTACAATTCCAGCACTGATTGTAGCCCTGAGGCCACATATCTGCAAGTGAGAGCAAACAGAGTAGCTATGCACTAGAGTTATCACTGCACCACAATCATGCAAAGCTTCTCTCTATCTATCTAAGGCATCTTAGTAGTTAGTTCACACCTACTGCCTAACAGCATTGGCTAGTAGTTATCTCACCCTTGTCCCACAGTTGCTCCTAGCAAGAAGGAGATTGGACCATAGGGATATTTGCTACTGCTGATGCTGCCCTTATCCTCAGCATTCTGGATCTTTCCAGACTTCCTTTTATCATTATCATTCTGCATCAGCTAAGTCCTGAACAGAGCTTGTACCTAAACAGAGCTATTGTACTTATTTAAACCACACCCCTAAAATGCCTACCATGCATAGGGAGTGCCATTACTCGAGCCCCACCCACAAAAATGATTAATAGCTATTTCCAGTAGAAAGAGATATTATGAACCTATCTTAGAAATCGTCTGTTAATGATTGTAAATAGCACTGTTGTGACCACCATTAAGGCCACATAAGTGAAATACTCATCCATGAGACTCCATCGGATATGAGCTGCACCTACATTAAGCAGTGTCCCCAGGGCCTGTGATGTGCTTGCCATTGCTATGACAATATTCCTGTGGAATGCAATAGCCAGAGTTAATCAAGCTAGCAGCTACAGTTACAACTGACAGTCACAAGCATGTCATGTGATTATAGTATATTGTCACATGCATTACCAGCTACAGTTATGAGTGACCTGAATCGTGGTGGAGCTTGTGAATAGGCAAACTCCATTGCAGTCACTGCCACTATCACTTCTCCAAAGGACATCAAGATAAGTTGAGGGAGTTGCCACACTATGCTGACGTTGCCATGGCAGTCATCAAACTGGTAGCTGTTCACATAGATCTGTAGCAATCCTGCCATCAAGAAGCTCAAGGCAACAAAAATCATCCCTGCAATCAACTATATAAAAGAGGGAATACCATAATGCATTAGCAACTGGTCAAAGTAACCTTATGGAGTTGTTTTATTTTGATTTTCATGCTCTTCTCAAGGTGAGGATACACCAAATAGTCGAGGAAGACAACAATAACAATGACCAGAGCATCACAAACACTTGGGATGATATCTACAAGAGAAATATAAATGCTCTCTTTGACTAGGCAGAGACCAAAGAAGGCAAGTATCAAAATCAATTTTATTTTTTAGTGATAGAAGATGCTGATACCAAACAGACCTGGAGGGATATGGAGTTTTCCTAAATAGCAGTTCATGTGTGTGGCTTGCACTACGAATGTTGTTATCTGTTGTGCGAAGATGCCCCACATGACAATGAAAGGAGTGAATATACCAACAAAAGGAAGCAGTTCCCTCAGCCAAGAACAAGAGCATTTTGTTTCACTTTTCTCCTCTAAGAGAGGTTCTGTCTCTGATTGCTGTGTTGAATTCTTTACCCTTGGACAGCAGCATTGAGGTCTGTGAGGCTTCTTCTTGACATAAAAACAGCTCCCACTCAAAAAGATCAAATTAAATACAGCAGCCACAACTGTGCAAATATCGGTATCCTCCCAAATTGAAATGAACAGAAATGACCATAACTTACCTAGCAAAATAAACCATGCTATCACAAATCCCAGTGACTGTCTTACAATGGGAATTCCTACGTCAAAGATCAAGGTACCCACATTGGTGAACAGAAAGTACCACCCAAAGGAATGCACCATTGCTTCCGATTGCTAGCATAATCATTATTACAGAAATTATTATCATAAACAATTTTTTGCATTAATCTTACATCTTCTCTGAACTGATCTGCGATGAACACACACTGTAAGGTTGTTATGTGTCCATAACCCACTGCAAAAAGCTATATAATTAAATGAAAATGTATGCATAATTACTCCGAGAGGGGGCATGTGACCAGATGAAGCCTTATAAAACTACTACACTGTACTGACTTACTGCTAGTCCAAGTAGGACTAATGCTATGAGTACATTGGGAGTGAGATGAAGAGAGGCTCCTGGAAGTATGATGGCCTTAGACAGCTCACTACAGTTATTATTCCATGCCACTCCATCATCAACAACAGTAGCTGCCAGTGAAGTATTGCTGCCAGTCTCATAGCAGCACTGAGGTTGTGTGATACTGTACTGCCATGTGGCAAATGCCAGGAGAAACATTCCAGCAGTTTTAAGGACTACACTGAATACCTGCGTTGGGTAATTTCCTGCAACCAACATTAAGACTTATGGTGAAGAGCCTGTCTAATCAGATCACCCTGCAACAAGATCAATCCAGCTCTCTATTATTTATCCCTGGCCCATTATAGGTGGTCACAGAAAGTGCAGTTACAAATCAAAACTTGCAACATTTCTTTCATGACAGCTTTGTAGGATTAAGGATTCATATACTGACTCACCAAGGACTTTATCAGCAAGTAATCCAGCAGAGATGGCACATAACTGAGAGCCAGCCATAAAAATGTTCACAACCATTGTGCCCAGACTGGTGGCTGCATCCATTCCAAAACAGATGAATAAGAACCTCACAAAGTATAACTCCAGTATGGATGATAGTCCAGAAGACACACCCCTATGGTGGTATCATTAATTAAAGGGGCACAATAAATTAATGTGGCAGCCACACAGCATTTCACCCTAGCTCTACATGTTGGAATTGACTACTAGACTAGGCTTTACTTACTCTTGTCCTGATGTGGCCACCATCAAGAATGCTACAGGAACATAGGGATATTTGCTGCTGCTGTTGCTACTATTCTTCACTTCTACAGCCTGCTGGACGTTACCAGACTTCCTCTCTTCTCTCTCCTCCTGCATCTCGACTGATAAAATTGATTTAGGCTAGCTAGCTACAGACTCAGCTCCAGCAAGTTTTTTATTCACTAGCACAATGGTTTTCTTTCTGGGCATGCGCAATGTAGCTAGGTGTCAAGCAAGCTGCGAGCGCGTGCGCACTATGTACCGGCCCCGCCCACATATAAAATTAATTAATGATCATAAAAATTAATGAATACAGATAGTTATGAAACTATCTAAGAAATCGTTTATTAATGATTGCAAATAGCACTGTTGTGACCAACATTAAGCCCGTGTAGGTGAAAAACTCTTCCATGAGATTCCATCGAATCTGAGCTGCACCTACATTAAGCAGTGTCCCCAGGGCCTGTGATGTGCTTGCCATCGCTATGACAATATTCCTGTGAAATATAATAGCCTGAATGATTAAAGAGCAGGTACATAGTCCATAGTCACATGCATGTCATGTAATGTACAGATCACATGGCTGCAATACATAGACATGGTTGGAGGCACTGCTATGGCTGGTACGGCCATGGCTGTACCACCATTCAGAGTTTTGTTTTATTGTGTGTGTGTGTGTGTGTGTGTGTGTGTGTGTGTGTGTGTGTGTGTGTGTGTGTGTGTGTGTGTGTGTGTGTGTGTGTGTGTGTGTGTGTGTGTGTGTGTGTGTGTGTGCGTGCATGTGTACGTGTGCGTGTCTGTGTGTGTGGGTAGTGTGTGTGTATGTGTGTGTGTATGTGTGTGTGTGTGTGCGCATGCGTGCGTGCTGTGTGTGTGTGTATGTGCATGTGTGTGCAAATTCAATGACTTATAAGTAGATGACCTGGCTCCAGCTCTGTCGTATATAGCACCAGCGTAGCCAGGGGTGGTTAGGTCAAACCACCTTTTCAAAATGAATATTTTAAGCGCGAGCTCACACTATGCGCGTACGTGCATTCATGAATAATCGTCGATCGATCGTGAGCTCGAAGCGAGCAGAGAGAAACAATAGCCTCGCGCCAGGCAAAGCCTCTTATTATTTTCGTCCAGGAAAGGTCAGTTTTACTTATAACTCAGCCCTACTGAGCAGTTAGTGGCTTAGTGCCTGAGACTATGAATAAATCTTGCTGTAAAACTGTACGGGTAGCTAGCAGATTGTGAAGAAGTGGTACCATCTTCATCATCTACTCATTTTCATATTTTCCCTGCCTTCATATGCTGCATTGCAGCTGTTAGCGTTTTATCAAAAGAGGGTGTGGTTATAGGGAAATGGGCGTGGTCAACCAAATTTTTTCCCGCGATTATGCGCGGATAATTTTAGAACCCCCTCTTCAAAAACCCTGGCTATGGGCCTGCATAGCAACATGCATGTCATGTCATGTGATATACAGTACATAGCAACGTGCATGTATGTGATATACAGTACATAGCAACATGCATGTCATGTGATATACAGTACATAGTCACATGCATGTCATGTGATGTACAGTACATAGCTATGGCCACAGGCCCCACCCACAGGCTGCATACAGACGATCTTTGCAACGGGAAAGCCAAAAGCGGAAGTAATTCAAACCTACTGATTGGTCAGATTCCTCATATTGATCATGTGACTGGCTTTTTGCAGTTGCAAATATCGTGTATAATTATTCAGACACTGCCAGACTAGCCTCTGGTGCCAGTCTCCATAAGTGCTACTGATTATTTCCACTAAGTTTACATCAACATGTAACTACAGTTAGACTCAGTTCCAAGTCAGCTGACCTGAATCGCGGTGGAGCTTGTGAGTAGGCAAACTCCATTCCAGTCACTGCCACTATCACTTCTGCAAAGGACATTAAGATAAGTTGAGGGACTTGCCACGCTATGCTGACGTTGCCATGGCAGTCATCAAACTGGTAGCTGTTCACATAGATCTGTAGCAACCCTGCCATCAAGAAGCTCAAGGCACCAAAAACCATCCCTGCAATCAACTATATAAAAGAGGGAATACCATAATAACCATAATGCATTAGCAACTGGTCAAAGTAACCTTATGGAGTTGTTTTATTTTGATTTTCATGCTCTTCTCAAGGTGAGGATACACCAAATAGTCGAGGAAGACAACAATAACAATGACCAGAGCATCACAAACACTTGGCATGATATCTACAAGAGATAGCTATTATAATAATCATAAAACAAAAACAAAAATAAAATAAAAACAAACAAAACTCCTTTGATCTTTGTCTGATTACCAAACAGACCTGGAGGGATATGAAGTTTTCCTAAATAGCAGTTCATGTGTGTGGCTTGCACTACGAATGTTGTCAGCTGTTGGTAGAGGATGCCCCACATAACAATGAAAGGAGTGAATACACCAACGAAAGGAAGCAGTTCCCTAAGCCAAGAATTAGAGGAGTGTTTTGTTTCACTTTTCTCCTCTAAGAGAGGTTCTGTCTCTGTTTTATCTTTGAATGATCGCTGAAAAGATTAATGATAACTTTACCAGTCGTACATTTATGAATTCTTTACCTTTGTACAGCAGCATTGAGGTCGCTGAGGCTTCTTCTTGACATAAAAACAGCTCCCACACAGAAAGATCAAATTAAATACAACAGCCACACCTGTTGAATAAAAAAATGTGCAGCATCCTCCTGGTAGAAATCACTCACCTAGCATCATAAACCATGCTATCACAAATCCAAGCGACTGTCTTACAATGGGAAGTCCAATATCTGTGGCCAGGGCACCCACGTTGGTGAAAAGAAAGTACCACCCAAAGGAATGTGCCATCGCTTCTGATTGCTAGCATAATAAATATGACACATGCATAATCAGTGTTATCTTTGCATTAATCTTACATCTTCTCTGAACTGATCTGCAATAAATACGCACTGTAAGGTTGTTATGTGGCCATAACCTACTGCAAAAAGCTATAATATAATAAATAGAGAATAAGATATTTATTGTGCAGTTACATTATTAATGGTTCTCCAGGCCATCAAAAAATGTGACTTGTCGGAGCTAAATACTAGCATAGAATAATAGGGCTTCACTGGAATATAAGCAGCACAATAGGAGAATAATAGATTGTGTTATAGTAAACCTTGCTCCCTTGTATTCTTGAGTGCATTCTGAGTGATTTTTTTTTTTTTTTTTTTTGCATCCTTTTCAAGAAAATTCTGTTTGCAAAATTACATCTCAAACGCTACAAAAAAGAGCATAGCTCCATGCCTACTTATCATGGAGAAGTGATCTCATCTGAGAGTGGCATGTGACCAGATGAAAGCCTTAGAGTAACCATTATCTAGCTAACTGCTACAAGACTTACCATTAATCCAAGTATGGCTAATGCTATGAGGACACTGGGGGACAGATGAAAAGTGACTCCTGGGAGTATGATTTTCTTATAGAGCTCACTGCAGTTATTACTCCACGCCACTGCACCATCAACAGCAGCTGCCAGTGAGGCATTGTTGCCAGTCTCATAACAGCACTGAAGTTCTGTGATACTGTACTGCCATGTGGCAAATGCCAGGAGAAACATTCCAGCAATTTTAAGGAATACACTGAATACCTGCGTTAGGTAATTTCCTGCAAATAAATCAGCAATATGGAAGATATCTTCCCCCGTGTAAGTTCATGAGCCCCACACTACATGCAGGGAGAGCTTCTACTCCTACATACATCCTAACAATGTAGTTTATTTCCACGACAACCATCAGTAAACTGAACATGTGCACAATGCTTACATGTGGTGAAGTCTGTCTAATCAGACCACCTTGTAACAAGACCACCTTCTTCCAATTCAGCTCTTAATTCATGCCAGTTAATTATAACTCACCAAGGACTTTGTCGGCTAGTAATCCAGCAGAGATGGCACATAACTGAAAGGTGGCTATAAAAATGTTCACACACGTCGTGCCCATACTGGTTGCTGCATCCATTCCTAAACAGATGAATAGGAACCTCACGAAATATAACTCCAGTATAGCCAATATTCCAGCAGCCACACCCCTATGGTGATATGATAAGAATTCACAACAAATCTGGCAGCCGACCTCATGCATTTCACCTTGTAGATATCTAGCAGAACTAACAAAAAGTCCTGAACGCATGGATGATGTAGCCACAACAAATCTGGCAGCCACACAGTGACCTCATGCATTTCATCCAGTATGGATGTGTGGCTATGGCTCATGCACATAGTAGCTACCGGACTGAACTACTAACTCTTGTCCTGATGTGGCCACCATCAAGAATGTTACAGGAACATAGGGATATTTGCTGCTGCTTTTGCTGCTATTCTTCACTTCTACAGCCTGCTGGATGTTACCAGGCTTCTCCTTCTCTCTCTCCTCCTGCATCTCAGCTCTTTGACCAGCTGCTGTCCCGGGAAGGCTGATAGACTGACTCTCCTTACTAGATGAGTGGCTGGACAGCTACCAACTCAGCTCTAACAACTCGGTATTAGATCCCATTCCCTCCGACCCTAGCATAGAATGGCCTCTTTATGACATCGCAATATTTAATTAAGGAAGTTAACAACGCTGAGTCGGTAGTGTTAATAACTCCATATCAGACCATATAGCTAGTCCTAGTGGTCAGCCCACTTATTTTTCGCGGGGTGGTAGATAGTGGGCTGGACTAGATCTGTGACATCATAGGTGACATGAATGACAGAACTAGAACAATGTAATTTTGTTCCAAGGCCTAGGAACATGTGTTTCTGAGAGTGCAGGTGCTATCGACTGAACTGAAAGAACATAGTCTGTGTGTCATGTGAACAGAGTAGCTATCAGGACGTTTCTTTGTAGGTAAAGTGAATGGCAATCATGCTTTCAAGTGAATGGTAATCTTTTTTTTTCTTCTTCTTCTTTTTTTTTTTCAATTTATTACAAAAGCTAGACTAGCTAGCAACAGTATAAACAAGTGAAGTTGTGGGACCGTTGGTGCGCATGCGTAATACAGCGTGCTCGAGCCCCACCCACTTTGCTCCGGCCACCCACTTAGCAAAGAAATGGGATTCGAAGTGGAGCGGTTTCAAAGTGAGATAGAACAAGACCTTCTCTGTCCCTTTTGTAGCCAAGTTCTGGAGGCTCCTGTCACGGGGAAATGCGGGCACGTTTTCTGTAAAACTTGTCTCGAAAAGTCCTTTTCAAGTGAGAAGTTCGAATGCCCAGTGTGTGAGGTCGACCTCTCCTCGGAAGAAGCGGTTGAAGCAGGGGAAGACCTCGTACAGAGACTGGGAAAACTTTCCATACAATGCAAACATTTTAATTCTGGTTGTGAGACTGTGACGATGTGTCACAAACTACCTGAACATATGAAAAAGGAATGTGCTTTTCGCCTTGTACTATGTGAACACAAAGGCTGCGTGGAATCCGTAGCTCACAGAGACCTGGAGGCACACATGGAGAAATGTGATCATAGGTTAGTTGAGTGCAAAGTTTGCAAAATCTGTCTTCCAAGGAAAGACATGTCTGCTCACCAAGCAGTGAAGAGGTGCTTTGAGCAGCTCAACAAGAGAAGGATTGTGAAGAGTGCCCGAAGACTTTCACAGGAGTTGAAGGACCATCGGGTAGAGCTGGTACAACAACGCCACCTCACTGAGCAAGCTGAAAGAGCTCTTGTTCGCGATCATTATTTCCCAAGTGGAAATAAGCACAAAAGGGCTATGAGTGCTGGACCTGTCCTGATGAGAACATCTGTCCAGGTTAGGGTGGGGAGTGCTTCTGTGGTACCACACTACTCTAGAAACCTGAAGAGCGCATCCATCGAGTCGTGTAGGGAGTGTACCAACAGGTTTACCCACGGGAGGAGACCCAGTGCTAGGAGGCACTCACACAACAATGTGAGCTTAATATTATTAATCTAGGGGGGAAATTATTGAATATTGATGCTTTTTTTTTTCCTTTCTTTCTTTCTTCATGGCACTAACATCAATACAGCCTGTAAGTGCATACAATATCGTATTAGAATGAAAGTGTAAAGTTATTCTTTTAATCTGTAGTGTGACCACTGCCAAAACTGGAGAAGATGGAACGGTCCCAGGGGTTGGGCCAGCGCCTTTCCAAATGTATAGCCAGGCCTATTAATACCCCCTTCTTTATTAACTGTATTAATAATTTAATATTCCCTTTTTATGTTATATTGTGTGATTATTTTTTCAAGATTAAATAAAAATCAACGAGATTGAGTAACAATAATTATGATGGGAATGAGAATGTTATGATTTTTTGTCTGTGATCTCTGATTTGAGCACACGGTCGTAGCCTTCAAAGAGGAAGTATGCATCAAAATATTTCCCATTCAGCATACGAGGATACCACATGTAATCGTCAGGCCACATGCTATGGAAAGGAATGTTAGTATGGTGGAACCACTTCGGTCGCATCTCTGGAAAAATTCAGAATGAAATCCAGTGAAATCAGCATATGAGGGCAGGGCTCACAGTAACACTCTATTATTGTCCAGACATGATTAACTAATACCAGTTTTTAATGTATAGCAAAAATTGGTCGGACAAAGGCAGAAAATGACCAGAAAATGTCCTGTGACTGACTGTATTTGTGAACCCTGTGGGAATCCATCTTTTTTAATAATGCAATATTATATTACCACCTTCAGTCTCAACTGGCTGTCCTGAACATGAGTAAAGGAATGTCCTGAATACATGGACCTCCATCAGTTGTAACTGTCCTGTGAACTCAAACATGATGACACCTACTTTGTCCAACCTTCCCACTGCCAGCCCACACTCTTCACGAGTCTCTCTGAGGGTCAAGATGTCATCATCAATCAACACATGGAATGTATGTAGTAGCTACCTAGCCTATTATTACATGACTCACCTGATTGCAGCATCCTCTACTGTTTCACCAGCCTGCACTTTCCCGCCAAATCCGTTCCAGCGACCTTGGCCAAATCCCCTTTTTTTCATACCCAGTAACACTTCCTTTTTCTCAGGTTCCAGTACAAAGAGGAGGGTCAGCTGCTTGTTTGAAGGACGTTTAACTTCTGGTGAGTTGGCCATCTCATTGCATCTGGGTGTTATGAGTGGGCGTATGCAACCTGCAGTAGGTACAGGGTCGTTAATAGGATTGATTTATGCACATGCGCAGTGCGCACGCAGTTCCTCATGACGTCATGAGGAGCGTCTCACGCGTGAGCGCACGTGCATAGAATTTTAAAATGCTGAATCAGCACATCAGCAGGTCCTTGATGGAGGCTGAATCTGGATGGCCCGTAGCCACTTTAAGATGTCTACAATCTACTCTCCCCTTAGATTCAAATAAAGCCATATTATTTCTTCCAGAAAGGAGCGAGACTAAGCATAGTAGGCCTACTGAAGAAGAGAAGAAAAGCACAGTCACAGACCTTGAAGATGGTGGCGAAACTTTTACAGGAGACGAAGCCAAGTTGTTTTATGAAAGGATATTGTCACTTCCTAAGGAAAAGAAAACATATTCACAAATACCTAGAACTCCAAGGGAGCGCAAAGCTCGTAAACAAAATTCCAAAAGAATGGATTATGATGTTTTGACGCCATCTAAACTTTTCTATTATGTGCAGAATAATGAACTTGAGCTGCTGAGATCATCTCTGTTGCGCACTTCTTTTGATATCAATATGCAAGATGAATTCCATTGGACAATGCTCATGGTTGCAGCCTACTCTGGTCATGTGACCATAGTGAAATACCTCCTTGCTAATGGGGCTAATTGGAGAGATTTCAAGGACAAAAAGGGGAGAAATTCTGCCGATTTAGCAAAAATGGGAGGCCATCCAGAAATAGCCGAATTTATAATGAATTACGACTCCAACGACAGACAAGAAGCAAACTCATCTGTAATAATTGACGAACAATTAGATAACAAGCAACTAAAGAATGGAAGAGGAGGTTTTTCATCTGAATCTCTTCATACAGTGGTATTGAAACAGAAGGAAACTAGTAAAGAAAGTGTTGCAGGTGAAGACTGTGCTAAAGAAATCTTTTACTGTGAGTTGTGCCAAATGCCAATTCCAAATGCCTCCAAGTCGGATCACTCTACCTCAACACTTCACCTCTTCAGCTGCCAACATCAACCCAGTGTGACTTCATATGGAATACCTGAAAGCAACAGGGGCTTCCAGATGTTGCTCAGGAGTGGCTGGGACAGAGAGAAGGGGCTGGGTCCACACAAGCAGGGACAAAGGTTCCCAGTGAAGACGGTGCTCAAGCAAGATAGGTTAGGGTTTGGTTCAGGTGGCAGAGAAGGAAAACAGAAAGCTCGAGTGACTCACTTTTCTGCTCATGACAGAGCTGCAGTTCGATTCTCTAGAGATAGACATAAGAAGGTGCAGCAGGTTCCCAAGAAAAAAGATATTCTTCAAGAAAAGCAGAAAGATAAACAGTGGGAGAAAAGACTGCGAAGGATGATGAATGAGGATGATGTGTATTAGGGGAAAAATACTTTTCTTCCCTCTAATGCTGGTAGACATGTCTGGTAGGCATGTAACCAAGCTAGCAAGACTATGATGTGATGAAACTAGAAGTAGTGGACAGTTCACCAAATACCATCTAGTCTTTCTTTATTGCATCCTTTACCAGATTTGGACTAAAAATTTTTTTACCTATAGTGACCCTTTACCGTTGAAACAAAAAAGGGGGAGTGATGTCCTTACATCTTTTCTCTACTGCTAGTCGTGATGGCAAGCTATCCGGTTGTGATTTGAGTTTCCAAATACCAAGACCTATTCAGAACCTCTCTGAATCAGAATATGAAGACGAAATGACACCGTTCAGGGACAGGTCAGTGCTGTAAAGATAAGACTTGTTTACAGCTAGCTGATATTTTTTTTCTGATACAGACTGATGATAGAGAAGCTCTTCGGTGTGCCTACTGCTCAGAATTACTTGGCTACAGTGATTAAGTCCATTAATGAAGAACTAGAAGAACGAGGGAGACTTGAAGCCTTGGCCACACCTGGTGAAGATACGAGATCTCCTGAACGATGGACTTTGTGTGTTGGAATTTCTTGCTTGAAAGGAACACAAACCAGTCCATGCTTTGTCGAGAAACTCTACGAAATGTACCGTTTTAGGCCCCCAATTGAGAACTTGACGGTGAAGAGAGAACATAAAAACGCTTTTTCTTTTCCAAAGCACAAAAATCCGAGTAAAGATAAGCGATTTCTCTGGCAGCACACAATGTTATCAGTGAAATACCTCCATGGATTGAAGGATTTGAGTATCCCAAAATTATGGCAACCTTTTCCTTTCCACATGTTGAGTGTCATTGAAGAACACTTTATACAGAATCCTTTAAGCCAGCAGCTGGAGATCAGGTACAGTCAAGATGGAGGAACATATTCACTGAACTTTGAAACTGGAGAGATGTATGACAGCCATGAGAAGAAGATGTATAGATTCCGCTGTGTTGCGGTCTCCATTGACAATAGACTCAGTTGTCGAATGCTGGAGGATTCTACATACAAACGCGCGGTAAAGGGTTATGGGGCAGCTGGTATTTTGTTTTATGCCTTCCACCCTATCACTGGGGAGACCGTGTTCTTGCTTGGTCACATGACTTATTCAAGCAGGAGCTGGTGTGATTTCGGAGGGTTCAAAAGTTTCCGGTATGACGATTAAGATTCAGATTGTCCAACCAGCAAAGGTGTTATGTTATTATTATGGTTATAGGGAGTCCCCCCGAGAAACAGCATCACGGGAGTGTGCGGAAGAAACCTTTGGGGTGTTGGGAGGCAGCCAACATCTGCTTCAGTTGCTGAAAGACTACCAAAGTAACAATGTGTTCAAGGTAAGACTATGGTGATCACTCTGATGATGATCACATAATGTTGTTTTTAGGTAGTTAATTTGGATACTCACTACGTCAGCCATTTTGTGCGAGTGTCATACAATGATTACCCTAGCTACTTCAGAGAGCGCCTTTTAGATGATGATCTTCTTGTTGAAATAGATGAGCTGAGGTACATGAAGCATTTCTCACTAAAATGTGATTCAATAGATAATGCTCCTCTTTAGATGGTTCAGTTTCTCCTCATTAGAGTCTTTGGCAGAAAAGATGGCTTTGGGATACACTAATCTCTTTACATTCCCCATATTTGAGGTAAGTCAGCTCACTTTTCAAGGGATAAAACGTTCCAACTTTATTCTTTCTTTCAGGATGGGAACATAAATAAGCAGACCCCCTGTCCAATAAGGTACGAATTCCTTCAAACTTTCTGGATTGCCAGGAAATTAAACATACTTCATTCCATACAACACATCACCAAACGACTCTATCTCCAGCAGCAGCAAGTCACCAACAGTGGAATTCCTGAAGGTAAATGTCTTCAGCCTGCCCATAAGTCAGAGGTAGGTATCGGAATCAAACCCGAGGTGTCTCATGATAGCCATGATAATGTAAGCGAATCTGACACAAGACTCGGGGAGAAATTGGAACCACACAGGGTGGAACTGGATCCAAAACTGGATGATAAGCATCATGTTCCTCACTTGGATGGTGGGACAGGGTGTGGGGAATCAGAAGTGGTTTGTGAAGTAGAAGCTACAGCACCAGATTCTGCTGTGGAGTCAAAGGAGCAAGTAAAGGAAAAACCACAGGGGAAGAAGACTGCTGGCATGGGAACGGAAAATACCTGTCCTCCTTTCAGTTGTGGAATGAAACACTGTGACAAGAAAAAACTATTCCAGTATGGTATGGGAGAAGGAAGAATATTATAATTTAGTTTGTGCCAATTCTTTTTATACTCATCTTACTGTGAAAGCAAGAAATTGAAATTGAAAAAAAGTGATGGGAGAAAGAGAAAAAAAATGAGTGGACATCAAGTATAAGATTGTAAAACTCTAATGAGTGATTGGAGAACTTAAAAAAAGTTTTGCAGTTGGTAAGGATGCATGTGCAGTATATTGGATTTTTAGAGTGAGCCTGTACATAATATAGCAGAGGATCTAGGAAGAGGAGGAGGTAAAGATGAGCCTGTGTAGCTGTGTGATGTATTTAGTGGTGGTCAGGGGGGGTCCCAGGTTGAATGCTGCTTTGTGGTCACCACTGACTGTGCTGCCGGATCATGGTTAGAGGATGGAGGCTGATGTTGAGGTGGGAGTGGAACTACCGGTACTACTAGGTTTGGGAGGAGGTGGAAGGAGCTTGTTCACGAACCAATCGGGTAAGAATGCACACTCGTTATCTGGGGGACACTTGGTGCAGGTGATGTTAACAAATGGTTCCTTCCATTCCAGCAAATAGACCTCCCTGGTAAACACGATGAGAGAAAAATGATAACAGCACATCCCCCCCCCACAACAATATACTATTTTTGGCTCTAGGGGTGAGAGGGAGAGGGTGAAAGAGGAGGGAAAGAGGGAGGGAGAGGGGGGAGGGAGTGGGTGAGAGAAGAGGGGGAGGGAGGGGGTGAGAGAAGAGGGGGAGGGAAAGGGTGTGTCTTCCTACATACTTTGAGCCTTCACTGACCACCACTGATCTGATCCAGGTCAAGAGTTCATCAAGAAAGTTGAGACACACAGCAGGTTGCCACATTGTCAGGTCATTCTGAGACAGAGGAGGAGGGCAAGAGGCTGTACAATGATTATCATTTCCCTCCACTCACTTGACACTCGTGTGCAAGCATGGACGTCTTGAAGTGCTGAACGTTCTTCACCACTCCATCATCATCCCGGAAACCACAAACTATCTTCGGGATACCAACTAGAAAAGACTGTGCCCACCATTTCATCAACTTATACCTAAAACAGACACTCGTCAAACACCCTTTGTAGGTGATAAAAACCCTTTACCTATTCTAACTAACAGTATTACGTTTTAAATACCCTTTACCTACTATAAGCAGATATCATTTCCCTATAAAAGACCCTTTACCTATTGAAAACACACCTTCTAAAGCTGGATTTGTTTCTATCTGTGAGAATAACACGATTAGTCTTCAATTCGATATAATTCTGTGGTGGCTTGGCCTTTGATAGCTGCAATATAATAATTATAATTATGGATTATATTAATAATCATGTGATGCTCACATGATCACAGCAATCAACTTCAGCTGCCATGACAATGGAGTGTGTGTTCATGCGCGTCCTGACAACAGTGCAGAAGGCTCTGTTTGAGTTGACAGTCCCCATACGGGGGGAGGGAGTGGAGGGTGTGTCTGGTCTCCCATAGGCCGGAGGTTCTACTCAAGCATAAAGTCATTAGTGAGATTCTTCATTGAAAGAACTCACCTGGTCCAGAAACATAGTCCTCAAACTTCACCCCCCAATAGGACATTTCTTTCATCCTCTCACTCTGTGTCTCATTCTTCTTCTTGGACTCCTCTGTCTCTATCTCACTCAGGTAGATGGTTCCCCTGTGGAGGGTGGCAGCCACCTTCCAGGGTTCTGTCTTGTTGTAGGGACTGCACAGCATCTTGGTCAACATTCCTCTCCAAGTGACAAAGTTAGTCAGAAGATTATCAGGTCTGAGAGAGAGGGTGGTATATCTTAAAATTCCTCCCCCTTCACGTAAGTATGTGCATACCTATCCTTAGCTGTCAGTGTCGGACCAATGATGTTATCTCCCACGCTCACTCTCCTCTCCGCACCAGCCAACTGTCCATTAGCAGCCATCCTGTTCATTTCACCAGCCACATCGCCCTCCTTTGATTTTTCAGGACTAAACATTTTGGGCCGAAAGCAGTCACCATTCATGGCTATCCACCTCAGAATTGGATTTAGCTTGTCTGCTGGCACGCTACGCTGACTCGGGACATACTTCTCATAGCCAACCTTGAGGTCAAAGTTTAGGCGGGAAGCAGTGGGTGGTGGAGATAAAAATCTGAGCTGACTTCTGTCCAGCTGCTGCACCCCTTTTTCATCCAGAGAGAAGGACCCTATCTCTACAGGTAGTCTGTAGGTAGGGCAGGTTTTGTAAAAGTCCTCTAGATTTCGTATGGGGAACTCAGATGTGATGTCTGTAGCCTGCAGTGCCCACACAGGATGATATTTTCGAGTACTAAATTCATGGGGGGATACTATCCTTACCTTGTCTCCTTCCAGGTCCAGCTTCTTTCGCTTGGCAGCAGGAGGAGAGTCCTCACTAAGCACAGAATTGGAAGCCATCGCTCACCGCCTAGAATGACCTTTGACCCCAGGTAATATTCTTTTCTAATAATGCGAATTAATTTTGTTTAGCGAAAAATGAATATTACCAATCAGGTGCACATGAAGCAGCACATGAAGCACTGCAGGGCAGCCAGCCAGGATTCTTGGAGTATCCTATTGATCCCAAAGATCTCACACGTCTCATTACATCCACAATACACCACAATACATGGGGCTGAAATCTGAGTTCCTAGTTAGATGGAGCCAATCCTGTACTTGAGAGTGGCCGTTAAGTGCTATAGGCTTACCACTGTGTGGGAACTATGTAAAGAATCTCTTTATTAAAGAGTCACATTAGCTAAGAGCCTGCATTGGTAGTAAGGACTTCCATTTCGATATTAAATTGGTCAAAAGGTAGGTCCTGAGTGCATTAGAGTCAGAGAGACTGAGTTTAGCTGAGCGGTTTACTGTATCCCTTAGCATACATGGCATAGCACTAATTAATTTACAGCAACCAGCCAGCAGTCTTGATCACACATAACTATCATGGTTGCTACCGGCTGATGACTCACTTTTTTACTAATAAGCTTGGTGGCACATTCCCAGGAAAACAACTGTGTAGAGTTGATTCTCACACCCTCGGCCACGAATATCAGGTAACCCTATACTCTTCATCTCTCCTAATGGTAATGATTATGATTCTAATCACCCCTATACCATCTTCCACTCGTCACAAGCTCCATTACCAAGCAAGGGAAACATGACCCTTTCCCAATGTCTTCTTATAATGATATTCATAGAATACTTGCCCTCATTACTGTCCTTTGGCGTCTAATGTGCTGGAAAGATTATCACTAAAGTTACAAAGCAACCATATGTACCTGGCGTTCCCACACTGCTAAGAGAAGAATAGTTAGAATACTTTAAACCCGTTGCCATCCTTGGTTAACTGTAAAAGCTGCTTAAGAATTTATTTACGTAACAAGTGGCAGACAGTTGCTACATAGCTAATCAAAATAGGAAGAATGACGCACCATTCTCAGCATGGAAATACTTGCTACCTTTTGGAAGCGAAGTCCTTAGTTACTACGTAGCTAAAAAGCAGCCAGCATGACACACAACAGCACCCGGGGATGCTGAATAGGATCTAGCTAGCTAAGTCTTCCTAGCCAATCAAGGGGCTATTTCTTTGGAAGCATGAAAAGGAGGAAAGTTGTTTGGATAATATTGTAGGTGGAGACAACATTGTGTATGGGCAAGAAATGAACTTGATGAACCTATTCCTAAGAGAAAATTAAGTCGGGACTAAACATTGGTAAATCTTCTGATGAAGGAAAATGCTATTCATGATCACCCTAGCTAAAATTAAGATAAGCCAGGACTAGACAGACACTGATAAATATCCATTATCAGCAAAAATTAAGATTGGACAGTCTAGGAGGAAGACACAATTACTTGATAAATTTCCCGCGTGTCTTATTCCGTCTGCTCATGCACATGACAGAGTAGGAAAAAGGAGGTATTATTTTGAGTGCTCTGTCCGACTCATTAGGGAACACAATAGTCTGTGCGTGTCAGTAGTGGAATGGAATATGTTTCAAGCAACCAGGATCATTATGATTTACTAACTCCCCCCCCCCCCTCGGCTATTAGCTCAGAGGTGAAAATTTGATCATTTAATTCTGAGAAATTGTGCGCATTATCTCCTTGAAGTGGCATCAGTAGACACCGGATGTTTGGAGGAAAATAAGACAAGCAAACATCGCATGGTGATCGAGGGGGAGGGGGAGGGGGAACCTTTGATGGTAAATAGTTAATTGGCTAATTTTTGTTTCTTCTCAAATGCCGGACAGTTTGAAGCTAATGCACAGCTGCTTGCTTAGAGTATACATAAATCTTGCACTTGACTTGAATCAATAATAACCCACACTCCAACCCGAGGGAACAAGGGGTTTCCTGCCAATCAGGAAATATTGTATCTCAGAGTGCAGGAGTGGGCAGGATGGAGAGAGAGAGAGAAAAAATTGGGGGTGCAACTGGCCACAAGCCATGAATGTCATATCCTGTCCTTCAATGATCAGTCCATATGCACTCGATAAACCTTGCATATGCATGTAGTAAGAGGTTAATTTCTAATTATTGCTAGGACGGCATGCAGGGTTAAAAAAAAATCCAATTTTAGTTGAAGTGTGGAGGAGTTGAACAGGTATAGTTCTATGATAGTTTATATAGTGTGCAAGAATTAATTTTTAGAGGCTTTTGAAAGACGAAGGTTCACACAATCATATCAAATGGGCATGGTTGTGCATGTAGAGTTGTGCAATCAGCAATCCTGCTTGTAGATGCACAGAATTACTATTAGCAAGATTCATAAGGTCAGAATAGGTGTCCACCACCACACAATTGGTTGACTTCCATCAGGTGAATGAAGAACCCCACACATTGAATAGAATACCCCTTTCCCACATCCCTCTGAAGAGACAGACACTTCCTCTGGTCCAATTTACATCTGTTTACAGCCACACCAAATGCACCGAAATGAACCATACTGCTCCCCCAAGTGCCAATGTGGTTGCAACCACACATTCTCGTTCACATGTGTCTTTCCTCCTCCAACTTGGTTCACACCATCACATTTTTATGGGAATGGAAGGGCTGGACACTCATGACACAGAGTACCAAGAGCAGCATTAATGAGTGGTCGTATCTTCTCTGATTGGAAGTAAGAGTAGGAAAACATAAGTGCTAATGCCGTCAGAGCACAGTCAGCTAATTAACAGATCGAGTAAGACCCAATTAATTAAGGACTCTGAAACACAACCTTATAAGTGCTAATGTGCCAGTCACAGTACTCAAAACTCTTATGAGATAATCACTTATAGGGTCTCTAATATAGAGTGCCTCCTTTCAGACCAGCCTAATGTGATTATAAGCCACTAGCACTATAGCTAGCCCTTGATCAATTAGGGATGCACTCTTCAAAACGAGTCCTTTTCCGAAAATGGTCAATCCTGACATCTCAATTTGCCCCACTGTGCCAGGCAACTAATCAGAACGGGATAGCAAAATGCAGCTGCCTTACCCTAAGGCTATATCAAGTGCATAGTGGATAGTTATGAGCATGATGGTTCAATCATTAGCATGTGCTTAGCTGTGCCATGTTGACTTGCAGTCTCACCACCATCAAACAGCTTCAATCATCTTCCAATTACCAGCTCTCCCAATAGCTAACAACAAGTATAATAATTATGTCTGCTATTTCAGAAAACCTCTCCTATTTCAGTTCAGTTTCGAAGTACAAATAGGTTCTAGCTAGGCTTCTAATTAAAGTAATGCCTATAGCCACTAATATGTGGGGGCCCGGGAGATATATAGGGTGGGGGGAGGGAAAAGAAGGTGGGTAGGGGGAGGGGATACGTGGAAAGAAGACTTAAAAAATAAACTTTGTTTTTTTGCACTTGGATTACATTTTCCAGTGAAGGAGCATAAAAAGAAATTCCTGATGTATCCTTTTGTGTTGCAGACATCCATCGTGGGCTAGCTGCAGCCCCTAACATACACGCTGGCAAATCCATACTGACAGAACATGAAGCCATCAGGAAAACTTGTACTCACATGTTATTGTGTATCCTACTGGTTCCACTTCCGTCCAATCAGGTGTATAGGCATGAAACTTATTTGGTGGAGGAAAGTGTGTAGCTCCTGATTCCCTGAATTGTGCTCTGAGAGGCTGCAATGTAGTGCTTTCCTCTGACAGTGTCAATTCATGATCAGAGTGTGTTTCTAAGTTACTGGGAAGTGAATTCCTTGTTTGTTGTTCGTGAGAACAGAGTCAATATAAAGTACCTTTAACTTACTCAACAACATCATGCACGGCTAGCATTATAGCTAATGTCAATCAGTACCATTCAATTGCATTAGCCATTCCAGCTGTTGGCAACCATAGATAGAGGTACAAAAGTCACCAGGAAAAAAAGAAGAGCCTAATCCTATTATCTTATAAACCCATTAGCCACTAGGTACGAACTGAATATTGTTTACTATGAAAGCATATAGCTAGGAGGGATCTTTCTCACTGCATCCCCCAAATAACATCGAAGTGAGCTTTTTGAAGTACAGAGCATTGTCTACTGTTATAGATTCAGATTCATCAATGCAAATAAACAATAGCAACCTAGCTAGTTATACTATGTTGCCATTGTTATTGGCACGGGAAAGCCCAAAGCCTGTTTGTGTAAAAGTTCTGTATGTATGTATGTATGTATGTATGTATGTATGTATGTAGTTTTGCTTAATGGACACTCAAGCTTTCATGCCTAGCTGGCTATAATGCTATAATGCTGCTGCAGGCTTCAAAAACAATGGAGATGAACATGTTGTTTTTTTTTTTTGTTTTTGTTTTTTCAGAGTTGACTATGCAAACCCTCCCTCGGTAGCTCCCTTTCAATCCCTCTACCACAGGCCTCCCCCCCCCCCCCAACCTCCCTCCCTTCCCCCCTATATACCCCCTCCCCCTCCCCCTCCCCCCCCAACCTCCCTCCCTTCCCCCCTATATACCCCCTCCCCCTGAATCACCTACTTACCATGCTATAACAGTGCCTCCAACCTGTGAACTCTGATTTCAGTATAAATTGTCTCATTTTCAGTATTTTCAGCCATTTTTGTCAAATTTCAGTAAAAAATACTGATAAATCGGTATGGTTGGAGGCTCTGCTATAATGACTATACGCCTAGGTTTAACAACTTCAGCTTTCCATCCCATTTACAACTGACACACTATATTAAATTAAATATAAAAACAGTACACGAATAAATTATGGTTCTCCATACACCAATAACTAACTCAGCAATGTACTATACTCCATTATGGGAGACAGCAGAACCTCAAATCTGATTACTAGGTGAAGATTGGCTATCGATGCTGTTACTATAATTAGCCTTACCACAAACAAATTGGTTTACGCCACAATTGCATGTAGCTATCTGTTAATATTATGCCTGAAGTACTTAAGCTATTGGCATGGTTGTAGCAATACTATTAACTTAAACTGAAGTGTTCCGTGGGTAATGGAATTATGATATGTTCATATTGTCTGCCAACACTCTGTCCTGTTCAGATTCTCAGTGTTAGGAAGTAACATATATTCTGGTTTCACCAGAAAATGAGCGAGACATGTTAATTACATCACACATTGATATTAGCTAGTCCTAGGTGATACAAAAACGCTTCAAATTTTTCACAAGAAAAAGACAATGTTAAGCTATACTTTTTGGCTGTTAATTGGTGTTCTCACATTTGTAGCTAATGAAGTAAGTATTGTTCCGTTGCTACCAAATTCCATGTTTTTACACGGTAACCCTGTAGACCCAGACTCAAAATCGTCATCCAAATATTATAACCTTCAGCTGTATGTCCTATAGCCCATACAGGAGACAAGGGGTAATTCATAAACTCTATTTCTGTGCCAAATGTTAGAAGCAAAATAGTCACCATGGACTTATTGCGTCTCTCCATTTATTACCAAGGCAGCTGCTTGTATTATAGCCCATAAAAAAATAATTTGATGAAAAATGAGCACCTGGTGCTGCAGAGAGCTTCTTCAACTCTGCCAGGATACAACAGTATGGTCTTAGCTAACTACGCAGTTAGAGAGAAAGAGGCAGTCCCTCAAATAAAATACTCTAATAGAAGTCCACACACACACACACACAGAGTGCGTAGCTTGCATGCTACACACAGTTATGCTAAATAAACATAGCTAGCTATAGCAAAGGAAGGGCTATGGTAAAGCTGATGGCTAATAAGGGCCACACTTGATGCAGAAAGGATGTGAGAAAAACAAATACATGCATCCATGCATGGTGGTCCTCCAGACCCAGCATGTTTGCACGTTCCTTCCACTTAGAGTGTTTTGTACTATCGTTACATAATGATACATTGTCTTAACTCTGGTGGTCCGCTACCTACAGCATGAGTTATTTTTAGGTACATGAACCCATTAGGGGGGTCACTGTTGACACTGCATTCCTTGCTCAACGGGCTGGACTGGGGGGACTAGTTGTGTGAATTGTGTGTTTTTCATTCTTGAGGAGACAATGCTCTTGGCATGAAAACCAAAGTACCACTTAAAGTCATAATGAAGCAAAGGGCACCCATGCTTTGAATTCCTGAAGAGAAGAAGTCAGCTAGGGCTGTTAATATTCTCACGAATATGGATTTTTTTAGTGTTTGTTCATGATTTCACTCAACACCATATTGCTGTAAAATTGGGGATATCATATTTCCCCTTTCGATGAACCTGAAGAGCGTCGTTTTCATAACTGTTTTTTCAATCTTCTTCCGTTGTCAATCGATTTCATCCTTGTATGAGGGGCTGGGGAGTGTGTTATTTCTTTGTCATTATTTCAGTTGAATCAACGCCAGTCGCTATATTTAGTAGGCAAGGTTTTCTTAGTATTTATGAGGTCATGAATTGAAATTCAAGGATAATTATTGAAGACATAAAAATTCATATGACCTGAATGACCTCACAAACTAGAATCTAGTTTGTGAGGTCATTTAGCAAAGGTGAAATAAAATGATAATAGATATAATAGTGACATACAATGTCGTAGAGTAAGTGATAGTAGAGATCAGCATGCATTATTTATTTGTCACTTCCAGACAGGTCATGTTATCACATGCATGCACTCTTTGGCTCATAGCTCTGATCTTTATAACTCAGATTAAGAGCAGTTACAGATATAATATATCCTAAACTTTGGCACTGGAACTGATACAAGTATTTAACTGACATCATAGACCGAGCCATAGATTGCAATCTGATTAGCCTATCAGCTAGGTGTTTTTTTTCTGATGATGGTTTTAGCTACGTATAAAGGAGTACAGTCAATTAACCCATTATATTATTACTTCCCCATTCTTCACAGTTGACTTAACCCCATTCTCTGAATTCAAAAGATCTCGAAATGCATCCGAATTAAACTTGATAGGAATGAGGTAATTGTCTGTCTGCGACTATGTAATTAGCTATAATAATAATTTTTTTGACCTTTTGCTGTTTGGAGAGTTCAGCGTTCAGCACAGATGGTTATAATGATCTTTTAATTGGGCTGGAGACAGCCTACACGTTATTTCATCTTGACAGCCATGCATATGAAGATATAAGGTAATAAAAATTAATCACAATCCAGAAGGAACCATGGTAAAAAAGAGTTAATTAAAGGTCAGAATAACAGTTACTTAAACTTACTCACAATTCATTTGGTTGCTTATAGAATATTCTATGCTTAGTTACATATTTCTAACTAGCCAACTGCTCCAGGGAAAATAATGTTACCAACTGCTCCAGGGAAAATAATGTTACCAACTGCTCCAGGGAAAATAATGTTACCATAATTATGCAGCCAATGAAGTTGTTGATTCACCATTAATTGCATTATGATGTAATGCAGAGTATGAGGGATCCGGGAATAGGAGTGGGGATTATGCAAGCCTAGGTTTCCAGGTAACCTGCAAATGGCTGAGATTAGAGGCTTCTGTTCATAACTCCATGGGGGGGGGGGGGGGGGGGGTTGTACAACTAGGGAGAAGCTAACCACATGCACCTGACGTAGAGGACAGTTGGTGGCTAAGTTTATAGTTCACCTACTTGAGCTGCTTCATATTCACACCCACCCGGTACCATGAGACTGGCTCTTTCCACTGTGGACCTTTTAGATCAACAATATGAATATCATTAGCATGTCTCCCCAGTTAGTCAGGGAACCCAGACAGAGCAGTGGTGGGAATCAAGTCATTCACACGAACTATCTCATGTCAGGATTGAGACAGACATGGTCTCTTAAATCTATGAATATAATGGAGACCCTATAGACTGGACTTTACACCATGGCTATACGTGGAAGCGTTGGCTTTGGCTTCCATTGGGTCTTGGCTAATAAGGATCAAGTCTGCATGTACCTTTATTCATGACTAATTAAGGGTGCTAATCATCATATACACCCTCCTTTCTCCTCCGCACCTCTCCTTTCTCCTCCACAAGTTAATTCATATAGGAACTGATGACAAAATTGCTTTACAGCTATATATAAGATACTTCCTAATACAGGCATCGTTGCGTGGATGTATCAGTGGTGTATTTGCCTGTATTGGCATGGAAACAATTTATTCACGAGCAATTTAAAGATTCATATACTGCTCCTTTGGAGTTGATCTACTCCTTCTCAAATTTCCAAACAGAGCCCTCCAGCTACAATAATTGTTTACCATGCTCTCCATCTGTTTCGAGCGCTCCATGAATTGCAGGACAACGGCATAACTGTGGTTCAATTTCAAGCATGACTGCATTGTCCCCGAATTTTTTAACCATTCATCGTCCAGATACTGTGGTTAGTCTTACAACTTATGATTCTCATTCTCAAGTCCCAATTGGAACATTACCTCACCCTATCTGATGTACCCTTTGAACCTCCGAGACCAAGCTGAGCTGTGGAATGCTTCGCTGATCACCACCAAAGTTTGTTTCTATTTTTAATGGTTCCATTTGTTGACATGGGAATACGGTTCAAATCCGCCCTAGACTAAAGCAGTTTAAGTAAGGAATGTGTCAACATGGTCTTGTTCATGTATTATAGAACCATTTTTTGTTCGGAGTCTGATGTGTGCCATGCAATTAATATTGCTGGAGTAATGCAAGCTCTATAGAGTTATTGTACACTTTCTAGAAGACCATCAGAACTTTTCGACAGCTCAAAAAAATATCATAATGAAGTGTATCTTTTTACAAATCGTGCATCTATTTCCATGATAAAAGGATGCATTGCATTGCAAATGCTCTATATGTAGATATATTGCTGGTCATAAACAATAATCTTGTAAAGCTGCATGACCATACTCTGCATATTGCTGAAGAGTGTTTGAAGTGCATCTACGCCCTTTTGATGATTTTCAGATTCTGGAACAAACAAGACGAGGAGGGAAAAAGAGCAAGAGGCAAACAGCTTCAAAAAGCAACATTTTGCATTCCAGGGCAAGGGGGATATAATTGAAGAATTTGAGGATCAAGGCAAGACAAACTGTGGAGCAACCGACTTGTTAAGCCAGCCATGTCACTGTGGTAAAACTTGTGTAGGATCATTTACTGTGATCGAATTTTTGCCCTGTTTTGAAGTAGTTAGAGTTAACGATGATTAACTTAACTACAAAAAAAAGGTCAATGATGGCATTGAAGAGTTAAAGGAGGTGTTCAATATACCATATGTATGCACACTACCTGTTTTTAAGATCAGAAATTATCATGCAAGTTAAGAAGTGAGTGCTACACTGAGGAAAATGCTCACTTGTACAATGTCAGACTGCAGACTATTGTACCATGGCTAATAGCTATTCTAACGATCACGGGATACGTTGTCAGGCTTTTCAAGGCATCAATCAAGCCAGACCACTTGCAGACAGATTGATGAAACGGTCAATTTCAAGATCTCTACTGGACCTTGAAGGCAGACATGCGATAATGAGAATTGATGCCAAAATTAGAGTTTTTTTTTTCTCCCACTCAATGGCTCCAGCTGTAGCTAGTGGAAACTAATCAGCATAAGCACAAGTGTATCAAATGGTTCCCTACTTCCTCAGTACAAGCTAAAAGAGACAGTGTAGGAAGAATGGTTCACTGGTTTTCTTTTCAGAGAGTCGCTCGTGACTCTAGTACAGAGGACAGACTCTGTTATTTACTACACCATGCAACCGCAAAGCTGAGATACAAAGCGTATTATGTGGTGGCCTAATACAATTTCATTTTTCTAATGAGCTTGCGGGTTCAATCACTTCTGCATTCCTGAAATAATTCCCGCGAGCCACGAGGATGAGTCGAGGACTATAAATTGAAGCACTTTCCGCAGTTCCACTCCAAGTGAACAACTAGTTTCAACTGAACTCAACAAGAAAAAAAATTGCTAACTAAAAATCTTTTATTTGCAATGGCAACTGACGCCCAAAGCACCAACTTGGATGAGAGATACTCCTTCATAAAGCAAGCTGGCCAAGGCACTTATGGCACAACATGGATTGCTGAAGATAAAACCACTGGAAAGCTGGTTGCAATCAAAGCAATAAGCAAATCCAACACGAGAAGATCTGATTTCAAGAAGGAGTTGAAGTATGCTCGATACCTTGGAAGCCACCCCAACATCATCACTACCCACGACTGTGCCTACGAGACAAAGTCCTCTTTTGTAATGGTGCAGGAGTTCGCTCAAGGTGGAGACCTCTTCGATGCCATTGAGCCTGAAGTTGGACTGAAAGAGTCCACAGCAAAAAGATACCTGCACCAGATTGCCAAAGCTGTGGAATACATGCACAGCAAGAAGCTAGTCCACAGAGATATTAAACCAGAGAACATCGTCCTGGGTGATAAAGAAGGTTCCTTGGTGCAGCTGATCGACTTTGGAATGACTCTGAGAACAGGCACTCATGTTCCTAAGATCTGTGGAAGCATTCCTTACACTCCACCCGAGATCTGCAATGCCTCTGATGAAGATGGCTTCTTGGCAGATCCTTCTTGCGACGTTTGGTCAGTCGGTGTCCTTCTCTTCTGCATGCTGACTGGAAGTTTCCCCTGGGAACAGGCCACACTCAGCGACCCAAACTACTATGAGTTTGTCCAGTGGCAGAGTGGAGTCACAATCAAGCCTCCCCCCAACTGGAGACAATTTTCACCTCGTCTTCTCAAGCTCTTCAACAGACTCCTTGCCATGACACCCGAGGACCGATGCAAGATCACAGAAATCTACAAGTTCCTCAATGATCCGTGGTTCTTCACTGCACAGTCTCCCATCACCACTCACTTCGAATCCACCATCTACTCCCAACTGAACACCAAATGTCTCCTGCCACAGTCTCACTTCAGTCAGCTCCTGACTCCTCTCTCCGCCATCTAAATCATAATAACTCGCTGAGAAAACAAGATCCCTTGAGATCTAGTGTATCACAAAGCGATGTGATGATAAAAAGTGGAGAATCACTACTACCAACAACCGAGACTGCAGGCAGCTCAACAGTCAGCTCACATGGAAGCTGACAAACATTTGAACTCAAATCTTCATTCATCTTTATCATTCCTGTATCATTGTAATTTCAAACCAACCCAATCTGATCTATTATCATTGTAATATTTATTTGTATATTATTTTCATTGATGAGAATTTTAAAAACTCAAACTCAACCTTGCTGAAACTTAACAGCTACACAGCGCAATGAAATTGCTAACTAGCAATTTACTGCAAACTGTAATGCTCAAGACTCCTATCATACTATTAATAGAATTATGTGCACCTAGATGGATCACACTGCATGCAGCAAAGATACTACGAGTGAATCACTATCCTGTGTGAGAGAAAGTCATATGCTAACTACCACTGTTAGTTGACAGAGATAGCTAGAAGGAACTTAGCTACACCATGACCAAGGCAAGACACTGATATGGTAGTTTATTGTACCTGTATTGAACTACCATATCAGTGTTAGACTGTACTAGCGCATACTGTTGTATACTATTTCGCACGCGCGCGCACCTAGCACAATGGCATGCACTGTCCAGATTCTATTCAGAATGGAATGTAGCAGGAATCTGTACCCGGTACCAGTATCGGTAGCAGTTGATCTTAATAACGTATCCGGCCAAAACCGGAAGGAGACACTTATTGAGCTAGCGCCCACGCAATTATTGGGCTAGCAGATGGATATAAAAAAGAAGTCCTTGCAGAGTTAGAAGTTAGATTGTGAACTTGATTGTTATTGAATCGTTCCGATAGCGAAGTGTTTCCAAAGCTGACAACTTTTGCAATGGCTGAGGCTAATTACCAAGCAAGTCTCGATGAGCGTTTCTCTTTCCTGAGACAAGCAGGTCAGGGCACTTACGGCACTACCTGGATTGCAGAAGACAAAGCAACAGGCGAAACAGTTGCTATCAAGGCTATCAGCAAGGCTGGTACAAGACGCGCCGACTTCAAGAGAGAGCTGAAGTACAGCAAGCATCTCTCCAAACACCAGAACATAATCACAACGCACGAAACAGCATACGAAACCAAGACGTCTTATGTGATGGTGCAGGACTATGCTTCTGGAGGCGATCTCTTCGATGCTATCCAACCAGAAGTTGGACTGAGCGAAAGCAGAACAAGAAAATATCTGTACCAGATTGCAAAGGCAGTGGAGTATATGCATAGCAAGAAGCTGGTGCACAGAGACATCAAACCAGAGAACATTGTCCTTGGCGATAGAACTGGTTCTCATGTGCAGCTAATTGACTTTGGCATGACTCTGAGAACAGGCACTCATGTTCCTAAGGTCTGTGGAAGCATCCCTTACACTCCACCCGAGATCTGCAATGCCTCCGATGAAGATGGATTCGTAGCTGATCCCTCTTGTGACGTTTGGTCAGTTGGTGTCCTTCTCTTCTGTATGCTGACTGGAAGTTTCCCCTGGGAACAGGCCACACTCAGCGACCCAAACTACTACGAGTTTGTCCAGTGGCAGAGCGGAGTCACAGTGAAACCTCCACGAATGTGGCAGAACTTTTCTCCTCAACTTCTCAAGCTCTTTAACAAACTCCTCGCAATGAATCCAGTAGATCGCTGCTCGATCAAAGAAATTTACAAGTACATCAACGAAGTTTGGTTCTCGGCATCGTCCATCCCACTTAGCGACAGTCTATGTGAATCAAGCATCTACCGTCAGAATGTCTCCCAGTGTGGACTAAGTGTGGACGTCATCTTTCCGACATCTTTCCATCACTACCCCGCCCTGGAGGCGATGTAAAGAACAAAACGACAAGACACGACTAAAGAAACGAGGGGAAAAAAAAAATCCCAACAAAACTCAGTGCTGATTGAAGTTAAACAAGTACGAATGGAGATATGTGCTTGTTTCATTGAACTCAAAAACAAATCACTCATTCAGGTTCACACCAAATCAGTTTTATTTACAGGTATTATTTTCAGCCGACTTTTTAATTATAATTTTTATCGATTAATTTTTACTGTTATTGTAAAGTTGTACTTTAATTTCTGTAACATAGTCAGTGCAGGTCATTGTATATGCTGGAATTATGTACAAATTGAAAATTTCAAAAATAAATATTTTGACACTTTATTTACAATGATTTTATTCAGGGCATATGCAAGCAGCCATGCAAAGCCCATGCATGTCCATGCATGTTACATGCTGGCAATGACTCAATAACACTAAGTGGGAGTAGCCATATAAGTGTATTGCATGCACAGGCCGAAGTGATAAAGTGTGGGAGAGGAATATGGTTTCCTATACAAACTCCTGTCGCCATCAAGTCTGGGCTACTCCATGATCTATTTAACCACACACCTGATATGGAGTGTGCTGAGGGTTCATGTAGCATTTGAAGTCAGCAACAAGCAAGTGGGATGCACTTCATATAGCATATGTATTTATTATTCAAGTGGGATGCACTGTGTTTGAATTGTATTCACTGGACGATAAATTTCATTTGCTATGAATATTTGCAAATGGTGATGGGAGAGGTCTAGCAGAAAGAGGAGGATAGGCAGACTAACTCATATGAATTCTGTTAGAGGGGCTGGTAGGTGCAACCCTGTTTATGCACAATTGTAAGTCCAAGGAGACAAACATGAGATCACAACACCAAGCACAGTAATTGTGTTTGTGGCAATTATATCAATGATCAGTGGGTTTGGCTGTACTATAACTACAGGTCATGGTAGGTGCATTGGGGGGGGGGGGGGGGGGGGGGGGGGACACACAATGTTGTTGACAAAGCATCATCTGCTCAATCCCCCAGATCAGGTACATTATAGCTTTTATTGTTTTCCTCTTAAATGGAAGCTGATATGAGATCTGTAATGGTGGACATCCTAAAACAATCACACGATTCCCCTTTGTGCATTTAGCTAGCTACCAAATGAAGACAATGAATGTCACATGACTGTGATTATGTGGGTTCTTTAACGCCAAGTGGTATGAAAAGTGCCATGGGTTCTGTTTGATTTCATAATAGCGGATGAACTAATATAGTCATTCTTCAGCGTGCATATCTGTACCTGTCATGTTAATGAGCTGTTGACAGTTCAAAGTGATGCGCCATTTTTGTATGATTGCTTGACTATCGTGATAATGTGAGAGCACGGTGAGAAGTGCTTATATCATCTTGGCAAATCTGTTGCCTGCAGCAGAAAACCGAAATGCCAGCGCAACAGTCTTGGCACTGTGAACACTTTAGCTAATTAAAACATTATCAATCAGAAATGAGCTAAAATTTTATTCTATTTTTGAATTTTGAGGGAATAGTGCACAGCTGCTACCCCCAGCAGTGTACGAGTACACAGTTCCCGGTGTGGTGTGGTGTCTCCGGATCGCTTCAGCCACTCCCCCAAAAGATCCCATGTAACCTTTTGTCCGTATCAGAATTGTAGAGTTCAGCATCAAAAAGAACTCCTTGAAAGTTCTCTCCTGGACTCCTTGAAAGACATCCTTCTCAGTATCGATGGGCAAGTTCCCTATATGGGTGTGGACCGTTCGAGTGGCAGTGTCGATCTGAATTGGTGTCTTCATATTACGCTTGTACTTCTTCGATATAATGTGGACTACAAGTCTGTTATTGAAGATTGGAACAAAAACTGGTGACATTTTAAGATCTCTGGCTACCTTCTGTCCACAGTGAACAGAATGCTCTGCAATTATCACTGCCTTTTGCACATCGTCTGATTTCGTTCTGACTTGAATAGTCATCAGGGGTTTCTGAGGGTACCCGAGACTTTGCAGTATCTTGTTCATTTCTTTCTCAAACTCGGGAGCCATGTTGAACAGCATGTCCCAGGCACAGCAGACCCGACACTTAACTCTATCAACTCCAAGCTCGTACGCCTTGGGCATCAGTTCAGCGTTGCGGAGAATTGCATAAGTGAAGTCGTAACGATGACTTTGAATGACCTCTACGGGATTCTTGAAGAACTGGGTGAAGTTGGTATTCATGTACCACTGCGAAGACTTCCCATGTTCCTTGGAGGAGTGCCAGCTGCCTATTTCATGTGTGGGTCCACGTTTGTACTTCTGAATGACACCAAGGTTGGACCAATCAAATGTCTTTGGGATTAAATACTTTTCAAGGCCAGGAGGGTCTTCCCATTCGATCAAGAATGCTCGTTCTGTGGGGGGGAAAGAGAAGACTTATGATAATAATAATAATTATTATTATGGCAACAGCAATAAAGTGGAGTCACTTATCATAAGAGTGTGAAATAGGACTATGGACCCTCTTACAGTAGAGATCCTTGTAAGACTTGCATGTTTACAGAGTGGTAGGGGGAGGGTACGAGAGATATCCGATCCTACAATATCAAGGTGTCGGTGTAACCCAATCCAGCTATATGGGCTATTGGACGTGCAAAACTCTTTCTAAACTATGCCACACAGTGTTTAAGGCAATTACGTCATCCGGATTTAGCTCTAACCATAGCTCTAGCCGGCCATAGCCAGCTGGAACATGTACCATAAAGCTGAGAGAGATGAATTTGATTTGTATCCATATCTGTATAATTATCGCCATTCGCTTAACCAGTTCCAGATATCTAAGGCTAGCCTTCCACCAAAAACCAGTCAGGCATGGGCTCGTTCCACGCTCATACCATAGCCCAGCACTAGTCCTAAGCTCTACTTGTACCATGAGAAAGATGAAGAGTTCAAGTTATATTCATGTGGTTTCCTCACTTTGAGTTGGATAATTCCCAAGGCAGACACTGTGCTTGGCTTTTTTCTTTTTCTTTTTCTTCTTCTGAATTAATTCATATTTAAATGCATGGCAACGAGCAATAAGCAGTCCATCCCAATTCAATATATCAAAAACCCACAAGTTTATGAAACAAAGTACTTGGGTTTCTTTTTAAGTTCCCTCTGCCAATAAAAGCATCGTTTATCTTCCATCGTATCCATGGAGTTGGGGGAAAATTAAGAAACATCAGTTATAGCCACTTTAGTGCAGATATAAACATGCTAACCACACAGCAATCGGATATGCCACTAGTCAGAAACTCAACTCAATATGGAAGAATATTGCTAGTACAATAAGAGATGTTATTGTTTCTCAACGCTCACATTACGAGAAGAGAACCAAACTGATAGTCTGTTGTTGCATCAAGTTACCATCCAGTCCATAATTCTTTAATTGTAGGGAAAACAAATCTAATTTCTATTTCCAGAAGTAAAGAATTATTATGTAAAAATTAGATAATTTTTTTGACATGCGATCCCACTCCAAATACAATGATAATCTTGTTATGCCGTGCCTTTGATGTATATGGGTTAGAATGATTTGTTAATGAATCTGCATTCCACATTGCACACTCTAAGTAACAGATTGATTGGCAGTGGGGGAGAGGAGTAGTAGAAGGACATCGTGTCGCCACATGGAATCTGAAGTAAAGATCTCAGGAGGCCTCTAATGAAGATGCCCAGAATGTTTCATCTCATTAGTGGTATCGGGCACTGGACAATAAAGACCTGTATTAACAGCAATTACAACTCTCCATTTGACTTTATGAAGATGAAAGAGGTATTGATCGAATTGAAAGATATTAGGCTTGGAACGAGTTCTGAAGCTGCTAAATTAATTGACGTCAACACCATGTGGCTTCATGACAGATAGGACCACATGCCTATAGCAGTTGCCACGGAGTCAAAAAGGCACCTCATTCACAGCAATTAATAATAATTATTATGAGTATACCAGTGGTCTCCTTGGCTGGCCACACATCTGAGAAAGATAAGCCAGCAAAGAGAGATAATGGTTCCTATAGAGTACTCAAGAGCTGAATGGGCCAATCACAATGAGAGAGTATTCACTCCCTGTATACTGGAGGAAAGCCACGGTCAGACTTATACAGACAATGTTCAATTCAAAGAATTCAGATCACAAAATACTGTATTATTAATGGTGAAGCACAATGCCTTAAGGGCAAAAATGGTGAAGCACAATGCCTTAAGGGCATAATGCATGATCCAGCACCTTTATTGAGATGAGATTTGGTGCCTGCATGCGTGGGTGGGCATGACACTGCACTATTGAGCCATTGAAGGACGTTTAGCATACAGTCTTGTACTTCTCATGTAACTACTATCAGGATGGAAATGTCGCCCTTCCTCCACCGGTATTAAACCACACTCTAAACTTAACAACCAGTCTTTCCTGTACTTGTCCACCTGAGGTGTATAATCATATTAAACTGATTAGTTCAACCCTTGGATGCACACTTCATCGATTACTTCAACTCAGGATGTCAACAATTGCATGAACGTATGTAGCTCCATCAAGCATTAGCTCCATCCTGGGATCCAGACACTTCATCGATTACTTCAACCCAGCCACCTAGGATGTCAACTATTGCATGAACTTATGATGATATTAAGGCAAGACACTTCATTGATTAGTTCAACACGCCTTTTCCTCAAAAATCTTTCCCTCCAAATCCTGTTTCTCCACAGACATTAGTACAGCCTGACATCTCCTGGCCGTGAGAACAAGTTTGTCTCTTGGATGCAAGGGATGTGTTGGCTCATGGTTTGTTGATGGTGTAGGTGAGGACAAATGTCAGAAATATAAGGTCCTTGTCTACACCTTATTTGTGCAATTAATTGAGAGAAACCATCAACCATTGTTACGTGGAACAAGGCATAATTCCCTTCTATCCTATATTCCTGTCATTTCGGATATGAGGACCTGATATGTCCTTCTACAAGGTCAATAATAAGTTTATAAGTGCAGATAAGATGGAGGAAGGATGTGTCCGGATAATGCTGCTAAATTGATCATGGGTCCATCCTGTCCACTGTACGTGGTGCAATAAATCCAGGTCCAGTGGGTGTTGCTACAAGGGGAACACGGATACCAATGTGGCAATATTTGTAACCACTTCCACCCATCGTAAGAGGCACTTGGAGGTGTGCATTGTTGGTGACTTGTTCTGTCTTCCTAAGCACTTAGAATGCTTTAATGTTGCCCAGCAGAGAAAGGATGAGTGTGACTGACCTCACTTGGGCTCTGTGTGTTATCTGTAACTCTGCAGTCTTCTCTTTAACATTTGTGGATCAAGATTGCATTATTGCTTCCTCGGGCCTGTCACTGATTTCCTCACGAGTACCGCACACAGTTGTCTATCTATTAAGACTGCAACTTAAACCAGGAGAATCACCAAGTGATGTTTTCCTTCGCTGATAAAAGGATCAAAGAGAGAACTCCTCCATCCTGTACGTTTTCCCTCCCAAAACAACCCTGTCGGTCCTAAGGGTCACCAAGACATGCTATAATTCCTCCATGAGAAAAGTACTGATGTATAATGCCAGTCAAAATGTTGCAATGTCAAAGTCAAGGTGGATTTGTGTCATTTCAGAAAAGAAAATCAATCAATGAAGTGTAAGATTAAACTTTGATGTCATGATTGACTTCTGACCACACACTGCACTGGAATTGAGTTGCATACTGCACTGGAATTGAGTTGCACACTGGACTGGAATTGAGTCACAGCAGACACTGTGGCGGTGTGTGGTGTTGCCAAATCTATTAAAACACTCACCAAAGCACAAGAAATATGATGAAGTGATTCTTAATTGCCTGTCAGAAGTTGATTGAATCCCAATGAAGAAGTTTCGATAACAAGCACTTTACAATCAGATACTGAGAAAGATGACATACGTACACTCTCCTGTGAATGGGTAGTTGATACATAATGACAAGATTATGCTCCATTAGAATAATGGAGATTTTTCACTTGCTAGAGAACATGATGATCACAAAATTCCTTCTTCCAAGATATGTGGAGGTCATTCAACCTATTAGCATTTGACATATTAAAGATCTCTCCAGGATATTCAGAGCTCTAGAGTCTCATCATTAAGACCAACATGTAAAGTGATACAGGAATCCAACCTTAGCAGGACAGGAAACTGTGTGAAGGTACCTAGCAACCACCTCTCCACAACTTAATCATCAAGTTGTCACGCTACAGAACAATTTATTATTTAGAGCTTCTCCTGCTCCCATAAAGGATGTGTAATTTATTATGCCAAGACGAAGATTCTAGTGGTCAAGATTGTTGGCTTCACAGGAAGAGTGAAGTCTTAGTATTAATGAAGTGTGTTAGCACAATGAGATCAGTAATACTATTATCATATTTTAATATTTCATTGTGGCTTGGTAACCATGGAGGTCAGGATTGTATTCATCTAAATAAGTACTTTATCCAAATTGGGAGTGTATAGATCATTCACGGGATAGACTAAAACTCAGGAAGTGTGGAGAGTTATTTCATAGTGATCCAGAGACAAGATGGTATGGGAAAGAGGCAATGGTCACTGTTATTATGCC
The DNA here is from genome assembly GCA_963924555.1 of Crambe crambe. Classification (NCBI taxonomy): domain Eukaryota; kingdom Metazoa; phylum Porifera; class Demospongiae; order Poecilosclerida; family Crambeidae; genus Crambe; species Crambe crambe. Next base: position 899,389 of record OZ004594.1, on the reverse strand, counting down.
ATCACTAAGTTATATCATTTCCCTAGGATACTTCTTATGATAATGAGTTATTCATAAAGGGGAGGAGGAAATCTGAATTGGAATGAAACTCCTAATGGAGAAAATTGGAACCAATTTTTCATTTTTGAGCAATCATTGGGATGGGGAAAAATGCTCGTTTTCTTTTTCATTCATTTGAGGGAGTCTGCATTGGTATCCTATAATGGTAGTGTTTTTACTACGTCTGTTTCGAAAAAACGTTACCATAATTAAAGTAGCACCACCTTGCAATGAAAAACACACAACTGAGCTGCAGTTACAGATGTACTGGATTCTAACAGACAATTGGCAGACTCAACGAGGTGTTATGACAAGGGAAAACTGCTCCACTTCTGCATGACTGAGCCATGTTCTGCTCAGTGAACAAATTGTTCCCTGTAGTACAAACAGTGGCCATTTTTAATTGAGGCCCTCCAGCATTCCAGAATAAGGGAGAACAGAGACTCATTGACGCCACCACACACACCTCTTGTCAGCTGCTTCATCAACCACACAAGTCTTAATCAAATTAAATGTATCATTAAGCTCCATTCAACACTCATACCACTACAGTATAATACCACACTATATACTAGAGGATCAGTATACAGAGGCTATCAGTATACCACAGTATACCACACTAGAGAGTCAGTATACTATCAGTATACCACACTAGAGAGTCAGTATACCATACTATACTATCAGTATACAGTGGATTCCAGTAATCTTGCAACGTGCACCAAACCAAATTTACATAGCCTCCTTTCAAAGGACTTAATTGTGGCTTTAGAGTTGGGCTGCTTAAAAGGAGGCTATGTATGAATTGTGGTTTGGTTGCATGTTGCAAGATCACTATACCACACTACAGATACACACAGCAGGGGCAGACCCAGGGTAGGGGTCCAGGGGGTCCAGACCCCCCCCCCCCTTTTTAATTTTGAAGTTGCATTTGTTGACAAGTTGTTAACAGGTTTATAATGCAGCACAAAAGATGATTATTCCAAATTTCCATACTTTTTGGATTATTGACTATTAATATTCATTTTATGTTGTTCTCTAAAGGGATTCTAATTTTTTGCTTCCACAGGAGGGGCATGTTGGACCCCCCCCCCCCCCCCCCCTTTCAAAATTGCTGGATCTGCCACTGCACAGTATAGTACATACCACACTGTAGAGTCAGTATACTATATTAGAGTCAGTATACTATATTAGAGTCAGTATACTATATTAGAGTCAGTACACTGTATTATAACCACACCCACAGGTGGTGTATTTACCTCACAGAAAATGGAGCCACTTGAAGACACATAAATAAATGCATGCAAGAAAAGCCGGAGGGAGGGGAAAGTGGGGAGGGAGGGGAAGGGGGGAGGGAGGGGAAGGAGGGGAAGTGGGGAGGGGAAGGAGGGGAAGTGGGGAGGGGAAGGAGGGGAAGTGGGGAGGGGAAGTGGGGAGGGAGGGGAAAGTGGGGAGGGAGGGGAAGGGGGGCCAGCCGGTACAGACATGGGAGAGGTTAAGAAGAAGAGTTGTCCATTGCTTATCCCAAGGGAGAGGGGGCCCACATTGATAGAGGAAAGAGGGAGGGTCTGTTAGTTATCATCATCAGACATAAACGTCTGGAATGGGTGGAACATGAGAACAGGCATTAGTGATATGCCAGTCCTACCCCACAGTGTACAGCCCAACAGGAAAAAGACGGATCAGAGGGGTGGGAAGTATGCATACAGTCATACAGAGAGAGGAGCCATGAATCTAGAAACATCGAAGTACGATAGCTCACTTGGAGGTCTTTTAATTAAACTGTCAGTCGCTTCCAAATATTCCTCAAGTAATAGGACCCTTCCCAATTATGCTCGTGAGCTTCCAAGTCCATCATGTAATTCGCGCTCCTAAACAATTTTACACCTCACTCACTGATTATCCATTCATCCTGTGTTTACAGGTGAAGGAAGAGATCAAACTCGTAGAACACGGTATCACTTTTCACAGAGGAATAATATGGGAGGAAATATAACATCACACAAATAGAGGAAGAGAGTAGTTCAATATGTACCAGATAAATATTTTTTCCCACTCTTGTTTACGCTAACACCCACTCCTTAACTCTTAGCTGTCCTTTTAATTAAGATGACACACTTAGTCCTCACTCTACTACAAGTCCTTCCTGTAGGTCTATCTGCTTCGGAAGGGAGTGAATAAATTCACTCAAATCATTAAGGATCAGGTTTTATCTCGCATTACCATGCACAATCCTCTCTGAATGATATTCATGACGAAATGAGCTATTTCAACCCTTCATGACCTCATGCCTACACACATAAATACACAAAGCTCAACGCCCACGAGTATAAATCTTGGGGGTGAGTGAAATCTTATAAATGTGATTAACCAGATCACTTTCCGGACATGGAGAAGTACAAAAGGTTCATTCTAAGTCTTCCTGAAACTCAATCGTGATCTCTCTTCTTGGGGGAGATCGAAGGGATATATTCCTATCAAGCTAGGGCCAAGAAGTGGATAGCAGGTAATTGAATTAGCACAATACTACACATGCTTGCCCTGCCAGCCTGCACAATAGAGACGTGACCATAGTGGGGTGTGCATCCTGGGAGCCCAGAAGGAGCTGGTCTCCTCTATGGCTTTGTGGTGAATCATTTCTCACTATTCCATAATATAAATGGTACAATAGATCATCCAACCATAGAGGCACTCACACACAAGTGCTGCTGAGTAAGTGGGAACACAAATCCCCCTGCCAGAAACTGGAGCATGCAAGTTCACATGGTAACACACTCACACCAGATAATTCCAGAAGACTTATTCCATGCATGCAAGCAGCACGGAGGCGGTGCTAGAAGGATGGTCATTGTCCCTATGGAAGTGCTAGGAGGCATCGTCCCTATGGTAGTGCAAGAAGGCATCGTCCCTATGAGGCATCGTCCCTGCTAGAAGGCATTGCCCCTATGAAAGTGTTAGGAGGCATTGCCCCTATGGAAGTGCTAGGAGGCATTGCCCCTATGGAAGTGCTAGGAGGCATCATCCCTATGGAAGTGCTAGGAGGCATTGTCCCTATGGCAGTGACATTACAAAGCAGTGCGGTCAATTATCATTGGCCAGCTGGCAACATCATGATAATTTTTCATAAACTGCGATATCCTTTCCTCGAATACAATAACAAATCAATCCGGATACCAGCGAAATGAAAATTTAAAATAGAGCAATTTAAACTCCATACAGCATCCAAAACACCGGCCATAAATACACACAGTGATGTTATGATAATTAAGAATATACTGAAAGCTCCCTACAGTACCACCGCCCCATGCTGTTCAGATACACACGCCACTCGCACTAGCAAAACTTTGGATTCTGGGAAATAATTTGTATATATAAACACGAGGGCAAGAAAACAGAAAGATAACCTGGGACACTTGGGACTCCTTTCCTCTACATTTCAATAAGTAAACAGAGTTGTTTAATGGTGCACTGACACACACACACCCGTTAGTCAACATTCCGGGAATTTACAATTGTATCGGAGCTGAGTGAGTGGATGTCAACAACTTCAGAGAGGGTTTGAATAGAATTGTATGCATGCATAGGAGAGATTTTAAAAATGTAGAGAGAGAGAGAGAGAGAGAGAGAGAGAGAGAGAGAGAGAGAGAGAGAGAGAGAGAGAGAGAGAGAGAGAGAGAGAGAGAGAGAGAGAGAGAGAGAGAGAGAGAGAGAGAGAGAGAGAGAGAGAGAGAGAGAGAGAGAGAGAGAGAGAGAGAGAGAGAGAGAGAGAGAGAGAGAGAGAGAGAGAGAGAGAGAGAGAGAGAGAGAGAGAGAGAGAGAGAGAGAGAGATTAAAATGGCTGTATCATATGACAACTAAGAGATTTAAAATGGCTGTATCATATGACAACAGATGCCATAAATCTCAACCAATCGGCTCTTCAAAGCAAGGGTAGGATGATAGGGTCCCACAGTCATTGGGCATCTCTCCCAGTAGGGAGGGGGTCGTATACCATGATATCACTCGACAAAAAACGTTCTGAACTCACTTATGGACTTGAGAATACCTATTATTACTTAATAATGTGTGGACAAGTTATCTTTCATCTCATATCCTTGTAGGCTAGATGGCATGTCTGTAAACTACGATGTGATTATGATCACATGCATGCAGAATGCAAACACTTTAGAGACGTCCTTATCTCACTACTGAGTGAGACTCCTTCATACATACATACATACATACATACATACATACATACATACATACATACATACATACATACATACACTGCTACACCAGTTAAAAATCACACCCATTTAATTACGACACTCCCTTATAAAGATCCACCAACAAAACAGATCATTTCTTTCTAGAGGATGCGGAGACAAAATGATGTAATGATCTTCAGCATATTTAGCCAGTTCAAAAGTAACATGATCTGAAGTGAACTGGATGGGTTCTGTGTAGAGTTGGTTAAGTGTTTATTGGCAAAAGAGTTTCTAAGCGATACTTTTTCTTTCAGTGCAAAGCACCATAGAACATCCGTTCCTTCTTTTTACTATAATTACTTCATGGGATGCGTCCTAAACATGGTTCGGTTGCTTCACGCCCTTCCTACTCGTACCGAACCCTTGAAAACAGATCCCTTTGTTGACCATGTCGGGCGTAAATAACAAGATCGTTAGCATATCCGTTTCTAGTAATCTTTTGTTTTATGTCATGTAATATGGTTGATTAGTCCCTCACGGTTACAGCCAATCTGGAGCACATCTCAGATGACCTTTGGAAAACCCCTCCTCATTATATGCTGGATTCAGAATTATAATAATTGGCAAGAGGTCTCGCTTATTGTCTGTATAAGTATAACCCTCCTCGTCAAGTGCTAATTGGCTAATTCAGAGTTATTGGCGGAAGATCTAGCTCCAGACCTGTTTTTGAGACGAGTCTGTATGTCTGTATGTCATGTGACTTGGAAATTTAGTGCTAAAATTCACTAATTTAGAGGGATCTTATTCAGTGATGAGTCTGCATGTCCACATGCAATGTGACACATCCTTTCTTCAATGGATCACTTTTCCTTTTTGTTTGCCGGTTTTTCGTGAGACAGGAGAGAGCAGACGAGGCCGAGATCCTGTCCTCAAAGACTTCCTCTTGTAGAGTTGTTGGCTCAACTTTCCTCTTCACAAGCACCTACTGCTACACATTCATGTGTTTGTGAACACTTCTTTTCCCCTCTACCGACAATTTCCTCCAGTGTTTGTTTGACAATAACACCAGAACATCCCATGAGATAAAGGCAGTTATTCTCAAATGACTTTTGAAAGTTTAGTACTTGATGTTTGCAAAGACTTTGAGGAGCTTACTAAAAATATTACTAAAGATATTCCTATAAATATTACTACAGAATAATTACACACTTTATTTGATCTCCATGGGAGGAGGAGGGGGGAGGGGGAGGAGGGGGGAGGGGGGAGGGGGGAGGGAGGCAAGGCAGTGAGTGAGTGAGTGCACACAGGGCAGCTCTCAAGTAACCCTTGCATTGGGACATCTTTTATGAAAGCTGTTTTCTCTGGCTTTTCATAAACTACTGATCGTTCTAGCTACCCACGAGGGAAGAATCAAAATCCGCTCTCTTTACTATTAATTAGCTATATGGAAGGGAAAGACCCCCTCTTCTTCAAGAAATAGAAGGTGCTTATTTAGAAACCCTCGAAGTTTACTGTTAGTAATTGTTCAGAGGTAGGAGCCCCTTAGAAACCGTAGCAACTGCATATATAGTTGCATAAAATAGTTTGAGGTGAAGTACATTTCCCCTTTACAGCTGCACGCATGCATGCTTCGCCCCCTTCCCCGGTTTATGTTTACCGGAGATATACCCTTAAGAAACCATAGCAGCTGCATGCCTTCACTGTCAGTATTGTTTACAAATGAAGCAGGTATACCCCCTTCCAGAATAGAGGCACTAAGAAACCTCTGCAGGAACCATGTTGTTTTTTTTTCCTTTATACCATCTGAAAATACTACACAGACTGTTACTTCCTCTTGGGTATATACCAACTAACCATTGGAGATTCAATATATGGCCATTACTCATCATGTACTAATCATGTATGTAGTACATATCAAATAACTGTCTCTCCAGTGATTCCCCTCAGTAGATTCAGGGACAGGTCCTGCAACTCTTACCACCTGCTCAAATAAATGGAAGGAAGACTAAGTTGCCACACTCCAGCTGCTCAAATGAAGGTAAAGAAAGGCTGTCTCCCTAAGTTACCACACTCAAACTGCTCAAATGGAAGGGCTCTCTCTCCAAAGTTGCCGCAATCATGCTCAAATGAGCATAAGGAAGAGGAAACTTACAAATCCAGCTAAGCTGGTTCATTACTGATGAAACCTTTTGTAAATGCAAGCTCAGCAAGCTCACAGACCACCTACTGATCTTCAATATTTTATTGGGGTATTAATATCGTGCCTCAAGCTTTGAAGCCATCTTTAAAGCTGAAAATGAAAGAAGGAAAGAAGACCCGATCAAGTCGGTTAATTAACTTAAAGGAATGCTTGGGTGGTGGGTGATACTGCAGTCCAATCTGTCCACCATTAACCACCAATCATGGCTGAAATCTCAACACAAAATTGAAAGAGAGTGGTACTGGTCTGTGAACTATTATTAAAAGGTGAATATAAATCTACCATAATTTAAATACCCACCATAATCACAGCTAGAATCTGAACTCAAGTTGAAAGAAGAGTGTCCTTCATTATGAAACTGCTCTGAATTGTGGCTCATCAATTACGGTCAAGAGATAGAGACGGACTTCCCAGCTGAGGTGACAAAATATAACCACACCATACAGGCCTACATGCATGCTACAGATAGCAACATGCATGTGGTATCCATGGCCAAGACATGAAAACACAAGAGACCCACTTCAGGGGACATGGGGGGAGGACAGTGGACACATAGAAAACCTCTTAACAGAGAAGTGGTAAACCCATAGAAGTCGGCAGTCAAATTTGAATTCTGATTGGATCAATGGGAAATGCCGTCTCACTGACTGTGGCACTTGAGGAGTTTCCCTCTGACTACATGCAGTGGCATCCTTAGCTAAACACAAAGATTACATCACAAGCCATGGAGAGGGGTCCTTTCGGGTTGCATCTAATTCCAGTGTTATTATAATGTTATCAACTGGAATCAGACCACCATGGAGAGCCACATGAGAGACTGGATGATAACCAACCAGAGAGCTACCAGATAGAAACCAGAAGGGACCATGTTGAGAGCCCAACGATGGCCAGTCTGGCGTACCACAGAAAGTAAGGAATTGGTCCCCTGACATATGGTGCATGCCTCTTACGCTGTCTACACATGCCTTGGCATCTCCCCTTCATGCTCCTTGATCTCCATGGTTACCGCAACGAGTCCTAAAGTCTCATGGAGTTAAAATTGCTGTGTACAGATCAACAATAACATCTCTTTGTTGACTAAACTAAAGAACAAAAACCACATTTCGATTTGTCTGTGATTTTATCATGATCTTGAATAAAATCTCATGGGGAATTTTAAACGATGTGTTTACAACCTTTTTAAATTCTAGTCATAGCATTTACTTTTGCACTACGTAAGTATAAAATTTAATTTAACGATGAAAATTTGCAGCCCAGATTTAGCTATGGTATTTCAACAGTTCTAGTCTCCACACATACAAAGGATAGTCATAAAGCCAACCACACACATATCATTGAAGTGCCATTCCACACTGCATGAAGCACTGTATCTGTCACACAACATTCAAAACATCCAATTATAGACCTCCACTATTTCCGAAGACATGCATAGTCCAACTGGCCACACATTCCTACGACCATTCACACGTCCAGGACTCCTTTTTAAGGAGAACATTGACCACAGGGCTATGTATAGGACATTAAACTGACCACATTCATGCTTGCTATTTTAGGATGTCCTCTTAAATGGACATTTTTTTTTGATCACTTCAGTAATCCATAACCACTAGTGACCAAGACTCTTATTCTTAGCTAGAGGAATAGTCTAACCCATCGTGCAAAAGAGCATAATGTACTCTTCTCTAATACATTCCTAATTTACCTCCTTATGCAGAGGATGAGTTCTAAATATAGATCACCACCTTCCCACACAATCTCGATGCTACTATAAAGTCACTATAAAAGGCTGAGAGCTGTAGTAGCGAGACATTGGTCTTGTCACAACCATCAGCTTATTAAGCTGTCCATTTTGTCCAAGTTGGCGAACACCATTGTGATGATATTGCTGTGGTTACTATAGTTCTCACGCATGGAAAGTACACTAAAAAATCTCCAACCTTTTGCCTTATATTTCCATTGCCCTTATCCTCCATTGCCCTTATACCTCCCTTGCCACTTGTCTAACATTCCTCTACCCTGAGGCTTAATAAGAGAATGATAAGTAGCCAACAGTCTCCAGTTGGTTCCCACTACTCTGTTGATATCACTCAACAAAACATGAGATCTTTCAGCCTCCACTCCACCATATCAGGCTAACATTGCCTTACATCTAAACATGTCCCTATCCACGTCACACGCATGCATCAGAGGCTATGTTACTAAGAGACTTAAAAGATGTAGCCAGAATTAATCTCTCCCAAGGCCCCCGATTGTGGCAGATAGATGTATATCTAATAAGAATATCAAATGAATGCTTCCCTTATGGACATGGATACGACCTGAAGCCCCTTACTCCCTCTGTGTATTGCTCCAACACTCCGAGGGTGCCAGACACAGCATGCCCCGAGGCTCAATATGAGCAGTGTTAAGGTCACGCCATACAGTTGATGTCACACATTGAAGGAAATCCACTGCTTTAGAGATGCAGTAATGAATGCAAGCTTCAGCCATAGCAAATCAGTTGAGAGGGAAAACCCAAGCCACCAGGTATGATAGAGGCAACGGAGGATCACAAATGTCATCAACGTATACAGTCACAACAAAATGGACACAATAATTCGACTTGGACTTTTAGTGTTAGTACTAATGCTAATTGTGCAATGGTTTATGTGGTGGAGGGTCAAGCAAGCTAGCCCTGCCAGCCATAACAGCTAGATCACCGCCATTCAGCATGATTAAAATGAGAGATACTGACATCACAGCGCCATGACGTTGATAAGGTTAGGTGCCCCATCCAGTTAGTCATAGCATTTGCTGTATAATGAAATTAATCGAACATCACATGTGCAGGAAGTGATGGCGTCCATGAAGCATCAGAGACTCAGTAATATTCATTCACTGAAAATACTGACGAGTGAATAATTGACAGTTAATCGATACTCACTCACTCATTCACTCACTCATCCACTCACTCATCCACTCACTCATCCACTCACTCATCCACTCACTCATCCACTCACTCATCCACTCACTCATTCACTCACTCATCCACTCACTTATCTAATTACTTTTTTTTTTTTCAAAAACATGACCCAAGCACAGATATCATATCCCATCCATGCGACTGATTCTCCCTCTGCCATCCAATAAACACGCAAGAATGATGATGAGAAAGCTGATGCAAATGCCGCTCCTTTCATCCTGCCACATGTGACTCTTCTAATGGACATTCTCGAAAAAAAGATGAAGGGGAAAAGTGATACGCGGATTGAGTTCTGGAAGTAATTTTAATATTAAAACAAGCACTTTATGTACTCGCATTTAACTACAGAAAAAACTCTACAGTACAGCATGGGAAAATTCCTAACATGTAAAATGACTCGAATATCTCTCCAACTTGAATCCACGTTGCTTGATAGCCAGCCATTAACACCAATTAGCACAATTCTTCTGTTATTTTAAGCTGCCATTTTATTTATTTCACTAATAACAATTCTTTCATTGTCCAGGGGACCTCTCTTAGTGACCTCTCTCTATTCATTCAGGACGCAATACAAATGACCTATACTAGGACGTTATTTTCAAGGAATCAAACCACACTGCTAATACATATTGAACCTTTGAAGAGTGGAAGCATCTCTATTAAGGAAGAGAAGGACAAAAATACATGCTGGTCCCAGAGTATTCACTACAGCCATTAGAGATTCCTTCCTATCCTGATTCACTCCATAAGACTCTGACCTGCATTGGTTGGTGCCAAGGTTATCAAAAGTCCTACAATTCATATAAATACAACCTTATCAGTACTACCCGAGTTGGTCGCCCCAGTTGGCTTATAGACACATCTGGTGCTTCCATCCGACCACATCGCTATGCCTCAGGCTCTAGCCATCTGCTAGTTTGGTCGAGATCCAGGCTTCTGCTAACCCACATGAGGTACACCAACTTAATAACATTAATGTATAATAAAATGATATTAAGCAGGTTGGGTATTTTTATGTGATTAAGGTTATTAAATCCTGACACGCCTAATTCGAAAACAATACAATTCACCAACTGCAGGTGGATGAAGTGTTGACTAGTTTTAATGAGATATGGAGTTGCAACCATGTGAAAATGTGAAGATCTAATAGACAGGTTACCCTCTGCCGGTGCATGCGGTCCAAAGCCTCACAAAGAGATGAAAGTGTATGACCTCTCATCGAAAAGTTTATGAGGCATGTGTCGTTTCCAAGGGGATAGGAATTAAGCACAACCCTTAAATTTCCATTAGCAGTATGTGAAGGTATGAGTCGATCTCTCCTCCACCAGAGCCTAATTACCCCAAATGGAGTGAGTCCAAGTAGAGATTAGCATGAGCGTGAGGAAACATATGGTGAGATGCGCGTGTCAAGAAGGACAGAAAATGCAACTCACAGAAGTTCAAAGCAAGTTGGATAATGGAGCGTAAAATCATCACCAAATATGCTTATGGCAGGGATACTTATGGCTTTTAACAGATGAGATAATTAATGGATGTGAGAGCCAAGTAGCTAGGGTGCATTAATTGATCAGCAGGGAATAAAATCACCATGAGTTGTTGAAAGTACATCTGGTGCCACATAATCCACATACAGGCATGTGAGAAACCTCATGGATACTTTAAGTTTCAATAACAAATATGGATTCACTTCATACCCCATTAGAATCTGTTTAGCCAGTGCAATACCACCTCAATTAACCTTTATTTGATGATGTCCAGTACGTGCTGCACAACTCACTTTCAACTCGCTATATTGTTATAAAGATGCTATTTTTGGATGATAAAAGGAGTGCGGGATAAAAGAAATACACATGCCAAAAATGCCAATCCATTGAAGAAAAGAATTCCTACCATACAAAAGCCGAAGGTTTCTCCAGAGAACAGTAAATTGTTTTCAAAGGATTTGAAGCTTTGTAATGAAAGGGAGGGTTAAAAATATCCAGCTCCCACTAGAGTACACACTCCTACTAAGCCGATTAAGATTCCACAGTCGATTATGATGTGAGTAACTGTTAAGGGATATGCAGGAGTGATACTGTGAATATGTGAATGCAACACTGGGGGAGGTACTATATATACTTAATCGATGTGATGCATGGACACCAAGGATGATAAATTGATTATCAACAAAAAAAAATCAAGACCTAGGAGCTAGCCAGGCTAGCATTGTAGCGAGCTTCATAGACCTAGCCCATATCACAGACAATGGAAGTGTGTAGATTAAACCAATTCAACCATAAACACTATCACAATCACAATGATAAAGACTGGCTACAACAACTTAAGAGTGTATTCATTGTCGCCATCACAACAGTAACTATGATAATGCAAGGCAGCTGCATTCACAAGAGTGGTGGGAACTTGGTGGGAAAATGGTGAGCTATCGCTAGTAAGCAAAACACTATGTAAACAGGTGCACTACCAGATAGTGGTGCACACACTGTATTTGGGTAAATTTGCTGGTATTTTCTCCCAAATTAGAAAAATCATATACACACCATTGCATACGTGGTAAACACATCTGTATATGCAGCTCATACAGTCAGAGAAAAGGTCTGATAATAACAGCTAGTGAACTTTTTTCATTTATTTGACACAAAAAAAAACAACCACCAAACACATTCCTAATTAGTCAAACATCTGCCTTGCCAAATAACTTCAAACCTGCTAAACCATAATTCTTTTGTTGTGAAGAAACCTGCATGGCCTTTTGATGTAGAGACTCTGAACTGTGGCAGCTGCATGCACTGCACGGGTTGGGCCACACTCACAAGAGGAAAAGATTAGTACATTAGCCAAGAATGACATTAGCACCAGGACAAGATATGTGATTTTTTGAAGCATCATCTTTTTTTTGCTTGGTCATGATGGAATCAACACTTGATGATAGTAATAACTCAGGAGTAAACAAATAACAGTCTAAGTCCAGCTACTAAGTATTAAAATATCACTTTTGAATATTAAAATAATTTTAACGGCTTGAGACTGACCCACATAGTATCTCCCCTAATCCACGTCTCCATAGTGATGGAATAACAAGACACACACACACACACACAATGAGCAGTTGTTTGGTGAGTGATCCCTACTAAGAGATCATCTTACAGCTCCAACCACTCAAACTCTGACAACTCGATACAAGAACATAGTCATGAGATAGGCAAGATCACTGTCCCCTCATGGACCATGACAATGATTAATGTATCAGCAAAGGCCATCATACCCATGCACAAACAGAGACTCAAGTCGCTCAATCTGTTACATAATATTCCTCTCATGTCTTTTATGTACGATGTGTACGTGCACTGCAAATGGATTGGGTTGACCATTAAGATTCACACACCTACAGTATAACCAGTAGTGCTTTGCACAATTAAAAGTCTCTCGATCTCTTGATCACCTGCTCCAGTTCTTGACTGACCATATTTTCATATTTTAAAACACCAGCAAACAGCTGACACCAGCAAACAGCTGATCACTCACTCTATCTATCAGCTGGTTTTTGAACCTTGAAAATTTGGTTAAGAATTGAGCAATTATAGCGAATGGTCGAGGGACGCATGCTATGCCTTTTCCCTTCCCATTTTAAGTACCAGCTGCTATAAAATGCTACAAGTCAAAGAGACGCCATTAAAATGATCGAGGAGGAATCCGCTCGCTGTACTGAAACAACCATCGCTACAAGATGCACCCACTCTTCCACCCACTGAACGGAAATATCAAGAGAGAGAAAAGTGATGACTCACACGCAATGCAATAAAAGGTATTTGACACTGCACACTGTGGCACTGTTATACAAAGAGAAGGAAGTGAACTACAGAAAGAAGGGAATATTACATACTTACTACACAGAGAAGGGACATACTAACTACACAGAGAAGGGAATATTAACTACACAGAGAAGGGACATACTAACTACACAGAGAAGGGAATACTTACTACACAGAGAAGGGACATACTAACTACACAGAGAAGGGAATACTTACTACACAGAGAAGGGACATACTAACTACACAGAGAAGGGAATACTTACTACACAGAGAAGGGACATACTAACTACACAGAGAAGGGAATACTTACTACACAGAGAAGGGAATACTTACTACACAGAGAAGGGAATACTTACTACACAGAGAAGGGAATACTTACTACACAGAGAAGGGAATAATATTTTGCTACAACTTTTATGATTACAGAGGAAGGAAGTAAGATGTAGCAGTCCCCTAATTTGGACTTTTTCGATTCCACCTCCGCACCATCGGTGTCCCTAATCCCATCCTGCAGTGCTACTACAGAAATTACGGAAGCTTAAACAACATTCCTTCCCTTTATCAGCTCCCTAGCTGGGATGATCCGATAGCATGCACAGAGAGTTCCTCTCGCACCAGACTGTTCAGAGAGAGAGAGAGAGAGAGAGGTTTTAAAAGCTTACTAGTTATCAAATGCAATTCATTAGAATCTCCATTATGCATGCACAATTCTAGAATCTTCTATGAGCAAGTCCCACTGACTAGTAGAGAGTTATATGGGGACTAGTTATGCACAGCTGGAATCTGATACTTGATAAAACATGCAGTTCTAAACATGCAGGTGGAGATGTCAGACATATGCTTTGCTTGTATGCATGTAGTCTTGAGCATCACATCTGATACTAGTCCAACTCTGAATGAAACATGCAGCTAGCTCTAGTGACTTGGCAGGGCAGATGTTGGATATGTGCTTTTCATTAATCTGATGCTTGTAGTCGTGCTCATGGAAGATTCTGCACCACTCTGAATTCACTGTATGACGCTGCAAAAATGTGCTAGTGAAATGTGCACACCATCCCTTCATCCCCCAATGGTACTACAGGATCAAGGCATGTACATATTTCCCTCCTCCCCCTGTCCTCCCCCTCCATCCCTCCCTGTCTTCCCCCTCCATCCCTCCCCCTGTCCTCCCCCTCCATCCCTCCCCCTGTCCTTCCCCTCCATCCCTCCCCATCTTCCCCCTCCATCCCTCCCCCCGTCTTCCCCCTCCATCCCTCCCCCTGTCCTCCCCCTCCATCCCTCTTTGTTATCAGGAGTGATTGAAGATTCCTCACCCTAGTCACCTGGTGTTGATCAATTCCTTTAAAGGAGAAGAGGAATGCTCTCTATGATTCTTTATGATAACAGCCAATAAGAAGATATTTCCGCCTTTAGTCACGCCATGCAGTTTGGAGGGATGTACCATGCAGTTTGGAGGGATGTACCATGCAGTTTGGAGGCATGTACCATGCAGTTTGGAGGCATGTACCATGCAGTTTGGAGGCATGTACCATGCAGTTTGGAGGCATGTACCATGCAGTTGTAGGAAGCATGTACCATGCAGTACCATCAGTCAAGTACTAATGGTTGCATCCCTCCCTCCCTCCCTCCATGGATCTGCTGACTATAATAGACAACAATAACATCAACAATAAATTAATCTTGCAGTAGTAACATTATGCAAAACAAAATGGCTAGGGTCTGCTATATTGGGATAGAGACACCCCTACATACATGAATAGGATTAGGGATGCACCATACTGTCAATCCACCCAACTAATAAAGAGTGGATATTTTATTTTTTAAAAGGGTGATGCTGAATCTATTTTTGTTCACTAGCCATACATGTGGTGATATTCTTTTGTTGCACATTTGGCTCCTTGAAGTTCATTAACTGATGTTAATAAGCCTATTAGGTCTGAGGAGTGATAACAGCATGCCTTATGATTGCCTGGAGACAGGTTGGCTAGTTTCAGAAGGCCTTAATTTATTGCCCATCTCCCACTTGAAAGTAACTCTATTCTCCAATGCACAGTACAGTATGCATATTACATTCCATAGGCAGGAAATTAGTCTGTATATATACCATAGACAGGAAGTGTTATAATCTCATTCTGGTTCCTGAAGTTCAATACAGGAAGTGGAACTGACTTGAAAACCACGTACTGCTAAATATGGAACTGAGAGCCACTCTTCTAGATTGTTAGGAAGTGGTCAATTATTAGAACTGAACCCGCGCACATGTGATATCGATATGGCACCAACAGAACAGGATATGATGCTTAATGATATTCATTGGGAGTTATTAAAATCCCACGACTAGATAATGTGGTCAAGTGTTAATAATAGACTAGACCAACAGTGATATGACATCATCCAACCTTGCCCTCTTGGACGGGTCAAGCCATTAGTCCTTTGCATCATACATGACATGATTATAGTATACTTTCACAAGTACTAACATCTAATCCTACTCCAGTACTGTAGTATAACATGCACAGAGCATGTATTATACATGTATTATACTTACATGTACATGTACTCAGGCCGCTGTGGCCAGCAGCTGGCAGTCTGGCAGTATGATCACAGACTAGAGATATTCCCATACAAGCACAAGCTAATATTGTATCATTACAATATTTTTACAAGGGACCTAGACCTATAAACATTAACTTGAACTTGTATCTATACAGGTAGCTACAAGGTCAATGTTGCATCTAGGGTACACCATAGGCATATATAGGAAGGGGGTGCTAGAAAAGCTGTAACCCCCTCAAGATGGGGGCAGAGCCCCCCCCCCCCCCCCCCCCCCCAATATTACAGGCCTGATTGTATTGCAGTAGTTGAGTGAGTTGTGATGGCTGCTGTGGGCATGATTTCAAGACTAAACAAGGGTCTTGGAGTGGAAGCCACTTGAGTTTTGTACACAAGACACTGTTGCTGCAGCTGTCTGTGGCTGTCTATGGCTAACCTCACTATGCAGTTGAACCCTAGTAACCCTCACTTCTTGAGCTGCACGGTACACACAACAGGGCTCACAGTAACACTCTAGTATTGTCCGGACATGATTATCTATTAAGAGTATAGCTATAATAGAAAAATTAGTCGGACAAAGGCAGAAAATGACCGGACAAATAAAGAAATTGACTGGAAAATGTCCTGTGACTGACTGTTATTGTGAGCACTGCACTATATTGGTACTAAGGGAACCAAAGGGGGACACTACAAAAACATTTTAGGAACATACATACTAGAAAATAGTATAACCTTTTACAAAAGTCCACAACTGATAGTTGGTGTCTGTGCATGCATGTATGTAGTATGTAGCTGTGCATGGTGCTACATGTGCTATGTAGTATGTAGCTGTGCATGGTGCTACATGTGCTATGTAGTATGTAGCTGTGCATGGTGCTACAGCTGTCCTCCAGCTGGTCCCTGCTCCAGCTAGTAATTAATACAATTACATAAAATGCCCCCATGTACACAACTCTGATAGGTATGTCCCTTTAATTAATGATAGTCCACACTAATGTCTCATCCATAAATGCCATAAAGTTGAAATGAGGAAAAGATTGGATCATCAATTCACACACAGCTTCACGTCCATATCTGTTTTGAGTATCATGGATCTATCAATCCACGCACAGCTTCAAAAGTCCATATCAGTCGAGTATCATGAAAAAGCCATCAATCTTCCTTTTACAATCATGCTAAATTAATATGCAACAGCTGTACAACCATAATGGTCCACATCTGTGGAGTATCATGACAAAGCCTCATTCATGCTCTTCACATCATTGCACAACCATAAAGGTCACAATCATAAAGGTTAAGAGTACCAGGCAATTAAGAGTATGACCTCTCAATTTACACAATGCCCATTACATTATGAAAGTGTTACTCACACTCATTATGTACCATATGGCGTCATTCGGCTTGTCTGCCTAACAAGTTCATTGTGTACTACTTATCAAATAATGAAGAGGAAGTTATTCTAGCACTGCATCTGTCAGAAGGAAATATGGGAAACCTCAATTCCAGAAAAGAAAAGTACCTTTACAATTAGACCATCATGAAACCTGTGGGGTAAACAACCTCAATGCAGCTGGTGACAGTACCTATTAGTGTCACATCCGACAGAATTATGACATACAGACCATTACCATGTACTGGATATCGTATAAACTTTCCAACGCTTCCTTCAAATCATGCACCTGAAAAAATAAACTCCCTACACTTTGACCGAATAAGGTAATGTCCTGTGCAACTAAAACACATGTCCATTATTTGGAGACTTGTTATGCAATTGTTTGTATGCACTTTTGAAACGGGAAAGGGGGGGAGTTTTACACTCTCAACTAATGGTACGACTCCTATAATTACACTCCAGTGCCTTCTCCTTTTGTAAGAGATGAACTTTGACCCCAGCATTGGTCCCCAGCATACACATAAGTGATTATAAATTAATGAATCGTGAAAACACGTCACCATCTCCATTTTGCAAAAAAGAGAGAATTGTAAGATTGCTGTTCCCCTGTCATCAATGATGGCAATTGTAGAACTATTTCCACAACATTAAACATCTTTGTCCAAGCCCATAACAAGCTGTAGGCACTCACTTCGGGTTTGTGGGATGGAGTGTGCCTCCAGCTGCACACGAGGTTACCCCCCAATGCTTGTGAGTGCTGCACAAGGGAAAACGGCATAGCATATTCATTTCAGAGAACCCTGGTAATGTCCCGTGCAACCAAAACACACGTCCGTTATTTGGAGACTGCTTTGTATGCACTTTTGAAATGGAGGGACACTCAACAATGGCATGATGGAGCACGACTCCTATAATTATGAAAAAATGGACTCCAGTCCCCTCTCCCTTGTAAGAGATGAACCCCAACATTATGTATCTGGTACCCAGCATGCATACACTTAAGCTAATGGATCATGAAAACACGTCATCAACTCCATTTTGCATGCAACTTGAGAATTACAAGATTGCTGTTCCACTGCTGATCCCCCAATGCTTGTTACGAGTGTTGAACACGAGGTGACCCCAATCCTTGTTAACAATATTGTTGCTATGTATATAATATAGGAACATATAGAACAAGACTGCCGTTCCCTTGCCATCGATGGTTTAAATTAAACATCTCTAACTGTAGACACTTGCTACAGGCTGGTAAATTCGACTTGAACATTGTTACAATAGTTATTTGTAGCAAATGTTTGAGGATGTCGCACTATTCCTCTGCTCAAGCACTTGAACATAACTTTGTCCTGCATGCTTGGAGGGGAACGTTTCTGCATAGTCACCTGACCCTCATAAGGGTGTGTGATGTTGCCTGATACGTGCGGCCAAGCGGTGAATGGGACAACGATTGCTCCTTTAACAGCCAGAGAAACACACACATTTCTCACATTATCCCATGGCTAAATAAACACTCAAAGCCAGCAAAAACTTCTCTCAACAGCTTGCGTCTGCTCGACGGGAGTGTGCACTGAGAGTAATTAACCATAGAGGTCAAACAATCCTTTGACTTTCGTGCAGTTAACAATGTTAAGAGGATTACCCACTCACACTTCATTATACTGAATTAAACCATGTTTAATAACACTCCAAAAATCATGACAATCTCGAGTGCCTCACATAGAGTATTCACATTGGTTGCGTGCATGTGGTCAGGTTACCACTTCGTATTGGTGAAAATAAACACGAGCTCTAATTGAGACTGGTATCCAACTAATATAAAAACACACACTCTTTGATCTCCCACCGAGCTTTGGAAAGAAAGGCGGAGTGTGAGAATGACATTACATGTTGCAGTCTGGAGTTTCAGACTAAAAAGAGAAGGTAATCAGCCCGTGGTAATGTTCATGCAACGATTGATGGAAGTGTAATTCTCACGTTGGGAAACATCTCCAGCTCACCAACTGGAATCCTTACCAATGTGTGTGTGTGTATGCTAAGCAGCTGCATATATGTAGTGATGCTGAAGAACGATACCACAAAGTGATGCCATCCCTTGGCACGAATGAACTGTCCACTCACACACTTAGCGAGCCTCCCAAAAGGAGAGAACTTTGTCATCCAACTTGTGCTGAACATGCCGTACATGGGAACCCAAGAGGTACACACCGTGGGGTCATAACTTATTGAGAACCTAAAGGTATACAGAGATCATGAACTTATGTAGTGTTATGTGTTTCCATGGAACAAAGATTTAGTTATCTAGAAATCAAGTGAGTTCACTATCGATTGGACATCTTCATATCATATCCTAAGGTTGTAATTTACATAATACCGATCTGTCTCACGACAAGGAACCTTTTGTATGAGGTGTGTTGAGTTGATGATGCATATGGATGTAAAATTCCATGCAGGATGAACGACAGAGGCAGAAGGAACATCATAGGGAAATGTCTAAACTGAGAAGTGATGCATTAAATTTGTTTGTCGACAAGAGGTGTGCTAACACCTGTCCTTTCACCTGGGATAACAGCAGAGATTAAAAGATATGAGCTCAGAAATGATGGGAACCAACACAAAGCCACTGATCGAGAGATTCTTTCCACCCAGGAGAATGCTACCATAGCAACAAATAGAGAGGTGTGGTCCATACATAACCCTTCCACTGACCACACCCCTTCTTAGTGTTGAGGGGGGTGCGCTATTGATGCCTAAATGTTTGTTATTCATGGCAAAGCACTCCATTTAAATGTTGACAGTAGGTGAATGGATCAAATAGCATTCTTTATCAATTTTGAGGTGAATAGTCGTCTCTGGCCAAACACTGTTTGAAATGACTATTTAAAAAATTTTATAAACAGCAGAATGGTTGTAGTGATACCACTGCAATGGCTGGTTTGTTCTTCCTCAAGGAAACGTTGAAATACTACATACAAACATATAATGTACAGCCCTTGATTATAATATATCTCTTTGGTTGTAATGTGAGTGAACAATAGCAGAACAGGAGTGAGTGGGCAGGGGACAAGGAACTGATGGAAGGAAACTAGAGCGTAGAAGGTTGAGTCCATTGTTCCAAGAATATTGTCAGCAGTCTCCAGCCTGCCAAACAGTCTTTAGCCCATAGATTCAAAAAATGCTACTAACTAAATACTGTACATCTGATTCACCACTCCACCAGCCTAACAAATCTGACATCCCATGGATTGATGACACCAATCATAAAGTGTTAAATACATAAATGATTTGAAATGGACACAACCCCAAACAAAGAACATGTTAGACTAAGTGGTGTCTGGAAATTCCTGAGAAGGAGTAACATCCGAAGAGAGAGCGATTTATGAAGGAGAGCTGTTAAACAGAATGAGGCCAAACATACAATGCAAGTCTACAGGTACAGCAGCTGTATGGGAAGACTGGAATATCTTTCAAAAAAAAAAAGGTGTGATGGCGTTTTGTTTTTGCTTTCTTTATTATTGTTAATATTGAAACTTAATGGAGTATGACACATGGCCTATATCATGCCAGTTAAGTCCACGTCATCTCATCCACCACTTTAATACAGAGTATGCTGGAGGGTGCGTGCGGCAGTCTATAATTATGGAGAATGGCACGTAATGCCACAATATTTACACTGCAGTGTGGCGGATTTTTTCCATGCTGAAACTATGGGATGTGAAAGCCCACGTCATCTCGTCCACCACTTTTATACACAGTATAGAGGAGGGTGCGTGTGGATGCTCTACATGGCATTAGTTGAGTGTTGAAAGTGGCTTGAAAATTATGATTGCTTGGCAGAGAAAGAACCAAGCAATGTCAATTACATTCTGTCACTTCAAGGCATTAATTTAGCAGAAATTTCAGTATGGATTCTAGGTAGGAAAAATATCAGTTTGAACTTTGAATACTCTTTGAAACCAAGGGGAAGGTAGGAATGATGGAGTGCAGAGATGCAGAGTTCATCTAGGGGTGCATGGTGATTGCATGTTAGCATGACACCACTGTGATTGCAGCAGCTGGATGTGCTCAATTGAAAGACTCATAAACAGAGCCATAAATGCAAACATACGCCAGTTTTCATTGGTCAATGAGATGCGAATTCATAGTAAAGCCCCTCTCTCCGAATCAGAGGAACTGAAGGAACATAGAGTTTCCTCCACCAACACTGAAATGAATACGTCGATGCGTGCACGTCACGGGAAGAAGCACATTCCAAATACACTCAAAGTCAGTGTTGGTTCACTGCCAGATGACTGCCTCCAGAACTAACATAAGTTGGAATCAAGACAAAGTGAATCATGTCCCCACACAATGGGAACCAGTCGGAGTGAATTTCTCTGTAAATGTTCAATCAACAACAAAAGAGTGACCTCATTTATCATGCATTCTTAACAACTAAAGGGAAATGACTTGTTGTGAACTTAATAACTACATTATTATTAGTAAATGATGTCCAGTTTAATTACTCTTAGTGGAACAGTAGAAGACTGCCCCATTGATAGATGAACAACACATGTTATTGTGATATTACACAATGGCCGGGAAACACCAGTACAGAGGGCTGTAACAGGAACCCAAAGGGACGTGTTTTTTTTACACCTGTTCTCAATTATCCCTATTCTGATGTCAGAGGCATAGGGTTACTTTTCATGGAGTTAATTTACCACCTTTTCGAGTGGTTAATTGAGTGAAGTCTGATGCAAGCGCTGAATGAAGTGACTTTATAAGGTATTTTGCTTATGAAATCACATAATCCATCTCGGGGAGGAAATAATAAAATAATAACAGAGGAATTTCCTGAAGTATGCAATTCAGTGAATGCATAATTTATGCTACCATGGCAACCAGAGCTTAGGGCTAATTATAGAAGCAGCCAAAAAGATATGAACACGAGAAAAATAATTTGGGGATTAAGGGGTTAAAGGACATGATAGTGTTTCCAGTACTGATTGATCAGTGTAGGGGGGGGGGGATTTCATCACCTATGTGCAATTTTTAGGCCTGTCCAATTCTTCACCACTCACTAAATTGATGGATGATATCATGTCAGCCCTAAACTTGAGATCATGGAATCTAAGCTAAATGAAGTAGTGGGTGGAGGCTACCCTCTCAAGAATACCCGGCTCTGTTGTGTACGTGACACAATGTGATGGTACCCTCTTTGTAGAGCCTCTGCTGTGTACGTGACACAAAATCCAATCATTCAAGATCAAAGGGTTTGTTATGAGCACTTGAATCACACCATAGAGGCTCCATTGATATCAAAGCTTAGCTCTATTATCACAAAGTTTTGAAGCTATTTTTCTTAGATCCACAAACACTTTATTATCAACATTACCCAGCAATAACCTGACCTCCATTCCTGCTAGGTTTGAAGGCTGGTGGCTATGAAGACACAGAGTCCAAAACGGAAACTTAAGATAAGCTGTCACCTGAAAATAAACACTCGCGCCTCCACTTATACCAGAGAAATCAATTCTTCATCGGGCTCCTCATCCTTGCATTAATGTCTTAAAGAAGTGTTACAATAACATGGTTATAATATAATTCTGGTATGATTTATTCAGAGGAGAAATGTAAATGTTTGAATGTTTGTGTAGCAGACGTCATGACAACTAGTCTCCTCCAGGCTCCGGATGAGCCTACATCACCTCCAGAAATCAACCCCCACCCCGCTTAATTCACACCTTAAGTGAGTCCACTTCATGTCGCCAGTGAGCAAACACTGGCGTCCTTCTTGTCTCCAGCATTATTTTAAGAACAGATGCCATTGACGTCATGATATCACTTAATCACATCAGCTGAGGTAATTCCTTCACACCTCCAGAGATTAAGCCCCTCCCCCTCCATTAGTGAGAACCAATAAACTCAGCAGCTGCTAGTCTCATGGGCAAGATCACAATTCCCCTCCCCCTCCCCCAGAGCAGTATGGTTTGCGAGACTAAGTGGCTAAGAAGGTTGTTTGAGGTTGTTTGGGTTTCTAAAATAGGAAACAAGCTAGTGAGACTTTTTAAAAAAAAGGTCAAACTTCAAAGAGATCGAAATAAAATAGAGGGCTGGACTTTTCAAAAGAGATAGCTTCCAGTAGCATTCCTGAGCACATGACCAACATAAATAGCCCGAAGATACGATGAGGTAATGCTAACCTGATAGAGCAAGCAAATCATGAATAATGACAACAATTGATACAACACACACACACACACAAAGCCAAGAAAGACTTGGGGGAAGAAGATACCTGAAAGAATTACAGGGAATCTGTGTGTCATCAAGTGTGCTAGCTACCTCTGCTTGTCTTGGATTAGTGTCGCCTCGTTGAGTCAGTTGGCACCTAACAAGTGCCTAGCTTGCAGCTGGCAGACACACCCACTCTGGCTGTAGTCGTGGAGACTGTGTAATTAGTTTTTGATAGGTAGTAATAAGATAATTTGCTGTGAACCGATGATACCTTTGCCCTTAAAATCAGATTTTCTCATAGCCCAACAAACAGTAGACGGTTAAAGATGGTTCACTGGTCACCCTCTCTCTAATTGGTAACTTAATGTCCTCATCTGAAGGGATAATTAATAGTGACTCTGATTCCCTGTCTCTTCTAGAACTCACAACTGCAAAAAGTGTAAACATCTTAAAGATGGTGGGTGTTTTAGTTATTCTTCGAGTGGTAATGTAATCTTCAGCTTCGAAGGGATACAATTCTCTGTCTTTTTCAGACTCGACATGCTCACTGACCAGCAGACGGGCTAGACAGTCTAGATAACAGGAACTGCTATCATGCAGGGCATTCGTTGATAGGGATTGGGTAGCTCTTTGTCCAAGTGGCTAGCTAGGACCAAAGATAATGAATCAAGATATCTAGCTACCAGCCATTTGGACTTCCTCTGGAGCTAGTCCTGATATTTGGCTAGATTAGTTCCCTCAATTTCTTCAACTCTGTCCCTTATTCTCCCCGACAAACTGGAGCCTTAAAGATGGCAGCACTAGGGAAGTTCATCTGGACATCCTGTAGACCTGGCTCCTCTCCCTCTCCAGACCCTGTTTCTCTTCTCTTTCCTCTGCCCTAACCTCAACTCAGGATGTAAGGAAGTTAGGATTTCCAGTGGTACCTGGAATCTAAAATCCCCTACTCTCATTCCAGGCCTGACCTAGCAGCCCACATCACTTAAAGAGGTTCCTTCTTCATCCTGTAGACAACAATTCATAGCCAAATATATCACTTCCTGACTCCAGAAGGGACTAGCTCCATAATACATCTCCTACGTAGGTAGCCAGAGTTTTTCATAGCCCAACAAACAGTAGACGGTTACATTGAGTTAAAGATGGTTCACTAGTCACCCTCTCTCTAATTGGTAACTTGATGTCCTCATCTGAAGGGATAATTAACAGTGACTCTGATTCCCTGTCGCTTTTTAGAATTAGACATTCTCACTGACCAATAGACTGCAAGAATGTAAGCAGCTTAAAGATGGTGGGTGTTTTAGTTATTCTTCGAGTGGTAGCACAATCTTCAGCTTCGAAGGGATACAATTCTCAGACTCGACATGCTCACTGACCAGCAGACGGGCTAGATGGTGCAGATAACAGGAACTGCTATCATGCAGGGCATTCATTGATAGGGATTGGGTAGTTCTTTGTCCAAGTGGCTAGGACAAAAGATAATGAATTAAGATGTCTAGCTAACAGCCATTTGGACTTCCTCTGGAGCTAGTCCTGATATTTGGCTAGACTAGCTCCCTTAATTTCTTCAACTCTGTCCCTTATTCTCCCTGACTAACTGGAGCCTTAAAGATGCCATCTTTTAGGCTCCAGCTTGTCCTAGTGCTGCCAGCACTGGGGAGTTCATCTGGACATCCTGTAGACCTGGCTCCTCT
The DNA here is from genome assembly GCA_963924555.1 of Crambe crambe. NCBI lineage: Eukaryota > Metazoa > Porifera > Demospongiae > Poecilosclerida > Crambeidae > Crambe > Crambe crambe. The sequence continues at coordinate 874,342 of OZ004594.1, read as the reverse complement.
CCCTCCCCAGACCCTGTTTCTCTTCTTTTTTCCTCTGCCCTAGCCTGAACTCAGGATGTAAGGAAGTTAGGATTTCCAGTGGTACCTGGAATCTAAAATCCCGCCCGACCTAGCAGCAGGCAACTTCCTCATCCTGTAGACAATAATTCTTAGCCAAATATATCACTTCCTGATTGAAGGGACTAGCTTTAATATATCTCTTATGTAGGTAGCTAGCCAGAAGGTGGAGAAGACTAGTCACAAATCTGCTCCACATCACATCACATCTTTCATGTAGCAAGAGACAAAGTTTGACCCTCCACCTTCCACCACCCCTCCCCCAAGATTCACAGTCCTTTTCTAGTCTTCTAATGGCTGATAAGGAAATCATGACATGATCATAGGAGGAGGTGTGTTTGACTAAACATCTCCTAAACCTTTGCACTGGGTCCTTTATGGTCACCAGACCCCACAATGACATCACTGTGCAGCAGGTCCTCATTATTCACAGGAGACAGCTCACACACACAGTGACTTCACTGTGTAGCAACCTTTATTATCACAGGAGACACCTCATCAAGCTAAAGATCCTGTATTCTCATTTAAACTTTGAACTCTGTCCAATATCAATCACAGCATATTTAGAACATTCTTCCTTACCTATTGTGAATCATCTTATGATACATGGCTGAACTCTGGCCTCTCAGGACGTATTCCCATAGGCCATATTGATAACCTAGCCCAGCCTAGATGCAAGCAAAGAGCGATCTTAGCTGAACTCACTGCCTCTCTCTGATGGGATATCCTGACGCCAATTATGTGATTTAATATTGTGGACACCACGTTCAGGTTTCACCCCTAGGATGTTCCCACAAACTAGATGACATCATTGCCATTAAGGCTATGAAGCAGAATGGAGGAGCACTTATACACAAACTGTTTATATTTATGTTAGGCTTGAAGGAAATTCCTTAGCCTCTTATTAGAGAAGCCTTTTTCTCTTACCGCAGCAATACTGCACACTAAAAGTCTATCTTTGTTTAGTAAACATTCATTTTAGAAACTGCACACTTGGTATATTCACTACCACCAACAATATAATCACCATTAAATTGAATTATAACGCTTGATCGGTTCCCTGGCTTGCTATTAATTTTTACAATGAGCACTTTTTGATTGGACCCACAGGTGGTCTAGGCCGGGTGCCGACACTATGTCTGAACCGAGGTGGTCCTATTATATTAGAGATAAGCTCTCACATCTTAATGGAAAGGTAGACAGCTGGTCCCCGAGTCTAACTCTGTGCATCAGTAGTCAAGGAGCTGACGCCATTCACTGAATGCTTTCTAAATTAATAACATTATTATTATTAATCTGGAAAACATCCTGTTATTATAGCAACTACTTATAGGTCTGATTAAAGTTTAAAGTAGTACACATGTTAAGTTTAAATCAGGAAAGACGTCTATTATGTTGACAAGTAAATGATCCTTACCATATCAGTTGTCAAGGTGACAACATTATAAATCGAAATAACTAGCAGAGCCGTTAAATTGGAATGCCAAATACTATGAAAGTACTCACAGACAAATACACTCGTAATCTCCTATAGAGGAGAAGCAGTCATTTGCCCTATAAATTGACAGCTTCTGGTATTTGTTGGATATGGCAGTCTGTAATGTCATAACAAGCTCTATAAGAATCTCATCAAAAACTAGACAGGCTGTTAATTGGTATCACCAAGACAACGTAATTTGCTATATATTATAATGAAGACCATCCATTATTGTCAACAAAGCCTACATAGAGGGACTGCCAAATGCTTGACGCTTCATTTCATCCCCATCTAAGAACTTAACACTCAATTAAAGACATTTACAAGTGACCTTACAGTTCCAATACTTTGTACTGACCGATAGAACTGCCAAGGCACAAACCATGACCCTAAAGTTGAACTATTATGGAGCCACCCTTGCCCCATTCTGAACTATTATGGAACTCACCCTTGCCCCATTCTGCCCCCGAATTTGACATTTTATGATCATGCTGTTTATCAATACACAGTGCTCCCTTATCAAGAATTAATGTCACAGATATATCAACCATTTCTGTCGAATTTGAACTACATAATAAGTTATGCCAGTTGTCAAAATTCTGAAGAATGTGGCCACATACAATGCCCCCTTATAGCAATATCATGGATCGGCCATTATTAAAGCCAGTACTGCTTTTTAAAGTCTCAGTGCCGACATAATACAACAGAAACGAACTGTCCAAAACTAGAATCCATGGACACCTGATTCGTTATTTTCCTCTCTCCTTATACGGTAAGTTCCCTGTCACTTGGGAAAGAAAGTTAATTAACAAACAGGATGAAATGATCAAAAGTTGTTAATTAATAGCGCAATATGCCTCACAAGTCGAGCAAAGGTGAAACAGTACCTCGCTAACATTGCGTCTCTGAATTTGATAGAAAGAGCCTAAGTGCTCTCGCATTCTTGGAATGTTTCACGGGACTTAGAAGTTTCACGATTAGAGAACAAAAAGAATTAAATTGGGGGGAGGGGGAGGATGTCATATTACATATATCATGAGCAATCTATGAATTTAAATCCCATCTTATCACATAGCAGAGCAGAGCAGGGTAAAGACGTAATTCCATCACATTTTCCAAATTCCCACCCCTCGTGATCTTGGCATAACTCCCAACGTGGCTGACAACAGGATGGAGTCAATTTAGGCATGTCCCTCTTCACAGATGTGACATCCATGCTTACAGGTGGTATGTGGACTATTATGGGAAGGTCAACGAGGATAGTTATGAAGATCTTTGGGGGATAACAATAACACCATTAATGAGCAGTTTCTTCCTTCTCACCTATTAATATTATTATGCAAACACATTCTCCATGTACTTTAAGTGTTTTTGGAAATTCAACATCATAGCTGTTATTATTATTATTTTTCATGGTTAATCATGGCTAGTAATGCTGCTATAGTCAGACCAGGGCCTGCTGCTATATATATGGGTTGCTAGGGATACCATGCAAGAATTGGTCTGTTGAGGTATCAATTTAAAATTTCAGAGAAACAACTAAACAAAGCAATCTGATTGGTCGGCTATAGGAGCTAGTAAGAGTGCCCTAGCATAATATAGATATCAACCAAGTAGGAGCATTTATACAGCAATGATCGATCTTCAAGCTTTGTATCAACCACATGTACAGACCCATCAAAAATTAATATTTTAATGAATTAATTAATGCCCATCAAGCATGAAGTCTCTGCTCTAATGAAGACTCCATTAGCCAGCAAAGGAAAAGGCATGCAAATCTAATTACACAGTTATGTACGAGGGAGAGAGGGAGAAAGAGCCCTGTAAGATAATACGGCCATGACAGGCAGTGACCCAGAGAGGGCAGGAACATTGGTCACTCACTATAGACCGAGGATACTGGCACTAAAACTGGTTATGATTGAAGGAAGAGGATGGAGCTAACTCAGAGGAGGATATTACCTGATTCCCCATGCCTTATAAATCAGTGATTTACAATATGAAGGCAGCTGCAGACATAACATTCTGAGGAGGACAAAGGGGAACGGCGGTCAATGACCTTTATAGTGTTACCAAGTCATTGGACTTTCGAAGATGCAAGATACAAGAGAACACAATAGATGTTAAGTGACCCCTGAGGGTGCATGGCAATGTACATCACTGCTGATGTCATAACTACAAATTATAGCTCGAGGGCAAAAGTGTAAGAACCGTGAGGGCATCAAGTGACCCATGTAGGACATGGTAGGACATGCTGGTACAGAGTTAACTTCAGATGGACATACAGACAGGAGGTGATTAATGAGTGCTGTATTGTTGTTACTTATGGACCATGAAGGATTAACCTTGACAATTATGAGTGGAGGGTACATTTATTGTTCAATGCTGATATATAATCCCCACAAGGTTAATTCAAACTGGACGTGTTCTAACATGAAGTTAGTGACCCGTAAGGTGCAGGGCCTAGGGGGGAGGGGGAAGCATATTCACTAGTTGCCACCACGGGAAGTTCATCTCTAACGAGCCACATCATCTATCACCTTCTAGCTTTTGATGATATCACATGATGTAACGTTTTGAGAATTACAGACACCAATAGTATGTTCTTGTCTAGACCCTCACCGGATTGGACAGGATTTGACGTCTGCTACTAATAATGTACTGGATCTTACCTAGAAGTACGGCCATGAAGAAGACGGTTGTGATGCCTCGGATGCGACTGGCAAGGCCCCCTGCAGTGGGATACACCCCCTTTCCCGTCGAGTACACCAGGTAGGATGGGGGACGTATTCCTGTCATGATTTCTACAAGAAAAGTTGAGACACAATGAAACAGTTCCCCACCCAACCCAACCCAACCCAACTCAACCCAAGCCACCTCCCAAATATTTAATGATGGACCTGTGAACTATTATTACAGTGTGTGCTTTTCTTCATCTAGTCTAATATACTTCTTTTAGAGTCTTGCAAGACAGACCTTTTCTTAATTAATAGAGACCTTTACCACCCTCATCCTTGTGTGCACCATTCGACCACCTAGATATTACACTCTATACTGAACTGACTATGTGTGAGAAGAATGAAGGGTGGTCTCCTTCCAGAGGTCAAAAAGAAAAATCATGGGTTCACTACTACAACAATATTTGGTCTCACAGAGCAGAAATAATGATACCAAAAAGAAGTCAACAATCCTTATGACACTTTGAATAATAATGATGTGCCCACACACTCTGTCAATGGGGGAACAGCAGCTGCTACTTGAACTTCTTCCAATTAGAGGAAAGGGGTTAATGTGAGAGTTATTGTAGCGTAGTAAACAAATAATGTGTTAAAAAAACTCAGGAGAGACGCTGGCACCACGCATGCTGCACCATCGGTGCTGGGTAACCGAGGGTGGCCCCATTCCACCCACATTGTGCTGAATCACCTACTAAAATGGTGCATGCTAAATATAGCAACACTAACCAAAGAGGTTAGATAAGCTATGTTAATGCTCCATAATTGATGGCACACCATTATGTGTTATTTTATATGCACAGACATGCTCCAGATGGGGGAGTGATAGCCAACCCATTAAAAGTGCAGTCTTGCTCAATCCCCTTCAATAATAATACCTGCCCGTCCAGATGGGTCGTTTACTCTGGACCATACAGGGTATTGGGCTGACCAAGGACCCGTGGTAACCACAATTATCCTGCTATAAACATTGACAGTAATTGCATCAGCCTCCATGGCAAACTGGCTTGTGTTCAAGAGGAGACACGTTGTAATTCCCCTGTAGAAAATCACCCTCTCCTTTTCTGAATTTGGAAATTTGTCGGAAAAATATGTCTAAGTTAGGGACTCTGAAGAGTACAACCAAATAGTTCCAATGTCTGCTGTCCTTTATCACCATAACTACAAGTAACTGCAGTGACCTTCAGCTTTATAGCATCCAAATAAGGGAGTTTTGAATCCAAAGAGTCTGATAGCATGGAATTATGTGTCTGGTTCTAATTTGATGACCTTTTCTCACGTTCTCCTCCTCCTCCACTCCTCTCCTCCTCCTCCACTCCTCTCCTCCATTACCTTGCATTAAATCTTTTTCCTCTCTCCTACCGTATTTAGAGTCTGGATTTAGAAGTGCATAATTCAAATCAAACATCTCGTGAGATGTGATCTGTAACTTAACTACTCCCATGTCGGCCATCTTAGGCCATTTTTGTAATCCGATATGACAGCTGAGAAAACGACAGTGAGATGTGGGAATTAAGGCAGACTATATTGGTTCAGTAAGTACACGTCATCTAGTTCGATCTTTAACCCCCTGGCACCATGCTAAAGGTCGATCTACCTTATTTTTCTAAGGAAACACAAACCATGGCACCACAAAGGATTTAAGGCTAAACAGACAAACAAAATTTAAAAAAGGACATGAACTTAAACCTTTGCTACATAGCATAAAGGTCTTCTCTCTGGAAGGGATCGGTTTGCTAAGATGCAAGGTTGTAGTAGAAACCTTGAGGAGATCGAACTACCGGTGAACCAAAGAAACAGGAAGAATTGTTACAATGAGATCACTCTGCAAAAAAGGGGGGGGTTGTTTTTCACTTCTAAAGTTCAGTTCATGAGACCCTGACCCTCTCCAACTTCCTGCAATTCCTACTTATTTCTGAAGATTTTTATGACGACTTGTTTTCTTCCTCTACCTCCCACTCTCCCTCTCTTCAGATCCCCCAGGCATTTCCTCCCACACTATACCCCCTCTCCTCCAACCTCTCCCTCTTACAGCTTAAAGACTTTGATCCAGTGCTTCTCCCTCGACCCTGTGCATCACAGCCCATCTCCCTGGGGAGCATACCTATCCTGCGTGACTCTAATCCCCACTGCAACAATGACCAGATGGAGTGATAATCAATTAAAGAGAAGATTGCAAGAGAGAAAAAAAAGATATGAATCAATACTGTGGAATTCTGAGGTCATTGGTCTCCTTGGTGGCAGATAAAGAGAAGATTGCAAGAGAGAAAAAAAAGATATGAATCAATACTGTGGAATTCTGAGGTCATTGGTCTCCTTGGTGGCAGGCAGTCCCTTTTTTATTTCATCAATACTGCATACTTGGCATGATTACTAACACCAGATAAATTGCCTCTTATGACTTCATGCTTCATGGTGCCTATTTCATGTCCATGCGTAATTGAGACTAATTGTTTCTAAGTATAATAATCCTTACATTATATATTTGCAATGTTGTTTCCAATACATGCATGTTACATATATGTACAAGCATGTGTGGCACATGTGGAGGGTAGTTGTTGTTACATACATGGCATGTGTGGTGCCTTGTGAGTGTGTGGCCTTCGTAGCATGAGGCTAGGGAGGGGAGGATTGTTCATAGAGCCAGTCAGTTAACTGGCTATAATTATACCTCACACAATCAATCACTTACCTTACCCAGCCCCACACATTGGCCATGACTACCCCAGATTTGAGGGGGTGGGGCTGGGAAAGATCTATGGCTACAATTAATACTTAGTGAATTGAGGTAGAGAGAGAGAGAGAGAGAGAGAGAGAGAGAGAGAGAGAGAGAGAGAGAGAGAGAGAGAGAGAGAGAGAGAGAGAGAGAGAGAGAGAGAGAGACTTTATCACAGCTAGAGTGGGTGACTTCACAAATGCTGTGACCATGATGGAAGGTTGTTTTGTCGTTGTTGTTGTTGTTTTTGTTTGCTTTTTGCAGGAGATATAGTTACGTATCCACCATGCTGGGTAGATGAGTGGGTGGACTACATTTACCTCACACACACGTAAATTGCAGCTGCAGTGTTTTCTTAGAAGGTGATCGGGGGGAGGGGAAAACTGAGCTGACTCGCTGGGTGACCTAGCTCACACACACACACACACGTGTTCACTGTACCCCACATGGACTTAAAGCAAAAGAAAAGAGGAGTGGCAATGGCATAGGAAAGACTAGCCACTGGCTGCAATTGATCCAATGACAAGACACACAAATAACATCTCTCTTTTACTCCCTCCCATGGTAACACAATGCCTCAAGGAATAGCTCGCTGAGACCTGGTCACATATTTGCTGTAATGGTTCAGTATACAGAGCGATCAGGTTCTTCAATTTGACTACATGATACTGATGACCTTTGAACTATTTGTTTATCACTATAAAAGCTGCCTTGCATGCATTTCACCTATAGCTTGTTTAAGCATACCCCACCATCACTCTGGAGACCACAGCTGTTCTCACGCACGAATGATATACTATAATATGAGAATGCACATGTGCAGGCATGTTGAGGGCACACAGCATATGCATATTCTCTCCATGTGCATGCATGTTATCTCCATGTGCATGCATGTTCTCTCCATGTGCATACATGTTATCTCCATGTGCATGCATGTTATTTCCATGAGGCATGCACATGCTTGCTGTCCTATGTAGCTCACTCACCATTATGTATCTTCACGTACTCCACCAGCCAGTGACCACACATGTAGTGTCGATCTTCGGGATATGCAGGAGGATTCAGAGGATTAATGGGATACATGTCCAGTCCATCTGTACAACAGGGGGAGTGGCTAATCAAGCTAATATTCAGGAATGAGGCTTGCAGGAATGGAGTGTAAACATTTACTGTTAGTAACTACAGGCACACGTCACACATTAGTACAATATGCACGCACGCATGCACGCACGCACAACGTATGTTAGAGAGGGAGTGGCCAATTACGCTAATATTAAGGAATTGGGTTTGCAATGCAGTGTTAAACAAGCTACAGGGAAGCCCACAACACACGTAACACGAATACAACGTACGTTGTAGAGGGAGCAACGGGGTGGGGGATCCAAATGTAGTGTGCGCACGACTAATTATGCACCATATGCTAGGACACATTCTGAGGATGATTGAGTTGTTGTTTATAACACATCCCCCACCACATATCATGAGGAATTTGGCATAGGGTAAAGGTCAACACCTGCTGTTATTGATATGGAAAAGGGTCATCAATTTCACACACCACTACTATAAATGGTAAAGGGTCACCAAGTCGATAAGACAACTGTACTGTACAAGTCAGCTCATCCATTTAAAAGGAAAAGGGTTATCAATTCTAGAAGACCAGCTGACATATGACTTCTTGAGCATACCTGGTCCACCATATTTGTCTGGATCAAAACGGCACGGAGTCTCACATATAGCTTCTTCAACGTGATTGGATGGACATTTATCGTTAAACTTGCAAACAATCTCGTAAAGAGCCTTACGATACCTGCGACCACGTCCACAGGCCTTGCTGCAAGGTGACCACTCGGACCAAGTGAATGGAGGGCACACCGTCTTACACTGTGGAATTATCAGATCAATAATGGTAGGGGTCACCCCATAGCACAATAATGGTAGGGATCACCCCATAGCATAATGGCAGGGATCACCCCATAGCACAATAATGGTAGGGGTCACCCCATAGCACAATAATGGTAGGGGTCACCCCATAGCACAATAATGGTAGGGGTCACCCCATAGCACAATAATGGTAGGGGTCACCCCATAGCACAATAATGGTAGGGGTCACCCCATAGCACAATAATGGTAGGGGTCACCCCATAGCACAATAATGGTAGGGGTCACCCCATAGCATAATAATTATCTCCAAATGTGGTTTTAAAAAACGAGGGCTTCTGTTCTCCCCTCCCTGAGTGGACTGACAACTAACCAACGAGGGGTCAGAGTTTAATTGCCTCTGGACTGTTATTCCTTACCATAGTTCCAGACTGAATAGCCTTTGCCACTTCCTCAGCACTCATGCTGTTGTCACCTTTATCCTTAGGAGCAATGGAGTCTTTCTTCTCTTTGGCACCATCTTTCCCCACTGGCTCTTTGGCTTCACCCATATTTTCCACTTTTGCTTCAGCCACACCCACCTTCTCCTTCACGACACCCACCGTTGCAATGCCATCTTTCTTCACTTCCTCGTCTCCAACCATCACGTTCTTCACTTCCTCTTCCTTATCTCCACCCACCTTCACTTCCTGTTTCTTGGGTTCTTTTATCATTCTATTGACAGCCTTCTTTCCACCAGCTCCTCCCGCTCCTTCCTCAGCTCCACCCACTTCTATATGCCCCTCTGCCTCCCTGATGTCTGCTTCTCCCTCTCTAACAGCTCTAACTCTTTCCTCTTCCTTTCTGGAATTCTCTTCCTTATCCCTGTAAGCCATTTCCTTCTCCCCTTTTCTTCTGACACTATCTTGCTCCTCTATGTGGAACTCAGGGCCACCTTCTTCCTCTGGTCCTTGCTGTAACATCTGATACAGTATTCAATTAACCACATTAATCTCACTTATCTGTATACTCACTTCTCCTCTCTTTCCAATGGGTTGTTCAAGGTTGGGGTTTTCAATCCCACACATTGCCGGCTGCAAGTTGCAGATAGTGAGTCTGGTGACTGTGAAGACGATTGCCGAGAAAATGAGGACGAAGAGAAGTTTGGGGACCCGGTGTCTTCCTCGCAAGAAGGTGAATTTGAACACAACCCTTGAGAGATTTGTTAACCACCTCATCCTGTAGCTACCAACCATTATGATTATTATACAGGCTGTAAATAAAGATAATTAAATAATATTAGCTACCTCGAGTTCGATAATGCAGAGTTTTTCAGTTAACCGCTGGCTTGATTTTCTGCTACCGTAGCAACACTTTTGAAGCTTGTTTTGGATTAATGGGTCCAGGAATGTGCTAGAAAGAGGCTTCTCCATTTCTCGTGCAACCATCTCAAGCCGCTGGAATGAAATTCAAACCTATTGCGGTAAGTGTAGCTCCACCTTTTTAGCTTTACCAACCACCTGTTTATTGCGCATGCTCAATCCAGATCACAGCTTTGCTCATTTGCTACTGTGTTATGGCAGCCAGTTTTTGCTTACTAACAGGCAAGTCAGTGGGATCAATATGGCAAATTTGACGCACCATATAAGTGGTGAGAGACTTTTTTAGCTGGACAATTAGAATACTAACTTTAATGTGTGTTGATTAAGATTATGAATATGAACCTCCTATGCCAGAACAGGAGGAGTCTTCAGAGAATGTAAAGGTAACTGAATGATACCCTAGCCTAGCCTAAGGACTCTAGCTCTTGGTGGAGGGGTCATATATAGTGGCATGCCAAGTTTATTATTTATTCAATTCATTAGTGCATATAGAGAGCTGAATGAATTAGCAAATAACTGGACTGTGCTAGATATTAAACATTTTCACAGGCTTAGCCATCATGACTTCACGATTAGCTTGTCACCACATTGTAGCTGCAAAGGGCAAAAATTTCCTAACATATTCTAGTCATTCATCCTGCTAACTAATACAGAAGAACCTCTTTTCATCGTACAGCTGGTATCAGAACAAATTCCTGAATATGGCACCACAGAACTTGTTTCTCCTGATGACCACCACTCCCTCTCTCGACTGGCACTGCTCTGCTGCTGTGCAATTGGAATAGTGGCCATTAAGAAGTCTAACCAGGTAGCTACCGAATCACTTCTACAATAGAGTGAAGCTATAGATGAAGCTGCATGTAATGTTAATGGGTACCGGGTGAATTGATGCCATTAGCTCTGCTCATCAGATAGCTTCTACAACTCATTCTACATTGGTTTTCCTTAAAAAGTGAATGATTGCAAATTAGAGACCTATTTCACATTAACATAGCTAATGTGATAACAGGGCTAGGTCCTGAGGGGAAGCCAGGGAAATAGTGTATGTACTGTAGTGCCCCAGAAATTCTGACCTAGAATATAGTCTATATATACATGACACATCCATATGTTTACTAATAATTATTACTTTCAAGGTCACACATTTACAATAACTGTGATTTCCTTTAACAATCACACCTGTGACCACTCCAAAGATGTCTGTATACATGACATATACTATAAGGCCACATGTTAGATAACAATCACACCTGTACTGTGATGATGTGCATGTGTCAAAGATGATTGAGTGTACCTGTAATGCAGCACAGTGGATGAAAGCAAATATGGTGAAGCCAGTGAAGCCACCCATCTGAAATCTTGGATAATCATTTGATCATAAGGCTAACATTAATAGATTTGCTTTAGAGACATAGCTAGCTAATTGCAGCTTCTAGCTCAAAATATAATTTGTTGGGGATGTAGTGTAACAAACCACAATGTAATCGCTGGCCTCCCATGGCCACCTCTGTTGAACTTCCTACGTTAGTGTTCTATTTGTTGACATAGCTGGTGTGTTGATGACCAATTGACCATACTTGTTAATGAAACAGTTGAATTAACGGCCGATGATGCAACCATTGATACTAGTGATTGATCTCTCACCCTGATGATCATTCCACACACAGGTTAAGAGAATGCTGAGAAGTGGGGACTTTAAAGGAGCCGAGAGGGCATCAGAAGAGGCTCTACGCTACTCTGGAGCCTCAATAAAGATTGGATTCCTTTTGATTTTGATTTCTGTGATACTTCTAATTAGTCTTGCCCTGTTTGGATTCTTATATCTCATAGACCTGATTCATTTAGGACACTATACACGTTTTTAGTATTGAGACTTATTGCGCATGCGTATTACAACATGGACTTATTGCGCATGCGTTTAAGAACATTGGTGGGCGTATCTCTCGCATACACCCACCTTGTAATCGTGCAGCTGCCTGGTGCTCGAGCTTCATTAGGCCAGTATAATGAAGACTACAGTAGGTAAGAACTATATATAGGAAAGCTACTTCACTTATCACTAAAGTATTACACTAACCAGAATATCACGTCCATGGTACCGGTGGTCAGCAGATTGAAACATATGACCAAGTAAGTCCCACACCTAGGGAGCCCATCCCTTTTACATATGTCATTCCTATTACAGGTGCCTTCTGAAAAGCCTGATAGTTATTTTTGTCTTTCTCTATTGGCTATGCTGTTATGCTGTCCCTGTGGGATTGTAGCTTGCATCAATGCTGTGAAAGTAAGTACCCAAATACCTCCCCTATTAAAAAACAGTGGGGAAAAAAAAACAACCTCCAATAAAGGACATTCTAAAAGAGAACAAACCTCTCAACAAAGGACAATCTTCTATATGAAATAACCTCCAAACGAGGACAGCCTCTCTATAAGGGCCTAAAGGCTGGGTCCCAAGTATGTCCATTATTGGAGGTTCCACCCTCTCCCTTGTGAGGCAATGCATGACCAAGATTTTGGTATTGATTTAGGTCAACAGCAGCTTCAAGAGTGGTGACTTTGATGGTGCTAACCAAGCTTCAGCAAAAGCCAGGCGATGGATAACCATTGTGTTCACAGTCACCATTGTAACTCTGCTGATTCTGGCATTTCTTGTATTTGGTGCCATCCTTTTCGGCATCTTCTATGGCATTGACTATGGACGAGGAATTCATGGCTGATAGAACTGATCATTAAAACAGATTTTAATTAATAATTTATAGGTAGGGACCAGCCTATTATGCCGGAATAATTTTAGGCATGATACTCCCGAGCATCAGGCATAATGCTAGCATAATAGGTGAGTTTCAGGCATGCTTTTTAGCAAATAATTTTTTTTTATAATAATTCCAAACGTTAAAGTTAAGGAAGCAAGCAATGTTTAGTCCATATTATAATCATGTATCATTGGAATATATGCAATAATGACATCTTATCAGTGCATCATAGCTAGCTACAACATGGCTGAACAATCTTTAGGGTGAGTAAGTGTGTGTAAAGAAGAAAACCTTGATTTCTCAGTAAGATTATTGGCACAATCTAGAGCATAATGGCATAATTAAAAGCAAAATTGATAACTTTTTGGGGAATTGCTCAAAAGCATAAAAGGCCCAAAAATTAGCATAATAGACTGATGCCTATTTTTTATAGGCAACTTTATGGGAGAGGTTTTCTCTTTGAAGAGGCATTCTTTCTTTGACTAGTAAATACTAATAATAATATATAGCAATTCCTCATAATGGACGGTTAATGTGCCAAGTGATAAGTACAAGCTCTTACTCTCTGAGCAGCCTCCAGATGATGACCATCATGAGAATGAAGATGGAGAAATAGATGATCACTTCAAGGGATCTATGAGTTTTATGGTTCTATTACAAGGTACATGTAAGCCAATGATATACTGTCACATCACATTCGTCTTTCTTGGAGCGTTAATAGTTTGCTCGATTCATTCACTCACATAATGTCTTTAAAAAAGGAATTTGATACACTCATTCAGTGACTAATTATGAATAGTAGGACTAACAGAATGAGAACAATTTGCATGAAGAGCACAAAAATAGCCATGAGAGGGTTGGATTTTAACAAGAATATGATGATTTTGAAGGGACTGTTTTGATTCCCACGTTTGAACAGGGCTGCAGTGTCTGGCTTTGACTGGTGCCTGCGATCTCTAGGGATGTGTCGGCGTATCTCCAGGTGATCAACAGGGATTCCCTCTCGACTCAGGAAGGACCTGATCCCTTTATAAAGAAAGTATCTGTCACATGATGCGAGCACACACAGTACAGTACATACCAGCTTTCTCTTTATCTGGCAGGCCTTTTGGTGCTTCCAAAAAGAGCCATGCCTCTCCTTTGTGAGGAAGATATGAAGCAAATGTGATCAGGCTACATCTATCCAACACCTGAGGAAGACAAAAAAGAGGTAACCGAAAAAAAGGGTGTGATTTCCAGGTATTTGTCAGTCACATGATCAGATATTCATTCATGTGTTACCTTCTGTTCCACAACAATCGACCAAAATGTCCTGTTACCCTTTTCGACCCTCCATTTGACCCTGCCCACCAACCACACCCTCCCTTCCTGGTCCAAGAAGCCAGCATCCTCTATTCTTAGCCACACCAATCCATCTTGATCAGTGATCAAGCGCTCAGGGTTTACCTAAAGGAGAGGGAAATGTAATTACCACACCAGGTGTTCGGGTGGAATTCGTCATCACTTTACTTACTTGATATGTGTTAACGTGCCAACCCGATACTATGACTTCCCCGATCTCTCCACTTGGCAATTCCAACTCTTCAGATATATTAATGGGGCCAGCAATAGGCTCTGTACAAATACAAAAACACAGAGAACAAGCACTAATGTTTGATTAGTATTACAACAAAAAATTCCAGACCCACAAAAATTTGGATACCTTCCAGTATGTGGATAACTTTGACGGTTCCCTTGAACACAGGTTCACCTACACACAGGCCATCTGGTTGTGATGCTTCCAACTCCATCTTCTCCGCTGCAAGGATCATACTTATGGGTTCTGCCTCTGTGCTCCCATATACCACAGCCGTCCTCTTCTCGGGGGTCACGCCTGCAATTGTCCGCAGACTCCCCCTGAAGACGGGGGCCCCTCCCATAGCTGTGTATTTGAGTGGTAAAGTGAGGCCATTTTTGTGAGCGTAGGATGCCACTTTCTCCACGAATGCAGGTGAACCAGTCAAGGCAGTACAGCTGTACTTTTTGAACGCATTGATCATATCCAAAGGGTTTGCACTTTTGATGTTCGGGTAGAGCAGACAAAGAGAGCCAACCTGTTAAGAAAGAAAGTATCAGTGTTGTACTTCAACACTTCACAATGATGGATCTACTTTGATGTGGTGGAGAGGGAATACTGCTAGATTAGTACAGAAAACAGCATCTTCTTCTTCCATGTCTAATTCCTTCTTGACAACAAGGTCAAAAGACATGGTTAGAGAGTGAGTCTGGTTCATCAGGAAAATGTGCTTCCGCAAGAGCAACTTGGGCATCCCTGTGCTTCCCGTGGTGAAGGTCACCAAGGCGTGGTCCACTGCCTCCACTTCCATTGGATCATAGAGTTCCATTGATGAGCTGGGAAGTTCCAAGTCTCCCAGCTCCATGTGGAGAGGTATGGAACGTACAGAAGGCAAAATGTACTAAAAAGAGAGCGGGAGAGAAAAAAGGGAAAAGGGGAGGGAGAGAGAATGAGTGAGGAGGAGGGAGAGAGAATGAGTGAGGAGGAGGGAGGAGAAAGGGAAAAAGAAGGATGATAGGGAGAAGGAGGTCAATGCATGGAAGGAAGGGAGGAAATGGATTACTAACATACCTTGAGGAATCGGAGTTTTGATCCTCTCTTCCACACCCACATGGAAGGCTTAGCAGTAGCAATGCAGTGGTTTAAGCGATCTAACCCCATGGAGGGATCAATGATGATAATGGCACCACCTAATACCAGACATCAGATAAATGTATAATAATTTATTATAGAAGTGAAGTTCTCTTAGTCAAATTCATTCCTTTACACTCCATTTTTTTCCCCTTACCTATGGCAAAAATAGCAATTGCTATGGCATAAAAGTCGACTGATGGCTGAATGGTCATCAGCACACGATCGTTGGGGAGCACACCTTTCCATTTCAGTAGATTGGTAGCGGCAGTGATTTTCTCATGCAGGTTTCGTCTGGTCACACACTGATTATGGATCACCTGTCAGAAAATCATAGGTTAGATTCACGTTCAAGGGAGGCAAGCTAGCCTGTACAACCTAGCCTGCTGTACAACCTAGCCTGCTGTACATCCTAGCCTGCTGTACATCCTAGCCTGCTGTACATCCTAGCCTGCTGTACATCCTAGCCTGCTGTACATCCTAGCCTGCTGTACAACCTAGCCTGCTGTACATCCTAGCCTGCTGTACATCCTAGCCTGCTGTACATCCTAGCCTGCTGTACATCCTAGCCTGCTGTACAACCTAGCCTGCTGTACAACCTAGCCTGCTGTACATCCTAGCCTGCTGTACATCCTAGCCTGCTGTACATCCTAGCCTGCTGTACATCCTAGCCTGCTGTACAACCTAGCCTGCTGTACATCCTAGCCTGCTGTACATCCTAGCCTGCTGTACATCCTAGCCTGCTGTACATCCTAGCCTGCTGTACAACCTAGCCTGCTGTACATCCTAGCCTGCTGTACATCCTAGCCTGCTGTACATCCTAGCCTGCTGTACATCCTAGCCTGCTGTACATCCTAGCCTGCTGTACAACCTAGCCTGCTGTACAACCTAGCCTGCTGTACATCCTAGCCTGCTGTACATCCTAGCCTGCTGTACATCCTAGCCTGCTGTACATCCTAGCCTGCTGTACATCCTAGCCTGCTGTACAACCTAGCCTGCTGTACATCCTAGCCTGCTGTACATCCTAGCCTGCTGTACATCCTAGCCTGCTGTACATCCTAGCCTGCTGTACAACCTAGCCTGCTGTACAACCTAGCCTGCTGTACATCCTAGCCTGCTGTACATCCTAGCCTGCTGTACATCCTAGCCTGCTGTACATCCTAGCCTGCTGTACAACCTAGCCTGCTGTACATCCTAGCCTGCTGTACATCCTAGCCTGCTGTACATCCTAGCCTGCTGTACATCCTAGCCTGCTGTACAACCTAGCCTGCTGTACATCCTAGCCTGCTGTACATCCTAGCCTGCTGTACATCCTAGCCTGCTGTACATCCTAGCCTGCTGTACATCCTAGCCTGCTGTACAACCTAGCCTGCTGTACAACCTAGCCTGCTGTACATCCTAGCCTGCTGTACATCCTAGCCTGCTGTACATCCTAGCCTGCTGTACATCCTAGCCTGCTGTACATCCTAGCCTGCTGTACAACCTAGCCTGCTGTACATCCTAGCCTGCTGTACAACCTAGCCTGCTGTACATCCTAGCCTGCTGTACATCCTAGCCTGCTGTAAGGTAGATTGGGGTAACTTGGGACACTCTTACTACAAATGATGATATCTCTGCAACCGCTTTAGCTATAAACAAGCTTTAAGTTGCAAGAGATAGAGTAACTTTTCTAGTCCCAGGTTGAGCTAAAGATGATTGGCATTGCTTACTAATTAATTGGCTACAATTCGCCCATGTGTAGTATGCAGAAATCCCTTTCAGGGACACTGCATGTCCATGCAATTTTGATAAAGCTAAAACAGTGCACTATGCATATTCTGCTGACTTATCACTTTTTTAAAACACAGAGATCATTATGCAGCGTTATCTCAGTGAATAATAAATCAGTTCAGTGAGTTTGAAGTTAGTTTATTAAGTTTTTTCTTGCGGTCTTGTAAAATCAGCAGAGTGTTTAGGGCTGCTTATTACCAACAGAGTAACCAAATCACTCTAGATTGGATTCAGAGAGAGACAAAGCATAATTGTTTATGTGTGCAAAATAAGATCTTGAAACTCTTAGTAAATCTCGAAGCAAGATTGAAATATAACTCCACCGTCCCAAGTTACCCCGTGTCCCAAGTCACCCCGCTTTACCTTACATCCTAGCCTGCTGTTCATCCTACCTAACTAGCTACCAGTCTTGGTGTGTAAACGTAGGTACATAAACCAAAATCTAATTAGGTGCACAACTTTACCAGAATAGGTTTGTCCGTCTTTTCTTGTAGCGTTTTGAGCACATGGTAAGAATAATTTGATGTAGGTTCCATCGGGAAGATCGCTGGTAAAAGGTCGAGAAAGGGGTGTGAATTTCCTTAGCCTTAAGTTCGCGGGAATTCCACGTGGGATGGTGCTTGTAAACATGCCCAAGTCCAAGCTAGGGAACCGGAAAGGTATTGGCAGAAAGGAGGTGGAAGGTACCGCCTGTAGTCCTGATCACAGCGTCAGGCCTTCCTCCATTCATAAGAAGAAGACCAAGCATGTCAAAGGGAGAAGACAAGTGGATGACACTACTGAACCTGGGTTTGTAACTACTGACACATGCTCAGTGTGTGCAGGACTTCAGAGTTGTTTTGGATCAATAGAAATTCATTTCTTGGCAAAGAAGAAGCCGATTCCAGCAGTGAGAGTAGCAATGAAGCGTGTGCTGACATCAGCATAAATTTGGCAATGTGGGTAAGGGTCGTCAAATCTAGATGACTGTCATGAATTTATTATTTTTTTTATAAGCTTAGGATCTTGGTCAGTGTGATCCCAAGAAATGTTCTGGTCTGAAATTAAGTCGTTTAGGTTGTGTTCGTAAGTTGCCCATTTCACAGCGATTCCCCGGAATAGTGCTCTCACCAGTTGGGGAAAGATGCATATCTTACGAAGACAGAGACATCATTACAAGCAAGGGTGTTGCTGTCATAGACTGCTCGTGGGCCAAACTTGACTCTACTCCTTTCTCTAAGATGAAAGGATCCCATCCTCGACTGCTTCCATTTCTAGTTGCAGCTAACCCCATCAATTACGGCTGTCCCTGCAAGCTCTCCTGTGTGGAAGCACTAGCAGCTGCTCTAATCATAACCAGTATATATGTAGAGTGGTAATGTAGAGTGATACTATGGTTTCTCCATAAATATGAGGTTACAATGAGACTGTGTTTCCATCTTGTATCCCTTTTGATTTTGGGCTAATTATCAAATCCATAGAGTGTGTAGTCAAAGGAATTGTTACAAACTTGCTCTCATAGGCTTTAATAGTTATCTATTAGGCATCACAGGCTGTGCTACATATATGACCCCCATATTAGGATATCCTGAAATTGCTTCGGGCTTGCTAATGAAGTTCAAATGGGGCCACAGCTTTTTATCTCTCAATAAGTAAGTGTGAATTTTTGCTTGTGATGTGCAATACTTCAACTCATGTGTGCTAATTTTCTGTTTAACGAACAGAGAACTGCTCGACAAGTACTCCAGGTGTAGGACTGCTCCGGAAGTGATTTCTTGTCAGCAGGAATGGTTAGCAGCAGAGCGGGAGAAGCAGCTGGTGACCAGGCAAAGGGAAGGTACGTGATTATTTATATTTTGGTATACCTTATGTTATCACATTTACTGCTAAATGTCATCTTTGTAACTAGTGGACTACCCTCCATCTTGCAGTAGTGAAGATGAAGATGAAACAACTGTTGCCAATGAAAAAATATCAAGGTATACACTATGGATTTTCTAATGTCAGTAATAATAAGGATTATCTATTATTGTGGTTTGTGGTTGATATAGAGTAGAGGATTTGCAGGTTGATGAAAAGGACCCCGGTGATGCAAAAAGAACTGTCGATGAAAAGGACCCAAAAAGAACCAGTGAATGAGTTATGCATAATTATTACGAATAATTAGATCACGATGTCATTAAGTAATTTCATAATCAATTAGTTGCGGTCACACGCTTCCGGATGACCAGCTCATCAAACCTGGGATGAAACTCGGAGAAAGGCATCAAAAATAACTGAAGCACTCATAATATCGGAGCTCTTCTTGAATTTACCAAGAAAGTGGGCGCAATGGGACAAGGGCAGAGTCAAACTGGGGGCAAAGCTACCTCGAACTATGTTTCTAAAGAGGCATCTACGTCAAGTAAGCCAAAGAAGAGTAAACGCAAAACGGGGAGTAAGAGCAGTTTTGTATCTTCACGTTCCGACACCAGTGCGACTTCATACTCAAATTCCAGTGAAGTTAGTGGAAGGAACCTTACACATACCAGCACGTCACACACGCACACAGCTCCCAGACAGAATGGCTCCGTTTCATCATCCGTGTCACAAAAGGTCCCTCATAGAGGCAGCTTCAGCAATGGAGGAGAAAGGAGTGTTCCTTCAAGGCAATTCTCACTCACACGCCAGCCTTCTTCTCAGTCGACACAAAGCAAGCATGCTCAAATAGAGAAGTACTTCAACAAGTACAAAGATCCTGAAGAGGACTCCATCTTAGCGGAGGGTATGGAGAAGTTCTGTATAGATTTAGGAGTAGACCCCACTGAGTTTATCGTGTTGGTTTTGGCATGGAAGTTTGAAGCCTCACAAATGTGTCGATTTACGAAGGAGGAGTTCATGAATGGCTGTCAGAAGATGCAGGCCCATAATGCCAAGAGTCTCAAAGAGAGATTCCCTGAACTACTGGTCAAGGCTAGAGACAAAACAAACTTCAAAGAACTGTACAATTTCACATTTTCTTTCGGACTTGATCATTCGACAGGTCAAAGGTCCTTGCCCATCACCATGGCAGTACCTCTGTGGGATCTAGTGTTCACACAGAACAGACCGGTCATCTTAGAGCAATGGTTCAACTTTCTCAAAAGCAGTGGAGTCAAGGGAATATCCAGAGACACTTGGAATATGTTTCTACCTTTTATTGAGACAATTCTTCCAGATTTAAGTAACTATGATGAGTCGGAGGCATGGCCTTCCTTATTTGATGACTTTGTGGAAAGTGAACAGGAGAAAACTACTTTGTAGAGCATAAGAAGCTCTCTGTTTCAGTGAGTGAATTCAGCCATCAACCGTTCAACATGTACATAAAAAATTCTTTTTTATTATCAATATTTTATTTTAGTTTGGATCCAAACCTGTGATCAGCATTCCATATCTTTACTACTTTTTGCTTTATAATTATGCTTTTAATTTTCCGAGTATGTAACAAGTGCTGGGGCTTGATCCCTAGAGGCTACATAATTATAATCTTTATAGAGTTACTTCTCCTACTACAGTATTTTGATGTCCTGCATGCCAGATGTTATTCTTTTTGTGTCCTCCCTAAAGAGGGAGGAGGGAAGGTCCTTTTAGAACATAATGTAGTAAATATTATAGGCCTGTACTTTGGTGCAAGTGGGGCTTGCCACCACTTTAAAGTGAGTCTATGCTTGGCAAGACACTACTGTTCTTAACAGTTCATGCCCCACAGAGTACATTGTGAACAAATGTGTTAATTTGTTCCTCAGTGATTCAATTCCTTCCTTTTTACAGTACTTCCTCCAAGCAGGATGTAAATAAAGGAACCCTTTTTTATAGTTTTCATGTCTTCACCAAAATTAGAATCATACAGTAATTTTTTAACAGTGGGAAGTGGAAAAATTATTAATTCTACAATGCACACAAAGAAAGGTATGACTAGCAATAATTGTTCTTTAGCGGTCATTCAAAAATCACTCAAGCCCATGTGCTATCTTCGAGAAAGGTGCTGTGGAATTGATCGTGCGGGAGAGAGCCGGGATTGGAGTGACTATTCAGACTCCCGAACATGTTATTCAGAGTGGGAGAGAATCCGGGAGCAGTATTGTCTAAGTCCAACCAGTTCAACTGGGGGAGGTTGCTATTGGGCAGGTACGATCCCGAACTACCCATCGTCAAGTTCTGCCCATCTCTTCCTTCTGCCACATTCAAACAGACGTCTGAACCAGATTTGTTTTGCGAGGAGAGGGAAGGGTTTCCAAAGGGCATGATAGTGCCAAGCATGTTACTCGATGATAATGATTGGGAGGTGTCTGGGTGGAAGGTAGGAAGGGGGTTAAGCTTGGTGGGGCTGGTGCCATATTGCGGGGTGTGGGGAAGAGAGGAGTGTGCTCTGTGAGGGTGTGCAGATGGGTTGCCCCCCGTCAGGGGAGGGAGGGAGATAGGATGTGCAGAATGGCTGAATTCTGTTATGTGTACGTGCATAATAATTGAATAGTCAACAATGGTATTATGGATGGCTATCTATTAATTCTAAATAAAGCCTCTTTTTGTTCCAAATAAAAGCCCACCACAATTATTTATTCAGAATACTACTCATGTGTGTACCCTCACCTTTCAGCTCTAGAATATCAAAAATATCCGATATACTGCTCTCACCAGTGTCCATCTGAAACAGAAACATACACATATCAGCTTACAAGAAGTTACCAAATGCAAACAAAAACAGTAAAAAGAACAGCTGTTTCCTTATCGTTAATGGACGGAGTTTTTGAGTCATTAGTCATTTTCGCTTGCAGTGACATGTATAAACAGTGATAAAGGATACAACTACTAACATCCTCTCTTGTTCAGGCCTAGAAGCTAGCTCTATGCATCTAGTACATACTGCATGGGCTTACCGCCATTTCCACTGGGTCTGGTGTGAACATATCATACTTCAGAGGCTTCACTGCCATTTCATTGGGGGGAGTGGCAAGGCCAGTCAAATCGGAGCCAAATGATAAACCACTGCAAGCATTGAAAGGGCAATGGTGAATTGAAATGTTGGCCCACTTAATGTGTGAAGTTACAACCCCAACCATTATTGACCATGACCCATGCATGCATAATGGTGTCTTTACTGGCAAACACAAGTTTCCTCCTGTTCTGTCAACTTTCATAAGGAAAGGAACCAAGTGTTTATGATTGTAAACATACATACAACTGATAAATGCTTGTATTACTGACAATATGCTTTTAAGTACACTAGAGAAGAATGCACTATAGGAACAAAAGTGTATTACTGACATTGAATGCTTTCTAAGCACACACACAAGGAAATAGCTTTAAAGAACATGCTTACTTGTTCATGCCTGCGTGCGGGAGTCCCTGCAAGTTGGGATGCACTCCGGCAATACTCCGTGACCGCATCACACTGCTGTAGCTCGGGGGACCGGTGGGTGGGTTTGGAGAATGCGACTGGGGAGCAGGCATGGAGGAACGTACCGGGCGTTTGTTCTGATGTAACGCAGATTGCTGCTGCTGGTAATATGACACAGAAGAAAGAGGGTTCCCCCCGGCAACTGAAACCACGCCCTCCCCACCACCCATCTGAGAATCAGATGAAGCAGCAATAACAGAATTGATACCACCACCACTCAACATGGGTACCTGACTCATGGTCATATCGTTAGCTGAAGAAGTAGTACTCGTGAAAGATTGGAGGGAGGAAGGAATGTTAGAAGGAGAGGAAGAATGAGAGAGGACCTTGGTTTCGGATGTAGTAGATTCCATCATCTCCAACGTGGGAGCATTGCTGGGAGAATTGGGTTTGGGACTAGAGGGAAGGGACTGTGGGGAGACCTTATCAGATGCCATTTGTTGGACCCGCGATTCCAAAGCAGTACACGCTCGTCCATTACTGGTAAGGGTGCTCCCCTTTGTCCGTGGTTGATCCACATAAGAAGCCGAGGTCATGGGATAGGAAGGAGGAGGAAGCTTAATAGCAAGCAAGTCTGTTAACTCCGGCCGTGGGGCGATGGATTTTTCCGACATACCCTTCTGGCAGATGTAGTTTCGTTTCTGCCGTTCGATCATCTCGTTGAATTCCTTGTGGAGACTAGACGCAGGAAATACCTCTGGGAGCTGGACCAGGGACTGCTTACCAGCAGAAGCACTGCTGTCATGTGTCGCTCGATCCGAGGGAAATTTGAAAACAGGAGAAGTGTTTGGTGAAGTGGGAGACACTGTCGAGGTTGAGAATTGCGATTCCACTGATGACAAGTGTCCTTGACTGAAGGCCTGTCGGCGACTGTCCTTTGAGGGATTATCAGGCAGTGCTGAAGCAGGAAGCATGCCCTTATTGTGATCCATCAATCGCTCCACTAACTCGGCTTTCTTCCCCGACACTATCATACCCATCTCTTTACAAGACGCCTTCAGATCGTTCACTTTCAAGTCCTCAAATCGGATTGATGCCGTGTTGTGCTTGTTGGGCAGTTCGACTGGCAGAATTTGAGGGACACTTTGCTTGTTCAGGGACACATCTGAGGGACTCGTGATTGGAATACGCCCCTTAGCGGCAGCGATGGCCAAGGCCTTTTGTTCTTTGGTCAGATTATTGATCATATCTGGTAACTTCTGCATCAAAACACCATTTGGATACTGTTGCTGGAGGACCTGAAGTTGGAGAAACAGCTGCTGTTGTTGAAGCAGGGCAGAGTAAGGACTGTCCGAATTAGATGAGAGTTTGGGAGTGGTTTTCCCACCCTTCGGCGTGGATTTGGTCGGTGGGACATACTCGTGGTAACGAAGCTTCCTGTATCTCTTCTGCTGCTTCTTGCGTAGGGTGCTTGGTGATTGAGTCTTTGTCATGGCGTTCAACACCCCAGATGAGAGGCTGCTCTTTAGAGCTGAGGGGTACGAGGCAGTGAATCCACGAGGGGACTTGGCCTCATCCAAACTTCCTCCGGGAGAAGGGGCTGGACTGATTGATGAATCGCTAAATTTCCGTGTCTCCCCTGAGAAATTAGTAGAAGAATCATTGGGGCCGGGACTGGTGTCCATACATAACATGTCCGATGAAGGGGACGTCCCTGCAATTGAGTGTCGTTGGTGCAATGGCGGTGCACTCTGACGACCGTAACTCTCTCCTGAGTGGAAAGAGATTTCCGGGACACCCACAGAAGACCCTTGAGTCTCTTTAGTAGGAGAGGATGACTTTTCCAATTCATATCCCTTGACAACTTCAGAGAGTTGGGGTTCGATTATTCCACTTTGGAGCAGCTGCAATGGCCCGGGACGCTTTGCTATCTTGTCATTCAGAGTGTCTGCGAGCTTGCTCTTCTTCAGTTGCAGCTGCTTGGCATGGAGGCCTGGATCTATGTTATGCTGCAGATCTGGTGGAATTAAAATAATCCATTTAATAAAAAAAAGTCTATACTATTATTATTTGCAGTAACTAATTAGTGATCTAATTAGAGGGGGCAGTGTCATGGGAAAGGGGAAAAGATAATGTTTCCTTTTTATACAAGGAAATGGAAATACAATAAATTTACTGGTCAGTCTTCTCACACATGTACACTATCCACATCCTAATTATGCCACCTATAGTGAGACAACTAACCGGTTCACCAGCCCCTAGACACAAACACTCTACCTCAAAACACCACACACTGGCCCAGGGAATGAGACTTCAAGACTCTCAGTTTTCAGGAAGCAAAAACATTATCTCAACAGTCAGCACCTTGACAGAGGACACTGCATCACTTCCCCCCTTCTAACCACAATAACCCCGAGAGGAACCTCACAAAGGTTGCCTCACTTGTGAGAAATCCATGACTTGGGATGAAAGGTCAAGCCCCCCCCCCCCCCCCCCCCCCCATCCCACCCAATAATGCTGACATAGCAAAGCCAACAATGCAGATACAGCAAAAATCAAACAAAGGTCAGTATCTCATAGTAACCACCTCCCCCTCCTCCCCCTTATTAAGGCCCTCTATTGTATTCTAACACTATAATACTGACTTGGCAATATATTCATTTGCAAGAGATCATCTCGTCCCGGACGGTTCCTCATCTTCCTCTGCAGGTTGTCAGCAATCTGCAGCAGAGAGAGAGAGAGAGAGAGAGAGAGAGAGAGAGAGAGAGAGAGAGAGAGAGAACACGATAAACATGAGATCAACACCCAAATCACTCTGGATATGGAGAATTAAAGGGTAAAGATTTGGCCTCCCAGACAACAGCTACAGAGAGTTAGGATTACATCAGTTTGGCTGAACCTCTCTGTTAGTGCACTGCAAATATGAGCAGAGTGAGTGCAAATACAGCAAAACTTATGTATGACAAAACATTATAATGGGAGTGAAGTGGTTTATGTTAGGGGGATAAAGGTGTCCTTAGTAACCACCTGTGTAAGCCAGCAAAACCCCTTTGTAAGTGAACATCTGTTATAATAAATACAGGCTGAGTCAATACAGGAGGTGGTCCATTGTGGGACCTTGAAACTAACTAATAATAACCAGGGGTGATGTAAAAGACCCCTGTACTAAGCCTGTATCACTATAATAATAGTGAACCTGGTTATTCATCTCATACACATAGCATGTGAAGATCAATCTTCTATTCAAGAATTGGCTCTTTATTTAATTTTTACTCAGCACTTCACCCTTACCAGCTGGCAGGACATATGCTTCTCCACTGGCTTTGATGCCATTAGTTCACTAATAACTTTTTAAAAGCATAATTGATTAAAAGTGTTTCCGCTATTGGTAGAGCAGCAGACACAGTGTCTGCTCAGCACCTTTCATCTCTAATCCTATCCATTTCACTGCTAATAACCACCAGATAATCCAGCCATCTCCCACTAGTGGGCCAAGTCTCTTTTAGTTTTGGAAATAAGTCTTCATTTCAGGCTAATAGCATGAGGAAACTGAATATTGTATTTCTCGGCTGTAACTTTTCTTGAAAAGGTTAAAGGTTAAGCATACAATGCATCAGGGTGACCGAGTTGGACTACACCTGTGCAGAGTACCCACTATAGTGCTGGTCAGTCTTATCTGATTGGTGGTTAGTGCTTGACCTGCCTGATGTACCAGTGTGGGCTAAGAGAAGTCAGTGATTTTGGGGGAAATGAATTTCAATATAATCAAATCTTTCTTAAAATGGCTAATCCAATAAAGTAATATTGCTACCCACACATTACTCATATGTCATATTCATGGATGGCTCTATCTCCTTACCTGAGCACGTTGCAGCTGCTGGGTGTTGGTAAATAGCTTTGGGGCAGTTGGCAGCGAAAGAGCTGTGGATGGGAGTAGGGATGAGAGAGAGTAAGAGAGAGAAAGAGAGTAAGAGAGAGAGAGAGAGAGAGAGAGAGAGAGAGAGAGAGAGAGAGAGAGAGAGAGAGAGAGAGAGAGAGAGTTGGTCATACTTCAGTCAGAGAAATAGAATCTCAGTCGGAGAAATAGAATCTGTAGTTCCATTGGCTAGACTCATAAGCATTGGAGCCAAAAATCTCCAAATACCATTCCCTGCCCGAGATAAACAATAAGCATGGACACTGTATTCGCCATGGCAGCAATGGGAGGACCATACAACACAATAACCCCCAACTCCCATAAGCCAATAAGTAGGGAGGGGGAAAAAATCACCACACAGCTCAAACCCACACATCACACCAACACTTATGGCATACTATCGGCCATTCACACCATACTGGGGACAATAACCACTATCATATAATAGCATTCCATATGTCCTACTCTACAGATACATGTACTTAACCAGACACCTTTCCACTATTGGATGGCATGGTCAATTAATATTACCATGTGTCAAATAACATTTCTCATAAAATGGGATTTTTATTGGTAATTGTTCTGCAGTATCCTTTCTCCATTAGGCAAATAAGATAAGTAACTGAAGCCACTTGTATGCTGGCCATGCAGCTACGCTAGTTGAGAGAGGATGGACACATCTCAGCTCTCAGGAAGTGATTAATACATACCTACGCAGAGTACAAAGGTCACTGATGGTAAGTGACTGGCTTGTATTTGAGGCTACTCATCCACAAAAAAAAAAAAAAAGGATTATTAATGCACATACTACATCTTATCATCAATCAATCGATCAAGAAAAAAGGGATCAAATCACAAAGCAGTGAAAATGAAACGCTTTCTGTTGTTGATATTTTCTTATCACAGGACACGTTATAGAGGCAACAGTTGACATAAACTTCCCAGCATATCACAATTATAAATGGAACTCAATCAGTTTGTGGCTATATACATGGTGTGCTTCTTTTAAAAGTGTTTACATGCCAACCTTCTCTGTGTATACCCTCTCCCTATCACGATAGGGTGTGTATGTATGTTATGTATGTATGTATGTATGTATGTATGTATGTATGTATGTATGTATGTATGTATGTATGGTATGTATGTATGTATGTTATTGCAAACAATAACATAGCTAGTGTACTCCAAATATCTCGCCATGATAATAATAATAAACCTACTAGATGACAGATAGTAACACAGCCTCATGGTTTGGCGTTTATTTACATATTTCCATGAAATAATGATACGACAGTTAAAGAACTCACAAGGCAATATGTTCCTCTCCACGAGATCCTGTCTGCCAACTCGCTGCTTCAGTCTCTTTTCCAACTCTGGAGAGAGGAAGATAAAGAAGAGGAGGGGGGGGTTAAATTAAGTGCATAATTACTAATTACTGTAATGCTGTAGGTGTGTTCATTGATCAATTAACCCACAGAGGGTTCATAGGTTGCTAGGTAGGGTTCATAGGTTGCTAGGTGATTTCTGGCACACAATACCAATTCACATCCACCAAGACAGAACTTTTGACACTTTTAGCATAGCATACTATGATACATATAACAAGCTACTTTTGCATTGCTCATTCTCTTTTTATGAGGTGGTAAGATGGTGCCTACTCATCTGATGTATTTTGCTTAATGGTGCGAGCAAAAGAAGAGTAAAATAGAGATCGGCCCTGAATACGGGAAGCCAGCCAGCCCATGCTGGTGCACAATATTATGGGCTAGCCAGTTAGTATACTCAAGAGTTAGGATTGGAAACTCTCTTGGCGATTATGTTCAATGACTCAATCAATAGACTAACTGCTCCCCAAAGGGCTGGGCACAAATTGGAGACTTCAAACAGAGAGAGCTGAAAATGAATCTCGATTTTTGGGGTATATATTATTCTCCCATGCTGTTGTACTCTCCCTGTTAATTTAATGGGTGGAATGATTCTTTTTACCACCTCCAATACAAGCAAGTCTAACACAAAGGTCATCGAAGGAGAGACATAATCAACACTAATCCATTAAATCATGCAGAAAATTCCTTTCTCATGTCTTTCAAAGAGCATGGATAAACATATCAATAACTTCCCAATAGTAATTGCCTCAATTATTGTTCCTAATACACAGAGTAAAACCCTTCAATATGAGTCCTCGATTGACTAGATCCTCAATTATTAAGGACTCTACTCAATTCTATCTTCTCCCCCGTCCGTCCGGTGGTCCTAATAAAGAGACCACGCCAATGGGCAAATGCTGTGTACCACTAATAACAATAATCTGTACTTTACATGGAAGCTTGCTCTTAACATGAAGCTTCGACTATTATTGGTCTCTCATACCGGCAAGCTGGTCAGAGATGAGGTAGCTAAGCTATAATAATTATATGATAAATCAAATCAAGTGGTATCCTGATCATGCTCAAGAGGTACAAGTTGCTAAGGGCTCCTCTGATGTACCCACATAGTGGACCTCACTGCCCTTGTATGAAAAAAGCCACAACCTCACAAATTTAGCATAGCTAATTAAGTTATCTGTCTCATTATAAGGGACAAAAAAAGAAGAAGAAGAAGCCGTTACAGCTAAAATTAGTTCAGGTGGCCAAATGAATAGGTTAAATAAAGAAAGATGACCTTCAGGTGTAATAATTAATCAGTGAGTGAGTGGGAAGCCCTTCCAAAAGAAACATATATAGAAGCATACCAGTCACTATGGGTAGTCTGCCACGTTCTCAATTCTTTCAGAAATTTTTATATCTCCATTGTTTTCTGCCCTGTACCTTAGAAAATAGGCAACACTGCAGCTTAGAATCCACTAAAAGACCCATCATGATTCATGAATTGAGGACTTAATTAACTCTCTTCAAGGGAGAAAGAGCTAGCTAGCCATGCATCCTATGTATGAAAAGAGTGTCCCAGAGAGAGAGAGAGAGAGAGAGAGAGAGAGAGAGAGAGAGAGAGAGAGAGATGGTGAGAAAATTGTTAAGAGTGGAAACGACATCAAGTAGGGTGTGAAATACATGGATAATTTGAGAAATACACGTGACATGACATGACGTGATGATTAGCTCACGTGATGTGAGAATAGGCATCTACAAGATCACGTGTACACCTTCTGCAGCTGCTGATCTGAGCCAGCTAGCAGCATGCAGGTAGGTGGTGAGAAAATTAGAACCAGATCTACATGACAGCAGATCACCTCCTCATAAATTCTGATTTAATCACCATGGCAAGTATGTAAAGTGTTATATCATTAAGAACAGGAGTAGACAAAGGTTACCTTGTCCTTGCTTTGCACAAACAACTCTTGGGGTCTTAACCACAAATTGAAATGGCATGAATTAAGGGGCAGCTGAGACTTTCAAGTTTCCATTGAAAGCAACTTAACACCAGCTGTAGTCCAAGGACGTACTAACACATCACCACTCGCTGTTTCATTTACAGCACATCAACACGTTGACCAACTTTACTTGTTTGTATTTAGAAGGGAAATTTCTCTTCTTGCAAAAATGCCAACACTGTCTATAATTATCGTGCAATTAAACTGCACAGCCAAGATTATGAACATTCATCTTTTAGCTATTTATTAAATACAG
Source organism: Crambe crambe (assembly GCA_963924555.1). Taxonomy (NCBI): domain Eukaryota; kingdom Metazoa; phylum Porifera; class Demospongiae; order Poecilosclerida; family Crambeidae; genus Crambe; species Crambe crambe. The sequence goes on along the minus strand of OZ004594.1, from coordinate 844,035 downwards.
CAATTCCATGGCACAACTAGAGATAGAACTACATGCCTAACATAGCAACAACTGCCAATGAACTGTCAACACATGAGCTAGCTACTGAACTAGCTAGCTAAAGAGCCAACTGTTACTTGTACAATCATAACTGCAGTTAGCTATTCTGCTAAGTACATCTTACTTACCTAACATTTTTTTCTTTCTTTTGCTACCTGTAACTGCAAGTCAGATCAAAATCTTGATCAAAAACAGCTGCAGGGATAGCTAGCAACTCTATTCTCACTCTAAGCAAAAGTTTCTTGCTTCAGCTGTCAACCAGTCACATTCAAAACTGAATCCCCACTTTCCATTAATAAGCCAACACAAAAGGCTCTAAACCTGTTCTATGGCCTATTTTATATGGACCCAAGTGTAACTACCTGTGGTTAAATTACAACACCACAAATTGCTACTGGGCATGTCCAGTAAAATCTTGCAAACTATAAATAACATGCAATACATCAGATGCTATAGGAGTGTTTTTCAACTAATAAACTACATTAGGAGATTGCTAATTAATTAAGGATCTATTAAAGGTGCATGAAATGATACAAGCAACATAAAAGGTATTTAGTGTGTATTGAATTACAAGTTCACATTCTTATTCGATAAGGACGAGATCTACCGAAAAGGTTCTATTGATCTACTTGCCTCACCTTCTTGGATAAAGCCTCTGTCCTTGCTGGAGTGATCGACAGAGTTCAAAGGTGACATCAGGTCCACTATTGGGTCTGGATCAAGTCCATGATCCTGACTTAACAGCTCACTCACTGAGAGCTCTTTGGATGCCATGATGGTTCGATTAGACAATGCTTATCATGAAGCATCCACAATTCAACTGTAACTCTTCTATGAGTAGTATAGCTTTAATAGTACTGAGTCTAGTCTCAATACACTGAATCACTTCATACACTTTGAATAGGGGGCACTGAGACAAGCTATTTGCCTACAATTTACGCTCAAACTCTTGCTGATTAAGTTCAGTCGGTCATAGAACACCAACTGAAACGTCTAGACACTCTGGGCTGTAAAGTTAGCCTTTCGATCGAAGCTCTCCTAAAGCTAAAGCCTAACTGTGTAGTCTCTCTAGCTCTAATTTGGAAGCTCCGTATACTATCTTCAAAGGAGATTACATAATATTTAAACCGTAAACTCGGATTACGTCATCATAAATATAAACAGAAGAAGAAGCCGTATAGTGCTCTGATGTATGATCGAAGTCTTCTATAACGATTCCTGCCCTTCAGAGTCAGATTATACCTCATATCTGCTTCTCATCTGATCTGCTTTCTTTCGGTATAACTCAGAAATGCCTCCTAAAGACACCTGGTAAACTTAAAATTGATAGCCAATGGATGGTGTGCACTAAATGGAATCAATAATATAATGTGACTATGTGTATGCAGGAATCGGGATTATGGGTATCTTGTTGAGTTGGGTGCTCAAATTGGGATACAGATAAGGAAGAGAGATGAAGAGTCAGATAAGAAGGTAATGCTACTTTTTATGTAGCAGAAGGGGAAAAGTTACTGGGATCTAGTCATGGTTAGTTATATAGACCCCATTTCTTCTCCAATTCCCTCCAAAGCCTGGGAACAAGAACCACAGAGTCATCTCTGTCTTGCCTCAGACAGATTCTGAAGAAAGCCAATGCTTCCTTCCACTCTATTTTGTTGCTAGTTGTCTGCAAGCCATAACCTTCCTACTTCACATTACAGCTGCTATTGTGAGTGTGGGAGGGTTGTGGTTTGTGTAGTGGACCACAGGAAACCTATTGTGGTAACCACGAACACCCACTTAAGGGAGAGCAACTCCCACACGCAAGATTCACTAAAGTCCTGGAAATCCAATGGGGTCAAGCATAGACATGCCCAGTTAAGGGAATAAATATAGCTGGCCTTGAAATCCCCAATCAGTGTAATGTGGAAGTGTGCAGACATATTCAGGCTCTGCTTTTGTGTAAACTGATGTGGAGAAAGATTTGGTAAGTGTGCATTCCCATGGTTGCTGTCCACATCCTGTTTATCTTCTTATTCTCTCTTAACTTTAACTTTCCAAATAAGGCAAATGGACACAGGATCCCTGACAATGTGCTGGGAAATTGGGGCATGCATTTATGATTGGGTACAGCAATCACCAATTCCTTTAGCACCTTTTTCAGGTGTTGTATGATTTAAAATGTTTTAATTTTGTGAGCTGAACTGTCATAATACTTATCTGGATAATACTTATCTGGTGTGCATTTTTCTATGCGTAGTTGAATCCCAGACTGAACAAGCAATTGCAGGACTATCAGAAGAAACTGCAGGCCCTGAAGATGCTAGTGCGGCAGCAGTCCAGGGACTACTCTTTGTATCCTAACTGACTAGAGCAAGCCGAGACCCTTTTCGTGAGGGCCATAAAATAGTTCAGTACTGCAAAAAAAAACAAAAAAAATACTTTAACATTTTTTGTTCAGTCCTAATGATGACATTGCCCAGCGAGAGTCAATGATCAATGAATTGAGCAGAAAGTAAGTGCTGATTGATAACACATTGGGAACATCCTTTGTAGAGAGAAGTTGTTCCTTCTCAGAAGTAAAAACAAGTTGTTTAGGGTGTTCATATTCTTTTGGAGTATCTTTTAATTATCCCAAAATGCTTTCTATTTATCAGGTATGACCATCTGAGGAAGTGCTTTAATAGAGGCTGGTCCACTGAAACGAGGTAGAGCAGCCACTCTATACTTCGTTTTGAACTCTGACCCTCATTACAAGGTTGCTTTACGTGCAGGTACAAGAGTACAGATAGTGAGCCGTGGAATGAGGATGGGGCTGGGGTTGGGAAATCTAAGGAGAGGATTCAGGTGGAGCAGCAGCAGATTATAGACGAGCAGGATGAAGGGCTGGAACAGTTATCAAAGGCTCTGCGTAACCAGAGGAAAATGGGTCTTGATATGCAAGACAACATACAGGAGCAAAATAGTCAGTATTTCACTGTGTGCTGTTACTTGTTGTTTTCACATAGTACTGATTGTTGCTTGTTGTTGTTATTGTTGTTTTCACATAGCACTGATTGTTGCTTGTTGTTGTTATTGTTGTTTTCACATAGTACTGATTGTTGCTTGTTGTTGTTATTGTTGTTTTCACATAGCACTGATTGTTATTGCTTGTTGTTATCGCATAGCACTGATTATTGTTCTTTATTGTTCTGTTGTGTAGCAATGATTGACGATATCCAAGAGCACACCACTAAAACTGATGGGAAAATCAAAATCCAGACTCGAAGAGTAGCAGAAGTGAGACAAAAGTATTCATGCCAGTGCACATGCGGTAAAATTGATGTAAATGATTAATCTCATTATGATGATGTCCCCTTCTTTTCTCACTGCAGTTTTATGGACTACTGTCATCTTATTAGCCATAGCCATCATTGTAGTTGGAGCTGTACCTTTTAAATAAACTCCAATCAAGCGTTTCTGTTACAGTTGTGTGTGAATTCACTGGTTTTATTCTCATTTTTGGTAATGGTTGTCTTTGGTACTGGTAGTCGCAATCATTTGCTAACGTGGTGCGCGATAAATAGAACGTTTTTATGGAAGAGCAGAAAGGAGCTGAAAAGCACTCTAAAGAGCGAACGAAATCGGCAAAGAATGTGACATGTACGAAATTCGAGTTTCCCTCTATTGAATGAGCCCTGTGATGTATTCATTTTTCCAGATATTCGCCATAAGAGACCTCCCATTAAACGCCTCTCTCGTCGTCCTAATGATGTCTACATCAACAGAACTACCCAATTCGGACATCAGCTCTCTAGATGCCATCGCCTCCTTGAACAAAGGTCCCATGCCCAGCTTAGTCTTTATTGTGGGCTAGCCCCTAATAATTAATGCTATAATGCTTCCACAGTTTTGATGTACATGGGCTGGGGTCAGTCTTTATTGTGGGCTAGCCCCTAATAATTAATGCTATAATGCTTCCACAGTTTTGATGACATAACTGTACATGGGCTGGGGTCAGCCATCCACCAGGCAATCAACTTAGCCTTGCAGCTTCAGGAGACAAGCACATACCCCATCAAACTCACTGCCACCACTTCCACTGTCCAACTTACAGATGACCTTGAACCCGTGGATGATGTAAGACTAATAGCAAGTCCTGGTCACTATAACCTTAAGGGTGTGTGGTTGCCTTGGATGGGATTGTACATACAAACAATTGTCCTGTGGAGAAATAACAAGAGTCTCTATATCCTATTGTTTCAGGAGGTGGAGTATAGAGTCCAGACCAGACCCAATTCTGCCATTCACATCAAAATAGCTAAAAGCCCATCACCCTCTTCTGCTTCCTCAGTCAAGTCCAGTGAAACTAAGGACTAAAATAATAAACATTCAGTAGCTTTATTCATTAATGTGTTCAGGAAAAAGAGAAAAAAATTCTAAACAAAACAAATACAAAAACAGTCAAAAAAAAAACTTTCAGGAAAGGATTTGTGTATGTACATGTGATGATTGATGAATAAGCAAAAGAGTGAAGATACACAACACACACATGAAAATGCTGCAAGTTATTTGGTGATGAGAGGGTCAAAATATTAAGTATGTGATAAGGGAAGTGAAGTGAGTTCACTTGCCTGTGAGTATTGCTACGTACAGCTCTCGTCATCAGCGCACTCTCTTCATGTCGTACTCTGAACGAGTATTTTCTCTGTAATCAATGTGATCCCTGGCGCTGATGTAGTTTGAAGTCTGAACCATCAAAAGTACAATCTACAGGTGTGGGAAGGAATGCAATGGATTTTAAAAACTCTCCCGGTTATTTATCTATGGGAACCTTGTTACTAAGGTAAACCCTATTCATTAACTTACCAGTCCAAAGACAACTAAGAGAGCAAAGACCAGAGAAATTGAGAAAGCCAGGCCAGCTGATAGACCCTGAACAGTGTAAGGGGAAGATTGGTCTATCATGTGACTCTATCATGTGATGTGAGGGAAGTACTTACATTACTGCAAAGTCCTCTCAAATCATCATCACATATGGGGAAGTAGTTGAAGTCTGTGTAATAATAATTATTGAACATTATAAGAGAAATTTTCCTCCCTCCCCTGTTCCCCAGTCCCTCTCACCCATTCTCCCTCCCTCCCTCCCCTGTTCCCTTTTCCTCCCTCCCTCCCCTGTTCCCTTTCCCTCCCTCCCCTGTTCCCTTTCCCTCCCTCCCCTGTTCCCCCTCCCTCCCTCCCTCCCCTGTTCTAATTATTCATTAATATCTCAGACTACAATGATCATACAGGGTAGACTTACTGTTGTCCACATAAGTGAGACAGGTGGAGGCAGTGCCCGGTGACGAGTTGACCATCACCTCGGCATCTCTCTGTGCACAGACAACACGTGCCTGCACATAGTACACCATCACACCGCTGAACCCCACACTCAGTAGCAACCACAACAAAATGTAGCCAAGCACAATCAGCAGCAGCTGCATATTGTAGATCATCAAGATAAGAAAAAGGACATTCCAGAAAGCTCTCAACAAAGGGACTACCTTTGTATATACAAAATAACCTCCAAAAGAGGACAACATCTGTTCAAGATGGGTCTCAAATTATTTTATTTTGGAAGTTCAAAAGAATTAGAGGACAAAAGAACTGGGTCTCAAGTATTTGAAGGCTCCACTGTATGTAGTAATTGGGTAAGTGTTTAGTAGGGGAACTAGTATCACCAGATTTGAGCGTACACAGATTTGGAAACATAGTCAAAGTCTTTTTGCTAGACGTAGCACTAGACTCATCAAAGGTCAGTTAATAAGCAGTGTATGATCCCTTCCAGGAACCAACAGAGAATAATAACAGCATTGTTCTAACTGGTAGTGATGTTGTAATGTGTAGCCATGAATAGAGGCAACCATTCACTGACAGCATAATGATTAGATCTAGCTAGCTAACCTCTTGGGATTGATTGCAGCTGTATTAAACAATGCTAAGCCTCATGCCTACAAGCAAAGATATGAGGTAGCAGTGTGGACGTCATCTACAACTTTGGGGACTTGACTGGAGTATGTGTGGAACCATCAACTTATGGATTATCCCAAAGAAAAAAAAAAACCACCATCACAACCCTCAGATGGAAAATTTTGGGAGATCAGTTCGTAGTATACACTATCATCTTTGTACTTTTCACTATCTTTCCCTTCATCTGGCATTAGGATAACAGTTACAACAGACCACTTCCATAAAATGGTTGTTTACTCTCTTTCTAGTAATAAATGCTGCCGTAGCAACGCTGTATCTGCATGCACACAGCAAACTAGTTGTAATATGTTGAAGTACCTCTATTTATCAAGGGTGTAAGTAATAAGGGTAGGGGTTCCTCATAGTTGTAGTATGTCGAAGTACCTGTATTTATCAAGGATGTAAGTGATAAGGGTAGGGGTTCCTCATAGTTGTAAGTCAACAATAACAACAACAAACAAACGAACAAAAAAAACAACAAAAACTTGTTTTTGTGAACTATGACATTCTCCAAATCATAAGAAGCTGCCAGGTAATAATTTCTCTGAGAATACTGGTCCCTGAAGTGTGTTGCAGAAATGTAATCAGACAGCCACTACAAACTAACAGGGTCAACAGCCTTAACACTTTTGCTTTTAAGCGCCACTCCTTATCTATGTATACAATACTGTACTGGGATGGGCCCTGTATGTGTGTTTCTAAATAGATTATTGCTCTGTTCTATACACACCACAACTCCATTTGGACAGACATGTATCACCCATGGTGCTAAGCAGATCAAAGTCTTGGTCTCAAGCCACCCAGTCAAAATATGTGTGTGGCTATGAGTGTATGCATCAGGTTATTGATCACAGAGCAAAGCAGGGTTGGCAGGTCTTGAAAATGTTTCGTCTTCCAGCATTTGTTGTGTATAGACTATCCAGCCTGGCCTGGATCTCTCTCTCTCTCTCTCTCTCTCTCTCTCTCTCTCTCTCTCTCTCGACATGTATGGACTGTCTAGCCTGAAGCTATCACTGTATGGACTAAAACTCTCGGTACCCTTAACAGTATTGGGGGGTGGTTTTGGGACGAGTTCTTGCTTTCAAAATAACAGTAGCCCAATATCATAGTATTGTTTTGATACAAATTTATTATTGCTTTTCATGTAATTGAAACTCTTAGGAATATTACCACAAAAACAGAGTATGTCCCAAAATTAACTACAGTTGAATTGTTCGCCATAGCACAATCTCTATAGCGTGTCCCAATTGAGTACAATAATATATTATAGAGTGGAACTTTTAAAAATGGACACTTCTGGGACCAGAAATAAGAAAGGTGAATTAACATATTATTGCAAGGAGATCCCCTTTGCTTTTCATGGAGTCCACATTTAAGGGTTCCCGCTGCACCCCCTGAATTCAGGAATCACTGCTGACTCACGCTCATGTTCCAGCAAGAAGAGCCGATGCAAGTCTTGACCGTGGATTGAAAGAGAATATCACGGATGTAACCAGTTATGCAGTAAGCCATGAAGGTCACAAGGAAGAGAGGGAGGATGGTCATCACCACTGCAGCACTCACCACGGGAGCCATCAGTACGGTTCTGGTGGCAGAGAAGAGTTAATACCAGTGAGTAGCTCAAGTTTTAAATGCAGTACATCGGTATCTCAGTACCCTTAAAGAGTGGACACCCTTTCCTTGATCTAGTGAACCCCCACTTCCTTAAAGTGTGAACATCCTTTACTACAGCTGGAACACTGTTTGTCACACTTCCTTACAACACATGCAGCTGGCCTTGGCACTTCAAAAGTTTCCCAGGCTACACACCCTTATACTTAGCTATATGCAGTATTCTCCATACTTCTGTTGTTTGAACACCATTAATCTAAGTTCCTTCTTTACTACTGCTGTTTTCTCCAATATTCGTACCCATTTTGCAGGTGAGTGACTTCATTCATCTTCCCAACGCCATAGAGACCAGAGAGAGTGAAACCGACCAATCCCACACCAGTGAAACCTGTTACACTCAAGGAGAGGAAGGGAGTGCTATAGCAGCAATTCTTACAACACTCCTCACCTACAGAGAGAGAGTGTGTCAACAACGATAAGCATTCTGTAATGTTTTCATAAGATGCTAAATAAATAATAATTAACTTCTGAGCTTCTCTCGACTGATGTGGTCTTCTAGAAGGTGAATCATGCGACCTCCTAAGAGTTTATTAGTGGGAGTGGCATGTTAGGTTTGGGCAGGAATCTATAGCTAGGCCTTGATGCAAACATCTCCCCACGGCCACAACACTACATTGCTAAAGAGAGAAAAGAACTTAAAAAAAGCCCCACCTGTGATTCAAATGCATGATATCACAGCTAGTCTGATAGGCTTGCCAAGATCATGCAGATGAATCGTGCCCAATTGCCGACTGAATTCAAGCCTGCTAGCTAGCAACTTAGCTCTCTCTCTCTCTCTCTCTTCATTACTAGACCACTTTGTTCTCATACAAGGTCTATTAATCCTTGCAAGGCGTTAACTGTAGCCAATCAGCTGTTAAATATGATATTCACGAGCTAAGAATAGGATTTAATACCTAACGTTTCTAGACTTACAATCGCATCCCATTGTTTTTGTGCTCTTCTTCCCTTCTCAGCAATACCACTTACACTCCTCTAGAAATTTTTTAGGGAAACGTGCGACTTCCAGCACTGAAGCATATATGACTGAAGTATGGTGTGGGCTGGGCATGCCTATATAATGCGCGTGCGCATCAAGCTGCCGGCCGGATGCGCATATGGGGGAGCCTAGGAAAAACCAATTCAGCCAACAGAGTTGTGTGATGAGCCAAATCAAGCACATAGTTGACAACACTACCTTGCATCCATGCCTGAGGCTATCAGCGCCTGCATGAAGGGTGGGTGGGGCTAGAACTATCTTAGCTAATAAAGGGGGCTATGAGGAAGCCAGAGTAGAGTAGCGATGGGAGTTTACGGACAGCGGTAGTTTACGGACACTTTAGACTTTGACCCATGGTAAAATTGGTACCAATTAGGCGGGAGATTTCAAATTTTGCTGACAGTAGTGATTTTTTAAGAGTAAGAATCTACAGCTAATTCAGTAAATTTGCGTAGTTTTTTCCTGCTCAATTTTTGCTTTGAATGATCATAGTTAGTATCTCGGTCAAATAATGAGGCATGGAAAAAATGACTGTAAGAAAAACCAACTTTATAACTGCACATAGTAAACAAAAACTACATGTAAACACAAAACATTATATATCAATAAAGAGCAAATTTATTGCTCTTTCCAAATGTACCCTTCATAAAATAACATGACTGACACAGTATCAACAATTTTGGCGTAAATGGATTCTTATTGTGGAGGCAGTTACTGGACAGTGAATAATAATGGGTAATGATCTTTATAATAGGCCATGGCAACAGCAAGGAAGCGGAGAAATTGGAAATCCGAAGATCTGGAGAGAGCTGCAGAGGAAGTTAGAGAGGGGAAGGTGTCTGTCAGAGAAGCAGCAGCAAAATATTGTATACCAAAGAGCATGGTACATGATCACTCCAGCTTGAAGGTTAAGCAAGTTTCAAGTCCTGGACCATCTCCTGTGTTAATGATAGAAGAAGAAACTGAATCATGTTATCTTCTATTATCATTATCATTATCATTTCTTACAATAATAAGCACATGTGCAGCCATTTTACCTTCATTTTAAGAGCTGTCCGCCAACTGCCTCTATTGTCCGTTAACTGCCTCCAGTAGGCGCCTACTCTAAATCTCTCCCAGAAATCAGCATAATAGGACTTGCTTAGCTTCCTGCCTGGATAGAGCGAGGTAGGCCCATAGCTATCCAAAGCCCCCCTGCAATCTTCCTTGCACTCGCTAACCCGCCGGGAAAAACCACAACTTTGTTAACTGTCCGTTTACTACCTCCGTTACTCTATATCAATAGTCAATAGATAGACACACTTTGACCTGTGTGAGTGATGTCATGTCCTTCCACAAGCTAGCTAGCTGTGATATACTATGGCTAATGCGGTACAAGAAGGTTGGAAGAGGAATGCTGGTATTCTCAAGGGTCCAGGAATCCCTGCTCCCTCAGGGCAGTACAGAGTGGGTTGTGCGGATCTGATGCACCGGCTGGAGGGAGATGATAAAGGAGATCTGATACTTCGCCTCCACTATCCTACAGATGCCACACCAGAGGCAGGCTACCCTTACAGCTTGTGGCATCCTCAACCAAAATATATCGAGGGATATTACAGTGTTCATTCAAACTTCCCACAATTAATGTCAGGCTTATTCAAAACATTTTCAAGTTAGTTGAACGCAGAAGAGCTGGAGTTGGTTACAAATACCAAGTGAATTTCAAAATAGGTCCTAAAGTACCAGCATTGGAAGGAGCTCCCTTGCTGCAGCTTGGAGGTAAGACAACGAGTTGGCTCATGAAGTACTATCATGGACCTGATATCTGGATGTAGGTTCTGATGAAGCTCATCCCACTTTCCCGGTCATAGTGTTCTCCCATGGTCTTGGGGCTGTACGTACTAACAATAGTGCTATAGCCTGTGACCTGACTTCCCATGGCTATGTGGTAGCCTGCGTTGAACACAGGTAAACACTAGCACACCATCAGTTATTAATCACCTTATGCGATGTGTACTGCATCCTAGGGATGAGTTATGCGATGTGTACTGCATCCTAGGGATGAGTTATGCGATGTGTACTGCATCCTAGGGATGAGTTATGCGATGTGTACTGCATCCTAGGGATGAGTTATGCGATGTGTACTGCATCCTAGGGATGAGTTATGCGATGTGTACTGCATCCTAGGGATGAGTCAGCTTGTGTGACATTGCAGAGAGTTCCCAAGCCAGGGGGGAAGGAGGGAGAGTTGCAGGATAAGTGGATTGAATACCGCCATCCTTCTAATGAGCTGGATCTGCAATCAGACAGAGATTTCCCCGAGAGAAATGAACAAGTGAGTTGACTCTAAAAAACCTCCAAACTTGGAACTGAATTATCCTCCTTTCTAAAGGTCAAGCAACGTGCTGATGATGCAAGGAAGTCTTTGGATGTTCTCTACTTGTTGAATGAAGGAGCAGAAATCAACAACATGCTGGGAGGTAGTTTTGACTTCAAGCAGTTCAAAGGTCGTTTGGACGTTGCTACAGCAGCCATTATGGGTCACTCCTTTGGAGGGGCCACAACAGTCCAGTCACTCTCAGAGGACACCAGATTCAAGTCAGTAAATATGTTAAACTGTTAAACTCTATCGTTATAGTTGTCACTATCATAGATGTGGTATGGCGTTAGATTGTTGGATGGTACCAATAGATAAGGACATTTACGAGAATCCATCCAGTGTGACTCAACCTCTCTACTTCATCAACAGTTATTACGACTTCCAGTGGAAGGAAAACATCAAGAAGATGATGTCCTTGACCAAGCCACCCGATGCTAATGGAATATCACCGTGCAAAATCCTTACATTGAAGTAATGGGGACAGGTTTAGAAGCAATGAATTTGAGATTTGAAAAATTGTTGCATGCAGGGGTGCAAATCATGAAACTCAGAATGATGTTCCCTTTGTGATGTCAGTCATGCCACACTGGGGAAGGTCATATCTGGATCACACTAATGCCCACAAAACCAACATGAAGATCTGCCATGCTTTTTTGAAGAGATACCTCCTAGAAAGTAAGCTAGATAAAAAAAACAAAAAACAAACAGGATGGATATTTTTAGTGTTCCTCCTGCTTTGTCAGCTTCCCAGGGACCTGAACCTGACTTGGACGGGACTGAGGGTGACTCCAAGTACATCTTATTTGGAACCAATGTGGATTTGAGTGATGGAGAAGGTGATTGAAAAGGGGAAGAGGAGGAACCTTTTAAATACTCTACTGTACAACTGCAAAAGAATGAGGTCAATGAAATTTTACTCTATTCAAATAAGAGTTGTTGATTTGTGATGATGATAATAATAGCTGCATGCTTTCTTCCTCCTCATGCATGCCCTGAGGCTATCAGTTGTAAATGTTAGTCTGGAGGACAAAGAAAAAGTTTCATGACATCTTCCGAACCATTTCCTCTTTCCTCTCAACCTGAAAAGAATCGTGCCATTGTGTACACATTAATGTTAAGGGCACATACCCACCCACCTCACTCTCTGATGCAATGTACTCTTCGATCTCTGGATCCAAATCACTTAAGGTTCCTTCGTCTTCTGGTGCTTCCTGCCCATTCCAGGAGTTAACAGCAGAAGAGAGAAAACTAGGGGACTCCTCTTTCCCATCTCCTGCTGAATCAGCTATACTATAGATAATAATCAGTCACCATGGTAATGGTTGCCATAGTTCAAGAGTTCAGCTTACAGAAAGCGGTCTGTTCCTTTCAGTAGGAAGATTTTGTTACGGATAATTGTCATTATGTACCTCTGAACAGTACGGCTTGTTATTTCTTCTGCTATGTGCTCTAGGAGAGGGATAGATCAAGTCACACATAAAGAGTGTAAAACTTATTACTTCATTGCCTACCAAGACAAGGAAGCTTCTTTGCCAACTTCACTAGAATGTTCCTGATTTGCAGAATTCTCTGGGAGGAAAAAAAAAAAAAAAAAAAAAATTCCAGTACGTCAATGTCTGCTGCTCATGCCAGGGACCAGGACCGACAGTGTACCCATTACTGGAAAAACATAAGACTTACATTGAGAAACGTTGGAAAAGGAATTTCAGCATCCTTTGAGAGTGCAGTCAGAATTTTTTTTTCCTAATTACGATACAGGGGAAGTGATTTTAGTGGTGTGGATCTTCTTTCATGAGTGCTAGCTAACGTTAAATACCCCACCTCTTTCTGTTGCTCAAGAGTGGTGAGAGCCAGAGTGAAGTAGGCATAGTCTGACGTGTGGCCATCTTTTCTAAAGAAAGGAGAAGGACACGTAACTAACACAATGTTTATATATGCTTAAGACAAACTGACATCAAAGAGCCATTGATGGGAGAATCAGAGCAAAGCTCTTTCAGGCTACAGGTAAAAACAAATGAAGTGATGTAAAAATCAGAGAGGGAGCATTTCCACTCAACTCGCAAGCTAGTCTCTTTATGTTCCTCTTCTTCTGCACTGACAGCTGAATCGACGACACTCTGTCAAGAATGTCCTGCATACGAGCTTCAAAAGGGACTGCAACCTCTTCTTCATTCAATACTTGACAGGCCCGTTTCTCCTTTATTCTTTTTGCCTGCAGCTTCTTCACTATTCTACCGAGAATTGTCTTTTTTATATTAACTTGATCCTAGCAACAAGAGGTGGCAAAATGGAACAAAAGGCATTAATAAAAATAAATAAACTTACTGCAAATTTCTGATAGGTGAAAGGTGTTGTCTTCCTCAATTCCATGAACACAATTCTGGTGACAAGTATCTTATTGTTAAAACCACACCTGCTAACCACACCCACCAAGCACACTTACCCAGCTGCGTATTTCTTCATGCTATGTCCGAGCTCCAGATTCTCTGCCATCAACTGCTTTCCTTCCAACACACACTAGAGAGAGAGAGAGAGAGATTGTAAAGGTACAGTCTTCTTTATAAAAACTATATATTATACTCACTATATCCACACTCGGCTTTGAAAGGTGCACCTTGGCAGCAGCATCCCGAATCAACTTCACGAACTTCCTCTAAAAAAAGAAGCAAACACCAATGAAAGAAACTAATTCAGGGATGGGTCCCACGAGACAGACTTTCTTTTCTTCGCTAGCATCTTTGGGGACATGAAACTTCCCTTGACTAGTCGGTCCTTCAGGACTAGAGTGTGTGCAAGTGATGTGAGCAAAGCATGTGGAATGTCAGCCATTCTGATGTAGTCAAAGTAGTACAACTATGTTACCATCTCTCACTAAGCATATCCAGAGCCACAGCCAAAGCTTTCTTCAGCTTCATATGATACCAGATCCTTGCATTTCCCACAACTTGTGCACACCTATTAAAGGAGAAAAGGTATAAAGGTTCTGAAGATCGAGATTCCTATTAAGCATTGCCTGTAAAGACTGGCCTCCATGGTCTTCATATTCCCAAGTATTGCTGGCACATTCACTACAGCTGCCACTTCCACCGTCTCCATCTTCTGCCATCATAGATTATGCTGCCATCATAGATTATGCTGCCATCATTAGATTATGCTGCCATGCTCTAAGCTAGCTGTAAGTCGGCGGCGCCGCCAGTGTATAGACTACGTCATTTGAACTTTAACACTCTAAATTGTTTGCTGAGTCAGCATTTACACTTGAGTATGGAAAAGAATGAAGGGTTTTCTATTCCATCTGTCGCAGAAATAAAAGAAGCCAACAGGATCAGGACAAGCTCTAAGCCTTCTCTCTTTGAGGAAAAATCTTTAAAGAAAATAGGCCCAAATTTACCAAAGATTTCATGCAGTGAAGGTGCCATACCTCCTGCAGTGAAGATATCAAGGGCTGGTGTATCCAAATCTGGGGGAGCCAGTAGCAGCAGCAGTGATAACCATCAAAATAAAGCAACACCAGCAACATACCACCCTCATGCAATCATAGCAAATGCAATGCAAGTAAGTAAAGTAGAATGTAGTCCCAATCTGTTGATCATGCATGTCAACCACTCTCTTCCAGAAGAGCAATCCTCTTATGAAGTACATACGGAACGTATCATGGGAAGTGGGAGACATTGTCCCAGACTTTGAACTTGGCAAAACCACCTGTGCCCTCTATATAAGGTAACCACCTTCCTCTTGCCATCTCCACATCCATTTGGGAAGCAGCCTCTGTTTTTCTGCTCCCTATGACATAGTTATGGTTGTGATGGCAGAGTGCTTAAGAATGTCACTTAAAAAAAGTAACTACACAGTAGACAATATCTACTTGCAGAATCAGGGTTACAATTTCGTCCCCCTCATTCCAATATCCATCAAATTCCAGTCTACTTGCAGAACCCCTTAAACAGGGGGATTGGTCCTGATCCATCAAACTCCATTCTACTTAAGGAAAATTATAAAAATATTTCTGTAGCATTCGCTATCACTCCCTCCATCCAAACTACATTCACGACCGACTCAAATCCTTAGGAAGGCAGTACTCCCTCAGAGTCCTCCTGGTCCACGTGGACACCGTAAGAAGTGTAGACTCTCAGATCAGAGGCTTTTGATTAGATTTACTTATCTTGTGTATGCCTGAATCAGAGTGAGAACCAGAAACCACTGAAAGAACTGGCAAAGATTGCACTATTGGCTGACCTCACACTCATAGTGGCTTGGAGGTATTATTATTGGTATCTCAGTTGGTCTGTCAAGATTTTATCGTTTCCCCCTCCCCTCCCCCTTCTTCCCCCCCCCCCCCCCCCCCCAGCTATGAAGAAGCTGCTCGTTACTTGGAGACTTACAAGGCATATGAAAACAAACCTCCTGACATCCTCAAGGAAAGGATAGACAGTGACTTCTCTTCTAGGGTGAGCAGCTGTCACTCTATCCATTATACACTGTGAGGAGAACCCTGCAATCATGGCTAATTGTTTTCTCATGTAGGTTACTGAGTGTTTAACAACAGTGAAGAAGATTAACAAGACTGATGCTGGCACACTCCTGAATACATTCAAGGTTTGTTATTGTCATGATCCTTTTGAATTGATTTATGGTTATTGCATATAGACAATGGAAGGGATTATTAATTCATCCAAGGAAGACCTCACTCTCTGTCCAGGGCTGGGTCCACAAAAGGTGTTGTTTGCATGAATCATGCAAATTTTGTTATTAAAATTCTGATTTCCACAGGCACAGCGACTTCATGCCTTATTCCACGAACCCTTTGTTAGGCATAAACCTGTTAGCAGTTAGTTATTAAGATTATTATCAGAGTCAAAATTTTAAATGTGCAGGGTTATGGCACATACTAATCTTGCTAGTCCAGCCCAGCAACATACAGGTGCATGTTATGTTTTTGATGAGACAGAGGCACGCATATTAGGACACCCCACCAGACATGTTGGTAAAGGTCGTCCGAATCACGGGTCAATTATATACGCGATCGCGCGCGATAGGTTTATGAATTGACGATTAATACCAAATCAGAATCAAAAATAAATTCAAAGATGTGCATATTGAGTTCCAAGGAAGGCATGTACAATGAAAGGAGCTGGATCTACAGAATCACATGATACAGATAATCATAAAAAATGACCCCAAGGAAGTCTCATGCAATGCCTTGCAGAACTCAAGGGAAGGCGGTCGATTCTACTATCTAGGCCTGTGACTATGTAGCCCGGCCCCCCTGAGTTCAACAACATAACCACTGTCCCCCCCTCCCCCCTTGTACCTATGCAACTGAACCTACTAAATGATCCTATTCGAAGCTCACCTGAGTGTTAGAGTAGACTTGAAAGTGAAGGAGGAATGTCAACAATCATTTCTTCTGCAATTGGAAAACAATATTAAGTTGTATCTCTCCACCTTTTCTTCCATACTCACCTTCCTGGCCTTGGAGGCTATATCTGTGTGACGGGTTTTATCGAGAGCTGTGGCTAGACTCTCCCAGCTGGGAGGACCACTTATTTTGTTAACGTCGTCATCTCCTCTAAGCCAGGAAGCAACCATTTCATCAGGAAACATTTCCATTTTCATCAGTTTGATGAAGGATAGTCCAAGAGCCGTCCCCAACTTTATAACGTTCTTCTTGTCTAGATCTTCAAGCAGCTCAGTGACTTCAAAATGGTCAGCCATTCCGAGAGAGCATTGAGTGTCTACAGTGTGTGTGTGTGTGTGTGTGTGTGTGTGTGTGTGTGTGTGTGTGTGTGTGAGAGGACAGATTATCACTATATAGTGTCAAGGTTTTAATGACCTACCTTCTCTTTTTTTAGCTTCAGCTTCCTTTCCTTGTGTGCTAAGCCATTCCACATGGTGTTGTTCAAGCTCACCACATTCACCTGGATTCTTTTTACACTTCCAAAACTTCTTTCCTGGTAGACTTTCATCATCTATCTCTGCTGAATGAAAATCTTTACACCCATTTCCAACCTTTGAGTCACAGGGACATGGAAAAGCAAGAGTGTAGGAAGCATTGCTGATGTTACGCACTCTGATAGATTCGTCGAGAGCTTTGCAGACACCGGTCTTCACCACTTGGCGCATGGTAGCAACAGCACATTCAACACGGGTCTCCACGTGAATCTCGAAGTAAGTGGAAAGATCTAAATAAGTGACACGAGCCAAACCTGCTTCAAAGGTGATTGCATTCCTGAAAAGCTGACCACTTTTAATCCTAAACTTCCAACGAGAAGGCCACTTGTTTTTGGTTGAAGTAAGAAAAGCAACAGAAGAAGAAAAGAGTCCCAAGGGGGCATACCCCGAGGGGAAAGCTATATTGAGGCACTTTTTGGTTGGTCGCTGAATATCTTTGACGTTCTTGATATCAAGTAAAGCGGGCATGAAGTACAGGTTGAGATCAAGGTCAAGTGGAGTAAGAATCAAGAGATCTTCGAAGATCTTGGCCACAGTGTGGTGGTCGTACAGACCTGGCACATAACCATAAGAAAACTTTTCAAGGATATCCAAGGTCACCTCACCACGCTGATGGAAGTTGATCCACTTTCCACCAGTATCGGCTAGAGGTTCTGAACCACCTCTCAAGCTGTAGCTCTTCTTGATCAGCTCGTTGACTTTATTGAGGAGGACATTGGGATCACAGAAGATGACTTCCTCAGCACTCGAAGGGAAGTACTGAATGAGGTTGAGACTGTCGAGATGAAGGATAGCTGCTCTGCCTGCGGATTCTGTGAAATGGAGAGAACGTGCAATATTTAGACAATCGTGAACGCTTATGACCTGTTGCTGATTATCTTTCAATCGCTTTTCGATTTCCAGCTCGAGGGCATAATATTGGAGGGGGATCGGTGTATGTGGAGGTGCAAGGTGTTCCACTTCACATCGAACTTTACCAACTACTTCCTTGTCTTCTGCATTTGGTGATCGAGCATTGAGGGGGAATATGCAGCCCCTCCCATAGTAGATGACATCACTAACTGGTCTTGAGTCGGACTCTGATCCAGGGTGCAAAATACCTTTAAGCACCTGATCTTTTTGCTCACGACTCTCGGGACAATCTTCTTCTTTATCGCGATGCGTCCCAACTACTAAGATTTTAGGCCGAGGTGCCTCCTGCCCCTTCTCTACAGCGGAAGTGGAGGGGAGGGAATAGATGGTCTGGACACAGTGCTGGAAGATTTCCTTGTGGCTCATGGGAAAAGGATACGACTCACCAAGAGACTTGCCATCTTCTCCATAATATTCAATTTGTGGTTTATCATCCAGCTGATCGCACAGCCTAAAAACGAAGATACCGAGCGTAGCATTTCGAAGGAAAGCCGTAAGAAGCTCGTGGAATTGAGGCTGCCCACCACTGTCAATCAGGTAGATCCAAGTCATTTTCAGCAATCTACCTTTCTTGGATCGACCAATCAGCTTGATCACAGTCGTTCTGGCCACAGTGTAGTCGGTAAACGTTGAGCTACTGGCCGAATCAAAACTTCCATGCTCTTTCGAAGCTCCATTATTTGATTTCTGCTGCACGAAAACACCAGAAGAAGTGGAATCAACGTCAATGCTCGCGTTGATGGCGTCTGCAAGAATAGTTATAAGTTCCTCAGCTCCAACCACCTCCCAGACTTGATTGTTTAGTGCTTCAGTCATGCCTAACCTCAGACAGGTGGTCATGACCCTCTTGGCTTTCTCGATGACTCCCGTACTGATTCGGAAATGTGGAAGAATGACGTCAAAAAGGAGAGATGCGAAAGAGGACTTGCCAGCTCCAGCTGCCCCCACAATTACCGCCTTGATAATGCTCGTATCAACATGCCCTTTCTCCATTGCATTGTCATGCTATGAAAAATGATCAGAATATAAAAGCCTGGAAATCTTTCCACATGATTGGGGCGAGCCTGAGCAAGCGAGTTGGCTCTAGAATTCGCATTATATAATAGTGGTTTTTTTCTGTGACGATCATCTGGTAACATTACATCACAGTGCAGTAGACGCACATGCGTATATAAACATGTGCTATAAGCTAAGAGAGCTATATAGAGGCTAGCTGAACAGAAAGAACGCGTAGATCGAGAAATCTAGAGACAATGCTGGCCCAGAGAAAAGAATGCCTCAAGCATCGAATAGCAGATGCTAGCTAGCTACTAAAGAATGGATCAAATTAGCGTTCTTCCAAGGAGAAGAAAGTACGAGATAGAAGGCAAGACATCCTGCTCAAAGCACAGCTACAGAGAAAAGACAGTGCTTGAGGGAGAGTGCAAGTCAGCAGTTGATGTCACAGACAGCTGAGGAAAAGAGAGGCCAGTCTCAGAGAATGCAGACCAGAGATTGTCTTCAGAAAGAGAGACCATTCTCACATGCATCACATCACAGACAGCGCTTGAGGGAGAGTGTAAGTCAGCAGTTGATGTCACAGACAGCTGGCCAGTCTCAGAGAATGCAGACCAGAGATTGTTTTCAGAAAGAGAGGCCATTCTCATTGTTTCACCCTTGCTAAAAGGGAACATGCATCACATTCAGCTCAGGCTCGCCCCACAATGCATTGCCTCTAGTAGGAAACATGTTATTATTGGACTCATGCTTACAAGGACTCCAACATGTATTCTACTCACCAATTTTATTCTAGTGGCTTCATCCAGAGGATTTGACAACGTCACTCCTGCGTAAATATAATCACTTTGGGTTAAGGAGGAGGTTGAATTTAAGGGGGAGTGGAGGGTGCTTACTAATTAGAACTAAAAGTCATCCTACCTTTGTCATCATCCATTGATGTTGCCAGTGCCTCTTTCTCTCCACCTATAGCATGAAGAGAGAATACCACATCATAATATTATGATGAGAACTCTGAGGGGTAAGTGTGGAAAGCCACTTATGGCTCATTACCGATATCTCTATATTGCACAGGCACCTTAGACAGTTAATTAAGGACAAAATGTCTGATTCCTGCACAAGGGATACAGTAAGTCCACTCTGGTCTGTGAGTGACTTGTTGCTGAATTTGGTTACTAGGAGTCAGCTCACCAGGTTCAGTAGGAGGGTTGGTGGGTCCTTCAGCTGGAAGGACAGGCTCAGAGGGAGGTCCAGGTGGTTCAGGAGGTCTGGGGGGTCCAGGAGAAGAAGCTAATGAAGAGAGAAGAAAGACTTTGTGAATATACACATATTTACTTCATATATCCACTACAAACAATAGAAAGTCACTTTATATTCTATAAAATTCCTTTAAAGAAAGTAATAAAATTAATCATCTAGATAGCACAAGTCTTAGAGAAAGATATCACTTGTACAGAGAGAAGAGAGAATTTTTCTGAGCAGAATGGTGTTGAAATGAAGACTATAGCACTTTCCATTCAAAAGTTATGGCCTTTCAAACTTTAATTATTTTCACCTACTTTTAATTAACCACTAATTAATTTCTACAACTACTAATTACATGCGCTACATATACCACACACTTATTTTAGCTTGGGGGTATTATTTACATTACACCATGTACTGCTACATCATCTAATTAGTGCCAAGTACTTATACATCTTGATACTTACAATTCAGTTGCCTGAGGGCATTTTCTCTCTCCTTTATTTCTTCTTCATACTTTTGGATGGTTTCTTTACAACTCTGGGTGTATCCCTCATAATCCTGCACCTCCTCCTCCAGCTCCTTCCTCCTCTCCACAGACAGGGAGGGCTGGTCCAACTCCTCCTTGCATTCAGCAATCCTCTGCACACATGGAACACACACTAGGTATGGACTGGGCCACATGCCACGCCCTCATCACACCACTGCTACACTCATCACTCACCTGTTCCCTGAACTCTATCCACCTCTGATAGAATGCCTTGTCCTGTGAGGAGTGAGAGAGAGAAGGTGAGACAACCATACAACCAACACACAAAGACAGCCATCATGCACCACAAAAAAAAATCACCACACGCACAGCATGTGAGCTACGGCCTCCAAACTTGGAGAACGTGTAGAGTGAAGTATGCTCCAGAAGGTCATGGGGGTCATGAGTCGCCAGGCCCCGCCCATTTCCCTCGGCAGACCCGCATGGGGGTATTATGGTCTGTCAAAAATTGAGCAGGGGTCTAGATGCAAGGCATTTGAGCTGCAGATTCCAAACATGGAGAACCTTCGTTACATGTTATGCTCAATAGTGCCATGGGGTACACGGGTCTCAAGACCCCACCCACTCCTCCCGGCAGAGGTGCACAGGGATTATGCTGAGTCAGCATTTGGTTCATAAAATTGAACAGGGGGTTTGGCCTTCCTGTGGAAATTCCAGATGAGGAGCACCCTCAAAACAATACTGGTTTAAGGTCGAGTAGTCCAGCATTCCAACAAGCAACTCCTCCCTGCAAACGAGCACCCCTCAATCTTAACAGGCTGTTGCTATGTATTATGTGCCTCCTGCTATGGGCCTAAGGTGCTTGAAGTGACTGGAGGGTCTTGCTGGAGGCACTGGACCAACACAAGCAGCTACTTCCACAAACAACTTACCTCCAATAATTTCTTTATATTTTCCTCATGTTCCTTTATCTGTGAAGAAACAAACCAGTCACAGCAACTATTCTAGCACACTCAAGTAGCTAACTACACAATGGCATAGCTCTACTCAAACCTAAAGAATATTCTACACCTAAACAATACGCAGCTAGCTAGAGCCCTAGATAGTGTCTGGACTAAAATCAGCAGCTGCTAGATAATGACTCGCCGGCCAGCTGCAGTCTTTCCGCCTAGGCGGCCTTTTTGATTATCTCTGATTAGCTGTACTGTAGCTGTCTACACATAAATCTTTTAAATAAGCTTAGAACATGTACACAGGCAAAAAATATGGGCACCACCTCTTACCTTTTGAAACTTTTCCTCTTCCTCCTCTTCCATAACGAGTTTCTTTTAAGTCAGCAGATGCTTTGTGCTCTTGATTTCTGTTTTGAAGGACCTTGGGCGTGGCGCATGGGGCGCATCATTTGATTTGCATAACACGTATATGGGCGTGTCACGAAAATTTTGGTCCCCCCGCCAAAAGTGGTCTCCCAGACAATTAACTCTTGGCTGCCAAAATTAGTCCGACCATAGGTTTTACGGGATTGGAAACGCCCAATGAACTGCACAACCGTGGCGCGTTGACAGATGCGCACGCGCATGCAGCATTAATTATATTAATCGTTGTGAAAAGAGATCAATATTCACTCCTTTCAAGGCAGTTAAAGTGATATTCTGCCCCTACAGCTCACAGAATAGTACAAGTAAGCTAAGGGGAAGGTATTGAAGAAGTGAAGAGTCAGAGAGTTGAAGTTGGAGAGTCTGAGGAAGGAAGTTATTAATTATTCATAACTTTTTTCCTTGTAGTTATAACTATGAGTACCTATCATTTCTCATTATACATTAATTTTATGTGATTGATTTGAAAGAAAGGCCAGAATGACTTTTGGTATTAAAATTAGACATAAATTCATTATTATTATAGCTAGATAATTTTGCCCCATAGTTATCCGCCAGTTTCTGCTCAGTTCTCCCATATCAACATTATTGCAATACTTCCAGCTTTTGGCTGTTGGGTTTTGACACCATCCACCTCAAGAATTCGGTTCAGTCAGCTGTCCTGTGGACCCTATGGATATTAGGGGGGAAATATAGTAAGCTTGCCATCTCCATAGGATGACTATTGTATAGAAAGCGAATGCACCAATTCCATTTACTGTTCTATCCTTTCCCTGAAATAACTAATACAGTTTCAATGTTGTTAATCTATTTCTTGGGAGAGGGATTACAGTTTTAACACCACTTGCAAATGCTAGAGACAATATATGTCAGCTAATACAAAAACCAACATTACTATTCCATGTAGCTAAAGTTTACATGCCTTTTGATCAGAAAATGGGCAACAGCAATTGATTCCATCAAGCGTGAGAGGGATTACAGTCCCATTAACCACTATAGTAGTATTTGTAGGAATAAACTTGAAAATCTGAGCTGAAATTTATTTCATACAGTAAATCTATGCCCTAGTGTATTATAGTATCATTGGCATAAGTCTTACCTTACGGATCTTGTCAGAACAGCAACTTTGACAAAAGTGCTATGTCATTCAGCTGTCAACGCGCCTAGCGCCTCGGTTGTTAGTTGCTAACGAGAGCACGTGATCCGTTTCCAATCCCGTAAACCTCTTATATCTATGATTTGGCGAGGCAGCTCAGCTAGCTGCTGGCAGCTAGCTGGCAACTGCATGGTATGGCTTTATCCAGTGAAGAAATTTCTTTATCTTGCAGTCAGAATTGCCAGGATAACCAAATCGAGTTGATCATAAAAGCCTTCAATTATCTGACTAAGAAGGAATACCCGCTACTGGCAGATAAGAATGAAAGGAGGATCATTAGAAGGAAGGCTGCAAAATTAACAGTTGATAAAGGGGATATATTTCTTACCAAAAGAGGTGGTAGAAAGGTAGGCTTCTTAAGCTAGTAGATTTGCCACCGATGTTATCTTCATTTACTATTGTGATAGATTTGGATCATTTTAGATGCCAAGGAACAGCAGCGTATACTTAATGCCTGTCATTTTGATGCCACATCTGGACACCTTGGAATAAAGAAAACCATTTCCCGTATTAATGAGTGTTTCACATGGCCTGGAGTCACTAAGGATGTGAACAAAATGGTAATGGTTATTACCATCTTAAGTCTTACATTCTACTTTTTTTTTCTTTCACAGATTAGAACATGTGATGTGTGTCAGAAGAGTGGGAAAAAACTGAATATAGATGCTCCAGAATTGCATCCTGTTCCTGTAATCTCTCCGTGGCACCATATTGGAATTGATTTCATTGGCCCAATCTCACCACCATCTGTTCAAGGAAACAAATATATTTTCACAATTTGTGATTATTTTACAATGAAGCTATTCCAGTCCGTGACAAGTATGCCAGTACAGTGGCCTCAAACCTATTAAGGTACATCATGATTGTTGTTATCGTAGTTATTATTCATCATCATAGGTATTGATGAAATATGGATTATGCAAAGTAGTTACATCAGATCAAGGTACAGAGTTCAACAATGCCATAAATCAAGAACTGATGAAATTGCTAAAGATTGACTACAGGCTCACAACACCATACCATCCACAGGTTAAATAGTATTGTATATAAAAACTGAAACTCTATTGCTTATTTCTAAATAGGCCAATGGTCTTGTGGAACGCTTCAACCAAACTGTACAAAATATGTTAGTGAAGTTTATTGGAGAGAAGAAAGAGTCATGGGAAGATTATTTGGACACCTGTGTGTATGCGTATAATACATCGAGGCATGAGTCATCATTGTACACACCTTTTGAATTGATGTTTGGAAGAAAACCAATTATACCAGTTGATATCAGAAATGATGGCATTGAAGTTTTACCTGAATATTCCAACATACAAACTGGTATGTTTAATGAAATGTACAATCTCTTCATTATCTTATTGACTGTGGCTGTATATAATACAGATTTTACAGTAATTGCTGACCATCTGTGCTAGGATATTTGAAAGTGCAAAAGCTAACATTCTGAAAGCACAAAAAAAGCAGAAAATAGCATATGACTGAAAGCATTCTAATCCACAAACTTTTCATTTAGGAGCATTGGTGCTAAAGAAAGACTTCACGAGGAAGAAAAGGAAAGGTGGAAAATTGGATTTCAAATGGGTTGGACCATACAAAATTCATGCTAATCTTGGACGTGGTCTATATAAACTTCAAGATGTACATAACCCTTTGATGATAGTCAAACGTGTAAATGGAGTACATTTAAAGAAGTATTGCATGCCACCTGATGTAAGCTGACATAATAGTAGATTATTTTACTTTATCCAACATTATTTTATAGCTATCTTTGAGCAGCTCAGATGTCTCTTTGCAACCACCGAGTTCCAAGAGAAAAAAGCATTTAAATCCACTAGTAAGTAAATATAATTCAAAATTCATAACTGGCAAGCTCAATAGATATAGGATTCTGAGTCTGATAGCTCAAATTTATCACTATTTATGAAGAGAAATAGAACTCTTAGCCCTCTGGTAAGTATAGAATCTGACTTGAGTTGTTTGTTTGTTTTTGTTGTTTTTTTAATTTATGGACCAATAATTGATAATGTAGCTAAGTTGCAGTGGAGAAACTCTTATCAAGTCCAGAAGTCCTTAGTGGAAATCAGGTACACTGTGTGGGTGTGCTTGCATGCATGCACATGATCTTGCACTTGTTATGATCTTATAACAGTTAACTTCTGAGGAAGATTCTTTCCAATTTTCTCCACTCTCATCAAGCGCTGAAGCCCTATTCAATGGAATTAAGCTCACGGTATGTAGCTAAATTGCTTCTGCTAAATCCATGCCAGCACTGGTTTTAATTTTTTTTAGAACCCCCCTTCACCACCTCCCAAAGCCATTGTGTCATTCACTACTTCCGACTATGAACCTGCAGTAGATAAAGGGATTTTTACAAGCACTCCAAAACCAAAACAAGAGCTCTATACAGATTTCTTCCCTCTCGAGTTGGAAGTGCTACCTTCTCCAGTTCACTCACCTTCTCCAGTTAATCTTTCACCGTCACCTCCCACTCATTTGCCTCCACGGTCTTCTAAATTGCTTCCTGTTCAGTTATCTCCAACATCACCTCTTCAATCAAATCGGCTTTTTTCTGAAAGAAGGAAATTGAATTGAGCAAGTAGATATTATGTGGATTCCAGAATTATAGGCTTGAGAAAATTTGACAAGGAAGTATTACAACATAGTTGATGCTGCCCAGATTTTGCTTAAAAAAGTCTGCCCAATTCAAGGTTTGCAGAAAGTTTCACTCGGCTTGACTCTTATCTTTGAAGTTCAACGCGGTGAATTTATTCAAATTCTTAATACTGGAGCTGGTCATTGGGTCACTATATCAACTATAGGCACTGATCATCCTGTTGTCAATATTTATGATAGTGTTTATTCAACTGCATGTGATGAATTGCAACAACAGATTGCTTCCATCCTTATAACACCACATTCTTCAATTATTCTTCATTTTATCGATGTTCAGCTTCAATCTGGATCATCTGATTGTGGCCTCTTTGCTATAGCATATGCTACGGCTCTAGTTTTTGGGGAAATGCCTCAGAATTTTTGTTTCGACCAAAAGAAAATGAGGAGTCATTTATTTAAATGCTTGGAAAATAAAAATATGACACTCTTCCCAACCCTGCGAAAACGAAGAATAAGGCAAAGTATGATAAAGGCTGCACAAGAAGTTGCTATCCATTGCTCATGCAGGATGCCTGAGATGGGATAGAATGTACCAACTGTAAACAATGGTTTCATGTTTCTTGTTATAAAAATATACCAAAGAAGGCATTTGATTCTAAGAAGTCATGGTTATGTTATAATTGCAAATAACTTTTCTTGACATTTTCATCATATAACATTTAACAGTATAAATTGGGGGACTAATATTGGCAGCCAAAATTGGTCCCCCTTAGAAACAGACCACAATTGGCAGCATAAGTGGTCCTTCAGGGAGGACTATTTTTGGCAGGGGGGGACCTAAATTGGCTGCCAGAATTGATCCTGGGGACTGATTTTGGCTGCCAAAATTTATCCAGGGACCAATTCTGGCAGCCAAAAATTGTCCTGGGGGACCAATTTTGCCATGACAGGTCCACTGTGATTCATTCCAATATCAGTCCACTTGCAGAACCCCCTTAAATGGGGTCTTACAATATATATTTGGTCCCCCTCATTACAGTCCAATATCCATCTACTTACAGAATCCCCTGAAATGGGGGGATTACTTTGGTCTCCTTCATTACTATGATTTCATTTAATAATTCAAAATAATTTGTGTCATATGGATATTTACTATCACTCCTGTGATGTTCTCCAATAGTATCACAATGTTAATTAGCAATAACTTCTTATTATTCAGCTGACAGTATAACTATTGACAAAAATCAGATCAAACCAGCCAGCGACTGGAAGTGATACAGAGGTTAAATAAGCTAGAGCTAAGAGCTATAGCGCAATGCGCTAGCTGGACAAAACACAATACTGAGCATGCTCATAAATTGTTCCAAAGTTACCACAACTCCCTCCATCCAAACTACATTCATGACCAATTCAAATCTTTAGGAAGGCAGTGCTCCCTCACAGAGTCCTCCTGGTCCACGTGGACACTGTAAGAAGTGTAGACTCTCAGATCAGAGGGTTTAGCTTGTCTTGTGTATGACTGAATCAGAGTGAGAACCAGAAACCACTGAAAGGACTGGCAAAGATTGCACTATTGGCTGACCTCACACTCAATAGTGGCTTGGAGGTATTATTATTAGTTTCTTTGGTCTGTTAAGTTTTATCGTTTTTCCATACCCTCCCCTCCCCTCCCCTCCCCTCCTGACATCCTCAAGGAAGGATAGACAGTGACTTCTCTTCTAGGGTGAGCAGCTGTCTTAAACAACAGTGAAGAAGATTAACAAGACTGATGCTGGCACACTCCTGAATACATTCAAAGTTAGTTATTGTCATGACTCTCTTGAATTGATTTATGGTTATTGCATATAGGGATTATTAATTCATCCAAGGAAGACCTCACTCTCTAGCTGTCCAGGACTGGGTCCACAAATATGAATCATGCAAATTTTGTCATTAAAATTTTGATTTCCACAGACACAGTGACTTCATTCCTTATTCCATGTACCTGTTAGCAGTTAGTTATTAAGGTTATTATTAGAGTCAAAGTTTTAACGCCGCAACATACAGATGAGCTGAGGTGCATGCTATCATCAAGGCGGTGCTGGTTTTTCTTGATGACTCGTACAAAACTGATAAAGACTGGAATTCTCTAGACATGTTGGTAAAGGTCGTCAGAATCACGCGTCAATTATATATACGCGATCGATAGGTTTATAGATTAACGATTATTACCAATTACAAAATAAAAAAATTAATACAAGATGTGCATATTGAGTTCCAAGGAAGGCATATAGAATGAAAGGAGCTGGATCTGCAGAATCACATAATACAGATTAATGACCCCAAGGAAGTCTCAAGCGATGCCTTGCAGAATTCAAGGGAAGGCGGTCAATTCTACTATCTGGGCCTGTGACTATGCACGTGTCCCTTAAAGAGGACACAAAGTGTAGCCCCCGAGTTCAACGACAAAGTTTAGCCCACTGCCCCCCCTTCTTGTACCAATGCAACTAGTAGCTCACCTGAGTGTTAGAGTGGACTTGAAAGTGAAGGAGGAACATCAACAATCATTTCTTCTGCAATTGGAATAACAATATTAAGTAGTGGCTCTCCGCCTCTCCTTCCATACTCACCTTCCTGGCCTTGGAGGCTATATCTGTGTGACAAGTTTTATCGAGAGCTGTGGCTAGACTCTCCCAGCTGGGAGGACCACTCGTTTTGTTAACGTCATCATCTCCTCTAAGCCAGGCAGCAATCATATCTCCTGGAAACATCTCCATTTTCTTCAGTTCAATGTAGGATAATCCAAGAGCCGTCCCCAACACTATCACAGAATTCTTGTCTAGCTCTTTAAGCAGCTGAGTCACTTCAAAATGGTCAACCATTCCAAGAGAACACCGAGTGTCTACAGTGTGTGGTGGGTGGAGGGGAAGGGGGAGAGAGATTATCGTATCAAACCTCCAGTACATATTTATATTATTACCCTTCTTAGCTTCAGCTTCCTTTTCTTGTGTGCTCAGCCACTCCACATGGTGTTGTTCAAGCTCACCACATTCACCTGGATTCTTCTTACACTTCCAGAACTTCTTTCCTGGTAGACTTTCATCATCTATCTCTGCCAAATGAAAATCTTTACACCCATTTCCAACCTTTGAGTCACAGGGACATGGAAAAGTAAGAGTGTAGGAAGCATTGCTGATGTTGCGCACTCTGATAGATTCGTCGAGAGCTTTGCAGACACCAGTCTTCACCACTTGGCGCATGGTAGCAACAGCACATTCAACACGGGTCTCCACGTGAATCTCGAAGTAAGTGGAAAGATCTAAATAAGTGACACGAGCCAAACCTGCTTCAAAGGTGATCGCATTCCTGAAGAGTTGACCACTTTTAAGGAAAAACTTCCAACGAGAAGGCCACTTGTTTTTGGTTGAAGTAAGAAAAGCAACAGAAGAAGAAAAGAGTCCCAAGGGGGCATACCCCGAGGGGAAAGCTATTATGAGGCAAGTTTTGGTTGGTCGCTGAATATCTTTGACGTTCTTGATATCAAGCAAAGCAGGCATGAAGTACAGGTTGAGATCAAGTGGGGTAAGAATCAAGAGATCTTCAAAGATCTTGACCACAGTGTGGTGGTCGTACAGACCTGGCACATAACCATAAGAAAACTTTTCAAGGATATCCAAGGTCACCTCACCACGCTGATGGAAGTTGATCCACTTTCCACCAGTATCGGCTATAAGCTCCACGCCACCTCTCAAGCTGTAGCTCTTCTTGATCAGCTCGTTTACCTTATTGAGGAGGACATTGGGATCACAGAAGATGACTTCCTCAGCACTCGAAGGGAAGTACTGAATGAGGTTGAGACTGTCGAGATGAAGGATAGCTGCTCTGCCTGCGGATTCTGTGAAATGGAGAGAACGTGCAATATTTAGACAATCGTGAACGCTTATGACCTGTTGCTGATTATCTTTCAATTGCTTTTCGATTTCCAGCTCGAGGGCATAATATTGGAGGGGGATCGGTGTATGTGGAGGTGCAAGGTGTTCCACTTCACATCGAACTTTACCAACTACTTCCTTGTCTTCTGCATTTGGTGATCGAGCATTGAGGGGGAATATGCAACCCTTCCCATAGTAGATGACATCACTAACTGGTCTTGAGTCGGACTCTGATCCAGGGTGCAAAATACCTTTAAGCACCTGATCCTTTTGCTCACGACTCTCGGGACAATCTTCTTCTTTATCGCGATGCGTCCCAACTACTAAGATTTTAGGCCGAGGTGCCTCCTGCCCCTTCTCTGCAGAGGCAGTGGAGGGAAGGGAATAGATGGTCTGGACACAGTGCTGGAAGATTTCCTTGTGGCTCATGGGAAAAGGATACGATTCACCAAGAGACTTGCCATCTTCCCCATAATATTCGATCTGCGGTTTATCATCAAGCTGATCGCACAGCCTAAAAACGAAGATACCGAGTGTAGCATTTCGAAGGAAAGCCGTAAGAAGCTCGTGGAACTGAGGCTGCCCTCCACTGTCTATGATGTAGATCCAAGTCATTTTCAGCAATCTACCTTTCTTGGATCGACCAATCAGCTTGATCACAGTCGTTCTGGCCACAGTGTAGTCGGTAAACGTTGAGCTACTGGCCGAATCAAAACTTCCATGCTCTTTCGAAGCTCCATTATTTGATTTCTGCTGCACGAAAACACCAGAAGAAGTGGAATCAACGTCAATGCTCGCGTTGATGGCGTCTGCAAGAATAGTTATAAGTTCCTCAGCTCCAACCACCTCCCAGACTTGATTGTTTAGTGCTTCAGTCATGCCTAACCTCAGACAGGTGGTCATGACCCTCTTGGCTTTCTCGATGACTCCCGTACTGATTCGGAAATGTGGAAGAATGACGTCAAAAAGGAGAGATGCGAAAGAGGACTTGCCAGCTCCAGCTGCCCCCACAATTACCGCCTTGATAATACTCGTATCAACATGCCCTTTCTCCATTGCATTGTCATGCTATGAAAAATGATCAGAATATAAAAGCCTGGAAATCTTTCCACATGATTGGGGCGAGCCTGAGCAAGCGAGTTGGCTCTAGAATTCGCATTATATAATAGTGGTTTTTCTCTGTGACGATCATCTGGTAACATTACATCACAGTGCAGTAGACGCACATGCGTATATAAACATGTGCTATAAGCTAAGAGAGCTATATAGAGGCTAGCTGAACAGAAAGAACGCGTAGATCGAGAAATCTAGAGACAATGCTGGCCCAGAGAAAAGAATGCCTCAAGCATCGAATAGCAGATGCTAGCTAGCTACTAAAGAATGGATCAAATTAGCGTTCTTCCAAGGAGAAGAAAGTACGAGATAGAAGGCAAGACATCCTGCTCAAAGCACAGCTACAGAGAAAAGACAGTGCTTGAGGGAGAGTGCAAGTCAGCAGTTGATGTCACAGACAGCTGAGGAAAAGAGAGGCCAGTCTCAGAGAATGCAGACCAGAGATTGTCTTCAGAAAGAGAGACCATTCTCACATGCATCACATTCAGCACATCACAGACAGCGCTTGAGGGAGAGTGTAAGTCAGCAGTTGATGTCACAGACAGCTGGCCAGTCTCAGAGAATGCAGACCAGAGATTGTTTTCAGAAAGAGAGGCCATTCTCATTGTTTCACCCTTGCTAAAAGGGAACATGCATCACATTCAGCTCAGGCTCGCCCCACAATGCATTGCATTTCTCTAGTAGGAAACATGTTATTATTGGACTCATGCTTACAAGGACTCCGACACATGTATTCTACTCACCAATTTTATTCTAGTGGCTTCATCCAGAGGACTTGACAACGTCACTCCTGCGTAAATATAATCACTTTGGGTTAAGGAGGAGGTTGAATTTAAGGGGGAGTGGAGGGTGCTTACTAATTAGAACTAAAAGTCATCCTACCTTTGTCATCATCCATTGATGTTGCCAGTGCCTCTTTCTTTCCACCTATAGCATGAAGAGAGAATACCACAACATAATATTATGATGAGAACTCTGAGGGGTAAGTGTGGAAAGCCGCTTATGGCTCATTACCGATATCTCTATATTGCACAGGCACCTTAGACAGTTAATTAAGGACAAGATGTCTGATTCCTGCACAAGGGATACAGTAAGTCCACTCTGGTCTGTGAGTGACTTGTTGCTGCATTTGGTTACTAGGAGTCAGCTCACCAGGTTCAGTAGGAGGGTTGGTGGGTCCTTCAGCTGGAAGGACAGGCTCAGAGGGAGCTCCAGGGGGTTCAGGAGGTCTGGGGGGTCCAGGAGAAGAAGCTAATGAAGAGAGAAGAAGGACTTTGTGAATATATCCACTATAAATAACAGAAAGTCACTTATATTCTATAAAGTTCCTTTAAAGAAAGTAATAAAATTAATTATCTAGATAGCACAAGTCTTAGAGAATGATATCACTTGTACAGAGAGAAGAGAGAATTTTTCTGAGCAGAATGGTGTTGAAATGAAGACTATAGCACTTTCCATTCAAAAGTTATGGCCTTTCAAACTTTAATTATTTTCACCTACTTTTAATTAACCACTAATTAATTTCTACAACTACTAATTACATGCGCTACATATACCACACACTTATTTTAGCTTGGGGGTATTATTTACATTACACCATGTACTGCTACATCATCTAATTAGTGCCAAGTACTTATACATCTTGATACTTACAATTCAGTTGCCTGAGGGCATTTTCTCTCTCCTTTATTTCTTCTTCATACTTATGGAGGTCTTCTTTAATATTCTGGATGAATCCCTCATACATCTGCACCTTCCCCTCCAGCTCCTTCCTCCTCTCCACAGACAGGGAGGGCTGGTCCAACTCCTCCTTGCATCTAGCAATCCTCTGCACACATGGAATACACACTAGGTATGGACTGGGCCACATGCCACGCCCTCATCACACCACTGCTACACTCATCACTCACCTGTTCATAGATCTCTATCATCCTCTGATAGTTTGCCTTCTCCTGTGAGGAGTGAGAGAGAGAAGGTGAGACAACCATACAACCAACACACAAAGACAGCCATCATGCACCACAAAAAAAAATCACCACACGCACAGCATGTGAGCTACGGCCTCCAAACTTGGAGAACGTGTAGAGTGAAGTATGCTCCAGAAGGTCATGGGGGTCATGAGCCACCAGGCCCCGCCCATTTCCCTCGGCAGACCCGCATGGGGGTATTATGGTCTGTCGAAAATTGAGCAGGGGTCTAGCATGCAAGGCATTTGAGCTGCAGACTCCAAACATGGAGAACCTTCGTTATATGTTATGCTCAATAGTGCCATGGGGTACACGGGTCTCAAGACCCCACCCACTCCCCCCGGCAGAGGTGCACTGGGATTTATGCTGAGTCAGCATTTGGGTCATAAAATTGAACAGGGGGTCTGGCCTTCCTGTGGTAATTCCAGATGAGGAGCACCCTCAAAACAGTGGGGCAAATAATACTGGAGGTAACTGCTTTAAGGTCGAGTAGTCCAGCATTCCAACAAGCAACTCCTCCCTGCAAACGAGCACCCCTCAATCTTAACAGGCTGTTGCTATGTATTATGTGCCTCCTGCTATGGGCCTAAGGTGCTTGCAGTGACTGGAGGGTCTTGCTGGAGGCACTGGACCAACACAAGCAACTACTTCCACAAACAACTTACTCTCTTTAATTTCCTTATCTCTTCCTCATGTTCCTTTATCTGTGAGGAAACAAACCAGTCACACTAGCACACTAAGTAGCTAACTACACAATGGCATAGCTCTACTCAAACCTAAAGAATATTCTACACCTAAACAAATGCACAGCTAGTCTAGATAGTGTCTGGACTAAAATCAGCAGCTGCTAGATAATGACTCGCCAGCTGCAGTCTTTCCGCCTAGGCGGCCTTTTTGATTATCTCTGATTAGCTGTACTGTAGCTGTCTACACATAAATCTTTTAAATAAGCTTAGGACATGTACACAGGCAAAAAATATGGGCACCACATGATAGTTTTCTTACCTTTTGAAACTTTTCCTCTTCCTCCTCTTCCATAGCGAGTTTCTTTTAAGGCAGCAGATGCTTTGTGCTCTTGATTTCTGTTTTGAAGGACCTTGGGCGTGGCGCATGGGGCGCATCATTTGCATAACACGTATATGGACGCATAATGACCATACAAGCCTTGCTGATCTGCATACACTTTTCATCTCATAGGTCCCATTCCAAATCAACTGGCGGTGAGCATCAGACTCAGAGCATCTGCAGAGAAAATGAAGATTGTTCCTGGTTTATGCCATGGGATACAGTTACTATAGTCCATAGCCATGGTGCTTATGACATCTTGCAAGCCACTCATTTGCAAGGTGTATCTCTTTGCAATTTAAATATAATTATGAGCTTTGCTTTAGCTGTAGTGCCAGCCTGCGGTTGGTCGAAAGCTGTAGCATCCTAATTATGGAAGGAGAAGAGAGGCCTCTTAGCTACATGATACAAATTGGAAATCAAGTGGCTATTATCTTCATGTACTAACAGTATATGCTAATAATGGGAGGATGAACTCAGTGTGTCACTACTGAGCATGCTCAGTGCAGTGCAACCTGATTGATTGACAGAGAGGAGAGACTGAGGGGGGCTGGTGTCAAGCTCAGGGAAAAATCGTGTCAGTGGAAGAGATGATTGAAATAATTAGAGCAGGACAGGATGACACTACGTCAATTAGCAATAGCTGGCCATCACTCTTACCCTGCTTGATTTGTCTACCTGTGTTTATTGGCAATAGTCGTCATCCACACTAATTTCATTTCCGCCATCACACTTACCCTGCTTAATTCGTCCGGCTGTGTTAGGTATAGTTCCCAACTTGCTGTCAAAGGGGACACCCTCAATGGGCAAAGTACGATATCCAATGCTCCTCAGCACCTGGAGAGAAAAGAATAGCAGTACAGGAGTGATAACCATCACAATAAAGCAACACCAGCGATGCAATGCAAGTAAGTAAGTAGAATGTAGTCCCAATCTGTTGATCATGCATGCATGTCAACCACTCTCTTCCAGAAGAGCAACCCTCTTATGAAGCACATAGGAACGTATCGTGGGAAGTGGGAGACATTGTCCCAGACTTTGAACTTGGTAAAACCACCTGTGCCCTCTATATAAGGTAACCACCACCTTTCCTCTTTCCATCTCCACATCCACTTGGCAAGCAGCCATCTGCTCCCTATGACATAGTTACAGGGCTGGATCCAGGATTTTTGATAGGTGGGGGTTGCAGGACTAGGAGCACAAACACTGGACCATGAGGAAAGGAGCATAGTTATTATGTGTTGGCTTCACTGGCGCAGCAGGCTACCACTATTGAGCATTGGCACATGCAAGGTCACACCTCAAATCACAGTTAGTATGCACTGAGTTATCTAATGTGTGACCTTGAAAATGTAAGCCAAAGTGCTCCAAAAGATATCTTTGAAGTGACACGTGCAAGGTCACAGGTGTGATCGTAAAAGGAAATCACAGTTAGTATGCACCAAGTTATCCAATGTGTGACCTTGAAAGTGAAAGCAAAAATGGATGTGTCATGTATACATAGCTTTCTTTGACCGGAACCTTAGATGATATAGTAACCACATTAGTTCCTAGTTTAGTTAGCCCACACATGTAACATGTTCTCTCTTCTAATTACGCTACTTTAGAGGAGAAACAAAGGAAAATAGACATGGCTAAGCAAGTAGGCATGGTCAAATTGCATTTTCATTTTCTAATAGCTTGGGGGAAAGGGGGGGTCAACCCCCACCCCTGGATCCAGCCATGAGTTATGGTTGTGATGGCAGAGTGCTTACGATCAAAGAATGTCACTTGAAAAGTAGCTACACAGTAGACAACATCAATCAATGTCTACTTGCAGAACCAGGGAAGGGGGTTACAATTTCATATCCTTGGTCCACTGTGATTCATTCCAATATCAGTCTACTTGCAGAACCCCCTTAAATGGGGTCTTACAATATATATTTGGTCCCCCTCATTACAGTCCAATATCCATCTACTTACAGAATCCCCTGAAATGGGGGGATTACTTTGGTCCTTCATTACTATGATTTCATTTAATAATTCAAAATAATTTATGTATCATATGGATATTTACTATTTACTATCACTCCCTCCATCCAAACTACATTCACGACTAATTCAAATCTTTAGGAAGGCAGTGCTCCCTCACAGAGTCCTCCTGGTCCACGTGGACACTGTA
This sequence comes from Crambe crambe, assembly GCA_963924555.1. Taxonomy (NCBI): domain Eukaryota; kingdom Metazoa; phylum Porifera; class Demospongiae; order Poecilosclerida; family Crambeidae; genus Crambe; species Crambe crambe. The sequence continues at coordinate 808,057 of OZ004594.1, read as the reverse complement.
AGAAGTGTAGACTCTCAGATCAGAGGGTTTAGCTTGTCTTGTGTATGACTGAATCAGAGTGAGAACCAGAAACCACTGAAAGGACTGGCAAAGATTGCACTATTGGCTGACCTCACACTCATAGTGGCTTGGAGGTATTATTATTGGTTTCTTTGGTCTGTTAAGTTTTATCGTTTTTCCATACCCTCCCCTCCTGACATCCTCAAGGAAGGATAGACAGTGACTTCTCTTCTAGGGTGAGCAGCTGTCTTAAACAACAGTGAAGAAGATTAACAAGACTGATGCTGGCACACTCCTGAATACATTCAAGGTTAGTTATTGTCATGACTCTCTTGAATTGATTTATGGTTATTGCATATAGGGATTATTAATTCATCCAAGGAAGACCTCACTCTCTAGCTGTCCAGGACTGGGTCCACAAATATGAATCATGCAAATTTTGTCATTAAAATTTTGATTTCCACAGACACAGTGACTTCATTCCTTATTCCATGTACCTGTTAGCAGTTAGTTATTAAGGTTATTATTAGAGTCAAAGTTTTAAATCCGCAATATACAGATGAGCTGAGGTGCATGCTATCATCAAGGCGGTGCTGGTTTTTCTTGATGACTCGTACCAAACTGATAAAGACTGGAATTCTCTAGACATGTTGGTAAAGGTCGTCAGAATCACGCGTCAATTATATATACGCGATCGATAGGGTTTATAGATTAACGATTATTACCAATTACAAAATAAAAAAATTAATACAAGATGTGCCATATTGAGTTCCAAGGAAGGCATATACAATGAAAGGAGCTGGATCTGCAGGATCACATAATACAGATTAATGACCCCAAGGAAGTCTCAAGCAATGCCTTGCAGAATTCAAGGGAAGGCGGTCAATTCTACTATCTGGGCCTGTGACTATGCACGTGTCCCTTAAAGAGGACACAAAGTGTAGCCTCTGAGTTCAACGACAAAGTTTAGCCCACTGCCCCCCCCCCCTTTTTGTACCAATGCAACTAGTAGCTCACCTGAGTGTTAGAGTAGACTTGAAAGTGAAGGAGGAACATCAACAATCATTTCTTCTGCAATTGGAATAACAATATTAAGTAGTGGCTCTCCACCTCTCCTTCCATACTCACCTTCCTGGCCTTGGAGGCTATATCTGTGTGACAAGTTTTATTGAGAGCTGTGGCTAGACTCTCCCAGCTGGGAGGACCACTCGTTTTGTTAACGTCATCATCTCCTCTAATTTTCCTCCCTCCCCTGTTCCCCATTCCCTCTCCCCCGTTCTCCCTCCCTCCCTCCCCTGTCCCTGTTCCGACCCCCTCCCTCCCTCTCCTCTGTTTCCTCTCCCTCCCCTGTTTTAATTATTCATTAATGTAAAAGTATCTCAGACTACAATGACTTACTGTTGTCCACATAAGTGAGACAGATGGGGGCAGTGCCCGGTGACGAGTTGACCATCGCCTCACAGACGACACGTGCCTGCACATAGTACACCATCACACCGCTGAACCCCACACTCAGTAGCAACCACGTAGCCAAGCACGATCAGCAGCAGCTGCAATATTGTAGATCATCGAGATAAGAAACTTTCAATAATTGACATTCCAGAAAGCTCTCAATAGAGGACTACCTTTGTATATACAGAATAACCTCCAAAAGAGGACAACATCTGTTCAAGATGGGTCTCAAATTATTTTGGAGATTCAAAAGAATTAGAGGACAAAAGAACGGGTCTCAAGTATTTGAAGATTCCACTGTATGTAGTAATTGGGTAAGTGAAGTGAGCCACACACTAATCATGTTTAGTAGGGGAACAAGTATCACCATACTCGGACAGATATGAGCGTACACAGATTTGGAAACATAGTCAAAGTCTTTTTGCCAGACATAGCACTAGACTCATCAAAGGTCAGTTAATAAGCAGTGTATGATCCCTTCCAGGAACCAACAGAGAATAATAACAGCATTGTTCTAACTGGTAGTGATGTTGTAATTTGTAGCCATGAATAGAGGAAACCATTCACCTGACAGCATAATGATTAGATCTAGCTAGCTAACCTCTTGGGATTGATTGCAGCTGTATTAATTAAACAATGCTCAGCCTCATGCCTACAAGCAAAGACTCACTGGACACGAGGTATTGTGTGTATAAAATATATAATGTTTTACTCACCAACTGCATTACATTATGCATGTTATATGAGTGTACCCCTAGTAATTATGCATGCTATATGAGTGTGCCCCTAGTAATTATGCATGTTATGAGTGTACCCCTAGTAATCATGCATGCTATATGAGTGTGCCCCTAGTGAGTGTGCCCCTAGTAATTATGCATGCTATATGAGTGTGCCCCTAGTAATTATGCATGCTATATGAGACAAGAGGGAGTGTTTTTTTAGTAACTGAGTGTAGCCACCTTTTGTGGTAGATACTAATCATTGGAATACTAGAACATGAGCATTGCAGCCTCACCAGATCCCCACAGATTCTATAATGAATCAATACCAGACACTGCAGTGTGGACATCTTTGCAGCCTCACTAGGTCCCCATAGATTCTATAAATAAATAGACCAGGCTGCCCACAATACCAGACACTGAGTGTGGACATCTTTAACTGGTTGGACCAGACTGCCCACAATAGCTCTAAGCTACGAGATACTGGAGATGCTTGATAGGATTGGACCAGGCTGCCCATAATAGCTCTACTAGTCTTAAGATACTGCGTGCCTGGGTCAAGTGTGGACATCATCTGCAACTTTGGGGACTTGACTAGAGTATGTGTAGAACCATCAACTTATGGATTATCCCAAAGAAAAAAAACAACAAAAAAAACCACCATCACAACTCTCAGATGGAAAATTTTGGGAGATCAGTTCGTAGTACACACTATCATCTTTGTATTTTTCACTATCTTTCCCTTCATCTGGCATTAGGATAACAGTTACAACAGACCACTTCCATAAAATGGTTGTTTACTCTCTTTCTAATAATAAATGCTGCCCTAGCAACGCTGTATCTGCATGCACACAGCAAACTAGTTGTAATATGTCGAAGTACCTGAAGGGTGTAAGTAATAAGGGTAGGGGTTCCTCATAGTTGTAATATGTTGAAGTACCTGTATTTATCAAGGGTGTAAGTAATAAGGGTAGGGGTTCCTCATAGTTGTAATATGTTGAAGTACCTGTATTTATCAAGGGTGTAAGTAATAAGGGTAGGGGTTCCTCATAGTTGTAATATGTTGAAGTACCTGTATTTATCAAGGGTGTAAGTAATAAGGGTAGGGGTTCCTCATAGTTGTAATATGTTGAAGTACCTGTATTTATCAAGGGTGTAAGTAATAAGGGTAGGGGTTCCTCATAGTTGTAATATGTTGAAGTACCTGTATTTATCAAGGGTGTAAGTAATAAGGGTAGGGGTTCCTCATAGTTGTAATATGTTGAAGTACCTCTATTTATCAAGGGTGTAAGTAATAAGGGTAGGGGTTCCTCATAGTTGTAATATGTTGAAGTATCTGTATTTATCAAGGGTGTAAGTAATAAGGGTAGGGGTTCCTCATAGTTGTAATATGTTGAAGTACCTCTATTTATCAAGGGTGTAAGTGATAAGGGTAGGGGTTCCTCATAGTTGTAATATGTCGAAGTACCTGTATTTATCAAGGGTGTAAGTAATAAGGGTAGGGGTTCCTCATAGTTGTAATATGTTGAAGTACCTCTATTTATCAAGGGTGTAAGTAATAAGGGTAGGGGTTCCTCATAGTTGTAATATGTTGAAGTACCTGTATTTATCAAGGGTGTAAGTGATAAGGGTAGGGGTTCCTCATAGTTGTAATATGTCGAAGTACCTGTATTTATCAAGGGTGTAAGTGATAAGGGTAGGGGTTCCTCATAGTTGTAATATGTTGAAGTACCTCTATTTATCAAGGGTGTAAGTGATAAGGGTAGGGGTTCCTCATAGTTGTAATATGTCGAAGTACCTGTATTTATCAAGGGTGTAAGTAATAAGGGTAGGGGTTCCTCATAGTTGTAATATGTTGAAGTACCTCTATTTATCAAGGGTGTAAGTAATAAGGGTAGGGGTTCCTCATAGTTGTAGTATGTCGAAGTACCTGTATTTATCAAGGATGTAAGTGATAAGGGTAGGGGTTCCTCATAGTTGTAAGTCAACAATAACAACAACAACAAACAAACAAACAAAAACAACAACAAAAACTTGTTTTTGTGAACTATGACATTCTCCAAATCATAAGAAGCTGCCAGGTAATAATTTCTCTGAGAATACTGGTCCCTGAAGTGTGTTGCAGAAATGTAATCAGACAGCCACTACAGCACTGAGTGCTTTGTCAACTAACAGGGTCAACAGCCTTAACACCATTTTTGCTTTTAAGCGCCACTCCTTATCTATGTATACAATACTGTACTGGGATGGGCCCTGTATGTGTGTTTCTAAATAGATTATTGCTCTGTTCTATACACACCACAACTCCATTTGGACAGACATGTATCACCCATGGTGCTAAGCAGATCAAAGTCTTGGTCTCAAGCCACCCAGTCAAAATATAATGTGTGTGGCTATGAGTGTATGCATCAGGTTATTGATCACAGAGCAAAACAGGGTTGGCAGGTCTTGAAAATGTTTCGTCTTCCAGCATTTGTTGTGTATAGACTATCCAGCCTGGCCTGAATCTCTCTCTCTCTCTCTCTCTCTCTCTCTCTCTCTCTCTCTCTCTCGACATGTATGGACTGTCTAGCCTGAAGCTATCACTGTATGGACTAAAACTCTCGGTACCCTTAACAGTATTGGGGGGTGGTTTTGGGACAAGTTCTTGCTTTCAAAATAACAGTAGCCCAATATCATAGTATTGTTTTGATACAAATTTATTATTGCTTTTCATGTAATTGAAACTCTTAGGAATATTACCACAAAAACAGAGTATGTCCCAAAATTAACTACAGCTGAACTGTTCGCCATAGCACAATCTCTATAGCGTGTCCCAATTGAGTACAATAATATATTATAGAGTGGAACTTTTAAAAATGGACACTTCTGGGACCAGAAATAAGAAAGGTGAATTAACATATTATTGCAAGGAGATCCCCTTTGCTTTTCATGGAGTCCACATTTAAGGGTTCCCGCTGCACCCCCTGAATTCAGGAATCACTGCTGACTCACGCTCATGTTCCAGCAAGAAGAGCCGATGCAAGTCTTGACCGTGGATTGAAACAGAATATCACGGATGTAACCAGTTATGCAGTAAGCCATGAAGGTCACAAGGAAGAGAGGGAGGATGGTCATCACCACTGCAGCACTCACCACGGGAGCCATCAGTACGGTTCTGGTGGCAGAGAAGAGTTAATACCAGTGAGTAGCTCAAGTTTTAAATGCAGTACATCGGTATTTCAGTACCCTTAAAGAGTGGACACCCTTTCCTTGATCTAGTGAACCCCCACTTCCTTAAAGTGTGAACATCCTTTACTACAGCTGGAACACTGTTTGTCACACTTCCTTACAACACATGCAGCTGGCCTTGGCACTTCAAAAGTTTCCCAGGCTACACACCCTTATACTTAACTATATGCAGTATTCTCCATACTTCTGTTGTTTGAACACCATTAATCTAAGTTCCTTCTTTACTACTGCTGTTTTCTCCAATATTCGTACCCATTTTGCAGGTGAGTGACTTCATTCATCTTCCCAACGCCATAGAGACCAGAGAGAGTGAAACCGACCAATCCCACACCAGTGAAACCTGTTACACTCAAGGAGAGGAAGGGAGTGCTATAGCAGCAATTCTTACAACACTCCTCACCTACAGAGAGAGAGTGTGTCAACAACGATAAGCATTCTGTAATGTTTTCATAAGATGCTAAATAAATAATAATTAACTTCTGAGCTTCTCTCGACTGATGTGGTCTTCTAGAAGGTGAATCATGCGACCTCCTAAGAGTTTATTAGTGGGAGTGGCATGTTAGGTTTGGGCAGGAATCTATAGCTAGGCCTTGATGCAAACATCTCCCCACGGCCACAACACTACATTGCTAAAGAGAGAAAAGAACTTAAAAAAAGCCCCACCTGTGATTCAAATGCATGATATCACAGCTAGTCTGATAGGCTTGCCAAGATCATGCAGATGAATCGTGCCCAATTGCCGACTGAATTCAAGCCTGCTAGCTAGCAACTTAGCTCTCTCTCTCTCTCTCTCTCTCTTCATTACTAGACCACTTTGTTCTCATACAAGGTCTATTAATCCTTGCAAGGCGTTAACTGTAGCCAATCAGCTGTTAAATATGATATTCACGAGCTAAGAATAGGATTTAATACCTAACGTTTCTAGACTTACAATCGCATCCCATTGTTTTTGTGCTCTTATTCCCTTCTCAGCAATACCACTTACACTCCTCTAGAAGTTTTTTAGGGAAACGTTGTGCGACTTTCAGCACATATGACTGAAGTATGGTGTGGGCTGGGCATGCCTATATAATGCGCGTGCGCATCAAGCTGCCGGCCGGATGCGCATATGGGGGAGCCTAGGAAAAACCAATTCAGCCAACAGAGTTGTGTGATGAGCCAAATCAAGCACATAGCTGACAACACTACCTTGCATGCATGCCTGAGGCTATCAGCGCCTGCATGAAGGGTGGGTGGGGCTAGAACTATCTTAGCTAATAAAGGGGGCTGTGAGGAAGCCAGAGTGTATCAATAGTCAATAGATAGACACACTTTGACCTGTGTGAGTGATGTCATGTCCTTCCACAAGCTAGCTAGCTGTGATATACTATGGCTAATGCGGTACAAGAAGGTTGGAAGAGGAATGCTGGTATTCTCAAGGGTCCAGGAATCCCTGCTCCCTCAGGGCAGTACAGAGTGGGTTGTGTGGATCTGATGCACCGGCTGGAGGGAGATGATAAAGGAGATCTGATACTTCGCCTCCACTATCCTACAGATGCCACACCAGAGGCAGGCTACCCTTACAGCTTGTGGCATCCTCAACCAAAATATGTCGAGGGATATTACAGTGTTCATTCAAACTTCCCGCAATTATAATGTCAGGCTTATTCAAAACATTTTCAAGTTAGTTGAACACAGAAGAGCTGGAGTTGGTTACAAATACCAAGTGAATTTCAAAATAGGTCCTAAAGTACCAGCATTGGAAGGAGCTCCCTTGCTGCAGTTTGGAGGTAAGACAACGAGTTGGCTCATGAAGTACTATCATGGACCTGATATCTGGATGTAGGTTCTGATGAAGCTCATCCCACTTTCCCGGTCATCGTGTTCTCCCATGGTCTTGGGGCTGTACGTGCTAACAATAGTGCTATAGCCTGTGACCTGACTTCCCATGGCTATGTGGTAGCCTGCGTTGAACACAGGTAAACACTAGCACACCATCAGTTATCAATCACCTTATGCGATGTGTACTGCATCCTAGGGATGAGTCAGCTTGTGTGACATTGCAGAGAGTTCCCAAGCCAGGGGGGAAGGAGGGAGAGTTGCAGGATAAGTGGATTGAATACCGCCATCCTTCTAACGAGCTGGATCTGCAATCAGACAGAGATTTCCCCGAGAGAAATGAACAAGTGAGTTGACTCTAAAAACCTCCAAACTTGGAACTGAATTATCTTCCTTTCTAAAGGTCGAGCAACGTGCTGATGATGCAAGGAAGTCTTTGGATGTTCTCTACTTGTTGAATGAAGGAGCAGAAATCAACAACATGCTGGGAGGTAGTTTTGACTTCAAGCAGTTCAAAGGTCGTTTGGACGTTGCTACAGCAGCCATTATGGGTCACTCCTTTGGAGGGGCCACAACAGTCCAGACACTCTCAGAGGACACCAGATTCAAGTCAGTAAATATGTTAAACTGTTAAACTCTATCGTTATAGTTGTCACTATCATAGATGTGGTATGGCGTTAGATTGTTGGATGGTACCAATAGATAAGGACATTTACGAGAATCCATCCAGTGTGACTCAACCTCTCTACTTCATCAACAGTTATTACGACTTCCAGTGGAAGGAAAACATCAAGAAGATGATGTCCTTGACCAAGCCACCCGATGCTAATGGAATATCACCGTGCAAAATCCTTACATTGAAGTAATGGTGACAGGTTTAGAAGCAATGAATTTGAAATTTGAAAAATTGTTGCATGCAGGGGTGCAAATCATGAAACTCAGAATGATGTTCCCTTTGTGATGTCAGTCATGCCACACTGGGGAAGGTCATATCTGGATCACACTAATGCCCACAAAACCAACATGAAGATCTGCCATGCTTTTTTGAAGAGATACCTCCTAGAAAGTAAGCTAGATAAAATAAATAAATAAATAAAAAAATTAAAAAAAGCAGGATGGATATTTTTAGTGTTCCTCCTTCTCTGTCAGCTTCCCAGGGACCTGAACCTGACTTGGACGGGACTGAGGGTGACTCCAAGTACATCTTATTTGGAACCAATGTGGATTTGAGTGATGGAGAAGGTGATTGAAAAGGGGAAGAAGAGGAACCTTTTAAATACATCATAAATCTACTGTACAACTGCAAAAGAATGAGGTCAATGAAATTTTACTCTATTCAAATAAGAGTTGTTGATTTGTGATGATGATAATAATAGCTACATGCTTTCTTCCTCCTCATGCATGCCCTGAGGCTGTCAGTTGTAAATGTTAGTCTGGAGGACAAAGAAAAAGTTTCATGACATCTTCCGAACCATTTCCTCTTTCCTCTCAACCTGAAAAGAATCGTGCCATTGTGTATACATTAATGTTAAGGGCACATACCCCACCCACCTCACTCTCTGATGCAATGTACTCTTCGATCTCTGGATCCAAATCACTTAAGGTTCCTTCGTCTTCTGGTGCTTCCTGCCCATTCCAGGAGTTAACAGCAGAAGAGAGAAAACTAGGGGACTCCTCTTTCCCATCTCCTGCTGAATCAGCTATACTATAGATAATAATCGGTCACCATGGTAATGGTTGCCATAGTTCAAGAGTTCAGCTTACAGAAAGCGGTCTGTTCCTTTCAGTAGGAAGATTTTGTTATGGATAATTGTCATTATGTACCTCTGAACAGTACGACTTGTTATTTCTTCTGCTATGTGCTCTAGGAGAGGGATAGATCAAGTCACACATAAAGAGTGTAAAACTTATTACTTCATTGCCTACCAAGACAAGGAAGCTTCTTTGCCAACTTCACTAGAATGTTCCTGATTTGCAGAATTCTCTGGGAGGAAAAAAAATAAATTCCAGTACGTCAATGTCTGCTGCCCATGCCAGGGACCAGGACCGACAGTGTACCCATTACTGGAAAAACATAAGACTTACATTGAGAAATGTTGGAAAAGGAATTTCAGCATCCTTTGAGAGTGCAGTCAGAATTTTTTTTTCCTAATTGCGATACAGGGGAAGTGATTTTAGTGGTGTGGATCTTCTTTCATGAGTGCTAGCTAACGTTAAATACCCCACCTCTTTCTGTTGCTCAAGAGTGGTGAGAGCCAGAGTGAAGTAGGCATAGTCTGACGTGTGGCCATCTTTTCTAAAGAAAGGAGAAGGACACGTAACTAACACAATGTTTATATATGCTTAAGACAAACTGACATCAAAGAGCCATTGATGGGAGAATCAGAGCAAAGCTCTTTCAGGCTACAGGTAAAAACAAATGAAGTGATGTAAAAATCAGAGAGGGAGCATTTCCACTCAACTCGCAAGCTAGTCTCTTTATGTTCCTCTTCTTCTGCACTGACAGCTGAATCGACGACACTCTGTCAAGAATGTCCTGCATACGAGCTTCAAAAGGGACTGCAACCTCTTCTTCATTCAATACTTGACAGGCCCGTTTCTCCTTTATTCTTTTTGCCTGCAGCTTCTTCACTATTCTACCGAGAATTGTCTTTTTTATATTAACTTGATCCTAGCAACAAGAGGTGGCAAAATGGAACAAAAGGCATTAATAAAAATAAATAAACTTACTGCAAATTTCTGATAGGTGAAAGGTGTTGTCTTCCTCAATTCCATGAACACAATTCTGGTGACAAGTATCTTATTGTTAAAACCACACCCGCTAACCACACTCACCAAGCACACTTACCCAGCTGCGTATTTCTTCATGCTATGTCCGAGCTCCAGATTCTCTGCCATCAACTGCTTTCCTTCCAACACACACTAGAGAGAGAGAGAGAAGAGAGAGAGAGAGAGAGAGAGAGAGAGAGAGAGAGAGAGAGAGAGAGAGAGAGAGAGAGAGAGAGAGAGAGAGAGAGAGAGAGAGAGAGATTGTAAAGGTACAGTCTTCTTTATAAAAACTATATATTACACTCACTATATCCACACTCTGCTTTGAAAGGTGCACCTTGGCAGCAGCATCCCGAATCAATTTCACGAACTTCCTCTAAAAAAAGAAGCAAACACCAATGAAAGAAACTAATTCAGGGATGGGTCCCACGAGACAGACTTTCTTTTCTTCGCTAGCATCTTTGGGGACATGAAACTTCCCTTGACTAGTCGGTCCTTCAGGACTAGAGTGTGTGCAAGTGATGTGAGCAAAGCATGTGGAATGTCAGCCATTCTGATGTAGTCAAAGTAGTACAACTATGTTACCATCTCTCACTAAGCATATCCAGAGCCACAGCCAAAGCTTTCTTCAGCTTCATATGATACCAGATCCTTGCATTTCCCACAACTTGTGCACACCTATTAAAGGAGAAAAGGTATAAAGGTTCTGAAGATCGAGATTCCTATTAAGCATTGCCTGTAAAGACTGGCCTCCATGGTCTTCATATTCCCAAGTATTGCTGGCACATTCACTACAGCTGCCACTTCCACCGTCTCCATCTTCTGCCATCATAGATTATGCTGCCATCATTAGATTATGCTGCCATGCTCTAAGCTAGCTGTAAGTCGGCGGCGCCGCCAGTGTATAGACTACGTCATTTGAACTTTAACACTCTAAATTGTTTGCTGAGTCAGCATTTACACTTGAGTATGGAAAAGAATGAAGGGTTTTCTATTCCATCTGTCGCAGAAATAAAAGAAGCCAACAGGATCAGGACAAGCTCTAAGCCTTCTCTCTTTGAGGAAAAATCTTTAAAGAAAATAGGCCCAAATTTACCAAAGATTTCATGCAGTGAAGGTGCCATACCTCCTGCAGTGAAGATATCAAGGGCTGGTGTATCCAAATCTGGGGGAGCCAGTAGCAGCAGCAGCAGTGATAACCATCAAAATAAAGCAACACCAGCAACATACCACCCTCACGCAATCATAGCAAATGCAATGCAAGTAAGTAAAGTAGAATGTAGTCCCAATCTGTTGATCATGCATGTCAACCACTCTCTTCCAGAAGAGCAACCCTCTTATGAAGTACATACGGAACGTATCATGGGAAGTGGGAGACATTGTCCCAGACTTTGAACTTGGCAAAACCACCTGTGCCCTCTATATAAGGTAACCACCTTCCTCTTGCCATCTCCACATCCATTTGGGAAGCAGCCTCTGTTTTTCTGCTCCCTATGACATAGTTATGGTTGTGATGGCAGAGTGCTTAAGAATGTCACTTAAAAAAAGTAACCACAGTAGACAATATCTACTTGCAGAATCAGGGTTACAATTTCGTCCCCCTCATTCCAATATCCATCAAATTCCAGTCTACTTGCAGAACCCCTTAAACAGGGGGATTGGTCCTGATCCATCAAACTCCATTCTACTTAAGGAAAATTATAAAAATATTTCTGTAGCATTCGCTATCACTCCTTCCATCCAAACTACATTCACGACCGACTCAAATCCTTAGGAAGGCAGTACTCCCTCAGAGTCCTCCTGGTCCACGTGGACACTGTAAGAAGTGTAGACTCTCAGATCAGAGGCTTTTGATCAGATATACTTGTCTTGTGCCTGAATCAGAGTGAGAACCAGAAACCACTGAAAGAACTGGCAAAGATTGCACTATTGGCTGACCTCACACTCATAGTGGCTTGGAGGTATTATTATTGGTATCTCAGTTGGTCTATCAAGATTTTATTGTTTCCCCCTCCCCTCCCCTTCTCCCCCCCCCCCCCCCCCCCCCCCCCCCAGCTATGAAGAAGCTGCTCGTTACTTGGAGACTTACAAGGCATATGAAAACAAACCTCCTGACATCCTCAAGGAAAGGATAGACAGTGACTTCTCTTCTAGGGTGAGCAGCTGTCACTCTATCCATTATACACTGTGAGGAGAACCCTGCAATCATGGCTAATTGTTTTCTCATGTAGGTTACTGAGTGTTTAACAACAGTGAAAAAGATTAACAAGACTGATGCTGGCACACTCCTGAATACATTCAAGGTTAGTTATTGTCATGATCCTTTTGAATTGATTTATGTGGTTATTGCATATAGACAATGGAAGGGATTATTAATTCATCCAAGGAAGACCTCACTCTCTGTCCAGGACTGGGTCCACAAAAGGTGTTGTTTGCATGAATCATGCAAATTTTGTTATTAAAATTCTGATTTCCACAGGCACAGCGACTTCATGCCTTATTCCACGAACCCTTTGTTAGGCATAAATCTGTTAGCAGTTAGTTATTAAGATTATTATCAGAGTCAAAATTTTAAATGTGCAGGGTTATGGCACATAGTCCAGCCCAGCAACATACAGGTGCATGTTATCATGTTTTTGATGAGACAGAGTACGCATATTACCAGACAAGTTGGTAAAGGTCGTCCGAATCACGGGTCAATTATATACGCGATCGCGATAGGTTTATAAATTAACGATTAATACCAAATCAGAATCAAAAATAAATTCAAAGATGTGCATATTGAGTTCCAAGGAAGGCATGTGCAATGAAAGGAGCTGGATCTGCAGAATCACATGATACAGATAATCATAATAAATGACCCCAAGGAAGTCTCATGCAATGCCTTGCATAACTCAAGGGAAGGCAGTTGATTCTACTATCTAGGCCTGTGACTATTAATTAAGGGACACAAAGTGTAGCCCCTGAGTTCAACAACATAACTACTGCCCCCCTCCCCCCCCCCCCCCCCCCCCCCCCCCCCTTGTACCTATGCAACTGAACCTACTAAATGATCCTAATTGAAGCTCACCTGAGTGTTGGAGTAGACTTGAAAGTGAAGGAGGAATGTCAACAATCATTTCTTCTGCAATTGGAAGACAATATTAAGTAGTATCTCTCCACCTCTCCTTCCATACTCACCTTCCTGGCCTTAGAGGCTATATCTGTGTGACGAGTTCTATCGAGAGCTGTGGCTAGACTCTCCCAGCTGGGAGGACCACTTTTTTTGTTAACGTCATCATCTCCTCTAAGCCAGGCAGCAGCCATATCTTCTGGAAATGTTTCCATTTTCTTCAGTTTGATGTAGGACAATCCAAGAGCTGTCCCCAACTTTATAACATCCTTCTTGTCTAGATCTTCAAGCAGCTCAGTGACTTCAAAATGGTCAGCCATTCCAAGGGAGCATCGAGTATCTGCAGTGTGTGTGTGTGTGTGTGTGTGTGTGTGAAGGACAGATTATCGCTGTTTTAGTGACCTACCTTCTTTATTTTTAGCTTCAGCTTCCTTTTCTTGTGTGCTCAGCCACTCCACATGGTGTTGTTCAAGCTCACCACATTCACCTGGATTCTTCTTACACTTCCAGAACTTCTTTCCTGGTAGACTTTCATCATCTATCTCTGCCAAATGAAAATCTTTACACCCATTTCCAACCTTTGAGTCACAGGGACATGGAAAAGCAAGAGTGTAGGAAGCATTGCTGATGTTGCGCACTCTGATAGATTCATCGAGAGCTTTGCAGACACCAGTCTTCACCACTTGGCGCATGGTAGCAACAGCATATTCAACACGGGTCTCCACGTGAATCTCGAAGTAAGTGGAAAGATCTAAATAAGTGACACGAGCCAAACCTGCTTCAAAGGTGATTGCATTCCTGAAAAGCTGACCACTTTTAAGGAAAAACTTCCAACGAGAAGGCCACTTGTTTTGGGTTGAAGTAAGAAAAGCAACAGAAGAAGAAAAGAGTCCCAAGGGGGCATACCCCGAGGGGAAAGCTATAACAAGGCACTTTTTGGTTGGTCGCTGAATATCTTTGACGTTCTTGATATCAAGTAAAGCGGGCATGAAGTACAGGTTGAGATCAAGGTCAAGTGGAGTAAGAATCAAGAGATCTTCAAAGATCTTGGCCACAGTGTGGTGGTCGTACAGACCTGGCACATAACCACAAGAAAACTTTTCAAGGATATCCAAGGTCACCTCACCACGCTGATGGAAGTTGATCCACTTTCCACCAGTATCGGCTAGAGGTTCTGAACCACCTCTCAAGCTGTAGCTCTTCTTGATCAGCTCGTTGACTTTATTGAGGAGGACATTGGGATCACAGAAGATGACTTCCTCAGCACTCGAAGGGAAGTACTGAATGAGGTTGAGACTGTCGAGATGAAGGATAGCTGCTCTGCCTGCGGATTCTGTGAAATGGAGAGAAAGTGCAATATTTAGACAATCGTGAACGCTTATGACCTGTTGCTGATTATCTTTCAATCGCTTTTCGATTTCCAGCTCGAAGGCATAATATTGGAGGGGGATCGGTGTATGTGGAGGTGCAAGGTGTTCCACTTCACATCGAACTTTACCAACTACTTCCTTGTCTTCTGCATTTGGTGATCGAGCATTGAGGGGGAATATGCAGCCCTTCCCATAGTAGATGACATCACTAACTGGTCTTGAGTCGGACTCTGATCCAGGGTGCAAAATACCTTTAAGCACCTGATCTTTTTGCTCACGACTCTCGGGACAATCTTCTTCTTTATCGCGATGCGTCCCAACTACTAAGATTTTAGGCCGAGGTGCCTCCTGCCCCTTCTCTACAGCGGAAGTGGAGGGGAGGGAATAGATGGTCTGGACACAGTGCTGGAAAATTTCCTTGTGGCTCATGGGAAAAGGATACGATTCACCAAGAGGCTTGCCATCTTCTCCATAATATTCAATTTGTGGTTTATCATCCAGCTGATCGCACAGCCTAAAAACGAAGATACCGAGCGTAGCATTTCGAAGGAAAGCCGTAAGAAGCTCGTGGAATTGAGGCTGCCCACCACTGTCAATCAGGTAGATCCAAGTCATTTTCAGCAATCTACCTTTCTTGGATCGACCAATCAGCTTGATCACAGTCGTTCTGGCCACAGTGTAGTCGGTAAACGTTGAGCTACTGGCCGAATCAAAACTTCCATGCTCTTTCGAAGCTCCATTATTTGATTTCTGCTGCACGAAAACACCAGAAGAAGTGGAATCAACGTCAATGTTCGCGTTGATGGCGTCTGCAAGAATAGTTATAAGTTCCTCAGCTCCAACCACCTCCCAGACTTGATTGTTTAGTGCTTCAGTCATGCCTAACCTCAGACAGGTGGTCATGACCCTCTTGGCTTTCTCGATGACTCCCGTACTGATTCGGAAATGTGGAAGAATGACGTCAAAAAGGAGAGATGCGAAAGAGGACTTGCCAGCTCCAGCTGCTCCCACAATTACCGCCTTGATAATACTCGTATCAACATGCCCTTTCTCCATTGCATTGTCATGCTATGAAAAATGATCAGAATATAAAAGCCTGGAAATCTTTCCACATGATTGGGGCGAGCCTGAGCGAGCGAGTTGGCTCTAGAATTCGCATTATATATAATAGTGGTTTTTCTCTGTGACGATCATCTGGTAACATTACATCACAGTGCAGTAGACGCACATGCGTATATAAACATGTGCTATAAGCTAAGAGAGCTATATAGAGGCTAGCTGAACAGAAAGAATGCGTAGATCGAGAAATCTAGAGACAATGCTGGCCCAGAGAAAAGAATGCCTCAAGCATCGAATAGCAGATGCTAACTAGCTACTAAAGAATGGATCAAATTAGCAAGACCGCTGAACAGAAAGAAGAAAGTACGAGATAGAAGGCAAGACATCCTGCTCAAAGCACAGCTACAGAGAAAAGACAGTGCTTGAGGGAGAGTGTAAGTCAGCAGTTGATGTCACAGACAGCTGGCCAGTCTCAGAGAATGCAGACCAGAGATTGTTTTCAGAAAGAGAGGCCATTCTCATTGTTTCACCCTTGCTAAAAGGGAACATGCATCACATTCAGCTCAGGCTCGCCCCACAATGCATTGCATTTCTCTAGTAGGAAACATGTTATTATTGGACTCGTGCTTACAAGGACTCCAACACATGTATTCTACTCACCAATTTTATTCTAGTGGCTTCATCCAGAGGACTTGACAACGTCACTCCTGCGTAAATATAATCACTTTGGGTTAAGGAGGAGGTTGAATTTAAGGGGGAGTGGAGGGTGCTTACTAATTAGAACTAAAAGTCATCCTACCTTTGTCATCATCCATTGATGTTGCCAGTGCCTCTTTCTTTCCACCTATAGCATGAAGAGAGAATACCACAACATAATATTATGATGAGAACTCTGAGGGGTAAGTGTGGAAAGCCGCTTATGGCTCATTACCGATATCTCTATATTGCACAGGCACCTTAGACAGTTAATTAAGGACAAGATGTCTGATTCCTACACAAGGGATACAGTAAGTCCACTCTGGTCTGTGAGTGACTTGTTGCTGCATTTGGTTACTAGGAGTCAGCTCACCAGGTTCAGTAGGAGGGTTGGTGGGTCCTTCAGCTGGAAGGACAGGCTCAGAGGGAGGTCCAGGGGGTTCAGGAGGTCTGGGGGGTCCAGGAGAAGAAGCTAATGAAGAGAGAAGAAGGACTTTGTGAATATACACATATTTACTTCATATATCCACTACAAACAATAGAAAGTCACTTTATATTCTATAAAATTCCTTTAAAGAAAGTAATAAAATTAATTATCTAGATAGCACAAGTCTTAGGGAAAGATATCACTGTACAGAGAGAAGAGAGAATTTTTCTGAGCAGAATGGTGTTTAAATGAAGACTATAGCACTTTCCATTCAAAAGTTATGGCCTTTCAAACTTTAATTATTTTCACCTACTTTTAATTAACCACTAATTAATTTCTACAACTACTAATTACATGCGCTACATATACCACACACTTATTTTAGCTTGGGGGTATTATTTACATTACACCATGTACTGCTACATCATCTAATTAGTGCCAAGTACTTATACATCTTGATACTTACAATTCAGTTGCCTGAGGGCATTTTCTCTCTCCTTTATTTCTTCTTCATACTTTTGGATGGTTTCTTTACAACTCTGGGTGTATCCCTCATAATCCTGCACCTCCTCCTCCAGCTCCTTCCTCCTCTCCACAGACAGGGAGGGCTGGTCCAACTCCTCCTTGCATTCAGCAATCCTCTGCACACATGGAACACACACTAGGTATGGACTGGGCCACATGCCACGCCCTCATCACACCACTGCTACACTCATCACTCACCTGTTCCCTGAACTCTATCCACCTCTGATAGAATGCCTTGTCCTGTGAGGAGTGAGAGAGAGAAGGTGAGACAACCATACAACCAACACACAAAGACAGCCATCATGCACCACAAAAAAAAATCACCACACGCACAGCATGTGAGCTACGGCCTCCAAACTTGGAGAACGTGTAGAGTGAAGTATGCTCCAGAAGGTCATGGGGGTCATGAGTCGCCAGGCCCCGCCCATTTCCCTCGGCAGACCCGCATGGGGGTATTATGGTCTGTCGAAAATTGAGCAGGGGTCTAGCATGCAAGGCATTTGAGCTGCAGATTCCAAACATGGAGAACCTTCGTTACATGTTATGCTCAATAGTGCCATGGGGTACACGAGTCTCAAGACCCCACCCACTTCCCCCGGCAGAGGTGCACAGGGATTATGCTGAGTCAGCATTTTAGTCATAAAATTGAACAGGGGGTTTGGCCTTCCTGTGGAAATTCCAGATGAGGAGCACCCTCAAAACAGTGGGGCAAATAATACTGGAGGTAACTGCTTTAAGGTCGAGTAGTCCAGCATTCCAACAAGCAACTCCTCCCTGCAAACGAGCACCCCTCAATCTTAACAGGCTGTTGTTATGTATTATGTGCCTCCTGCTATGGGCCTAAGGTGCTTGAAGTGACTGGAGGGTCTTGCTGGAGGCACTGGACCAACACAAGCAGCTACTTCCACAAACAACTTACCTCCAATAACCACTCTATCCTTTTCTCATGTTCCTTTATCTGTGAAGAAACAAACCAGTCACAGCAACTATTCTAGCACACTCAAGTAGCTAACTACACAATGGCATAGCTCTACTCAAACCTAAAGAATATTCTACACCTAAATGCTAAACAATACGCAGCTAGCTAGAGCCCTAGATAGTGTCTGGACTAAAATCAGCAGCTGCTAGATAATGACTCGCCGGCCAGCTGCAGTCTTTCCGCCTAGGCGGCCTTTTTGATTATCTCTGATTAGCTGTACTGTAGCTGTCTACACATAAATCTTTTAAATAAGCTTAGGACATGTACACAGGCAAAAAATATGGGCACCACCTGATAGTTTTCTTACCTTTTGAAACTTTTCCTCTTCCTCCTCTTCCATAGCGAGTTTCTTTTAAGTCAGCAGATGCTTTGTGCTCTTGATTTCTGTTTTGAAGGACCTTGGGCGTGGCGCATGGGGCGCATTATTTGCATAATACGTACATGGGCGCATAATGACCACACAAGCCTTGCTGATCTGCATCTCATAGGTCCCATTCCAAATCAACTGGCGGTGAGCATCAGACTCAGAGCATCTTCAGAGAAAATGAAGATTGTTCCTGGTTTATACACTGAACGGCCAGATACAGAAAAATATTACTAGAGTCCATAGCCATGGTGCTTATCTTGCAAGCCACTCATTTGCAAGGTATACATGTATCTCTTTGCAATTTAAATATAATTATGAGTTTTAGCTGTAGTGCCAGCCTTACGAGGCTATGCCAGCCTGCGGTTGGTTGAAAGCTGTAGCATCCTAATAATGGAAGGAGAAGAAAGGCCTCTAGCTACATGATACAAATTGGAAATCAAGTGGCTATTGTCTTCATGTACTAACAGTATATGCTAATGATGGGGGAGGAGCTATTTCCATCATTGAAATGAACTCAGTGTGTCACTACTGAGCATGCTCAGTGCAGTGCAACCTGATTGATTGACAGAGAGGAGAGACTGAGGGGGGCTGGTGTCAAGCTCAGGGAAAAATCGTGTCAGTGAAAGAGATGATTGAAATAATTAGAGCAGGACAGGATGACACTACGTCAATTAGCAATAGCTGAAATTTCAATACCATCACACTTACCCTGCTTAATTTGTCTGCCTGTGTTTATTAGCAATAGTCGTCATCCACACTAATTTCATTTCCGCCATCACACTTACCCTGCTTAATTCGTCCAGCTGTGTTAGGTATAGTATAAAGGGACACCCTAAGTACGATACCCAATGTTCCTCAGCACCTGGAGAGAAAAGAATAGCACAGTGTGGATACAGTACAGGAGTGATAACCATCCAACACACCAGCACTGCAACCCCCTCCCACTCTTAAGAAGTTCTGCAAGTATGATGATTTATTGTCTACTGTGTAGTTACTTTTTAAGTGACATTCTTTGATTGTATGCACTCTGCCATGTCGAGGGAGCAGAAAAACAGAAGCTGCTTGCCAAATGGATGTAGAAATGGCAAGGTGTCCACTTTACCTTATATAGAGGGCACAGGTAGTTTTGCCAAGTTCAAAATCTGGGACAATGTCTCCCACTTCCCACGATACGTTCCTATGTGCTTCTACATAAGAGGATTGCTCTTCTAGAAGAGCGTGATCAACGGATTGGGACTACATTCTACTTACTTGCACTGTGATTGTCAATGTGTGAGGGTGATTTCATTCATCAAACTCCAGTCTATTAGCAGAACCCCTTAAATGGGGGGATTACAATATATCTTTTCTTTGGTCTCCTTCATCATAGTACTGTGATTTTAATTAAGCAATAGGATACGTAGTTTTATATTCTCCTTCATTACTGTGATTTCATTTATGAAAAGAACTGGACTAGCTGACCTCCCCATAGTATCCGTGGGGAGAGCCCTGCAGTTGTTTGTAACAAATGTGATTTCCCTCAAACAAATGCGCATGCGCGATCGTAATTGCCTATGCATGACTTTATGATCCGGCCGGCCGGAGAGCGAGCGAGCGAGAGGAGAGAGAGCTAGAGAGAGAGAAAAAGACCAGTCTGCAGAAAAAATTTTTTTTACTAGGATGGGTGAGTACTACTTTCATTGATCCTCTATCTGTGACAGTAGTCATGATCAATTGCTGGCTTAGTAGCTAACTTTCATTGAGCTAGCCTTTAATATAGTGATCACAGTATAAGGCTTCAGACCATGTAGCTCTAGATCTATCATTATTTCATTGTCAGCTGAGCAAGCTAGCTAGGAAATAATACTAAATCCAATATTTAACACTTCTTGTTGACTCCCTGCATGATGTTACAGTAGCAAGTTGCAGTGCATAAATATCCTGTTTGTGAACAGTTCATAGAAGTGTAGCTGTACAAACTACTCGTAAGCTAGCATTGCCCAAAAAGCACTAAACCATTAGATCTGTGTCTTGGTTCCCTTTGAAGTCTCTCTTTAATGACACAGCAAGCCATGGTACAGCTAGCTATCTGATATCTCCCATAGGACCTCTAAGAGACTTGCATGCAGTGTGGGCTCAAGCTGCAATGTTGCTGTGTGTAGGTGGAAGATGTAAGAATTTTTTGAAGTTCATATTTCAATATGTCACATAGCTAGAATGCTTTAAAGAGGGTATAGGCTAAACTGTAGCCATACATAGATGTACAAAGTATTCTAACTATACAATGACATGGCAGACAGCTGGGCAGATAATTATAGTGTTCAGGAACTTGCTGGGTATTATATTATGACTAGCTAGTTAGACTTATATAGGGTAGATGAGGGTAGTGAGGTACTTTCTTAAAATTCACTTTCCTACCTAGTTGAGTGGATTCCAAGAAGTGTCTCACTGCTCTACATTTAATCCTATAGATTATGGTAGCCATATACATTCAGGACTATTATATTAACCAGCATACAACACACACTCATGTTGCATTCACTGTGCAGCGGAGAGATGTCACTGCTGCAAGCTGTGCTGCTATTCCACTCCCTATGGCACTATTTTCGCTCTGAGTATGACCCTGGTGGGCCTGGTGGGCTTCATCTCTTCTGCAGTGTACAGCATCATCACAGCACATGCCAGTACTCTCTTTGCTCAATTGTGAGTGAGTTTGAGTGCTGGATAGTTAAAAGTCTGAGAGTTATGTTGCTACCATTGAGTTAATTAAAATTGTGTATTCAGCTAAAACAGTGCATGATTGAATTTGTAGCTGAGATTACTGTATGATAACGAATTCACTTCAGCTCACAAACTGCAATGCATCTTGAAGTGGTTTTGCTGCATGAAAGTAGCTACTGGATGTGGTTTTAATTCCTTGCATGGAGTCTTTAAATATTTTGGTGGGTGGGGGAGACACATACGAGGGGGCTGATCATCATAATGAGATATTAATAGCAGTCGTTAGTGCATTCCATTCAGTGTAGACAGAGGATGGAATTCAGCACTCTGTAGGGCCTCTTGCTGAGTTCTGGATAACTGCTGAAGACAAGAGGAACAAGAAAGAGCTACATCTTGTGTAGCTAAGTGGGAAGTGGAGGTGCATGTAGGGAGTCATCTCACCTTTTGCCATCAAAGGACTTGGAACAATTAATAAAAATGCCTGTCAAACAATCTGCTATTCAGGAGTTCCATTATTTGCCAAGCACAACTGTACAGTATTGCCCATATAGCCTGTGCATGTAGTCAATACAATAGTTATTATCATAATTACTTCACTTATGTCACTAATCAGTTAAAACTACTTTAGTAAGTTACCTTGTGTCAAATTTCATTAGTGCATGCAAACATTATCACTCCACCTCCTCTAGGACACCCATATTTTCACCTGTGTTGGCATTCTTGACAGTTGGTAGCCTTGTCCCTCTGATCTTCTCCACAGTGATGGCGTACTGCATCACCGGCTACGTCCGAGATGAGCTCTACCACAACAGTATCAAGTCGTGTGTTGGAGGAGCATGTACCAAAGTGGTGAGTGACAGACATGGCTCTTTCACTAGTCTATATAACAGCTTTAATGGAACTAGCTTCATACCCAGGCTTAGTGGGGCAGTCCCCCCTCCCCCGGGGCCTGGCTATGAGGCTATAGTGAAACTGGAACGTCCAAATAGCCAACCGTTTGTCATTCTTGGAGGGAATTTTAGATAGTCTCGGGATAAGGGGTAGCTATAGTATTTTCAATGGGACATGCCAATCAACTCACCTGCACTGTAACATTACTTGTTTACATGTAAGACTTCTCCCTTATTTGCAGTTGATGGTGATCTCTCTTGTCTTTTTACTTATTTGGCTGCTGGTTAATGTCGGATTGAGTCTTACTACAACTCTGTACTTCCAGCTCTTGTGGGCATGTCCACAGTTTAGTGCAGGAACAAGTACAACAACATGTTTTGAATACAGGAGAAGCAATTGTAAAGCAAAACAAAACATTGTCATGAGGTTCAATTCACTCCCCACCTTCTTTTTTTTTTCTGAATGCAGCAACTGATGTATTACAATTTTGCAGAACAGGTTTCAGTGAGCTCTGTGATCAAGTGTGTGTGATATAGGATTGATGCTGGCTGTTATGCCCACTCATCCTTCATGTTTGTCTACATACAGGGACAGAAGATTGGTCTTGTGTTGGCTATAGCACTGGCTTTCTCACTTGTAATCGTCATAGGCTTTGTGAGTTCTGGGAACTAGCTGTTGCATATGGTGCATGTATTGGGATGAGGTGTGCATACTGCAGACGAGAGACAGTGGTGGGTACAAGAGGACTCCCATCCCACCTTACCCAACCCCACCCACCCCACCCCATAACCCACACCACCCCATCCCATATAGAGCCCTAAGCTGCCTTCTCTTTATCCCACCCACTAATTGCCTACATCTGTACCCTTGGGTCACATGTATTTCACATGGTATTGTGTGGTTGCTAGGTTACCCTGGTTGCTGTGCAGTGTGCCAATTATGTCAGTGTGAGAGAGAGTGATCGAAGATCATACAGACCAGGGGGATAACAAGATAGCTTTAGATCTTTTTGCATGCTCTTTATGACTCTACAAACGTACGTTCATCATAACCAACACTGTATCACTCTTCATCATTATTATAAAGCATTTATTGTGCTGCATAAAGGCATGTGGTCCATTTCCAGGCAATTAACTCTACTAGGGCATTGTGGCGAGCGAAGCTTTAACTGTTGACATCATCTTATCGGAACCGCAAAGGACGGAACCGGAAGAACGTACAAAACATTATAGGTAGTGCCCCTCATTCGACCCCGCAATTATAAACTCAAGTGAGGTCTGAACAATGAAATGAATTATAACAATTTTGTAACAATATGATAATACTAGCTAATGCAGTAATGCAGTCATTCACAACTGTCCTTTTGACTCGTGTCTCATTCTCTTCTTACGATCGATCCTTCTCTTCCCTTTCATCCTCTTGTCCCTTACATCTGAGCCTCACTCAAATTCACATTGGTTCCAAATAGGATGTGCTCGGAGTGACCCTCAGTCCCATCCAGGTTCGGCTCAGGTCCCTGGGAGGCTGAGGAAGAACATGAACTAGAACACACAGAATTCACATTATCTACTTCCTTACCCTTTAAGAGATACCGCTTCAAAAAGGCACGGCAGATCTCCATGTTGATCTGGTGAGCAGTCACATCATTCAAGTATGATTCGTCTCGTCCAATGCCGGCAATTATACGAGGAACCAGGAAGTAAATATCACACTGGTTGAAGTGAGTCGTACCTCTACACAACACGCACACAAAAATACTTAATCATCCTCATCCTCTATTTTTTTGTACCTCCGGAGGTACTAAATTGGGCCTGGGTACAAGGCTACTTCCAGACCATTTACAACTAACATCCTCCACTAGGTCTGACAAACTAACCATCCAATGTCATCTACCTAGTGCTCACTTCAATGTCAGGACTCTACACGGTGTCATGCTGTTGATATTAGGTGGCTTAGTCAGGGACATCATCCTTTGCACATTCTCCTTCCATTGGAAATCATAGCTGTTGATGAAGTAGAGTGGTTGAGTCACATTAGAGGGATTTTCACAGATTTCTCTTACTGGTACCATCCAACCATCCAATGCAATGCCACACCTGTCAACAGAGACAGAACGTTTCATATTACAGTAAGCCCTGGAGCTATAACTCACTTGAATCTGGTGTCCTCTGAGAGTGTCTGGACTGTGGTGGCCCCTCCAAAGGAGTGTCCCATAATGGCTGCTGTAGCAACGTCCAAACGACCTTTGAACTGCTTGAAGTCAAAACTACCTCCCAGCATGTTGTTGATTTCTGCTCCTTCATTCAACAAGTAGAGAACATCCAAAGACTTCCTTGCATCATCTGCACGTTGCTTGACCTTAAGGAATATCCAGTCAAATTGGGGAGGCAGGAAAAATGATACTAACTTGTTCATTTCTCAATGAATAATTTACGTCGGTCTTTTGATCACGCTCAGGGGGATGGCGGTATTCAATCCACTTATCCTGCAACTCTCCCTCCTTCCCCCCTGGCTTGGGAACTCTCTGCAATGTCACACAAGCTGACTCATCCCTACAACGAAAGACTTACTCACTCCCTTGCATGGTGATGGCCACTTATTAACTGCACCTATGTTCCACACATGCTACCACATAGCCATGGGAAGCAAGATCACAGGCTATTGCACTATAGTTAGTACGCACTGCCTTCAGACCGTGAGAGAACACAAGGACTGGGAAAGTGGGAGGGGCAGAGGATTCACCGGTAGACTCTGCATGTAGCATTGTATCCAAAAGGTCACAAATACTGGCTTGCTAGACTAACTCTAGATCTTACCTGTGGACCCAGTGTTACTTCCGATTAAGGGTGCTCCTTCTAGGGCTGGTAGTTTTGGACCTGGGGCCGGGGGGAGGGGGAAACTTGAGCCCTTGATTAGCAAATGGCCTCTCTCTTTGACTCACATGAGAATGTCTTGAGTAAACTTGCCATTATTCCAGAGAACATCCACTTATCAACCTCTAAATGTCCCTTGATATATCTGCGGTGAGGATGCCACAAGCTGTAAGGGTAGCCTGCCTCTGGTGTGGCATCTGTGGGGTAGTAGAGACGAAGGAGCAGACCTCCTTTATCATCTCCCTCCAGCTGGTGCATCAGGTCCACACAACCCACTTTGTACTGCCCTGAGGGAGCAGGGATTCCTGGTCCCTTAAATACACCAGCATTCCTCTTCCATCCTTCAGTAGCCATACCACCAACCCTATAAGGCCTAGCCCCGCCTCTGAGCGTGTTTGCGCATGCGCTTGTTGGGGGTGTGTCCTGCGCATGCGTGCTGTATGCCGCGCGCGGGCCGTTACTGTAATGCGCGGGAAATTCAAACTGTAGAAGTGGAAAGATTAAAGCAAGAAGCAAGACTTGAACTCCACCGGAGCTGACAGAGAAAGTGCAGAGCTGAGAACACACTAGCCTTTAATCCAGGAAATTTTTAGCTCTGATACTTATAATAGCCTTTTAGGTACCTTGGATGAGGAATACACAGGCTGCCTCCGGTGTGGCATCTGTGGGGATAGTGGAGGCGAAGGAGCAGACCTCCTATACCCTGAAACCAGCATTCCTCTTCCATCCTTCTTGCATTGGACTAGCCATAGCATCACAGCTTAGTATTGGTCCATGGGAGCAAGCCCTGCCTCCTAGATCCTTTAACCATACTATATGCGCATGCGCGAGTTACAGCGTAACGATCCTTACCTAATCTCTTGTGCTGCATGCTGAGGAGTTGGAGATGGCGGACTCCTTGAGTTCAACCGTGCGAGCTCTGTTCTCGACACTGCACTCTAAGAGTGCTCACAGAGGTACTCAAGCAGCTCAGCTAGCTTCTGACCTGTACACTCTATGCGTGGAAAGTGTTTCAGACACTGAAATAGGTTGGTTTCATAATAGTCTGTGACTGCACTGACACGTCATGCCATAATCTCGTGTAGCACGCTGCACTTCAATACTCTTTAGTAAAGATAAAGGAATTATCCATTTTTTGAGGGAATCTGCAACACTGGAGGAGGTGGGTGACATTTTTGGGTAATGAACGATTCATGAGGCCTGCCATTTACTCTTCAGTTTGCAGCTTCCCAAGAACAGCTGCTCAACCTCCTGGAGAGTTACATCAAAGCACACAAGAAGAGTGTAGTGAACTATGCTGTGGAAATAAAGGTAGTGGATTCCACATTCTTTTTCTGCCCTCACACTTGATGCTTGAGGAGGCGGGGGATATTTGCCATTAATATTCTACTACATCTTTGAACAGGAAGTCTGCAATGGCCTATTCTCTCGCAGCAAGTCCAGTAAAGTGAAAAATGCTATTTTCCCTCCTCTAGTGGATGTGAGTGCAGTCATCATCATTAATTATTCTCATTCATTATGATTTTCCATGGAATCAGATATTGAGACTCTGCAGTCGGACGTCTCTAGTCGAGTCCCTCAATGTCCCTAAACTGGCTGACAAGTGAGTTATCAAGGGTGCACACACACAGTGACATTAATACATAGGGTCATTCATCCTCCCTCCTTGTGTTTTGTGCAGGTTTCTTCAGGCCTGTTTCCAGCCTACTAAGCACACTTCCACTGGTACATGGTTGGGATATTGTACTTATGTATAGGCATTCAGCCTGTTATGACATCATATTTAGTGCGAGGTGGGATCTTCCAGCTGCTTGGAACACTCTGTGAAGTGTACCCCGAGTTCATGACCTGTCATTCTGAGAGGCTGATTGACATCTTCATGCGGACGCTGAAGTCAGAAATGGGGACAAAGGCTAAGAAGAAACCAGACATGCCTGTTATAGGGGGTTGTCTCAGGGGACTTTGTTCCTATCTTGTCAATTTCTCTCAGTCAGTTGCTGAAGGTCCGTCTGGGAATACTTACATGGGCCTTTATAGGATGGGCTTTTATAGGGTGGGCCTTTATAGGGTGGGCTTTTATGGGGGCCTTTATAGGGCGGGCTTTTATAGGGTGCGCCCTATAGGGTGGGCCTTTATAGGGTGGGCCTTTATTAATTGGGGATACTTAAAGAATTGACAGGTGGGCCTTTATTAATTGTGGGGTACTTAATGAATTGTGGTGGTAGTAGTGTTATCCATACAGGTGGGCCTTATTAATTAGGAGGGGGGATTTTTGTTCTCTCATTGCAGGTTCAATACATGCCCAGGATATTTACAAATTTGCACGGATGGCCATTGATCCAGCTGTTAGTCATACCAGATATGAAGTCCCTAGGGGTGAGTGGTGATATTATAATGTTCCTCTCAGTGTGTGAGCTATGGTTGCTTCCTCAGCTGGTCTCTCTCTGATAGCAGCCCATGCTGCTCAATTCAAGGAGTATCTTGCCAAAGACCATGAAGTGAGTGAGAGTGTGACCTTATAACAATGAAGGAAGTATTTCTTCTCCCTTCTTTCATATTCCTCCTCCCTCTCTTCCCTCTCCTTCCCTTGTCCCACGTACCTTCTCTCCCCCCTTAGCATATGTACCAGTGTATTACAGATTGGAGTAACCATAACAACAGAGAGAATAGGGGTGTGGCTCACAAGGCTCTAGCAGCCTTCTTTCAGCAGGTCAGGTGGCAAAACTACCTAACCACCATGCTGGCATTAAAATATCTCCTATTATTTAGGTGGCAATACATGTGAAGGAAAATGCGTCAAAGGACAAGACCTCCAACTTTGCCATCTTCAAGTACATCATCCAGAAGTTTCGTGCGGTCATTGACAACAAGCTCAGTGGACACGTGGAGCTGGCCCTAGCCATTCAAGGCTATGGATACTTTGCAGCTGTAAGTCATATTGCAGTGAAACCTGTCTCACGGTAAACCACCTCTCCACTAAGCTTGTTTCTGGTCCATAGGTGGTCCCTCTGTCAGTAAGCAGATTTCACTCTATGATTTTATGTCACTCATTACATACAGCCATGCAAGATTTTTATGAAGTCGGAAGATGTGGACTTTATGTTCAACGAGATGGTGCAGCGGACTGAGCAGCTGTTCTTTTCCCCCGTGGAATCAGTGGACAATCGTTTCCTCAACCTCCCCTCGTTTCTGGCTGCCCTGGCCTCCATCATCAATGAAATGGACACTGTATGTGTGTGCTGGAAGTGGTGGGGTAGCCTGTATCCTAGCTGGGGGGCACTGTATCCTAGCTGGAGGGGTACTATATCCTAGCTGGAGGGGCACTATATCCTAGCTGGAGGGGTACTATATCCTAGCTGGAGGGGTACTGGAGGGTGTATCCTAGCTGTATCTAGCTGGAGGGACACTGTAACTTGCTGGAGAACTCAAAATTTTTCACTCTCTCTTCCCCTCAGATTCCAGAGTCGTTCATTCTCTCTCTGGAGAAGCTGCTTGTGCTTCTGTTTGAGTGCTACCCACATCTCCCTCAAACTGTTCACGATTCCTGCCATGTGCTCCTCCTCAAGACCATTGTGGGCGTGTCTTCCTCTTCCAGGGTCACTCTGAAGACGTTCCTCTCTCACATCAGTGAGTGCACAAAGCAATTTCTTAAAGTCCTCCACACGTCAAAAAATGATCTTCACTTGCAGTTTTCCAAGGAATGATCGTATCCTGTTCTCATCCTCTGGTGTTAGACACGGTGGGTGTGGTTACAGTCACATGATCCTCACATGGGCACTTAATGATGCATTGATGTGTGGAACCTTATTTAAGGGTGATGAGGGTGGAGTGGCCTATGTTGAGGAGAATGCTGATGCCCTAGGCCGGAAGACTGCCTCATACCAGGACTATGTTGACCTCTGGGTTAGGATCATGGACCCTACCAAAATCAAGGTGATTTTTACATTCCCATTCCGCATTCCCATTCCATGTTCATATTCCATTTTCCTTTCAGGGACAGGATTTTTTTTCCTTGGATCCAGGAACAAGAAAAGTCCTTCATCAGATCATTTATGATGAGTTCATAGCTGCCATTTTCAAAGTCATCCATCGTCTTGACCTGTCATCCAAATCAGAGGTGATGATTTCTTTTTGGCTTGACTTATTTGATTCTTTATAACTATATGCTGTAGCCTTCTTCAGGGGAGTCCCCAGTGCCTGAAGCACCTGGTCAGAAGGAGTCCTCCCCTGCATCCACTATGACCTCTGAACTCTCCTCAAGACTGCAGCAGCCCTCAGTTCCAAAGGACTTTCACATATTCATTAATTTGGTGGATTTATGCAAGTGTGTATTACGTACCATTCCTTCTCCTCCCCCTCCCTCCTTCTCCTTCCCCTTCTCTCCCCCTCCCTCCTCCTTCTCCTTCCCTTTCCTCCCCCTCCCTCCTCCTTCTCCTTCCCTTTCCTCCCCCTCCCTCCTCCTTCTCCTTCCCCTTCTCTCCCCCTCTCTCCTCCCCCTCCTTCTCCTTCTCCTTCCCCTCCCTCCTCCTCCTCCTCCTTCCCCTCCCTCCCCCTCCCTCCCTCCCCTTCCCTCCCCCTCCCTCCTCCTCTCCCCCCTCCTTTTACATTGGTGATTTGGTGTTGCAGAGCTGTCCTGCCCAAGGTCCAAGCGTCCATGTTTGAGGAGTGGGTGTACACATATGGCCATGAAATGATCACCTTTTCTTCTCTCCACCCGCTGGTCAGCGGCTTCCATAAACTCTTGAGCATTTGCTTCAAAATGTGTGAAAAAATTGACTATTTCAAGGTACATACTTAGTGTCACTTCAAGGTACATACTTCGTGTCACTGCATAGTGGAAATCATTTTGAATGATGGACACACTTGGGACCCATCCTTTTGTCCTTTGTAGAGAGGTTGTCCTCTTTTGGAGGTTATTTTGTATAGAGTGCATATTGTCTGTTGTTGAGAGGTTTGTCCTCTTTCGGAGTCAAAAAGTCCTTTATTGGAGGTTCCACTGTACTAAACTAACTTTCCCCATGAATAATGATGTTCCACTTTTTCAGGATATTGATGTAACTAATGAGCTCATGGAGACCAGTACCATGGAGACCGGTGCCATGGAAATCAGTGCCATGGAAACAAACACTGCTGATAGAACTGTCTGCTTTATCCTATTCCAGAAATTCATCAAAGAGGTCAGTACTTTGACCTTCTTTTTTTTTTGCATAGTGATAAGTGCTAATACTTCCCTGAAGGTTCTGGTACGTATGAAACAATACAAAGATGACCTTCTGGCATCATGTCTCCAGTTGCTTCTTTCTCTGCCAAAGGAACTGGTGCAGATAGAGTTAGATGGCCTCGTACCTGCTCTACAAGTAAAGAGAACTCAAAGAAATACATACAGTCAGTAATCACTTCTCTCTCTCTCTCTCTCTCTCTCTCTCTCTCTCTCTCTCTCTCAGACCACATTCAAACTGGGGCTAAGTTATCTGCCTCTGGCTCATAAAGGACTGGATGCCCTGAAGAGATGGAGTGAACAGCTTCCTGCCTACCTCCTCAAGCCCCACTTCCAATATGTCCTCCCCCACTTGGACGACTACCTCCGTACAATGGGAACCTCTTCGGACCCATCCAGTTCGGAACCAAAGGGGGTGGTTGCCATTAGAAACCATTCCTCCCGAGGAAGAAAGATGCCAGTGAAGATAGTCACTCGCTGGAAGGAGGGCATGGAGGGAGCAGAAACTCCTCTTGGTCAACTCCGAAAACGCATTGTTTACTTCCTGGGTTCTCTCGGTGGCGAGATCAACAGCTCTCTAGTGGAGGTGGGGCCTGCAGCTGACCACGCCTCCAAAGTGGTGGCATGGGACAGCAGGAAGTGGCTTGAGTTTGCTCTCCCCTTTCAGGACATGAAACCATCCATCTTCCTGGGTAAGTTCTACTTGTCATCACAATTTCCTCTACAATGATGTCACTCTAGCTCTAGCAATAACCAGCTGCAGTTGTCATGGCAGCTGTACATTCCTTTAATTAATTGTGTTCTATTTCAGATTCCTTCCTCCCACGTGTGTGTGAACTGGCCACCTCTTCCAGTGATAGACAGACTAAAGTAAGTGTCATGAGAAGTAGCTTGGTATATTTAATCTCTCTCTCTCCCCCTCCCCTCCCCTCCCCTCCCTTCCCTCCCTCCCCTCCCTCTCCTCTCCTCTCCTCTCCTCTCTTGGCTCAGATTGCAGCCTGTGAGCTTCTTCATGCTCTCATCTTGTTCGTCATTGGCAAGAGTGCTCAGCCAGCTGTCCAGAAGAAGGTATAATATAGCCCAAAGATCTTTGGAGTAAAACTTCTCTCTCCCCCTGCAGAGTCCAATGACTAACCTTTACAAGAAGCTCTTTCCATATGTCTTCCAGTTGGGCTGTGATGTGGAGCGAGTAAGCTAACCAGAGGGAATCATCTCCTTCCTCCTCCTCCTCTTCAGTTCCATAGAGAGAGAGGAAGGGAGGGAGGGAAGGAGGGAGATATTTCCATCAGTGATCACTCTCAAGTGACTCCAAATGATGCTACATGCTGTACTGTAGGTTGCTGAGCAGCTATTTCGGCCTTTAGTGTTCCAGATGATCCACTGGTTCACAAGAAATGTCCAGTACGAGAGTCCAGATACCATCGCCCTCTTGGATGCCATTTTAGTAAGTTTTAGAGAGGGAGGGATAAACTTTTGACAAGCAGCTGCTGACTTATCATAGGACGGAATAGTGCATCCCACTGATAGCTCACTGAGGGACTTCTCTGCCACATGTGTCAAGGAATTCTTAACCTGGTCTATTAAACAGACCAGTAAAAAGGTGTGTTCTCTTCATTCCATTTCATTAAAGCTTTCATTTCCCTCTCCCTCCCTCCCTCCTAGCAACAAGAAAAGAGCCCCGTCAACACAAAGTCGCTGCTGAAGCGTATTTACAGCCTTGCCCTGCATCCAAGTGCTGCCAAGAGACTGGGAGCTGCCTTAGCCATCAACAGCATCTACACCATCTTCCGGTACTGACATACTGCATGGGTTGTTTGTTTGTTTGTTTGTTTATTTGTTTGTTTATTTAGGGAAGAAGAGTCTCTTGTGGATGTGTTTGTAGTGGAGATGCTTATCAACATGATGAGTAGTTTGAAATTGGCTCATGCTGACAATAAATCACTCGGTACTGTAAACACAGTTGCTAGTGGTTACGATAAACCCCATGTTTACTCTTGCTACAGGAACCCAGGAACAGATCTGCCAAGCCATTGGTCACATTGCTCGCATCATTTGTGTTAAGGCTCCCATGATCTGCACTTCGAGTAAAACCAGAAGAGTGCCTAAGTAAGTCTCGTACTCACAGTCCAGCCAGTGTCTAATGCTTTGTTCCCCTTTCTTCTCAGAGTATTGAAAGCAGCTGAACTGCAGAATGTAGTCGGTTGGTTGCTGGCTCAGTGTGGCTCACCTGAAACTGCCTGCAGAACAAAGAGTAGAGAGCTGTTTTGTGAATTGGCGTGCCACTTACCAAGTATGTATGTCAGTGTAGTTTCTGAACTAGAGCAGCATTACCCAATCTTAATAGAGTATGGCTTTTGAAATGGACAACCATTTACCCAATCTCGTAGAATTTAAAATGGGTTACCGTTTACCCAATCTCTATAGAGTGTACCCAATTTATATAGAGTGTAGTTTTCAATGTGGTTTACCCTTTACCCACTGACCCTCTGCAGAGATTCCCAGTGAAAGAGTATGGATAAGAAAGACCTTGGAGTCAGAAGGTGGGCTTTATTTCATATCAAGGTTAGTCAGCCTTTCCTCTGGGTGTGGTCTGTGACTGGTACGTAGCACCCTCTGTAATGTATGGTTCCTCCTTCCAGGTTTGAAAGAGGAGGACAGGGACGAGGTGGCATTCAGAAGCAACAGACTCTCCATGGTACTAACTTCTCCCTTGTGGAGACCATCAGGTGGTTGGAGACAGTCACTGCAGCAGTGGACTGTTATAACTGGGTGCTAGGAGACAACCTCCTCTCCCCAAATGAAGTGTTCTTAGGTGAGTAGTCATTATGACAGGGTTTGCCTCTAAGAAAAGTTAACATACATAATAAAATTATTCATGTGAAAACATGTGCCTATGGTAACAGTGATTTATTCATGTGTGTAGCTGAACCAAGCAGACCAAATGAGAAGCCATCTTGTCTGTTTGAGTGTCTGGAGTTTTTTGCCAGCAAGTTGGCTCTGCATGGGTTAGAGGTTGCCGTTGACTGCTTTGAGAGCTCCTCTGAATCCGTTCTCTCCCCTCGGGAGGTGGAAGACTACAACAGGGCCAAGTGTGACCTCGTCATGAACCTCATAGAGCTCGTAGGCATATTGGTGGATTATCACCGTGACGACCCTTCCAGTGTGAGTGTTGTTATAATTGTCATAGTGATGGATCACATGATTATTACTAGGATCACATGATCATTACTCCAGTTTGTACCTGTGTCTTTGTGGAGTGAAGAGATCCTCAAGTTGCTGGCACTCAGCTGTCTTCATCCTTCCTCCATTGGTTTTGAAATCAGTGATATAAAAACAATGGAAAAGTTATCCAAACTGGTGAGATCAATGTCTTTATATGCACGTATGATAGTATCCACTCCCTTGACTCCTCCCACTCACTCGCAGGTGATAAAGACCCTCACTATTGTGGCTAAAGGTTCCCACGAAACATCCAGGTCTTCTCTACTGGAGATATTGTCCACTGAAACAGCGGCGGGAAGGTTAGTGTGTAGTAAGAGTGCAAATGTGTAATCAGTGAACATAGTGCCAAAGGATCCCAAAATAAATAGGTCATTCTCAATTTGGGACTCCAGTTAAAACTACAGTGTCAGTGTTGGATGCGATGGAGAGGTGCATGTGGCCTGTCAGTGGCTATGAGCTTACTACACATTATATTGAGCTGTCTTCACAGGCTTACTGATAGAATATCACTACAACTTTGGAGAGAGAGAAAAAAAAATTTTTTTTTACCCTTCATGTTCATGTGACCTGGTAGTTGCTGCCTTTTTTCTCCATGGAAACACTATAAAATATGATAAGCTTACTGTCAAGCCATTCATATCCAAGTCCATGCAAGTCCTCAGTAATGGTCATGATGTAAATAAGGATAAGAATAAGAGTGGTCCATGGGGTGTGTCATCCACAGGCCCACCCCTGGCCCTGTAGTATAAGACAGACCACACCCCTTTTCTTAGTTCAGGATACATATAGAGGTAAGAGAAGTTGTCCTCCACGAAGAAGTTCAAGCTGAAAATTCTGCAGTGTGTACACTTTAGAACCCATAGTCTAGCCTGTTGGTATACCATAGAGACTACCCACCCTTTTTGGTATGAATGGAATTTTATCAACAACATACACCCATTGTTCAACAGCTAGTTTCGTGTGTTATCTATTCCTTGAGTTGGAGAGAACCTTTAGGAAGTTATCTTGACTAACTCTGTTTCAAGTACTTATAGAACTGGTGTCATGGCTGAGCGTGTGGTTGTAGTTGAGAAGAGTGTGGAAGATCTTGAGAAGGAGATTACATGTGCAATCTGTCAAGAACACTACACTGAACCCAAGGTTCTCTCTTGCCTCCATTACTACTGCAAACAGTGCATCTACAGGCTGGCCCTGAGGACCGGCC
Organism: Crambe crambe; assembly: GCA_963924555.1. NCBI lineage: Eukaryota > Metazoa > Porifera > Demospongiae > Poecilosclerida > Crambeidae > Crambe > Crambe crambe. The sequence goes on along the minus strand of OZ004594.1, from coordinate 773,425 downwards.
TCGACAAACCATTCTCCTGTCCCGAGTGTCGTAAAGACACCACCCTCCCTCAGGGGAGTGTGAACAACCTCCCAACTGCTTTCTTTGTCAATCGCTTGAAAGAGTTGCACTCCAAGATGGAGCGAGCTCTCGGTGAAGTGGATGCCAAGTGTGAATTGTGTTCTGGGGACAAGGCCGAAGCCTTCTGTCGACAGTGTGCCCAATTCATTTGTGAGAAATGTGTCGAGGCACATCAGAGGATGAAGAAAACATTTCCTGGGCATAAGGTTGTTACTTTAGACGAGCTTAAAAAGGGAGGAGCTAAAGAGATCGTTACTCAGGAGTCTCCCCTTCAGACGTGTACTAAGCACGACCAGCCCATGAACATCTACTGTTTTGATTGCAGCTGTCTCATCTGTCTCCACTGCACTGTCAAGGATCATTCTGGTCATAACTATGAATTCATCAAAGTATCTGCTCCAGTGATGAAGAAGAAGCTGATTCAGCAGTTGGAGCCCCTGAAGGAGGTGCATGCTAATCTCTCACATGCTGTGGAGGAGATACAAACCACCAAGTCTGAGATAAAGGCCCAGGGGGATTCTGTGGCCAATGAGATAGTGAACTCGTTCGAAGAACTTCATACCATCATTGAAAATCGCAAACAAGAACTTTTAAAAGAAGCTGCAACGAATGTGATACAGAAGTTGGAGCATCTCTCTGTGCAGGCAAAGAGCCTGTCCACTGAACGTGCAGTGATCCAGAGTGTGATAGAATACACTGAACAGTCTGTAGAGCATTCGGCTGAAGACGAGATCATGTGCATACATGCCGAGCTTGAGAGTCGAATAGACCAGGAGGTCAAAGAGCACTGCAAGGAATGGAGGAATCTGGATCCAGTGGAAGAGGTGGACGTAGGGGTGGAGGTGAGCTGTGCCGAGGACTTCAAGCAGCTCTGTCAGACCAAAGCTAAGATAACTCAACTACCAATCGACCCTGTCTTCTCAGGTGAAGGAGTGAAGATGGCTGAAATCAGCAAAGCAACTAAATTGTTCCTAAAAACTAAATTGACGAATGGGAGGGACACGAGACGAAAGTACATCATCACATGTCATCTGAAGTCACTCGTTGATGGCTCCATTATCAAATGTAACGTTGATTTGATTCATGGTAATGAATATCACATCCAGTACACACCCACCCTCCGTGGACGACATGAACTCATTGTCTCTGTGAATGGACAAGAAGTAGCTGGCAGTTCCTTCCCTGTGTTTGTCTCCATCCCTCCTACTCAGCTGGGCAAACCTGTCAGAGTGGTTAATACTGGTGGTGAGAGTCCTTGGGATATAGCAGTCAATTCTGTGGGAGAGATGATTGTTACGGGTTCAAATCAAATTGATGTGTTTGACAAGGAAGGGACAAGATTGAAGAGTATTAGTGGATCTGATTATAATATTCGTCATCCACGTGGTGTAGCCATTGATAGTACTGACTGTGTGTACCTTGCTCACCATAAGGAACACAGGATTGTGAAACTGAGTAAGGACATGAAGCTATTGAAGACCTACAGCAGCAAACAGTCCTGTCATTTACTGGGTATGGCTGTAGTTGGAGATGAAGTGATGGTGTGTGATGATAGAAATAACTGTATTCACGTGTACACCACAGAACTAGACTATGTAAGACAGATTGGCTCTCATGGTAAAGACCCTGATTGCATTCGTGATATATCTTCAGATGAACACAGCAACTTGTATGTCAGTGAATCTCGTGAATCTCGTCGTATCCAAGTCTTCAGTAATAGTGGTGAATTCCTGCGTTCCATCGGTTGTGATGAGAATGGTGTGAACAGGCTGAATGGACCCTGTGGTGTGTGTGTAGCTGGTCAGTATGTGTATGTGGCTAATTGGAACAACCACAACGTATCAGTGTTCACTACTGAGGGGGTGTATGTGACCTCATTAGGTCAAGGGGGTTTTAGTAACTTTGACAATCCTTGGGGAGTGTGTGTTGATGGAGATGGTTTTGTGTATGTCTGTGACTATAATAATCATAGGATTCAAGTATTTTAAAGTCTGATTTCTTGTATCTAAATGAATTTTGAATTTTTACTGCTTAAAAAGTATTATGTGGGAGTAGGCAATACAGGAAAAGATGGAGAGGTGTGACCAACTGCCAGAAGTGATATTCATAGTAATATCATAGCAGGACTGTAAACCCAATGTAACTGTGAAGGCAGATGGCTCTATAAAAAAAAATCTCAGCACTTCAGTGCAGCCTTTATTATTATTATTATTAAACTTTCTAAATAATGCACACTGAGCAACATGGCTTATTGTAAGGTATTCTTGCTGTTCAATGCTTTTGAACTGCCGTTCTGAATGGTTATTCTCACGCATAGCTTGATTGAAGTATGTGTACTGGATTCTCTCACTGCCTCAAAGTCTTAGTTCTGAGATTCTCCTTCACCATCCATGGCTTTTTCTTTGGCACTTCAAACGATCACTAGCTCGTGTACACTGCAATTTGTTCATTTTGTTCAAAGCTTCAAATATACGGGTAGTTGTGGGGATTGTTACTGTACACTTATTCTACTTCAGAGAGAATTGTATATGAACATATGATAGGGCAGCTGCCTGTATGTCTCCATGGTGACATGGACTAGCTTGCATAAGGTCATAGCTGTAGGGGAGATCGGATTATAGTTTGTGAAGTCAACTACTAGTTGGCCACACCCCCTAACTCTCACCTTTGAATAAGGGTACGAGGTAATTATAAAGTTTCTTGGAATCATCTCTCCCACCTAGTCAAGTAAGTGTTGTATGGCTAATATCTGATAAATAATCATTGGGCTGCTATGCTATTTCTGTCCCTGCATTCACATAGAAGAATGAACTCTATACATAAAAGAGGGAAAAAAAGACCAGGAACAAGTAAGGGGAAAAAAACATTTCCGTGAAATGAAAAAATGTAGGGATGACCATTGCTCAAAAAAGTAAAGGATGGAAATGGGATCAATCTTTATTCTGTATATCCAGCCAACAATCCCTACATATACGCACTATTATCTGAAGCTACCCAACGTAGAACAAAGATTGATCCGATTTCCATCCTTCTTGTTTCCTTACTTTTTTGAGCAATGGTCATCCCTACATTTTTTTCATTTCACAGAAATGTTTTTCCCCTTTTGATATATGCTTTTTATAGAAGCAGCTGTCTGCATTGGGTTTATAGTTTTTGCACTACAACGATATTATGAATATCACTTCGATAATGACCACTTTGGAGAGAGAAAAAATTTTTTTTCCCTTCATGTATGTTCATGTGACCTGGTAGAGCTGCTGTCTTTATGCTCCATGGAAACACAATAAAGTATAGATAGTAAACATAGGTGTCAAGCCATTCATATTCAAGTCCAAGTCCTCAGTAATGGTGATGAATTCCTGTGTGCCATTGGCATGAGAATAGTGTGAACAAGTTGAGTGGTCCATGGGGTGTTTGTATGTGGCTAATTGGAGGAACCACAACGTATCAGTGTTCACCACTGAAGGGGCGTACGTGACCTCATTTGGACGAGAAGGTAGTGGTGAAGGTGACTTGAAGGGTCCATGTGGACCGTGTGTTGATGAAGATGTGTTAATATGTGTCTGTTAATCGTAATGATTCAAGTATTTTAAACTGTTTCATCGTCCACGGGCCCCACCCCTTTACTTGTCAGTGCATGAAATAGTTCTCACTTAGACCACACCCCTTTTCCTGTCCCTTAACTAAGGATACATGCAGAGGTTGTCCCTCACTTATCTCAAGCCTCTGCAGTGTGTACACTTCAGTCGTGGAGAGAAATCACTAGTCTGGGTTGTGAATATTGGTATCACCATAGAGACCACCCTTTTTGGTATGAATGGAATTTTATCAATATACGCCCATTGTTTAACAGTTATTTTTGTGTGTTAAAAGCTACTTTGAGAGAACCTTTAGAAAGTTATCTCGACTAACTCTGTTTTAAGTACTTCTAGAACTGGTGTCATGGCTGAGCGTGTTGTAGTTGAGAAGAGTGTGGAAGATCTTGAGAAGGAGATTACGTGTGCCATCTGTCAAGAACACTACACTAAACCCAAGGTTCTCTCTTGCCTCCATTACTACTGCAAACAGTGCATCTACAGACTGGCCCTGAGGACTGGCCTTGACAAACCATTCTCCTGTCCCGAGTGTCGTAAAGACACCACTCTCCCTCAGGGGAGTGTGGACAACCTCCCAACTGCTTTCTTTGTCAATCGCTTGAAAGAGTTGCACTCCAAGATGGAGCGAGCTCACGGTAAAGTGGATGCCAAGTGTGAGTTGTGTTCTGGGGACAAGGCCGAAGCCTTCTGTCGACAGTGTGCCCAATTCATTTGTGAAGAATGCATCAAGGCACATCAGAGGATGAAAAAGTCATTTCCTGGGCATAAGGTTGTTACTTTTGATGAGCTTAAAAGGGGAGGAGCCGAAGAGATCATTACTCAGGAGTCTCCCCTTCAGACGTGTACTAAGCACGACCAGCCCATGAACATCTACTGTTTTGATTGCAGCTGTCTCATCTGTCTCCACTGCACTGTCAAGGATCATTCTGGTCATAACTATGAATTCATCAAAGTATCTGCACCAGAGACGAAGAAGAAGCTGATTCAGCAGTTGGAGCCCCTGAAGGAGGTGCATGCTAATCTCTCACATGCTGTGGAGGAGATACAAACCACCAAGTCTGAGATAGAGGCCCAGGGGGATTCTGTGGCTAATGAGATCGTCAACTTGTTTGAAGAACTTCATACCATCATCGAAAATCGCAAACAAGAACTTTTGAAAGAAGCTGCAATGAATGTGACACAGAAGTTGGAGCATCTCTCTATGCAGGCAAAGAGCCTGTCCACTGATCGTGCAGTGGTCCAGAGTGTGATAGAATACACTGAACAGTCTGTAGAGCATTCGGCTGAAGACGAGATCATGTGTATGCATGCCGAGCTTGAGAGTCGAATAGACCAGGAGGTCAAAGAGCACTGCAAGGAAGGGAGGAGTCTGGATCCAGTGGAAGAGGTGGACGTAGGGGTGGAGGTGAGCTGTGCTGAGGACCTCAAGCAGCTCTGTCAGACCAAAGCTAAGATAACTCGACTACCAATTGACCCTGAACAGTGTGTCTTATCAGGTCAAGGAGTGAAGATGGCTGAAATCAACAAAGCAACAGAATTATTCCTGAAAACTAAATTGACGAATGGGAGTGACACAAGACGAAAGTGTACCATTACATGTCACCTGAAGTGTCTAGTTGATGGCTCCATTGTCAAATGTAGCGTTGATCTGATTCATGGTAATGAATATCACATCCAGTACACACCCACCCTCCGTGGACGACATGAACTCATTATCTCTGTGAATGGACAAGAAGTAGCTGGCAGTCCCTTCCCTGTGTTTGTCTCCATCCCTCCTACTCAGCTGGGCAAACCTGTCAGGGTGATTAGTACTGGTGGAAAGTATCCTTATGATATAGTTGTCAATTCTGTGGGAGAGATGATTGTTACAGGTTCGAATCAAATTGATGTGTTTGATAAGGAAGGGACAAGATTGAAGAGTATTAGTGCATCTGATTATAATATTCATGATCCATATGGTGTGGCCATTGATAGTACTGACTGTGTGTACATTGCTCACAATAGTGAACACAGGATTGTGAAACTGAGTAAGGACATGAAGCTATTGAAGACCTACAGTAGCAAACAGTCCTGTATTTTACGTGGTATGGCTGTAGTTGGAGATGAAGTGATGGTGTGTGACAGTGAAAATGACTGTATTCACGTGTACACCACAGAACTAGACTATGTAAGACAGATTGGCTCTCATGGTATAGACCCTGGAAAGTTCTATAGCATTCATGATATATCTTCAGATGAACACAGCAACTTGTATGTCAGTGAATCTCGTGAATCTCGTCGTATCCAAGTCTTCAGTAATCGTGGTGAATTCCTGCGTTCATTTGGTCGTGATGAGAATGGTGTGAACAAGCTGAATAGACCCTGTGGTGTGTGTGTAGCTGGTCAGTATGTGTATGTGGCTAATCGGTACAACCACAACATATCAGTGTTCACCACTGAGGGGGCGTATGTTACCTCATTTGGTCAATGGGGTCTTAGTGAAGGTGACTTTATGAATCCTTGGGGAGTGTGTGTTGATGGAGGTGGTTTTGTGTATGTCTGTGACTATAATAATAATAGGATTCAAGTATTTTAAAGTCTGATTTCTTGTATCTAAATGAATTTTGAATTTTTACTGCTTAAAAAGTATTATGTGGGAGTAGGCAATACAGGAAAAGATGGAGAGGTGTGGCCAACTGCCAGAAGTGATATTCATAGCAGCTGGCTCTATAAAAAAAAATCTCAGCACTCAGTGCAGCCTTTATTATTATTAAAATTAAACTTTCTAAATTATGTGCACTGAGCAATATGGCTTATTGTAGTAAGGTATTCTTGCTGTTCAATGCTTTTGAACTGCCGTTTTGAATGGTTATTCTCACACATAGCTTGATTGAAGTATGTGTACTGGATTCTCTCAATATGAACATATGATAGGGCAGCTGCCTGTATGTCTCCATGGTGACATGGACTAGCTTGCATAAGGTCATAGCTGTAGGGGAGATCGGATTATAGTTTGTGAAGTCAACTACTAGTTGGCCACACCCCCTAACTCTCACCTTTGAATAAGGGTACGAGGTAATTATAAAGTTTCTTGGAATCATCTCTCCCACCTAGTCAAGTAAGTGTTGTATGGCTAATATCTGATAAATAATCATTGGGCTGCTATGCTATTTCTGTCCCTGCATTCACATAAAAGAATGAACTCTATACATAAAAGAGGGAAAAAAGACCAGGAACAAGTAAGGGAAAAAACATTTCCGTGAAATGAAAAAAATGTAGGGATGACCATTGCTCAAAAAGTAAAGGATGGAAATGGGATCAATCTTTGTTCTGTATATCCAGCCAACAATCCCTACATATACGCACTATTATCTGAAGCTACCCAACGTAGAACAAAGATTGATCTGATTTCCATCCTTCTTATTTTCTTACTTTTTTGAGCAATGGTCATCCCTACATTTTTTTCATTTCACAGAAATGTTTTTTCCCTTTTGATATATGCTTTTTATAGAAGCAGCTGTCTGCATTGGGTTTATAGTTTTTGCACTACAACGATATTATGAATATCACTTTGATAATGACCACTTTGGAGAGAGAAAAAAAATTTTTCCCCTTCATGTATGTTCATGTGACCTGGTAGAGCTGCTGTCTTTATGCTCCATGGAAACACAATAAAGTATAGATAATAAACATAGGTGTCAAGCCATTCATATCCAAGTCCAAGTCCTCAGTAATGGTGATGAATTCCTGTGTGCCATTGGCATGAGAATAGTGTGAACAAGTTGAGTGGTCCATGGGGTATGTGTATGTGGCTAATTGGAGGAACCACAACGTATCAGTGTTCACCACTGAAGGGGCGTACGTAACCTCATTTGGACGAGAAGGTAGTGGTGAAGATGACTTGAAGGGTCCATGTAGACCATGTGTTGATGAAGATGTGTTAATGTGTGTCTGTTAATCGTAATGATTCAAGTATTTTAAACTGTTTCATCGTCCACGGGCCCCACCCCTTTACTTGTCAGTGCATGAAATAGTTCTCACTTAGATAGACCACACCCCTTTCCCTGTCCCTTAACTAAGGATACGTGCAGAGGTAAGAGAAGTTGTCCCTCACTTATCTCAAGCCTCTGCAGTGTGTACACTTCAGAAATCACCCCATAGTCTAGCCTGGGTCGTGAATATTGGTATCACTATAGAGATAATCTATCCTACCCACCCTTTTTGGTATGAATGGATTTTATCAACATACGCCCATTGTCCAACAGCTAGTTTCGTGTGCCTTTCTTGAACTCTGTTTCAAGTACTTATAGAACTGGTGTCATGGCTGAGCGTGTGGTTGTAGTTGAGAAGAGTGTGGAAGATCTTGAGAAGGAGATTACTTGTGCCATCTGTCAAGAACACTACACTGAACCCAAGGTTCTCTCTTGCCTCCATTACTACTGCAAACAGTGCGTCTACAGACTGGCCCTGAGGACTGGCCTCGACAAACCATTCTCCTGTCCCGAGTGTCGTAAAGACACCTCCCTCCCTCAGGGGGGTGTGGACAACCTCCCAACTGCTTTCTTTGTCAATCGCTTGAAAGAGTTGCATTCCAAGATGGAGCGAGCTCTCGGTAAAGTGGATGCCAAGTGTGAGTTGTGTTCTGGGGACAAGGCCGAAGCCTTCTGTCGACAGTGTGCCCAATTCATTTGTGAAGAATGCATCAAGGCACATCAGAGGATGAAAAAGTCATTTCCTGGGCATAAAGTTGTTACTTTTGACGAGCTTAAAAAGGGAGGAGCTAAAGAGATCGTTACTCAGGAGTCTCCCCTTCAGACATGTACTAAGCACGACCAGCCCATGAACATCTACTGTTTTGATTGCAGCTGTCTCATCTGTCTCCACTGCACTGTCAAGGATCATTCTGGTCATAACTATGAATTCATCAGAGTATCTGCACCAGAGATGAAGAAGAAGCTGATTCAGCAGTTGGAGCCCCTGAAGGAGGTGCATGCTAATCTCTCGCTTGCTGTGGAGGAGATACAAACCACCAAGTCAGAGATAGAGGCCCAGGGGGATTCTGTGGCCAATGAGATCGTGAACTCATTCGAAGAACTTCATACCATCATCGAAAATCGTAAACAAGAACTTTTGAAAGAAGCTGCAACAAATGTGACACAGAAGTTGGAGCGTCTCTCTGTGCAGGCAAAGAGCCTGTCCACTGATCGTGTAGTGGTCCAGAGTGTGATAGAATACACTGAACAGTCTATAGAGCATTTGGCTGAAGACGAGATCATGTGTATGCATGCCGAGCTTGAGAGTCGAATAGACCAGGAGGTCAAAGAGCATCGCAAGGAAGGGAGGAGTCTGGATCCAGTGGAAGAGGTGGACGTAGGGGTGGAGGTGAGCTGTACTGAGGACCTCAAGCAGCTCTGCCAGATCAAAGCTAAGATAACTCGACTACCAATTGACCCTGAACAGTGTGTCTTATCAGGTGAAGGAGTGAAGATGGCTGAAATCAACAAAGCAACTACCAGTAACTTGTTCCTGAAAACTAAATTGACGAATGGGAGGGACACAAAACGAAAGTGTACCATCACATGTCACCTGAAGTCACTCGTTGATGGCTCCATTGTCAAATGTAATTTAATTCATGGTAATGAATATCACATCCAGTATACACCCACCCTCCGTGGACGACATGAACTCATTGTCTCTGTAAACGGACAAGAAGTAGCTGGCAGTCCCTTCCCTGTGTTTGTCTCCATCCCTCCTACTCAGCTGGGCAAACCTGTCAGGGTGATTAATACTGGTGGTTATAAGAAACCTATAGATATGGTAATCAATTCTGTGGGAGAGATGGTTGTTTTAGGTTCGAATCAAATTGATGTGTTTGATAAGGAAGGGACAAGATTGAAGAGTATTAGTGCATCTGATTATAATATTCGTCATCCACATGGTGTGGCCATTGATAGTACTGACTGTGTGTACCTTGCTCACATTAGTGAACACAGGATTGTGAAACTGAGTAAGGACATGAAGCTATTGAAGACCTACAGCAGCAAACAGTCCTGTTATTTACGTGGTATGGCTGTAGTTGGAGATGAAGTGATGGTGTGTGACTGTAAAAATGACTGTATTCACGTGTACACCACAGAACTAGACTATGTAAGACAGATTGGCTCTCATGGTAAAGACCCTGGAAAGTTTGATGGCATTCGTGATATATCTTCAGACGAACACAGCAACTTGTATGTCAGTGATAGTGATAACTCTCGTATCCAAGTCCTCAGTAATGGTGGTGAATTCCTGCGTTCATTTGGCTGTGATGAGAATGGTGTGAACAAGCTGAATGTACCCCGTGGTGTGTGTGTAGCTGGTCAGTATGTGTATGTGGTTAATTGGAGCAACCACAACGTATCAGTGTTCACCACTGAGGGAGCATATGTAACCTCATTTGGACAAAAGGGTAGTAGTAAAGGTGACTTTAAGTATCCTTGGGGAGTGTGTGTTGATGGAGATGGTTTTGTGTACGTCTGTGACAATGATAATGTTAGGATTCAAGTATTTTAATCTACTTTGATTTCTTGTATCTAATGAATTTTTAATTTGTACTGTTTATGTCCAGTATGTGGGAGTAGGCAATACAGGAAAAGATGGAGAGGTGTGGCCAACTGCCAGAAGTGATATTCATAGCAGGAATGTAATCTATAAACCCAATGCAACTGTGAAGGCAGCTGGCTCTATAAAAATAGCCCCCCCCCCCCCCCCCCCCATACACAGGCTGCAAAAAATTTCTATCAATCCATTTCAAAAATCAATTTTTTGGAGAGCTTACAAATATACACATGGTGTAGTAGACTTGTTTAAAAAAAAAAAACAAAAAAAAAATAACGGGTAGTTGTGGGCATTATTACTGTATACTTATTGAGAATTGTATCAGACAGTACGATAGTACTCTCTAAGTGGGGATGGCATTGATCACCCCATTGAACTTTTTTTTTTTTTTTTTTTTCATAACTCGTTCAGCAACTCCTAACTTGAAGACAGAAACAACTCAAGTAGGAGACAGAGCAGTGTCATTTTACAGCGACTTCTTATCGTCATCATCAAACAACGTATTTCAGAAATGGTTCATTAATTTTTCAACCTACAATGTGGCAGACATTTTATGCCCCACTTGGACCTTGACCTCACAACTGACTAGCTTCTCTGACATTAGCTTTCTCTCTTGATGTTGGTCTCTCGATGCTCAGAGCGTAAACCTAGGCACTAGTCTGGTTATGAATCAAGCCTTGATGCAACAGGGCCTTAAAAAATTATATACATTAACATAGGTCAATGGATAGCAAGTCCTTCCAGATCAGATTCATTTCGGCTCATACGGTATTATAATGAAACCTCCAATGAACTACATGGATAGCAGGATCACAGCATCCAGTTGCCTATAAATAAGACTTCAAAAAGCTTGAGTAATTTTTCCCGGAGATCACTACCACAAGCCTCCAACCTGCAGCCATTTTTCAATGATAGTATAGCCATTACTGAGTAGGTAAGTTCCTTACTTTGCTAGTTAGAATCCTTCCTCATCTTTGCTGGACGACTAATAAAATAATAGAGCATTATATCAAAAAAAGGTTATGAACAAGTAAAGGGGAAAATATTTAAAAACGAAAAGTAGGGATCGGCTGTGTGCAGTTCAAAAAAGTTCAGCAACAAGAGAGTGTAATTCAGTCAAGTAACCCCTTACCCATCCCATCACCAATATTACCAAGCTATGAGCTACTTCTCTCTCTTCATATCTCATCTTGGCCTGTCATGGGAGTGAATAGTTAGCTCGTAGCTTGGTAATATTGGTGATGGGTAAGGGGTTAGTTTGCCCCACCCCCTTTACTTGTCAGTGCATGAAATAGTTCTCACTTAGATAGACCACACCCCTTTCCCTGTCCCTTAACTAAGGATACATGCAGAGGTAAGAGAAGTTGTCCCTCACTTATCTCAAGCTTCTGCAGTGTGTGCACTTCAGAAATCACCCCATAGTCTAGCCTGGGTCGTGAATATTGGTATCACCATAGAGATAATCTATATCCTACCCACCCTTTTTGGTATGAATGGAATTTTATCAACATACGCCCATTGTCCAACAGCTAGTTTCGTGTGTTATCTATTCCTTGAGTTAGAGAGAACCTTTAGGAAGTTATCTTGACTAACTCTGTTTCAAGTACTTATAGAACTGGTGTCATGGCTGAGCGTGTGGTTGTAGTTGAGAAGAGTGTGGAAGATCTTGAGAAGGAGATTACTTGTGCCATCTGTCAAGAACACTACACTGAACCCAAGGTTCTCTCTTGCCTCCATTACTACTGCAAACAGTGCATCTACAGGCTGGCCCTGAGGACCGGCCTCGACAAACCATTCTCCTGTCCCGAGTGTCGTAAAGACACCACTCTCCCTCAGGGGAGTGTGAACAACCTCCCAACTGCTTTCTTTGTCAATCGCTTGAAAGAGTTGCACTCCAAGATGGAGCGAGCTCTCGGTGAAGTGGATGCCAAGTGTGAATTGTGTTCTGGGGACAAGGCCGAAGCCTTCTGTCGACAGTGTGCCCAATTCATTTGTGAGAAATGTGTCGAGGCACATCAGAGGATGAAGAAAACATTTCCTGGACATAAGGTTGTTACTTTAGACGAGCTTAAAAAGGGAGGAGCTAAAGAGATCGTTACTCAGGAGTCTCCCCTTCAGACATGTACTAAGCACGACCAGCCCATGAACATCTACTGTTTTGATTGCAGCTGTCTCATCTGTCTCCACTGCACTGTCAAGGATCATTCTGGTCATAACTATGAATTCATCAAAGTATCTGCTCCAGTGATGAAGAAGAAGCTGATTCAGCAGTTGGAGCCCCTGAAGGAGGTGCATGCTAATCTCTCACATGCTGTGGAGGAGATACAAACCACCAACTCTGAGATAGAGGCCCAGGGGGATTCTGTGGCCAATGAGATAGTGAACTCGTTCGAAGAACTTCATACCATCATTGAAAATCGCAAACAAGAACTTTTAAAAGAAGCTGCAACGAAAGTTACACAGAAGTTGGAGCGTCTCTCTGTGCAGGCAAAGAGCCTGTCCACTGAACGTGCAGTGGTCCAGAGTGTGATAGAATACACTGAACAGTCTGTAGAGCATTCGGCTGAAGACGAGATCATGTGCATACATGCCGAGCTTGAGAGTCGAATAGACCAGGAGGTCAAGGAGCACTGCAAGGAATGGAGGAATCTGGATCCAGTGGAAGAGGTGGACGTAGGGGTGGAGGTGAGCTGTGCTGAGGACTTCAAGCAGCTCTGTCAGACCAAAGCTAAGATAACTCAACTACCAATCGACCCTGTCTTCTCAGGTGAAGGAGTGAAGATGGCTGAAATCAACAAAGCAACTAAATTGTTCCTAAAAACTAAATTGACGAATGGGAGGGACACGAGACGAAAGTACACCATCATATGTCACCTGAAGTCTCTAGTTGATGGCTCCATTGTCAAATGTAACGTTGATCTGATTCATGGTAATGAATATCACATCCAGTACATACCCACCCTCCGTGGACGACATCAACTCATTGTCTCTGTGAATGGACAAGAAGTAGCTGGCAGTTCCTTCCCTGTGTTTGTCTCCATCCCTCCTACTCAGCTGGGCAAACCTGTCAGGGTGATTAATACTGGTGGTGAGAAGTGTCCTTTGGATATAGCAGTCAATTCTGTGGGAGAGATGATTGTTACGGGTTTGAATCAAATTGAAGTGTTTGATAAGGAAGGGACAAGATTGAAGAGTATTAGTGAATCTGATTATAATATCTCCTGTTTTGGTGTGGCCATTGATAGTACTGACTATGTGTACCTTGCTCACCATAGTGAACACAGGATTGTGAAACTGAGTAAGGACATGAAGCTATTGAAGACCTACAGCAGCAAACAGTCCTGTCATTTACTGGGTATGGCTGTAGTTGGAGATGAAGTGATGGTGTGTGATGATAGAAATGACTGTATTCACGTGTACACCACAGAACTAGACTATGTAAGACAGATTGGCTCTCATGGTAAAGACCCTGATTGCATTCGTGATATATCTTCAGATGAACACAGCAACTTGTATGTCAGTGAATCTCGTCGTATCCAAGTCTTCAGTAATAGTGGTGAATTCCTGCGTTCCATCGGTTGTGATGAGAATGGTGTGAACAGGCTGAATGGACCCTGTGGTGTGTGTGTAGCTGGTCAGTATGTGTATGTGGCTAATTGGAACAACCACAACGTATCAGTGTTCACCACTGAGGGGGTGTATGTGACCTCATTAGGTCAAGGGGGTTTTAGTAACTTTGACAATCCTTGGGGAGTGTGTGTTGATGGAGATGGTTTTGTGTATGTCTGTGACTATAATAATCATAGGATTCAAGTATTTTAAAGTCTGATTTCTTGTATCTAAATGAATTTTGAATTTTAAGTATTATGTGGGAGTAGGCAATACAGGAAAAGATGGAGAGGTGTGGCCAACTGCCAGAAGTGATATTCATAGTAATATCATAGCAGGACTGTAAACCCAATGTAACTATGAAGGCAGCTGGCTCTATAAAAAAAAATCTCAGCACTTCAGTGCAGCCTTTATTATTATTATTATTAAACTTTCTAAATTATGTGCACTGAGCAATATGGCTTATTGTAGTAAGGTATTCTTGCTGTTCAATGCTTTTGAACTGCCGTTTTGAATGGTTATTCTCACGCATAGCTTGATTGAAGTATGTGTACTGGATTCTCTCACTGCCTCAAAGTCTTAGTTCTGAGATTCTCCTTCATCATCCATGGCTTTCTCTTTGGCACTTCAAACGATCACTAGTTCGTGTACACTGCAATTTGTTCATTTTGTTCAAAGCTTCAAATATACGGGTAGTTGTGGGCATTGTTACTGTACACTTATTCTACTTCAGAGAGAATTGTATATGAACATATGATAGGGCAGCTGCCTGTATGTCTCCATGGTGACATGGACTAGCTTGCATAAGGTCATAGCTGTAGGGGAGATCGGATTATAGTTTGTGAAGTCAACTACTAGTTGGCCACACCCCCTAACTCTCACCTTTGAATAAGGGTACGAGGTAATTATAAAGTTTCTTGGAATCATCTCTCCCACCTAGTAAAGTAAGTGTTGTATGGCTAATATCTGATAAATAATCATTGGGCTGCTATGCTATTTCTGTCCCTGCATTCACATAGAAGAATGAACTCTATACATAAAAGAGGGAAAAAAAGACCAGGAACAAGTAAGGGAAAAAACATTTCTGTGAAATGAAAAAAAATGTAGGGATGACCATTGCTCAAAAAAGTAAAGGATGGAAATCTTTGTTCTGTATATCCAGCCAACAATCCCTACATATACTCACTATTATCTGAAGCTACCCAACGTAGAACAAAGATTGATCCGATTTCCATCCTTCTTGTTTCCTTACTTTTTTGAGCAATGGTCATCCCTACATTTTTTTCATTTCACAGAAATGTTTTTTCCCTTTTGATATATGCTTTTTATAGAAGCAGCTGTCTGCATTGGGTTTATAGTTTTTGCACTACAACGATATTATGAATATCACTTCGATAATGACCACTTTGGAGAGAGAAAAATTTTTTCCCCCTTCATGTATGATCATGTGACCTGGTAGAGCTGCTGTCTTTATGCTCCATGGAAACACAATAAAGTATAGATAATAAACATAGGTGTCAAGCCTTTCATATTCAAGTCCAAGTCCTCAGTAATGGTGATGAATTCCTGTGTGCCATTGGCATGAGAATAGTGTGAACAAGTTGAGTGGTCCATGGGGTGTGTGTATGTGGCTAATTGGAGGAACCACAACGTATCAGTGTTCACCACTGAAGGGGCGTACGTGACCTCATTTGGACGAGAAGGTAGTGGTGAAGGTGACTTGAAGGGTCCATGTGGACCGTGTGTTGATGAAGATGTGTTAATATGTGTCTGTTAATCGTAATAATCACATGATTCAAACTATTTCATCGTCCACAGACCCCACCCCTTTACTTGTCAGTGCATGAAATAGTTCTCACTTAGACCACACCCCTTTTCCTGTCCCTTAACTAAGGATACATGCAGAGGTTGTCCCTCACTTATCTCAAGCCTCTGCAGTGTGTACACTTCAGTCATGGAGAGAAATCACCCCATAGTCTAGTCTGGGTTGTGAATATTGGTATCACCATAGAGATAATCTATCCTACCCACCCTTTTTGGTATGAATGGAATTTTATCAACATACACCCATTGTTTAACAGCTATTTTTGTGTGTTAAAAGCTACTTTGAGAGAACCTTTAGAAAGTTATCTCGACTAACTCTGTTTCAAGTACTTCTAGAACTGGTGTCATGGCTGAGCGTGTTGTAGTTGAGAAGAGTGTGGAAGATCTTGAGAAGGAGATTACGTGTGCCATCTGTCAAGAACACTACACTGAACCCAAGGTTCTCTCTTGCCTCCATTACTACTGCAAACAGTGCGTCTACAGGCTGGCCCTGAGGACTGGCCTTGACAAACCATTCTCCTGTCCCGAGTGTCGTAAAGACACCACTCTCCCTCAAGGGAGTGTGGACAACCTCCCAACTGCTTTCTTTGTCAATCGCTTGAAAGAGTTGCATTCCAAGATGGAGCGAGCTCATGGTAAAGTGGATGCCAAGTGTGAGTTGTGTTCTGGGGACAAGGCCGAAGCCTTCTGTCGACAGTGTGCCCAATTCATTTGTGAAGAATGCATCAAGGCACATCAGAGGATGAAAAAGTCATTTCCTGGGCATAAGGTTGTTACTTTTGATGAGCTTAAAAGGGGAGGAGCCGAGGAGATCGTTACTCAGGAGTCTCCCCTTCAGACGTGTACTAAGCACGACCAGCCCATGAACATCTACTGTTTTGATTGCAGCTGTCTCATCTGTCTCCACTGCACTGTCAAGGATCATTCTGGTCATAACTATGAATTCATCAAAGTATCTGCACCAGAGACAAAGAAGAAGCTGATTCAGCAGTTGGAGCCCCTGAAGGAGGTGCATGCTAATCTCTCACATGCTGTGGAGGAGATACAAACCACCAAGTCCGAGATAGAGGCCCAGGGGGATTCTGTGGCTAATGAGATCGTCAACTTGTTCGAAGAACTTCATACCATCATCGAAAATCGCAAACAAGAACTTTTGAAAGAAGCTGCAACGAAAGTTACACAGAAGTTGGAGCGTCTCTCTGTGCAGGCAAAGAGCCTGTCCACTGATCGTGCAGTGGTCCAGAGTGTGATAGAATACACTGAACAGTCTGTAGAGCATTCGGCTGAAGACGAGATCATGTGTATGCATGCCGAGCTTGAGAGTCGAATAGACCAGGAGGTCAAAGAGCACTGCAAGGAAGGGAGGAGTCTGGATCCAGTGGAAAAGGTGGACGTAGGGGTGGAGGTGAGCTGTGCTGAGGACCTCAAGCAGCTCTGTCAGACCAAAGCTAAGATAACTCAACTACCAGTTGACCTTGAACAGTGTGTCATATCAGGTGAAGGAGTGAAGATGGCTGAAATCAACAAAGCAACTGAATTATTCCTGAAAACTAAATTGACGAATGGGAGTGACACAAGACGAAAGTGTACCATCACATGCCATCTGAAGTCACTCGTTGATAGCTCCATTGTCAAATGTAACGTTGATCTGATTCATGGTAATGAATATCACATCCAGTACACACCCACCCTCCGTAGACGACATGAACTCATTGTCTCTGTGAACGGTCAAGAAGTAGCTGGCAGTCCCTTCCCTGTGTTTGTCTCCATCCCTCCTACTCAGCTGGGCAAACCTGTCAGGGTGATTAATACTGGTGGTGAGAAGTGTCCTTGGGATATAGTAGTCAATTCTGTGGGAGAGATGATTGTTACAGGTTCAAATCAAATTGATGTGTTTGATAAGGAAGGGACAAGATTGAAGAGTATTAGTGCATCTGATTATAATATTCATGATCCATATGGTGTGGCCATTGATAGTACTGACTGTGTGTACCTTGCTCACCATAATGAACACAGGATTGTGAAACTGAGTAAGGACATGAAGCTATTGAAGACCTACAGCAGCAAACAGCCCTGTTATTTACTGGGTATGGCTGTAGTTGGAGATGAAGTGATGGTGTGTGACTATAGAAATGACTGTATTCACGTGTACACCACAGAACTAGACTATGTAAGACAGATTGGCTCTCGTGGTAAAGACCCTGGAAAGTTTAATGGCATTCGTGATATATCTTCAGACGAACACAGCAACTTGTATGTCAGTGAACATAATAACTCTCGTATCCAAGTCCTCAGTAATGGTGGTGAATTCTTGCGTTCATTTGGCTGTGATGAGAATGGTGTAAACAAGCTGAATGGACCCTGTGGTGTGTGTGTAGCTGGTCAGTATGTGTATGTGGTTAATTGGAGCAACTGCAACATATCAGTGTTCACCACTGAGGGGGCATATGTAACCTCATTTGGACAAAGGGGTAGTAATAAAGGTGACTTTACGAATCCTTGGGGAGTGTGTGTTGATGGAGATGGTTTTGTGTACGTCTGTGATTATAATAATCATAGGATTCAAGTATTTTGATTTACTTTGATTTCTTGTATCTAAATGAATTTTTAATTTGTACTGTTTATGTCCAGTATGTGGGAGTAGGCAATACAGGAAAAGATGGAGAGGTGTGGCCAACTGCCAGAAGTGATATTCATAGCAGGAATGTAATCTGTAAACCCAATGCAACTGTGAAGGCAGCTGGCTCTATAAAAATAGCCCCTGCAAAAGTTTAATCCATTTCAAAAAAAAACAACAATTTTTGGAATTATACACATGTACTCTCTAAGTAGGGATGGCACAGATTGCCCCATTGGACTAATACTTACTATATTCTATATAATATTACTATTTTCTTTCATAACTGGTCCCTCCTACAGTCAGCAACTCCTAACTTGAAGACAGAACACGACTCAAGTAGGAGACAGAGCAGTGTCATTTTACAGCGACTTCTAAAACATTTGGTTGTCATCATCAAACAATGTATTTCAGAAATGGTTCATTAATTTTTATACCACACTACTCACAATTGACTGCGCTATAATCTTTTACCTTTAACTCGACATGTTCAAAAATAGCATGTCAGTTTCCAACTTGCTAGCTTTCAATCTACAATGTGGCAGACATTTTTATGCCCCGCCCCGTACATGTGATTCTTGGACCTTGACCTCACAACTGACTAGCTTCTCTGTCATTAGCTTTCTCTTGATGTTGGTCTCTCAATGCTCAGAGCGTGAACCCTTGGCACTAAGCCTTGATGCAACAGTATCAGTAAAGGCCTTAAAAAATTATATACATTAAAAATGAAAAGTAGGGATCGGCTGTGTGCAGTTCAAAAAAATTCAACAAGCGAGTGAACTTCAGTCAAGTAACCCCTTACCCAGCACCAATATTAGTTAACTATTCCTACTTCACTCCCTTTATATCTCATCTTAGCCTGTCATGGGAGTGAAGTAGGAATAGTTAGCTCGTAGTTTGGCAGTATTGGTGATGGGTAAGGGGTTGGTTAATTATCGAAAGTAGTTATGGTTCTTATTCAGAGTTTTTTTTCTCCTTGTAAACATGTGTGTATGCAGCTCATGTGACCTGATAGGGCAGCTGCCTTTATGTCTCCATGGCGACACAGACTTGCATAAGGATCGTGTCCAGCTCAACAACACCATATCAGGTCACCTAATCCTCCACAAGGCTGGTCTTCTCCTCCCCCTCGTCCATGCAATGGTGAGCAAAACTGAGTGGTGTGTGAGACCAGGGAAGAACCACTCCTAATCCTTTGATGTTGAGGAAAGCTTCGTTTTACAGAGACCCAGTTCTTCTGAGGTAGTATCTTTGCTGCTTGCTTCTGTGGTGGAAACCATGAAACCACTGGTTACTAGTGGGTCCTCGGACTCCACAATGGAGGGGAGAGGAGCACAAGGTTTGCTGAGCCCGGCAAATGAGCGGACTACAGGGCTCCTTTTGAAATTGGCCTTAGAAATGGAAGTCACGGTAACTGCTTTTTCCTTTAATTGGGATTCTAATATTACTCTTTATTGCTGTTATTGACTAGCCTCAAGTCCTTATCAATCATTTGTTGGATTTGAGCATATATGGTAAGTTTAGAGGGAGGGAGGGAGGGAGGGGATGGGATCACAGGGAGGCTCGGACAGCCATTAAGAATACTTGTGGTCATTGCAGATAGTACTGGACAGGTTGCTAACTCGTCTGCTGCTGGGCTTGGTCTCTTGCTGTATCACTCCTTCCCTGCTCTCTTCAACAATCATTTCGTCTCAAAGCACGAAGTCTTTCTCTCTCATCTGCTAAACAGCTCTTCAGAGAGACCAGAAAATGTATTTACTGCCTACAATAGAGATACACTTTCATAATACCAAGGTTGTATCATGTTCATTCTGTAGGTGTCGGCCATTTTGAGCTGCTTCCTTGAGCACATTCACAGAGAGAAGTCTCTGCGGAGGAAATACAGTTCAAAGGTCACCAACTATCTTCTTTCCTACTGGAGTTCCCTGAGCAGCTGGTGGGGGTTGAGGTTCGTGGCAGACTGGCGACTGGCAGCCATTAATCTCCTCAAGAAACTATTCGTACTCAATCCAGAGGTAGGTATGGTAATTAACAGGGTTCTCCCCAGGACTGTGATCACCATGAAAGGGAGGGGTCCAATGATTTTGAGATGACTCCTGGTACAGTCTGAGAGAGAAGACACTCAATTGTAATAAGCATAGGGGGAAGAACTGAAGGCATAGTGGCCCACTATGGCTTCAGGAGACCCTGCAATATGTGTTACTAACTAATTGCATGTGGTTCACAGTGGCGTATCTAGCGAGGTGTTCAGGGTGCTCGAGCACCCCCCTCAGCTGCTAGCTAGCTTTTTCAGTAGGCTCGCTTCTATTGTTATCTATCCAATTAAGCTGATCGTCTAGCAAGCAGTTACAGAAAGAGAGCCTGAGTGCAGCATTGGGTCAGAGTTCAATAATCACATCAGCGAGACGCATGCGCCCCGTCACGTTTTTACCCTAAATAATGCACATCTCGATGTAAAATCTGTGCTTCTTTATTCAATCTGCACCAGTGTCTCAAACTGAATGCCTTATGCCTTCTCACTTCTGATCCTGTATGCTGGTAAAGTAGGGTAGCTAATACTTAGGCCATCTTCTGGGCATAATAAAGAGGGTGTGGGAGGGTGTGGTTAATCAAAAGTGGGCGTGGTTCGATATTACCTTAGCACCCTCCTAGCTCAAATTCTAGATATGCCACTGGTTCATTTAAGGACAACATCTGTTGTTACTCACATGACATTGCAGCTGCTCACCCAAGTAAGTGCTGACTCGGACAAAATAGAACCAGTCTTCTCCATGTACATCACTCTACTGAAAGAGACGGAGAGTTCACTGACCTTTAAGGTGTAGGCATCAACCTGCTAACACTAGAAACCATTCAAAGTGAATTATTTTTATCATGCAGAGTAAGATCCTGGATGTGCTGCATCATTTTGCTTCTTTGTCTGACAATGCTCTCATCCAGAGATTAAAGTAAGTTGTATTCGATGGAAGAAGACTGCTAAACAGACCCTCCCTCCTCACCTCAGCATGTTCAATGCTGCTCATGGCCACCATTGGCTTTCATTCCCATTTTTCTCTTGATCTTGCAGAGATGCCATTAGTCACATGATCACGAAGCAGTTTCCTCTCAAGTCCTCTGAGTTTCAGCCTGGCAGTCCACAATACAACGAGTATATTTCCTGCATTGAAAAGGTCAGTGTGCCAGATTGGGACCGTCTGCAGGAAAGGAGAGGGTGGGGCTGGGAGTGGGAGGGGCTTATCTGCAGAAAAGGGTGTGTGTGTAGGAAATTGGAAGAGTGTGCCAGAAATGGGAGCTTGTTGATACATTACATGCTCACCACTTGCACTGTATGTTCTACTGATTTTGATTGGTAGATTTTGCGGGCACTGGTTCTGTCTGGTTCCTTAGTTCTGCTTGAGATTATCATCAGTTTTACGTGTCGAGAGGCACGCCACATCCACGAAGACAGGATTCAGTCCAGTCTCCTCGAGTTTCTCATCAAGTGAGTTCCTTACATCCCTACCAAGTTAGCTCTGAGTCACATATTTCTCCATCTCTTACTTCATCTCTCTCCTAGACTTGGCTCATCCAGAGCTAAAACAGCTATTGATGTGGCTTATCACATATTCACTAGCGAGCAGGGGTACCCTTCTGATGCTAGGAGAGCAGCTGGCGAGAGGGTGTGTCTCCCTCTCCTCAGGTCATGTGATGTGGTCACTCTGCGGGAATTCTTTCTGGACCACGTGTGTGAAATCATGGGGACATTAGAGGCCAACTTATCAAAGGTGTAGTGTTATATTATCACATGACCATCACATGATTATAACATAATTCTAGTCTGGCACTGAGTCACACCTCATCTCCAAGCTCTGTTGCTTTCAAATAATGGGTGTACTCTTCTCACGACTTCCAGCTGGTGCCTTGAGCAATCCTGAGAGCAGCATCAACAAGGCTTACTGTAGAGGTCAACCCAAGACTGGCAAAGAGCTGACCCAAGCTATCACCAAGTAAGGTTTCTGGGCCATGAGAGATGAAGATTTAAATTTCTTCCCTCCCTCCTTCCCTCTCCCCCTCCCTTATCCTTCTCTCCTGCTTCCCTCTCCCTCTCCTCTCTCTCCCCCTCCTCCCTCTTCCAGAGCTAGCCATGGGGCAAAGTCTGAGGATCTCCATGGTGATAAGAGTCACTACGAGCTGAGGCGGCAGTACCACTGTGCAGCCTACAATGCTCTCATGGCCGTCATCTCCTGCACACAGAAAAAAATGCAATTCTACCATGGCTTCCTCTTCAAAGAGGACACCACTAAGGTCAATGGAGGAGTCTTGACTCTAACCCTAATCTTAACCTTAACTCTAACATTATACAAGTCAGTGGAGAAGTCTTGACTCTAACCCTGAACTCTAGCAAGTGGAGGAGTCTTGATTCTAACACTGATCTTAACCTTAATTCTAACACTATACTAATCAGTGGAGAAGTCTTGACTCTAACCCTGAATTCTAGCAAATGGAGGAGTCTTGACTCTAACCCTGATCTTAACCTTAACTTCAACCCTGATACTAATCTCTTATTTCTTTGAAGGGTCAATTTTTATGGGAAAATCTTGTGGACTTGGACAAGAAGTATTACTTTGAAACAGAACTGGAGGTGAAAAAGAAACCCCTGTGTATAATTTTTCACGTGCTGATGCACTTTTGACCCTTACAGAGGCCTCTTCAGCAGAAGAAGCAACTGACCACCATTCGTGATGAGATCCGCTCACAGCAGGAAGGATCCAGAGAATCCTCCCCCTTGGCCTCTCCCCCTTGTAACCACACCCCCATTCACAAGCAGTACCACTAATGCACTTTTACACCCCCTCCTCCTCTTCCTCTCTTCCCCTTTCTTCTCCCTCCCACTCCCCCTCCTCCTCCTCCTCCTCCTCCTCTCTCCCTCCCCCTCCTCCCCACTCCCCTCCCTTCCACAGTTGCCCCTCGCTACCTCTCCTCTCAGTACTTGGCTGACAGCAGCCTGAGCACAGATGTCTCTCAGTTTGACTTCTCTACTGGCATTCAGGCCTTCCCCAACCTCAAATTATCCCCGGAGAGGGAGGTACGTCACAGTAGAAGTGTCAGGGGACATTTTGTTGGGGAAGTATATTCGTTTATATGTATGTTAGGGGGTAAAACAACTGTTATTTTCATTGTTGTTGTTGTTATTGTTTTGTTTTGTTCCTTTTAGGAGTCGGAATCATCTTATCTGATCAATGAAGAAGAAATGGAACAAGATGAACTGAATCTCCATGAGTGTATGCTGCCTCTGATGAAACTCCTGGACCACATGGAGCACAACGAAATAAACCCTCAAATACCCAGTGTAAGAACTCACCCAGTATCAGTATTCAGTAACCTTGGTAACACAGCCTCATTATACACCATAGAAGTAGTGGAAATGTCATAACATAAAGTGGTTGAATTATTCTCTATTTGATGAACAGGAGTCAACATCTCCTGATACAATGCCCATGTGGATGGGAGCTCTCCATAAGAAGTTTAGCAGTGGCAACACTCACCAGAATACCCGTATCTTCCTGGCCCGACTGATCATAAACAGGCCCAAGGTCTTCCAGCCTTACGCTAAGTTCTGGCTCACCCCTCTCATCCAGCTGATAGTGGGCGGGAACACTGGGGGCGTTGGTCTCCACTACTTTGTGGTGGACTTGATGGTCACCATTTTATCATGGTCCAGCACTGCTGTTATGGAGGTAGGTCTTCTCAGTAATCTTCAAATATACAGGATCTCTATTGCTTAGTAATCTTCTCAGTAATTTACCACTACATGTTTGTAAATTTCTTCGGTAATCTACACATCTTCCTTGCAGGATACTTACCTTGCTAATCGACTGCTGTCTTACCTGATGGAGCACTGCTCCCATCACAACAGAAGCATTCTCCGCAACAACCTGGAGATCGTGAAGACACTGGTGGAGTCATGGAAGCTAAAACTCCAACCCTCCACAAAGTGAGAGCCACTGGCTATGAAACCTACAGCAGTTTCAGTGGGAAAATCTCGTGATATTTTTCAATATCAGATTCTATTGTCTTATTTCAGAATAATCTTTGACTATTTTGGGTCTGGTGAGACCGGGGATCCTAGGACAGGCATACAGCTTCTGGGGATTGTTGTGGCCAATGGGATGCCTCCGTACGACCCAGTAACTTCTGGTCCTGTGGACGAGCAGAAGTGAGTGTGATAATTACAGGGGTTGTCCCCTCTATAAATTATTAAACTCCAGGTTCTTTGTGAGTTTTGCGTCTTTGATGTCTCACAAGACAAAAGAAGTGTATGCAGCCGGAGCTGAAGTGGCAGGATTGATACTGGCTTACATGGACAATCACCAACATGTGAGGGAGCTGCAATACCTCCGATCCCCTCTTATCAGGGCATGTTGAAAAGAGTGTGGTTGATGATTTTATTATTGCTTTGCAGCTCACTCTTGAGAATTTTAAGGAGGTTGTGGTCAGACAGCTGATGACCTTAGCGTCGGATAGAACAGTGGATAAATTTCTCATCTGTCTTCACAAAATCCAGCTCAATTTCAACAAACTCACAGACCAGTAAAATATATATTCCAGTAATGTACATAAATGTGAGTTTCTCTCTCTCTCTCTCTCTCTCTCTCTCTCTCTCTCTCTCTCTCTCTCTCTCTCTCTCTCTCTCTCTCTCTCTCTCTCTCTCTCTCTCTCTCTCTCTCTCTCTCTCTCTCTCTCTCTCTCTCTCTCTCTCTCTCTCTCTCTCTCTCTCTCTCTCTCTCTCTCTCTCTCTCTCTCTCTCTCTCTCTCTCTCTCTCTCTCTCTCTCTCTCTCTCTCTCTCTCTCTCTCTCTCTCTCTCTCTCTCGTGCAGTTTTGTGGAAAAGCTCCTCTTCCTTCTCCCTAACTTCCATGGTATCTTCAGAAGCATGTGTCTGGAGGTACTGGTCTCTCAGACAGACATTAGACCCAAGTTCTACATTGAACTAAGGGACAAAGGACTCAATGATATGCTCACTCACAGGTACATGAATGACATCTCTCTATTTAAGTGAAATTTTACTGTCACCATAGAGATGAGCCCACCCAGACTGCAGCTCTAGAGATAGTACAGGGAATGGTACAACATCAAACTTTAAATTACGAGGAACTCTCGGAACTCCTCCCATTTTTGACTCAATTTGGTAACCATAGCAGCGAGACCTGCAGGAGACTCATGTACGAGATCCTCATCGTAGCCTATGGCAATATCATGTGAGCTACTTTACTTCGCAGTGCAATTTTTATTTAATTATGGGGAAAACCCTGCTTAATAATCAATCACACAGAGATGCTGAAGGGGAGTCCCCAGCCAATGAGAGCCTGAAGGCATTACTGGGTAATGTGAGGGACCAGTTGCTACAAGGACTCTCTGATGAGACAGAAGCCATAAGGTAAAATGCTCACTATTATTCATGGTTTTAATATTTGCTATGATCGCTTGCCACAATATTAAAATATACTAACAATTGTTTTGGTTCCAGAATCAAGATGTTTGGATTCTGGAATGAAGAGAGCAGACTATCTTCTGACACGTTGGGGCGACTCACCCAGCTTCTGGCTGTCCTCTACTCCACCAACACAGAGAGACAGTTTCTCCAACACGCCACTAACCTCCTCCTGGAACTCACCTCTCGCAGTCCTGACTTCAACAGGAGTGTCTTTGACTCACCCCTCTCCGAGTGCAAGTTTGAAGTGCGTATACCAGTATATGGCTTGCTCAGAGTTTCACTTTAATCATGTGACTTTCATGTGATAATCATGTGACTTTATATATCAAGGAGTATACAGGAATTGACTTGTCCTGGCAGCAGCGGAATTTGCAGATGACTCCACTATTTGCAGCTACTCAAGCCAGTCAGTCCGGCATTTCAGGAGACAGGCACACTCAGAGTGTTGGTGGGGGGACTTTAGCCGAGGGAGCACTGAGAGCCACACAAAAGTCACTGGCCTTCACACCTACACAAGGTACAACACGTTCAATAATAGCCACCATTATTTATTTCACTCACTGGTTATTTTCTTTTCTTGTTTGATATGCAGAAGGAGGAGAGGGGTACAATTGGATGACCCCCACTCTTCAATCAATGGACCCCTCGTCCCTGTTCAGGGTGGGTACCCTTGGCCCGACAAGCAGTCAGGACCAATCCTCTCTCCTCTTCAAAAAACCCGGGAGACCCATACGTCCTGTTGGAGCAGACTTTGGAAAGAGGAGACTTCGACCAGACAGCCACAATTCTGTCCAATGTAAGTCAGTGAGCAAATTCTTTTTTTTCCTGGGGATGAAGTTAAGTCCTAAAATCAGTTTTTAGGGGGTTATGATAAGGGGTTAAGGGCATTCACAGTTGGCCTATTAGGGGTTATTGTTTCTTTTCTTTTCTTCTGTCAGCTTCACAAGAAGATGAGAGGAAGGAGATCATGAAGTTGAAGAGACGCTTCATCAAAGATCGGAAACTCACAAGCTCATACTTTGCTCAGTCTGAAGCTAGGAAGAGAATCATGAGAGAGGTGACGAGTCTGTAATCCCCCCCCCCTCTCCTCTACTATCTCATATCATGTGATTGATTATCACGTGACGTGCAGGAACACCGGAAGCGTCAAAGGGCTGCCCGGGACAGCCAAGTGGTCATGTATCGCAAATACAGAGTGGGAGAGTTGCCAGATATACAAATAAAATACTCAGAACTTATCAGACCCTTCCAGGCTCTGGCACAGGTATGTCATGTGATAGTCATGTGATCTCCAAGATGAATATATTTCAGCACACGTTTACTATATACACGAGAGCATATCATGTGATAGTCATGTGATTATGTATCCCCAGCGTGACAACACATTGGCAAGGATGCTGTTCTCTCTGCTGTACCAGTCAGTGTTCCAGCAGGTGGATGAGGTCTTGACGGAGAGTGAAGCTGAAGCCACAAAGAAAGCCATCAAAGAAGGGCTCAATGTCATCATGGAGTCTTCCACTCAATTCCACCCTCCCTTCATAGGCAGCTTACAAGTACGCATGTGTGTGTGTGTCTGGACTCCTCTAGTTGGCTGGAGTATTAAACAGACGATGTTATCTCTGTAGGAAGTGTGTTACCAGGAGGAGCAGCTTCAATTGGAGCCAGCAGCTGCTTCGAGAGCATCGCTAATGAGCATGCAAGAACCAATCGGTGAGCTGTGTGATAATCAGAGAAGACCCCCCTTACTTGATATCACGTCTAATTACATGCTTTTAGGCATTATGCTTCTGGAGAAGCAGTTGCTAAGTGACATTAACCAGGGCTACTCCCATCGTAGTTCAGCTAAGAAGGCAAGAGGAGCTCACAGTCTTCCACAGGAGAACACTCCTCTATGGGTGGAGTTAGCAAAGTAATTACATATTATTGCCGTATGGCGCAATATTTTCGTGGGTAAAATTTTTTGTGGATTTCGTGGTGGTTCACACATCAATATTTGCAAAACCACGAAAATTTTGACCCATGAAAAATTTGCGCTATACGGCTATTGAAACACACACCAAACTAGGTGGTTTATTTGGAAAGGTACATGTGTCTTTTTCAGATTGTATAAGTCACTTGGAGACTATGATGCTGTGAGGGGCATCTTCAGCAGTCAGGTAGGGACCAAGCCGGTGACCAGGGACGCCCTGGAGGCAGAGGAGAGGGGCGAGTACCATGAAGCCCTCAGGCTCTATAGAGAGGTATAGGTTGCATTATGTGTATCACACCTACTCCATCTGCCTTCTCCCATTCGAGGCCATCGATTGTGAGGAATGGAAAGGCGATCCTCCAACACAGGTTGAAGAAGACATGTGGTACAACTCAGTGTTATCAGTAAGTCTTCTTCTACTAGCTTACCTCTCTCTCATCCCTCTGCTTCATACGTTC
This sequence comes from Crambe crambe, assembly GCA_963924555.1. NCBI lineage: Eukaryota > Metazoa > Porifera > Demospongiae > Poecilosclerida > Crambeidae > Crambe > Crambe crambe. The sequence continues at coordinate 745,243 of OZ004594.1, read as the reverse complement.
CAAATCAACTTGTTTTTCTTTCTCTCAGTGTCACCAGAAGCTCACTGACTGGGAGAAGTTGGAAGCAGCCACAGTGATCAACATTGATGAGAGTTCACCTCCAAAGCTGGACAAGATATGGGAGGAAGACTCTCATGCAGTGAGTCCAAGCCACACCCATTTAATTAATAACTCTCAGCTTATTGAATTTTTCATTCTGCAGGAACAATATCTGTCGCACTTGATGCAGAGCAAAGTGAAATTGGCTTGCTGTGGTAAAGATGATGCCAACTTCAGCGAGTTCTTGGATAATGCGTTGGCAGACCCCAAACACCAAGTCCTCTTGGAGTCCAAGTATTCTGCTGAACTGGCACTTTATAGCATTGTCAAGGGCAACCATGACCGTGCTAGTTACTATAGCAATATCAGTCTCCACTCGTTTCTCAGTGTACGTGTCATGTACAATATCATGTGACTTGATAAGTTTATATTCTCTCTCTCTCTCTCTCTCTCTCTCTCTCTCTCTCTCTCTCTCTCTCTCTCTCTCTCTCTCTCTCTCTCTCTCTCCTCTCCTCCCCTCCCTCCTCGTCTTTCTGCCTCAGGATTGGTCAGACATGGACAAACTGCTAGTGAACAGTCGAACTGCTCACATCCAGAAACTGCAGGCCCTGACAGAGATCCAGGAGTACATCAAATTCATGTCAGACTCAGGTCTGTTGTACAATGAGCTACTAGCAGCTGTGCGATGTCTTAAGGTTCCTCTCTTTTTCTTCTTCTTCTTTAGCTAACTTTGAGAGCAAGGAACCAGTAGAGTGCTTGATGAGGAAGTGGCAGTCTCGTTCCCCTCATCCGCAGAGGGACGCGGTGAGCGTGTGGGACGATGTGGTGGTGGCTCGCTGCATGATGATGAGGAATATCCTCCAGCACTTCCACACTTTGCCCCAGGCCGCAAGGTCAGTACTGACCACACCTTACCAGGTCATGAGAGGGGAGTGAGACTATTATTGTGTGTTCTTATTGCAATACAGTTCCATGAATGGTGGTGAGGGAGGAGGCTATATTGACCTCTCTGTCTTGAAGGACACCTTCACCAGAGAGTACACTCGCCTTTACCTCAAGATGGCCGACAGTGCCAGACTCCAGAACAACTACGATGTGGCCACAAAGTACCTCCACCTCACAGAGGCGGCCATTACTGAAGTAAGTGCAAGTAGAAAGCAAATGTGTGGCAAGTGATGAGGAGCAGTTGTTGTGAACATGTGTATTGTAGTATGCAGTGAAACCTCCGAATAATGGGGGTACCCAGCCTCTCCCCTTTATAGAGAGGTTGTCCTCTTTTGGAGGTGGAGTATATTATAGTGTGTCCTCTTTGGAAATGTCCTTTTATTGGAGGTTTCACTCTTAACACTTCTAAATGTGTAGTTATGTAGCAAATGTCTTGTTCCCACTCTGCAGCACTTTCCCTCGGACATTGGCCTGCATTTGGAGTGGATTCACAGTGTAGCACATATGAGGATACAGCAAGCCCAGCAAGACCCCTCCCCTTCCAAGATCAACCCCATGATAGCTCTAGTGGAGAGATTCGGTCAGTAATGTGTGATATTAATTCTAGACATACTGACCAAGGCCTCGTTCCCAGACCCTTTCCCTATGGTGACATCCATACATATCATTTTGAATGTAGATGGTTACGAGTCTCAGAGTGTCTTGGGAGAGGACCATGCCCTTGGTCGTAGGCATCACCTGCTAGAGGGTATGTCTTTCAACCTGCTTGCCAAGGCTTTCTCCGATGAAGGGGCGCTGCTGCTGGAGGTCCTTCCTGACGACCGCATGAAGCAACTCCACAATGTGATCAAAGTATCGTCTTCGACCAAACTCACTCCAAAAGAGGTACATCCATACATAACTCCTACAATTAGGGGATTGCTCCTGTAATTAGTACTACAATTAGGGGGTTGCTCCTGTAATTAGTACTACAATTAGGGGACTGCTCCTGTAATTAGTACTACAATTAGGGGACTGCTCCTGTAATTAGTACTACAATTAGGGGACTGCTCCTGTAATCGATACCAATCTACCTCTATTTCCCTGCTCAGATATCTCATAAGCTGCTACTCCGGACAATGGCGTCCTTAAAGTCTGGTATTAAATCAGGCACAGCAGAGCACAAGGCTTCAGGAGACAGCGAAGGAATGGTGCAAGCACTGGTGGAACTAGCAGCTTTCTGCGACCGGGAACTCCGGCTGAAAGAGGATGAAGACATTGACTCATCATTGGACGATAGTGTAAGAGAATAGTACATGGTGTGGTGTGTGTGATCAATTCCCTATCCTTTTTCCTCTCCTCTTACTTCTCAGAAATTTCCCAGCGTGGTGGTGGCATACACCCTCAAGGCAATGCAGTTTGGCTCAAAGGCTGCCACACGACAGGTGCCCAGGTTGCTCCAGATTGTGGACCTCTATCCAGACACAATGGAGAACTTCAAGAAGAAAGTGAGTGCCAATGAACCCAACCCCCCCCCCCCCCCTCCCCCCTTTCATCTTGCCTCCTTCGCTCTGCTTCACTCTCCTCTTACTTCCCAGAGCAAAGATGTTCCTTGCTGGATGTTCATCTCATGGATAAACCAGCTCGTGGCTCTTCTGGACAAACCAGAAGGCCCAGCCATACATGACATCCTCTTCTCCATAGCATCAGATTACCCCCAGGCCCTTAGTTACCCCTTGAAGATCAGCAGCAGTGACTACAAATTTGACTCCACTCCAACAAGCCAGCAAAATAGTGCAGCAGTTGAAAGGTATATTGGCAGGAAATAAAATTGACATCTGTTTGAGTTGGGTTTTTTTTGTTTGTTTGTTTGTTTTTTGTTTTTGTTTTTTTTGTATGAATTTGTGAAGGTTGAAGGCAAAGATAGGCAATAAGCTTTTGGACAGTTTTGTATCAGCTCTTGAACTTCTGTGCTCTCCAGAATTGGTTCTTAAGGTACTCATTTATTTTGTGGGTGGAGCTTGATGTACTTTGTGGGCAGAGCTTGGTGGGTAGGGAATTCATAGGAGGCTTATAGTGTATTATTCACTAGCCTCAGGGCCTGGGTACAAGGCTAGTATTTCACTTACATGGTACCCTCAGGACTTCCTTGAGAATGAGCTGAGACCAGTGATGGAGCCGACTGTCAGCAAGAGGAACGTGGGGAAGGTGAAGCAGGTGTGGGAACAGCTCCATAACCAACTCCAGGAGTGGGAGGAAGGCTCTGCCAGCTCCTTGTACGGAGAAGACACACCCACCATCGAGATCGGACAGCTCCAAAAGAGATTTGCTAAAGTATGTCCACCCAATAATGTTCCTTTGATGTTATTTTGATGTGGTCAGTGAGAAATTTTGTGATATTTCTTCAGGAGTATAATAAATTGTTGACTGAGAAGTTTGGGAGAGATGGCTCCAAACTTCACAGGATGGACCTCAAGGACTACAAGACCTTCACCGACAGCTTTGTCAATCGCATGAGACCAAGCCTTAGCAAAAGCACCGGCTCCAGGCTCTTGAAGGACTACTCCCCTTGGCTGAGCAGTTTCCAAGCCAACCAATATCCTGACTCCATAGAAATTCCAGGCAAGTAATATCCCTAGCCTAGGGCCATAGATAAGTCCTTAGGCCATAGATAAGCATTCACTTCCATGTATCCTCAGAAGGATTTATAACCCTTTAATGTGGTCACATTTAATGGGTGATTCCCTGTCATTAACGTGATTCTGTAGGTCAGTACGATGGCAAGGGCAAGCCACTTCCTCAATATCATGTCAAAATCTCGAGTTTTGATGAAAAGGTGAGCCAGCTAGTTGCTTGATCATGTGACCTTGCAATTATTGATCACATGATATGCACGTATGTGGCAGGTTCTGGTGATGAGTTCCATCCGTAAGCCAAAGAGGATCACAATACGAGGGAATGACGAGAAGGAGTACATGTTCCTGGTGAAGGGAGGGGAGGACTTAAGATTGGACCAGAGGATCGAGCAGCTGTATTGCTCCATGAACGAGGTGCTGGACAGAGACCCTGCATGTTCCCAGCGAGGACTCTGTCTGCGTACGTATCAAGTCATCCCCATGACCCCAAAGTGAGTTATTCTTGAATATAGTGATCATGTGATGATCATGTGACCTTATTGATTTGATTATGTGATTATCATGTGTCCCTCAGAGTTGGACTGATTGAGTGGATGAAGAACACGAAGCCTTTGAAGGAATTCCTCAAAGGTGCAATGGAGGAGAACGAACAGGAAACTTACCAGAAAGCAACTGTTTGGCATGTTGACTGGTTGAAGAAGAAGTATGAGGAGAAATATCAGGTCATGTATAAGTAAGTGGATATCTTCATCTCTCTCTTGAAGTAATTTAATTCACTGCATTCAGGAAGGCCAACCGTACTGATGTAGAGACTCAGTATCGGAGAAAGGTTGCGTGTGTACCATGGGATCTCCTTCGTCGTGCCTTCCTCCAACTCTCTTCATCCCCCGAGGCCTTCCTCACCCTGCGCTCCCACTGCATCCGCACCCTGGGGGCACTCACTGTCTGTCAGTACGTGCTGGGGATAGGGGATCGTCACCTTTCCAACTTCATGGTGGATTTACAGAGTGGTGGCCTCATTGGCATTGACTTTGGACACAACTTTGGCACAGCTACACAGGTGCACTAGCTAGCTGCATGTGTGGAGACTTGGAATAAGAGACTCTTTTTGGTTGCCAGGTCTTAGATAGTTCAATGGCAGTCAGCTTCTCTCTCTCTCTCTCTCTCTCTCTCTCTCTCTCTCTCTCTCTCTCTCTCTCTCTCTCTCTCTCTCTCTCTCTCTCTCTCTCTCTCTCTCTCTCTCTCTCTCTCTCTCTCTCTCTCTCTCTCTCTCTCTCTCTCTCTCTCTCTCACTCACTCACTCACTCACTCACTCACTCACTCACTCACTCACTCACTCACTCACTCACTCACTCACTCACTCACTCACTCACTCACTCACTCACTCACTCACTCACTCACTCACTCACTCACTCACTCACTCACTCACTCACTCACTCACTCACTCACTCACTCACTCACTCACTCACTCACTCACTCTCTCTCTCTCACTCTCACTCTCTCTCACTCACTCACTCACTCTCACTCTCTCTCACTCACTCACTCTTACTCTCTCTCACTCACTCACTCTCTCTCTCTCTCTCTCTCTCTCTCTCATCACTAACAGTTTCTTCCTTATCCGGAGCTGATGCCCTTTCGTCTGACTCCTCAGTTCACTAACCTTCTTCTCCCCCATGTGGAGTCCAGCCAGACAAAGAGCTCGGGCCAGCTCCGCAACTGTATGGTACACAGCCTCAGGGCTCTCCGGAACTCCAGTCAGCTCCTTCTCAACATGATGGATGTCTTTGTCAAGGAACCTGCTTTGGACTGGAAGTCTTTTGCAAGAAAACAAGCCAAGACTCAGAGAAAGAACAAAGACGCAGGTGCGTAAGTGGATTGTCTGCTGGACAGTTGACTGATGGATTTGTGGATGGGACCTTAACTTCTCTTACTTTGCAGAGCTCCATGAAGGGACTTGGTATCCAAGGGAGAAGATACACACAGCAAAGAAGAAGCTTCATGGACACAACCCCGCCCATGTGATGCTGGTGGACTTGAAGAATGGGCACGAGAAGACCCAGGAGTTCCCAGCCCTCAAGGCTATCCTGATGGGGGACAAGAAGTGGAATAAAAGAGCTCAGGTGAGAGAGACAATGGCCCTTCAACCAGCAGTGGTCATGCCTCCTACTTGTCCACACTTGGGACCCAGCCTTTCGTCCTTTGTAACTCTTTTGAAGGTTATTTTGTATAGAGTGTATATACAAAGGTACTTTTTAACAGATTGTCCTTTGTTAAGAGGTTTGTCCTCTCTTGGAGTGTGTCCTTTATCAGAGATTCCAATATAATACACATGTGACAGTCGAGGGTAGAAATCAAACTTTATTCACGTTTTAGTCAAAGTTTCCTTTTGTCATGACTGATGCTTTACAATACAATTTTCTGCCTTTCGAACTTTTTTTTTCAAAAATAGAAAGCGTGAATAAAGTTTGATTTCTACCCTCGACTGTCACACATACTTATTGTAGGTTGGTGAGAGATGTATGACTGTGGAAGAACAAGTGGCCTGTTTGGTGGACCATGCCACCGACCCTAACATATTAGGCAGGACGTGGGCAGGCTGGGAACCATGGGTGTGAGTCAGTCATGGGAAAACTACTGTACTTCAAACTATATTAGCTATCATTATCATTACAATCTTTTGGTATCCTTAATCTCTTTATCATTACAAATTCAGTCTCCCACCCACCCATCCATTCTGTTCTTGCTACTCAATGATTTCAATAACTTTATCTCTAATATCTTTCTAACTACCATTACAAATACTCAAGTCAAGGTTCAACAAAGCAGACATCGATTCACTTATGAGGCTTAAACATGGGCCTCCGTAAGTGCTGCATCTGGTGTTGCTCGAACATCGAAACAAAGAAATTTGTCCACCCTCCCATCCTGTTGCGAACAAGGTTGAACTTCTGCGGCTGTACTCTTGCTTTCTCCATGGTCTCACGATTTATGCAGGTCACAGTGACAAGGTTGGAGCCTGTCTCCTCCTGCATACACAAAGAAGAAGGAATGTAGCTGGAAATATCTCTAGGTGTACAAGTTATATCCCTCGATGTCTGGAACCTCCAAATAATGGACACATTTGGGACCCTGTCATTCTTTGTAGAGGTCATCCTCTTTTGGAGGTTATTACCTTTATCAGAAGTTCCCACTGTACATACTGGGAGGTATAGCTAGTCTCCTATAGATCCCATGTGGCTACATCACTGTCATGGTTACAGGACCACCTAATGCTGTCTCATGTAGCTAGCTATAATATCTAATATCCTGATATACATTGATAAAAGCATCAATGAACTCCATTAGAGATTCAGGTGGGAAATCTTCAGGAATGTTGAGGTCCACTTCGCATCCATTTGGAACATACCTGAACATCACAAATGCATTAACTAAAGTCAACAATAATTGTTAGCACAGCCACCCCCTATTATTAACTAAGTAATATAAAGTCCATAGCTCTTAGACTGCACATTGCATAGCTCATAAGCTAGATGACTCACTTGTCAAAGTCCAAGGTGTGGTATGGTTTCAAGGTCTCCACGATATCCAGTGGACTCCCATTTGGCACGGGATGATCCTGCAGTGATACAATAGTCTATAATATGCTATAACATTAGTAGTACAGTAGCATCTAATGAACTCAAGCTAACAAGCTTGATGGTGTTATGTCCTGAGTGATCTTAGCTGGTACATAGCTTAACAGTAATACAATACAATAGGATTCATCAATGTGCACCTGTGCATATGGTTGTGGGCTGAAGTCTGAGGCGGTTGGCTGGCCATTAAGTCTGCCGTCGGGAGTGGCAGCACACCCGTTTCCAACACTCACATAACTCTCAAACGTTCCACTGCCAGTCATAACCTGTTAAGTAGACAAATGAAGGAGACCCTCAAAGAACTGAAAAATCTCAAGTCTTGAATATCCACAAGACATTATGTATGCTAGCGCTGCATTGTATACCTGGAAAAGGAATGGATTTTCAGGAGTGCTATGCTTCTTCTTGAGTGCTTCATAGAGGTCGTTGATGGGACCAGCGTCATAAAGAGTCTTGTATGCAATATCATCCATCTTAGAGGCCAGCCATTTTGCCAAATCATTAATCTAAAAACGTACACATTTAAAATTTCTTCAGCCAGACATGCACACATCAGCTGCGTACTTCATCATTGGCTGTGTCAGTTCCAAATTTAGGTAGCATAAGAGCATACTTGCGAAGAGCTTTGAATTTCTGGGAAAAACCTTGAGTGTGGACTGCTCCATCTTTAGTGGCATCATAGAAAGGCTCGACCATGCTACATTAATAAAAATTGCAGACAGCACAGGTAATTCAGTTGACTACAAAATGTCAATAGTATGTGTCACATTGCAGAAATGACCAGTGGGTGGCTGTCCACAGCAAACCACCCACTATAACGATACGCTCCAGCCTCACTTTAGCAGACCACCTGTACTGTACGCTGTCCATAGTTGGCATGGTAATTGCAACTGTATCTGATTCTCTCTCACTTTTCTCCCCAATTGTTGAACAGAGCCATCTTCAAGTCTTGCAGAGTAGTGACATCTTCACGACCATAAACCATTTGCTTTATGTTGTACAAGGAATTCACAGTGTTGGCAAATCCAACATACATCGGAGTGAGAATATGAAAGCTAAAATGCAAAGAGAGATTATTACAGCCAGTTTGCATCAGACTTGTTCAAAAGGATCGTAATGCTATTGATTAACCTTGAGCCACCATTTGTCAAGTCTTTGCCACTCTCGAGACACCCTTCCAAGAGGCAAGACAACAGGGGAGAGGGGCAGATCTTCCAAGGATTGCCATAGGAACCAAGGATTTTATTATACAACCCTTGCACCATCAACCTCAAGTGGGTCAGAAATATCTCCTGAAATAGCCAGACTATCACAAAAAATATGCAACACGATAAGATCACACCTACCTTGAATTTGTCAAAGTTATTAATTTCTTCAGGAAGAGCTGTTCTGTATGATGACACACCTCCGGCAAGATGGAGAGAATCGGCAAGTTGATAATCAGCACCACTATTTATGGTGAAGATCACAGCCTGGACATTTTAAAAATAATTTTCACAAACTCTCTTAATTATGATGGTTCAAACCTTGAGGAGGAAGATGTAGGCGAATTTGAACTCGCTCTTGCCAGTGAACATCGGTTCGTAGCATCCGTCACAGGAATAGTCTCGAGCTACTTTCATCGAATCCCGTTCTTCCTTGATGCAGGAACGTACATACGACTGATGGAGGACGTCATACAACCCTGAAAAAAGAAATATTGAAGCATTCTGAGTCACCCCCCACCATTTGAAATTACTTACCTGCAACCATCTTCCTGTCATTGAACAGAATGGGGTGTGCTCCTCCACTGAGAAGGGCATTGACAGCTTCCTTCTTCACCTCCAGGGGAGTGGACTTTGACAGGCGCAGAGAGATGCACGGGGCATTGAGGGGAAGCCTCCGACAGGCCTTGAGGCACATCAGGGTCACCGGATTGCAGGCGTCATTACCATCTTCATCACAACCACCGATAGTCATCTGATACATTGATCGTAAAGCAATCATTACATGAGAGCTACACTCTCTACATTACCTGTTGTATCCATTGATTCAGGGAGTCTCCAGTTGCGAAAGGACCTCCTCGGCCAGTGACTGCAGTTGAGCCATAGGTGGTGTGACCATAAGGAATATTGTAGCGATTCAGGACAGCATGCTCATCAAATTTAATGAAGAAAGCATCAATGATGTCCTGTGCCTGTATGCAACATGAGTGTCAGCTAGGGGATGGAATCAATGATGGCCAACTTGCTTAGCTATATCTACTACAAAGATATACTTGCTTGTAAATCTTACTTGATCAGGATTCAAAACTTTATTCTCGATGTCCCTGTTGTAATATGGGATGAGAAGCTGGTCCAGCCTCCCCACAGCTACAGCCTGACCACAAAGATGGAGGCAGCAGTGCATAGTGAAGACCATCTGAGCCGCATCACTTCATGTTGCAGAGCAGAGCAGAGCAGAGAGAGAGAGAGAGAGAGAGAGAGAGAGATTTTCCTGGTTGTGGTTGTGATTTTCCTTCTTGTAACTCACTGGAATGTGAAGTCTTCAGGAGCACCCTTTGCAAGACGACGCATCCTCTGTTTGATACTCTTCAAATTCACTTTATCACTGTATGAATAGTTGATGGCATGCATCAAGGGTGTTAAAACTCACCGATGGAATCAGTCCACAACTGACAGCATTCTACTACTCACTTTTTGTCAGTGGCTTCCTTTTTGAGTTTCTTTGCAAGGCCAGCATAATGCTCCAAATAGAGCTGCACACCCTGTCACGGATTAGTATGCCAATTTCTAAAACTCCGACTCGTTAGGTCTTGACTTTTATACTTACCTCAATGGCATATATCGCACTCTGGTAGAACACGACCTGATCAGAAGTGTCTGAGAGTCCACTGTCTAGTTTTTCCTTCTTCAACTTGTTGAGCTTCTTTAGCATGCCAGCCACACCCTATAGTTATATTGTTGGGAAAACAGTTGCATAATGAATATTAAGATAACGTGAACCTATAGTTTGTTTGTTTGTTTGTTTGTTTTTGTTTGTTTGTTTTTGTTTGTTTGTTTTTGTTTGTTTGTTTTTTGTTTTGTTTTTTATTTAATTTCAATGGGCATTGGGAAATTAATTATAATAGCTACCAATACATTAGCTTGTTAGCTTGCCAGTTCAAGAATGTAGTTGTGTCCAGGCACAATGTGTCCCATGTTCCCGTCCTCGGCAAGACCAAGCGCATAAGAAAGACTTCGTTCCCCATTCTCCTTCAAATATGGCATAATCTCCTTGCCACTACCAGAAGACAATCTTTCATTCACCCCCACTATCAGCTCCTAAAATCAGGAGTAATGCATTAGCCTCAACAACAACAATGACAACGACGACAACAACAACAACAACAACAACAACAACAGCGCATGAGCCTCACCTTTGGATCAAGGCGGTAGGTATCAAAGTTCTCAGAGTAGGAATAAACTTTACCAGATTCATCAGGAAATGGTCTAAAATTATTATGACAGAAAGTTCACCCAACTTGATCTGCAGCTTGCATTGATCAAAGACTCACTTATCAGTAGTAAAGACTTCTCCAAGCATCTTCATGTAGCTATAGCCCTTCCTCTCTTGAATGGGCCTGTCCATGATGAATTTCTCTTTCTTACCAAGAAACTCCTCCAAGTGAGGGAGACGAGGTACATCAAATTTGTGGATCCTGAGATCAATCAGTGAATTCATATTATTAACTCTAGCCACTAGCTAGCGTGAGACCATAAAAAACCTGCCATAGTAACCACTCGTGCTCTAGTTAGCTAAGTAAAAACCTGCCATAGCAACCACTTGTGCTCTTACCAAGTTGAGTGCCAGCGAGCAAAGACTTCACTCATCAAGTACAAGATTCTTTCTGAAGGAGGATCTCCAAACTTGTAGTCAGTGGCCATGGCATGGAGATACTGGATATGGTTGTAGAAATAAGCCTCATTCTTGCTCTTGTTCGTGGACCAGAATGGGATTGGAGGGTAGAGGTCCTTTTCTGTAAAGCTTGGGAGCTCTTGGACTTCATTAGTGTTGGGACAATAAAAAAACTTCCCAAAACTGGAGTTTAAAAAAATTGAAATATTGAAATGGAAGGCTTAGCTATTTTGCTTAGTCCAAAGAAATTTTATCTCCCAAGTATCTAAGAGCCATTTGACTTTATGTTCTCACCGTCCTTGGACATTTTTGATCAGCAAGTCCTGGATAAAGGCCTTCTTGTCACCAAATATATTTCCCAAGATGTCAGAGAATACTTTAGCACTTTGACCAAATGCAACAAAGAACACACCATCATTCATTGGTCCACGATCCAAATCAGGAGGTCCTTTTGGGGTGTTGAATGGTAGGGACTGACGGAGCAGCTCAGTGTTGCTGCCATCTTTCGGATCGATGAGTCGGGCTCTTTTGATGTGGCAGTGTTCATCAGGTCTAGCTAGTGATTCACTGTTAATGACATCCCGTCCTATCATATTCTCCAATTGAGGGTGCGTAGCATCACTAAACAATGTCTTGTCAAGCTGAAAGAACTGCATGAAAGCAAATGTGCCTCCTTCTGGACTGACCTCTCCTTGGTCCACAGATGATGTAGGCAATAAAAGCACTTTCCTGCACCATTAAATAATGAATGCATGAGTTTGTTATAGCCACATAAATATCTTTCTGACTATACAAGAAAAAGAACTGTCTGCAGAACATATTGAAGTGGCCATAGCCCCATATCAGTACAGTTTACACAAGTGATTTTATGAGTCTTTCATTGATATTAAAGGCTGGCCAAATACTTATTGTGCGCCGATCACCACACAAATACTATCTGCAGATCAACAGCTGTGGCCACCAGCACTGTAGCTACAATCTTCTGTCTACAATTTGAGCTAGTCTGCATGCATGGCCATCTTCTGGATGCCCGGCCCAAGTTTACTCCAGTGTTTCCCATGCAATATATTACTTAATTAGTTATTATATTATATAATTGCCTCTTCAGTGATATAGCATCCAAAGCATTGGAGATCCCATCCAGAAACTGCCCTCCCAATACTCTTCCTTCGTGCTTCTTGTAGGCAGTAGTAACAAGCAATCTATGTGGGGGGAGTGGCTTCACACATTTACGCACAACCTGTGCATCAATCATAAACCAATCTTCAATTAAGGATGGTACATGGGGTTCTTGTTTCCCTTGGCAATGGATATGATAATCAAGGTCCGCATGTAAACTGATAACCTGTGGTTTCAGTGACCAATCCACCACACCAAGCATGCAGATGCTTGCATGAGCCCTATAGCTCTTGCTTCTCCTCAATAATATTACATTTATGCATACACAATACAGTGTTCCTTGCCTTCAACAGGACTTCACTATCCTCCTGTGTTTCTGCTTTCAAGTAGAACCAAATGTGCCCCCTCTCAGTGTACCTCAGCTTGGAGTGCTTCTTCATGAAGTTATCCTCAGAGTTCATCAAGTTGGTTGCCTCTACAACAGGGGCAGATGGCTTACGGCCCAATAGTCTGCACCATTTTTGCCACAAGTTCAACTCAAACCCCATGTTAAAGCCAGAGTGAGCAACTTTCTTGCCTTCACTGCTAGGAGGAAAGCGGCTGTCGATTTTCGCACATTCATCTATTAAATTACTTAATGAGTAAGTATAGAAATAGCCAACAAGCAGAACTTACCATTTAGTCTCTTGATGAGAGCCACAATCATTTCTTGCGTTTCCTTGTCCATTTTTTCGACACCATCCTTGAAATGAATGGTGGCTTGGTAGCCGAAGTCTGGAAAGTAAGGCAGCGCCTTTTGGAATGGTGAAGATAGCCCAGCTTGCTCCATTACTATTCGTAAACTGAGGGCTGTTATAAAGCCGGAGATTTTATAGGAAGACAGCGCATGCGCAATAGATAAATAATATTCATGCTAGAATACTTGAATCCTTCGATTCCAACGATCACAGACATACACAAAAACGTCTCTATCTACACACACTCCAGTTGGAGAAGTTAAAAAACTCTTTCCAAAGACGGAAAGCAGCTGCCCTTCAGTGCTGTACACATGTACATTGGAGTCATCATAATCTGCCACAAGCAAATGGCGACCAACCACGCATATGCCCCATGGACTGCCACCATTACAGGAAAATGAACGCAGGAATTCACCACCACTAGTGAGGACTTGGATACGAGAGTTCCCACTGTCACTGACGTAAATTTTACCCTCTCCATCCGAACACATATCACGAATACCTCTGAACTCTAAAGGGCCTTTACCTTTAGAGCCAATCTTCCTTCTATACCTTAGTTCTGTTGAGTACACTTGTATACTCATAGACTCTGTATCACACACCATGACTTCTTCTCCAGCTACAGTCATGCCTAGTAATTTTGAGTTGTCATTGTTGCTAAATGCGTTCAGTAACTCCATTTCTTTATTCAGCTTTATAATCTTTCTTCTTTCAGAGTCTGCAATATAGATACAGTCGCTGCTTCCAACAGCCACACCACCGGGTGCAGTGATACCATAAGTAAAAAGTTTGATCCTGTTCATTAGGACTCCTTTCTGGTGATACTTGTTTAGTGTGCTCGATCCAGTAGCAAGAATCTCTCCGATAGAATTAACCGTGATAAAAAAAGGATTCTCACTCTCAGTTTTGATTGTCTTGACAGGATTATTGCCAAGGTTAACCAAAGAAATGGTGGCAAAAATAGATAAAATATTGCTAACTTCATGTCCATTCACCGTAATAATAACCTTATGGGGTCCTCGGAGAGTGAGTTCGTACTGGATACGATATTCATTCCCTTGAATGTGATCAAAGTCGCACTTAACAATGCAGCCATCAACGAGTGACTTCAGGAAGCAAGTGATGGCACACTTCTGCCTCGTTTCTTTTCCATTGGGCATCTTATTTTTCAAAAAGAATTTCGATTCAGCCATCTTGTTGACCTCAACTCTCTCCTCCCTCTTACCTGATATGACACATTTAGAGGGATCGACAGGGAGTTTAATGATCTTGGCTTTAGCCTGCAAGAATTCCAAGATGTCCTCAAGACAAACCTCTAAACCCAAGTCCACTTCCTCCACTGGATACATAGTATGACATTGTTCAAGTTGTTTATTCATTCTATCCTGCATCTCAGCTTGAATATGTATGATATCATTATCAGTCAACTGTTCTATCGATTGCTCAGAGTGCTTGATCATGTTCTGAATAGCTAAAATGTCGGCAGTGAAGTGTGTTTCCTGGTTACTGAGATTTACCATCTTTTCAGCTGTCACTGCATAAACTTGCTCTAAAAGTGTCCTTTTGTATTCCTTGATAAATAGTATCAATTTTTCTAAAGAATTCTCAATATCTCTGACCACAAATGTCCCCTGTGCTCGTATATCGGATTTGATGATTTGTATCTCATCCACAGTACGAGAGAGGTTAGCCTTGACCTCTTTCAGGAGTGACAACTTCTGGGAGAGCATATGTCTTGCATTAGGACCGGCCTCCTTGATATACTCATACTTGTGTCCAAAGTGAGTCTCGATGGCACACTCATTGCAAACAAGAGAGTCACAATCAAAGCAATATATCTTCATCAGCTGTTGGTGCTTCTTGCAGCTCCTATAAGGAAACATTGCATTCATGAGAATGTCTTCACGGCAAAATCTTCTAAGCTCATCGAAACTGACAATCTTATGTCCATTAAATGATTTTTTCATCCTCCTATGTGCCTCAACACATTTTTCACAGATTAACTCCGAACACTGTCTGCAAAAGGCTTTGGCTTTATTCAGTCGGGTACATAACTCACATCTTATGTCTTTACCAGTATGCACTCGCTCCAGTTTGCTGTTCAGTTCCATCAAGCGATTGGTGAAGAAAGCTGCTGGGAGGTTGTCCACACCACCCTGAGGGAGCGATGTTTCTTTGCAACACCTGGGGCAAGAGAACGGTTCATTGAAACCAGTCTTCCACGCCAATCTATGAATACATTCCTTGCAAAAGTAATGGCAGCAAGGAAGAACTTTGGCGTCAGTGTAGTACTTATGACAGATGGGACACGTAATCTCTTCCTTCTTCTTATTCTCAGCCATAATTAATTAATAGCTAGCTAATGCACGCCACGATTGCGCATGCCCACACATATGCGCATGCGCAATAAATATAGTTACAGTATAATCAGTTGCTGAGGTCCACCGTATAGGCAAGCAGTTTAGACCTATTGGTTGAGGTGTGGAGTTATCCAGAGAGTGGTCAAGGGGTCAAGGCTATACCATCTCTGTAGAATATTATCCACAAACCTGCTGTGGGTGAAAACGAGGTTGCAAATAGTTATGGCTTACCTTCTGTGGGCTGCCATATATAACGACTGGACCTCTCCCATTCTGAGTTCTTCAGGTCGATATCTGGTGTGACCTTTGGGATCCCTCCAACCTGAAAATCATGGTCAATTTCTGCTCAAGTGATACGAGAATGTTGATGCTGTGTGTGTGTGTGTGTGTGTGTGTGTGTGTGTGTGTGTGTGTGTGTGTGTGTGTGTGTGTGTGTGTGTGTGTGTGTGTGTGTGTGTGTGTGTGTGTGTGTGCATGTATCTCCCATCCCTCCCCTGACCAAGAAGAGTGGCCAATGGAGCTTACAGTTCCAGGGTAGTGGTCGTTTAATACTGCTGGTCTGAGGTCTTTATATCTCAGTATTTGCCGCTCTCAGGATGTCATCCCTTTAGTGATATTATACTCTTTTTTGTTGTATACTATACTGCATATCCTTTTGGGTCAGTCAGTGATAATGAACTTTAACTTTGAATCGCACCATGATTGTGAGTACGGTACTGTACTACTGTATACAATCTAAATACTTCCAGCTTCATCAATAGTTATACCTAACTTAGGGTTGGAAAAATATTGTTTTTATCATATATATTTTTCTACCAGATTAGGAGATGTGGTTTTTGATAGGTTTTCTTGCTGTAAGTGTATCTAAAGCTTTTGTATTCACAATAGCATCATCATGGCAGCTGATGGCAACCACCAAGGGATGTTAAGAAGACTGGAAGCTGAAGTCTCCTGTCCACTTTGTCTGGAGGTCTTTACAGATCCAAGGAGACTACCTTGTGATCATGTCTACTGCCGAGAGTGTCTTCGAGGCATGGCTGTAAGAAGCACAACTGGAAGTATATGTTGTCCTGAGTGTCGTAAAGATGCAATAGTTCCTAACTATAACATCGCCAATTTCCCTGCATCTCTTGCAATTGTCAGGCTTGTGGATATGTATCGAGAGTATCTGCAGTCAGCTGAAACTGAAACATCTGCACCACAGCCTATAGCTGCCTCTTGCAAAGTCCATGGTGCACAGCCTCTGGATTTATACTGTGAGACATGCGAGAGATTAGTCTGCCGTGACTGCGCCCTTCTCTACTGCTCAAAGGGGAACCACAAATTTGCTTTCATTGATGAAATGGTGGAGAAATACCGATCAGAGCTAGATGGTGAGCTTCAACCCATCAGGATGCTTCATCAGCAAATATCTGGTGTTCTGAAGGCAGTATCAGCTGGAGAAAAGGAGCTTCAAACACTAAAAGAAGAAAAGAAACAAAAGGTGCATTCTACTTTTGATACTCTGTCAGAAATACTTGCAGAAGAAAGAAGGTTCTTTGCTGAGTCCATTGATAAATCATTTCAAGAGCAAGAAAACATCGTAGCTGCTAAAAAGAGCAAGATCTCTGAAAGAATGACAAAGTTAGAGTTGCTGATTCAGTCCATTGAAAATGCTTCTCAAAATGAGTCGAATCAAGTGTTTCTAGCTAGTATGGCTGACAAAAAGCGTAATATTGAACATGCTAAGAAAACAGAAGATGAATCGTCCTCTGTGAAGCCACCAACAACAGAAGTACAATTGTGTGACTCAAAGGAATTCAAAGATTTTTTCCAAATGAAGAACTTCATGTATGAAAGAAACGATGTATCAAAGAGTCATATGGAGAGGTCTCTTGACAATGTGCAAGTTAATAAAACATCCAATTTCGCTCTATATCTAGACCCTCAGGGTGTCAAAAGAAGTCTTTTTGGCCGAGTAAACATAGAAGCACAACTTCACTGCTCACAAAGTGGTTTAATAAGAATAGTCATAGTCAGAGAGCTAAGTCCTGAGAAGTATTCACTGTCTTTCACTCCACTTGAAAGGGGGAAACACCTGCTTCATATAAAGTATAACGGCATGCACATATATGGAAGTCCCATCCCAATATGTGTCGATATACGACCTGAAGAGCTGAAGAGACTATCAAGGATGAGTTTTAAATCAAAAAAAGTGGATGGTGTTGCTGGACTGAAACATAGATAGTATATTACCGCCCCGGGATTGGAAACGGAACAATTTCCACGGGCAATCCGTGTTATGAAGTCAACGCGCGCGCGCTTAAATCTAATAATTATTACAGAACATACAGTGATAATGTGCAATACATACAGTGCATTCTACTAGTGATGTGATGGACTCTTTTTCCTCTCCTTATTCATCAGTCGAGGAGGCTACTACACAATAATTATACTACACAATATAATAATTACTTTCTGGCTCAGATAGATTTGCATGCACAAGTAAGTGATCACAAAAATTGATGCAGAGTTGCTAATAGTATAATATTATACCATCAAAATTGTCAATGAACTTCAATGCCAAGATGCAGTCATCAGAGTTACCAACACAATTTTGCTGGAATCAATCCGGCACAGTTACTAGAGAGACACAGGAGCTGCAATGCCGGAACAATTTTTAGGGTCATGTTGCAATCTATAAATGATATTGACACTATTGATCATTTAATACTGGCATGAACTGTGGAGTGACCAGGATATCTGGAATGGAGTGCAGCAGTGGAGGTTACATGACCATTACTTTCTTGTACATAGCCGATGCTTCCTTCCTCCCATGAGTGCTCTAAATAATTGGTTTATATTTTCACCATTAATGCAGTAACATGCATCTAATGCCACTCATTCTATAAAAGAAGGATGACTCTACTCACAAAACTAGATAATAAGCACAAACCTAAGTTATGAAGACTACCATTCCCCCGACAAATTTTCTTCTAGTTTTCTATATCGCTAAAGTGTGGAATTTAGCCATTATACTAGTAGGAATAATTGAAATTGTGGATGCAAATTATAAATACTAACCGCCGCTTGCAGTTTCCCTGTGAAAGAGCAGCCACACGCCTCCTAGCGGACCGCTGCAGCCCGTTGCTACCCACGTATATAACTAGGTAAGTTTCTTGGTCGCAAACCATAACACGGAGTGCCCGCGGAATTTTCAATTAGCCTATGCTACCGTTTCCAATCCCGGGGCGGTAATATACTATCTATGACTGAAATATCATAATGGCAAATTATATGCATCATGTATGAATCATGGCATCCTCATTTTTGACTCTTCAACTAAATCTCTTTTGAAGACGATTAAAATCCCTGGAGTATTTGAAGTTCATACAGATGGTGACCATATCTATGCCTCAGATATAGCAAACCAAAGGGTACTACTGATCAAGATGGACATGGATGAACCTATAATAGTGAAATCTGTTGGATCACGGGGGATCAATCCAGGACAGTTTCTCTGCCCTAATGGCATTCGACTCAGCAAAGATAACCAAATATATGTGTGTGACTCCAGTGCTAACAGAATACAAGTATTCAACAAAGACCTAAATTTTATTCGAGTGATCGGAGGCCCTGGTAAAGAAAATGGCTATTTTGACACAAATAATGATTTGGACTTCGATGATGCTGGAAACCTCTATGTTGTCGATAACGGTAACCATCGCATCCAAGTGCTGACTCCACAAGGTGAGCATATTCGAAACATTGGAAGACATGGCCGAAATCAAGGAGAATTACAACATCCTTGTTCAGCTGCAATATGGAAAGACGTGATCTATATTACGGACAGAATCAACAGACGTATTGCAGTGTTCAAACTAACAGGTGAATTTGTTACAACATTTGGCGAAGGCACCATGAGTCTTCCCGAATGTATAGCCATTGATGATAATGGTTATATTCATGTTAGTGATAACAGAAAAAAGATCATAACTTTTTAGTGTGACATAATATTAATTATTGTGATTTTTCAAAATTAAATTTTTATTGCACTGCCACAATAATAATAATCTGTACAATTATTGAGTTATTTGTTAATGTTTTCAGTATCCAATAGCCAGACCATCTGCTCTGCCATCTGACCCTGCCCACCACACCCTCTCCTCATTCACTGGCCGAGAGCAAATGATCTGTCCCCTTCCAAACACACTCCTACTATGTCCAAGGACAGGTCCAGCGACATCATGTCCCAGAGCTCTCAATTCCTCCATCACCGTATCAGAGATGCCCTCCTCCAGTGCTATGCAACCCTTTTCCTGCTCCACCCCCGACACCCTTTGAGGTGAGGGGACAATGCAGAATCGAGGGGCGTCCAAAGCTTCTTGGGGGTTCATCTCAAAGTCAAGCATGTTCAAGAGAACCTAGAGTTGCATTCAACATCACATATAACACATTGGTAAAATGGTCATCAATGTCTATGACCCAGAGAAAAGCATTCAACAGGGCTATTTCTTCATGCATTAGTGGCCCATCAGTTTACATGTGCATACACAAAGCACTTGAAACAACCACATGTTAACCACGTACAGTATTTGCTTTTACTGCTAAAAAAAAAAGACTACAGTAGCATAATTTAACAAGGAGCGTGCTCTTACCTGCACGTGACCTTGAGGTTGCATGAATCCTCCCATGACCCCAAAATTTGCCAGTAGTTCCCCCGAGTCTGCGTGGGTTGCCATACCCGGGATGATCGTGTGGTAGGACCTCTTCCCGGGAGCAAGCACATTAGGATGAGAGGGGTCCAGGGAAAAATTGGCACCCCGATTCTAAAGGGATTTTTTAAAAAAGGTAATGTTTATTATTTGATGAAGCCACACCCACATGAAGAGTAAAGCCACACCCCTCAGGGACAAGGCCTGTTCCAAATCCCATGTAGTTACTGTTGATGAAAGAACAAGCATTGCCATGGCAATCCACCACAGAGAAGTAGACGGTATCACTGGAAGTGAATGGTTCTCCTTTCAAATACTCGGGCAGACAACGATCAGGTTTTATCAACTCCCTCCTCTGTTTGGCATAGGTCTTGGACAGCATTCCCTCGACAGGAACTTTGACCTTGCTGGGATCGGCACAGTACCACCATGAGTCAGCAAAACTTAACTGCAAGGCCTCAATGAGGAGGTGGAGGTAGGCCGAGCTGTTATGCTCCAGTCCTGAAAAGGAGAAAGTGAGACTTGAGATTTATGAACACAAATTTCAAATTTAAAGATACTAGGCACTTTGCCACTTACCTGAAAAATCAAATCCTTCCAATATGTTGAGGGCCATGAGTGCTGTGATACCCTGACCATTAGGGGGAATCTCCCACACGTTGACCCCCCTATACTCCGTCTTAATGGGTGTGACTACAGTGCTGCAGTGGTCCCGCAGGTCCTCTGTTGTTATGACGCCACCGTGAACTCTCACACACTCCACAATGGCCTCTGCTATTCTCCCCTCGTAGAAACCACCTTTGCCCTCTTTCCCTAGAGTCTATAAAAAAAAACATATAAAGAAACAAATATATAAAACTTCCGTCAATGCACAACAATACTCATCTCCAAGTACAACAATACTCATCTCCAAGTACAACAATACTCATCTCCAAGTACAACAATACTCATCTCCAAGTACAACAATACTCATCTCCAAGTACAACAATACTCATCTCCAAGTACAACAATACTCATCTCCAAGTATAAATACTCTATGACTGTTCTAAAAATAGTAATTAAGTAAGCGCTCAGTGACTATCATTCTGAGTTTCAGTCTAATGCTTGATCAGCAATGAATACACATCAATAGTACGCTCCTGATAGTATCGACAGCCACACTATTTGGAGAAGTAAAGTCATAATCTGCTTCTCTCCACTCTTTTTATCGAATTCTTTTAGCTCCTGTGATAATTTTCTCTCCCATGGAGTTGATTGCTATGTGCAAAGGTGATTTATCACAAGCATTGGCCTTTTCCTGTTTACTTTACACTGAAGGCATTTGATGTCCTCTGGTTTACAAAATCATATTAACCAGTACGAACTCAGATAAGTACCACCCCTTTTCAGGAGGGAGCATAATAGGCATCTATCACCTCTTGTATTCTAGCTTGGCTACAAGTCTTATGAAAGTCTATCTACCCTTCACCTTAAATGTGCTAGCGAGCAGGGGCATCCTCATGATCTCTCCAGCCCTGGGGGCTCTCCCGTCCAGTAGTAAATCATGTCCATGCTTGTTGCTGGTGTTAGACAGATACTGTGAGCCTGCCTCCCAATGGTGAGCTGTAATTGGAGCAACAGGAAACCCACCCTCAGCCAAATCTATTGCAGGTTGAAGCAGTTGAAGAAGAGACAACTATTAACAGTTACGAAAGCATTTTCTGGAATGGCTGAATTATCATCAGAAAAAAACTCACTTTTCCGGAACCAAATTCATTAACTGTGTCTACCCAACCAGCAGCTGCTCCTGGTACAGTGACATTGTGGGCATGTCTAGCTGGAATTGGATTAGTGGGTGTGTACCCTCGAGATCCCAAAAGGTCTAAGGTCAAACTGGAGGAGCAACGCCCACTAGAAAGTGTTTAAAACATTGATATCACTTCTAATGATTACTCTAGTCGATCTTTACCTGCCATTGATGCCTCGAACTGTTTTAGAAGATGCCTCATAGAACAGGCAGAAACAGTCGCCACCAATACCAGTACTGCAGGGTTCAGTCACATTCAGGGCCGCTGCAACTGCTACAGCCGCGTCAGCTGCGTTCCCGCCCTTACGCAGGATTTGTAGTCCCACCTCTGCTGCTAGTGGCTGGCTACAAGACACGCAGCCATTTCGGCAGATCACTGCAGATCGCTTGGTAGAAAACGGTCTCTCCATAATTCGATTGCGTACTTGTGAAAATGACGATACTTTACCTGCTTACCCTAATGTACCGATGAATTTAACGATACCGTGCCAACCGTGACCAACGTGGCTGAAGAAGAATCATCATGCTACGTAAAACTTGGGGTATGTTGATTACTGCAGTTCTATACTACAAAAATTCAGCAATGTAATATTCAGGCTCAAATTCTCCACTGAGATGGTCTGTCCAGCAGCTAAGAAGAGGACTAAAGACAGAAACAATATCTCCCAGCAGTGACCACACCCACTCAATCCTTAGTACACAGAAGACCACCAGTGCTGACGAGTTGGCACCTAGACCCTATCACCCTTTACAAGGGGAGAAGCCGAGACAATTCCTGACATCTGATGGAGGGACGATAGTGTGCGTCCATCCTGCTCTGCAGACAAAATTCAATCACACCAAGGTGAAAAATATGGATGTATCCTGTATCTACCTTGAGGCTCTCTCCTCCTTCCTCATGTTTGTTTGTTGTTTATTTGATAGCCACTTCGTCCTTACAAACCGGAGATTCATAAGAAAAGAACACAGTTATCACCTGAAGAAGTGAGTTAAAATGACTTGCATGCATACATACATACATACATACATACATACATACATACATACATACATACATACATACATCTGAGATCTATTTTTCCCTTTTTAGATAAATTTTGTGAAAAAACTGAGATCAGAAGACCCATCTCTGTGGACTGTCACAACTCTTGCTCGACTCTTTAACGTCAAGAAAATAACCATCAGGCGAGTTGGTGTCCTATTAATAGAAATTGGACTCGTGTCATCCTCTCTGATCTATTTTTAGCAAGGTGGCCCCTGCCAGTAAAGAGAGACAAGAGGAACTGGATCAGGACCGGAAACTGCTGGAACGCATGAAATATTATAGGAGAAAGCTTTATCTTGAAGAACAGAAAATGGTACATTTAAGTCATGTATTACACACCCACTGTGTACTTGCGGCTTTTAACTATACATACAGCAACACCAAAAGAAGTTAGAACAAGTCATTGCAGAAAGAAAGTACAAATTCCCAGTTGATTTAAAAAACAGCCAATCAACTACATAAAGTTTCAGTGTCATTCTGGCGATAATAAAAAAAAATTGTTAAGAAAAAATCTGAAGTTTTATATAGCAAATGGTAAGGCAGTCATTAAAAAAATTTGGAGAGCTTATTAATTAACAGAGTGAGAAGCAGTCTTCTCTGAGTGTGATTATCGGAGTCGGACGGTTGGTCTTGCCCGCCAAACACTCTCAGTTCCTTCTTCCCCCTCATTGTCTGACACAATTGGGTCAGCAATCCTAAAATAGAGATAAAACTCCTTGAAATAATGTGACAGTACCTTGAGAAAAGAGGTCTTTTTGTGGTGAACAAAATGTAAAGAGCTAAGACCCCTTTTCTCAAGATAATGCAGGAGAGGTGATTGGACGTACTCCTCAGGCTTGGTTCTGTGTCGCTTGTGCCCTGCAGGGTGGATGTGGGGGTAGCGGAAGTGTGCATAAATAGACATGCCAACAAAGAAGACGATGATCAACACGCTCAAGACGGGAAGGACTATGGCCACTGGAGGGAGAGAGAGGAGAGGAAAATAGAAAGAAGAGAAGGGGGAGAGAGAATGAGACGGGAGTATTGCTAATCATCTGGCTCTACCCACTCACATACTAATTGATGCTTCCTCTGCTTTTCCTCTTCTTCCTCTAGTTCCTCTTCTTGTAAAATTGCCACCAAGGCAGTGTTGGAGAGGGGACAAGCATAGCACACTCCATGGAAGAGAACAGTGTGTTCCAAGCACGTGAGACACTGGCCGATCCTACTGTCACAAACCACACAGTAGGGAAAGCCACAAGCTACACAGAAGAATCTCAAAATAAAATAACGTTTGGACTTTGAACAAGCCACTCCAACTTGTTTGTTTTTATTATTTGTTTGTTTACATTTTCATGTTTATGTATGCAGGTGTTACAGCATCTCCCTATGACAACCATGGTCCATTCACTATCTGAGGCAATTCACATTTAATGCTCAACTCAACTTCAGAAAGAAAATTTTGCTGAATGATGATCACAAAACAAAACTCACCAAAGCAGATGTTTGGGAAAGAGTCATTATTGGGTTGGCGACCATTTTCACAACTGTTCACACACATGAAATCTTCCACTTCAGGAGATTCACATGGGGGGATAGGCTCCCCCTCCTTCAGTTCTGAGATGAAATAATTCGAAAATACATTATAGCACCACTGGGGAAAAGATTGCATTTTGCAGGCCATTGCTTTATATATTATGTGACATAATATTATTTACCTTCTTTCTCTGCAAGAGCATAGCTTCTCAGTTCTCTCAAATGACTTCTGTCACATTCTGCATTGTTGGAAGCATTATGATACTCAACACACCCACCTTTCATGCCGAATATTCAAGCTAAGTCTTAGTATACTGAATAGCAAGTCTTAGTATACAGAATATACTAATAAACACATACCACAAAAGTTGAAGAGTTCTGGCTGAATTTCAGAGAGACCACTGCACCTGGGTGCACACTGCAAAGAGTTAGTGGATGTCACGGAGAGGTGGCAGAGTTCTGATTCTCTCGCAGTGCAGGCTATGCAGCGGGAACACTGTGAGGGTTCATCATAGCAACGTTCACAGGGACTTCTACATGCTGTATGTTTGAAAGGACAGTGGAGCGGGAAAAGGGGAGGGGAGGGAATAAAAAGAAGAGAGAATTGCCAAAAGTGGGCAAACAAGAAAATTTTATTGGTCCAGAGGCCAACTACTATGACCACTTTTCCTCGTAAAGAGAAATGGACTTGCCAAGATGAAGACCTGCAAGTTAAAACTTTATGAATTCAATTCCCTAATATCATTGCACATTAGTTTTTGTCACACGATGAGGAGTGATGGGCGATTCTTAGCATTCCATTAATGACTGCTCATAGTGGTGGAATCATACCCACTTTTCAAACAAACTTACGCTCAACACAGATATTTGTCGTTTCGTTTGACCGACACGCCACGCAAGCTGTCATGTTCTGTGCAACTGGAGCCAAGTTTAAAGGTTTGCTTGACAAGACCTCATCCACACAACTGATATTAAGCCTAATTCCACCTCCGGTTTCGTTCATGCCCGATATTACACCGGATTCTAGCGACCCAGTCATGCTAAAGGAGAGACAGTTGACATAAAGAGTCAGCCCTTCCTGGTACTGATCCAGCAGTTCATCGAAGATAGTATACAGCCGCTGATTTGACACGGCGCATCCTCTTGGGCCACCAGCTGCTTCCTCACATGTCTCGCTCGCTCCCTGCAAACATGCAGGCATCAGTAAGAGCACCAGGAGAGTTGATGTAGCTGCTAGGAACTTCATCTTTCAAATATCCACACAACCTTTGCTTGCAAATCCTTCCTCATCCGGATATAAAAGCACAGTTAAGGGCCAAAAAGGGGGTGTGACTAGAGTTGGTGCGCTTTAATTGAAAATAGGTATGGCTGAAGGGAAAAAGGCTTTGGTGATTTTGTCTCCTGGGGCTGAGGAGATGGAAACAGTGATATCCGTGGATATTATGAGACGGGCAAAAATCTCTGTCACAGTCGCAGGAATAGACTCTGCAGATCCAGTTACATGTAGCAGAGAAGTCCGAATTCTCCCAGATATGTCTCTAGATGACGCAGCTACTAAGGGGCCTTATGATGTGGTGGTTCTTCCTGGGGGGTTGGGTGGTTCCAAGAGGCTAGCAGAGTCCTCGAAGGTGAAGGAAGTGTTGCAAGCACAAGAAAATGCAGGGAGATTTGTGGCAGCAGTGTGCGCAGCACCAAGTGCACTTTTGGCACATGATATTGCCAAGGTAAGTGAACAAGTGTGGCTCCCAAATACTTTGTGCTAATTACACCCCCTTCCCTGTAATTAATATTCCTGTAGGGGAAGCAGGTGACTTCTCATCCCTGTATTCAAGAGCAGTTGGTTAAGAGTGGACAGTACTCCTACACAGAGGCACGTGTTTGCCGTGACGGGACTACCATTACGAGTCGAGGTCCTGGTTCCTCCTTTGAGTTCGCCCTGGCCATCGTCACAGCCCTGATGGGAGAGCAGGTGGCCAAGGACATATCTGGACCAATGATGCTGCCTCCTAAATAAGTAGATCTAGACTGGATGATGCAATCATGATTCAATTCATTATATCGCATAATTATCATCGCGGGTTAGTCCCAATCGGCGCCATTAAAAAAAAATCCCCTCTTTATTTAATTTAATAAACTTAGCCAAGGAACGCCTCCTTCGCTACAAGAGAGATGGACATAAAGCTTGGTTCTTTTGTAAGAGTCGTCTTCACTATTGGATTATTACACCAGGATAGCAACCATTGCCTTCAGCAAGGTACAGTAGATCACTCACTGCTAGTAGCTAGTAAATCACTTTTTTCCCCTATGCAGTTTCTAATGAGCATTTGATCACCCTTGCGGTTTCTAGCAATCCTGATACTAATATTCAGTCAGCTGCAGTTCTTGTGACACCTAGAAATGAGCGTGGAGTCACCATACACGACTTCCCTGGCAATCAAAGGCTTTCCAGAGGCTGCAGAGGCAGAGAGAACAATTTTTTTGCCTACAGGTGTCATAGACTGATGATTATCAACTCTACAACTGTTTCTACCCAAGAAAAGTTCATAGTAGTGGCCCCTTTACAAAATGCAATTGGGCTTATGGAGCTGGTGTATAATGGTGCTAGTTTGCTGCAAGGCTCCACTGCAGTATTGACTACCGATGACTGTGTTCCACTGGAAATCATCAACATAGGTGGAGTTCTGGTTTTATTCTGCACGGGCTTGCGAACACTTTACTCGCGTGAAGTAAGACTAAAGTATACTTCAGTCTCTAGGTCCTACCTTCGGAGTCCCGTAAGGCTGTATACCTTCCCTAGGAGTTTTACAGACAATGACTACCAGTTCGTATCAAATTTCATGTATACACCCGATGTCAGGAACCAAGTATTATTTTTAGCTCAAGGCCACATATTTGGTATTAGATTGGATCGTGGAAATGTGCAAGTGTATTCTGGCGTGGATAACTCTGAGTGTGACCGGATAGTGTATGGTGGAGATCACATCCTTTATGCTTATTGCAGCTCGGGGAAGGCTGTGCGGTATAATATAGACGAGAGAGTGAGTCGAAGTCTTTCGCTGAACGGGTCCGGAATTCAATATGCCTGCCCCACGTCTGAGCATCATTTTAAAGTGCAACAAAGCACCCATGATATTCAGATAACACACTCTGATGCAATTGCTTCGAATTCATTTCGCTTTCATAGCACCGGGACAGACTTTCTGTACGGAGAGTGTCTTATGAAGGACTCGGTCCGTTTCTTTGTCTTTCTTGATGCTGTTCAGGGTGTTAGTGTCTTCAATGCAACATCAAGGCGTCTGCTTGATCCGATCAGCAGCAGTCTTTGCAGCAGGGAGAGTCATTGTGAAGATCTAATGGTCTTTGAAGGTTTATATTTTGTTGTCCAAAAAGCCAATGAAGTTATCGTCTTCAACAGTTCATTTCTACCGATCATTCAAAGACCAAGAGTTGCAGCAGGTGCTCTGGCACTCTTGACAAACTTAAGGACAAGATTAATAGTGCCATCTTCAGTAATTCAACTACCGGCAACTTCTTCTGTGATACTGACATCTCCTAGCTCCATTATGCCTCCAACTACTGCCTCTAATATGATGTCTATTGTGCAAAGGAATACTCGTGGTCTTACGATTGCCATAGTGTTGTCCACATCCATTTTTGGTATAATTATTATTATCCTTTCTCTCGTGACCATAATAGTTCCAATTACAATGTGAGTTGAATCTTCATACACTGACTTTATTTATTTGTGCTTATTTGCTGTAGTTGTGTGAAGAAAAGATGCAGGAAACAGAAGATAACAAATAGTACTGGTCCTCCATCACCCAGTACCATGGTCAGGTAAAGCATGACTCACTATGTGCAAGACTAACTCTCTATTGGGCCTATCTAATCACAGTCATAATTCCAAAGTCTGACCCCCTAAATCCCCCAGCTCCTTTCTTTATCCTTGACTTTTTCATAGGACCACTTCAAGACCGAGTATACCTGGCATTGAGAACAGCGGAGAGAACAGTACAGATATATCCCGATCTACATCTGCTGATCTTCTGGAACGGGAAGATCAAGAAATGGATGGTGCAAGCATCCCTGAATCTGAATCTGATCCACCCCCAATTCAAACTTCAAATGACAGACATGATAATAGCCCCCATGTGGTGGTATAAAGAATGCTCTATAATAAATAATATTCATTATCCATAAAGAGATGGTGATCAAAATTATGGCTCTGGTGGTAAATTTTGTATTTTATGTGATAGTTCATTTGTTTTCTGTTCTGTGTTAGTTTTGCTAAGATAACACTGATTGATTGCATTGGAGTCAAAGCCACTGGGTGAGGAGAGTGTGACATTTCCTGATACTAAGCCTCCGTGAATCCCACCTTGTGTATCTTGCACAGTATGAGCCATTACAGTCTCGGCTTGCACATCTTGAAGAGTAATCTGATTATCTGATCCAGTCTCAGGTTGTCCATTTTGCACAGTGGGCACATCCTCGTCTGCATCTTTGAAATCGTCCAGTCTAAGAATTGAACATTGATTACAGGGATTGCCCCTTCTCTTATTCGCCACACAAGAGTTGAATAAGGGATTGCCCCTTCTCTTACTCACTACACAAGACAGTTCACTAATTAACAGGCATTGACATAAGTGCCTCCCCGAAAATAACTCAGCAGGAAGTAAATGCACCTTGACCTTTCTAGTATCATTGCAAGTTGTAGAAAGGTCAAGGTGCATTCACTTCCCTTATTAGAATGCTGACCATGCACATTATGTGTGTCTAATATGGATTGCACAATATAACTACATCTAAGTCTTACCTGCCAGCTTCTATATCAGTCCCAATAGTTGAAGAAATGTCACCAAGTGAACCAAATCTATGAGAAAATCAAACATAAATTTAAGGTAGAGCTGATTAGACTAATAGTATCTCTTACTTTCTTCTTTTCCTTACAATCTTCACAACACTAAGAAGGGATTATTAATTAAAACAGTTTGTCATAACAATCATTACACACAATACTCACCTGAAGACACACACAGTAGTAATGAATATTACTAAGCCTAAAATCACTGCCACAACAACTGATACCACAATGGAGACTTGACTAGTCCGAAATCTTGGGGGTGAATTGACATCTAAATTAGAATCGTCAGTAGTAACAGAGTCACTGTCAGTGGTATCGGCCATAGTTTGTGCGTTCTCTGTCATTTCTGTTGGCATATTATTGGTCTCAGCAGGTGTGACTTCTTCAGTGGTGGGAGGATTGCAATACTCACAACTACACATTGTGTCAGTGGAACTAATCGCAGTCATTAGAGACACAGTTGAGTTGGTTCTGAAGAATTCTCTGATTGGTTCTGTGCAACCTCCAAGCAGATTCACAGATACAACAGACTTATTTTTGAAATTAAATGCCAAGAATTCAGAGCTGGTCGGACTGAAGGCTGGTATAACACACGAGCCATTTTGGCATGTAGCATTGGAAATGAGGGATAGAGGAGATGTAAACTGGAGTGAATAGAGTGAGCCATTCTTTGTGGTCATCACAAAGTACTTATCATCTTGACACTTGCCATAAGCAATGTCTTTTAACGTGTGATTCACTCTCGCTAGGACTATGTTCCCATCCTTACCCTCAACTCGTATCGATTCGTTCATGAAAAACACCGTTTTTGATGAGCAGAAGTACGGAATGCCTCCCGTGAGATTGTAGTACCTAAGGTCATCGGAGCAGATCGAGTATGTCACTGCCACATCGTTTGTACAATATATGGCCAAACTCCCTTTTTCCTCGATATACTCAGTGTGGGATACATCCTGACAGTTCACAATCTCCTGGAGTTCCTGGAACCCCGAACCACCATAGCTCACGATACCATTGTCAGCAACCACATAAATAGAGCTACCAGATGCGTGACATGCGTGGGAAGTGGGGTGTGATCTTGAGAATTTTCTTGCGTGGTAAGGAGCTCTGGGACGGTGAAAACTGATGCCTGTCTCTGAGATGGAGAGAAAGAGATATGTCAGAGAATGGTCAGCGGTGTTTCGACACTCTACTACTAGTGAAGAGTCTTGAAATGGTGTGGAGATACCAGTAGGATTGCAGTCGATTGGAATGTTCTGTATCATTGTGGAGTGTGAAGCAGTATTGGTTTGGAGGGGATAGATGATCAGGCTTCTGTTGGCAGGTATGATGAGAAACTGTCCAACAACGAGCAAATTACAAAGCTGGTAATTAACACCACATTCGGAAGGGAGAAAATGGTTGGTTACTTCTGTTGTGATGAAGGTATCGTTCCCATCATCAGCAGAGAATACTGTGACTTCAATGCCTTGTGTGGCATTACTCACCAGTGCCCAAGTTGACTTATTGCATGAACGAATAACGTCGGAGCACAATTTGTCAGCCATGGCTATAGCTACAATATACAAACACAGAATAATAGGAGACACTTAGCTAAACTCCACTTAATAAATATTAATTTTCTTGCTACATGCAGCCCTGTGATAATCATTGCCGAGAGGAAGCAGCTTCTCGCTAAAAACCTAGGCCTAGCTGGCTAAAAGGGTGTGGAAACGAGATTCAAAGTCGCCAGGCCTAGCTGACTAGAAACGAGATTCAAAGCCTAATGGGCTTACCACACAGATGGCTGCAGATCATGACGACGTTGAAGAGAGCTGCAGCGCGCCACCTCCTGCTAATAACCATGATACCTGCTGAGAAGAAAAGTGATTTCGCCAAACCTTATCCTTATGCATAACTGCCGAGGAGAAGGCACCTTTTAATAGGAACGGAAGTTATAGATCAAAGGTTCAAAGGTTATGAGCATGCGGGGGGGACGACACCCAAAACTTTCCCTCTAAAAACCGCAGGATTTCATCAGCGCCAGCCGATTAATAACGTCACATAAAATCAAGTCATTAGTATTATGTGCTTAAGGAATTATCTGGACTAGTTAAGTAAGGGTTCAGTGTCTTTATGGTTGTCATAGGAATACAAACTTTGATCTGAAAATGGGAGAGGAGAGAAATAATTAATTAATTAAATTAGGATGTATTTAATACCTTGTGCCACTGGTACGGGTGGTGGTGGCATGACATTCACAGCTTGAATAGGAGCTCTTATATCAGCAGCCTCGACTGGGGTCATCACATCGGCAGCTGGCACTGGCCTAATCAAGTTGGATTCCTGGTGAATGGACACTAGATCAGGGTCCTTGGTTGTAATGTGAGTACGATCAGTTTCACTGTATACATAACATGAGATCACTTAGTGCCTGGCCAGGAGGAATTCCAAAGACTATATATTGTAGACTATGTAGACTTAGACTTACGTGAATATCGTTTTTGTCAGTGTAGTGTAAGGACGGCGAAGGTGTTTGGAGTATCTATGCAAATTGTTAATAAATACATACCATTATACAATTACCATTACATCATCATACCTTAATATTAAAAAGATGAAAAGCACTCCCAAGAGCAAGAGCAGTAAAAGCACTCCAATTACTGGTAAAATAATTTTGATTATCCTTTTGTCGTCCTTTGCGTGGGGAAAGAGAGTTGGTAGATATTGTGTGGTAGCGTTACTATCACAGAGCTCCTCATGAGAACCCAGGACAGCTGCCATGTCAGGAACGAAATGAAGGGTGGTGATGATTTCAGACACATTGCTCACACAATCCACCACATGGACTCCCCCACTACCCCTTTCGTTATCTCGGATAACGAGGTATCTGTTTCCCACTACCACTAGAGGAGAACAATTGGCAATACCACCACAAGCACTCGAAGACACTCGGAACAGTTCAGAGGATTCCAAATTTGCCACAAATACACCACGATTTGCGTCCCGGAATGCAAAATGATTGCGACCAAAATCACCAAAACAGATACCACTCACGAAATGCGAGCCGTTGATTTCCAAGGTCTTTGCTACATTGTTGATTTGGTACTGGATGAAGTTAGGAAAGACCTTTAGTTCCATGTTTGCATTAGGACAAGGGAACGGTCTTCCACTTTGCTCGTAACTGTTCTGCAGCAACCAATCACGTTCTCCTATGCTGTAGGTCACCCAGTGATCGGAACAGTAAGCCATTATCGTATCACTGTCGATATGAACTAAAGTACGAACATGGTCACATGACCCAGCCACATTGCCAAGACGATCAGATATATATACAATGGGTCTCATGGAATAGACAGCTGTTCCTAAAGCAAAAACAACATACTCATAACTCTGCACCTCAACATGAAGGAAGTTGGAAGAGTTCGTGATGTTTCCTGCCGAAGTTGGAATCTGTAGAGAGTTTGATTGGACAATCGTAGTACTAGAAAGAGACGTTCTGTTCAATAGTACTTCAAGCATCATTACTCTATTTGTTGAAGAATTACTACACACGAGATAGTATCCATTGGAAATGTTGAAGAGGGTGCTTGGGCTACAATTAATAGTAGAGCTCGAGGTTGGGATCAAAGAATGAGTGTTGAAGTGGATGCCACCAGAGTCTTGGAGTAGCTCGACTATTGCTAGGGTTCTAATAAGTGGAATAAAAATCAAGTGTTGGACTTGATTGCTGGAAAGATGGGTTGAATCCACAATAAGGTGCTGGCAGTGGACCAAGTTGAGACCGCATTCTTTCGATAATTGGTGAGTAGATATCTTGTACTGAGGGAGGGATTGAGCGTTAGGGTGGCCGGAGCTGTGATTGGATGCTAAAGAGAGTGTGACTCCTTCAGAATCTTGATTCACAGTTAACAGATATTTACTGCAATCATCTACATAAACAACATTATAGACAACATTGTAAACGAAAAAATCAAATATTACTTTGATCGCAGACTATCTTGGTAAATAAGAGCAGCAGTAAAAGAACTCTCATCTTCTTCTGTTTACATGTCCTCAGGAATTTACCTGGGTATTACCCGGGGGAAACCCCACAGCCTGCACAGGGGGAAATCCCATTAGCTATTCTGGTGGTAAGAGGTTGGAATGGCAGCAATGTCTATCTACACCAGTAGTGGCTGAGTATTATGGAGTCTTAAGATTGAACTAGTTACTAAGTTAGTTAGTAAATACTAACTAGCTTGGACCTTGCTGACGGAATGAATTTACCGGATCTTATCGATGCATAAAAAATTAGGTAAATCACCCAAAATGAAATGAGCTGGCGCATTCGTGTTTTAAATAAGGCTCATGATTTGACATTTGAAGAGCCTTCGCCTTGAACGACAGTATGAAGAGTCTGCTTATACTTATTTTCGTGGGCTCTGTCTGCACAACCACTACCCTTCCGACAGGTAAGACTAGTCTATTGTATCAAATGGGTGGGGCTCATTTTGTCTTTGTTTTGCGCAGAGAATGTACATGTCATTGCCGTGGGCAATTTCGATGGAATAGCAACCCTCAGTGTGATTCAGAGAGACCCCTCCGGCTCCACCAAGGTATTCACTATCAGTGAGCCAAGCAACCGAAGTGTGTCGGAATATTGTGCTGGCCATGGCTGTAGGAATTTGCTAGTCATGAACCATACTTTTCCAAATTCCACGATAAGGTATCTAGTTTTTGTACCATTGGAGAATGGAATATGGATAATCGATTTGAGATACAATGGATCTGAAATATCTTACAGTGCTATGCACACTACTCTCTATAGTCTTAATAATGGAACTCCGGCTTGTCAAACACTTGATGTCTTCAATATTCAAGGTGTTATCTATGCATTATGCATCCGAGATGCACACATGTTGGGTGTTTGCAGTATGCAGATACTAGAAGATAACTTAACTGCTTCTTTTCCGCAGTGTACTTACACTTCAACACCCAGAATTCTTCATATTTCAAATGTCGTAGTTGTAGGTGACAACATCGATCTAATTCACTTACGCTTCTTCATCGGGAAACTATTCTATGGAGTTCGAGTCAGAAGAAAAATTGTTATGCGACCATCTATGATTCAACTGGAAGAATGTGACTATATAGATTACATGCTGCAGGGTGAAAGTTCATCTGAATATATATTGTACTGTGACAATGATCGTGTGTACAGTTTTAATCAGCTTACAGGATCGAACTCATTACTTGGTGAGGGGGGTCTATACTATCCTTGCTCTGAAGAACATTACGTCCTTGATCACAATAAAGAATGCCTTTCCTACAGAAACCTATCAGTTAGGTTATCTACATCCGATTACGACTCAGGAATCTGTTTTGGTGAGGAGAAGTTTGTGTACAATGACAGAGTCAGTGGTGCTTATGTGGTCTCTATATCCCAAAATTACGATCGTCTGGAAGTGGTTAGCCTGAACACATCAGGATGCATAAGAAGCTTTTGTGATGTCATTTCGGTTTTTTTGGATCGCTACATTCTTATTCGTAATAATCATAGTTTCACGGTTATTGATTCTGTTCATGACACGAAAATCATCCAGATTGATGACGTCCCCACATCATTGGTCACAGTTATTCCTCACAAGTCAGCAGCTCCACCTACTAGCACAGGTCCACCCATTGAACCTACTAGCACAGGTTCACCCTCCGTCAATCCTACAATAACTCCACCCACAAGTCCACCCACAACTCCTTCCACAACTCCAGTCATAGTTGGAGCAGTCTTTGGCATCATATTCTTTATTATCCTGATTGTTGGCATTACCACTGCTTGTTTAATTAGGTAAGTGCATGTTACCTATGATTACATGTATTGTTACCAAAGTCCATCCATGACTGTGAATATAATATTGTGGTCAAAGAGGGATTTTATAAGATGATAAAGAACGAGGGAGGGGAGGATGAATATTGAACAAGTAGTGGAAATTGATGATTGCATGTTTTCTGCTACCTGTAGATGGCGTTGGAAAATTCAAAGGATGCTGTTGCAGTGTGCAGATAAGGAGAAGGAATACCTCAATTATGGTGTGGACACATCTACTCCTTCAACTCCAATTCCTGTACATAGTAGGGAAGAAACGAATAACAGCAGAGGTGGTGAACAAGATGATTTAGTATTATTAGGTAGACATGATCCACAACCACAACATGAAGAGGAGCAACCAAATGCACTGGACTATGACAACAATAGCATTCCTATGCATAGAAATAATTAGCCACATAACCCTTGACCTATAATTCATTGATGGTGTTTATTGCATCATTGTAGTTGGTTATTGGCGTGGCGGGAGCGCTGACTCAGCTGATGCAGTTGTATTTTCCCAGGGATTTCCCCAGGGACTTATAATGGCTTGCAATGCGCATGCATACATACGCTCAGAGTTAATAGTTAGTCGCAGCAATCATGAGCACTGCAATATTTTTTTTGTTCCTGTTGGTCATCTCCAGCTCCATTAGTCAAGGTGTGTTAAGTTAGCTTTCTATAAATTAATTATTAAAATATTTTAACAGCTTTGTCTTCAGCATGCAAGAAAGAGATCTTGTGTACAATTGAAGATGGCTCTGATGGTGTCACTATTTCCATTTTCCCCGCTGGATCCATGAAGGAGAGGACTTCCGTCTCTCCTGGATCATCGCAAGCCTCCCAACAACTCCTCCTTCGTGGACACCATCTCTCTCAGGAATGCAGTCATGATTTCTCCCGATGCCAAAACCTCCTCGTGGAGACATTTTTCACCAATGAATCACAGCACAGCTTCATCTTCATACCGCTTCATAGGGAGCTTGCATTAGTTGAAGTCAAACGAGATGCCAACTTGCTATATCACATGGACTCTATCTTTCTCAGGACTTATGGCGAATCACCTGCCTTTGATTGCAGTCCAAGTACTTCATTTAAGATCCTTACAGCATATCATGTTGTGTGCACTAATAAAACTACTAATTTTGTGTCCGTTTTTGAAGTTCTGTTGAACAAAACCTCTTTACAGAGCAGCCGGATTGCATATCTGACCAATCACATTACAATACCAAGCAGCGTTGGGAATATCTCCAATTCCTCCAACTTCATACATGTGGAGATTGACGAAAACCATGAATACATTGCGTTTGCAGTGGGGACTGCAATCTATACCTTCAGACCATTCCTTTACATAGAGCGTCGCCTTGGTGACATTCCAAGTATGTACTGTGACAGAGTGCACACTGTAGTCCCACTCCATGGAGCTCAGTTTCGAGCCTTCTGTTCAGAGAGTTACATCCGTTACGACATCGGGGAAGGAGATTGGCTGGATGGAGACACTTTCACGAGAAAAGGAGTCCCTTATTCATGTCCCAGGTCTGGAACTAATCTCAGTGTCTTCTCTAGCTACATTCAGTACAACATTCGCAATAATTTACATGAGAACGTGGAAATCTTGGAAGGAGAACATAATAGTGGAATTTGCTTTGGTAACTCAACACAAAGATACTTTGCATTTGTGGGAAATAATGGTACATTTGTGCTGGATCTAGAAACCTCTAATTTGACTGCCATCTTGCCGTCATCCACATGTCAAGGCTGTCTGCCACTCATCGTTAAAGAAGATCGATACTTGATTTACAGAGATGATACGAGTAGAAGAGTAACCGTTTTAGACCTGTTTGGAGAACAATTAGTTTTAATAGAAGCTCTTCATGTGACAGCACCATTAGTTACTTTACTATCCATGGAATGCCCACAGTCTCCTCCTGATGTTCTACCTCCCGACATCATTAATCAAGTTCCAAGAGATGATATTGCTGACACTAGAAACGACTTGGGAAAAATATTGCCTGGTGCAGTGGTGCCAATAGTTGTTCTCTTGGCCATACTACTGGCAGTGGTGCTGATAGCAGTGCAGTGGAAAAAATCAAGGTGGGTCATGAACTAACTAACTGCCAGTGTTTCTATTCTAGCTTTGTCATCTTTCAGGCTGAGCAAACCTGTGCAAGAAGAAGTACAAGAAGACGGTCAGACAAAATGTGTCAGCATACAGGGATCCAATGTCCTTCCCACAGGTACGGTTATTAGAAACAAGCTTGTTAGTTTATTTTTCAGTCCATTAACTATGCTAAGTGACATAATGGCCACTTACTTAACTATGTGTATTTAGTTAATGAGATTAAGGACTGAAGAAGGTATTTAAGGATGTGGTGTGGTATTCAAGCATGTGGTATTCAATGACTGATGTGGTTGGTGTTCAATGACTAGGTGGTGGGAGCATTACTCAAACAGCCGAACAGGAAAGTCGTGCAGGCAGATGCAAGACATTTCAGCGTGCAGGAAATAAGGACTTGATTGAAATGGTGCCATTAAGTAGAACCACAGAAGAGAATGCAAACAAACCAGAACCCACTAGCAGTAATAGTGTAGTAGGTGACAATTTCCCCCTAATAATTAGTAGTAACTAATACTAATATTCATTAACACAAAAAAAAGTTTTTATGGTATCACTGTATCATTACAGAACTTAGTGGTGCACAGTATTAGTTTCCCATGGTGATTTGAGGTCTAGCCTCGTCTTGGATTTCAAGCCTTCCTAATTAATTTTGAATATGCAGATAAAGTAGATTGCTATCTATTCCCATATGCAAAAAAAAAAAAAAAAAAAAAAAAAAAATGCTGGCAGCACTGTTGATCAATTGCTAATAAATATATATATATGCACTGGGTCACAGCAGAAGTCAATCAATGTTTTTCATTCCTCTTTAGTGATTCTCTTCTTGGGTGCCTTTTTTTCTTCTTGGGTTTTTTTATTTATTTATTTATTTTTTATCTCTCCAATTTTTTCCCCCTCTTCTTCTTCTCCTGTGAATCCATGGTTACTAATTCTTCTTTTCTTCTTCGATTTCTCCCCTCCTCCTGTGAATCCACGGTTACTTGTAAATTTTGGCACTTCAACAAGGAAAGCTGCAGCTTGATAAATTTCACAACCACAAGGGTCATTTCCATACTCGGTCATCTCCACTATATTCTCCATTACCTCAGGATCTTGACACCACACAATGCCATCATCATGCCTGACAGACTTACCAAAATGATCTTTTAAGACTTTCATCGTGCTATCGTCATCCGTATTATCTTTTATTGTGCTATCATCATCCATATCATCATCCCACATAATATGATCTTCATTAGTACATCTATCCTTCTTTAAAAATGCCAGAAGGATGTATTTGGAGCTGGCGATTGTGAATTTTCCATCACTATAATGTCAGGACATTTGGTAATTGGCCTTACTGATATTGGTAGTTCCAGGGACTTTGCTATCTCATAAATAAGAGCATCTTCTCCTTTGAGAAAAGGAGAGAAACTGTTGAGATCAGTAGAGATTCCAGTGTACTGATGCTGACAAAAGAACCCAAGGGTGCCGCCCTCCCTCATGAAGTGAGCGTAGAGCTTCCAACAACTCCTGGTAAAGAGGGTTAATGGTAACATTCAGTGATGATACTGCTGACTTGTAGTAGAGGTCGTAGGTGAGGGTGATTCAATACCCACTGGTCACAGGAAGGATCTCGTGCTCCACGTCACTGTAGAATGCAGCCCAGTGAGTGTCAGTGGAAGAGGACCAATCAAATACGACTTGATGTCCTTGATGTCGGGTGACCAGTGCCCCTCCCATGAAGTGGAAGACACACCATGAGGCTACCAAACATGTCCTTGGATCGAGGAGTATCACGATGGGACTTAAGAGACCACCTTTGGAATAGACATTGAGCATATACAGTTCTGCATGGATGGAAGAACCTATAGACATGATCCTAGTAACGTGGTCTAAGACAGAAGTGTTTATCTCAAAGTTAGCAAAAAAAAAAACCGGTTTGGCTCTAGCTTCAAAGCATTACGATATTTCTTGTCAATGACAGCTTCTTTACCAATTCCAAAACTAGCAGTAGAGCAGGAATCTAGGAATTCTTGAACATTTCCATCCCTCAACCCTGCAGGTAACTCAAGAGAAGAAGACCAGTCTCCAGTCCCTTTCTTGTAGGTTAGGACAATGTTCTCAGCTTCAGGTATAATGCCTCCGCAGGAGAAAAGACACTGAACACTTGCAGCTAGTTTTCCAAGATTAGAAGTCACAGCAGACATAAAACTGTCTTGAAGGGAAGGAATCTTCTCAGCCATTTCTCTTCTATGTATTGTAAATGACACCTTTTGCTGGCATGTGCCTGCTCTTGCAGGCTTTATATGACTAGCAGGCTCAGCCATCCAAAATAATTGTTGGTTTGGTACTTAAGGGGATAATTATTAAGTGGAGGTTGCATTGAAAATCCAAGTTGGAATGTGCTGGTTATAGTTCATGTACAGCTGTTTACTATGCTAAGAGGTCTAAGAGGTCACTTTATACTTAGCAATGATTGAAGAAGGTACTCAATGACTGTGGTATTCAGTGATAATATGATAATGGTATTGACCAACATTGGCCAGTACAAAACCAGAACACACTAGCAGTAATAATGTAGTTGGTGATGTCCCCAATTAGTAGTAACCAATTAAAATAGCAATATTTATCAGGTAATTTTTAAAAAAATATATTTTTTTGGTTGTATTTCTGTCTTTACATCCCACATTCTAGCACTTAGTGGTGGGATTAGTGCTACTGATTGTTGTTCTGAGTCATATGATTGTTATCACGGGGCGGATTAGCTGGAGGTGGAGGTGGAAGTGGATCGGCTGGAGGTGGATTAACTGTACCTCCTGGTATTAGCTGCTGCTGATGTCTACATCCAGATGGATTAGTTTCTTCAGTGGGACAAATCACTTCAGATTCCTTTTGATCTCCTGTTTCTGGAAGTATAAAACTTTGTAGTTGGTTGTTCCTCCTTTTGGTATGGCTAGTGAAAGGAAACATAATTATCATGGGGTTGCTCGCTATCATTCATTTTACTCACATCTTGATTCCAATAATGACCACAACAATCACAATGATCAGCACAGTGATCAACCCTAGCCCTAGCCCTAGCCCTAGCCTCACTGCAGCTGAAACTCCTATAACTGCAGGAGTAGTAGTTTCTTTGGGAGGTCTTGAGCTCGTTGTAGGAGTTACAAAACATGGCACAGCTTCAGAACTAATTCCAAGTACATATCCCATGAACGGAGAACTTTCTTCCAGAGTGTCTACTAGACCTCCACTGAGAAGATCGTGCACCAACGCATGAGTGGCATTACTTAGGAGCACAAAACGATCAAACCGTCGAGGAGGAGAAGAGCTAAATCCCAAGGTGTTATGTGGATGGCTGAAGTTCATAGATACCACAGTACCATCACTCAACTGGACTAAAACTATCTGTGAATGGTTCAAAACAGCACAATCACCTCGAGTGATATTCTGAAAATAGAATGGCACTGCAACTCCCGAAGCACTCCGATTCCCAACATGATGAAGAGTGAGGTTCCCTTCCTTGAAGGCGTAATACATTGTACTGGAACAGAAGAAAGGCAATCCCTCTACACTTTTTGCAAATTCCATCAAAGAATTTCTATCCAAACGGAAGAGATACGTCTGCATGTTGCAATATATTGCATGGACATTTGGAGTGATACTCACGAACCTTTGCAACACAGAACATTCCATTGGATCATTTTGTGGGTCACATCTCTGATTAGTTATCTGGACAAAAACTGTTCTTACATCCACAAAAATAGTTGCACCTAACGAACTTGAGATTGCAGGTGAATTTGAATATATAAATGCTGAAGGATTCACAACTTGGCACATCGGTAGCTGTCTAGTACCTCGTTCACGCTGCGTACCCAGTGATTCTGTCAAGTGAGTGGCATTTATTGAGATGTATATTTGATTCAATAAGAAACCATTCTGGTTACCATGCAGGCACACTCCCTGTAATGGTAACATATTCCGCTGAAGAGCATGTGGGAATATCGAGACGAGCTCGCACTCCTGGGTGAAGTTGAAGAGGCGTTTTTCCCGAAAGCTGCCATTGTTCTCAAAAGTGGCAATCCCGAAGTTCTTCCTCAGCGGTATTGCAACCACAATTACGTCCTCGTGGGTAATAACCGTGAGGTTTTGGCATCTCTGCGAATCATCTCCACATGCACTGGGGGAGGGAAGATAGGCATCTTCAAACAAAATAGTGCCAGTAGTATCGGAAGAGGAAATCTTGTATTTAAGTGCCGTGCCATTAGAGGTATTGACAGCCAGAAAAGTAATGGTGGTCGGACGATAGCAGGTATCTTTAAAGTTAACAAATAAAACTCCATTATAATAAATGAGCCACAACATAATAAATATCATGTAATACCACATCTAAAACTGAATTAGACAATACCTAAGGCCATGTTACTTGTTTCTCAGGCAAAAACTGTCAAAAATTTGAGGCAATTAAAAATATTTATTTAATTAAAGGAGTGTTCTAATTCCTTGTTCTCAGATAAAAATTGAGGAGGGAGCTGGAGATTTAATTAAAAGGGTGTAGCCATTTTTGAAGAGATAATAGGAGAGCTAATTTGAACTTTGACCCTAATATTTCTTGGGGGCATCTGAGGGAGGGCCTGAGAAACAGTTACTGTGGCCTAAATATTTGCGGGGGGGGGGGGGGGGGGGGGGGGGGGGGGGGGGGGGGTAATGGTGATTTTCAGGGTTCTTTCTGTGCTTTGATTGATAGCGGCTTTGTGTGTGTGTGGTTTTGAATTCCTAAATAATGCACATCCATATTTATGATTTTACCGCTGTACAACGGTTTCAGTATGTAAATCAGTAGTAACTAGGTTAGTAGGTACTATGTACGGTGGTAGTGATAGAGTGGCCGTGATTTCTCTCACCTTCGAAAGTGGCAGCTGTCGACTCTATTAGCACCTGCACCACAACTGCGATCAGCAATAGCCGCCTCATGCTCAGGCAATGGCACATCTTCGCGGAACTCGACTCGCCTTTAATTTAACTAACTTCTGGCATGACTGAAGCTGAGTAACATAAAACGGGAAATAAATGATTGATGACAGTGCATATAAATCCAATTATTTAATATTGCTGTTTCATGTAATGACCATTTCCAGCATGGTAAGTGCCATTTCTCCAGCATCAGCAGGTATCTGCAATAATAAAACATCATTAATAGCTGGACCATTGTAAAACAGCTACATCAATGTCGGACCAACCCTTCCTTATAAACCACACCCCTTTGTATGGTGATTGACACCACATTCCTCTCTAGGAAGTGCCTCTCGGAGGGGCCAGGGTGGACACTGACATAACTAACCATGTGTCCAGCTTTCAGGATGTAGAAAAACCGGAGGTTTTGATAACTTTGCAAGAAAGCTCCTGTTTGCCCAGTGGCTTTACCCGAGGGCGGATAGAGGGGGATGCGTTTGGCAGAATTGAATTGTGTCATTCCAGACCACTTCAGTTTATTCATCCACATGATTGTGCCTAAAGGGATTACAGTTCTAATCCATCACTAAAAGGGATAGGTTTGAGTACTACAATGGGACGGTAACTGGAGGACTCTGGAGAGGGAATGGAGTAAATGGGGGGAGGGAGCGGGATGCAGATATCATACCTAAGGTATCACATATGAGATCCAGTTGACCATTATAGACGGTCACATTGACACCCATAGTCAGGAGAGAGTCCACTGCATATCGTGAAAAGTTCAACTAAAATACTCGATTTCAGCTGTTGTATTAACCTGTTCCTATGACATCCTTCATGAAATCATTCTTTTGCGCTTCAAACACTTTCCCAGATTGAGCTGTCATCAGAAAGTAAATGAAATAACTATTATCATACCTCTAGAATATGCTACACTAATTCCTGCACCTCCCCATTTGACATTCTTTGGTATAATTTTGAGCTTCTGTCGTATAGGACCATTCATGAGATCAGAGAGGCTATCGGAGCGCAACTTGGCCAAGATCTTGTGGGAAGTAGAACCAGAAGAGCCACTGTTATCACCAGGAACATTGTGTTGCAAGATATTGTACACATCCACAAAATCTGTGAACTACAAATGTACATAAAAGTGGCTAAAAAAAACAAAAAACTTCTCTATTGTCGCCATAAACGTACCCCATCAATGATGTTCTGTGATCTATCAAAAAGGTCTGTGGCCTTTGAGAAGTTGCCAATGCTGATGGAAAGGTCAGCCTCTTTTGCCACAGCATTTATCTGCTCATTCTCAGCCTCATTTACCAGAGACTGGAGTGGAAGATACCACTACTTACAGGAAGCTCCTCTTTAGTACTGTAAGTTATACTCACTGTAGCAAGGAGGTATGGTCCCCAGGTCTTGAGGTAGTCTATTTCGAAACAATCAGACAGAGTTGCCACAATATAATACACTGAGAGAGCTAACATGAGATGAGCAATACTATTTACCAATAGGAGATATCCAGGAGTCACCCAAAGCCACTCCTTTAAAG
Source organism: Crambe crambe (assembly GCA_963924555.1). Taxonomy (NCBI): domain Eukaryota; kingdom Metazoa; phylum Porifera; class Demospongiae; order Poecilosclerida; family Crambeidae; genus Crambe; species Crambe crambe. The sequence goes on along the minus strand of OZ004594.1, from coordinate 701,589 downwards.
AGGCAATGCACCTCACCGTTGTTAATAGCCTATAATGATGCATAATTATAGCAATGGGAGATGTGATAAAATTTCAATCAAACCGTTTGCAAGGCTAAAGAGAAAGCTGCCGACATCTTTCCACCATAGGACTCGGAGAATATGTAGAAAGGAATAGTCTGAAGATAAAGTGGTCAAAATAAACATAGCATGCATTTGAAACAACAATCTCTTACCGAAAACACTGGATATTTTTGGAGAAATGCTTTAAAGAGTGTCATGAGATCTTTAGTGATTTCTTCCACATCAGTTGTAAGAGCAGTGTCATTATCAACATAGCTATAGCCCGATCCCACTGGATTGTCCACAAATAAGACATTTGCCGCTTGTACCCATGTCGTTGGTCGTGGATTCAGCTTGACATCCATGGGTCCTATCTCTCCAAAGTTTCCAAAACCAGTGGATGATCCCCCTGGTCCACCCTGCAGCCACATCACCAGAGGAGTATACTCTCGTTGTTTGCTGGTATCTGTGCAGCCGTAGAGCCACCAAAACATGTGAGCGGATTCCCTGACATCCACATAACCCCAGCTTTCGTCAGGGATACTACTATTAACCGCGCTGCAACAGCCTACAAGGCAGCCGGCGACCAAAAAGATAGAGAAGATGGAGCAGAGCTCAAAGGCCATTTTCTCTATTCCAAAATTTGGGGGTATCCTATAATTAGAGAGAAAATTTAGTTGTCATGACAACACAAGCTAGCTAATAATAGCTCGGTGCGGTACCTCTAGCCTCGCGCCAGGCTCTCTGATCCGAGTTAACAAGTTACACTGATTACCAATGCTGTCAGTTCTACAGGTTGTGGGAAGATTAATCTCAGATATCAGAAGCATGCCGTTATTCTCAAGATCTTCCTTCAGGACACCTAAAAAGCCTCCAAGAAGGAACAAGTCTCTGCCTAATATATCCCAGTTGGACGACTCCCTCAATTTCACCGCTGAAAGTATCAAACTTGATGGAGCAGAAGAAACTGCTTCACAATCTTCGCTGGTGATGAGACTGGGAGACTCTACTCTTTCCTTTGAAGATGGCCAGTGGGTTTTAGGTAAAAATAGTGAAACAAAGCTGTAGCATACACTGCACTGGTGGTAGAGCTGTATTATTCAATATCTGTTATAATTATGCAGTTGGCGCAGGAAAAGGAGCTGGGTCAAGGGAATACAATAGATTGCAGAAACAAAGCTTGAAGATTCAAGAGGAGAATAACTTGCTGAAGTACAAGCTTGAAGTGTTACTGGATATGCTGGCAGCCAGCAATGCAGATTGCATTGTCATGCAGAAGGAACTGGATGCCTTGAAGAAAACACAGACGAAGAGATAGTATTGTGCGAACAGCTTAATACTTCTGTTTCACCATTACACTCATTAACAAAAATGAAATTTGATGAAGAATGAAGAATCAAAAATCCAACAACTGTAATTAATAATGGAATATAAAACAAAATACATAATTCATATTGACATACAAGTTTAGGGAGAATTTTCTCAAAGTGTTGTACATCAACTTCTGATGCCCCTTCAGCCTTTTTCAATAGTAAAGCATATCTATAAATCACTAATAAATGAAGTACCGGTCTCACCTCGGCCTGTGCAGCTGCTCTATATGCTCCTTCTGAAAGAAAAAAAGAAGGCATAGAAAGACGGCAACCCAGCATCATTGGCTTTAGTTACCGAGAATGAAGACATGGAGAAAGTCTGCTGACAATCTTAAAGCATCATTGCTGACTGTACTTTATTATACATATCAAAATTGATACAAGGAAAAAAAGCAGACTTCTTACTTTTAGTCTTTTTATCCTTGAAATTCATCTTCAAAAGCTGTGATAGAGTTTCCTAAAAATGGAATAAAACTGAAAGGAATGATCATAAATATCTGATTCTTACTAATTTAATTGGATTCTCCATTATTATGGTGTGCTCTAAATAGGATTTTTACTCTTTTTTTCCCGCGCATTATTAGTGCAACTGCATGCTTGTATAGTTGATTTCTTGTATTGGTCAAGCAAGAGCTTCAGTAGCCAATGGGTAGGAAAAAGAAGAAGACAGTAAAGCCATGGTGCTGGTAATCTTTAGTATACACCATACTTTTTACAACCTAAATAGCTTACTATGTTATGCAGGTACTGTAACAGAGAGTTTGATGATGACAAAGTCCTTACATTTCACCAAAAAGCTAAGCATTTCAAGTGCCACATATGCCACAAGAAGCTGTTTTCTGCTCCAGGATTAGCCATACACTGCTCGCAGGTAGAAGAGAAAGACACTAAATTCCAAATAAAGCACACCAAAACACATCATTTTTCACAGGTCCATAAGGAAACTGTTTCCCAAGTTCCAAATGCAGTTCCAGGCCGAAACAACATTGAAGTGGAAATATTTGGCATGGAAGGTATTCCAGAAGCTGACAGAATAGCTCATGAGCTCCATAAAACAGGTGAGTTAATGCACTTATGATTTTCTCCCACTTAAAGGAGCTTCCTATAGAATTCGAGTGCCTATCATCACTAGATAGAATATTTCGCACTGCACTGCGTGTACAATAATAATCGTTCAATTTTAGCATCACGGTTTATGCGTGATATTGGCTGAAGTGGCTTTAACAGCATCATGCACTTTGTATGCCAAGGTAAACTTAATTCTGAAGGGGAGGGACTGAACCCTAGGTAGGACAAAGTCCTTGAATAAAGAGTGGTCTAAATGCCACATAACCATTTCCAAGTTTCAAGGGAGAAAGGTGGGACGAATAGGGCCATTAATAATTAGCATTTGTGTAATGTATATAGAGAGCTCACTAGCAGGTAGGCCTTCTTGTATTTTACTTAATGAGCTCAAAAAGGTTTGCACTTTTAACGTGCTGAAATAAGTGGAGTGGATCTGCATAAGTCACCCTAGAAGTCAGGTCAGCAAATTCTAAATAATACACACCACGTCATAATTATATTGCAACTGCAAATGTAAGTGTACTCTCTTCTTTACAGCTGTTCCATGTCATGGCCACATGCATGCTTGATTTGTCGGTAGCATGTAAAGAGTGAGTCATTTTTGATCTATGGTTCCCTAGTATCCCTACACATTGTGGTAAAGGGTCGTCATTAGTGTGGGTTTGCCCATCTCTGGTGTGTTCATTTTCTGAATAAGTTTATAGAGCTCAGGATTATGATATTCAGCTTACTATGCATTCTTCTTTCCTGTAGGGAAAGCAGATATGGGTGAACCCGACTCCAAGCGGCCAAAGTTGATGGGGATGATTGGCCCTCCAGGAATGATGTACCCGGTAATGCCGGGAATGGGGCCACCCCCAATGATGCCTGGGATGCCCCCAGTCATGCCAGGAATGGTCCCTGGCCCTCCCCCCATGATGATGCATCCTCCTCAAAGGTATGGGACCATTCGGAATGCCATATACACAGAGTGCTCTCTAATTGGAACTTAGTGCTCTTTAATTGGGGTCATCTCTTTCATATTCAGTGGGATGATACCTTCCTCTGCCTCTGGTCCCACTGGTCCTCCTCAGCCCCTCTTTCCTGGTGGAGCACCAGTGAGTCAAACACAACTCTGCTAAAACACAATGCAAAGAAATGCTATTGTTTTATCATCTTAGCCACCAATGAATCAGGTTCCTCCGCCAGAGGGTATGCCTTTGGAAGGTCCCCCAAAACCCACTTTCCCAGCGTACCAGAACACAGAACAAGCCATGAGTCTCCCTGAGACCCCAGTCCGGCAGGCCAACAAGGTTCCTCCTGTTGGTGAAGGCTGTAAACTCATTCACCCTGATGATGACCTTTCCCTGGTGAGATGCCACTATCCTTCCAAGGGTCCATTGTTTAGAATTATTATTTTTGTTGATTTCAGGAGGAAATTAGAAGCGAGTTGCCCAAATACAGAGCAGCGCGGGACAGTGGTCCTCCCCAACCCTCGGCATCCACTGCTTCTCCCTTCATGGGGGGCAGTGATAGGCCCATCATCAGACCTGGAATGCCACCCATGATGATGCCAGGGATGATCCGGCCAGGAATGGGACCTCCCCCTTCTCAGCCCCCTGGCCCCCCAATGGGAATGCCCAGCAATGGGCAGTTTGGTGGACCCCCTCGGCCTCAAGGACCTCCTGCATAATCTCCACAACTTGTAACATCATCCCATTTATAATTTTAAAATTTTCAGTTTGCCATTTGCTATTAATGTTATTCTGTATGTACATAAAAAGGGGAGGGCCAGGGATCTAAGTGCATATTGTGCATGTAGGCCACTGTAGGGATCAGTATGAAAGGAAACAAATTTAAAATGCATATGGCAATAGTGATAATTGTCATGCACCAGCAGTACAGCATTATGCTTATGTATTTTTTATTCACAAAAATTGATATAACCAGTTGTACAAACTAATCAAATTTAAAGAAACTAGATTGAACTTCTACCAGATCACTAGTAATCACCTAGAACATAATTATATAGTTCATATTTTAAAAAAGTTCAAACAAATAATAAATTCCATTCTCTAAAATACTTTATGAACAGTTTTATGATTCGACTTTGATTAGATCATATGTCATCATCGTCATCCCCAAGGGACTCTCCACTGTTGGCAGATTGACCAGAATGCCCTGCCCCTGAGGTAGCAGTTGCACGGCGGTTGGAACGTCCGGAGCGACCAATCCCAGAGGACAGACCAGTGCCGCGCCTTCCACTGCTGCTATAAAAATTAATGTACAAATAGTGAAAAAAATGCTTTAAACAAAAGAAGTGCTTATAGTTCACCTCTTCCTGGCCGCAGTAAGGTCCCTTGTTAGGGTCTCATTCTGTTCAGTAAGCTCATCAATCTCTCGCTGCAAACGACGTTTGGCAGTAGCAAGGCGAGCATTCTCCTCTTCCTACAATAGTACAGTTATTGATGTATTGCAGCTGCAAAACAACAACAACAACAACAACAACAACAACAACAACCCACTTACAGCCTCATCCATGTTCCTCTTCATGGTCCTCACCCGTGTGGAAGCTTTCTCAGCCTGCACATGGTGTACAACTGGATTAAATAAGAAGGCAAAACTACCTCCAATACACTCACATCAGCTTTGTAGATCTCTGCTTGCTTTCGCTCATCTTCAATGCCGTTGGAAAGCTCTTTGATCTTTTTCTCGCTGCGACGGATGGTTCGGTGAGCCGTGGCACGTTCCCTGTCAAACACGGCAAATTATGAAAGATAAAAAGGTACATCTTCCCCCCTCGATATCAATACCATACCTAGTGGCCACATCCAACTGTTCCTCAAGACTGCTGACTCGGCTTTCCATGGCAGAGAGTTGAGCCTTCATCTTTTGCACACCAAGAGACTCTGCCTCTTCCAATCTCTCACGCAAGTCCTTGATCTAAACAAGGGACGTAACAACTCAACTCATCACATGTTGTGCATGACTTAGTATTTGTTCTCCCACAGGATTAGTCCATTGGGAATGCCTAACAGTCTCTGACAAATATGAAAGATGTACTGTTCTAAATTTAATAGTTTTTTGACCCACCCTTATATAGTGCCAGGTTTCTTTTATGTGATCAACATCTTGACTTACCTGTTTCTCCAACTGACTCTTGGTCTTCTCCAGTTTGGAGATGGTGGACTGGAACTGAGAAATCTCAGAGGACATCTGCTCCACTTGCTCATGGGCCCTGCGAGCCTTCTCCACAGCAGATTCACTATTCATCTGTTCTTCTTCCAAGTCCTCCTCCATGGTGGTGATCCTGTTCTCTAGACGACGCTTCTCCTCACTCAAAGTACTCCTATTAGGGGAAAACATAAGCAAGCAAGCAACTTCACATTAACATTCTATGCAAATGCCAAATTTGTGATGTACACTCTAGAGTTGGACGAAGACACTTCATCTTGAAGCTCATCTCTCTCTGACTCAGCAGCCCTGCGAGCACGCTCAGAAGAAGCAACATCCTGTATTTAGATCATGTGTTAGGTCACATGATCCTTATAATTATATGTACGTACTTCTTGAGCTTGGTTGATGTCTGAGTCCAAGTTCTTGATCTTCTTCTCCAGCTCTTTGATCTTGCTTGCCATTTCACTCTGCACACGCACAGCTTCTCCAGCATTGAGCTGAGACTCCTTCAACTGGGCCTGAGCCTTCTTGAACATACGCAAAGCATCTTCCTTGCCTTTTGTTTCAGACTCAATATGCGACTCCAACTCGGACAATTCGGACTCCAACTTCTTGGCAGCTGATTGTGACATGCCGCGTGCCTTTCGCTCGTCTTCCAGCTGTGACTCCAAATCTCGCAGCTGCTTGATAAGACTACGACGAGACTCCTCGGCCGCTTCTTCTTTAACTGACAATTCGCGCTCAAAGTTGGTCTTGGCAGCTTGCAAATTCACCTATAACGTGACATTACTCTAAATATTGCCCACCCTGGATATATCCCACTAACCTCAAGACGAAGCTTGGCATCTTCAACCACTTGGAGCTCATCCTCAGTCTCCTCTAGCAGCTGTTTCTGCTCTTCCAGCTGCATCTCCAGAGCCTTCTTAGCCTTGGCCAGTTCATGCACGTTCTTTCCGGCATCATCTTTGGACTCCACCAAACCATCACGTTCAGACTACAGCATAAAGAGAGAGATAGTTGGCACTGCTGTTCTCTTGGAGTTGTTTTTGAGTGTGAGCTTCACCTGGAGTTGCTTCCTGGTCCTGTCCAGTTCATCCAGTTTATCTTGGAGTTCTTCCTGCTCCCTTGTCAGCGAGAGGCTCTTGGTCTCGAACTGCCTAGCCCTGGCTTCAGCCGCGTCCCTCTCCGAGGCGTTCTTCTCGGCCAAGGCATGCTGCTCTGCCAGCTGCTGGTCAAACTTCTTCTGCTTCTTCTCCAAGGAACTGATATGTCCTCGAGTGGACTCAAAATTCACGTTGACGTCATCCAACTATATACAGAGCATACATCAACACATCAGAATACTTCTGAAGATACCCCTCTTCACCTCTTCCTGGATCTTCTTCTTGGATTTAGCCAGCTTATTATTCTCAGCTTGCATTTCATCAATGCGATCTTGAAGGGACTCCATCTCTTTGTCTACCTTGCGCTTGGCAGCCTGGATCTCCTCTACTTCCATTTGCATCTCGTCACCACGCTTCTTGGCATCAGCAAGCTATAGTGGATATGAAGAGAACACTTTTTGCTAGCAAATTCTAAACTATGTTCCTTTTCTTTTCCTCTAACCTGCGAGTTCATAGCCACCAGTTTAGCCTGGAGTCCATCCTTGGCTTCTTCTTCATCCTCTATCTGAGCATTCAGCCTGTCCACTTCGTCTTGCAGCTGCTTTAGCTTGTTATTGGCTGCAATCTTGGCACGAGTTTCTTCGGCTAGCTGTTCAGTCAGCTCTTCAACCTGCTCAAGGAGGTTCTTACACTTCTTCTCCCCCGAAGAGTACTTGCTGTCGAGCTCCTCCAGTTGAGTAGACATGGAAGCAGTTTCATTCTTCACAGATTAAAAAAACATTGGGTTGATTAACTTAATAACCCTGTAGCCCCACCCATCAACCACACCCCTCACCTTCATTTTATTGTTTTGTGAAGTGAGTTCCTGGATACGAGAAGTATCCTCACTTATACGAGACTGGGCCTCACTCAGAGCTGACTCAGCATTCTTTCTACGCTTCTCGCTCTCTTGGTAAGCAATAGTGGTCTCCTTGAGCTCTGCCGCGAGGTTCTCCCTCTGCTCCATCAGCTGGTTTTTAGTTTTCTCTACTGAGCTTTTCGACTAGAGAGAGAGAGAGAGAGAGAGAGAGAGAGATGATTAACTGTAGATCTTATCTCTACTACATTCTCTTGCCGACTATGTACCTTTCGTGAAGACTCCAGCTGATTGTTAAGATCTTCGATAGCCTTAGTGTGTTTCTGCCTCATGGATGTTATTGTAGCTTCGTGAGCAGCTGTCTCTTCCTCAAGGGTCCTCTTCAAATGTGCCAGTTCATTCTCACGCTGGGCCCTGATCTCCTGCTGGGCGGCCCCTGTGGTCTCCGACTCCTCCAGTGAGTCACGCAGGTTCTCCAACTCATCATTCAGTTGTCGTTTCTGTTTCTCCACCTTGACACGGGCTTCCTTCTCAGACTCGAGGTCATCCTGCAGTTCTTGGATCTGAGACTGAAGCTCACGGTTCTCCTTCTCCAGCTTAGCTCTGGCCGAAGCTTCCTCTTCAGCCCTTTAAGAGATAAAAATAAAACTGAACTCAGACAGACAGGTCAGAGTGATCAAGAACCCACATTTAGAACCACACAATCCCTGTCTGTTTTACTTAAACTCTTAAATAACCTCTATCTAGTCCTCTTATACATGTATTCTACACCACCCACTTTGCTGTCATGGTAGCCAAATCTTTCTCCAAGCGAGCCTTGATTGCCTCCAAGTCAGCGATCCTCTGCCTGGCCTGGGCCAGTTGGTCCTGTAGGTCGGAATTCTCAGACTGCATCTTACGCTTCTCCTTCTCCAAGTCATTTCGTCGCTAAAATGGGGTGGGGAGAGAGGACAGAGTGGGAAGAGGACCATGGGGGTGGGGAGGGGACAAGGGGTGAGGAGAGGACAGATAAAAGGAAGAGAAGAGAGGAGTCTTTACACAGCATGACTTACAGCTGTCTCTCGTTCCATCTTCTCCTCCAGCTCCTGCTGGGCAGACTCCAACTTGAGCCTGGCACGATGCTCTGCCTTTGATTTGTTCTCTTCCGATTCCAAGGCTGACTGAGTTTCTGACAACTTCTCATCCAGCATCTTCTTGTCCCGAGAGAGCTGCAGTAAAGAGCCAAAGGTATTCCAGATACTGATTGAAACAAGTATTTCTCTTTAAAAAAAAAGAAAAAAAAGTGTTGTACAGTGGACACTCCAAATAAAGCACACCTCTCTGTTTATAAAGGACACTTGTTGCTGTCCCACCATAGTACTTTGTGTATTAAATGACCTCTGACCTCTCTATAAAGTGGCCTCAATTTGTCCATTACTTGGAGGCTTCCACTGCATTATATATTTTTATCTTCTTCTCACCTTCGAAATGTTGTCTTCACTCAATGTCAATTGCTCCTCCAAACCTTTAATCTTGTTCTCGGCAGCCAACTTCTCACCAATCAGCTTCTGATTTCCCTCGCCTTCTTCCTCAAGTTGTTCCTCCAAGTCCTGAATGCCGCGGTGCAACTTCTCCTTTTCCGCCTGCAAGGCACTGCTTATCTCTTCCTGCTCCTCAAGACGACTTTCAGACTCTTGCAACAAGGACTCCAGTTCAATCTTCTTCTGTGTAAGCATGTTCCTCATTTCCTCTGCCTCTTGTGTCAAGAACTTCTCCTCCCTGAGCTGGTCTTCCAATCGCTGGTTCTCCAGCAAGACCTGCTCATTCTTCTTCCCAAGATCGGTGAATTCAAATTTGAGTTTATTGAAGCGGTCGTTGAGGCGTTTGGCCTCCTCTTCCATCTCTCGTTTCTGTTCCTCGGCATTGGTGACCTGGAGGAGAGGCTTGACCTTGGTGAAGAGACGCCACCATTGCCAGTTGCGCAGTTTCAAGTAGCTCTGAATGTTGCGTTGTATGATGCGGATGGCCCGATTCTGTTCCATGCGACGCTGATAGGCCCTGAATAAGGAAAATATATAATCATTACAAATGAATAAACAAACAAAATACCGAATAGTGCAAACATTTTGTGGGTCAAAATTTTTGTGGATTTCGTGGTTTTGAAAAAAATTCGAGAATAAGGGAATTTATATGGTTCACACATCAATATTTTGAAAATTTTGAAATAAAAGGCCCTTGTTCTATGACTTATTTTTGATTAAAGCATTGTAATTGGAAAAAAAATTTTTTCCCACAAAACCCCTTCCCATGTCAGGTGTGAGTGATTATGATAGCACGCACTTTCTTCCCAAGTAGCCACGACAGACGGCCTGGAAGTTAATGATGACCTCGGTGAGTTTGATGTCCCTCTCTTCCTCCAGTTGAGCGAGGACACCAGCTCGGAAGAACACCTTGGAGTGACCAATGCGGTATGAGGCTGGGTCAAGGTCCAGGGCCTTCAGCTACGAGGAGAAAAATGGGTATGGGGCAAAAAGGTCGATATTTTCGTGTTTTGTTCCCCTCAATACAAAGAACAGGCTACAATTCTAACAAATTTTGTAGCTGCCCCCCAATTGGAGGGGGTTGGAGTTCACTTTTAGCCTCGTAGAGGAAGAGATGCCTGGTGAGAGGCAAGGAAAGAGGCACCCTTGTGACAATGAGGCTGAGGTTTTTCAAGATATGATGATGACTGAGGATCAGGGGAGGAAACTAACGAGACAGGACACTTACCATCTTCTCAGCAGCCTTCTTGCCATCCATGAAGCCCTTGGGGATGACCCCTGGGGTGAGGATCTCGTAGCGCTGGCGGAACTCCTGGAACAGGATCCTGTTTGGGAAACCAAGACGGCAGATCCTGATTCCTTCCAGCACACCATTGGAGCGGAGCTGGTCCAGCACCAAATGAGCAGCTATTTTGCCCGCCTGAGGGGAGGAAGGAGGGAATTATGGTACTCTCTCTCTCTCTCTCTCTCTCTCTCTCTCTCTCTCTCTCTCTCTCACCTTTCTCTCATGATTGGGGATGATACACCGGACAAAGTGTGGTTGTGTCTGGTGAAGTGTGGCCATCAGTTTGGTCAATTGCTTCTACACAATCAAATGCAACAGAAATGTCCAGGCATACACAGACAGACAGACAGACTGACTGACCTTGTACAGTTGTCCTACGGTCCCGAACATGCCCTTGAACATGCCCTTGCGTGTCCTTTGAGCACCACCACACTTGGAGGCTGCACCATCGGAATCCTTGGCATGCATGCTGACGATGTTAGCCGTGTCCTTCCAGAGGGTAGCTAAAAACCAGTCACTGGAGTTGGCAAAGAGAGACACCACGTTGTCGTTCAGTGGGTCCATGTTCTTCATCAACCACTGCTCACAGTTGTACTCCACCTGTATCACATGATAATCGATGTAATCACATGATAATCATGTGATATAGCCTAAAAGGTCTGATAGTATGATCACATGATAACCATGTGATATAGCCTAAAAGGTCTCATGACAATCATGTGATATAGCCTAAAAGGTCTGATAGTATGATCACATGACAATCATATGACACACACATGATCAAACATACCACTCCGGCATAATGGTTGAGGCAGAAGTCAGCCTTGGATCTGAAGTCTGGTTTGGTATACTTTGGATTCTTGCCGTGTTCTCGGTGCAACTTCTCCACAAAACTCTTGTCTGAGGCCTTGGGGAACCAACACTCCTCGTCAAGCAGAGCAAGGATTCCCATAGGCTGGAGGGAGAGAGATTTTCAATTTGTGGTTAGTAATGCCATATAGAATCACTCACCTTCTCAATGAGATCTATGGTAGGCTGAAGGTCAAGGCCAAAGTCGATGAAGGTCCATTCAATGCCTTCAGCTTTGTATTCCTCCTGTTCCAAGATGAACATGGTGTGGTTGAACAACTGTTGCAGCTTCTCGTTGATGTAGTTGATGCAAAGCTGCTCAAACGAGTTCAGCTACATGCAAATAGACAGGAACATATGTAAGAGGACAGTCAATTCTATTTTCTCAAATAGTGAATTCCACCACTCGCAAGTTTCAAGAAAATCGAATGAAAGATTCTTACCTTAAATATCTCGAAACCAGTGATATCCAGAATGCCAATGAAGGAGGATCGGTTGTGAACGTTGCGATCAAGAGATTTATTGATGCGAGCAACTATCCACTTGAAGAGACGTTCGTAGAGAGCCTTGGCCAGTGCCATGCAGGAGAACTCCACTTGTGCGTTGTTCTGGGACCGGACCGTAAACTCTCGTCCAGCCTTGATCTTGGGCTTCAGGAGGGCCTTGGTGAAGTCAGTCACGGAGATGCCGAGCAGTTTGGCGATCTTTTGGGCCACTGTGTTATCAGGGAGGAGAGCTTGGTCGGAGTTCCTCTCCTGTTTGAACTCCAAATTTCCAAAGTGGAGAACAGCAGACACGACACGGAAGATAGCTGAAAGAGAGGAAGATACAAAAGAAAAGGTTTTATTAAAAACTGGTAAAACACTACCTTGAAGGGGACAATAAACATACAATTCTGCTCGTCCTCAGACATGCTCATGATGTTCATGGCCTCCTTGGTGTCCTCAAACTCCTGTCCGTCATTCACCCCCGGCACAGGCAGGTTCCCATTGGAGAGGAACTTGTAGGTCTTGGCATCCTGGATGACAAACTCTTCCTTCTCACTGTCATCCATTCCACTCAGGCACTGATAGAAGATGTGGAACGTTCTTTCGTCACCAGCTTGGTGCACTGCACGAGACTTCTCAAGCAAGTCTTAGGAAAGGGATGGAGTCAAGGTCAAAGTATAATGGAATCATGTGACCAGGTTACTGTATGATTTGCTCTAGCTATCACTTTTCTTTTTATCTTGTGATCTGTCCTTCTCTATCATGTGACTATCATGAATTAGGGATACAGGTATCAATGTTGGCACCAGCAATGAATCCATTTTGATCAAAGTTGATTCGAATGAATTTCCCCTAAAGAAAAATTTAAGTCACATGACACTATAACAAAGGTCACATGACATGGTAGTACGTACAAAACGAGATGAATTGTCATTCTTGACAGTCTTGGCATTTCCGAATGCCTCAAGGATTGGATTGGCCTGGAGAAGCTGGGCCTCCAGCTTTCTCTGTCCGGAGAGCAGCCCGGCCTTGGAGGAGAGGGACATACTGGCACGACGCACCAACTTCTTCCCACCACTGTGGGAGGAGCCAGCCACTTGTGCAAGATATTGGATCACCTTCTTGGTGTTCTCAGTTTTACCAGCACCAGATTCTCCCCTATTGATACAGCACACACATCATGAAGGCACAGGGTTTAAGGATGGGCTTTATTTGCCAAGACGTTCTTAACCATCACAAGGTAAGGTTAAGGGTGGGTGGCCAAAAACCATCTGGTTAAATTCCAATGCTTAATTGAACCAGAGAACCAAGAATATCTATTCATGGTAGTTAGGGGGAGCTAAGGTCAGGTCACTGCCCAGGCCAATCCACAAGCACCTCCACACCCACGTACAGACAGAGGGGTACAAGACGAACATGCATCATCACAAGGACATCAAAGGAGACCAAATTGTTACTCCATCAGCCATTCTGTAGAGTGGTGTTTTGGCAGTGCCATCTTTTTGCTGCATACAGCCCGAAAGAGCACATTTCCATTTTAGACATGATATAAACACATTAGCCATGATAATTCATGCAAACTCTAGGCTTTTTTCCCTTGTTTGGGCAGATTATGTGTAAGTTACTGTATAATGGAGAAGATAAGAGGTACTTACGTGCAGAGAATAGACTGATCTTCACGATCTAGAAAGAAAAAAAGAACAAGAGATTAAAAAATAACACCCTATGTAAACAGTTGCACTCATAATTTTCCAACTTTATTCATTGGTGTTTAATGGTTTTATGTGGAAGAATATGGTTTGTTAAAACTGTGTTACCTAGCAACATGTTCCTGTATGCCTGGTCAGTGATGGCGTACACGTGAGGTGGGACTTCATGGCGTTTCTTGCTCCGATAGAGCTCCACCACTTTCTCAGTGTAGATGGGGTACAGTCGATAAGGATTGACCACCACGCAGGACAGTCCAGAGTAAGTCTAAACAGAGGGAAAATTTTTTTTAAATATCACTCCATGAAGAATGTTGACAGTTGATGTCATTTTCCATCTCATTAATCATTAATTGTAGAGCGAGTCTCCCTTGATGAAAACAGGCTCCAAGACACCAAGTCTATGTCAAAGGAGTGAAATATATTCATAGACTGGAATTCTTTTCATGACTCGGTAATCGCAAGGCATCTTTGTGGCTGGTAGGAACCGTACAGCTGACTCCAGACTTCACCTCAAAAATGTCTGGCATGCTTTATATATGGCGAGGCACCTTCCAGGTTACAGGTGACTATTAAGGCATCAAAAACAGACCCATTTTGGCAAGGTGTTATTTTGTATCTGGGGGCTACAGGATGCAAGTTATGCCCAGTTGTGGCAGTGCTGGAGTATATGGTGGCCAGAGGCACAGAGGAAGGCCCCCTATTTGTGTGGGATAATGGGAAGTACCTCACGAGGGAGAGGTTTGTTGCAAGCATGAGATCTGCACTGACAGTGGCTGGCTATAATGCAAAAGATTATGCAGGCCATAGCTTTCGAATAGGGGCCGCCTCCACTGCAGCGAGGTGTGGCATCCAGGATTCGTTGATTAAAACTCTCGGCAGATGGGAGAGTGCAGCATATACTAGGTATATTCGGACAGCACCAGATGTATTGCAGAGTGTATCTCGAACATTAGTGAACCAGGCTGAACATTCTTAGAATTATGGTGGAAATATATTATAAATGTTGGGTATAAGGATGTTGACTTGGGGGAGAAGAGATCCCCATGGTAACAAGGGGTGGGGATCTCTCTCTGGGTATAGTGGAAGGCTCCTCCCACAATAGTCCCCCAAGTTATGCTAATTGCTGCTAAGGAATGTTGGGAATTCAGAGGGAGGAGCTATTGGCAGGTAATCTCATTATTAAGCTATAATGGGGCTATACCCAGAGCCCCAAACCACCAGATCTCTGGTCAGTGGTGAGCTCTGGTGATGACAATCGGTCAATAATTCTGCTAGAGACAATCAATCTTGTTAATTACCTGCAACTAGCCACACTAAAAAACTCTTTAGTAAACATAAGAAAAAATTTTTTTTACTCATAAGGCCTTAATATGTACTGTCACCTGTCACCACATAGAGCTATAGTTCTCTGTGCATACATTGCAGCTGGTAACAAGAGCACCTCTGTTAGGCCATACCTAATTGATTACATGTTTCACGGATTCCCCAGTACAAATTTTGACCAGGGTGGCAGGCAAAAAAAAAAAAAAAAAAAAAAAGCATGAATATCATTAAAAAATTTTTTTTTTATTTACAGGAAAAACAGATGAACACGTCATGTGAACACTACATTAGAAAGAAAGTATTAACAAAAACATGTTGATATGGTATTGTTGTAATTGGTTATGTCTTGCGCCTCTTAGCTAAACTTGATGGTTGCTTGCAGTGCGGCTTTTTACCACCACTCTGACAAATGAAGCAGATTGGGTATACAACAGCATACATTTCTTTGAGTTCTTTGAGTTCATCATCATCATTCACTAAGGAGTCTTCTCCTAACCCACAGTAATAACATGCTGGTGGAAAGTGTACTAGTACTGAGCTATACTGTAGATTTCAGGATGGCTGTCCATAAGGAATGAGAAATAGGTAGTGGCTTACAAGGACCTAATCCTTTCATGTCCTATACAATCCATGCAGTTGTGTAAACCATAGAACAAACTGTATCCACCTATTCCTGACAACCAACCTGCAATGGACAGTAGTACAGCAGATTGCAGTGATCTTGCAATACAAATCCAGAACAGCCAAAACCAAAAATTTACATAGCCTCCTTTCAAGTAGCCCAACTCCAAAGCCATTTGAAAGGAGACTATGTAAATTTTGGTTTTGCTGTTCTGGATTTCATGTTGCAAGATCACTGCAATCTGCTGTACTGTGGCTCTAGATAAGATGAGCACACAATGGCTTCCCTCACAATGATGCCGTTTGGATAAGCTGAGTCAGGTGGCAGTAGAGCTGAACCACAAGTATACAATTTGGAGTCTTTGATGTCTTCAACTGCTTGGGAGATAGCACGGACGGGGAATAGATGCACCGAGGTTTACTGCATTCTCCACAGGCTATAATAGCTCTAACTTTGCCTCTATTCTAGTACTGACTTTCTCTCTTTGTCAATTTCCTTGGCTTCCTCTGAAGCAACAGGTATTAGAGAAGGTCTATCCCTTTCAGAAGGTAGCTGCCTGTACACATCTGTAAAAGTTGTATTCATTTGCACAGATCTCTACCTTCTCCACAGTGATCTCAGCCTGCATTTTCAACTTTCCAGGCAGCATCTCAAATGTGTCCTCCCAGGAGCACTTGACCACAGTCCTAGGCCTTATCACTTGTTGGTTTTTCTTTATCGAAACACTTAGCCACGCAAAGCTACTGGCCATCTTTCACAAAGCAGCAGCTGGCAGCTGGTAAAAACCTCAAGTTTATTTTACCTAGACACTTGTGCGCATGCGCATTGCCACGCCCCCACCACACCTTTTTTTTTTCTTTTTTCTTTTGGAATGGAGAAAAAATAGACCCGCCGGATCCGTGAAACATGTAATCAATTAGGTATGGCCTTATAACAACTTAGACAAGGTCACAAATTAATTAGCCAGGGTAGTTAAATATACTCAAGCGCTTACATAAATGAGGCCGGAATAGTAACGAGAGGTGAGGTTATGAAGCACGCTGGCTTCGTTCAGAAAGGACAGTTCAGCCATGTCTTCCACTTTCTCGAATTTTGGAGGGTTCATCTTTTGAATCTCTTCCTTGTTGACCTTTTGGAGCTGTCCGCCATCAAGTTCCACAGTTACTTCTTCTCCTTTCTCCTCCTTGATGCTGCCTTGCAGGAAACCCTGCTCAGGGTGAGGAACCCACACCAGCTTCTTCTTGGACCACTCAGCCTGGGAAACTACATCGTGGGACATTGCGGCACGTTGTACCTGAAGAAACTTCAACTCGGGGTTAGCCATCTTTTCACCGAAAAGAGTTGAGGCTAATTTTCAACCAGTACAAGAGCTTCTCTTTGGAAATCAGAGGTAAGCCGTACAATCAATTCACTCTCAGATCAGATTTCCAGCAGCTAGCAATCACAAGTCTCTTCGGCGATCAGCCCAGGGGCGGATCTAGAAAAATGAAAAGGGGGGTTCTTTTCTACCGCGCGCGTAGCGCGCGAGCGGAAATTTTTGGAAACCACGCCCACCTTTACGTAACCACGCCCGCCCCTTTATCGGTAAGTATGCACTGACGGACGTACCTAAGAGCGTGCGTTAATTAGAATAGTACGGTCCGACCGATCGAGCAACAGTTATAAATATGCAAGTAGGCAGAGTCTGAGTCTAGCTGTCGGCATTCTTAGTCGATAAAATATAGATTATTGCCCTAAAAAGGGGGGTTCGGACGAACTAAGTCGAACCTTCTCTGAATCCGCCCCTGCAGCCAGGCTAGGCGGAGTAATAATGACAGGTTGACCAAAAAATGCTGGCATTATAGTCACGGTGCGGTGCACGTGCACAATGAATATAATCACGTGCATCAATTTTTTATTACTATAATAAAATAATTATTATTGAATATATCATTTCTCTACTGCAGTGAGTGATTTCATAAAGCCCGATAAGTCATATTCATTACTGTATTGCTGGTCATCCCACAGCTCCGGTAAGTTCTCCAGCACTTTCTTCATTCCTCCACTTCCCCCTCCCTCTGCCCCACTCCCTCGAGTACTTCCTGCTCCATCCTGTGCACAAAATGGAAACAAGTTTTCATGGAGAGGAACAATGAGAACTATACAAAGATAAACCTTATTCTTTTCCTTTCGCTGCTGCTGGGAGCCACTGACTTGAAACAAGTCAAGCAGGTCGGACGTGTTCATGGATCGAAGGCTGGAGTTGTCCTGACAAATCACAGTGTTGGCGATGTTCAATTTGAATTTCTGCAAGCTGATATTACAAATAGTTAACATGATAGGGTGGGTCTCATATATGGAAAAATATGCATAGGATCTCATAATAGGGTGCATAGGATCGGATCTCATAATAGGGTGCATAGGGTGCATAGGATCGGATCTCATAATAGGGTGCATAGGGTGCATAGGATCAGATCTCAGACCTGGAATGCCACCCATGATGATGCCAGGGATGATCCGGCCAGGAATGGGACCTCCCCCTTCTCAGCCCCCTGGCCCCCCAATGGGAATGCCCAGCAATGGGCAGTTTGGTGGACCCCCTCGGCCTCAAGGACCTCCTGCATAATCTCCACAATTTGTAACATCATCCCATTTATAATTTTAAAATTTTCAGTTTGCCATTTGCTATTAATGTTATTCTGTATGTACATAAAAAGGGGAGGGCCGGGGATCTAAGTGCATATTGTGCATGTAGGCCACTGTAGGGATCAGTATGAAAGGAAACAAATTTAAAGTGCATATGGCAATAGTGATAATTGTCATGCACCAGCAGTACAGCATTATGCTTATGTATTTTTTATTCACAAAAATTGATATAACCAGTTGTACAAACTAATCAAATTTAAAGAAACTAGATTGAACTTCTACCAGATCACTAGTAATCACCTAGAACATAATTATATAGTTCATATTTTAAAAAAGTTCAAACAAATAATAAATTCCATTATCTAAAATACTTTATGAACAGTTTTATGATTCGATTTTGATTAGATCATATGTCATCATCGTCATCCCCAAGGGACTCTCCACTGTTGGCAGATTGACCAGAATGCCCTGCCCCTGAGGTAGCAGTTGCACGGCGGTTGGAACGTCCGGAGCGACCAATCCCAGAGGACAGACCAGTGCCACGCCTTCCACTGCTGCTATAAAAATTAACGTACAAATAGTGAAAAAAATGCTTTAAACAAAAGAAGTGCTTATAGTTCACCTCTTCCTGGCCGCAGTAAGGTCCCTTGTTAGGGTCTCGTTCTGTTCAGTAAGCTCATCAATCTCTCGCTGCAAACGACGTTTGGCAGTAGCAAGGCGAGCATTCTCCTCTTCCTACAATAGTACAGTTATTGATGTATTGCAGCTGCAAAACAACAACAACAACAACAATAACCCACTTACAGCCTCATCCATGTTCCTCTTCATGGTCCTCACCCGTGTGGAAGCTTTCTCAGCCTGCACATGGTGTACAACCGGATTAAATAAGAAGGCAAAACTACCTCCAATACACTCACATCAGCTTTGTGGATCTCTGCTTGCTTTCGCTCATCTTCAATGCCGTTGGAAAGCTCTTTGATCTTTTTCTCGCTGCGACGGATGGTTCGGTGAGCCGTGGCACGTTCCCTGTCAAACACGGCAAATTATGAAAGATAAAAAGGTACATCTTCCCCCCTCAATATCAATACCATACCTAGTGGCCACATCCAACTGTTCCTCAAGACTGCTGACTCGGCTTTCCATGGCAGAGAGTTGAGCCTTCATCTTTCGCACACCAAGAGACTCTGCCTCTTCCAATCTCTCACGCAAGTCCTTGATCTAAACAAGGCACGTAACAACTCAACTCATCACATGTTGTGCATGACTTAGTATTTGTTCTCCCACAAGATTAGTCCATTGGGAATGCCTAACAGTCTCTGACAAATATGAAAGATGTACTGTTCTAAATTTAATAGTTTTTTGACCCACCCTTATATAGTGCCAGGTTTCTTTTATGTGATCAACATCTTGACTTACCTGTTTCTCCAACTGACTCTTGGTCTTCTCCAGTTTGGAGATGGTGGACTGGAACTGAGAAATCTCAGAGGACATCTGCTCCACTTGCTCATGGGCCCTGCGAGCCTTCTCCACAGCAGATTCGCTGTTCATCTGTTCTTCTTCCAAGTCCTCCTCCATGGTGGTGATCCTGTTCTCTAGACGACGCTTCTCCTCACTCAAAGTACTCCTGTTAGGGGAAAACATAAGCAAGCAACTTCATATTAACATTCTATGCAAATGCCAAATTTGTGATGTACACTCTAGAGTTGGACGAAGACACTTCATCTTGAAGCTCATCTCTCTCTGACTCAGCAGCCCTGCGAGCACGCTCAGAAGAAGCAACATCCTGTATTTAGATCATGTGTTAGGTCACATGATCCTTATAATTACATATGTACGTACTATAAGGATCATGTGTTAGGTCACATGATCCTTATAATTACATATGTACGTACTTCTTGAGCTTGGTTGATGTCCGAGTCCAAGTTCTTGATCTTCTTCTCCAGCTCTTTGATCTTGCTTGCCATTTCACTCTGCACACGCACAGCTTCTCCAGCATTGAGCTGAGACTCCTTCAACTGGGCCTGAGCCTTCTTGAACATACGCAAAGCATCTTCCTTGCCTTTTATTTCAGAATCAATATGCGACTCCAACTCGGACAATTCGGACTCCAACTTCTTGGCAGCTGATTGTGACATGCCACGTGCCTTTCGCTCGTCTTCCAGCTGTGACTCCAAATCTCGCAGCTGCTTGATAAGATTACGACGAGACTCCTCGGCCGCTTCTTCTTTAGCTGACAATTCGCGCTCAAAGTTGGTCTTGGCAGCTTGCAAATTCACCTATAACGTGACATTACTCTAAATATTGCCCACCCTGGATATATCCCACTAACCTCAAGACGAAGCTTGGCATCTTCAACCACTTGGAGCTCATCCTCAGTCTCCTCTAGCAGCTGTTTCTGCTCTTCCAGCTGCATCTCCAGAGCCTTCTTAGCCTTGGCCAGTTCATGCACGTTCTTTCCGGCATCATCTTTGGACTCCACCAAACCATCACGTTCAGACTACAGCATAAAGAGAGAGATAGTTGGCACTGCTGTTCTCTTGGAGTTGTTTTTGAGTGTGAGCTTCACCTGGAGTTGCTTCCTGGTCCTGTCCAGTTCATCCAGTTTATCTTGGAGTTCTTCCTGCTCCCTTGTCAGCGAGAGGCTCTTGGTCTCGAACTGCCTAGCCCTGGCTTCAGCCGCGTCCCTCTCCGAGGCGTTCTTCTCGGCCAAGGCATGCTGCTCTGCCAGCTGCTGGTCAAACTTCTTCTGCTTCTTCTCCAAGGAACTGATATGTCCTCGAGTGGACTCAAAATTCACGTTGACGTCATCCAACTATATACAGAGCATACATCAACACATCAGAATACTTCTGAAGATACCCCTCTTCACCTCTTCCTGGATCTTCTTCTTGGATTTAGCCAGCTTATTATTCTCAGCTTGCATTTCATCAATGCGATCTTGAAGGGACTCCATCTCTTTGTCTACCTTGCGCTTGGCAGCCTGGATCTCCTCTACTTCCATTTGCGTCTCGTCACCACGCTTCTTGGCATCAGCAAGCTATAGTGGATATGAAGAGAACACTTTTTGCTAGCAAATTCTAAACTATGTTCCTTTTCTTTTCCTCTAACCTGCGAGTTCATAGCCACCAGTTTAGTCTGGAGTCCATCCTTGGCTTCTTCTTCATCCTCTATCTGAGCATTCAGCCTGTCCACTTCGTCTTGCAGCTGCTTTAGCTTGTTATTGGCTGCAATCTTGGCACGAGTTTCTTCGGCTAGCTGTTCAGTCAGCTCTTCAACTTGCTCAAGGAGGTTCTTACACTTCTTCTCCCCCGAAGAGTACTTGCTGTCGAGCTCCTCCAGTTGAGTAGACATGGAAGCAGTTTCATTCTTCACAGATTAAAAAAACATTGGGTTGATTAACTTAATAACCCTGTAGCCCCACCCATCAACCACACCCCTCACCTTCATTTTATTGTTTTGTGAAGTGAGTTCCTGGATACGAGAAGTATCCTCACTTATACGAGACTGGGCCTCACTCAGAGCTGACTCAGCATTCTTTCTACGCTTCTCGCTCTCTTGGTAAGCAATAGTGGTCTCCTTGAGCTCTGCCGCGAGGTTCTCCCTCTGCTCCATCAGCTGGTTTTTAGTTTTCTCTACTGAGCTTTTCGACTAGAGAGAGAGAGAGAGAGAGAGAGAGAGATGATTAACTGTAGATCTTATCTCTACTACATTCTCTTGCCGACTATGTACCTTTCGTGAAGACTCCAGCTGATCGTTGAGATCTTCGATAGCCTTAGTGTGTTTCTGCCTCATGGATGTTATTGTAGCTTCGTGAGCAGCTGTCTCTTCCTCAAGGGTCCTCTTCAAATGTGCCAGTTCATTCTCACGCTGGGCCCTGATCTCCTGCTGGGCGGCCCCTGTGGTCTCCGACTCCTCCAGTGAGTCACGCAGGTTCTCCAACTCATCATTCAGTTGTCGTTTCTGTTTCTCCACCTTGACACGGGCTTCCTTCTCAGACTCGAGGTCATCCTGCAGTTCTTGGATCTGAGACTGAAGCTCACGGTTCTCCTTCTCCAGCTTAGCTCTGGCCGAAGCTTCCTCTTCAGCCCTTTAAGAGATAAAAATAAAACTGAACTCAGACAGACAGGTCAGAGTGATCAAGAACCCACATTTAGAACCACACAATCCCTGTCTGTTTTACTTAAACTCTTAAATAACCTCTATCTAGTCCTCTTATACATGTATTCTACACCACCCACTTTGCTGTCATGGCAGCCAAATCTTTCTCCAAGCGAGCCTTGATTGCCTCCAAGTCAGCGATCCTCTGCCTGGCCTGGGCCAGTTGGTCCTGTAGGTCGGAATTCTCAGACTGCATCTTACGCTTCTCCTTCTCCAAGTCATTTCGTCGCTAAAATGGGGTGGGGAGAGAGGACAGAGTGGGAAGAGGACCATGGGGGTGGGGAGGGGACAAGGGGTGAGGAGAGGACAGATAAAAGGAAGAGAAGAGAGGAGTCTTTACACAGCATGACTTACAGCTGTCTCTCGTTCCATCTTCTCCTCCAGCTCCTGCTGGGCAGACTCCAACTTGAGCCTGGCACGATGCTCTGCCTTTGATTTGTTCTCTTCCGATTCCAAGGCTGACTGAGTTTCTGACAACTTCTCATCCAGCATCTTCTTGTCCCGAGAGAGCTGCAGTAAAGAGCCAAAGGTATTCCAGATACTGATTGAAACAAGTATTTCTCTTTTTAAAAAAAGAAAAAAAAGTGTTGTACAGTGGACACTCCAAATAAAGCACACCTCTCTGTTTATAAAGGACACTTGTTGCTGTCCCACCATAGTACTTTGTGTATTAAATGACCTCTGACCTCTCTATAAAGTGGCCTCAATTTGTCCATTACTTGGAGGCTTCCACTGCATTATATATTTTTATCTTCTTCTCACCTTCGAAATGTTGTCTTCACTCAATGTCAATTGCTCCTCCAAACCTTTAATCTTGTTCTCGGCAGCCAACTTCTCACCAATCAGCTTCTGATTTCCCTCGCCTTCTTCCTCAAGTTGTTCCTCCAAGTCCTGAATGCCGCGGTGCAACTTCTCCTTTTCCGCCTGCAAGGCACTGCTTATCTCTTCCTGCTCCTCAAGACGACTTTCAGACTCTTGCAACAAGGACTCCAGTTCAATCTTCTTCTGTGTAAGCATGTTCCTCATTTCCTCTGCCTCTTGTGTCAAGAACTTCTCCTCCCTGAGCTGGTCTTCCAATCGCTGGTTCTCCAGCAAGACCTGCTCATTCTTCTTCCCAAGATCGGTGAATTCAAATTTGAGTTTATTGAAGCGGTCGTTGAGGCGTTTGGCCTCTTCTTCCATCTCTCGTTTCTGTTCCTCGGCATTGGTGACCTGGAGGAGAGGCTTGACCTTGGTGAAGAGACGCCACCATTGCCAGTTGCGCAGTTTCAAGTAGCTCTGAATGTTGCGTTGTATGATGCGGATGGCCCGATTCTGTTCCATGCGACGCTGATAGGCCCTGAATAAGGAAAATATATAATCATTACAAATAAATAAATAAACAAAATATCGTATAGTGCAAACATTTTGTGGGTCAAAGTTTTTGTGGATTTCGTGGTTTTGAAAAAAAATTCAAGAATAAGGGAACTTATATGGTTCACACATCAATATTTTGAAAATTTTGAAATAAAAGGCCCTTGTTCTATGACTTATTTTTGATTAAAGCATTGTAATTGGAAAAAAATAATTTCCCTCACAAAAACCCCTTCCCA
The DNA here is from genome assembly GCA_963924555.1 of Crambe crambe. Taxonomy (NCBI): domain Eukaryota; kingdom Metazoa; phylum Porifera; class Demospongiae; order Poecilosclerida; family Crambeidae; genus Crambe; species Crambe crambe. The sequence goes on along the minus strand of OZ004594.1, from coordinate 677,823 downwards.
TGTCAGGTGTGAGTGATTATGATAGCACGCACTTTCTTCCCAAGTAGCCACGACAGACAGCCTGGAAGTTAATGATGACCTCGGTGAGTTTGATGTCCCTCTCTTCCTCCAGTTGAGCGAGGACACCAGCTCGGAAGAACACCTTGGAGTGACCAATGCGGTATGAGGCTGTGTCAAGGTCCAGGGCCTTCAGCTACGAGGAGCAAAATGGGTATGGGGCAAAAAGGATATTTTCGTGTTTTGTTCCCCTCAATACAAAGAACAGGCTACAATTCTAACAAATTTTGTAGCTGCCCCCCAATTGGAGGGGGTTGGAGTTCACTTTTAGCCTCGTAGAGGAAGAGATGCCTGGTGAGAGGCAAGGAAAGAGGCACCCTTGTGACAATGAGGCTGAGGTTTTTCAAGATATGATGATGACTGAGGATCAGGGGAGGAAACTAACGAGACAGGACACTTACCATCTTCTCAGCAGCCTTCTTGCCATCCATGAAGCCCTTGGGGATGACCCCTGGGGTGAGGATCTCGTAGCGCTGGCGGAACTCCTGGAACAGGATCCTGTTTGGGAAACCAAGACGGCAGATCCTGATTCCTTCCAGCACACCATTGCAGCGGAGCTGGTCCAGCACCAAATGAGCAGCTATTTTGCCCGCCTGAGGGGAGGAAGGAGGGAATTATGGTACTCTCTCTCTCTCTCTCTCTCTCTCTCTCTCTCTCTCTCTCTCTCACCTTTTTCTCATGATTGGGGATGATACACCGGACAAAGTGTGGTTGTGTCTGGTGAAGAGTGGCCATCAGTTTGGTCAATTGCTCCTACACAATCAAATGCAACAGAAATGTCCAGGCATACACAGACAGACAGACTGACTGACCTTGTACAGTTGTCCTACGGTCCTGAACATGCCCTTGCGTGTCCTTTGAGCACCACCAAACTTGGAGGCTGCACCATCGGAATCCTTGGCATGCATGCTGACGACGTTAGCCGTGTCCTTCCAGAGGGTAGCTAAAAACCAGTCACTGGAGTTGGCAAAGAGAGACACCACGTTGTCGTTCAGTGGGTCCATGTTCTTCATCAACCACTGCTCACAGTTGTACTCCACCTGTATCACATGATAATCGATGCAATCACATGATAATCATGTGATATAGCCTAAAAGGTCTGATAGTATGATCACATGATAACCATGTGATATAGCATAAAAGGTCTCATGACAATCATGTGATATAGCCTAAAAGGTCTGATAGTATGATCACATGACAATCATATGACACACACATGATCAAACATACCACTCCGGCATAATGGTTGAGGCAGAAGTCAGCCTTGGATCTGAAGTCTGGTTTGGTATACTTTGGATTCTTGCCGTGTTCTCGGTGCAACTTCTCCACAAAACTCTTGTCTGAGGCCTTGGGGAACCAACACTCCTCGTCAAGCAGAGCAAGGATTCCCATAGGCTGGGGAGAGAGGGAGGGAGAGAGATTTTCAATTTGTGGTTAGTAATGCCGTGTAGAATCACTCACCTTCTCAATGAGATCTATGGTAGGCTGAAGGTCAAGGCCAAAGTCGATGAAGGTCCATTCAATGCCTTCAGCTTTGTATTCCTCCTGTTCCAAGATGAACATGGTGTGGTTGAACAACTGTTGCAGCTTCTCGTTGGTGTAGTTGATGCAAAGCTGCTCAAACGAGTTCAGCTACATGCAAATAGACAGGAACATATGTAAGAGGACAGTCAATTCTATTTTCTCAAATAGTGAATCCCACCACTCGCAAGTTTCAAGAAAATCGAATGAAAGATTCTTACCTTAAATATCTCGAAACCAGCGATATCCAGAATGCCGATGAAGGAGGATCGGTTGTGAACGTTGCGATCAAGAGATTTATTGATGCGAGCAACTATCCACTTGAAGAGACGTTCGTAGAGAGCCTTGGCCAGTGCCATGCAGGAGAACTCCACTTGTGCCTTGTTCTGGGACCGGACCGTAAACTCTCGTCCAGTCTTGATCTTGGGCTTCAGGAGGGCCTTGGTGAAGTCAGTCACGGAGATGCTGAGCAGTTTGGCGATCTTTTGGGCCACTGTGTTATCAGGGAGGAGAGCTTGGTCGGAGTTCCTCTCCTGTTTGAACTCCAAATTTCCAAAGTGGAGAACAGCAGACACGACACGGAAGATAGCTGAAAGAGAGGAAGATACAAAAGAAAAGGTTTTATTAAAAACTGGTAAAACACTACCTTGAAGGGGACAATAAACATACAATTCTGCTCGTCCTCAGACATGCTCATGATGTTCATGGCCTCCTTGGTGTCCTCAAACTCCTGTCCGTCATTCACCCCCGGCACAGGCAGGTTCCCATTGGAGAGGAACTTGTAGGTCTTGGCATCCTGGATAACAAACTCTTTCTTCTCACTGTCATCCATTCCACTCAGGCACTGATAGAAGATGTGGAACGTTCTTTCGTCACCAGCTTGGTGCACTGCACGAGACTTCTCAAGCAAGTCTTAGGAAAGGGATGGAGTCAAGGTCAAAGTATAATGGAGTCATGTGACCAGGTTACTGTATAATTTGCTCTAGCTATCACTTTTCTTTTTATCTTGTGATCTGTCCTTCTCTATCATGTGATTATCATGAATTAGGGGATACAGGTATCAATGTTGGCACCAGCAATGAATCCATTTTGATCAAAGTTGATTCGAATGAATTTCCCCTAAAGAAAAATTTAAGTCACATGACACTATAACAAAGGTCACATGACATGGTAGTACGTACAAAACGAGATGAATTGTCATTCTTGACAGTCTTGGCATTTCCGAATGCCTCAAGGATTGGATTGGCCTGGAGAAGCTGGGCCTCCAGCTCTCCCTGTCCGGAGAGCAGCCCGGCCTTGGAGGAGAGGGACATACTGGCACGACGCACCAACTTCTTCCCACCACTGTGGGAGGAGCCAGCCACTTGTGCAAGGTATTGGATCACCTTCTTGGTGTTCTCAGTTTTACCAGCACCAGATTCTCCCCTATTGATACAGCACACACATCATGAAGGCACAGGGTTTAAGGATGGGCTTTATTTGCCAAGACGTTCTTAACCATCACAAGGTAAGGTTAAGGGTGGGTGGGCGGGCATTATTTGTAAAGGATATCAAGACTAACAGGAAGTTACTTGACCAAGGTTGAAGGTGGGGATTACTCTTAACCACTAAAAGGTTGAAAGTGTGGGCAGGATATCGAAACAGGAAGTCTCTTGACTTATACTGAGACTTCTCCTAACCACAGCATTTTTCATTTCCTAACAATTTAATTTGGATGAGGTCAAGAAATGGGCTCTCATTGCAGGAAACCACTTTTGTGTGTCAGTATCATCATCACCTGGGTGACACACCAGCCCACAACAAGCCACCATTATGACTAAATAAGGCCAGAACTCAAGAAACCACAGCATTCCCCACTTGCCAAGGACAGCCAAAAACCATCTGGTTAAATTCCAATGCTTAATTGAACCAGAGAACCAAGAATATCTATTCATGGTAGTTAGGGGGAGCTAAGGTCAGGTCACTGCCCAGGCCAATCCACAAGCACCTCCACACCCACGTACAGACAGAGGGGTACAAGACGAACATGCATTATCACAAGGACATTAAAGGAGACCAAATCGTTACTCCATCAGCCATTCTGTAGAGTGGTGTTTTGGCAGCGCCATCTTTTTGCTGCATACAGCCCGAAAGAGCACATTTCCATTTTAGACATGATATAAACACATTAGCCATGATAATTCATGCAAACTCTAGGCTTTTTTCCCTTGTTTGGGCAGGTTATGTGTAAGTTACTGTATAATGGAGAAGAGGTACTTACGTGCAGAGAATAGACTGATCTTCACGATCTAGAAAGAAAAAGAGAACAAGTAATGGTTTTATGTGGAAGAATATGGTTTGTTAAAACTGTGTTACCTAGCAACATGTTCCTGTATGCCTGGTCAGTGATGGCGTACACGTGAGGTGGGACTTCATGGCGTTTCTTGCTCCGATAGAGCTCCACCACTTTCTCAGTGTAGATGGGGTACAGTCGATAAGGATTGACCACCACACAGAACAGTCCAGAGTAAGTCTAAACAGAGGGAAAATTTTTTTTAAATATCACTCCATGAAGAATGTTGACAGTTGATGTCATTTTCCATCTCATTAATCATTAATTGTAGAGCGAGTCTCCCTTGATGAAAACAGGCTCCAAGACACCAAGTCTATGTCAAAGGAGTGAAATAGACTGGAATTCTTTTCATGACTCGGTAATCGTAAGGCATCTTTGTGGTTGGTAGGAACCATACAGCTGACTCCAGACTTCACCTCAAAAATGTCTGGCATGCTTTATATATGGCGAGGACATAACTTTATTCATACTCATTAAATGTCAACAAGAGACATAGATTTGAGGGTTGTTTTGCTTATGAGCTTCAGCACCTGTTTTTTGGTAACACAAGGCTGAGAAGACAGAAGCCACACTGCGTGTATTCCAAGCACTTCTGATTATGAAATAATGCGTACCACTAAAAGTCTTCTATTTCTAATGCACTTGTAAGAGTGGAGTTCAATTCAATATTAGCAAGTGGGTTGTTTTTTTTTCAGGGTTGGAAGTAAGGCAGCTCCACTGGTACATACTGCATGAGAATTTTCCAGTAATGGTCAGGGGGGTTCATGTCAAACATGCATTCTACACAATTAAGGGTCCTGTAACCAAATTAGTCGCCTCCTTATATTGCAAAACAGAGAATTCCACAGCAAATTAGAGACGAGATTGGCTTTCAAATTCTCAAGCTTGAAGCATATCACTGTTAAAGGTGCTCAAAGCTGCCTTGCTATTCTTGGGCTCAATCATTGAAAAAAGAAAAAGAAAAAAAAAAAAGAAGAGCATAACTCAAATCATAGCACACACTTAATGGAGAAGCAAAGGAGTAGTGATACTCTGTGATACACGACAATTGTGTCATTTGCCCTGTCCACGCACACATGAGTTACAGGGGAGTGATATGTCAACAGTTTCCAACGAGTAAAACCCTATCAAAACCACTGCTAATTGGGTGATGAATGGGACTACTATATTGCTATTATCAAACACAATGTGTTTAATCGGCTGAGAGAACCCCTACTCCATACACCACTAATTAGGCACCTCAATGGGCATCACTATAGCAACCAGTGGAGGGGTATTTTCATTCCCATTTATGGAGATAACGAGAGAAGTGCTGGCAAAGACTCAAAAAGAAAGAGAGAATACGACATACTCACAATCCATATACGTGAGATGGGAGTTGTGACTATTGTGTGTTGCGTTCACTAAACAACCAAACGTCCCATTATGCACAAGACACTTTGTCTGTGGAATCATATATGGTAGTTAATCACAGGAAAGGATGAAGTGGCCAGCTCTTGAGAGATAGTAATTCCTGAAGAATTAAGTCATAAGGGTCCTGTGGCTGGTGTGGTAGCAACCTCAGAAAGCAATGAATAAGAGCATTTCCTGCACTGAAAGCTTCCTTTTCACTTCCAGAGAGAGAGGGCAGGAAACTCAAAGGTTGGGAGGTCAAGCGTGCAAAGGAGACAACACAGCAAGTTGAATCTGGAAAATGATCAGCCATGCATGCTTGTGTAACATTAGCTTCTCTGTGTGGTGTCTGCGAGCAAAAAGGACTCTATGCCCTTAGGGGATAAGGGTGGTGGTCAAGGGGATGCAGAGGAGGAAGTGATTTACACCAAGAGGACAGCAACCTGTATTTTTGGGGGGTCAGTTACCACCTGCCTAAAAAGAGCTGGCTCAAATTAGCCTATAGCCAGTGAGAATTAACATTTCCCCAAGTGCCAACTAACCCTTATCAACAGCAGCTACTCCAGGAATCCAAACCTAACCAATCAGGTTACTTCAAGAATTAGAGCCAGGCCACAAGGTGTCAGGTATCCCACACTTTAGAAAAGTTTCTTTCGGGGAATTCCATTCCTATTGTCTAATCATTGCACACAGAGATGGGAGTCAAATGAAAGGGTAAAATAGTGAGCTTTCTAAAACAATGTGTGGCATCGATGTATCACGGGATAATGATAGAGGAAAGGACCTCTTGTTCGTTAGGATCTTGATAGTAGCTATGGGAATGACAAGATGAAAGATTAATTAGGAGGAGGCACAGTACTAGGAGCGCCAAGTTACTATCAATGCTGAATGGGTTTTGCTTTTACAGGTGACATCTAAGAAACATGCTGAAAGTAAAATAAACAGTGGACTCATTTGTAGCAAGAATACACTATGCAACATGTACCCCACCATCTCCTTTGTAGCATCATGCAACATGCATGTACCCCACCATCTCCCTTGTAGCGCCATGCAACATGTATGTACCCCACCATCTCCCTTGTAGCGTCATGCAAACATGTCTGTACTCCCATCTCCCTTGTAGCGCCATGCAACATGTATGTACCCCCATCTCTCTACCCTCCCTTAAGCCTTTCTCTTGAACCCTTTTTGACCAATATGGACAGCTCAAAACAATTGCTCTGTTGATGCTTCATGCTATCAGCTAAAACATCCCACATCCACTATTTGTGTTTATATTGCAACTTGCAATTCATTACCTGCAACTAGCCACACTAAAAACTCTGGCCAGTGTTAATGATATTCATGTTTCTGGTCAACCGCCCGCATTGGAAAATTGGCACCGCTCCAGAAGCCATTATTGTATTATTTATACAGCTACTTAGGGACTGGCACATTCTGCCAGCATAGTTTTGGGAATAATAGGTCTACCAAAGCAGGAAGCATAATGCTGGCATAATAGGCTATGAGTATCGAAAGTGAACTTCATGGTTGATCTTGAATGTATTTATTATGTGTGCCTACACTAGCTTGACCAAACTTGTCTGCTAATAGCTATTTATGTAGTCTTTCAAATACATATGACATCAGGTACGAGCATAATCAAAGAATAATAGGTCAGTAAAAAAAGAATAATGACTTTATACAGCTGGAATTAAAGAATGGAATAATAGGGAAGCAAAAAAGCATAATGTGCCAGTCCCTACTGAGCTACTCTGCTGAGTAGCTGCAGCTTGTACTTGTGATGATTTTGTGGCTAGAAAATGGACATTTTTGACATTGATAATAATGGTATAATGGATAATAACTACCGCCCGCCCGATTGTGAGGAAAAATCCTGACCAGAAACGGCCTAAGGCCTTAATATGTACTGTCACCTGTCACCACATAGAGCTATAGTTCTCTGTGCATGCATTGCAGCTGGTAACAAGAGCACCTCTGTTATAACAACTTAGACAAGGTCACAAATTAATTAGCCAGGGTAGTTAAATATACTCAAGCGCTTACATAAATGAGGCCGGAATAGTAACGAGAGGTGAGGTTATGAAGCACGCTGGCTTCGTTCAGAAAGGACAGTTCAGCCATGTCTTCCACTTTCTCGAATTTTGGAGGGTTCATCTTTTGAATCTCTTCCTTGTTGACCTTTTGGAGCTGTCCGCCATCAAGTTCCACAGTTACTTCTTCTCCTTTCTCCTCCTTGATGCTGCCTTGCAGGAAACCCTGCTCAGGGTGAGGAACCCACACCAGCTTCTTCTTGGACCACTCAGCCTGGGCAACTACATCGTGCATTGCGGCACGATCTACCTGAAGAAACTTCAACTCGGGGTTAGCCATCTTTTCACCGAAAAGAGTTGAGGCTAATTTTCAACCAGTACAAGAGCTTCTCTTTGGAAATCAGAGGTAAGCCGTACAATCAATTCACTCTCAGATCAGATTTCCAGCAGCTAGCAATCACAAGTCTCTTCGGCGATCAGCCAGGCTAGGCGGAGTAATAATGCAGGTTGACCAAAAAATGCTGGCATTATACTATTTATAGTAACGAAGTGGCTATTATTACGTATACTTTGCGAACAAGGCTATTTTTACGGCAAGGCAGGATCAATATAGTAAGGGTCTGGTCAACTCCCGTAGAGCGTTTTGTTCTGAGTGCACCCAAATTCCGGTGCGCGCTAATTGACCACCACTTAGTTAGCGGTAAGGCGATAACCGCCGTGGTTACTATGAACTCATTAAAGTCCACACTGTTGTTTTGCTGATCTTTCTGTTGCTCCTGATGTTCCTTCAGTACACTGACACAGGAGATAGTATTGGGATGGCTGCTTTCTTTTGGCTTTACTACTCATTGCATCTTTATAGCAATACTATTTGTTGTTGCTTCTAGATTGTCCCTCAGATTAGCTCGCCTGCTAAGCTCTCCACTACAGACATGGCACAAAATAAGCATTACAGTCTGCAGTTTCCATTAAGACCAACTCTAAACACAGAACATTCAGCTCAGCCTTGGATTAGTTAGTTAGTTAGCTAGCTAACTGTGATGACATCATTCACCTGGCTCCTGTTATTTCATGCAGCCTTTTTTCCTGGACTTAGATCGATTTTTCACAAGCAACACTTTACTAAAGATGCAGCAGCAGCCATGATAAAATGCCATGTGGAGTTTAATGAGATTCATAGTAACCACGACGGTTATCGCCTTACCGCTAACTAAGTGGTGGTCAATTAGCGCGCACCGGAATTTGGGTGCACTCAGAACAAAACGCTCTACGGGAGTTGACCAGACCCTTTCTTTCCCCCGCCCCCAAGAAAAAGGAAAGAATTGAGTCTGGCTACGTGGATGAACGGCCCCACTCTCTAATCGCATTCTTTTTTAATTTCGCGCATTCTTATATAATTATTAAAAAAAAGAATTTAAAAAGAATGCGATTAAAGAGTGGGGCCGTTCATCCATATTGATCCCAGTGCAGGCCCAAAGGGCTCCCTAAGGCAACCAAAGAGTTTGAGGTTAGAAGTATAAATATCGCTTTCAAACAGGCGTTTGCAGCGTTGGCACTGTAGCGCATCGGTTAGTGCTCTGGCCATTAGAATCATCAGGTCATGGGTTCGAATCCTCCAAATTGCTTCTTCTTTTTTTCTTCTATCTTTTCGAAAAATTTCTAAGTGCCCACTGTGCCGTAAAAATAGTCTTGTTCGCAAAGTACACGGCACCGTAAGAATAGCCACTGCGTTATAGTAAATTCACGGTGCACAATGAATATAATCACGTGCATCAATTTTTTATTAGTATAAAGTGCACTCCTACAAAATTAGTGCACTCCTACAAAATTAGTGCACACTTGCTGATTTAATGCACATAGCAACCACATAGCAACGGGATCTAATAAAATAATTATTATTGAATATATCATTTCTCTACTGCAGTGAGTGATTTCATAAAGCCCGATAAGTCATATTCATTACTGTATTGCTGGTCATCCCACAGCTCCGGTAAGTTCTCCAGCACTTTCTTCATTCCTCCACTTCCCCCTCCCTCTGCCCCACCTCCTCGAGTACTTCCTGCTCCATCCTGTGCACAAAATGGAAACAAGTTTTCATGGAGAGGAACAATGAGAACTATACAAAGATAAACCTTATTCTTTTCCTTTCGCTGCTGCTGGGAGCCACTGACTTGAAACAAGTCAAGCAGGTCGGACGTGTTCATGGATCGAAGGCTGGAGTTGTCCTGACCAATCACAGTGTTGGCGATGTTCAATTTGAATTTCTGCAAGCTGATATTACAAATAGTTAACATGATAGGGTGGGTCTCATATATGGAAAAATATGCATAGGATCTCATAATAGGGTGCATAGGATCGGATCTCATAATAGGGTGCATAGGGTGCATAGGATCAGATCTCATAATAGGGTGCATAGGATCAGATCTCATAATAGGGTGCATAGGATCAGATCTCATAATAGGGTGCATAGGATCGGATCTCATAATAGGGTGCCTAGGATCTCATAGGGTGCATCACAGATAAGGTGCAGCAAAACTGAATGAACTTTCACTCAAGTGTCGCACTGATTGAACACATTTACAACTCAATGAAGTACACAGTAGCGCTGTATTCCGCAATCATACAAGGCAGTGATGCCGACAGTACAGACACTCAAAACAAAGCACCAAGTACATCCATGTTAAGGGGAGAGGATTTACAAAGTAGTGCGGGGAAGGAATGGACATGTCCCAAGCATAGCAGGACCACGGCTTCTCCAGTGTCTGTCAGCATCACGGTATGTTCTCAAACATTTCCGTATCATCACACAACATGGTACAAGAGGTGCCCTCAAAAGAGCGATAAGTATTTTTAATAAGTGTTCAAACATTAGAGGCTGGATTTTAGGATCATGCCTAATTTGTCAACAGTGCACTGCAATCAACAAACAAACAGAAGTTTGATTTTAACAGCTTCAACAAATCTCTCTACCACAGAGGTGAGGCACTGCAGCTTGAATGCTCTATCCATGGCCGTACCACCATTCAGAGTTTTTGGCTTTGTTTTGTGTGTGTGTGTGTGTGTGTGTGTGTGTGTACGTGTGGGTGTATGCAATTTGAATAATAACTTATAAGTTAGTACATGGCATTGCATACCAGATTGAAATTGAAAATACTAGAAGGCAATTCCCCTACCTATGGCCATACCACTACTAATGAGAGCTGGCTCCGGCTTAGCCTCGTACCCAGGCTCTAAATAGCTCCGGCTCTGCTACCACATGCCTAAATTATCAAGCAATGCACTGCATAAACAAGCACAAAATGGAGTAGGAAACGAACCATAAAAAAACACAACCCAACGAACATATTCGTCTTGAAAGCACAAAGTCCAGGTGATGTTGACTGATATCAATTGTTAACTTTCCATATCACTTCCTCCTATGCAGCCATCAATGCTTCGCATAACATTCATCACCTAATAAGGCCACAATGTTCGATACTATTCCCACAATCACACAATGGGAGGTATAATCCAATTTAGTACAGATAATTAGCAAAGCATTTTTACCCAAGCCAAAAAATTTCATATCCATACATTAGTGCCAAAAATAATAATAATGAGGACATCCCAAAATGAAGTAATGTGACATTCAAAGGTTATTGATTCCTCTATATCCAGAGGGAGTGAGCCACCTTTGCTCAATTCTTATGGTGTGAGAGTACAGGAATATGCAAGCAAATATACTAGGACAGAAAGTGCAACCTGGAGGTAAAGACTTGGGCCCAAGGCATGCATGACATGATTTCTATCACTTATCATTAATTAGAGAGTATTGATAGTTGATGAGTGAGGAATGTTCTGCATTACTAACTCCCTTTGATGTGTATGGGGATTGTCGGGGAAGCAATTGGACACGCCCATCCAAACTCACTCATCCAAACAACACACGAATTAGCAGCCTTAAAATGTTTTTTTTCCTTCCTTGTAAAGCAGTTTAGCTGTAATCAACTGACAATGAAGGGGCATTATTGGAGGTGCTGGATAGTTAGTGAAAAACATGACAGTCGACCCTTAGGGTGTTTTGACCACACCCATAACAACATACTCTTCACTACTACATACATACCTCATGATCTTCTCCTCCAAGGTGCCCCTAGTGATTAGACGATAAACATTTACCACTTTTTTCTGCCCGATCCGATGAGTTCGATCCATTGCCTGAGGATTGGGGGGACATGTTAAAAGTGGTAAAGGCTCATCAATACAAAACGAACATCTATATATGGTAAAGGATCACCAACACATACATCTTATGATATGGTAAAGGGTCATCAAAAGAATAAGTGGTCATGGATGCCACTTGCACATGTACACAGTACCTGCAGGTCTTTCATGGGGTTCCAGTCGTGCTCAAAGAAGATGACAGTGTCTGCTCCGGTCAAGTTCAGACCCAAACCTCCCACATGAGTAGTCAGCAGAAATACATCCACAGAGGGGTCAGAGTTAAACCTGCATAGATACAGGGTATCACTAACACCACTTAGCTACAAAAGCCAGCTGTAAGCAACAACAACAACAACAACAATAACAACAACAACAACTGACTTGTTGACAATCTCAAATCTGTTGGCAGCTGCTATTGAGCCATCTAGTCGCAGATAAGTTACTGAGGGCATATGAGCTCTGGGAGAGAAAGAGAAATGTAAAGAGAAAGTGTGGAGTTCTAGCTAGATGGGCTTCTATTAAAACATTGAAGAATCACTTTTGATAACAGTGGACTATTTTAAATTCTGACTCAAACATAATATACTTTTAGTTTGTAAATCAACACCTGACGCTATGAGGTGCAGTATTGGTTTACTGGTGGGTCCTACTTTCACATTCTTCAGCGTCTATATGAACATGCAGTATATTAGCCCAAGCTGCAGTATTTATTCAAATTGATTCACTTTAGAAGTGTGTTTTCAATGATGTCCAGCATGCTCTTGTACTGACAGAAGATGAGTGCTCGATGCTGGGAGACAGCAGCTGTCATTCCTGCCCCTTCTTCTTCATCGCTACCCACATCACCAATACCACAGTCCCACAGCAGCTGTCTGCAGAGAGATAGACAAACATACGTAGAGAGAGAGAATAGACAAACATGCGTAGAGAGAGAGTAGAGAATAGACAAACATATGGAGAGAGAGAGAGAGAGAGAGAGAGAGAGAGAGAGAGAGAGAGAGAGAGAGAGAGAGAGAGAGAGAGAGAGAGAGAGAGAGAGAGAGAGAGAGAGAGAGAGAGAGAGAGAGAGATTTTTAGTGACCTGAGAGCCTGTAGCTTGGCTGCATGTTTGATGTCTTTGATATTAGAGCCATCTTTTGAGAGGTAGTCTTGGACCTTTGAGAAGAGAGGATGCTCAGGGTTAACCACCAATGCTGGGTGGTTGCAGACTTTACGAAGATACTGCAGTGCCTGTGAATGAATACAGGGGACACCATGCAGGGGGGATATCATCTCCATTACTATTACATCATCATCATTATGTCATTAAGATTACATCATTATTATAACATCATTATATCATATCATTATTATGACCTGGAAAATGTGTGTGACGCCCTCTCCCTGTTGTTCTCCTTTCTCTTCTCCCACGTCCTCGGACAGACCCTCCTCCACTTTCCTCTGAGCGTGAGACTTGGCAAAATCCTCATACAGTTGCACCTAAAAAAAAAGGAGACTCTAAGACCACTCCCCAGACCACTCCCCTGGGGGTGTGTCTACCTGCAAAGGACTAAGGTCACAGTGATAGTCCTGGATGATTTTTGGAGGCAGGTCTTGAAGAACGTCTTCTTTCATTCGTCGGAGGAGGAAGGGGAGAACTTGGCGGTGTAGGGACTCCATTGCCAGTGCTCCTGAGGAACAGTAGATATGAGTAAGGAAGGGGGGAGGGGAGGGGAGGGGAGGGAAGGAAGGGAGGAGGGGAGGGAAGGGGAGGGGAGGAAGGGAGGAGGGGAGGGGAGGAAGGGAGGAGGGGAGGGAAGGGGAGGGGAGGGGAGGGGAGGGGAGGGAAGGGGAGGGGAGGGAAGGGGAGGGAGGGGAGGGTGGGTAGGGGAGGGGATAGGAGAGGGAGGGGAGGGGAAGGAGAAGAGAAGGGGGACGGGAAGGAGAAGAGAAGGGGGAGGGGGAGGATATAGGAAGGGGATAGAGAGGGGGAGGGATAGAGATAGATAGGCTTGCATATTGCAACAGCAGATGATTATGTTGTTAATTAGTCATAGCAACTAAAAATAAACTGCAATGTTGACTTTTTTCCAGATACTTATCATGCACTAATAACAGGAAGAGTAGACACAATGATATACCATCAGGACCACTATATATGCACCACATCCAGCAATAACACCACGAGGACCACATCCAGCAATAACACGACACCATCAGGACTGCTAAACAAGCACCAAATCCAACAATAACAACTCCTACACACACTTACAGGATAAGTCTAAGCTTTCAGTTCACTGGAAAGTTGGTTGTTTATCAGATGATACTGAAATACTAAACGGAGGTGAATTAAAAACTCTGCTCTGCATAATCAAATTGTAAAAAGTCGGAGGTTTCTTTCAGAGTTTGGGGATATCTTGCTGGAACATGGACAATGGTGAGTGTTGCTTCAATGTGTGTAGTATATTATAGGCCTCATTTGTTACCAGTGCAGTCAATTTTAGATGCAACTTCAACTTTTTAAATTAATTTATTTGATAATTTAATCGTTCAAGTTATATTTTTGAACTGCAACCTTTATGATCTACTGCCCACAGAAGATATCTACAAATATGAGAAGATGCTCCATCAAAGTCCTCCTGCCTATGATATTCAGTTCGATTCATGCCTTTCCAGCTCCACTCACAATCATACCTCCTATTCCGATGATGTCTTCCCTCCACCTCAATACACCTTTGCCCCTCCCACTTATACACACAGTGCCTCCATCCAACCCTCCTCACTAGCAAAAAGACGCCATTCATCAAAGAGAGGATCTGCTCCAATGCATCTACTCGTCTCACTGATAATGATGATGATCTGCTTTGTGATAGGGACCCCCTTCTCTCTCCTCCTCACCATCCCTGCATATGCCTTGGCTGATCGGGTAAGGTGTGCTCAAATAGAGGGTAGGTCTATTGGGTAAAGGGTAGATCAGAGGGTGGCTCAAATAGAAGCTCGAAGATAGGCGCAGGTATGATATTTGGTAAAGGGTCATTTTCTTTAAATCTTAGGCTGAAGTGTTGATCCAAAGAGGTGAAGTAACGAGGGCCAGGAACCTGATCCGATGGTCGTATGCCCTGAATGGAGCGGTTTTAGTCCTGGGGGTGTGTTCCATAGTGGGGTTCTCCCTCCTCTACGTGGCCTCCGTCACCCATCGCTTCCCCCCAATCCCATCCACAAAGAGCACTCATACATGATGAGTGTACAAGACAATACTTTTTAAACGAATTCATGTGGACAGATACAAGAAATCAGACTTAATTAAAATACTTGAATCCTATGATTTTTATAATCACAGACATACACAAAACCATCTCTATCGACACACACTCCCCAAGGATTGTTAAAGTCACCTTCATTATTACCCCATTGTCCTCCAAATGAGGTCACATACACCCCCTCAGTGGTGAACACTGATACGTTGTGGTTGTTCCAATTAGCCACATACACATACTGACCAGCTACACACACACCACAGGGTCCATTCAGCTTGTTCACACCATTCTCATCACAGCCAAATGAACGCAGGAATTCACCACCATTACTGAGGACTTGGATACGAGAGTTACGATAGTCACTGACATACAAGTTGCTGTGTTCGTCTGAAGATATATCACGAATGCCATTGAACTTTCCAGGGTTTTTACCATGAGAGCCAATCTGTCTTACATAGTCTAGTTCTGTGGTGTACACGTGAATACAGTCATTTCTATGGTCACACACCATCACTTCATCTCCAACTACAGCAACACCAATTAAATTACAGGACTGTTTGCTGCTGTAGGTCTTCAATAGCTTCATGTCCTTACTCAGTTTCACAATCCTGTGTTCATTAATGTGAGCAAGGTACACACAGTCAGTACTATCAATGGCTACACCATGTGGATGAATAAAATAATCAGATGTACTAATACTCTTCAACCTTGTCCCTTCCTTATCAAACACATTAATTCGATTTGAACCTGTAACAATCATCTCTCCCACAGAATTGAAAAATATATCCCAAAAATTCTCTTCACTACCAGTATTAATCACCCTGACAGGTTTGCCCAGCTGAGTAGGAGGGATGGAGACAAACACAGGGAAGGGACTGCCAGCTATTTCTTGTCCATTCACAGAGACAATGAGTTCATGTCGTCCACGGAGGGTGGGTGTGTACTGGATGTGATATTCATTACCATGAATCAGATCAACGTTACATTTGATAATGGAGCCATCAACGAGTGACTTCAGGTGGCATGTGATGGCATACTTTCGTCTTGTGTCCCTCCCATTTGTCAATTTAGTTTTCAGGAACAATTTAGTTTCTTTGTTAATTTCAGCCATCTTCACTCCTTCACCTGATAAGACACACTGTTTAGGGTCAACTGGTAGTCGAGTTATGGTCTGGCAGAGCTGCTTGAGGTCCTCAACACAGCTCACCTCCACCCCTACGTCCACCTCTTCCACTGGATCCAGACTCCTCCCTTCCTTGTGGTGCTCTTTGACCTCCTGGTCTATTCGACTCTCAAGCTCGGCATGCATGCACATGATCTCATCTTCAGCAGAATGCTCTACAGACTGTTCAGTGTATTCTATTACACTCTGGACCACTGCACAATCTGTGGACAGGCTCTTTGCCTGCACAGAGAGACGCTCCAACTTCTGTGTCACATTCGTTGCGGCTTCTTTCAAAAGTTCTTGTTTGCGATTTTCGATGATGGTATGAAGTTCTTCTAACGAGTTCACAATCTCATTGGCCACAGAATCCCCCTGGGCCTCTATCTCGGACTTGGTGGTTTGTATCTCCTCCACAGCATGTGAGAGATTAGCAAGCACCTCCTTCAGGGGGTCCAACTGCTGAATCAGCTTCTTCTTCGTCTCTGGTGCAGATACTTTGATGAATTCATGGTTGTGGTCTCTGTGATCCTTGATGGTGCAATCACGACAGATGAGACAGCTGCAATCAAAACAGTAGATGTTCATGGGCTGGTCGTGCTTAGTACACGTCTGAAGGGGAGACTCCTGAGTAACGATCTCTTTAGCTCCTCCCTTTTTAAGCTCGTCGAGAGTAACGACCTTATGCCCAGGAAATGACTTTTTCATCCTCTGATGTGCCTTGATGCATTCTTCACAGATGAATTGGGCACACTGTCGACAGAAGGCTTCGGCCTTGTCCCCAGAACACAATTCACACTTGGCATCCACTTTACCGTGAGCTCGCTCCATCTTGGAGTGCAACTCTTTCAAGCGATTGACAAAGAAAGCAGTTGGGAGGTTGTCCACACCCCCCTGAGGGAGGGTGGTGTCTTTACGACACTCGGGACAGGAGAATGGTTTGTCGAGACCAGTCCTCAGGGCCAGCCTGTAGACGCACTGTTTGCAGTAGTAATGGAGGCAAGAGAGAACCTTGGGTTCAGTGTAGTGTTCTTGACAGATGGCACACGTAATCTCCTTCTCAAGATCTTCCACACTCTTCTCTATTTTTTCAGCCATGATTTCAGAGTCCTATCAGATGATTCAGTTCTATAAATAGTCCTATTAAATGACTTTCTTGATCACTTCAAGACAGCCAGTAGCTATGAATTCCATAAAAGGGGCTACATGAACACATGCATGTCATGTGCTGACCTCACTGGTTGCCTTATCCATCATGATATCAATATTCATGACCACTATAATATTATTCACAGGCTAGAGTGGAACATCAAAGGCTGGATCTACATGACAATTAAAATTCTTAGCATTAATGGATGAGGGAAGCATTTTAAATACTTGAATCCTGTGATTATCACGATCACAGACACACACTAAACCATCTCTATCAACACGCAGTCCACGTGGACCCTTCAAGTCACCTTCACCACTACCCTCTCGTCCAAATGAGGTCATGTACACCCCCTCAGTGGTGAATACTGATACGTTGTAGTTCCTCCAATCACCCCAAGGACCACTCAACTTATTCACATCATTCTCATCACGGCCAATGGAACGAGGAATTCACCACCATTATTGAGGACTTGGATACAAGAGTTCCCACAATCGCTGACATACAAGTTGCCAGGTATGTCTGAAGATATATCACGAATGCCATTGAATTGTCCTGGGCCTTTACCATGAGAGCCAATCTGTCGTACATACTCGAGATCTGCGGTGTACACGTGAACACAGTTACTAGTAACATCGCACACCATCACTTCATCTCCGACTACAGCCACACCCAATAATGTCGATGATTCTTCACCACCATTCGACTTTAGCACCTTCATGTCTTTACTCAGTTTTATGATTCTATTTTTCAGATTCTTTGCAATGTACACACAGTCAGTGCTATCAACGGCCACACCACTCAGACTAATAAGATGTTCTGATGCGTTTCAGTTTTCTCCCCTTCTTATCGAATTTGGATATCTTCCCTGTTACTGTGACGATTGTCTCTCCCTCTGAATTCACAGCTGCATGCCAGGGAGACTCATCACCAGTATCAATCACCCTGACAGGTTTGCCCAGCTGAGTAGAAGGGATGGAGACAAACACAGGGAAGGGACTGCCAGCTACTTCTTGTCCGTTCACAGAGACAATGAGTTCATGTCGTCCACGGAGGGTGGGTGTGTACTGGATGTGATATCCATTACTGTGGATTAGATCAACATTACATTCAATGATGGAGTCATCAACGAGTGACTTCAGGTGACACATGATAACACAGTCTTCTTTCGTGCCTTCATCGATACTGGTCAGTGAGATAACAAATTCAGTTCCTTTGTTGAGCTCGGCAACCTCCACTCCTTCACTGGATGCAGCACATTTAGCAACATCGATTGAAAGTCGAGCTATCTTGGCTTCAGGCTGACAATCCTGCATGTCTTCCACACTCTCCTCAACTATATCCTCATGCTCAGCCATCATAATATCTGCCAATCAGTTGGTTATTCTTCCAGAAGTGTCTAAACTCTGTCACTAGTGGACAGAACAAGTTGCTGAATGACTAACTGAAGTAATGACATTGTGGGTGTGTGGGTGGGTGGAGTTGAGAAGATTATCTCTGGAAATACATGTATCCATGACTACAGTTCATGACATGGTACCCAGGCTCATGTATCAGGCTATAACCACTACTACATATGCTCACACGGACTTGTTATGATACAGTGTGTGTGCACATTTCGTATTCCCCAAGCCCATTCAGAGTACTTAGTAATGTAACATGACATCATATGACATCACATGACACTTGATTTCCATCACTTACATTACTACATCACACTACTAGCTAATGAGAAGATGTTCTCTCTCCTCCTAATCTGTTTCATAAGCTGCTGCTATCCCACCCTCCAACACCTCCTCACTGGTAAAAATATGCTGCTCATCAGTCTGACCCCATACCTTTATTCATCTCACTACATTAATCAGGACCTGCTTTGTGATAAGGGGCATAAGGTTTGGTTCAATAGAGGGCTATACTAGTACTGTGGGTATGTATATGGTAAAGGGTAGATATGTAGATATTCGTATGGGTTATTTTATTGTAAACCTCACAGGATAAAGTAGAGACCTGATCCGATGGTCATACACCATGAATGGAGCAGTCATATTGGGGTGTGTTCCGTAGTGGACTTCTCTCTTTTCCTCTACGTGGTCTCCGTCACTCACTGCTTTGTGCCTCAATCAATATTTAAATATACTCTGATAAACTCACACATGAAAAGTGTATGAACCACATGAGCCAGTGAAGTTAATAAAGAATTTAAAATACTTGAATCCTATGATTATTACAATCACAGACATATACAAAACCATTTCTATCAACACACACTCCCCAAGGATTCTTAAAGTCACCTTTATTACTACCCTCTTGTCCAAACGAGGCTACATACACCCCCTCAGTGGTGAACACTGATACGTTGTGGTTGCTCCAATCACCCACATACACATACTGACCAGCTACACACACACCACTGGGTCCATTCAGCTTGTTCACACCATTCTCATCACAGCCAAATGAACGCAGGAATTCACCACCATTACTGAGGACTTGAATACGAGAGTTACGATAGTCACTGACATACAAGTTGCTGTGTTCGTCTGAAGATATATCACGAATGCCATTGAACTTTCCAGGGTCTTTACCATGAGAGCCAATCTGTCTTACATAGTCTAGTTCTGTGGTGTACACCTGAATACAGTCATTTTTACTATCACACACCATCACTTCATCTCCAACTACAGCCATACCCACAAACTTGGAGGGCTGTTTGCTGCTGTAGGTCTTCAAGACCTTCATGTCTTTACTCAGTTTCACAATCCTGTGTTCATTATAGTGAGCAAGGTACACACAGTCAGTACTATCAATGGCTATACCCATAGGACAACGAATATTATGATCAGATCCACTAATACTCTTCAACCTTGTCCCTTCTTTATCAAACACATCAATTCGATCTATACACGTAACAATCATCTCTCCCACAGAATGGACTACCACATCCCTAGGGTTCTTACTACAACCAGCGATCACCCTGACAGGTTTGCCCAGCTGAGTAGGAGGGATTGAGATAAACACAGGGAAGGGACTGCCAGCTACTTCTTGTCCGTTCACAGAGACAGTGAGTTCATGTCGTCCACGGAGGGTGGGTGTGTACTGGATGTGATATTCATTACCATGAATCAGATCAACGTTACATTTGACAATGGAGCCATCAACGAGTGACTTCAGGTGACATGTGATTGCATGCTTTCGTCTTGTGTCCCTCCCATTTGTCAATTTAGTTTTCAGGAACAATTTAGTTTCTTTGTTGATTTCAGCCATCTTCACTCTTTCACCTGATAAGACACACTGTTCAGGGTCAATTGGTAGTTGAGTTATCTTAGCTTTGGTCTGACAGAGCTGCTTGAGGTCCTCAGCACAGCTCACCTCCACCCCTACGTCAACCTCTTCCACTGGATCCAGACTCCTCCCTTCCTTGCGGTGCTCTTTGACCTCCTGGTCTATTCGACTCTCAAGCTCGGCATGCATACACATGATCTCGTCTTCAGCCGAATGCTCTACAGACTGTTCAGTGTATTCTATTACACTCTGGACCACTGCACGATCAGTGGACAGGCTCTTTGCCTGCACAGAGAGACGCTCTGACTTCTGTGTCACTTTCGTTGCAACTTCTTTCAAAAGTTCTTGTTTACGATTTTCGATGATGGTATGAAGTTCTTCAAACGAGTTCACGATCTCATTGGCCACAGAATCCCCCTGGGCCTCTATCTCGGACTTGGTGGTTTGTATCTCCTCCACAGCATGCAAGAGATTAGCCTGCACCTCCTTCAGGGGCTCCAACTGCTGAATAAGATTCTTCTTCATCACCGGAGCAGCCTTCTTGATAAATTCATGGTTGTGGTCTTTGTGATCCTTGATGGTGCAATCACGACAGATGAGAGAGCTGCAATCGAAGCAGTAGATCTTCATTGATTCATCATGCTCTTTACATGTCTGAAGGGGAGACTCCTGTTTCACAATCTCTTTAGCTCCTCCCTCTTTAAGTTCGTCTAAAGTAACAACCTTATGCCCAGGAAATGACTTTTTCATCCTCTGATGTGCCTTGACACATTTCTCACAGATGAATTGGGCACACTGTCGACAGAAGGCCTCGGCCTTGTCCCCAGAACACAATTCACAACTGGCTTCCACCTTACCATGAGCTCGCTCCATCTTGGAGTGCAACTCTTTCAAGCGATTGACAAAGAAAGCAGTTGGGAGGTTGTTCACACCCCCCTGAGGGAGGGTGGTGTCTTTACGACACTCGGGACAGGAGAATGGTTTGTCGAGGCCAGTCCTCAGGGCCAGCCTGTAGATGCACTGTTTGCAGTAGTAATGGAGGCAAGAGAGAACCTTGGGTTCAGTGTAGTGTTCTTGACAGATGGCACACATAATCTCCTTCTCAAGATCTTCCACATTCTTCTCTACTTTTTCAGCCATGATTTAGAGTCCTATCAGATGATTCAAATAGTCCTATTATATGAAATGACTTTCACAATCACTTCAAGACAGCCAGTAGCTATGACTACCATAAAAGGGGCTACATGAACACATGCATGTCATGTGCTGACCTCACTGGTTGCCTTATCTATCATGATATCAATATTCATGACCACTATAATATTATTCACAGGCTAGAGTGGAATAGATCACATGACAATTAAAATTCTTGGCATTAATGGATGAGGAAGCATTTAAAATACTTGAATCCTATAATTATCACAATCACAGACACACACTAAACCATCTCTATCAACACACAGTCCACATGGATCCTTCAAGTCACCTTCACCACTACCCTCTCATCCAAATGAGGTCACGTACGCCCCCTCAGTGGTGAATACCAATACGCTGTGGTTCTTCCTATAACACAACATTAATGTTCGCATATGGATAGTGACTCATCACTGATCTTATAGTCTGGAGGGAGGTCCCGCAATTGTAAAAGGGGGAGGGGGCCTCAGCATATTCCCTGATTACTGATTAGCACCGATTACTGATTCGCACCAATGTTATCTTGAGAGTTTGTTATAGATGTCTAATAGTCCTTGTACTATTAAGCACCAATTACCAGTGATTGACACTACATGTGGTTAGCAATCTGCTGAGGGTCCCCTTGGTTAATTGCTTTGTTTAATATCTACTGTTTGTGGGGGATAGATTACCCATCCCTTCCCTGCGGGACCGATCACGTCTGAAGGAGGCTTCAAACGGAGGCATTGACAATTCCCCAGCTATACACCTGTAAAAAGATTCGTTAGACATGCTTGACCTGAAAGTTATGAACAATAAGAATGGGATGGTGTGGGGAGAAGAGAAACTTGCAGCCATGGAAAATTTCTTGATTATGCCTAGCACCTGTGTCTCACTTCTGCTTCAAACTTCAATCTTCAATCCTGCTTGCAATGACTGCATCTCCTTGCGCATGCATATTTTGACATCTGCGTGGTTGGTACCTCATGTGCCATCCATCAGGAACACTAAACAAACATCACCTCCAGCAATAACAACTCCTACACACTTACAGGATAAGCCTAAGCTTTCAGTTCATTGGAAAGTTGATTGTTTACCGGATGATACTGAAATACTAAACAGAGGTAAATTAAAAACTCTGCTCTGCATAGTCAAAATATATAAATTCGGAGGTGACTCTTTCAAGTTGTAAGAGTTTGGAGATATCTTGCTGGAACCTGGACAATAGTAAGTGTTCAATGTGCGTTTCATTTGTTACATCAGTGCAGTCAATTCTTGATACAACTTCAACTTCAATTATTTATTTGATACTTTAATCCCGTCAAGTTAAGATGATGAATAACATTATAATTATTTTTTGAACTTTTATGATCTACTGCCCACAGAAGATATTTACAAGTATGAGAAGATGTTCCATCAAAGTCCTGCATATGACATTCAGTTGAATTCCAGCACCACCCACAATCGTATCTCCTACTCTGACAATGTCTTCCCTCCACCTCAGTACACCTCTGCCCCTCCCACTTATACCCACAGTATCTCCATTCGCTAGCAAAAAAACGCAATTCATCAAAGAGGTGATCTGCTCCAATGCATCTACTTGTCTCACTGGTAATGATGATCTGCTTTGTGATAGGGACCCCCTTCTCTCTCCTCCTCACCATCCCTGCGTATGCCTTGGCTGATTGGGTAAGGTGTGGTCAAATGAGAAGGTAGGTCTATTGGGTATATATGTCAAAGAGTACAATGAGGGCCAGATATTATTTGGTAAAGGGTCATTTTAGCTGTAAATCTTGCAGGCTGAAGTGTTGATAAAGAGGTGAAGTAACGAGAGCCAGGAACCTGATCTGATGGTTATATGCCCTGAATGGATCCTGGGGGTATGCTCCATAGTGGGGTTCTCCCTCCTCTATGTGGCCTCCAACACTCATCGCTTCCCATCCATAAAGAACACTTATGAGTGCACAAGACAATACTTTATATAATAAATTCATGTGGACAGAAATTAGATACAATACAAGAAATCAAAATACTTGAATCCTATGATTATCATGATCACAGACATACACAAAACCATCTCCATCAACGCACACTCCCCAAGGATGCTTAAAGTCACCTTTACTACTACCCCCTTGACCTAATGAGGTTACATACGCCCCCTCAGTGGTGAACACTGATACGTTGTGGTTGTTGTAATTAGCCACATACACATACTGACCAGCTACACACACACCACAGGGCCAATTCAGCTTGTTCACACCATTCTCATCACGACCAAATGAACGCAGGAATTCACCACCATTACTGAGGACTTGGATACGAGAGTTACGAGATTCACTGACATACAAGTTGCTGTGTTCATCTGAAGATATATCACGAATGCCATTGAACTTTCCAGGGTCTTTACCATGAGAGCCAATCTGTCTTACATAGTCTAGTTCTGTGGTGTACACGTGAATACAGTCATTTTTATTATCACACACCATCACTTCATCTCCAACTACAGCCATACCCAGTAAATTACAGGGCTGTTTGCTACTGTAGGTCTTCAATAGCTTCATGTCCTTACTCAGTTTCACAATCCTGTGTTCATTATTGTGAGCAAGGTACACACAGTCAGTACTATCAATGGCTACACCACGTGGATAATGAATATTATAATCAAATGCACTAATACTCTTCAACCTTGTCCCTTCCTTATCGAACACATCAATTTGATTCGAACCTGAAACAACCATCTCTCCCACAGAATTGATTACCATATCTATAGGTTTCTTCTCACCACCAGTATTAATCACCCTGACAGGTTTGCCCAGCTGAGTAGGAGGGATGGAGACAAACACAGGGAAGGGACTGCCAGCTATTTCTTGTCCATTCACAGAGACAGTGAGTTCATGTCGTCCACGGAGGGTGGGTGTGTACTGGATATGATATTCATTACTATGAATCAGATCAACGTTACATTTGATAATGGAGCCATCAACAAGTGACTTCAGGTGACATGTGATGGTGTACTTTCGTCTCGTGTCCCTCCCATTCGTCAATTTAGTTTTCAGGAACAATTTAGTTTCTTTGTTAATTTCAGCCATCTTCACTCCTTCACCTGATGAGACAGGGTCAATTGGTAATTGAGTTATCTTAGCTTTGGTCTGGCAGAGCTGCTTGAGATCCTCAGCACAGCTCACCTCCACCCCTACGTCAACCTCTTCCACTGGATCCAGACTCTTCCCTTCCTTGCGATGCTCTTTGACCTCCTGGTCTATTCGACTCTCAAGCTCAGCATGCATACACATGATCCCGTCTTCAGCCGAATGCTCTACAGACTGTTCAGTGTATTCTATCACACTCTGGACCATTGCATGATCAGTGGACAGGCTCTTTGCCTGCACAGAGAGATGTTCCAACTTCTGTGTAACTTTTGTTGCGGCTTCTTTTAAAAGTTCTTGTTTGCGATTTTCAATGATGGTATGAAGTTCTTCGAACAAGTTCACGATTTCATTGGCCACAGAATCCCCCTGGGCCTCTATCTCGGACTTGGTGGTTTGTATCTCCTCCACAGCATGCGAGAGATTAGCATGCACCTCCTTCAGGGGCTCCAACTGCTGAATCAGCTTCTTCTTCGTCTCTGGTGCAGATACTTTGATGAATTCATGGTTGTGGTCTCTGTGATCCTTGATGGTGCAATCACGACAGATGAGACAGCTGCAATCGAAACAGTAGATGTTCATGGGCTGGTCGTGATTAGTACACGTCTGAAGGGGAGACTCCTGAGTAACGATCTCTTTAGCTCCTCCCTTTTTAAGCTCGTCAAAAGTAACAACCTTATGCCCAGGAAATGTTTTCTTCATCCTCTGATGTGCCTCGACACATTTCTCACAGATGAATTGGGCACACTGTCGACAGAAGGCCTCGGCCTTGTCCCCAGAACACAATTCACACTTGGCATCCACTTTACCATGAGCTCGCTCCATCTTGGAGTGCAACTCTTTCAAGCGATTGACAAAGAAAGCAGTTGGGAGGTTGTTCACACCCCCCTGAGGGAGGGTGGTGTCTTTACGACACTCGGGACAGGAGAATGGTTTGTCGAGGTCAGTCCTCAGGGCCAGTCTGTAGATGCACTGTTTGCAGTAGTAATGGAGGCAAGAGAGAACCTTGGGTTCAGTGTAGTGTTCTTGACAGATGGCACACATAATCTCCTTCTCAAGATCTTCCACATTCTTCTCTACTTTTTCAGCCATGATTTAGAGTCCTATCAGATGATTCAAATAGTCCTATTATATGAAATGACTTTCACAATCACTTCAAGACAGCCAGTAGCTATGACTACCATAAAAGGGGCTACATGAACACATGCATGTCATGTGCTGACCTCACTGGTTGCCTTATCTATCATGATATCAATATTCATGACCACTATAATATTATTCACAGGCTAGAGTGGAATAGATCACATGATAATTAAAATTCTTGGCATTAATGGATGAGGAAGCATTTAAAATACTTGAATCCTATAATTATCACAATCACAGACACACACTAAACCATCTCTATCAACACACAGTCCACATGGATCCTTCAAGTCACCTTCACCACTACCCTCTCATCCAAATGAGGTCACGTACGCCCCCTCAGTGGTGAATACCAATACGCTGTGGTTCTTCCTATAACACAACATTAATGTTCGTATATGGATAGTGACTCATCACTGATCTTATAGTCTGGAGGGAGGTCCCGCAATTGTAAAAGGGGGAGGGGGCCTCAGCATATTCCCTGATTACTGATTAGCACCGATTACTGATTCGCACCAATGTTATCTTGAGAGTTTGTTATAGATGTCTAATAGTCCTTGTACTATTAAGCACCAATTACCAGTGATTGACATTACATGTGGTTAGCAATCTGCCGAGGGTCCCCTTAGTTGATTGCTTTGTTTAATATCTACTGTTTGTGGGGGATAGATTACCCATCCCTTCCCTGCGGGACCGATCACGTCTGAAGGAGGCTTCAAACGGAGGCATTGACAATTCCCCAGCTATACACCTGTAAAAAGATTCGTTAGACATGCTTGACCTGAAAGTTATGAACAATAAGAATGGGATGGTGTGGGGAGAAGAGAAACTTGTAGCCATGGAAAATTTCTTGATTATGCCTAGCACCTGTGTCTCACTTCTGCTTCAAACTTCAATCTTCAATCCTGCTTGCAATGACTGCATCTCCTTGCGCATGCATATTTTGACATCTGCGTGGTTGGTACCTCATGTGCCATCCATCAGGAACACTAAACAAACATCACCTCCAGCAATAACAACTCCTACACACTTACAGGATAAGCCTAAGCTTTCAGTTCATTGGAAAGTTGATTGTTTACCGGATGATACTGAAATACTAAACAGAGGTAACTCTGCTCTGCATAGTCAAAATATAAAAATTCGGAGGTGACTCTTTCAAGTTGTAAGAGTTTGGAGATATCTTGCTGGAACCTGGACAATAGTAAGTGTTCAATGTGCGTTTCATTTGCTACATCAGTGCAGTCAATTCTTGATACAACTTCAACTTCAATTATTTATTTGATACTTTAATCCCGTCAAGTTAAGATGATGAATAACATTATAATTATTTTTTGAACTTTTATGATCTACTGCCCACAGAAGATATTTACAAGTATGACAAGATGCTCCATCAAAGTCCTGCATATGACATTCAGTTGAATTCCAGCACCACTCACAATCATATCTCCTACTCTGACAATGTCTTCCCTCCACCTCAGTACACCTCTGCCCCTCCCACTTATACCCACAGTATCTCCATTCGCTAGCAAAAAAACGCCATTCATCAAAGAGGTGATCTGCTCCAATGCATCTACATTAGCCACATACACATACTGACCAGCTACACACACACCACAGGGTAGATTCAGCTTGTTCACACCATTCTCATCACAGCCAAATGAACGCAGGAATTCACCACCATTACTGAGGACTTGGATACGAGAGTTAATACGATCACTGACATACAAGTTGCTGTGTTCGTCTGAAGATATATCACGAATGCCATTAAACTTTCCAGGGTCTTTACCATGAGAGCCAATCTGTCTTACATAGTCTAGTTCTGTGGTGTACACGTGAATACAGTCATTTTTATCATCACACACCATCACTTCATCTCCAACTACAGCCATACCCATTAAATTACAGGACTGTTTGCTGCTGTAGGTCTTCAATAGCTTCATGTCCTTACTCAGTTTCACAATCCTGTGTTCATTATAGTGAGCAAGGTACACACAGTCAGTACTATCAATGGCTACACCATATGGAAGACGAATATTATAATCAGATGCACTAATACTCTTCAATCTTGTCCCTTCCTTATCAAACACATCAATTTGATTCGAACCTGAAACAACCATCTCTCCCACAGAATTGATTACCATATCCATAGGTTTCTTCTCACCACCAGTATTAATCACC
Organism: Crambe crambe; assembly: GCA_963924555.1. NCBI lineage: Eukaryota > Metazoa > Porifera > Demospongiae > Poecilosclerida > Crambeidae > Crambe > Crambe crambe. Next base: position 649,818 of record OZ004594.1, on the reverse strand, counting down.
CTGACAGGTTTGCCCAGCTGAGTAGGAGGGATGGAGACAAACACAGGGAAGGGACTGCCAGCTACTTCTTGTCCATTCACAGAGACAATGAGTTCATGTCGTCCACGGAGGGTGGGTGTGTACTGGATGTGATATTCATTACCATGAATCAGATCAATGTTACATTTGACAATGGAGCTATCAACGAGTGACTTCAGGTGGCATGTGATGGTAAACTTTCGTTTTGTGTCCCTCCCATTCGTCAATTTAGTTTTCAGGAACAATTTACTGGTAGTTGCTTTGTTGATTTCAGCCATCTTCACTCCTTCACCTGATAAGATACACTGTTCAGGGTCAATTGGTAGTTGAGTCATTTTAGCTTTGGTCCAACAGAGCTGCTTGAGGTCCTCAGCACAGCTCACCTCCACCCCTACGTCCACCTCTTCCACTGGATCCAGACTCCTCCATTCCTTGCGGTGCTCTTTGACCTCCTGGTCTATTCGACTCTCAAGCTCGGCATGCATACACATGATCTCGTCTTCAGCCGAATGCTCTACAGACTGTTCAGTGTATTCTATCACACTCTGGACCATTGCATGATCAGTGGACAGGCTCTTTGCCTGCACAGAGAGATGTTCCAACTTCTGTGTAACTTTTGTTGTGGCTTCTTTTAAAAGTTCTTGTTTGCGATTTTCAATGATGGTATGAAGTTCTTTGAACAAGTTCACGATTTCATTGGCCACAGAATCCCCCTGGGCCTTTATCTCGGACTTGGTGGTTTGTATCTCCTCCACAGCATGCAAGAGATTAGCATGCACCTCCTTCAGGGGCTCCAACTGCTGAATCAGCTTCTTCTTCGTCTCTGGTGCAGATACTTTGATGAATTCATGGTTGTGGTCTTTGTGATCCTTGATGGTGCAATCACGACAGATGAGACAGCTGCAATCAAAACAGTAGATGTTCATGGGCTGGTCGTGCTTAGTACACGTCTGAAGGGGAGACTCCTGAGTAACGATCTCTTTAGCTCCTCCCTTTTTAAGCTCGTCGAGAGTAACAACCTTATGCCCAGGAAATGACTTTTTCATCCTCTGATGTGCCTCGACACATTTCTCACAGATGAATTGGGCACACTGTCGACAGAAGGCTTCGGCCTTGTCCCCAGAACACAATTCACACTTGGCTTCCACCTTACCGTGAGCTCGCTCCATCTTGGAGTGCAACTCTTTCAAGCGATTGACAAAGAAAGCAGTTGGGAGGTTGTCCATGCCCCCCTGAGGGAGGGTGGTGTCTTTGCGACACTCGGGGCAGGAGAATGGTTTGTCGAGGCCAGTCCTCAGGGCCAGCCTGTAGATGCACTGTTTGCAGTAGTAATGGAGGCAAGAGAGAACCTTGGGTTCAGTGTAGTGTTCTTGACAGATGGCACACGTAATCTCCTTCTCAAGATCTTCCACACTCTTCTCTATTTTTTCAGCCATGATTTCAGAGTCCTATCAGATGATTCAGTTCTATAAATAGTCTTATTAAATGACTTTCACGATCACTTCAAGAGAAAGTGCTTTGACAGGCAGTAGCTATGACTACCATAAAAGGAGCTACATGAACACATGCATGTCATGTGCTGACCTCACTGGTTGCCTTATCTATCATGATATCAATATTCATGACCACTACAATATTGCTAGAGTGGAATATCAAAGGCTGGATCACATGACAATTAAAATTCTTAGCATTAATGGATGAGGGAAGCATTTTAAAATACTTGAATCCTATAATTATCACGATCACAGACACACACTAAACCATCTCTATCAACACACAGTCCACGTGGACCCTTCAAGTCACCTTCACCACTACCCTCTTGTCCAAATGAGGTCACGTACACCCCCTCAGTGGTGACCACTGATATATTGTGGTTCCTCCTATAACACAACATTAATGTGGATAGTGACTTATCACTGGCCTTATAGTCTGGAGGGAGGTCCCGCGATTGCAAAAGGGGGAGGGGCCTCAGCACATTCCCTGATTAGCACCAATTACTGGCTGTTATCTTGAGAGTTTGTTAATAGTCCTTGTACTATTAAGCACCAATTACCAGTGATTGACATTACATGTGGTTAGCGATCTGCCGAGGGTCCCCTTGGTTAATTGCTTTGTTTGATATCTACTGTTTGTGGGGGATAGATTACCCATCCCTTCCCTGCGGGACCGATCACGTCTGAAGGAGGCTTCAAACGGAGGAATTGATAATTCCCCAGCATTTGCAAACAGATTCATTACACATGCTTGACCTGGAAGTTATGCAGAAACAAACTTTCTACAGAAGTGATGATTCCTTATGTCAAGCAATCGTTCAGAATTATCAGAATTATGTGGAATGGGATTAGCCTACTACCATTAGAATTATACTTACAGGAAATTTTACTTGGCCCATTTTCAGCAATGATAATTAAGAGAATGGGATGGTGTGGGAAGAAGAGAAACTTGTAGCCATTAAAAACTTCTTGATTATGCCTAGCACCTGTGTCTCACTTCTGCTTCAAACTTCAATCTTCAATCCTGCTTGCAATGACTTTTGTCACCTTGCGCATGCGTATCTTGATACCCGCGTGGTTGGTCCTCCGTCACTCATTGCTTCTCCCACAAGACAATAAACACAATAATAAAGTCATGTGGAAAAAAATCAAAATACTTGAATCCTAACATTATCATGATCACAGACATATACGAAACCATCTCTATCAACACACACTCCCCAAGGAAACTTAAGGTCACCTTCATTACTACCCTTTTGTCCAAATGAGGTCACGTACACCCCCTCAGTGGTGAACACTGATACGTTGTGGTTGTACCGATTAACCACATACACATACTGACCAGCTACACACACACCACAAGGTACATTCAGCTTGTTCACACCATTCTCATCACAGCCAAATGAACGCAGGAATTCACCACCATTACTGAAGACTTGGATACAAGAGTTATAGCGTTCACTGACATACAAGTTGCTGTGTTCATCTGAAGATATATTGCGAATGCCATCAAACTTTCCAGGGTCTTTACCACGAGAGCCAATCTGTCTTACATAGTCTAGTTCTGTGGTGTACACGTGAATACAGTTATTTCTATCATCACACACCATCACTTCATCTCCAACTACAGCCATACCACGTAAATAACAGGGCTGTTTGCTGCTGTAGGTCTTCAATAGCTTCATGTCCTTACTCAGTTTCACAATCCTGTGTTCCTTATGTTGAGCAAGGTACACACAGTCAGTACTATCAATGGCTACACCACGTGGATGACGAATATTATAATCAGATCCACTAACACTCTTCAATCTTGTCCCTTCCTTGTCAAACACATCAATTTGATTTGAACCTATAACAATCATCTCTCCCACAGAATTGACTACTACATCCCAAGGTTTCTTCTCACCACCAGTATTAATCACCCTGACAGGTTTGCCCAGCTGAGTAGGAGGGATGGAGACAAACACAGGGAAGGAACTGCCAGCTACTTCTTGTCCGTTCACAGAGACAATGAGTTCATGTCGTCCACGGAGGGTGGGTGTGTACTGGATGTGATATTCATTACCATGAATAAGATCAACGTTACATTTAACAATGGAGCCATCCACTAGAGACTTCAGGTGACATGTGATGGTGTACTTTCGTCTTGTGTCCCTCAATTTAGTTTTCAGGAACAATCTAGTTTCTTTGTTGATTTCAGCCATCTCCATTCCTTCACCTGATAAGACACACTGTTCAGGGTCAATTGGTAGTTGAGTTATCTTAGCTTTGGTCTGGCAGAGCTGCTTGAGGTCCTCAGCACAGCTCACCTCCACCCCTACATCCACCTCTTCCACTGGATCCAGACTCCTCCCTTCCTTGCGGTATTCTTTGACCTCATGATCTATTCGACTCTCAAGCTCGGTATGCATACACATGATCTCGTCTTCAGCTGAATGCTCTATAGACTGTTCAGTGTATTCTATCACACTCTGGACCACTGCACAATCAGTGGACAGGCTCTTTGCCTGCACAGAGAGACGCTCCAACTTCTCTGTAACTTTCATTGCGGCTTCTTTCAAGAGTTCTTGTTTGTGATTTTCGATGATGGTATGAAGTTTTTCGAATGAGTTCACGATCTCATTGGCCACAGAATCCCCCTGGGCCTCTATCTCAGACTTGGTGGTTTGTATCTCCTCCACAGCATGCGAGAGATTAGCATGCACCTCCTTCAGGGGCTCCAACTGCTGAATCAGCTTCTTCTTCGTCTCTGGTGCAGATACTTTGATGAATTCATGGCTGTGGTCTCTGTGATCCTTGACAGTGCAATCACGACAGATGAGACAGCTGCAGTCGAAGCAGTATATCTTCATTGGTTCATCATGCTTAGTACACGTCTGAAGGGGAGACTCCTGAGTAACGATCTCTTTAGCTCCTCCTTTTTTAAGCTCGTCAAAAGTAACAACCTTATGCCCAGGAAATGACTTTTTCATCCTCTGATGTGCCTTGATGCATTCTTCACAGATGAATTGGGCACACTGTCGACAGAAGGCTTCGGCCTTGTCCCCAGAACACAATTCACACTTGGCATCCACTTTGCCGTGAGCTCGCTCCATCTTGGAATGCAACTCTTCCAAGCGATTGACAAAGAAAGCAGTTGGGAGGTTGTCCACACCCCCCTGAGGGAGGGTGGTGTCTTTACGACACTCGGGACAGGAGAATGGTTTGTCGAGGCCAGTCCTCAGGGCCAGCCTGTAGACGCACTGTTTGCAGTAGTAATGAAGGCAAGAGAGAACCTTGGGTTCAGTGTAGTGTTCTTGACAGATGGCACACGTAATCTCCTTCTCAAGATCTTCCACACTCTTCTCTATTTTTTCAGCCATGATTTCAGAGTCCTATCAGATGATTCAGTTCTATAAATAGTCTTATTAAATGACTTTCACGATCACTTTAAGAGAAAGTGCTTGGACAGGCAGTAGCTATGGCTACCATAAAAGGAGCTACATGAACACATGCATGTCATGTGCTGACCTCACTGGTTGCCTTATCTATCATGATATCAATATTCATGACCACTACAATATTGCTAGAGTGGAATATCAAAGGCTGGATCACATGACAATTAAAATTCTTAGCATTAATGGATGAGGGAAGCATTTTAAAATACTTGAATCCTATAATTATCACGATCACAGACACACACTAAACCATCTCTATCAACACACAGTCCACGTGGACCCTTCAAGTCACCTTCACCACTACCCTCTTGTCCAAATGAGGTCACGTACACCCCCTCAGTGGTGACCACTGATATATTGTGGTTCCTCCTATAACACAACATTAATGTGGATAGTAGTGACTTATCACTGGTCTTATAGTCTGGAGGGAGGTCCCGCGATTGCAAAAGGGGGAGGGGCCTCAGCACATTCCCTGATTAGCACCAATTACTGGCTGTTATCTTGAGAGTTTGTTATAGATGTCTAATAGTCCTTGTACTATTAAGCACCAATTACCAGTGATTGACATTACATGTGGTTAGCGATCTGCCGAGGGTCCCCTTGGTTAATTGCTTCGTTTGATATCTACTGTTTGTGGGGGATAGATTACCCATCCCTTCCCTGCGGGACCGATCACGTCTGAAGGAGGCTTCAAACGGAGCAATTGACAATTCCCCAGCATTTGCAAACAGATTCATTACACATGCTTGACCTGGAAGTTATGCAGAAACAAACTTTCTACAGAAGTGATGATTCCTTATGTCAAGCAATCGTTCAGAATTATCAGAACTAGTTGAATGGGATTGACCTACTACTACCATTAGAATTATACTTACAGGGAATTTTACTTGGCCCATTTTCAGCAATGATAGTTAAGAGAATGGGATGGTGTAGGGAGAAGAGAAACTTGTAGCCATTAAAAACTTCTTGATTATGCCTAGCACCTGTGTCTCACTTCTGCTTCAAACTTCAATCTTCAATCCTGCTTGCTATGACTTTGTCACCTTGCGCATGCGTATCTTGATACCCGCGTGGTTGGTCCTCCGTCACTCATTGCTTCTCCCACAAGACAATAAACACAATAATAAAGTCATGTGGAAAAAAATCAAAATACTTGAATCCTAACATTATCATGATCACAGACATATACGAAACCATCTCTATCAACACACACTCCCCAAGGAAACTTAAGGTCACCTTCATTACTACCCTTTTGTCCAAATGAGGTCACGTACACCCCCTCAGTGGTGAACACTGATACATTGTGGTTGTACCGATTAACCACATACACATACTGACCAGCTACACACACACCACAGGGTACATTCAGCTTGTTCACACCATTCTCATCACAGCCAAATGAACGCAGGAATTCACCACCATTACTGAAGACTTGGATACGAGAGTTATAGCGTTCACTGACATACAAGTTGCTGTGTTCATCTGAAGATATATTGCGAATGCCATCAAACTTTCCAGGGTCTTTACCACAAGAGCCAATCTGTCTTACATAGTCTAGTTCTGTGGTGTACACGTGAATACAGTCATTTTTATTATCACACACCATCACTTCATCTCTAACTACAGCCATACCCAGTAAATGACAGGACTGTTTGCTGCTGTAGGTCTTCAATAGCTTCATGTCCTTACTCAGTTTCACAATCCTGTGTTCATTATCGCTAGCAATGTACACACAGTCAGTACTATCAATAGCCACACCATATGGATCATGAATATTATAATCAGATGCACTAATACTCTTCAACCTTGTCCCTTCCTTATCAAACACATCAATTTGATTTGAACCCGTAACAATCATCTCTCCCACAGAATTGAATACTACGTTCCAAGGATACTTTTTGTTCCCAGTATTAATCACCCTGACAGGTTTGCCCAGCTGAGTAGGAGGGATGGAGACAAACACAGGGAAGGGACTGCCAGCTACTTCTTGTCTGTTCACAGAGACAATGAGTTCATGTCGTCCACGGAGGGTGGGTGTGTACTGGATGTGATATTCATTACCATGAATAAGATCAATGTTACATTTGATAATGGAGCCATCAATGAGTGACTTCAGGTGGCATCTGATGGTACACATTCGTTTTGTGTCCCTCCCATTTGTCAGTTTAGTTTTCAGGAACAATTTACTGGTAGTTGCTGTGTTGATTTCAGCCATCTTCACTCCTTCACCTGATAAGACACACTGTTTAGGGTCAACTGGTAGTTGAGTTATCTTAGCTTTGGTCTGGCAGAGCTGCTTGAGGTCCTCAGCACAGCTCACCTCCACCCCTACGTCCACCTCTTCCACTGGATCCAGACTCCTCCCTTCCTTGCGATGCTCTTTGACCTCCTGGTCTATTCGACTCTCAAGCTCAGCATGCATACACATGATCTCATCTTCAGCCGAATGCTCTACAGACTGTTCAGTGTATTCTATCACACTCTGGACCACTGCACGATCAGTGGACAGGCTCTTTGCCTGCACAGATAGATGCTCCAACTTCTTTGTCACTTTCGTTGCGGCTTCTTTCAAAAGTTCTTGTTTACGATTTTCAATGATGGTATGAAGTTCTTCAAACGAATTCACGATCTTATTGGCCACAGAATCCCCCTGGACCTCTATCTCAGACTTGGTGGTTTGTATCTCCTCCACAGCATGTGAGAGATTAGCATGCACCTCCTTCAGGGGCTCCAACTGCTGAATCAGCTTCTTCTTCATCACTGGAGCAGCCTTCTTGATAAATTCATGGTTGTGGTCTCTGTGATCCTTGATGGTGCAATCACGACAGATGAGATAGCTGCAATCGAAGCAGTAGATCTTCATTGGTTCATCATGCTCTTTACACGTCTGAAGGGGAGACTCCTGAGTAGCGATCTCTTTAGCTCCTCCTTTTTTAAGCTCGTCAAAAGTAACAACCTTATGCCCAGGAAATGCTTTCTTCATCCTCTGATGTGCCTCGACACATTTCTCACAGATGAATTGGGCACACTGTCGACAGAAGGCCTCGGCCTTGTCCCCAGAACACAATTCACACTTGGCATCCACTTTACCATGAGCTCGCTCCATCTTGGAGTGCAACTCTTTCAAGCGATTGACAATGAAAGCAGTTGGGAGGCTGTCCACACCCCCCTGAGGGAGGGTGGTGTCTTTACGACACTCGGGACAGGAGAATGGCTTGTCGAGGCCAGTCCTTGAGGCTAGCCTGTAGACGCACTGTTTGCAGTAGTAATGGAGGCAAGAGAGAACCTTGGGTTCAGTGTAGTGTTCTCGACAGATGGAACATGTAATCTCCTTTTCAAGATCTTCCACGCTCTTCTCAACTACAACCACACGCTCAGCCATGACACCAGTACTTGAAATAGAGTTAGAAGGAGAGCCTCACGTTTTTCTCAAACTTCTTGCAGAGCCGTAGTAATGGGCGTGTATGGTTAATATCTCTAAGAAAATTGCATTCATAGAGTGTGAGGGTGGGTATATCTATGGTGATACCGATATCCATGACTATGGGGTGATTTCTCACTTGTGTGAATATGAGTGAAGTGTACACACTGCAGAATTGTGTATCTCAGAGCCTGCATGCTTGAAGACAGTGAGGGACAAGTTCTCTTACCTCAGCATGTATCCTGAGGGACAGGGCTAGGGGTGTTGTCTAGCTACCGAACTATACATGCACTGACTTGTAAAGGGGTGGAGCCTGCAAACTTGAAGATAAGCTTCTTTGGTGAGGGATAAGTTCTCTTACCTCTACATCTTATACATAGCTGAGGTAGGGAGAGGGAAAGGGTGTGGCCACTCATGCAAGTGGGAGGGTGAAAAATAAGCAACAGTCATATCTCCAAGAACCTGGTCCAATGCACCAGTCCTGATTGTGTCTCCTCTCTGATGTCAGTACTGGTTAACTCGTGAGAGTGTGCAATGAAAAGAACGTTTCTCTATCTACAACCTGATCCAATGCGCCAGTCCTGGTTAACTCACTCTACTAGATGTGATACTCTTTGCTTCTCCTAACCACATGTACACTAACACAGTAGCTATGATACACTAACACAGTAGCTATACGTAACCATATACACTGCTATGATACACTAACTATGATGCTGACCTGCTTCTTGTTCCTTGGAGGAAGATTTAGCATCTCTGCTCTGGATGATGGGCTTGCCAAATCTCTCATAGAACTGCTTTTCTGTCCCCAGGAACCCAGGGAGCAGGAAGTCAAACAGAGACCACAACTCCAACACATTGTTCTATGTGCAGAGGGAGAGAGAGAGAGGAGGGGGAAGGGAATTAAAGGGGGAGGGGGAGGGGGAGGGGGAAGGGGAGGGGAAGGAGAGGGGAGGGGAGGGGAAGGGGAGGGGAAAGAGGGGAAAGGGGGATTGGGAGTAAAGACACTCAAACAAGTTTATGGAGACATACCTGGATAGGGGTTCCAGAGAGAATCAGTCGGTGGTTTGCTTGCAGCTGCTTCACAGCTTTAGTAATCTGCATGCACATTAAGATATGTATGTATGACGTAATAAAATACTTCACTTAGTTCCTGCATGGCAGCAGATATGGTTACCTTTGTCTTTGTATTTTTGATCACATGACCTTCATCCAGTACACAATAATTCCAAGTGATGGTCCTGGAAGAATATGATGTAGCTGACGTACAACGTGCTATTTAATTCAGCTCACGTACTTGAAGAAGTCTATATCATTCCTGACAATGTCATATGATGCTATGATGAGGTTGTACTTAGGCACAAGTGTTTGCAGCCTGTATGATACACATACAATATGATGCTCATTCTAATTAGTGAACACCACCATATTCCAATTAGTGAACACCATTTAATGAACACCATGCACCATGACGTCCTGTATAGAAATAATGGCTTACTTTGCCCGGGTGCTGGGTGACCCTGAGTACTGAAGTGGATCCAGGTCGTCAGGGTCACAGAACTTCTTGACTTCGTAGAACCAGTGGCCAGTGAGAGTGGGCGGACAGATCACCAGAGATGGGAGGGGCATGACATTCATGTGACCTGTGGCCTGAAATATTATAGGATGGATCTGGCTTCATTCTATGACTGGATCTGGCACAATAATAACGTACTTCATACTCCTTGCTCCTGTTGTGGTGATCCCCAGCTATCAGGCATAGACTCTGCAAGGTCTTGCCTAAACCCATATGTGCAAGGAAGAGAGTCAAGGAAAGAGGAATGGTGAATACTGTAATTAACATATGAGGTGTGTGTGCATATGGGCCGTGGGGGAGCGTGTACATGCATATGCTTTGTGTGTAGGGAGTGTGGTAGTGGTGGTGATGGTGGAGGATATCATCACAAAGAATTCCATGGAGTTTGTACTTGTTGAGGAATGCCAGCCAGTTAATACCATCCTACAAGGAAAAAGAAATGAACGACGATTAAAGGAGCAATGAAGAGCTCTAATCTCATCATGCAGTAATTAAATTCGGTCAGAGGTGTCTTGAATTAAGGACTGTTTTTCACTGATGTACATTATGTACCTGCTGGTACTTGCGGAGGTCTGCTTTGATGGGGACAGGAACAACGTAGTTCTCCAGCTTGCTGGTGTCCAGAAGCTGCTCTAGGAACTGTCTGTCTGTTTGCCGTTGCTTGACGAGTTCTGGAGACATTTCAGGAGGGGGAGTGGCACCAGACTGGAAAAGAGAAGGAAGTTGTTGTTGTTGTTGTTGTTGTTGTTGGTTCATTATTGGGGACTTGTATGTACCTCCAGAGGCATGAGGGTGACAAGAGAGGCAAAGCACCTGGATGCCATGAGTTGGACCTCATGGTCCTGGTCACTCATCCTTCCCAAGACTGGCATCAGAAAGAGCACCACGTAGCATAGTCCTCCCAGCCCCACCCCCTCCAGGATGCAGGAGAGAGCCTCAATGGCTCCCTGCCGATGGACAACTGAGGAACTTGTCTCAAGGAAAGGGAGCACTTCAGATACTACAAACTAGAGAGGGGGAGAGAGAGAGAGAGAGAGAGAGAGAGAGAGAGAGAGAGAGAGAGAGAGAGCTCCATGTGGCCCCTTATCTCTATTTATTGCCCATCAACACATCAATACATACCTGCATGGTATGATGAAGATCCACCTGTGCCAGAGAGCACATACCCCTGGCTGCCATGTGTCGGATTGCTGTGAAGGGGGAGTGGAGGCCTTGGAGGAGACATGGTAAAAGGGAGAGGACCTGGGAGTGGAGGGGCGTGGCCAGGGAGAGGGAGATAATTTCTAGTATCTGAAGAGAGTTGATGACAGATTGGGCAGAAGAGACAGTCTCACTGGTGGGATCTGAGAGGAGAAGTAAGCAGAGGAAACATGCGCATAATACGTACATAATAAGAAGATCGAGGTAATACCTTCTTCATCCTCGGGAAGGTTTTCTAGAGATTGAGAGATTTGAAGCCAGAGGTGTGGGAGGGCAGTGAACAGTTTCTCTCCAAAGTGTTTGCAGAAGGAATTGAGAGCCATTTCTGCACCACGCTGCTGACACACCACTGACTGCAGCATGCAGGCCAGCAAATGGATATATAGCATGTCATTGAAAAGGTAAATTGCATGTATGCACAGATTACCTTTCTCCGCTCTTCTTCCAGGATGGCCGTTGCCATGGCTTCCTTGTATGCAGCCGATAATCTTCCTCTTCCATGGGACCACTTGGTCACACTCTGTGCCTACAATGTTACCCAAAATGACATCATATATGTATGAGGGGGAAAACCCTGATGGTTACTCTACCGGCCATGGCACACTGTGTGTATCATACTTCAATTTCAGACATAATGATGTATATGAGGGGGGAAACCCTGATAATTACTTCTTTCTGCAGTTTGACCAGAGAGATGATTCCTCTATTCCACTTCCAGTCACTTCCTTCCTGGTTACCGTTGCCAGGAAGAGTGGGGGTCTGAGCCCGTTTTCCTGCCTTGCTTGGGAGGGATCCACCAAGTTTTGCCTCAGGGGGGAAGACCCTGGGGGTGTGGCGAGGGTCACAGCAAGCAGAACTGCAGAGGTTCTTGATGATCTTGGAGTTCGGGGAGGGAACTCGTTTCTGACAGATATCCACAAGCTGACTTAGCCAGGAGGCAGCAAGTTGCTATAGAAACAAAATTGTATATAGGGGTGTGTCCATCCCTTCTAGCCACACCCACTTGCATCACACCATCTGCCTCCATTTTAATACAATCCATGAGTGGGCGGACAATGGGGTTGAGTTTCTCAGGGAGACAGACCAGGGAGACTAACGAGCCAGCGATGCAGGAGTTCACCCTCATGCTCAGTCGCTGATGTTCCTCCTGGAGCTGTCCAACGCTGGTCAGCACATTGCGACTGAGTGTCTCAAACTCCTGCACCTCTGTGGGGCTCAACTTGAGGGTTTGGACAGTCTCTTGGTACACACTGGTGGCCAGTCGAGTAGCAAACTCAGCACTATAGCCACTGAATATCATACAAACAGTGAACAGTGGCATGCTGTTCCACTCTATACTATGATACATACAGTTACATGGATGTACATGTACATGTGACACTACCTTACATGTACATGTACATGTGTGCCACTACCATACATGTATGTGTGACAGTATATGTACATGTGTGACACTACACTTACATGTACATCATGTACATGTGTGACACTACCTTACATGTGAATGTACATGTATGACACTACCTTACGTACCTCGGATTGACATTCCCTGCAACATCCACTCCTTTCTGATCGAAAGCAACTATCAGAGACTATTATTATAATGAAATATATATAACATCCTCACATTCTCCATTGTTAAGAGAACCGTGTGAGGTGAAGGCTACTCACCTGACAGTCCTTCTGCATGGCCAGGATGTAAGGGGTCAGTTCCTCCAGTCCAGTGGCGTCCATGAGCATGTTGAGGAGAGTGGATCGGAGTGACTCACTGGGACACTGGTTCCAGTGATAGACGACCAGAGCAGCCACGATCTTGTGCAGAGCCAAGCAGTTGGAAAGCAGTCTCTGGAGACCCGAGAGAAGAATGTTGATCACTTCCGAAGGGCTTGCATCTCTGGCTGAAGTGGAATTATCAGGAGGAGGGGAGGAGAGCTTGGATGCTAGAAGACCTAGTGCCCTGGACGGATGCATGTATAATTAGGGCTCATTAGTTCAGGGTTTTCCTCACTTTGTTCCTGCAACTCTGGCCATAAAGGCAGCCTGGTCCTTCTTCATGTGCGACTCCACACCTAGACTGCCCCCGAGGTACAAGTTTGAAGACACTTGAGACTTGTTGTTAGGGGGAACAAGAAGATTGGTCTCAACGGGAGAGGAGGAAGAAGCAACCAGCAAACACAGCCAGGCTGAGATGACGGGACTGACACACACTGAAAGATCTTCACTTCTGGACTTGGATACTACACAGGCCCACACCTGGAATCACAAGAAATTGAATGAGGATATCCCTCCAATTATAAGTGTCGTCCTGAAGTAAGTGCTGTGTAAAACCACACACTTAATGCATACCTACCACACCCATCTTCACCACATCTACCACACCCATTTTCACATCTAACACACACCTAGCACACCCATCTTCACCACATTTAATGCACACACCACACCCACCTTGTGTAATAGCTGTCTGTTATCCTCTTCCCCTTCCAGAGCGAACCTCTGAAAAAGCTGACACAGCAAACTTTGGAGAACCATCCTCAGCCACCCACCTCCACCTTGAACTTCAACCTCTTGGTTGTTGCTACTAGCAACGGTAACCATGTCATTTGCAGAGGGGGAGCGGCTATCATTCAAATCCAAGAGAATCAAAAGTGCCCTCAGAGAAAATTTTCGGACAGAGCAAATGGTGTGGCTCAGAAAAGGCCAGAGTCTTGGAACCAAATTGTGCATCTTTGCAGAACCAGAATGAACCTTGTCGGCACTGAGAGGATCTTGAATGGAGAGGGTTTGACGAGTAGGGGCAGAGGTGAGAAGAGTCCCCATCAGCTCCATTATGCTATTTGTCGAAGAAGAGAGGTCATCCAAGTCCAACAGAGAATCCCACAAACTTTGGAGAAGGTTGGGAACCTGTTTCATTTCAAAGAAGTTTTCATTCAGCGTTCAAATCTAGAGAGCGAGTCTCTACTTACCATGTCAGGGAGAAGAGTTGAAAGGTCACTGGAGACAGGGAGAAGGGCACCAGCTGCCACAGCCCTCACATCATCATCAACATCCTGCAATTCTCGGAGGATGCAGGGAAACAAGGACGGAAGGAGAACGGATGAAAGATCCTAGAGAGAAGGGAGAAGAATGAGAGGTAGAAATACACATAGATCTACAAACTGAAACCCTCTGCCTTGTACCTTTCTAGCAGCTAGTAAGTATTGCATCCCCATGAGGCTGGCGTGACGGACCTCCCACTGACTCTCCAAGGCAAGAAGCAGAAGAACCTCGGCCACTTGGATCACATAATCTCTACTCATAAGACGAGCAACGATCCCCAGGGCCTGGGCACATGTAGCTCGCACAGGAGCCACCACCTGTTAGTCAAAACATTTAAGAATATGCTTTAGCTCTCCAGTCCTGCTCACCTGATCAGATACAAAGTCAGCAAACTTGTCCAAGGAGAAGACGCACAGCAGTCGGACAGCAGCATCCACCAGCCATCCCTGGTTTGTTTCTTCTCGCTACATAGATTTGGGGAGGGGGGGGGGGGGGGGGCTAGGGCTAGGAACTGGAGGAGGAATTGGGATTGGCATCATTCATACGTACATTTTGTGGCAGTGTGTGGATGGATATTCCAGCAGTTTTGCCATGGAGTTTTATCACCTCCCTCAGAGCTGTTCCTGCCCCGTGACGAATCTGAAAAATAAGAAGGAGAAGATGGAGGAGAAGATGGGTGGAGTTATTTTTCCTCTCACCTCCCAGGCAGGGTTGAATAAGTTTTGGAACATCTCTTCACAGAACCATCTAAAGGGCCACTCCTCAGACTGCATGAGTATGATAAAAGTTAAATCCACATGCACAAAAAACCATATGGCCAGATATCAACACAATATACGTACCTCCTCGAAGGGAGACTCCACATCAGCGACTTGATCAATGAGGACTTTGTTGGAGGAAGGACCACCACTCTGCTCCACCACCACACTCGCCATCTTGGGCTTCTTGACAGGAGGGGGAGAGTCACACTCACTGCACGAGTAATAGGACCTCACAGGTCACGTATTTCCAGCTGATCCATACTAAAACTTACCCTCTTCCTATGTCAGTGTCTGTGGATGCTCTTCTGGCCATCTGCCTTGCCTTCCGCTTGGCCTTGTTCCTCTCCCGGGCACTCATCCCTGACAGCTGCAATGCACTCAACTCTCGAATCTAAGGGTCAAACAGAGGTCAAAGTCCACCAATCACACATCAGAAGAGTATCATATGACATCACATACTTTATTTCCATTCCCCTTCCTGTTGTCTGGTCCAGTTCCCATACTTGGAACCACGTGAGTAACGAGATCATTGTCGTCAAATAAGTTTTCCATTCCAGTGGAGAAGACCTTTCCCTGAGCAGATAGCCCCAGGCGCTGCTTCAACTGCTGACGTTGAAAAGATAGTCTCTCCTGACAAAATGAATAAATAAATATATAAATTCCCACCCTCCCATGAGATATCCAGGTTTCCAGCTGTACCTGAGGTGTCATTTTTTGGAATTCTGTATCATTCTCCAAAGCTTGATACTCATCTCCAGTGGAGGAGAGAAGTGGGGTTCCATGCTTCAATACCTGTGCAGTCAAAATACATACATTAGCTAACAGTACTCCAATCGATTCACATTACTTGTTTGAAATCAAAGGTGCTTAGGGATAATAATTCCTCTCTTTCGGGTGGACTTTGATCTTCCTCTCTCTGCTCCTCTCCCTCTAGAGCTGATTCGTGTTTGGGGTGAGATGTTGGATCCCATAGCTTCACATTGGCAGCGATGGCCTCGACTGCTTGACCAGCGGCAATACGAGTCTCCCATGACTTGCTGTTCAAATAAGTGCACACCTAGGTACATTATAATAAGGGATGCGTTTCAATGATTTCGTCCATATATAGCTACATCGTTAATACAGTGCTATCAAGCTCTCTAATATGCTCTTTCATAATAGTTCCAGGGCTCCAATAACAATATAGAATGGTGTATTAATAGTAACTAGCTATATTAATTATCGCCACACTGTAAGGAATAAATGGTGGCCATGAGCATCCCAATGCTATCAAAAATCACAGGATGCCTGGGGAGAAAAAAAAATGTGCAAAAAGATATACTTTTTTGAGTAGGTTATTTAACTCGTGGGGATGGAGTTTTTGGATCTCCCCTATCTGAATAGCAGCTGTCTTTCTCGTGACTGGGGTAGAACCGCTGTCTAGCAACACCCACAGCCTTTCCAATCTAAAATTGGGAAAATATTGAATACATGACAATTACGCCTTCAAAATAGGGCCTAAAACAGTCGCTAAAGCTGCTAAAATAGCTGAAAAATCCATTTGCTAATAGAGAGCCTTTTCATGCTATTTCAGCGGCCATTTTATCTAACACCCACACACTCACCTGGTCGCCATCTTCTACACGCATGCTCAGTAGAAGACTATTGCCCCTATTTATGACGTAATGGATACTTATAATCATATTCATAGCACTGGTAAAGGATTACCACACTAGAATACTAGCTTAGCCTAGTTAGCTAGCTAAGCTTATAAAGCTAGAAGCTAAGCTAGCTAGCTATGGCGGACGATTCTGCACTGGCACCGAAGCATAAGAGGCCCAGGCCTTTGGATTTCTCCAATACCTCGGATGATAAGAATAGCGGTTCTCCTGATGCCAAGAAAAATAGGAAAGTTCGAGTCTGGGTGGATGGATGGTAAGGATCATAGCTAGCTAGCAAGGAAGCCAACCAAGCTAGCTCTAACTAGCCTTCATAATTAAATGATGCAAGTGTACTCCTGTGTTAGCTTTGATATGTGTCATTTTGGACATTTCAACGCCCTGAGGCAAGCAAAGAAACTGGGGGACTACCTTATTGTTGGAGTTCACACTGATGGTAAGGTTAACATTGCAGTTCCACTGAACTTTTGTCACTGTTTATATGGACACAGAGGAGATCAAGCTGCACAAGGGACCTCCTGTTATGAAAGAAGAGGAGAGGTATTCGTTGTGGAATGATTGATAGTAAAATTAATGTACAACCATTTTTGCTTAGATACAAATTGATAAAATCAGTGAAATGGGTTGATGAGGTAATTTATAATTATCTTACTGAATTTAAAGCCATTTTCACTGCCTGCAGGTGATTGAAGGTGTGCCTTATCTGACCACAGTTGACATCTTGGATAAATACAACTGTGACTTTTGTGCTCATGGAGGTAAGAAGGCGTATCTAAACAATTTTTCAGAAAGTCTCTCACTTTGATAAACTCTCAGATGACATTACTGTTACGGTTGATGGTGTTGACACTTACCATCAAGTGAAGGCAGCTGGACGATACAGGTATGCGGGCATGCTCCTGGAACCCCTGAAGGTTAATGTTAAATGTTCTCTCCAGAGAATATAAAAGAACTCAAGGTGTGTCTACTACTGATCTAGTGGGCAGGTGAGTTGTGCAATGACCAAGTAAAGGAGAGTCAAGTATTTCAACGTTGATGCATTTACCCTTGCAGAATGTTGCTGATGACTACAAATCACCATACTCGGAACAGCGAACCCAGAGAGCTGGTGAGGACTCCCTTTGCCTTTCAGATATCAATCTTTGTCTCCTTTCCTTTTAGTTCCCAGAGAGGCAGCTGAACAGACAAGTGGAGGTATTTCTCTTCCTCTTCTTATCCCCTGCTGTCCCCATGTCCCCCAACTCTCTCCCTCTTCCTTGTTCTCTGTAGGGCTCCAACCCAAAGAGTCCATACACAAGTGTCTCAAAATTCCTTGCAACTTCACAAAAAATTGTCCAGTTTGTAGACGGTTATGTCAAGGAACCAGGCGTAAGCTCTGAATTAAATGTTTATATGATCCTTTCATTTGTAACTGTATAAAAAAGCCGGGAGATAAAATAGTGTATGTTGCTGGGGCCTTTGACCTGTTCCACATTGGACATGTGGACTTTCTCGAGAAGTGCCTGGAGCTAGGTAACTACATTGTGGTGGGGATACACGAAGACCACGTCGTTAATCGCTACAAGGGAAAGAACTACCCGATCATGAACCTCCAGGAGAGGGTCCTCAGCGTGCTGGCATGCAAGGTACAGTAATGTACAGTGAAACGTGTTATAGTGGGTGGTCAAAATCAATGGTACAAACACTATTGGGACATGTGAATAGGGTGGTCTCTTAATACAAGTTTCAACCATTGTAATAACAGAAGAGATTGATATTTTTTTGACGTCTTTTTCTTAGTATGTATCTGAAGTGATCATAGGAGCCCCCTATACAGTCTCAGAGAGTATGATTGATGGATGCAAGGTATATTCACTACTCACTACCATCATAATTATTACCAAGTATGACTATTCCCAGTGTGATGTTGTTGCCCATGGCAACACACCAATTCTTGAGGATGTTGATGGCAATGATCCTTATGAGGTGAGATCAGATAGTATCCATGACGACTGTTCAGATTCCACTGTGTAAAAATAATAATGTATCCCCTTCAGGCTCCAAAGAGAAGGGGGATCTTTTGCACAATTGAGAGTGGCAGTCTCCTCACCACCGATGCCATTGTGCAGCGGATCATTGCAAATCGGGAGATATATGAGAAGAGGAACAAGGCCAAGGAGGAAAAAGAATTACGTGTGATTGAAGCTGAAAGAAAAAGAAGAGAAAGCCAAGATACAAGGAAAGAATAATATTTATTTTTTTGAGATAATTAATTTTAACCATAGAAAATTGTTATTCCTGTTGCACATGACAAGTATAAATATGAGTTGTTGTCCTTTGAGCACTGTCACAAGACTTGATTTACTGACAATGATACTATCTTGGTCCCTGCAATGGACCACCCATAGCCTGATTGGGTCCCAGAAGCATCTATTGAAAATAGAATAAAAATTATATTTATGTCTACCTTGATGGGAAAGCTAGGTTCCAATGTATATACCTGTTTCTTCTGCATGGTTTGCATCTCCTGGACTTCAATCCTCTGCTGCTCCAGGAAGGGAGGGAGGGCCAGCAGGGCCAGTGATGTCCCAAGAACCCATGCCGATCTCCGCACGAACCAATAGCTCCACTTCATCGTCTTCCCAAACACTACCCAGAACTTATCAGGGAGCATTTCAGTAAGCCCCATTAATCGCTCAGACACAGTCTCTTCAATATCCTCCAACTATAAGAGATAACTCAATCTGTTAATCTAAGGATTTAATTATGAGGAAAAAATTCAAACACACCTTCACATCATCATCATCTTCTTCATCATCCTCTTGGTTACTGGTCCCCAGTCCCATACCAATCTCTCCTCTCACGAGAGGTGCTCCTCCTCCCACCCTCTTCACTTCTTCTTCACTGCCAGCTTTACCCACCAATCCCGGCAGGGAGATTTCTTCTTCAACATCATCACTGGACATCGTTGCACAATTCCACGTGGGTGATCGTGACGAAAATATGACTTCCATGTGCACATGAGCAATTATCACATGACAGCAGCAGAAAATCACATGACTATCGCATAAATATGGCGGCTGTGCTGCAAGCCTGCAGCGACTTAAGCTTCTGCCCTCCCCTCTCTAAT
The DNA here is from genome assembly GCA_963924555.1 of Crambe crambe. NCBI lineage: Eukaryota > Metazoa > Porifera > Demospongiae > Poecilosclerida > Crambeidae > Crambe > Crambe crambe. The sequence goes on along the minus strand of OZ004594.1, from coordinate 630,106 downwards.
TAGACGGTACATAGAGCGTTGATGACTCAGTGGGGGATGCCTAGCAGAAAGCCACAACTGGTATGTTTGATGTCGTGGGAGTAAAAGCCAAGTAGCTTTGTAATTAAAATAGCCAGCTATCTTTCACTGCAACTTTCCTCCTAGAGTGAACCCTCGGAGTGGACTTTGAACCTGACACCCGGCCCACAATGCAGTATAGGTTACTCTGCCAATGAGGCTATGAACTGGGATGGGTCAGCGTCTTCCTCAGCTGGACGACCCAATGAAGACAGGTGAGCAGAGAATATCAGAACCCCCTTCCTCTCTGCAGTCTGCATGCATGATTATATATTATTATATGTAGGTACTATACCTGTATATATAAAGATACCATACAGATCTACATGGTCCTCGATGGCCATGATGGAGTAAAGGCAGTCCATTTCTCCCATTCTAACATCCCTCACCTCCTCCTGAACAGCAATCTGACAGGAGGGCAAAGTGAAGTGCTGAAGGCCCTCAGGGACTCCATTGTCAAGACAGAACAAGAGTTCTTCATCAAGATTGATCCATACATCACTCGCAAAGTCACTCTCCAACTTGAAATAGAGGTGAAAAGAAATACATGTTCCCTTCTTTGGGAAATATTATTATTTGCCATTACCAGCTTAATACTGTTAACCTTCCTTATCACACTATAGCAAAAAGTACCTGATGCTGACTCCAGTATGGCCTTTAAGTTGTTTCCTCAGCAGATTCAGGAGATAGGGCGCTTGGATGAGTTGATCAAAGGAGGCACTACGGCAGTGGTGGCACTTGTATACGATAATAAACTCTATGTGGCAAATGTTGGGGACTCCAGGGCACTCCTCTGCTCTCAGGTATTTGCTGTGTGGATGCCTGAAAGAGTAGCTAGTTGGAATATGCTATAATCAGTTCCTTTCTCAAGTTGGTAACAGTTGATCTAGTGGTAGTGTCTGGTCAAGTGTGAACTTTATTTAATATAGAAGTAGTGCAAAAGTGCTATGATAAATAATTGTGTGTAGAAAACCCCTTTTTTGTGTGGCCAAAAATTAATAGCTGATTGTGATTGAGTTACCATGGATTTACCATGTATTTTCTTCCAGAGCCCGGATGGAAAGTTATTGGTGCAAGTTCTCTCTGTAGACCACAACACAAACAATGAGGAGGAGCTTCGTCGCTTGGAGAGGTGTGGCCTTGACCGTGAGGAACTACGGAGGCACAAGAGGCTTGGAATGCAGCAGAACACACGTTCCATTGGAGATTACTTGATCAAAGGAGGCTATAAGAGTGTAGATGTTATCAGGTAAGAGTACACTATCAATAGATGTAATCTTGGTGGGAAAGAAATCTTAATAAGTGTGCATTATTTAGAGAGGACTTGGGAAAAGCATGTCCATTGGTCGTGCTTCCTGAAAAGAAGCCATCAGTAAAGTCACGCAAATTTTGTAACTTCGTGATGCCCTCTTTTTTGTTGTTGTTGATATATTTACTGTTTGTGTACAAACATGTCTCATATGAGCATGTGGAGAATTGCATAGGGGGGAATGATTATTTCCTAACTATTGGTGAAATAGCATGACTGTATATATAGTCTTGTTATTGTAATTATGCCTTACTCATTTGGCAAGTATTAATTCTCACATTATGAAATGAGTAGGGAAACAATTAGACTTAGGTGGCCTCCCAGATGACTTCTCTTTAATAATTTTATAGCCATGCTATCAGTGAGCCAGGGACAGCAGAGCCCTATCTTCATGAACCCATCAACATCTCTTCATTTCAAGGTTTCCTAGTCTTAATGTCTGATGGCTTATACGAAGCCTATGAAGCTTGGAGTCGCAGGCCTGACAGGGTTAACGAGGACATTGCTGAACTGGTTGCACAACAACTAATGGCTCCTGCAGATTTAAAGATGGTGGCTCAGAATGTCGTGGAGCAAGTCAAGTCCCTATATAGGGAGATGTGCAGGAATGAGCGGAGATCTGGTCGATTGGATGACATTACTTTGGTGGTGAAGAATTTCGGTTTCGGATCACTTGTACGCTCGCAGTCTGTCCATAACAAACGTCATCAACAAATGATACCCCCTCCTCTCTCAACTGCTCCCATCGATGAGCATAAACGATTCAATTTCAGCAATGCAGCATATGGCCAGCCCAACCCTGAAATGGACTATAGGCAACATGGAGGCTATGGAAACCAGTATCAAAGTGGTTACTATTTAGGGGGAAGACCCTATAATCAGCCTACCACTAATCAGCAACAGTGGACTGGCAGACCTCCTTATGACAACACAGGTCAGCAGCCCTATTACCCACAACGGCCTGATGCAGGTTACCCAAGACAGCCTCGGGGCATGCAACAGCCTCAGGGCATGCAACAACCTCAAGGCATGCAACAACCTCAGGGCATGCAACAACCTCAGGGCATGCAACAGCCTCAGGGCATGCAACAACCTCAATACCCTCCTGTGGGCCCCACTGGTAATGATAGGCCTGTTTCACAAGGTGTTCAGTATTCAATGCCACCTCCTCCTGGATCTAATGCTACAGGTACATTCGTGCCTCGAACTACTGTTGATCCAAGACCTCCAGGACCGGGATCCAATGTAGCATCCAACTCCAGACACGAACATTCCAACATTGGTTCCAGAACAGAACAGGATGTCGCTCCCAATCCACCTCGTACTCCTGAGAAATCTAATTTCCCGACATCCACCTCTTCTCATTCTGTTTCTCCTGCTAGTATCCCTCCTGCTACCTCCATCAATACTAATACTGCAGCCGATATTAGTGAGGCTGACATGTATGGATGGACCGTAGAAGAAAACCCTACACTCCCAGAAACCAATACACAAGAGGAGCCACAAACACTGGAAGAGGAAGAGAGTGGTGATTTTTTTCTAGTCGAGGAAGAAGAAGAAAAATCCCACGAAGAAGAGGAACCTGATGGAGATGGAAACATAAAACCTTACATCCGCTTTCCTGAACGCTTCCCGACAGATCTCTCCTGGGATGATATAAAAGTTGATGCATAATTATTATATTTTTTCTAGTATTAAAATAATGTGTGATGAAAGGATTGATCTTTTTTAGTCTCTACACTTGTATAAAGTTAACTTTCGGCACAATAATTATTAATAATAATAATAAAAAATTATGAAGGATTTTGATTGTATAAAATTATTATTAATTCGTATAAATAGAGTTCTTATTCTCTTTGAAGGATTTTGATTGGTCGGTTTAACAATTTGAAAAATCAAAGTGCCCAGCGCCGCGCCTGCAGCAATCTAGTGAGAGTGGTTGGAGAAGTTTGATCAAACATGTCTCTGCCCTCGGTGAGAACGCTTAGCTATTAATGCACACGCAAACCAGATTCCTTTGTAAAGAGTTAATAATCTCCCACCAGAGTTCCGTAGAGAATCTCCCTCCAAGTGTTATAAGAAAAGTCACAAAGGAGGTTCTAGATTTGTCAGAAAATCCCCCTGAGGGAATCAAGGTGTATATCAACGAAGAGGACCTAACAGATATACAAGCCACCATTGAAGGACCAGGTGAAATCAGAATGGAATTCTGTACAAAAGCCTTTTTATGTATCGTTCCTCTTTCTCAAATTGTAGCGGGTACCCCATATGAGGGTGGTATGTTCAAGATGAAGCTAGTGCTAGGGAAAGACTTTCCAGCTGCTCCTCCTCAAGGTAATCTTATTGAGGGTGGGCAGAGTGATACTGGTGACCCATTCATTGTTCCTTGGACTGAAACTTTTCAGGATTCTTTCTGACCAAGATTTTCCATCCTAATGTGGCCAAGAATGGAGCTATCTGTGTGAACACACTGAAGAGAGACTGGAAGCCTGATCAAGGCATAAAACACATTCTCTTGGTTAGTAACTTCAGAACTGGGTAACAACACATCACTGGAGAAGGGATCTGCATTATGTAGGATTCATTTGTACATTAGTTAGTACAAAATGGGTAGCTTCAAGGATCCAGTGATAAGGGAGGTATATTGAATCCCTACGAATGATTGTCAGCTATTATGCCAACATGTCCCCCCCCCCCCCCCCCCCCCCCCCAAATTACAGACAATCAAGTGTCTTCTGATCTACCCCAATCCTGAGTCCGCTCTGAATGAAGAGGCGGGGAAACTGTTGCTAGAGCAGTATGAGGACTATTCCAGTCGTGCTAAGATGATGACGGAGATCCATGCTCGCCTCTCTTCTGCATCATCATCCTCATTATCATCGTCATTAAGAACTGGTCACTCTGGGTCTTCCAGTAGCTCTAGTGGGAGTATCCTAGAGAAGGGTGTGGTGGTCGGCAAAAAGAGACCAGGAGAGAAGGATGCTTTACTCGATAGAAAAAAGAAAGAGAAGAAAAAAGCTTTAAAAAGACTATAACAAGTCCTTCCTCAATTCACGCTTTTCTCTCCGTCTTTGTTGTTATTTTGTGCGTACACTTCTTTTTCCTTTTTAACCACTTTTGCATTCAGAAATAAAAACTTAGCTTAATTGATATTCAGAAAAAGCCAATTTGGAGATAGACTATTATACTAATAGTGATCGTTCACACAGAAATGGAGAAACAAAAATACTGCATGCAGTCAATTGGAAAATTTGTGAACTAGTAATGTCATGTCATCCCTTTTTCTACAAGCAACAGCCAATGGAGATCGTTGATCTTTAGCAGCATTCTTCTGGTAGCAGTCTTTGTGGATCTTGGATAACCGTTCCAGAAGATTGTCAGTCACACCTCCGAAATTTCCACAAACCAGATCAATGGAATGTTCCAACATTCTAACAAGAAGTTTGTTTGGGTCTATGGACTGTTGCTCATCAAATGTACTCTCAATGCTTTTATACACACCATCAGTCATGAGGACAAGATACTTGAAGGAATCATCGATCTTTCTGGAGCCCATTACGAAAGGCTTAGCTATACCAGGAGGGGATTTCGCTGATCTAAAAGAAAAAGAGAGAGGGAGGGTGAAAGAGAGTGACAACGGGGAAGTCCCAGGGCTATCCCCTAGTGCAATACAAGTTGCAACATGTAAACCACATACATAACACTGAAGCTGAATCCAACCACAGAGTTGTATCAATAAAGGTAACCTCAATTAAGTCAACATTCCTGCAATAGATTCTTTTCCACCCGTATTGATACTGCTCCAACCAACAAACCTTCAAAGAATTCTTCTTACTAGGCCCCTCATAGACCCTCAGTGCTGGCTCACCTCAAAGTGTCAACATCCTTATATCCATCTTTAATGGAGTAATCCCCAATGCTCCTAGTATTTTCCTGCATTCCAAGTCTCCCAGCTTTGATCAGCTTCTTTGGATCAAGATTCAGTTTTTCGAGTCTCTTCAACTCATCTTCGTTCTCCACCGTATGATCCACAGTCAGCTGCTCAGCCACAAGAGTCCCGTTGACCTGTTCTCGGATGAGCACAGCTCTCGAGTCCCCAGTATTGGCAACATAGAGTTTGTTGTTTGCAATGACAGCAAGTACTGCAGTGCACCCACCCGTTAGTTTAGTCTCCACCTCTTGCAAACGTGCAACCTCGTAAGGATATTGTTGGTAGGCTGCATATGATGTCAAGTGCTGCAAGGTTATATGGAATGATCATTATTAGAGATTTAGAGACATTATTTCATGAACTCTGGACTTAACAAGTTCATGAACCCTGGACTTTAATGTTGGTAAACTATTCTAGCATAAGAAACTTCTGGGTATATAAAATGGAGCCAGATAATTACTGTTAGGAATGCTAAGATGATTTCATGCATGATATAAAAGTCACATGGTTCCTGTAAGCATCTTGTTGCAATACACTATGCATGCCATAACAGACATGTGATATCACCAAAACTGACTCCGATTTCATCCCACACAGGAAGTATGCCCAAGGAAAAGAACACCTAGAGTCTAAACCTGCTCAATTGCCATCCAAATAAGCAGCTTTTGTTATACGTAACTCTAAACGTAAAGCATGCATTGGTAGTATTGAAATGAAAGTGGCAGGGATAAAAATAAAATCTGATCTCATAGTTACCCTCATACATTATGAGGTTACATACTTGTTTACTTCCTAGAACTATACGGGTCAATTGGATTCATATGTTGGGGTCATAAATATGACCCAATAGAAGTTAACACCATGCTCATGTAAACAAGTGCTAACTTAGCTATTTTGGAAGAATTGTGATTCTACACAGCAAATTTGCAGACTATGAACAGAGTGACTATAGTCTATGACATACCTGAGGAATCACTCTCTGGAGAGCTTCCTTCTCATTGATATAGACTCGTATGCTTCTGAAAAAATCCCTATCGGTAGCCAAGAAGAATTCTCCCAAAGCTTCAGTGATGATATCATGGTCTGGCTGGGTGACTATGTTTTTCCAAGAGGGTGTATCAAATAGCTCCATCATGTAGTTGGAAGCAAAACCAGCAGCACGTGGTCCATCATGACCATCAAAGACTCCAAAAACTTTGTATTTGGGTCCTTCCAGAGCGAAATGCCTATCTTCATTAGGGTGGTCCGAAGTGGGGGGTCCCCCCAATGAGTAGCGGGCGTTCTCCAGGGTGGCTCCACTGTAGTGCTTGTCACTTGGGGGCTGGGGGATAGGAGAGGGTAGGACATTGGGACCAGTGGAATGGGACTCTAAATTTCGGCGTTTTGAGGGGTTGGATGGGCTTGACTGGAATAGAGTATGGGAGTGTGAAGAATGGGAATCTGACGCACGAGGAACAGAAGTCCGGGATCCTGAAGAGGATGATTTCGGAGAAGAAGTAGGAGAATATGAAGCATGAGTAACAGAGGCTGGAGGAACCGAGGTACGAGTATGGGATGTAGAAGCATACGAGACCGAGGTGGATCCTGGATCTTGATAGCGACTAGAAGATGGCCCCCTGGATGCCTCAGATGATGGAATTTGAGAAGACTCAAAAGGCCTCTTCTGTGGTGGTTCTTTACTTCTACCTCCTGATAAAGACTGTTGTGAGCTCCCACTTCTATGTCCACTGCCACTGGAGCTTGAATGAGAATCAAAGGAACGGGAATGATATGGAGAGTGCTGGTTAGAGTCAAAGGAGTGCCCTGTGGAACTGGAAGCTCGAGTATTTACAGACATATGATGAGGGGATTGTGATGTCCTGTGAGATAAGTCCAGAGAGGAGTAGGCTTTTGAGGAGGAAGGGTTGGAATGGTGCTGTTCAGTTGTGGGGAAGGAGTGAGGTTGCTCGTTGGTGTTGTGATAGTTCACATAGTCCTCATGAACAGTTGGTGCAGAGTTAGCAGGTGGTAAGGAAGAGTTAGTCCTCTGGGGCGAATAGGGAGGAGATAGGACAGGGGCTGTGTACCTACTGGGGTTCGTAAACTCAGGTGATGAAACTGTTTTATGAGGAGAGGTGTAGGGTCGTTGTGACACAGGGTAGGGGGCAGGATTGGCAGCCATGATTGGTAAAGCCTACAAAGAAAGAAAATGACGACTGACCCTAATAATGCGCTGATTCAATGTAGACCGAAGGCTACACAGCAGGAAGGTATCTAAGTAACTAGTTAGCTACCTCAAAGTACCTGAAGCATCTTTTATTTATACCGTAGCGGTCGTTAATTTAAGACTCTTAAACCTTGAAACTGGTTTTACTTACTTGTATCACGGTCTCCCGGTTTATATAGGCTGTTTTATTCACCTAAGCTGTGACGAAATAGAGACGTGACCCTAGAAAGCCTAGCACCTTCCAGAACCAACCAGGTTGTGAAATTAATTTGACACGCTCCACCCCGTACCCACGGCCACCAACAACAAAATAATTTTAAAAATCTGACGCGCACGCGCGAATACCTTCTAGCCACACCCCCACAGGTCAAAGTATGGCTGTTGCACATCTAAGAAAGGAAGTATTGAGGAAGTACAGAGAGATCCTAAGGGTCTCTAGGACTTGGAGGGCACTGGAAGAGGCAGAGACAGTGGCTGAGAAATCTTACATAAGAGAAGAAGCCAAGAGATTATTCAAAAAGAACAAAAATGTAAGATTCAGAGCCTAAAATATACCTAGATGTAGCTATGATTTCAGTATTTGTCATTCTAGTTGACTGATGAAGAGGAAATCAAGATATGTTTGAAAGAAGCAACCTCTAGACTTGAGATTGGTAAGTAAGTCCTGAAATTTGATGACAGTTTTTAGCTGTGCAACATTTTTCCTTTTTCAACGGGTCCAATATTTGCTGCTGCACTACGACTACCTACCTACCTACCTACCTAACTGCTTCTCCAAATAAAGCCCTCCACTACAACAACCCTTACCCCAGGCCAGTGAGTACCATATAAAAAGGCTCACCATGATCTAAACACTTGTCAAGCCTCTGTTTTTAGCATTCCTGCTGGTTTCACCTAATGACACTTTGATTGCGTCATTACATTTCCTCTCAAGGAGTCTAAACTCATTAACATTAACCTCATGCATGTGCTTATAAAGTAATCATGTAACACTACCTCGTTTTTTGTTATTTCTTTGTGATGTTTTTGTTTAGCTTCCTGCTATTCGTCCATATTTAGTGTGTGTTTGTTTGTTTGGATCTGGCAGGTTAATTTTGCTCCCGGCTATGTAGTGGGCAGTAAGAAAAAGAAAATCCCGGCAAGAAGGAGCCGGCAATCTAAGCCAGTCTACACTCACTCTCTGGACTAAACTAACAAACGACTGCAAAAAAAAGAAAGCACCACCTTTGTCCCTCATTCAATGATCAATGGACAGTGACGTTAACATTTTATCAATCGATTTATGACTATATATTACAATTGTATGCATTTATGTTACAGCAATGTCCATCGTTGTAGTTACCTGTGTTCATGTATGTAACGCTCAGGGTCTTCTGGTGTAGCAGGTTTAAGTTATGAACTAACACAGCATAAAATGAGAGCACAAAGAGATAACTCAAACAGCTATTTTAAAAACAGACTCTGTTCTTCAAACTGTCACTATGGTGATGCATAAAACATATTTAGTTATACCATGGAAATGCATTATAAATACAAGTGTTAGACTATGTTGACTAGAGAAGCGTCACATAGCCATCTACTTAGCATTTTAGCTCAAACAATCGCTTTTAGCACTTATGTGGACATCAATCCGATAGCTAAAGCATAGCAATGCAGAATCCTGCAGCCTCAGTGCAAGTGCAGCCAAAATAGAACACGATTTTCACTAGCTACTCTACATTCCATTGTTGTGGCCCTATTCTCTACTTATAAGGCATTACAATATCTAGCATTAATAGCATTAATGTTTTACATGATTGATCCGAAGCCATAGTAGACGAAGTAGTCAGTGAGCTGTGGGGCAAAGGCTGCAGCTAGCTACCGTACAGAATGTCTTTAAAGCAGTATCGAAACGCTGGTTATGGAGGCAGGCATGTTAGAAAGAAATCCAAAAGACCACTTCCTTTGCCAAAGAAGGCTCTTCAAGATAAGAAAAAGTAAGAATAAAAATTGATAATTATTTCTTTTTCATATTAATTTCAATCTGCTGTTCTCTAGAGATAGTCTTAGAGATGAAGATTATGTGAATCTTGGGCCCAAGCATAAGTTATCCTACCTTCGCTACCCCTCTGGGTCTGGCAAGAGACCACCTCCGAAACCCCGGAGGTCACCAGCAAGAGAACTCAGGATCAGGTGAGTCTTCTACCTGCAGAAACCGAGAGCTAAAGTCATGAATGTGATCCTCCCACTTTGTCTGAGCCCTTTCCTTTGATGGGTTGGCAATACAATAGAATTTTGCATACTTGACTAGAAATCATGCCCGTTACGAATAGCTACATCAAAATATAATATGCAAAGGACCTTGTTATGAATTAGGAAGATGTTTAGCACAATAGCTGAACCTGGATCTGCTCGAGTTGAGACTCAATGACTTGCATGACCATATTGCAATCATTTCTTACTCATCCATAGCCTTGTGATTTGTAATTAAATAGTGAGTAAATTTTTTGACTAAATAAAGACCCTATAATACTGGTATTGGTATGTACAGTATCTCGTATAAATTATTATCATTGTTTATAGAAATTCAGAGCAAATTGATGATTTTTCTCCTGCAAATGATATTGATTCTATGGATGCTCTCTGTCCTGAACCATTAACTCCTCCCATTTGTCCTGTGAATAATTATCGTCCTGTAAAATCTCTCAATCCTAACCCATTGCCTCCAGTTCTTCATCATGCAAGTAACCCTCATCCTGTAAAAAAACTCCATCCCAACCCATCTCCTGCTCGTCCTCCCCAACCTAAAAAGAATCTAGAACACATCCTTCATATCACTCCTCCATGTATACCAACTCAACATCAGAAATGCCGAGATGTCCGCAAATTCCCACCACGCCCCCCTCCCCCTAGACCGCCGTTTCCAAAAAAAGATGGTGAGAATAAAATGCATCCCAAATTTGGCCCAAAGTCACAAGTTCGACCTGATAACATGCCCCTGCCTGACCCCAGGACACTGAAATCAAACTCTCAGGAAAAAGTACTGAATTCAAAATTTAATGGTATTGTACAAAATCACATCTTCAACCAATCACATGACACCATCCCAACTGTGCAATCTCTGAAACGAGCCAACCAATCGCTCGATGCTAACTCTCCAGTGCGACAGTTGAGCTTATCATTCGATGCTCTACACTCTGCACGAGCTTTGCCTGGATCCAACCAGTCACCTGATACTACCCACTCCTCTAGCACTTTGACACAACCCAACAAACCAGTCAAGCAACCGATTCTTCCTCCAGCAGTAAAACCAAGGAAACCTAAAACAGAAGTCACGAAACAAAACTCCTGCAGGTTAGGGGGAATGCCCCTTTAATTTCTTATGGGAATCACCCTAAAATTGTTGTTATCCTTTGCTTATTTATTGTTTACAGTTTTGAGATTGTTCCAAATGGTTCAACTCGTACGGACTCTGTGCTTTCCCATCCGTCAAAACCACACCCTTCTCCTCCTCCATCTGGCTCTGATGATGCTGCTGCAGGCAAGCCAAAGCCACCTCTACCAAAACCACGCCAGAAGAAATTTGGCTACATGAGAGAAGACAGTGATGTCATCATGACATCATCACACCCACCTGGCATGGAGAGGGGAGAGGATGAAGTTCCCTCTCACACTCGTCCAATTCCCAGGACCAGACTGACCAGTAAAGGATTACCAGCAACGGGTCAGATAGTAATAAATAGACAAGAAAATCAAGAAGAAATAGTGAATGGAGTGACCTCAAGCTCACCATTTGTTCCGATTCCCAGAGCTAGAGTTAACAGCAAAGGAAGGAGTGCTCTTTCTTCTTCCCCGAAGCGAAATATATCTGGGATGGATCTGAAGGAGAGTTTAGAAAAGAAGACTGCTTTGGAAAGTCTGGAAAAGAAGGCCACTTTGGCAAGTCCTCCCGTACCAGTTAAGAGAGCCTTCAGTCGGGAAGTGTCATTAGAGACTGGCAGTAGTTATGTTCCCCTGGCCCCTGTGGCATTGACAAGGGACAACAAGAAGAAGGTTCCTCTGATGCCCCCAAGGGTGACAAGAAAGAAAGGTGGGGGAATCAGGAAGCCGTTGTGGAAAGCCCCGCCTCCTCCTCCTTGGACTCCACCTTCTACACCAACTCTGAAGGAATCACGGCAAGAAAAGTTAGTTGTTTGTCAGATAACCTTGAGAAACCCCCCACACACACCTTGTGGTGAATGCATATGCTGTGGCTGTGCAATGTTAACGCTAAAAAGTATGATCAAAAGTGCACTAATGTGTCTACTAGACTTGATGGTGTTGGCTTGAAAATCCACAACACCCAAGTCGACACAGCTCCATGAATAGTACGTCAATTGAGCAGCAGACATAACAGCGTGCTATGACAAACATGCCCAGATATCAGTATGCCAGAGCTCATGCAAGACCACCAGCACACAATAGCAGCTGTCTGTGAAATAATATTGACTCACTATCTTTTAGAGAAGGGTCCCACATTTATAACAATGAAACCTGCTTACTGTGACCACCTATACAAGTGGAAGTGGTCTCTTTAAAATAGTGCTGTTGGGACATGGTGGATCATTAATAGAGAGATAGTCTGATTAGACAGGGTTTCACTCACTGTACATACTACCTAAACTAACTAGTTACTTCTTCTCGTTCTTCACTTGCTCTAGGAGTCGTAGCAAACCATCACCACTCTCACCAATCAGTGAGGACTTGCACAGAATCCCCAAAGTGGTGTCCCCTCTGAGCATCACCTCAAACGGAACCCCATCATCCTTCATCCTCCCTCCCTTCCGCTCCTCCTTCACCTCCACAGTGACCTCCGAAGAGGACTTGCGAAGGTCGCAGGCTCTGGAGCAGGAACCACCAGTCAGTTTCGGCAAACCACCAGCCACCACGCCCACTTCAAAGTCACCACTCAACTTTGAATTTGAAGAAAATTTATTCAGGTACAATGCTCCGTAATGTTAGGAGTCTAGTCATAAACACTTGAGAGTGCTGTGGCTCCTAGCTGTACACACATGGTGTGAACAAGTGTTGGACTGCAGTGGGCCATGATTGAGAGGTTGCTGATAGACGGGGCGTGAACAACGCATCACAATAAGATGCTTCTGGACCTGAACAAGTGGCTTGCACCCAATAAGAGATGTCACTGCTCAGCAAGCAAGTTCTCTACAGAGACCATGTTCACTGTACAATATCATTATCGTAATGCCACAGAAGATTGAGTAGTTTTAAGAGAGTCTTTTGTGATTGAAAAATTTCTTTGATTTCTTGAGAAATGATCGTGTAATATTTTTTTGCTTTACTTTCAGAGATAAGAGTGTCATGAGGAGGAGGAGCAGACCGAGTCTACAAGATCAGAAACTGCCTCTCAGTGTCGTGCAAGATTTACAAAACAACTTCCGCAAACAGATCAGGTATGTGGATATATTTGTTGCCATGCAACGGATGTGTTAGAACTGTACAGTAACCATCAATGTCAATTTGAGCTTCTTTTTTTTGGTAATGTTAGTGGTAGCTCTACTCTCGCACAGCCAATTGATGGATAATGAGCTAAACAGTACAGACTGGGTTGATAATAAAGGGGGTGAGATATAAATAAAGTGTAAGTAGGAATGTTTGATAAAGAGGTCCATATAGGGTTGTTTTCGTTCCAAGCCCACCTGTTTAAGACATCACTCGTTTTAAGCATTAAGACAAAATATAGCCCAGGGGGAAATTACCTTTTGCATGCAGTCAAGATCATTTTCCTTTATTGCTGTAGATGACCAAGATCCAAGATAAGCCAACCAAACTAACACAACTTGCACTCACTGACTAATATAATGGAATTGTGTAACCATGGAATCATTATCATGTGATGTTGTCATTTCATATGACTTTTTTTCTTTTCTTGATTTTGTTCTTTATGGTCATGTGATCATGTTTGGGCATGTCCGTCTAGTGTGTCCCACTTCTTGACAGACACTGCATGTGGGAGGAGCCCTCTTTCTACCACCACCGCCACCACCCTCGGTAGAACCAGCATTCCCCCTACCCCCTCGTCCTCTTCCATATCCCCTCCTCCCTCTTGTGGAGTAGCTAGGCACACTGGATCCAGCAGGGAGATCATCCGCCCACTCGAAGAACCCACACTGCTCCTCACGGGACTTGGAACACACGTAAAACTGCCTTCCCTTATTTGGTCCTTCCTTTTGCACTGTCCGCATAACTGCCTCGTCACCACAGGTACACATCACACACATCACCCTATCAGACACACTTCCTCCTTTCCTGCCTCCCCTATGAGCTCCACCCCTTTTTGACCTTTGTACTGACAGAAGCCCAGGCTGCCTTTTTATTTGATTCTGTTGATTGTGGTCGTTAACAATCGAATTCATACTACCCGAGAATGAAGTCATGTGATGAGAACTGGGTGTGGCAGATGGAGTTTGGTCGGCCCACAAGAAGAAGTTGCAATCACTGTCCTGTTGGTTAGGACACTTGTAAAATTGCCGTCCTACAGTTACAAAATGAGGAGGTGACATAATTGAGTTTGAGAGAATACCACACACCTTTATTTGAACTATCTTCCCTTCTCACAGTCAAGAGAATTGCTTGCTTCCCACAGTTGCATGTAGTGGGATTGGAGGTGCTGTCTCCAGCCCCAGGGGCATAAAATGTATTGGAGAAGTATCCTGAACTAGAGCTGGAGGACGAGTCTTCATTCCTGCTCCAACCTCTTCCTCCTCTGAATGACTGAGTACTGCCATTACTTCCTGCAGCACCTGTTCCTCCTCCAAACGATGAGGTTCCACCTCCAAAGGACGAGGGACCACCAGTCAAACTTGTTCCAACTCCAAAGGACGAGGGACCACCAGTCAAACTTGTTCCAACTCCAAAGGACGAGGGACCACCAGTCAAACTTATTTCCCCTCCGAAAGATGAACGAGTACCAGTCAAACTTGTTCTGCCTCCATTGAAGGACGAGTTGCTTCCTGTTCTTCTGCCATTAAAATTAGAGGAATCTCCTGCCGATTCACTTCCCCTGAATGAGGACGATGAAGCTCCTCCCCTTCTCCCTCTTCCCAGAGAGGAAGATGATGATGATGAAGAAGCTCCTCCCCTTCCCACGGACGAAGATGAAGCGCCTCCTCTTGATTCTCTTCCCGAGATTCCTCCCCTTGTTCCTCTTCCCATGGGTCGAGATAAAGCCCCTCCCCTTGCTCCCCTTCCCACGGATGACGCAGAGGACCCTCCTCCCTGTGATCTGTGTCCAGAACTAGAGGATGATGACGCTCCAGCACCTGCAGAGCACAAACAGTTAATTATAGGGGCTTTCTCTTTATGTTATATATACATAGGTAGAGCTGCCACTTGAACTGTTAATTATAGGGGCTTTACATTATACATGGGTACCTCTAGTTATTATAGGGGCTTCCTCTTTACATTGTACATTATACATACCTCTAGCAGAGCTGCCACTTGAAGTTGTGATCTTAATGGGAGGGAAGTTGAGATCCTCCTTCAGGACTGGGTCACACGTGGAACAAGCCACCAGCTCAGGACCGACATACAGGGGCACAGAGCCTTCCTTGAAACGGAACAAGATTTTGTGTACCGGCTGCGGCTGACACTGGGGTAGTACGAGACGGGGGGTGGGGCAGTTGGGTGGGAGTGTGAAAGAGAGAGAGAGAAAGTGAGAGTCCTTACTTCTGTACACATAGTGTTGTCATGCTTTGCCTCTGCCACAGACTTGGGGAAAAACTGAACAGTTCTGCACTCGGGATAGCCCAGACAACTCAACATGTAACTAAACCAGCAAACCACACAATGTAACTAAACATTAAGTACCTATATACATATACTTACCCTCCATCTTGCTTCTTCTTGATAACGAGGTTATACTGTTTGCATTCAGGACATTTTCTGATAGTCTCACTCAGTGTGGGTGGGGCTACATCAGAAACCACACCCATTTGATAGAGTGATAGAGCATACATACTTCAATACCTACCTTCATCTGTGGTCACTGGTTGTGATGGTCCAAAATACTTGGAGAGGGCCTGTTCTAGTTGATGTGCCTGAGAGAGTGAAAAAACATTCTCATACCCACGGAGGAGAAAACCCATTGAATATGAAATGATGGCAACACACACCTGCGTCTTTGCATTGAGAAAGACTTCCTTGTATTTGAGAATCATTTCTGAGAGGACATCTAAGATGAAAGAGGAACGAGAAAAATAGTGTGATCAAAGAGTTGTTGTAGTAACTTTGAGTAAATCACCTTCTTTGGATCTGACTCCTTCACATATTCTGATGAGGAGAGAAGGAGGAGAGGAGAGGGGAGGGGAGCGGAGGGGAGGGGAGGGAAGAGGAGAGGAGGGGAGGGGAGGTGAGGGGAGGGAAGGGGAGCGGAGGGAAGGGGAGGGGAGGGAAGGGGAGGGGAGGGGAGGGGAGGTGAGGGGATGGGAGAGGGGAGGGGAGGAGAGGAGAGGGAGGAAGAAAGGATAAGTACCATTATACATGTACATTTGAATTGAGACTGAACCTCTTCAAATCAGCTTCCAGTTCTGCTCGAAGTTGTGGCTTGGATAACTCATACCCCATGGAGTCATAACCTGACAACAAACAAACAAACAAACAAACAAACAAACAAACAAACAACTGATGGAGGAATTCCATTCCACACACACCCACCCTCCACAAGTCCCATTCCCAGTTCACCCGGAATGAAACCTCCATCGTCCTGCACACCCACATAGTTCCGAGTCTTGATGGTCTCAATGTGCTCAGCATGGGTGGCATCAGTCCCTACGTGTCATTGTTATAGTCAATACTACTAGCACTCCTAGCACTGCTCTCTTCCCGATTCTATCCCTTACCAATGCCGTGTTTCTCCATAAGTCCTATGAGGTCTGCCTCTTGGAGTAGAGGTGGGGGTGTGGTCTCCCCATCCACCATCTGTACAAAATTAACGAGAGTAAAAGTGAGAGTTGCAGCAGCTGTCTCTCAGCACCAAGGAGTAATATACGTACCTCTATAGAATTCGGTTGAAAAGAACTACCTGTCTCATACACAGGAATGGTCTGAGGAAGAAGAGAAAGTTAATCCGTCCAGTTTTAATCGGAGAACAGATATTTCAAAGTGTACCTTGGCGTTCCACTTATCATATGGATACACATCAAGGTAGTTCCTTGCCAAAATCATCAGTCCTTGAGCTGTGAACTAAACATCAAAACAAAAGGAGAAAAAAAAATCATAATAATGTCTGCCCATTTTGACTTACAATCTCTTCAGAGATCTGTATCTCCACTTTAGTTTCTTGCCCTTTGGCATCCTAAAGAAGAAAGTTAAAACACTAATATGAGTCCTACGTCGTACATGGATGAAATGCACCTGAGAACAGCAGGCAAGGAAGTGTCGAGCCACCAGCTCATAGATTCGCTTCTCATTCCCCTGAATGACATGAGCCAAAGAAATAATCTGTTGGGCATTAATTGGGATAAACCCACTCACACTGAGTGTGTTTGTATATTTAGCAGGGTATATGGGAGGGTGGGCATTGTCTGTCTTATTTCCCTGACGAGGGGTGGGGCCAGCAGTCATCAACTGGGAGGCAAAGTGACCCCACTGGGGATCGCTGGTCTGTTGCTGGATGATGGAGCTGAAGTCAAAGGAGTCAGGAAAGATATTGGTCTCTGTGCGAGGGTAACTGATAAACCCTTGAGTGTACAACTTCTCGGCGATTCTCATGGTCTCTTTCGCACTGATCCTTAGCTTGCGAGAGGCCAGCTTCTCCAGCTCCTGGTACAGAAGACATATACAAGGTCAAAAGGGTACGTTATGAATGAAGGTGGGTATGGTTTTTTCCACTCACCACAGTATCAAGTGGGAGGGGCCTCCATTTGCTGCGTGGACGACTAGTTGTACCAAGAACATGAGCCATAGGATTCTAGAATAAAGGAGAGGATTCTATTTATTCTCACAAGGATCAGCACTCACCTCTAGACACAGTTGGTAAAGGATCAGACACACCGTGTGATCAAATACCCGAACCCTAGAACAAAGTTTTTAAATGATAGCTGGAGTCAAGTCAGACTCAGAGTGTTATCAGTTATATATTCTCACCTCTGCCAACTAAATTCCACTTTCTCTTCTCCTACTTCGTGTGTCACTATCAGGAAAGAAATGAAAAGAAAAAATTCACCTTCACTAAAAAAGAATGGTGTGGAATTCTAGCCACAAATGTGGCAATTTTCATCTTTGACCTTTGATTTTGTAAAACGTTTCACAAATGAAGGCTTGGATTTCCTTGTACTGCTCAAGAGAAAACACAACAATGGAGAATGAAGGAAGGAAGTCTCCTTCCATAATGTCCTTACTCTTTCCACGACAAAGCCGAGAGTCGGGAACTGGCAGGGACCATAACTGACCAGCTGGTCACCAAGGATGGACGGAAAAGCCTTGCACAAAAGTTTCGTCTGGAATCTAGTGAAGGCTGAACCTATAAATAAATCACCATCAAGTGGACAACATCCATAGTAGAAAACTCCAAATATAATATACCAATTCTCAAGTCCAGTTCTTTCCGAACGTTGACTGCGTCAGACACTCTCTGATTGAGTACACCCAAATTCCTGCATGCATTCATGACAGATCTGGAGTAATGGTCAAGATAAAAAGAAGAAGAAGAAGACTCTTTAAAAAGCCAGCCCTTTCATTGATGCTTACTCACTGAGGTGTGATCTCTGAGAATCGTGCTCGATGTATCGATAACCCTCGAGACTTCACTATGTACAGGGAAATCAGAGGTAATCATCACATTATGTGCTGTACTCATAATAGAATAAAGGATAAAACCTCAACCTACGTAACTCCCAGTCATTGCTAACCTTTTGTAATGACATGAACTATTTCATCTGCAATATTCTCCCCTTCCCTATCTCCATCGGTCCACAGAATCAGATGCTGGCAACCACGTATTTCCCTCTCCAATGTTTTCTATGGGAAAGGACAGTAACATTATTAGACTGTTACAAAAATTTTAGCTTAAATCTTTGAACAATTTATGTCAATTATTTTTCCCTTCTAACATACTTTTACTGGAATAAGGTTGTCTGGGCAATAAGAGTGGATATCTGCTGAGAAAAGAGTCTCAGGGGTACAGCTGTTCCTGTCCTCCACACACCGTAGTGATCCAAGAGGTATCAAAACAAGAGCACGCACTATCAAAAATGGAGGTGTATGAAGTTACTCTCCACTCACCAGTTCCTATAGGCCATCAAAAAGTCCAAGGCAAGCAGGTGTCCTGACACTGACGTCATGATCATGTGAGCATTCTAACCAATCAAAACAACATCAATACCTCCACAACTCATAGAGCGTTCCACTTACCATACCAAGAATATTGAAATCAAATTCATAAATTTTATTGTATTTTGAGCATCCTTCCCTCTATTGGGAACTTCATAGTATTAAACTAGGTAGCAGCTGCCATGCTGCAATGTGGACTCACTCTTTGAACTCGCCCTCTAGCCATGACATTTGATAGTTCCCTGGCTGCATCGTTCTTCTCTGCCACGTTGAGCACTTTGCAAGTGCGAGAACCAGCAGCAGCAGCCATGAGTCTTCCAGCCAATAAATGTATTAGGTAAAGGGTCGATAAATCCATAAACACTAAAATGGTGGAACCTCTAGCTAGCTGGGAACATTAACCACATGGTACCACTTAGCATTATGATCTGCTAGAAAAATAGTATTGAATCCGTTTGTAAGCATCACATCAAGCTTCTCTGTTATGACTTCCTCTGTAAAGACACTCACAGACTTAAGGTAGTGATTCCGGGCTATTTTTTAAAGACTATACACTTCCTATAGATATCCTGTATGGCAATCCATTCATGACAAAAATATCATATTAAGTATCAAGTGCAAACTGTGTAAGTCTTGACTTCAAATTTAAAGTATCAAATGAAAGTTCAAGTTCAAATTCACCAGTGTCAAGTCCAAATTGACCAGTCTCAAGTCCAAATTCACCAGTGTCAAGTCCAAATTGACCAGTCTCAAGTCCAAATTCACCAGTGTCAAGTCCAAATGACCAGTCTCAATCTCAAAAAGGTCAGACTCAAAGTTCAATATGCAGTATCAAGTATCAAGTCCATAAGTAAAATCTCAAGTCCAATCATGGAGTCCAAGGGACGTCCATAAAGGGTCAAAGTCATGCCCACTTTCTGAGTCATTTAATAGGACAAGCTTTTCGCGAAATTGGCTCGCAAAGCTAAAGCTTTGCAAGAATAGACGCACAGTAAAGAATGGTTGGAATGTGATGTTTGATAGGCTGTTTCTCCAGCTTTAAGCATTTGTAGATGATTTTACCTTGGCACAAGAAAGATCTACATAGTAAGCTAGTTGCTAGAAAGCAAACCAGTTTTAGCTGGGCTTTGAAATTCAGTTAGCAATTAACCTTTTTCTGAATCTCCAAAACAGGACGGGGATGGATTGGGGTTCAGTCGATTTTCAGAAATCTACCTGTTAGATCTATCTACAGTCCAATTCAAGTTCATTCAAAGCGTACACATCTCGAGGAATAGCAACTTCAAAAATGTATTTATGCCTACTCAGCAATAATTGACCTTGTCCGACCCCCCCCCCTGCTTCCATGCAGTAAACATATTAGCTAAATTCATAAACACTAAAATAATGGAACCTCCCTGAACATTAACCACAATGGTACTGTGCAAGCATCACATCAAGCTTCTCTGTTATGACTTCCTCTATTAAAACATATTTGTATGAAGACACTCACAGACTTAAGGTTATACTAACAGTGAAAGTGGTTGCTATGTGTAGCTAAAGTGGGAAGCCTGTGCAGTACCATTCCTATAGCAAATTCATGTTACCAACTAACAAAACAATTCAGTCAGGATTTAGCTAGCCATAGTCAGTTGTTCTTGGAGCTACAGAAATCATGGATTCAGGTATAGATACTAATAATTGACTTTGGCAAGTAGTAGATCACTAGGAAGGCTAGCTAGGAGGCTTATTCAATGGTATGTAGATAGCTAGATAAGGTCCACCTTTTTTATTCTCTATTATAATTATTGTAGATCGCACAGCTTCAGTTGGAAGTTACGCTCCTTATCCTATAGCTCATCCGTCAGATAATGAACAGCTTTCTCGTACCAACTCTTTCTCCTCCATGTCTCGTACCAGTTCCCTCCCAACTGGGATGAACGCTGTTAGTAGCAGTCCAGTGCACATGCGACTCTCCACACCACGATCGAGTAAAAAGGCACAACACTGGAGAAACTCAGTTGCAATCACTAATAGTGAGTACTACAACCAATGGAGACCACAGATGTCACATTTGGTGAAGGTTCATGGGTCTGGAGGATCAATGCGACCAGCTCCCAGCGCTCCTTCTCTTGATACCATTTCAGAGTATGAGATGAGGGAGCTGAGTGCCGATGAAACCAGCATTGTCGATCCGCTCTCTACTGTCTACCAGAAGCACAGCAAGGATTTGGCAGACCCCAGCATGTTCCGCTACACCTCTACACCTATCCTTGATCCCGCTCGTCAAAGAGCACCCACACCACTATCCAGACCTACCACCCCTCAAGTAGGAAATGCAGGCTTTGTTCCAACTCAGATCTCACGCGCCAACAGTTCTCCAGCTGGTACCAACCCTTCTTTATTCAGGGCCAGCTCACAGGCCATCCACGTCTCTACGGCAGCTGATAACCAGTTTCTTCCCATTTTCATCAATCCAGAGTCTGGGAATGTTTACATGTTTGAGGATGGTTATTATCTCCCTCTCTCCTCAAGTAATGTCAAGACATTGGAGACGGCCACCAATATCAGCAGATTCACTCAACCTCCAATACCCGTAAGTGATACCTAATGATAAGGACCATAGGTCATAGGTCATAGGTCATAGGTCATAGGTGTATAGGAATAACTTTCTAATTGAAGTGGGGGGGGGGGGGGGGCAAAAATGAATCATTTGCTCTTTTAATAATTTAGGTTGGTGAGTTAGCTACATAATTATTATTTTTTTAGGATCGCAGAGGTATTCCACCACCCACTCCACCTCGAGACTACCTCAAGTTTGTGAAAGTATTACTGATTCTCTCAGCTCTCTGCCTCAACATCCCAGTCTTACTCCTCTGTCTGCTTCCATCGTTGGCCCTTTCTTTTAAGGTATGTAGTTAGGCTAGCAGTAGAACTGCCCCTTTTCTTTCATAAGGTAAATAGCCATAGCTAACTAGCACCTTTTTTAAATAGCAAATTAGCAGTGGAATTATCTTTTTTACTCTACAGACTCGTAACTGCAATGAGGTTGGATATCAAGACAAAGCACGGACGTATTCTGAATGGTCTCTCTGTTGCAGCATTACTGCCATCATTTTCCACATACTCATGGGGTTGGCCATCATTGTCACCTTCCTGCTGCTACATTTCATTGGACGAGTTTTTGATTAAATAGCTATTGTGACAGTCATCTTAATCTAGTTACAGTAGATTTATTAAAAGTTAAACCACACCCCCAATCTGATGGGGGCGGGGCTCGATTGCAAAATTGGCACCTTTGAGTTGACACATCTTCGTGTTTGCTATGAACTCTGATAGTCACCAAGGGTGTCGTGATGTCTGGAGCGTTGAAGTGGAAGATTTGGAGAGCGTGGTCAGCACTTCAAATGCGGAGATTGAGAGAGCACCGAATAATGATAATGATACGGAATTAGAAACTGTTCCACGAGAAAGAAGTGTAGAACCAGATACTGCAACCCTCAATACAATCCCAGATTCCATCAGGCAACAAGAAGTAATGTCTTCTTCCACCACCGCTAATGTGGTAACAACCAGAGCAGGCCAAAGAGCTGAAAATCAAACTGATCCTATCGTCTCTGCTCCACCCTCGTACAGTGGTCCCCCACAACATCCACTCTTCATCCCTTACACGACACAAGAACTCCCCCACTACTCTGAAATTGATGACCACAATCAGAGGAGGGAGAGACAATTGGGCTATGTCCATCAGCATAGCCATGGAGGACACTTCATTCCCATTCAAATTCCAGGATACATTCCTTCAGATGAGCCTCAATTCTCTCCACATACTGTGAGGCTAAGAATAGTAATATTAATGGATTAATTAATAAGCTTCGTATGGGTCTAGCTTCAATTCTATCCGAGTATCTGAGCGAGGTGTGAAGACAAGAGCCTACCTTATAGTTCTTCTCAGGAGTATTTACATGTTAGAGAAGGTGCTAATTTGACCATCCTACTTTAAAAAAAAAAACAAACTAAAAACAAAATAACTTGTAAACTGACAAAATTTCTCTTCATTTCAGTTACCTGCACTCACGAACCATACCCACAGATTCACCACCAATGCAATGCAAGCAAGAACCATTCCTAATGCCTCCCGTGTTAGCAACGACTACCTTGGCATGACCTTTGCACTCCTCATCTGTTGTATTGCTCATCTGAACTTGCCAGCAGTTTTGTTTTCTCTCTCTGCACTAGCTTGCTCCATAAAGGTTTGTCTTCCCTTAGCTACTTCAAGTATGATGATCATCATGTTTATTAAAATCATGCAGGCAAGAGATTTAAATACACACAGAATGTACGAAGAATCAAGAAAATACATCACCATGGTTTTGATATGTGATTCTATGGCTATCATAGAGTTCATACTTTTGGTGATTGTAGGATTTCTCATTTTGATATTGAAGTATGTGTTTAACCTTCCAATATTATGAAGAAAGAATTTAAGAATTTACTAATTGACTTCTGAACGCTGTAGATATTATTGCTTGTAGCATTGTAATTTGTAGCTAGCTAGCTTCTGCAAAAAAAAGTCGATGGCGTCTGAAAATGGCCATAGCCTCGTACCCAGGCCACCGCCCTGCGAAAAAAGCGGGCCTGTGGTCAATAGCTACTGTGAGAATCATGAATTTTCCTAGCTAACTAGGTCCCAAGAGCATGAGCCAAGGCCCAAGGGGCTGGGGAACTTTCATCCCCGGCAGGGTTCTATGGTTTTGGGCAGTTTCCACAGCCCTGCAACCTACTGTGGATCTCTTATATATCTCTCTAGAATGCTCTCTAGAATGTGGTAGTGGTTGGGGAACCTGGACTCGCCCGCATACCGTTGCGCATGTAGCCCCTCAGGCTAGGGCTAGGACTTACTTCACTCTCACCGCACAGTCCTGATGGTGATTTGCTTCATCCAGGGGAGATGCCTTCCTGTGTCTAGTCCCAGCCCTCATTTATGACCTCAAGGTAACTGAATACACCAAATGTTTAATCTGGCATAGCCGCTACCCCAGACTACCGAATGTTTGTGTGTATCATCCATAAAATCCAGTTTGTATGCTAAAATCTGGATTTTATCCATATTTTCAAATTTCATGTGCAGGCATCAGACTATTATGATGTTGGTGATGTGGACAGAGCCTGGGACTACGTACGAGAACTCAGCCCTCTTCTGCAACAATTTCGTGATATCGTTTTACATCTGCCAGACAGTTGTGGTGATCTCCTTCATTTTATATCTCAGAGCTAATATCTGACCATTAACAGATTCATAAACTTAAACCATTCAGCTTTGAAATACACTTACTATCAAGCATTCAGCCTGAGACTGGTGTATAAAGTTACTTTCTTCCTAAAAAATATCTAGCAACATTATCATCTGCTGCTCTGGTTCCAACGCCAGCCCACAAAACTAACTTTCATATCAGGGAATAATGTGGTAACCTGATAACATTGTAGTAGCGCAGGATGCTTAAAAAAAATCTTCTGTACTACTAATACACCTATTAAAGCTGCAACTTGATGCTAAAGTCAATGTTAAGTCTCCAGAATATTAGTATGGTTCTTTCCCGTGTGAATGTTGCAAGATTTTTGTTAGGCCAGACCAATTAAATTTCCTGTTTCTTATCACAAAAATATGAAAAATCCAATGCTGCATGCGAAAACAAAAACAAAAATACGAGGACTTTCCAGCTGCACAGAGTAATGTAGCCAGATTATTTTAATAGCTAGCCAGCCTAGCTAACTTGGTCTACATAAAGCTGCTAACTAGCTAGTGTGTGTGCCATTAAAAAGAGCATTTTTTTGTTGCCTAACTTAAGCAGCTGTCACAAATTACTCACAATGAGTCTCTATTTATGATTAGACTGAGAAAAAGTTTTGTTTGTGTTTTTCAATTTTGGCAAAAATCAATGAAGGAGCTGATGAGAAACAGGTTGGTTTGGCCTTATCGTCAGAATCTGATTAAGGGTCTCAATTTCCTGCAAATTGTCGTGCGGGGTGCGCATGTGCACATGTGGAAATCAGAGCTGAAAGAAGATGGCATCTGGAGGTCCTACTTCTAGAGGTTACGGTGCGATCCCTGGGTCTGACGTAGCTGTAAATCAACCTGGCTACCAGTCCACAGTTGGATACCAATCCACAACTGGCTACCCAGAAGCTAACCAACTGCCTTCATCCCATCCCGAATCACTTCATTCCCTGCCACCTGCTTACGAATACGAAGCGCCTCAGGGACTTCCTCCCCAACAGGGCCAAAATGCCGGAAAACAGCCTCCCTACAATCCAGTGTACGGCCGTCCAGATCATACCTCTTACCAGCCCCAGCAGGCAGCACACCCTCCAGCACCCCAGTATCAAGGGATCCCTAGTTATCCCCAGCAGCCACCTATGGGGGCCCAGTATGCACCTGCTCCACCAATGTTACAGCAGCAAACTAATACTGTGAGTTACGAGTTGATCAATTACCTCTCACCCTCGGTCCCTATTATTTGGGCCCAGGCAACTGCAAGGAGGAGGGGCATTCGCCCTTCTCCTAGAATTCCATATACAAAGTAGATCTCCGTAAACCTCCAGTTTTCCTCCCTCTTTTGAACCTGTGTGCATTATACTTTTGGGGGGTTACAGTGTGTGTGTGTGTGTGTGTCTCATGACATGGAAGTTAGGGTTATGTAAAGGACATCTTTCACCAGTACAGTGATTGGTGTAGTCCCTGTTAACTAACACGATGTAAAGAAGATGATGCTGATTTACTATTGCTTTCTAGAATGTGGTAGTGGTTGGTCAACCTGGGATTTACCCACATACCACCGTGCATGTAGTCCCTCAGGCTAAGACTTACCTCACGCTCACCACAGTCCTCATGGTGATTTGCTTCATCCACGGGAATCTACCTGCCTTCCTGTGTCTGGTCCCAGCCCTCATTTGTGCCCTCACGGTAAGCAAGAAATTAAATTCTCTGATCAAAATGACCACAGTTCTGAGTGTTATTTTTTCAGCTTCGATTTCCATTCCTTTTGTGTAGGCATCAAGCCACAATGACGCTGGTGATCTGAATGGAGCTAGGAACTGTGGGAATATGGCCCTCTTCTGTAACATTCTCATGGTAGTGTATTACATCTGTCTGGTAATAACAGGGATCATCATCTTGGCCTTATTTCTCACCAGTACCCTGATTATTCCTGTTGGTCCTCCAGACATTGACAATTGACAATGATCCATAACCCATTATATATATCAGTATATCAAAGCACAATCATGTATCAATAAGTTGTTCACGCAGTAAGATAAGACAACGAAGTTATAAAGTTTCTAGCCACTGAAATTATGAAGTTTCTAGCCACTATGGTAGCAAACAAAAAACAGTACTTTATGAGTTGTTTTGGTTCTGATCCTTTCCACTCAGTTATCATAACAGGTGCAGCCGGTATAGGGGACATATCGCTGGTAGGAGGGACAGCAATTGGTATTGATAGCGATATTGAAACCAACTGTGAAGTAGATCACCACCACAACTATCGCTGCAATGAAGAGCAGGACAAAGTAGATGATAGAAAAGATGTTGCAGCACAGGGAATACGTCCCACAATCCTTGGCTGCACTGTACTCTCCGGCATTGTTATGGTCTGAAGCCTAATAAACATTCCAGCATACACGCCAAAAAAAAATGTGCTGATAAAAACAAAATCTTGTGTGTATGTCTCAATGAACTTACTGAAGAAGCACAAATGAGGGCAGGGATGAGGCAGACAAATGCTGGTAGGTTCCCATGGAAGAAGCAGAGCACCATCAACACGAGAGTCAAAACCATGTAGGTGTTGGCTTGTGTGTGATGGACATGGACAACAGAGGTCCGAGGAGCCTGAGGCTGCCCCACTACAACCACATTCTGTGAGGGGGAAGTAAACAAGGTGAAGCATGAGTGATCGAGTGAAAGAGTATTTCAGCATAATTAGTAACATCACACAGTGGAACAGCCACCAAATTATTGTTTTATAATCATAACCCAAAATACGCCATGAAAACAAACCAGTCATGTCAACAGGCCAAAGATTAAAGATATTATAACCACTTATGATGGTTAACTTGACATATCTTACTCACATTGGTGGACTGCTGTTGAAACACTGGGGGTGCTGGGGCATAGGGGGTCACAGGTGGGTGTGAAGGGGTCTGCGAGTAGCCACTGGGGGGAGGAGGGCGAGGATTTGGGGAGTAGTAGGGCTTTGAAGCATTCTCAGAGTAAGGTGGAGGTGATCCAGCTACATTGTTCATCTCTGGAAAACAACGAATAGGTGTATAATGATCGGGGCGAGAATTGGTCCCTCCCACCCACCCCCTATAATTAATTACTGATAGTAACAGTTACAAGGCTATCATTTTACTCCCAAAAACTATATCTAACCTTTATAATCCATGTGAAGTGTGAAGTTGTTGGCTTCAGTTGGCTAACTAAGTTGCGATATGGGGAGAATGATGACGTAGCAGAAAAATAACTGCTTTGCTCATGCGTGAAAATGCATAAACATACACGCGCACGCGCGGTGGGTAGCTTATCACACACGTGCACATACACTGGTTGGAGATAAATAATTATTTATGCAATTCGCAACATGTTTCACCATCTGTCATCTTCACCAAACAATCTATCTGATTAATTGTTCACACTGCTTGAAGAAGATATGAGTCTCTAGCTACTATAATAATCTGGCTTGAAAGATGTTCCTTTCAACTCAGTTAACAGGAGCAGCTGTAATCATCTTGCTGGTAGGAGGTACAGCAACTGACAGCGGAACCCCTACTGACAAGGACCGCCACCACAATCACTGCTACAATCATGCTCAGGACAAAGTATGCAATAGAAATGATGTTACACCACAGGGAATAGGTCCCATATTGCTTGGCAGCATCGTACTCCCCTGCATTGTTACGGTCCATAGCCTAATAATAGTAATAACAAATTCAACACTCTAGCATTGCAAAATGAACTCACTGAAGAAGAACAAATGAGGGCAGGGATGAGGCAGACAAATGCTGGTAGGTTCCCATGGAAGAAGCAGAGCACCATCAACACGAGAGTCAAAACCATGTAGGTGTTAGCTGGTGTGAGATCCACTCGGATGATAGAAGTCTGAGGCTGCTGCACTATGACCACATTCTAGTAAACAGGATGAAACCATAACTTGCAAGTGATCAATTAGCTAGCTAGCTACTGCTTTAAAGCTTGGAATCCAGACCTGAAGTTATGCAATGAATCTTTCCTGTAACATAAACACGTCATGAAGCCAAACTAGAGATTCTTAATCATCAGATACATATCTGGCAGGTACGATTATCAATTATCAAAGTTGGAGGACATACCACTTCTCCTATTTTGTATCTTCAAATACCAAACCTGAACAGATTTGACTCTTCACACTGAAATTAAACTAGATTCAATAGCTACCACCAGTGGAAATCAGTGCCTCCTTACTGTCAAAACTTGGTATATGAAACAAGAGGACAAACCTCTCAATAAAGTCAGAGGCAACCTCTGATATACGAAGGATGAATCCCAAGTGTGTCATTATTTATTCTATAGACAAAAAAGGGTGCTGATTCTGTATTGAATTCAGCTACCATCATTTTGCTATCTGAAGGCCAAAGAGACTCAGAATCATTTATTAGATGGAATCTACTCACGTTGGTGGACTGCTGTTGAAATACTGGGGGTGCTGGTGCATAGGAGGTCACAGATGGGGTCTGTGAGTAGCCATAGGGAGGAGGTGGGTGAGGATTTGAAGGATTGTAGGGCTTTGAAGCATCCTCAGAGTTAGCCTCATACATAGGCTCTGGGTACGAGGTCTCAGGGTTAGGTGGAGGTGATCCAGCTACATCATTCATCTCTGGAAACACAATGAATAATAATAATAGTACTAATATTAATACAATGACATGATATAGCATTCCCCCTCAATTAAAATCACCCCTCTTATCTCTGTTGTTAATAGCTACACTCATATCTAACCTTTATACTCCATAATGATATTTGTGAAGTCGTTGGCTAGCTAATCTGGCAGGAGCTGAGCATAAGATCGAGATCGAAGGGGAATAATAACTCCATTGCGCATGCGTGAAAGACATTCCATGTTATTATTTTGCGCATGCGTGAAAGAAATAAACACAGGGTGACATGTGTAAAGGCGCAAATAAAGTAAAATGAAGCAAAGAGCAAAAAGCAAAACTCAAGGGTGGCTGTGGAGACAGAGAGTTCAGCCTAGTCTCGCGTAGCCAGACCCAATTCTTTCCTTTTTCTTGGGGGCGGGGGAAAGAAAGGGTCTGGTCAACTCCCGTAGAGCGTTTTGTTCTGAGTGCACCCAAATTCCGGTGCGCGCTAATTGACCACCACTTAGTTAGCGGTAAGGCGATAACCGCCGTGGTTAGAGTGACACACCAATTATCAGACGCCACCTATAATCGGACGCCGTATTTTAGTCCATACAACTCCACTGAATATGGTTGAAGTATGAAATTATAGTAGTAGGAGTGTCTAATATTTCTTCCTAAAATGAGTAGCTATGCTTCAGAACTACCGTCGCAGTAGCCAATTGTAGAGAGTCCGAAATAAATCTATTTTCGTACGCATACCTTGATGTTCGAACGCCTAACGAAAATCTTGCTTCCTAGTATCCTTGTCACAAATAATGTGAGAAAACATTACACTACATTATTTTTAATCACTTTACAGTGAGAAAAACAACTTTGACCTTCCCAGTAGCACTCAATTAGTTCTTACGTAGTCGGACATCCGAATTTGTATTACGATTATCAAGAAGACGTAACATAAGGCATGTTGTGCATGGTGAGTTGGCTACTTTGCCTTGGCACAAGCTCCTGTACACAGTACCACTACCACTTCCCCTTTGGCTCCTAAGCACGGGGGTGGAGGTCGAGACCTCTGTACTGGGTCACGGATTTCGAGTAGCATTAGTACTCTTGAGGCTCTTATTCAGTGGTCCAAAATTATTTTTTTTACTGAGGTAAGGCTTGATTTAGGACCTAGTATACTGGTGGCGAGTTTACACAGTAAAACATACACTTCCAGTATCCTATGCAATTTTTGGAGCTAAACAGATGGGTATATGCAGGTAAACATGGGGCATACACAGCACAATCAGGGTAAACACAGGCAATTCACAAACAGGCTTGACAGTATCAGAGCAAATAATATATAGATTGAAATATACTCGGCTAGCTACAAACAGAACAAATAAAGTTGCATTCTTGAGCCTTAGCTCTTGTAAGTTTTGTACACATGCAGTGCCACCATCTACTGCATAATCCACATTGCACCCATGTTCTTGCTCTAGGGTGGGCACACTTTCTTTCAGAGCACTTGCTGCTGACTGTAATCTCGATATCACTTCCTACAGAAAAAGGACCACTACCAATTAACTTGACTTCCACAAGTTTTAGTAGGGGGCACTATTTAGAAGTGCATAACATAGATTGAGAGGTGCAGCTCCCCTCATTACCACATGCTTACCATGACTATAGGGAGGGAGGGGGGGGGGCCATTTTTCACACTCACACAAGTGTGTAACTGCTTACCAATTGCTGCTTCTTCTTCATCCTCTCCCTCTGTGACTAATAGATTAGTCTCTCTGATTTGGGTACCATGACCTCCATGGGGTTTGGCAGGGGGCACTATTTAAAGTTGTACTGAGAATTACAAGTGTAGATCAGATTTTGCCTTACCTTTGAGAGATGCAGCTCCCCTCATACACTTGCCACGGCCAGCTGAGGATTTGGGATTGGTCTCTTTGCTTTGTGCACCATGACCTACATGGGGGCACTACTATTTAGACAACTCTTGCCTTTACACATACTTTTTATTTTACCTTTGAGAGATGCAGCTCTCCTTGTCACACGCTTACCATGGCCAGAGGGGGGTACTAAAGTGAAAAGTAAAAATAAACGTAATCATTTAAAAGTGTGTGACTGGTTACCGATTGCTGCTTCTTCTTTATCTTCTTCCTCTGTGACTGATCCATCAATCTCTCTGTTTTGGGTACCACGACTTCCACGGGGTTTGGCAGGGGGTACTATTTAGAATCAGAGAATTACGTACAGACTGAAATTACAAGTATGTAGATTAGACTCTTGCCTTTGTCACTGAGAGATCCAGCTCCCCTCATCATCACACGCTTACCACGACCAAGGGGTTGGGTAGTAGGGGGGGCTGGTGTGCTGCTTGTAAATGTAGACTCCAGAAATGTTTCTGGGAAAAATGAATCATACAGTATTATATTATATATTTGGAGTAAACAGGTTGCATACTTTCACGCTGATCGGTTCTGACTTCTGAATAGTGAAAAGATAATTATGAAATTTTAAAAATATTTTTGCACTTACTTAACCAGGCATTGTAACGAGTATCAGTATTGATATCGTACCCCTCTTCAAATCGACTCTCAAATAGAGCTAATTCTAGTTCAGTGAACACATGCCCAGGAGCTATGTTAGTCAAATTATAGAGTGCAATGATTATAGTATAGCTTCAAGCCACTTACAAGTCACTGCAGGTGCTACACTTTCCCTAGTTTTGCCAGCTATATTTTTCTTTTTTCTCTCCACTGCCTTTAGTTCACGTCCAAGCTTCCTCTGCTCCTTTAATTGTAATTGTTCCTTTTGGCTCGAGTTCTTTGTTGGTTGTCCTGTATAGTAACATCACTAGTTAGATATATAGCTCTAGCTACACAAAAAAAGGGTGAGAAATGACAATTATGACACTATCCATGGTGTAGTCTAGACCTTATCAAAACAGGTTAAATAAAACCCTGCAGCTGTGTTAGTAGTCACATGAAACATGAGTAAAGCTCTCTAATTGAACTTGCCTGTACTGGTATCTTCTATAATTTTCAGTTTCACCCACAAATTGTATCTTTCATCATGTAGCAAGTCATAACCATTGTCATACCGCTGCTTGAACAAAATGAGCTCTTCCTCAGTAAAATCTGGACAATCTAATTTGCTTCGAACAATTGCATCTGCCTCCTTTTCTGTCTGATCTTTTTTCTTTGCATCCTCTTCTTTCTTCTTCTTTTTCTTTGCATTTTCTTCCCTTTTCTTATCTTGTTCTTCCTTCTTCTTTCTCTTTTTCTCAGCTTCTTCTGTCTTCTTTTTTTCCTTTTCCTTTAATAGCCTTAAATTTTCTTCACTGGTCAAAACCCGACTGGATTTCTTTGGCTGATGCATTTTAGTTTTATAAATTGGAGAAGGGACCTGGAGATTCATGAAACTTTTTGATCTTTCAGCTAATACCACAATATTCTCAACACTAGCACTTCCTTCTTTCTCTTCAAACTCGGGCATCATAATCGAACCTTCTAAACCATCATCCTCATTGGCTGAATACGAATCCAGGAAAGGACGTCTTTGTGCACATTTATGGCATGGACTATAAAATGGTATATAGGCAAGATTTGAAGACGTGGTCAGTGTTGGCTCTTGTGATTCTGATACTAATTCGAGAGCACTTGGATTGAACGGCACTATACCAGTCGTTTTGAAGCCAGCAGTAATATTTTTTACTGACATCGAGTTCATCCAAGCTTCATTAAAAAGTGTAGCAAAATTGTACCGTGTGACGACTTGTCCTGGGTGTGCCATTATAAACTGGTGGCATGCTTTTCTCCAGGCTGCTTTTAAGGGACCAAAACATCCCTTGTCCAATGGCTGCGTAAGATTGGTTGTATTCGGAGGTAGTGTGAATAGCAAGACCTCTTGCTTTGCTGCTAAACTTATAGTTTCAGGGCAATAGTGCGACGAATGGCCATCAAATATAAGAAGTAAAGGTCGTGTACTTGGTGCATACTTCAAGAAATGCTTTATAAACCACTCGTTAAACAAGCCTTGGTCGATCCATCCTTTCATAGAAAGTCCATACACAGTACCTGGTACTTCTCCTATTGTTAAATCATGGGCAAGGTTCTTCCTGTCCCAAATGATCATAGGGGGAATACAATAACCTGCAGCACTAACACAGGCAACAACAGTTATTTGAGTCTTGTCTCCAGAGGTAACTGTAACAGGATGTCTCTCATCGCAGCTGTAGATTCCTTTAATTGCTTTAGGACTTAGTGGAAAGCCTGATTCGTCCATATTAAAAATTAAATTTGGTTTATCCATCAAATTATTTTTTGTGAGTGTATCTTCAAGAACATCAAAATATTCACGAAGTGATCCTGGATCTGCAGCCATGGCCCTGGCCTTGGAGAGTGGAGCACCAACTCTCAAAGTTAGATTGGGGTGTCTCCTACAAAAATTGTCCCACCAACCATTCGACACTTGATGACCAAGCTTGTTACTCACAATTTCCATTACATCTTGACGTGACCGTGGGAAACCAACCTTTGCACATCCAACAAGAAACATCTCCAGTTCCCTCTCTTCTTCTTCTGTTAAGTAGGTCGGTGGACCGCTACGTAAGCCAGTTACACGACCAGAGGCATGATCCCAGAGTGTAGATCTTGGAATCCCGTATTCCTCAGCTGCACGACGAACACTTATATCACTGGATGCTACTGCATGAAGTGCTCTTTGAAGTTTTTCACAACTGTAAGTCTTATATTTAGTTGGTCTTTCGGTGGAGGTACATGTGTAAGAATGTTTCGCACCAGAAGACTTGAAAATACGCTCTTTTAAGGGAAGATTAGGCCACATTCTCTAAGAATACAAAAGTTGACATTATATAGGAAGTGTATGGTTATAGTCTTTGGAGCCATATTAAATTAGTAGTAGTTTAGCTCCTCCCTGTATAAACATGATAGCTCTGATCATTCAACAGGTGCATACAGCAGATTGCAGTAATCTTGCAACAGGAAATCCAAAACTGCAAAACCAAAATTTACATAGCCTCCTTTCAAGTAGCCCAACTCCAAAGTCATTTGAAAGGAGGCTATGTAAATTTTGGTTTTGCTGTTCTGGATTTCATGTTGCAAGATCACTGCAATCTGCTGTATTGCACACCTCAGGACATAATGCTCAAACATGAAATTATAATGAAATAGCTAGCTCATGGCTCCGATTCTTCAGTATTTTACTTATTTTTGTTGGTATGATTTAAATACTGAAATCTAAGGCCTTAGAATGGCATAGCTATATTAATAGGGGAATAATTATGTGATCATTCCAAAAGGGAAGAATCTCAGTGCAGATAAGCTTAAGCTTAGACTGATTTTGCGAATTGGCTCTGCAACAGGCAACTAGATCTATAGCTCTATAGCTAGCTAGTTGTAAATGAAGCACATGCACTACCTACAAAACAAACCTGGTCACCAGCAGCACCAGCAGGCAGTTAAGCAGCTCTACAACACTCTTCAGTCCTTCTCCGTCGGATCGATCGACAATTGATTATGCGCGCATGCGTAAGATCGGCCGTCCGTATATTCTTTGATCATGAGAATGCCAGCAGTTTATTGAAAAGGTCAGAAACTTTTTCTCTCTCTAACGTGATAGCTATGGCACAAACCTAATCATTTGTGGGATAATTTATGCCTTGAATTACTAGAAAGCAAGGTTTTTGTTAAGCGCTCGAACATTGAGGTAAGCATGCGAGAATCGATGTATTTCGGACTGTGAAACAATCAACTGTTGCAACGGTAATTTTGAAGCATAGCTACTCTTTTGGGGAATAATTTTTAGACACTCAAACTACTATTTTTATGTACTTAAATTATATTTGGGGGAGCTTTATAAACTGGAATACGGCGTCCGATTATAGGTGGTGTCTGATAATTGGTGTCTCACTCTACTATGAATCTTATTAAAGTCTGTTTTGCATTTTATCATGGCTGATCCTTCTGTTGCTCCTGATGTTCCTTCAGTTACACTGACACAGGCCTTAGAAGATACCATTTCTGCATGCATTGAAGCTGAAGCAAAAAGAAGCCATTGGGCATTAGTGTCTTGTAAAGATACTTTTGTATCTCTGCCAACCGGGTATGGTAAATCTATTATATATGGAGTCCTACCTATTCTCTTCGATAAGCTGA
This sequence comes from Crambe crambe, assembly GCA_963924555.1. NCBI lineage: Eukaryota > Metazoa > Porifera > Demospongiae > Poecilosclerida > Crambeidae > Crambe > Crambe crambe. The sequence continues at coordinate 595,256 of OZ004594.1, read as the reverse complement.
ACGGTAAGAACAATTTCCATACACACTTATAGCTAGCTGTCCCCTTCAATTTATGTGCTATACTATAGGCAGTATTGTCGTGTGCATCAGTCCTCTGACAGCTATAATGATCGATCAAAAGGCCAAGTTTTCCCCAAAAGGAATTGTTACAGACTTCATTGGTGAAGCCCAAGATGACCCTGAAACAATTAGAAATGTGTTGCAAGGGAAGCAGCTTCTGTTCGTTAACCCAGAGTCTCTCCTAAGAAATCGTAGCTCCTTGTAGCTAGCTCCTTTGTGCAACTCTTTTGATGGTTCTTTTCCTCCAAGGTGTATTCTTTTGTCCTGAATGGTAGTCAATATTTACCTGTTAAAGTAAATAGTCAGTGTGATGCACAAGAATAACAATAAGACTTACATGAACAGGAGGAGAATGTTTATTAGTGCTCTTATTAGTGCTCTCTGATTCCACTGGTTGTTGCGATACAGTTCTTTTAAGGCTGCTAGAAGCATTAGCTTGGGATAGCCACTTTCTTTTGGCTTTTAGTTTACTACTCAGAGTGAGACATTGCATCTTTGTTGCTTCTAGCATCACAGTCTGCAGTTTCCACAAACCCAACTTGTTAAACAGCACATTCAGCTCAGCCTTAAAGCTGCAAGGATTAGTTAGTTAGCTAGCTAACTGTGATGATATCATTTCTTACCTGGCTCCTGTTATTCCATGCATGCAGTTTTTCCTAAATAACTCAGATCACTTTTGCACAAGCTAATGCAATGGACTTTAATAAGATTCATGGTAACCACGGCGGTTATCACCTTACCGCTAACTAAGTGGTGGTCAATTAGCGCGCACCGGAATTTGGGTGCACTCAGAACAAAACGCTCTACGGGAGTTGACCAGACCCTTTCTTTCCCCCGCCCCCAAGAAAAAAGAAAGAATTGGGTCTGGCTACGCGAGACTAAGTTCAGCCTCAGAAGTTATAATAGGATGTCCTGGAGAAGAACCTCGGATGCACCGAATTGCTGATCTGAGTAGGGAAAACATGAGGCGGCAGTTCAGCCAGGACATTGCTGGCCTATAGGGGTTGTCCCATTTGTTTGCCAGGAGGGAAGCTAATCGTTCGTATCTAGAAAGAAATAGCTAGGGGCGCGGCGCGCGCGCATAATGATGACGTAACCATTATAGCGCACAGCGAGCCACTCCCACTCTTTTGCTGCCTAGGTCAAGATGAACGAAGCTCCCTCAGCACCGCCACCAAGAGCTCCCCCAAGACCAGCAGGGAGGAAGGCGGCTCCCATTATAAAGCCTACGCCTGTGGTCGTATCAGTCCCCGAAACTCGTCCCATTGATACAGCACCTCACAGAGACCCACCCCCTTCATTTTCACCCTATCAAGCCGACCCTGCTCTGGAGACTGATGTATACCACTCCTGGAGTCCTGTTTATAGGGAGAAGAAAGGTGGGAGTAATATCTCCAGTTCATCAGTGAGGTACTCGGAAGTGATTCGACTGCAATCCGGACTGAAGCACCAAGTGTTGGAGAAAGAGAAGGAATTAGAGCTTCAGGGCAGCACAACACTGCCAAAGGGGAGGAGAGAACAGACTGCAAAGGTCAGTTAGACTATCACATAGATCTCATTTAGAATATGAGCTCTACTATCATTGACATTGTGCATGCATGCAGGAAGAAGCATTAGACAGAAAGATGATAGCAAGGGTGTCCAATAGTTCACTCCATGATGGCTTTGCTAGGTGTGGAGAGTTCACTTGCATCATAGTCCTCATTGGAATTATAGTTTTAATTGTATTTTTAGGTGTTTTCTTTACCTTTTTCTTTGCAAAATGAAATAATTGTGACAATTGTTATTACCATTACAAATACAGACAATAAGTGAACAAATAATTGGTACATGTAGTTACTTGCTTTGCTTTGTTCTGGGTGGGTAGGGGGAGGGAGGAGGAGGGTGGAGGGGTCAAAACTGAAGCTCTTTTGGTATATAAGAGTCATATGTTGAAATGCCGAAAAACTCTCTCAAGAAATTTTCTATGCCGTTTTGGCTGATGGCAGCTGCCACGATGACCAAGATGACAATGAAGAGGGTGAAACTTAGACACTGTAGGATGCAGCAAGTCACTCCAAAGATATTGCAGAACAGAGAAAAGTTCTTTGGAGCAGAGCTGTCATAGTGGACATCCTCGATCCCCAGAGCCTGTAATCATGGTAACAAATTCAAGTCATGAACTAAGAGTTAGCACATTGATGTTTAATAATGGCCACCTTAACCTCTAATAAAGGACGCTCTGAAAGGAGCACTAATACACTTTCACCACAACCTCCAATGGTGCACTTATTCACTGTATTCTCTGCTCACCAGCAGTGACCCGATGCAGGCAGGAATGGAGCAGACAAGGAGAGTGGGATTACAGATGCTTAGCACAATCAAAGCAATGGAGAAAGGAAGGTAGCCAGCAGTATTGTCACGAGTATCTCTCCAATTAGTCCAGTAGCTCCATGGCAACCAGCCATAACCACCCATCATGCCAGCGTTTTGCTGTGTGGTGGCATTTGTGTTCTGAAGAACAAACGTAATTAGTCAAGAGTTTGAAGTACATGTAACTTTATCTACATGATTATGTAAACTGTAGCCACCTATCCCACTCCCCGAGCACCAGTAATTATCTATACCTGGGTCACTATGATTGGTTGGGGTGCAGGAGCTGTTTGCTGCTGTTGGCAGGGAGGGTAGTACGAGCCAGCACTGGCAGGTTGGGTTACACTGTACGGAGGAGGAAGGTTGTTGGGTTGCTGGGTCATGTTGCAGTTAGCGGGAGGGGCTACATTGGTGAGGGGGTCCGGGTCTGTACAGGTGGGAGGGGCTGCATTGGTGATGAGGTCCATACCAGTGGGAGGGGCTGTATTAGTGAGGGGGTCAGTACAGGTGGGAGGGACTGCATTGGTGAAGAGATCTGTACCAGAGGGAGGAGCTGAGGCATCTGTAGTACCACAGGGAGGAAGTGCATTGGTGAGGGGGTCCGTACCCGAGGAAGGAGCTGTTTTGGTGAGGGGGTCCATATTAGTGGGAGTTCCTGTTGAAGTGGTACTTGTGGGAGGAATCTTTTAGCAAGAAGAAAAAGACAAGTTAATTACTGTATGTGCAATAAAGAGAGAAGTGCTCTTGATTGCATAGACAAGCATTCAACTTACATAATTTTTATCTGCTGTCGATGTCTTGTATTGGTTAGTGACTGAAGCTGCTACATTGTCTCTTGCCAGTGGGTTCTCTTCATCTGCCCCATCTTGACCACAGTTACCGTCCAGCAGAGGTGGAAGGGGGGGTTTGCGTGAATGAGATGCATTTGAAACAGCCTGATAGCGCATCACGACATTCTCGTACTGTTTGGTGTGGGGCTGAATGCACACTCCCTTCACACCTAACACAGTTGCGGGGGATGGTGAGGGAGCAGGTGTCACATCCAAAGCAGCAGCTGAAGAGGAATTAAGCTGAGAATTTCCTGGAGAGGGAGGGGGAGGTGGAGGGTACATGATTGAAGTCTTGAGATCCTTCAATTCCCTGTCCCTAAGAGGAATCTGATAGAGAGGAGCCATATTCTCATAAATAACTTCTTCTTCCAAAGTGTTGTGGAAGTTAGACTGCACATTCTCATATATATTTTCAACAGTGGCATCTGGTGTGCTAGTTTGTAAAGGCAGTTCTCCTCTCTCTCCATCAGTTTCAAGAGAAAATGATGTTCCCTTTATTTCTGTGGCTCCGACACTAAATGGTGCTTTTCCTGTGGAGTTGGTACAAATGGTGTTCAACTTTAGGGCAGCTTCTTTGCACAAGTGTTCAGCTTGAGAGTCAGCTAAAGTAGAGGGCAGAGGGAAAGCAAGGAAGAAAAAGGAGAAGAGAAGAGAGGAGTGAGTTTAAACCTGAAGAAAGAATGACATTTGGATATTCAACTCACTGGGTTTGGGCATGGGGTGAATAAATTTGTTTCTGGTGGTTGAAGAAGAATCTCCCCGACCGCGTGCTTCCATGTTTCTTTCCATCAGAGGCATCTTTGTCACAGAACAGTGAGTCTCTCGTCAGCAAGTTTCCCGGGAAAATAATTTGTATTACATCACCAAAATTCTCATTGGTCGATCAAATGCAAAACGTCATGGGACTAGCGCATGCGCATTGAAGGTGATGGAGGAGCCTATAACTGAATGGCCACCTCCTACAGCAGTAGCTAAAGAAAATGGAGATCAGGAGGCATCTAGAAAGAGAAGAAAAGTGTGTGATGGCATAGAGGAAGAAAGCAGAAAGATTTCCCGTTGGATTCAATCGAGCCCGTCCATCAAGGCAGATGGTCTTTTAGCACGATGGTGGAAAGACAAAATTAAAACTGGAGGAGACTCTATGGAAATAGGCATCAAATCCATAAATCCCAACACAATCTTATTTCATGTCTCCAAGTAAGTGGACATCTGATGACTGACTTCTATAAGTATCTGAAACTTAATATAGATTGAGTTCGGCAAAGGATTTTTTACGATCTCGGATAGACTTCTTACTTTCTCTCTTGAGGGATGCTTCAGATGCTTATGATGTTAATTTTTCACTGGCTACTTGCTACCACTTGCTTGGTGCTGAACACCATTGCACTGCAGCTGCCCTTCAGCATGCACAAGATGCCAGAAGAGTGGCTGCTAAGGATTGTGAAGAAGTGGAGTGGCTGATACAAGTCCTGGAACGACAGAAGGCAGTGGAGGAGAGGAAAGAAGAAGGGAAAAAGAAGTTGGAAAGAATTCCTCTTGAAGAACTTAAGATGCTTCAGTTTACTCAGGTTAAACCATCTCAATCCACACACTGGAAAAATTGACCCTTTACCAGTAAAACCCCAAATAATATCTAAGCATGATTGTCTCACACTATGCAGTACCGAAAGAAGATCCTCTTCTAGTATCAGCTGCACTGAGTTCTATGACAAGTATGTCCTGACTCACACACCAGTCATTTTAACTGATCTTGTGGAGAAGATGACGACTAGACCATGGACACTCGAGTACATTAAAAAAGTTAATAACTAATGGATGATTTTGTTGTGTGACATCACTAATTCTGTGTATTCTCTCTGCTATAGGTAATAGGGCACAAAAAAGCACCTTTAAAGCGTGTTGTCTCGGGAAGTATAGAATGGGCTCAACTTGAGTGTGCTGGAGAGAGCCAAGTGGGCGCTTTTATTGACTCTCTTGATCATCAGAAGAAAGGTAAAACAGATGAAATCATTTTAAACTGGCAGAACTCGTACGCTCTTCATTTTTAGATTCACTCTCATATTTATTCGACTGGAGCTTGCCCCTGAATTGTCCAGACTTAATGAAAGACTTGAAGATTCCTGACTATTTTACTGATAATTATCTCCAGAAAACTCCAGAGGGAAGTTTGTACCGTGACAGCTGGCCCAGCCTCTTTGTGGCCCCAGCAGGCATCACCAGCGGACTCCACGTTGATGCCTTTGGCTCCAACTTCTGGATGGCTCTGTTTGAAGGCAGGAAACGGTAGGATAAATTTGGAATCTCTCTTGGACCCATTATTTCACTTTGATTATAAATTAGGTGGATTTTCTTCCCTCCTGGTGATCTGCCTTACCTCTCTCCCATTTACCACAACTCAACGGATGCCATCTTTGAAGTGGATCTATCAGATTTAGAGGACTCCAATGCCATTTCCAGCCACCCCCTCCTAGCCCTCACACATCCACTGGAGTGCGTCTTGCGTGCTGGAGAGGTCCTTTTTGTCCCCGCTTCTTCTCCTCACCGTGTTGAGAACCTCGACAAGTCGCTGGCCATCTCAGCCAACTTCGTGAACAGTTCTAACTTTGAACTTGTTAAAAAAGAACTAAGGGTGAATGGATTATTGGACCCAAGGGCACACAATCTGCTCAGCATATTTGAAGGAAGTGATTTTAAAAATGATTGTACACACAGCTAAGGCTAACTAGTTCTGTTCTTGTGATAAAATAATACCAGTCTGCATGCTTAAAAATATAATACTGATGGCTTCTGAATTGCAATGTCTATTATTTAATGATCTTTAACATTTCTTCAAATGACACTATTTTCTCTCGTGGCTTTTTCTGGTTCTTTGCCATAAGTTGCTCCATCTTGTCAATCAGCTTCCAATCAGAAAAGGAAGTAATAAGTGCCACTATAGTTACAATAACGATTTTAAGTGATTTTTCTCTCTAGCTAACTCTAAAGTCACACACACCTGTATCTGATGCTGGAGAAAGAATATTCTTGACGTCTAGACTTCCTTTTTCAAGATTCAGGTTCTTTAGCTTCCCTGTCAGAAAGAATAATTATTAACAGTAAATGTATTCATAGTTGTGGGTGGGCGAGGAATGTAAACCCAACGTATAAAATGTCTAGATGCCTTATTATAAGTGATGGTTCAAGCGGTTCAAGTATTACCGCGCATGCGCAGCAAGGGTTAAGCAATCGAGCGCTCCAGCTCGTGCGGGGTATGAAATCTATTATTATGATTAAGAACAAATTTTTGGAGAGCCTACACTGAGTAGGCTTGTAGCTGCTTTGTGTCTTGGCTCACCTTCATTGTGATCCTGTATGATGTTCTCTGCTGTTTCATATGCACTGCTCATGGTGTTCAATACTGCTCCAACAGGTCCAGTCTTGACCCAACCACTACAGTAGAGCCCTTCACATGAAAAACAAGACATTTGCAATTGGTACTTTGTTAAGTGTGACTTGCTGGTCAAACATACCAGGAATTATGGCACCATGTCTTCCTAGAAATACAAAATAGAAATATTGTCATCAACACTTCAATAATGGTACAGTTATTCACCCTGAGTGACTCTACCAGCTGTGTTGGGTATGACTCTCACGGTCTTCTCAAATGGTACTCCTTCTACATGCTTAGTTTGGAATCCAATGCTTCGCAGCACCTTATCATAGTACAGAAGTCATAACAATCCAATACCCAATATTGCAATTTTACCATGTTGCAACTTATTTCTTCATATTGCCTTGTTCCAATAACTCTACAATCATTCCAGCCACCCTGAGAGAGAGAGAGAGAGAGAGAGAGAGAGAGAGAGAGAGAGAGAGAGAGAGAGAGAGAGAGAGAGAGAGAGAGAGAGAGAGAGAGAGAGAGAGAGAGAGAGAGAGAGAGAGAGAGAGAGAGAGAGAGAGAGAGAGAGAGAGAGAGAGAGAGAGAGAGAGAGAGAGAGAGAGAGAGAGAGAGAGAGAGAGAGAGAGAGAGAGAGAGAGAGAGAGAGAGAGAGAGAGAGAGAGAGAGAGAGAGAGAGAGAGAGAGAGAGAGAGAGAGAGAGAGAGAGAGAGAGAGAGAGAGAGAGAGAGAGAGAGAGATCATTACAATAATGTCATAAATTTTAAACAATGAGGTCCTCACTTCTAATCTATTGATCTCCAGTCGAACTTTAGCAGCCCTTCCCGTGAACTTATCGGCAATTATTTCTATGGGAGTTCTCATGAAGGAAAGGTTCCACTCTTTATGCTGTGATCCAGCCATTGTATTCTGTGAACTGCATGAACCAGTTTATACAGGGGGGATGAAGTTAATACTAATATACTTACTTTGTATCTGTGACTTTCATCATAAGTTCAAGTAATCTTCTTTTTGGCCGTGGTAAATCTGTTGTGTGCACAATTATCAGAGGTATCACCTCAATATAGCTTATTCAGCTCATCGAGCAAAATGTTACCTGTTATGGTTCCAATTTGATCAAAGTGACTGGGATCAGAATAGAATCTGCATCCAGGGAGCTTCGACATTGTTCTCATCTCCTTGGTTGAAAACATCACCTGCAAAGGACCTTTACGACCAATCAGGTATACTTTCCTGATACGGCTCTCACAGAGTGCTCGTAGGGCATGGTCACATATATCTGTGTGCTGGATACAAATATTGGGGACTACTAGATTGTGCACCAAAATGGCCATCATGGTCATGGTATTGCGGAGCCGCCCCTTCAGTAGTGAAAGGGGTGGAGTCTGTGAGACTAATGTTACAGGGAGTCTGGCCATGAGAGGGCTTCACTGCATGTTAATGAACTTTACCTCCAAGAGTTTCGTGGGGGTCAGTAGTACCCTGGCTATGTCCAGTGCCACGTTACCCTGCCCTATTATCACTGCTACTTCCCCTGAAAGATCAGGGTTCAGCTGAAAAAAACGAATACAATAAAAGATCAAGGGGTAGACTAGATGGTCGCTGGGATTTATTTGATTCACATACTTCTTTGTGCATCGGTAAACCATTGTACCAGCCAAAAAAGGCCTTGGCAGAGTATACACCTGGAAGGTCCTATCAAAAAAAGTATTGACAAAGTTCTTAATTAAAGGGTATGAAAAGTCCTTACCTCTCCTGGTATTCCCAGTTTACACTCATCTTCAGCCCCATATGCCTACATATACAAAGAAAAACCACACACTCCTGTTAAAAGTTATCATTCTTATCATCATTCTTACTAGGACCACTGCATGATAGAGGGACTGGAGTTCCGAGAGACTGAAATCTCTTCCCAAGGCTGCGTTACCGATGAATCGACAATTGGACAGCTCGGCTATATTAGTCAGGTGATTTGTACAATTCTGGAGAAAAGAGAGTGACCAGCTGGCAGGTTTGAAGGACCCAGCTCATAATAGCTCTACCTTCACTTCTGAATGGTCAGGGGCAACCCCATAGCGGATCAGTCCAAATGGAACAGGAAATTTTTCTACAACATCAACTTTAGTATCTGGATTGTGCTACATTACAATAACAAAACTAAATTCCGTGCTAGAATAATATCCATTATTATCACAACCACTCAATAAACGAGCTATCCAATATCTGAAGTCATATTTATGGCAGGCTGTGTGGCTTAATATCGAGTGTCCATAGTTATTGCACTATGGCAGTCTGTATATACAGCTTAAAGCTTCAGCTTTACTATTGGCCAAGTATATAGCCACACACACACACACACACACACACACACACACACACATTTGGCTCTTCTTCTTCTCCTCACCTTTATGAGATGATGGGCAGTGGATAATCCTGCCACTCCACTCCCGATCACACACACTCTGAGTGGCCCAGAGACTGAGAGAAGGCCGACTGAGGTGGAGTATGATCTTCTAAGAAGAAAGTGGCACCAATATAGCATATTCCTATTTTAAAAAAAAAATCTTTTGATGTTAAAGCTAAACTACTTAGAACTAGTTTCATAGCTGATTCAACCTGGCTTCTTCCATTTCATTCTAGAAAGTCAATTAGCTAAATCTCACATAGCAGAGATGACCTATTCATGCAGCTATATATTCTGGGAAATCACACAGTATATATAACATTGTTCTTTTACTCCTGAGGCTAGGCTTCATAGATATCCAGTTACTTACTACAAGAATATAAAGAGTATTTTTCTGAAGAATCTGTCGGCTATGTTATAAGCAGGCTGGGAGTTCTATCCAGCTACTTACTATAAGAATCCGTAAGAGTACTTCTGAAGAATAATAAGCAGGTTGGGAGCTCTTTGGGTGAATATAATTATTCAGGAAATGGCACCCAAGGATTACTAAGAGATTCTGAGAACTATAGCTAGCCACTTGACTTCTATGCTGTCACGATATCATAGGTTGGGAGCTCTTTGGGTGAATATAATTATTCAGGAAATGGCACCCAAGGATTACTAAGAGATTCTGAGAACTACAGCCACTTGACAAAGCTATGCTGTCAACTGCTATCAGAGTCTTTAAATGGGTCCGCTTTTATATAGGGACCTGTATATATACACATGATTGCTTTATTATTGTGGAATTGGGAAGAACCCAGGGACTTCCCCCTCGTCAGAAAAACTCCCCCTGTTTAATATAGGCACTTTAATAAGATTGGGGGTAACCCTGGGGACTACCTTCTTCAAAGGAGATTCCCCATACTCATCATAATTCCCACGCTTAATTGGAGATACCCTGGGGGCCTCCCCCCATAGCTAGCTAGCTGGATTCTACATAACTGTCACATTAATGACAGAATCACAAGTAGCTAGCTAACTGGCTCTATAGTATTAACGACAGAATCACAAAAAGTGTCAATTTACATTCAATAATGGCTGCATTATTTACAAGTTATGAGAAGTGTGTCATATTATGCAAACATCAGCTAGCCATAGGTAATCAGCTTACTGACAGTTTCCATTCTTCCACAACTTCTCAGCAGCTCTCCATCGTGAATATTTAGCTAGCTAGTTATAGCTAGCATAGATGAAGTTCATAGGCCTGCAAACTGTCTCAACATATCCTCCCTTAGGCCCATACCTAGTACAGTGTGTAAGTCACCAGAGTTTATGGTGGTGGGTTCCCTCAGCAGACCCGTATGGGGGTATTATGGTCTGTCAAAAATTGGGGTCTAGCATGCAAGGCATTTGAGCTGCAGACTTCAAACATGGAGAACCTTCATTACATGTTATGCTCAATAGTGCCATGGGGTACATGGGTCTCAAGACCCCACCCACTTCCCCGGCAGAGGTGCACAAGGATTATGCTGAGTCAGCATTTGGGTCATAAAATTAAACAGGGGGTTTGGCCTTCCTGTGGAAATTCCAGATGAGGAGCACCCTCAAAACAGTGGGGCAAATAATACTGGAGGTAACTGCTTTAAGGTCAAGTAGTCTAGCATTCCAACAAGCAACTCCTCCCTGCAAACGAGCACCCCTCAATCTTAACAGGCTATTGCTATGTATTATGTGCCTCCTGCTATGGGCCTGAGGTGCTTGCAGTGACTGGAGGGCATGAATCAAGCGCATCAGACAGATCAATTACCGGACATTTTTTCTGACGTCTGGTTTATACCAGTACCTACGATTTAGGTATCAAAAGATAGCCCATTGAAAACTGATTCAGAATCCTGACTTTCAGTCATGGCTGTTAATTCACATAGATTTTATACATCATTAAAGCAGGTGTCCGAAAATATCAATAATCAGAGAAATTTATCATATTTCAGACATATGGCAGAGTATTCTAGGTATGATTGTCAAAGTTGGAAGACTGGAAGTTCGATCCTTCCCCTATCTGTGTCTCCATCTATAGAAGTCAAGCTTCAAATACCACTGCATTACAAACCTGAACTTATAGGCACTTTTAGGTAAGACAGCAAAAATGGGTTGATTAGTAATTTAATCCTTCACTCCACGAATATAAGCCAGATTCAACACCACCAGTGGAATCAGCATCCCCTTTTTGCCCATTGTAACAAGTTTTGTAACTAAACTATGAACAGTTATGATTTTATGAATAATTGTTCAATTTTTTTACATGGCTATTGAGAGCTGCACCTACGGATCACAAAAACAAGCAATAATGAGTACCATTTATTTTCAGGTATATTACATTCAGAAGGTGCTGATTCCACTGGTGGTGTTAATCTGTCTCAGTGTGAAGGGTCAATTACTAATCAACCCATTTTTTTGCTGTCTGAATATTGATTACCTAAAAGTGCCTATAAGTTCAGGTTTGTAATGCAGTGGAATTTGAAGCTTGACTTCTATAGATGGAGACACAGATAGAGGAAGGATCGAACTTCCAGTCTTCCAACTTTGACAATCATACCTAGAATACTCTGCCATAAACTGGTAGCCGTCTGAAATATGATACGTTTGTTGATTTTTTCGGACACCTGCTTTAATGATGTATAAAATCTATATAAATTAACAGCCATGACTGAAAGTCAGGATTCTGAATCAGTTTCCAATGGCCTATCTTTTGATACCTAAATCTTAGGTACTGGTATAAACCAGATGCCAGAAAGTGTCCGGTAATTGATCCGTCTGATGATTGATCACTTACTCTACTTTCAAATAACTTACATCCAATAACACCTTTATCCTTCTCTCGTGTTTCTCTATCTATGAGGAAACAAGCGATTTTTGAAATTTGAAATTTTGATTATTAAGGAATGCTGTCTTATCACTTGTTACAATTTTAATTAAAGGATGTTTTAGTGTGGGACCATGACAACAATAAGAAGACAACATCAAACAACAAACAAGAAGAAGAAGTTACCTATGCATGGACAATAATTGCACTTTTATAAATGAGGACTATTGTTAGCCATGGCTGTTAGTTATGGCTAATAGTTGAATTTGATGTAGTATCATCCTGTCCTGCTCTAATTATTTCAATCATCTCTTCCACTGACACGATTTTTTCCCTGGGTTTGACACTAGCCCCCCTCAGTCTCTCCTCTCTGTCAATCAGCTTCCAATCCGAGAATGAAGTTGGATGAACCTCTGTGAAAATTTCAAATTATTGTACCTTATAACAATACAGGGGGTTTTTTAACAAAAAAATTGGTGGGAATGCCCCTTAAAAAATCGGATATCACTATTGGTCTTAGTCTACACTAACCTGGTAGAGAGGATAAAAATGATAAAATATCTGAAGATGAGTCTTCAGTGGGATCTTCCAGTTTCCCTATCAAAAGAAAGATAGAGTTATTATTGACAGCACAATTCAGTAAGAGACCATGTTTGGGAGGGGGGAGAGATAATATACCTTCTTTATAGTCCTGGATGATATTGTTGGCAGTTTCGAAGGCATTGCTCATGGTGTCCAGTATCACCCCCACAGGACCTGTCTTTACCCACCCACTGCAATAAAGCCCTGATACACACAACATAGTACGAGAGAGACATCATTGCAAACGCCACCCACTGAAAATTTCATTGCCATCACACTTACCCTGCTTAATTCGTCCGGCTGTGTTAGGGATAGTTCCCGACTTGCTGTCAAAGGGGACACCCTCAATGGGCAAAGTACGATACCCAATACTCCTCAGCACCTGCAGAAAAGAACAATATTATTCCACACACTGGAGTCTCAAATAAGGACACTTCAACCTCTCAACAAAGGACAACCTACAAGTACCTTTGTAAATATAATATTTTATACAAAAATTGATCACCTCCAAAAGAGGATGACCTCTCTAAAAAGACTGGGTCTCAACTGTGTCCACTATTCTGAGGCTCCATTGCACATGAGCAATGGAATCCTTCCTATCCTTCCTTCCATGTGTATAATCTTCACTGTACAGTGGAATCTTGTACACCTTCTCTTGCAGCAAAACCTTGATAAACCTTTACACAGACCCATGAAACACTCACCATGCTGCAACTTAATTCTTCATACTCGCCTGTTCCAACAGCTCTACTGGCGGTCCAGTCTCCCTGCATATAACAGATGATAGAGGTCAGAGGTCCGGTGGTGAGGGCAAGATATCATCTTCATATATACCTCCAGTCTGTTCAGCTCCATTTTAATACTGGCTACTCTACCACTTGAATCATCAGCTGCTATTGCCACTGGACTCCTAAGGAAGGAGAGAATGCACTCCTTTCTCTTCTCTGCTCCACTCTCTGAACTTGCTCTAAAGCAACAGCAGAATTTGAGATGATCACAACAAACAAAGATGGATTTCCCACAAACATAGTCTTGGAATGAAACAGAAGTTACATAAATATCACATACTCGGATGTTTTGATCACCAATTCTGTCAATCTCTTTCGTGGGCGTGGTAGATCTGCAACAATAAATGAATCCTTAGTCACAATGGAAACAGTCAGTATTGAGTTCTCGTCTCCTACACACTTGATACTACATTTCTGATGCCATCAAACTTGGTGAGGTCAGCATGGAACCAGCAGTCGGGGAGTTTCGTCATCTCCCTCAGCTCCTTGATAGTAAATGCAGCCTGTAGAGGACCTCTTCGACCAATCAGATGCACTCGTCTGATATTACTCTCTCGAAGTGCCTCGAGGGCATGATTGCAGATATCAGTGTGCTTCATTTAGAGAGGGCTGAGTAAAGAAGAACTGAGAGTCCACTGTAACACATACCTCCAGATCTTTAGTGGGTGTTAAGAGTATTCTGGCTACATCCAATGCCACGTTACCCTGTCCAATAATCACTGCCACTTCCCCTGATAAGTCAGGGTTCAGCTGAAAATTCAGTTCAGTTGAGAGAGAGAGAGAGAGAGAGAGAGAGAGAGAGAGAGAGAGAGAGAGAGAGAGAGAGAGAGAGAGAGAGAGAGAGAGAGAGAGAGAGAGAGAGAGAGAGAGAGAGAGAGAGAGAGAGAGAGAGAGAGAGAGAGAGAGAGAGAGAGAGAGAGAGAGAGAGAGAACAAAAGGGAGGGGAGGGGTAATATTAGTTCAGCATAGATCGCTTGTTCATCACTCTACCTCTCTGTGAGATGGAAGGCCATTGTACCAACCAACAAATGCTCTAGCAGAATAAACACCAGGGAGGTCCTAGAAAAAAGTGGATAGGAAGGTGCTTGGGAGGTGAGCCAATATATAAAAAAACTCACTTCACCTGGAATTTCTAGCCTTCTGTCATCTTCAGCTCCATAGGCCTTGATAAATAAATGGATGTCATAATTTTACCTGTTATAAATGAGATTCTGCTTACCATAACTACTGCATGATAGAAGGACTGGAGTTGAGAAAGACGTACATCTTTCCCAAAGCTCATATTGCCAATGAACTGACACTGTTTTGACTCGGCCAAGGTTGTGAATTGGTTGATGCAGTTCTAAGAAGAAAGAATTTAATGGACAGCTACACACTAAAGAGTTGTGATCGGGCGTACCTTGACCTCTGGATGGTCAGGAGCAACTCCAAAACGCACCAAACCAAAAGGAATTGGAAGTCGATCCAAAATATCCACTCGGGTGTCTGGATAACGCTAGCCACATGATGAAATATATTATATATTGGAATGGACTACTGTATACGTTACATACGCGGCTTAACAGGCTATGAATAATAATATTATCATTAATCTCGAGTTACCTTGATGAGTTGGTGAGCAGTGTAGAATCCAGCTGGGCCACTGCCCACCACACACACCCTAAGGGGGCCTGCCACAGCCGCTGCTGCTGCTAGAGAGGAACCTGTAGAGAAGGTCCTCATTATTCTGATTAGAGAAGAAAAGACACTTGCAGTTATCATCTTTTAATAAAACATCATCTTGGATAGGTAAAGGGTTAAAAATGTAAACAACAAATAGATAATATTTAAAGTTCAGTTTTCTTCTTGACGACCTCTGTTTCTTACAGAACACCACGTCTCAGAATCTCTCTGGGACCAGGACCTCTAGCTGGACCAGTGGGACGAGGACCTCTAGTTGGACCAGTGGGACCAGGACCTCCAGTGGGACCAGGACCCTATTAATAATAGCATGGCATAAATAGATATCATTTTTTCTCCTTGGAAACTATTTCTTACGTTATTATCCCTGGGTGTTGGACACTGCATGGGCTCCTTCTTGCCACATAAGCTCCAGAAATCATCCTTTAGTATTCCTTCGTCAAAACTGAGTGTTGATATAGAGATTAATGATAGCTGGTTAGCTGTTATTATAGCTAAGTCCTACATACCCTGATTGCCGACTAAACTGAACAATACCCCAGTAGCAGCAACCGATAGTCTCTGTGACCCAGTCCTCAGCCTACACATACATTGTAATATAATAGCTAGCTGGTCTGAAGACTGCATAGAAAGGACACTTACTGTTTTACAGACAGATGGGCAAGGCCCTTGGCCATCATACTGAGCTACACACTCCTGAAGTAATAGTACACCCAATGATCAATCCATTTTGCCTTGCAGTTTGATTGGTTACCTGCACTTACCACATAAGATTGGCTTATCGAAGCATTGCTAAAACTCGTCCAGGTCTCTGTGCAGAACTTGTGATTGACTCGGTTCACACCACACATCTGCAACATCAGCTGCTGTTCCACTTGTGAAGGCTATATATATATAATTCAGAAGGGAAATAAAGCGGTTTTCTCTTTCAGTGCTGCAAATAGAACAATATTATTCTCCAACTCCTGAGCTAGATTATGTATTTATGCAGCATGCATGCATAAAAATACATGCATGCATGGCATGTTATGACTTAACTAAGTCTTATGATCATTATGTGATTCTCAATGGAGTCTTATGATCAATGAATATTATTAACACTGCATGCCTAGTGCCAATGATTATTGCTTTTACCAAGTCACTGGGAGATATACCACAATCCTGCACCACTCGGTGGAGTATAGTCAGCAGGAACATTGGACAGTGTTGGCGACAGAACATGTTGGCTGCTGTGACGTTGATATTCTCAGGGTTAAAACTGGTGAAGAAGTCCTGACACACATGGAATCTGGGCAAAGATAACTGCCGGCTGTCGTTCAGGCATTTCACAGGGTCAATGTCAACATCTCTCCTGTAACAATGTTCATAATCTAGATATGACCAGACTCTTGATATTAAATGCATCCTACCAGGATAAAACATACAACCCCAGGGCCCTTCATATCATGTAGTCAAAAGCTAGAGCAAAGTATTTTTACTGCATAGCTATAAATCATTTTACTTGAATTTATGACGGTGGATCTGTTCATCGACAGTCTCCTTCAATTTCCCCAAAAGGTGACTCATTTCATGGAAAATCTTCCTCTTCTCCTGAAGACGACCTTCATGCTTTCTATCGTCACAAGATACAGCCACAATCAGGCACAGAATCACTGCAACCACCTTCATCTTGACGAGCTTGTACTTAGACGAAATCTCAGATGAAATCTCTTGGGGAGCCGGATCGAGGGATTCAATTTCATTTATGCGCATGCGTAGTCTATCGATTATGACGTCATGACGAAGTATTTAAATCTCAATGAAAGTTTTAAGTCTGTTCTTTCCTTCTTGTACTTTATATAATCTTCAGGGTCCTACAAAGTCACATACCAAAAAGTCACATACACATTGTAGTTTGGTGCATGCCAGAGTTAGCTATGAAAGGGCTGCACACTACAACACATTGAACTGTTCTTACATTTCAATGCTGTATGCATTGAGTGGGCTCCTTCATGCCACATGAAATCCACTCATTCCCATCCAGCACTCCCTCAGTAAGCCTGTGATGGAAAAGACAGAAGAAGGCATCAAAGGAGCCAATATTGCAGGAATGCCAACACACCTGTTCTGTTTGCTGTACTGCACAATACTCCAGTAGCAACAGTTGAATGCTGTTTGGACCCATCTTTCAGCCTATACCATGTACCAAGTTATTATAATTGTAATCAGTATGCCAAGCGGATGTTTTTGTTTCTGTTTAATATAGCAATAATTGAAACTTACTTTCTTACAAACATCCGGACAAGGTCCTTGGCCATTAAACTGACTTAGACAGGTCTATAAGAATAACGAAGTGAGACTAAGTCAGTCCACAGCCATGCTGGAGAATCACATTTAATTTTGAATTCTTCTTGGGGTGAGGGAATCCCTTGGAAGGGAATCCCTTGGGAGAGAACACCCAAGATTCAAGGTATGCCCCCTCACCCTCCAGGAAGCCTTGAAAGTAACCCACAAAACCTTACAAAGGTGGTTAGTACTGTTTATTCATGATGGCAGTTGTGGAACAACCTAGGAATGGACAGTGCTGTGATATATAAGGAAGACTAGCTAGCTATACTTGTCTTGCCTCTTGCTTGGCTGCTCTCACACACCATTACTTACCACATAGTCTCGGCTTATCATGCTTGGGGTGCTAAAAGTCTTCCAGATTTCTATGCAATACTTATGGTTGCTTGGATTCATACCACACATTTCCAGAATTTCTTGCTGTTGGAGCCTTGTGGGCTGTGTGTGAAAGGAGAGAAAAAGTAATTTGGTTGTTCATATCGAATACAGAAATAATTAGGGGCCAGATTACTACATAGTGGGTAAGACAGCATGATGACTACTTTAAGGGGCAGATACTGCTTGCATTCAACTCAACTGTTGAACCCTGCCCTACCATCCCCTCATGATTTACCATGTCTGCCGGATGTATGCCACAATCTTTCACCACGGCATTAAGGAGGTTTATAAGGTACCGAGCACAATCTTGGTGACAGAAATTATTAGCCGCAGTGATGTTGATGTTACTGGGGCTGAAGCTAGTCAAGAAGTTCTCACACATATGGAACCTCTGGGAAGCTAGTTCACTGCTGTCATGAAGACATTTCGTTGGGTTAATCCTGACCTTGTTCCTAAATAAGCAGGGGAAAAAAAGTAGCTAAGTAAGAAGAACAGTTTTATCTCTATTTTTATCAATCAGCACTTAATTGGTTTACTTCAGATCATGACTTTGGCGATATTCGTTAACGGTCTCCTTCAACTTTCCAAAGAAGTGACCTATTCCTTGCAGAGTTTCTTGCTGCTCTTGAAAATGGCTTTTGTATTCCTCGTCCTTAGAAGATACGGCCACAACCAGGCAAAGGATCACAACAATCACCTTCATTTTTACCCGTTAGCAGTGCAGTATTAAATGATAATTACGACGCAAAAAATTAAGTGGGCGGCAGTCGTTACGCAACCTTAAATTTTAATTTTTTATGACGTCATATTTGACTTGCCACGTGGGCAATTTTTTGTTGAAGAAGTGGTAGGTAGTTCTAGCCTCTCTACTCTACTTTAGAGCAGTTTTCAGTGGCCACGCTTGAAGTACCTATGCAGGAAAGCTGTAAAAACAAGCTATGTGTTTATGGAGTGTAGATAGCTGGGCACTCTGTTTTTAACGGGGAACTTCTGTTAGATGGATTAAAGAGCTGTACTTGGGTCTCGTTGGAAAGCGCGCTCTAGGACAACATTGGAAAGCGTGCACAATTCAATAACCAGGTATGTTAAAGATAGTTATTTTAGCAGTAGATATGTCATTTTAAAGTAGATGTATAGGTGTCGAAAAATATAATCCACGAGATTACAGAATGATAATAATAATAGAGCTACAATAAATCCATCTATCATCCTCACTTTCAAAGTCAATTTCATCTTAAAAAACGAAGTCCATAATATCAACATCATGATCTCTCTCTGTGGTGTTGCAGCAGTTTCTGCATTCATATCCAGCTGAGCAAGAGTTCGCCTTCTTTCTACAATTGGTTCGCACACCTGTAACCTCTTATCAAACTCTCAAGTCTATTCCTGATGGTCTTGATGTTTTCATTAGTGTCTCACACTACAGCGAGTGAGTTATTCTTTATGGACCATCTGTAATATTTATGATAGTGACTGAAGTATTGTCCCCACAGGTGCAGAACCCAGCAGGATCTCTTCCAGTGCTTCATTGGAGGCTGTCATCCCATTTTCAAATTTTGTTCTGAACCACGGATGTCATCAAGCCATTTATGATGCTGTTCTTCCACCGACAATCCCAGGTTATTGAACATAGAGTAGTGGGTGGCCGGACATTGTGTAATAAAACCTTTTGAAGTACACCGTACCCACTAATTGTAGGAATTCCAAAATAGCCTGACTTCCAGTTTAAGGGTAACCCTTAGGCAGCTTTAGTATTAGCCAGTGGCTAGTTGGTTCGCCTTGTGCCCATTTTGGACACTAAAGTTATAAAATAAAGGTTCCTGAAGCAGTACTTCTAGTAATAAGGAAGCAGAAAAGTGGCTTTACCTATCCCACTGAAAAAGGACACATAATCACAGCCAGTACATACCAACAGTGTCTGAAGAACATGGGGTAGCTCTGATGGTGTGAGCTTGCCTAGCTCTGGATCAGTAGTCTGATGTAGCCAACCCTTTACCTTCCTTTTCTTGGGGGCGGGGGAAGGAGAAAGGGTCTGGTGACTCTAGCATCAACGACTTGTGTCGCGCATGAAAAACAACACTTGGATTCATCATGTGATATAGCCATAAACTTTTGTTTCTACCACTTTTTGGAGCCTGCCCCTTGCTTTTCTATGGGATCAAGATCGACTCGATAAGCCCTTGATGGGATCGATCGTGGCTGTAGCTAGCTGTTTCAAGTGAGATGAGAAGTTATCAGCAGGTGGATCAATTGACTTATACGGCATTATGAGGCTAGGGGAGCGAGCATTAGGTGTATGGGACGTACTATTCAAACACTGTTGTGACTCCAAGGCTCTTGTCACTTGATCCCCATTTCTTAGACTCTCCAAGAATTCTCCTTTCTCTAACTACTGCTTTTCACGCAAATTACTTGCACACGGTTTATGATTGCCATGATGTAATGTTCAAAAATGACACAAGTTGTATATGCTAGAGTCACCAGACCCTTTCTCCTTCCCCCCACCCCCAAGAAAAGGAAGGTAAAGGGTCGGCTACACCAGACTACTGGATCAGCTTCTAAGGCCATGATCAGATTTTTGAGGTGAAATAGCCTTAACTCTCTGGCACTATAAAGGCTGATTTATGCAATTATGTCCTTGTTTTTGGAAAAGTAACCAGCCACCTAGGTGTATGGCTAGGATCTGCAAGTACTACCCTTGTTATATCCCTTCTGCAGGTTTGACAGATTACTCCATCTTCAGGGACATCAAGGCTTGATATGTACCTGTAACCCTCCACTTGGATGGCGTATTCAGATGGATTTTTCCATGGCAGAGGTAGCAGGCTTCTGTGAGGCTGGTGGTCTGCTCTGTCATTGCACTATAGCTATATGTATTAGTGTACTGATAACCTTTTTTAATGATAAAATATTACCATGTATATTCGTTTGTTCCTTCTCTCCCTCAGAATACACTCAGCAGCAGTTGAAATACTAAGTAATAGGATTGTTTACCTACTTATCAACCTACATACAATTATAAACCACAAGTACACTTACCTTAACCACTTTCAGCTGCACAGTGAATGCAGCTGGACTTTGCACGCGCTAAGTACACTGCTGCCGATCGTGCACAAGTCCATACTTGGATGATTGTAAGCTAAGGATGTCTGAATAGTGTTGGAGAAAGTAAAGCTTTAGATCTGTGTCGGAAAATATTATACCACGCTAGTTAGTACATCCTTTCAAAACAGGTATGTTACGTGTTTGGTGCCCGTGCAAGTGGATTTTGGCAGTTGTAAGCGATTAAGTGCGTTAATAGTGTACTAGGAAGGTTGTGTGTCCTCGCTAACAAATTTCAAGTCCAAGAATGCACAGGTAACGGAATAAGAAAACGTTTTCTGGAGGTGCTGTTTTGATTCACCGTGCACCTACGGCAAGAATTGACATTTCCGGTAAAATTAAATTTCAATGGGGCTCAATTGACTTCCGGTTTGGTTGCGTAACGACTGGCCGCTGGCGGGGCCAGCAGTGCAGTGCGCATTATTTCGAAATAATTGCAACTAGCTATGGCATTACGATGTTTGAAGATACATGCACAGAAGATAAAATGTAGCAGCTGCGGTGCCGTGAGGTGTCTGACAGAACGAGGGAGGAGAAGAGATGGACCCAAGCCATTTCTGAACAGCAAAGCACACGCCTTTAAAGTGAATGATGCCTATGTTTTTACTGAACAAGAACAGAGGATGGGGAGATATGGTATCCCACTAGGATTAACCTTATTTGGGATTTATTTATACTTCGGGTTTATACGGCAATATGGAGAGAAGGACAAAGGTGTGATGGAATTTCTCACTAAGGACATCAGTGATAAAATGGCACCTCACCGCAGGGAGAAAATCAGAGACCAACTGGAACAGGAAAAAGAAATGCTTGAGGTTCAAAATCACAAGGCCACTAAAGATTCATAGGACGTTAATTTCAATGGAAGGAATTCACCCCATTACAATTTTCAACTGAATTTTTAGCTGAATTTTTATCATTGATGATTACATCATCCTCACATCACAATTACATATTAATTTCATAAATAAACTAAGTCACAGTAAGTCATAGAAGTAGTCCAGACCTTGACCTATTTCCCATATGGCCACTCCTGTGCCCAACTCTTCAGCCAGACTCAGTCGAGATGCTATGGACTACAGATTAACAGATGCATAACGGGATATGTGTCTCTAGCCCTGAAGTGAGTACCTTCAGTGTTGGAAAATATACTTCATGTTTCACCCCTCCAAATCTGAGGGGGAAAAATGCAAATTTATAGTTACAACGACCCATCACCTGGGGTGGGGCTTCAACCCACTCTTTGACTCAGTTTCTCTATTTAGCTACTTTGTCTCGCTCACTTGTATTGGAAGTGGTGCTCAGCACAATGAGAGTCCCACTTCATCTTGGGTTTATGGGCCTCGAGGAGCTTCAGATACTGTGGTCCAACAAGAGCTGGAGTGTGGGAGTAACAGGGCTACATTGGTGTACTGTGCAAATCACGATCACTCAAGTATCATACACTGTACTGAATCTAGACCCCTGAAACGAGACCACTCCTCTAATGAAATGATCTGGACTGGCTACCCCTCTAATCAGGACCCCACCCTTCTCTTTATTGGACCCCAAGAGGGGAAGGAGTCCTCTGTACATCATAAGGGTGCTTACGATTCATGTCTGATGTGGTAAAGTCGTAGCCGTAAAAATTGAGTCCTAGCAACACTTTCTGCCGTGCAGGAGAGAACTGGGGAACAAGGGATAGCACACACTCTTCCACCCAGTCCAGAGGGGAGTTTGCCCCAGGGCTAGAAAAGAGGGAGGGAAGAGATGGAGGAGGGTTAATAAGGATGGGAAGGTTTAGAATGGAGGTTTCACCTGCCAGGTTGAGAATAATCATAAGTCATCAAACTGAATCCATCCACGTGATCCACAAGTCTCTCAAAGTCTGAAGATGCAAAGATTCCTTCTCTGGGGCAAAAGCAAACGAGTAATGGAGAAGCAAAACGTGTACTCTTCCTTCAACACTCACCCTTTCCCTCTCTGTGCTGGTATGACAAGAATGGTTTCCAGATTGTGAGCTCTGAAGCTCTTGGAAATGGCCTTCACTAATGTAGCTAAATCACTAAAGGGAAGAGGAAGAAAAGATAAATAAATATGGTACAAGCAAATGAAGGAATGAAGGAATGAAGGAATGAAGGAATGGAGGAATGAAGGAATGAAGGAATGAAGGAATGAAGGAATGGAGGAATGGAGGAATGAAGGTGGGGTAAATATTTTTGTGCCTGAAAGGGGGAAGCAATTTCCCACGAAATATTTTTCCTACTAGTAAAATTTTACAACAACAGTTGAATTCACTTCTTATGATGACCTCCTAACTGGCTCCACACCTCAAGCACTGCTCCATCAAACCCATAGAGCTGGAGGATAACATGTGACTGTCACATGATCAAATACCCCCACCATTCATTATCGACTCACTTCCAGCTGGCTTCTCATGTAGTTCCCAAGAGACGTCATTTTTTCCAAATCAGTGAATATACCTCGGAAGTCAGCAACACTCCAGCCCTCGAAGAGAATCCTTGGCAAGATTTTAACCCCATTTCCACTAGCTTTAACCTCAGCAACCCAACCTATAGAGCCACAATACTGTATCTCTCCAATTGACACAGAAGGAGTAGAGCAATACCTTTGTCTATGTCATGTGTTCCAGTGATTTCAAGTTTCTGTCCATACCTGTAAGAAATACAGTAGCTCACTGGATATCATTCAGAATAATGCTAACAGCTAACTTTCGTATTTGAAGCCATACTGGTGAAACATGGGTGAACTTTGAACTGAACCACTTGGCTGTATCATAACCATGGTTATTCCACTACAAACAAATCATAATGGAGGGAAAATAAAAAATTGAAATCTTTTTCCCAGTGCAACCACTATCATACCGGGGTCACATAGGCTAGAGATATGCCTGCAAAGTTCTTGACATTCTTGCCAGAGTGAGAGTAGAGGTGGTGATTGGAAGTGATGTCTTTCC
Source organism: Crambe crambe (assembly GCA_963924555.1). Taxonomy (NCBI): domain Eukaryota; kingdom Metazoa; phylum Porifera; class Demospongiae; order Poecilosclerida; family Crambeidae; genus Crambe; species Crambe crambe. The sequence continues at coordinate 571,578 of OZ004594.1, read as the reverse complement.
ACTTGGGCTGCTTTGTCACTAACCCACGCTCTATCACTGAACTTACTCCAGATTGCTCCTATGACATAATTACATCACATCAGTTAAACCATTCTCTGAGTGTATCCTACTGATCCTTCCCTCACCTCTTTTGGACTTCTCTTCTTTTTCTTGTCTTTTTTGCTGAGAGTAGCGTCAGAAGCAGAGGAGGAGAGGAGCAGATAACAAAGCAAGAGGATTATCCACCTCTTCAGTTCCATCCTCGTCCAGAAGGAGGACAGAAGAAGCATATAGGTCACAGATAATGTTGGAACGGGTCGTTCTATATAAAAGCTAGGGTGACCCTTTTCCATCTTCTAGCCATGTTTGTGCTAACAGAGCTACAGGATATAGTGAGAATAGAGCCTCACCGATTCTCTCAAGATATGGGTCAAGAGCTCTCCGATCAACTGAACAAGAAGTTTGCAAATAAAGTATGAATGGATAAAATTAGTAGAAAATAATTATTATTAATAAGGCCATGGTAAATAAATTACTTGTCTCTCAGGCAAAAACTGTCAAAATTTGAGTAGGTAGGGAGGCAATTTTAAATATTTATTTAATTAAAGGGGTGTTCCCAAATTTAATTATTAAGGCCATGGTAATTTAATTCCTTGTTCTCAGACAAAAATTGAGGAGGGGGAGGTATAAATTAAAAGGGTGTAGTCAAAATGCCACTTTCAAAGAGTAGTTGCATCAAGAGAGCTAATTTGAACTTTGACCCTAATATTTTTTCTTGGGGAGGCATCCAAATTTGAGGAGCTGAGAAACAATTACTATGGCCTAATTGTATCAGGTGGTGCATAATGTGGGATTGTGCATTATTCTTCACGATATTGTCCATGTTGAGGATTCATATATTTTGCCAGGAGATGGTGCCTCACATACCAAAGGTATAGTGATCTTATTCAGGTTTAGATGGCCAGACTCTGGCAGAGATAACAGACTATCAGACCATTATAAAATTATTCTATTTATAGTCAGATTCCGGTTTGTAGTGTTTCGCCCCTTCGTTGATGAGATATTAGTGGGCAAGATCAGAAGCTGCAGCTCGGAAGGAGTCAGAGGTAAAGGCACCATCTTGACCAGAATCAATATCCTACATCTCTCTCTTCCAACAGTCTCTTTAGGTTTCTTCAATGACATCACGATTCCACATCAAAGTCTCCAACATCCAAAGAGATTGTATCCTAAAGAGCATTTCTAAAAAGATTGCACACACCACATTTGATCCAATCCCTGGGTATCTATACTTCTTGACCTCCTAATCTTTCCCAGTGATACAAGCGAACATTTGTGGGTGTGGGAGTACAAGACGGAAGATGGGTCACATGACATGTTCATGGATTTGGATGAGGACATTCGGTTCCGAGTAGTGGAGGAGAACTTTTATGACACATTACCAACTGATGGTGTGTGTTCCCTTGATTGGAATTTTTTTCCTTCTCTAACCCCCCAAATTTTGCATGCAGTTCAACCAAAGCCAAATAAAGATGCAGCTGCTCTGTCTGGTAATCATGACAATAGTACCATAGCACCTTATTCCATCATAGTAAGTGCTCAATATTGTGATATCAACATTGATATGACAGTCAGTGTACCATAATCTATATCTGCATCATAATTTAGGGTTCCGTGAGTGAGTCAGGCTTAGGATTAGTGAGTTGGTGGAATGGATGAAGACTGTAGGACAAGATTATCAAACAGCTTTTCCATCAATCCATTATTGTATTCAGTGCACAATTTTCAACGATGTGATTTAGTATTGACTTTGCCACGCGCGCACGTAACAGGTGAAAATACCACAGAACTCTTACCCACCACCCACGTACGTTTTACTGAGCATGCGCTAATTGAGCCCTAATTATTGTGAAAATGGTTTTTAGTATAGTGGGAAAGTTTACTTTCAGGGAAAAAAAACACACTAGGAATGGTAAATGACTTAAGCACAAATAATTCGTTTTAGTATCCATCAAAGCACAGATTAGCTATGGAGAGCAGTTTGAGCTCAGTGTTGATAATATTGATGCTATCTTTCAACTCTGTTCATTGTTCCAACATCAGTACAAATTCATCTTCTCAGCTACAGATCCTTGCAATACTCTCTGGACAAGATTCAGGGGATGGCATTCTCCAGCCTTCCTGGTACCAGTCAGAACACATTGTAACAGGGGCTCAAGCTGCCGCAAGACACATCAACAAAAATCCAGCAATTTTGCAGCAATTCCACCTACAGATTGTTCCCATCTTTGTGCCGTTTTGTGATCCAACCAGAGGGATTGACTCATTGGTTAAAAACCTGACTTCTTCCGACACAACCATTATTGGAACTGTAGGTCTGTTCTGCAATAAAGTTGCAGAGGTTTACTCTCCAGTTATCGGTCACAGAAGGACTGAACGCATTCAAATTGCAGGAACTTCTTTGATGGATTCCAATAAAAGAGGTATGCCCTTCCTCCCTCACCTCTTTAGCATGCTCCCATCATCAAGGAGTCTTGTACAAGCTCTACTTGCAGTGCTCCGAGGGTTCAGCTGGAGGAGATTGGGTGTGGTCAGAGTAGGGGGAAACAGCTTTATCACTTCTAATTATGCAAAAGTTGCCGAACTCTTACAAAATGCTGTCAGCAATGACAATGAGAGTGTAGTGGAGATCTTCTTCCACTATGAGATCATTTACAAAGATGCTTTATCCATCTCTCTCTTCCTCAGAGCTCTGAAAAACAGTCCAGTTAACATCATCATCGCTTTTGTCCCCCCAGAAACTGCTACCTCAATCATTTGCAGTGCTCACTCAAAAGGATTCGTATGGCCCGAATATGTTTGGATTTTCGTTGGATTGGATCCTAAAGATGAGATCCCTTTCAGTTCCTCGTTGATATGTGGGAATCAATCGATAGGAGGTGTCCTCTTTCTGGTCCATGAACTGAACTCGGATGATGACTGTAACAGTTTCTCTGTGCTTGGAGACACGAAGATGAATTCTTCAGATGAGATGAACTCATATGCGAATGTTCTCTATGATTCTGTCTGGGCCCTGTCACTTGCTGTCAATGCCTCTATTTTAGAGTTGGTCCATAGGGGGTTACTGTTCAACAACTATAAGTTTGGGAATGGTGAAGCCACCCATGTGATCGAAAGCAAATTGGAAAAATTAGAATTCCAAGGTAGAACTGGATGCGTGGAGTTCAGGAGAAGAGCTCGTGATCGGCTGAGATTGAAGGTATTTCACATAAATAACAGTCGCCCAATGATAGTAGGCTGGTACGAATTTAGAAATGGCTCCTTGGACTTAAACTTGACATCACTTCTCCCTCTCCCATTGGACACATTGAGAACTGTTAACCGAACTTTTCCCTTGCCATACACTGTCCTTCTCCTACTATGGGTAGGCTTTCTATTCCTCCTCAACTCTGTCAGTCTCGTTTTCTTCTTGGTTTATCGCAACAAACCAGCAATCAAGGCATCGAGTTTCCCACTCAGTATCTGCATATCCACAGGGTGTTTCATCACACTGATCACCCCTACTCACTCCATCATCGCGAATGGACTGCTCTCCAACTTTAGTCACTCAACTTTGACTTATTGTAATATTGAAGTGATGTCTAGTGTGATTGGTATCGATCTGGTATTGGCTCCTCTTCTTCTCCACCTCCTGCGAGTCTACTACATCTTCCATCATTTTGGCAAGGTCGGAAAGAGATGGGCTGACTCTCGTCTGATGGTGTGGGTGCTTCTAATCATGCTGATCAAAATAAGCATATTCATCCTCTGGCTCTCACTGGATATCAATCACTTGGTACCTACTAAGACAATAGTGAGGAAATCAGGGCAACCACCATACTACCTGATGTCATGGATGTGCCATAGCAACTACATGACTATGTGGATAGCAATCATTTATGGCCTAAGTAGTGCTCTCCTGATTCCTCTGCTTATTTTGGCCTTTTTGACGAGGAAGATTAAGCGAAGCAACTTTAAGGACACCAAAAAGATCAACTTTCTGGCTATCAGTCTGATAGTGTTGCTCGTCAGTTGTGCCACACTTTGGGGTGCTTTGAGGCAAGTTGGCGAATTCCTTGCAAGCAATTTTTTCTCCAATTTTGGATACTCAATGGTGATTTTCCTCACTCAAATTGTCCTCTTCCTCCCGAAAGTCATCCCACCCTTCTACCACCAGTTGCTCAATACAGCAGCTGCTTATCATGCACGAACTGTATGCAGGTATTGACTGTTAAACACCTGAAATGAAACTCATGTACTAGTGTATGATATAATTGTTTATTTAATTATTGTGATTGTTATTAAAGTGAAACTCATGTATTATAAAGTCATAGGATGATTCCCAATGCAGGCGAATTTTCTTTTTGGACGAGCTAGATTTTGACATAGAAAATTTTTAGACTCTCCACTGACCTTATGCGCATGCCCATGGCAAAGGAGATAAATAATGTTCCCAGGCCTTTCATTTTGTTTTGTTCGAATTAGTGAAGCCAGAACCAAGACCCCTTTGTGAGTAAATGTATACTGGTAAGCAATCTAGCTTTGAGTTAAGCTTAGGTATGGCTTAAAATGTATGTTCTCTAGCTGCACACAGAGGTAGCTATACTGAATACTTAAGCCTTAAAGAGAGATAAAGGGAAGCATCTGTATGGAGATGAAGGCTGGCCAGGGACTCAAGGAATGAAGTGAAACTCGTGTATTATAAAGTCTTGCGCCCTCGGATTCGGTTGTTTATTGGCCATAATCACCAAACTACCGTGTTTTAACTATTACATGTACATAAATAGATCCCATACGTGTGGTTAATAGTGTGGTAGCAGTCCAGAATGGGCGTGGCTTCTGTCAAATTTTCATAATTACACAGTAAAAAAATATAATAACAACAACAATAATAAGAACACCAATAATAACAACAATAATAAGAACACCAATAGTAATAACAGTGGAAGTGCATCAATATCTCAAAGTTGCACACCATCTTAGCTATTATCACTATTATTATTGGCACCAAATCATAGGAGTTCAAATCATAGGAGTTAGAGAAGTCAACGACCTCATTGATACAGACATACCTACTATGAGATCTTTCATCCCTTGTAGCAGTCTCTTGGTCAGAACATAATCCTACAGAGGGAGAAGAAAGAAAGAGAGCTACAGTGAGCCTATAAGATAGCGCTGAGCCATATGTACGTTCAAAAAGAGTCTGTTGATAAGGACTAAGCATGTAAGGCTAGCTAAAAAGTACTACCCGACCATCGAATCTCTCTCTTGGAAGTCCTCCAGGACAGACAACTTAGAGAACTTATTGCACAGTCGCTGGTTTGATGCCATATGATATCACATGACACACAATCACATGATTCATACCGTATTGAAATACAATTATTCAAAGCCTAGGCCTACCCTACATTACAGTGGATGGTTTTATGATTACCAGAAGCTTTAAATACAAACTTTGGTCTTTATAGCTGTGATGTGTCATGTGACCAAGTGTGTGAAGGACAGCTATAGGAGCTATTAATGTCACCAAAATTGTCAAGGCAACCACCAGTGAGTTCTGCAGTCCACATGGGATCTCGATTCTCATGTGTCACTTTCATTCCTGGTCACCAGAAGCGCCCAGGGAGTGGCAGGGGAGATTTGTATAATGTGTCTCTGTATCCATGCGATCAGAAGACAGGATTTGAGGTCCATCAAACTCAACAGTCGATAGCACCTGAGTGGGAAAGTCACATAACATCTGTATAATAATATTATTGTTGTTCTACTTGATCCAAGTCAATGTAGATATCAGTGATATTCTCAACAAGTAAAAACTCTGCTCTCAGAGAGTGTTTCATTCCCCTCTATTGGGTACAGTTGTAATCACGCTATATGCATAGTTAGTTGTAGCTAGCTAGCTAGCTACTTGTAAAAGATTCTCCTTTGTTTCAAGGACTGTATCCTGTACTGCATCAGCAATGGATGCACAGATTTAGAGTGGTGAGTTGCCACTCCCTGCATGTGATCGATACAAACCCTTTCATGCACGTAGGCTGTAAGTTGTGTACAGTACACTGTGAGGACTACATCTCCCTTAACTCCACCTTTGGAAAACATACAACCCCATCTCCTTCATTTGTAAGGAATGCAGACATGTATAGTTATTGTTACTCAGTGATGCACATCATCCTACATACGTGCATCAAAACACATCACTTCAGCCCCATGGCCAGTGTGTCTTCTACTAGCTATAGGTTGGGAAGATGGTGTACTGGAGTGGACACTGCTGTGCACACATTCACTGATGGGACATGACAACATGGACAAAAATCCTGCAGTTTCAGTGTCCATATATGGTATGGTACACAGCAGCATGAAACATGATGAAGTCATCCATTAACTAGAGTCAGGTTGTCAGCACAGAACTGCATGACCTTTGAGACACAATAGAAATAGTTAACCTCTCAACAAAGGACATCTTCATGCAAGGTCCCACACATTTCCCCCCTGAGCTGCAACTTCCCTACAAGTTAGCTACAATGACTGTAATATGCCTATATTTGGATTACTCATACATACAAATGGGAATGTAATATTCAGAGGTTCCCATTTGCTGTCCAATGTCCCCCAGTGTCCTTTTAATATTTGGAGGTTCCAATGTATACTCCCATTGGTGTAAACCCTACAAGCGATATTATTATGACTGTCCCCCAGTGTCCTTGTAATATTCATGCAGAGGTTCCACTGTATACTCCCATGTAAGCAGTCAGTTTGCTGGGTCAATAATGTGTTGGCTCTCCTTCTACTTGACCATTCAGTTTTTGTGACCTTCATTGGATGAACACCTCTGACCACTTTACATGCAAGGTCTCTAGGCTTACGGGAAACAGGAAGGTAAGTCTCAATTGCCACCATTAAGCATAATCTAGTGAATTTTTTATGGAACCACTTCAGGGATAATTTTCAACCTGTAGCTATCATTACTTGTGTCCATGTTCAAGATGTTATCAATTTTTTCACAGTCCAACTTTTTAACTCTCATGTACTCTTTCTATTCTATTTTATTTGCATCTCATGGCTGTTCACTCAGACCATCAGTATATAACTATATATATTTCTTGTGTTTTTCTCTCAACCCACTTGCTCGTTTGTCTCCATTTACTATAACTACTGTAAAGCATTATATATATATACATAAAGTCAGCTTCCCAGGGGTGGAGGAATTTTCAAAGGGGAGGGGGGTTCTATTCGATCCATGTGCTTGTGCATGAGAGGGAGTTCAAAACCACGCCTACTTTTGATTAGAAACACCCACTTGAATGCGATCAGTGTGCTCATAAGCAAGCCTAATAGAGCCACACCTGCATGGCTGTAAAAGCTAGTTAAGCTACCACAACTTAGCTAGAAAAGGGGGGCTGCCCCCAATGTCCCTCCTTGGATCCACCCCTGTAACCCACCTTGGCATCCTTTTCTTAAGGTGGACGAAGTTTAATGAGGGTGCATGCAGGCTTGGTCCTGCTCCATTCTCTGTAGCCATGACCACTATGCTATTAAGCAGATATACACAGAATCTGAGCAACAAGTTATTGAGGGAGAGTGAAAAAAGGAGGAACAGGAGAGGAACATAGGAGGAGGAACAGGGGGGAATATAGGAGGAGGGACACGGGGGACAGGGGGAGGAACATAGGAGGAGGAACATGGGAGGAACATAGGAGGAGGGACACGGGGAGGAACACAGGAAGGAACATAGGAGGAGGGAGAGGGGGAGGAACAGGGGGAGGAACATAGGGGGAGAGGAACATATGAGGAGGGACAGGGACTCAGAAAGGAGAGGGAGGAACAGAGGAAAATATTTATCTGATTCTGGCCTGCAAGAGAGGAACCGCACCAAACGACTGTGCACATCCACGCATTAGGCTTACCTAAACAAGAGAAGATAGTATAAGCATGAGGCCGACTGGATGATCATCTGCGCATGCTCTATTTCGTGTATAAAAAGTCTTCGCCCGCCACGACCGCGCCAGATGCCGAGTAAGCGCATTGAGTTGAGTACGAGTCTAGCCATTGAGTCAAGTCATTGTTGAGTAGAAGTTCACTGTTGCATAGCTACTGCCCTTCATTGGTGGTGGTAAGTGAAGTTGCTAGTTTATCTAATGTGTCTATCTATATCTATAGCTACTTGTTTGCTAGCTAAAGTTTAATTTCTCAAACAGCAGTTTAAATTCAGTTTTTTTCTCTTTCTTGCTGGCTAGACCTTGCTAGCCATCGTGAGACTAAGCAGCAGCACTGCCTGACTGCAAACACTACCAACAAAGACGGTACTAGCTAATTATTGCCAGCGAAGACATGCCATGCATTAACTTACTAGCTAGCTTTGTCGTCTCTATGACGGTTAGGGTTGAAGTTTGCAGTCTTTCTTTCTTCCCAGCATACCAGCAAAAGACGGTGAGCTAGCTAACCTTAGCTATTTCTTTAGTTTGCTGCCAGCTAACCTCTAAGCTATAGCTAGCTATATTTGCTGGCTACATTAGCTAGCTTTGAGTTTTGAATTGCCAACATACCTAGCTATATAGCTGCTATTTCTTTAGTTAGCTATCAGACTCAGCTATTCTTAGCTTGGTTAGCTAGCTAGCAATCTCTCAAGAAACAGAAACTGTGGTCTTAGTTTGCAAGTTGCCAATATGTAGCTATAGTTCTGCCATTTTCTAGTTTGCTGCCAGGTTAGCTAGCTATAGCCTCTAGCAGCTATTTGGCTAACTGTGCTCTTGCATTTTGAATTTGCCAACATGGTTTAACCATGTATAGCAGCTGCATGCACAGTTTTCTCTGCCAGCAAGCTATTTTAGCTATAGCAGAATTGGAACTCCAGCTTTAGAAGTTTAACGTACTCATTATAGACATAGCTAGCTAGCTAGTTTACTAGCCATAGCTAGCTGGATAGGCTCAAGCCTAAAAGAGCACAAAAGGCTTGTATTTTGAAATTCAAATGTAGCTAGCAATGCTGCTTCATGGCTAGCTTGCTGGATATAGGCTCAAGCCTAAAAGAGCACAAAAGGCTTGTATTTTGAAATTCAAATGTAGCTAGCAATGCTGCTTCATGGCTAGCTTGCTGGATATAGGCTCAAGCCTAAAAGAGCACAAAAGGCTTGTATTTTGAAATTCAAATGTAGCTAGCAATGCTGCTTCATGGCTAGCTTGCTGGATATAGGCTCAAGCCTAAAAGAGCACAAAAGGCTTGTATTTTGAAATTCAAATGTAGCTAGCAATGCTGCTTCATGGCTAGCTTGCTGGATAGGCTCAAGCCTAAAAGAGCACAAAAGGCTTGTATTTTGAAATTTAAATGTAGCTAGCAATGCTGCTTCATGGCTAGCTAGCTAGCAGAGCTCTTGAAGCTATTGTGATTAATTATTTCCTTTCTACACATGCAGATCATGTCTAGTCGACCCTCACGGAGAAGTACCCGTCTGTGGGGAACTAGTCTCGATGGGGGTGGAGCGTCTCCACCTCTCCCATTAAGAGTTTCCCAATTGAGGGGAGGTGGAGCGGTACCACCTCCTCCAAGAGATTCCCGCACACGGGGAAGAGACCTTGTGGCACCACCTGTCACCACCAACCTCACTTATTCCATCACCTCCCCTCCCATTTCACCCATGGCCCTTCCCCCTTCCACCACCCCCTCCTCCCTCTCCTCCTCCTCTCATCCCTCTTCCTCCCCCTCCTCCTCCTCCTCTTCCTCCTCCTCCTCCTTTTCCCCTAGCACTGGCCTCTCCATTTACTATACTGCCCATGCTCCCCCCTCCACCCCCACCTCCTCCTCCCCATCACTCCCCTACCAAACCCCCATGTCCAACCTTCCCCACCACCCCTTAGCCTCTTCCACCCCTTACCCTTCTGCCCCTCCTCCTCCTCCTCTTCCTTCTCCAAGCAATCCACCTCCAAGCAATCCTCCACCTCTAAGCAATCCACCTCCAACCAATCCACCTCCAACCAATCCTCCACCTCGAACCAATCCACCTACCAATCCTCCTCCTGCTGCCAGTCGTCCTCCTGCTGCCGGTCATCCTCCTGCCGCCGGTCGTCCTAATCGAAGACCAAGGTAGCTACAGCCATTGCATTGATAGTGAAGACTATTATGTACCCTCCTATAATATACTACACAGTTAGCTAAATGTTTGTCCCCAGCAGGATTTTTTTAAATTAAATTATTCATTATTATTCATTAGAGCAAAGAAAGTGTGGCAGGAGGATGAAGCCGTTCGACTTGTGAGTTAAAAATTAGAATTTGAGGCTGTTAAGGACTGAGGAGTCATTATTTCAAATGTGCCGGTCCTATAATTTTGTCCCAAAAGAGTAGCTCTTTTAAAACCTCAGAGACTTCCAAAAGTTACACAATTTGGAAATGATAACATACGATTAGCTAGAGCCGACTAAGCAGCTTCTCAATATTTATTTATTTGTCCATTGTTTTTAGGCACATTCTGCCAAGAAAGGCGATGTGACGGAGCGACTGAGGGCAGCTCGTTGTCTTGATCCCTCCATGCTATTGGGATGCCCAATGTGCACAATAAAAAACTGCTTCACCGTACAATGGCGGGGAGTCCCCCCTAAACATGATGGGAAAGACCATCACATTCAAGCCGGAAATACCTACCTAAAACATCTAATGGAAGAGCATGACATCTCCGTGGAGGACCTGAAAGTCTCCCACTTGCCGGTGTCCCTGGACCGCCTAAAGCAAGAAAATATGAAAGATGCCCTCAAAAATATGAGGGCAAAAATAAGCAGGAAGCTGGCGGATCCAGGGTCACCTATAGTGCAGGGACTGGATGGCAATGCAGGGGATGAAAGAGCTGTCCTCCGGGAAGTGAATAAAATAATACGCAAAGAAACAGACAATCTTCTGGTAAGTTTTGGCTTTGAAAAAAAAGTTGTACCTACTATCAATCCTTAGACTAGCTACACATGTGGCTGAACACTGCATGATTTATAATAATTATTCTCTCCCTCCCTTCCTCTCTCCCTCTCCCTTCCTCCCTCTTCCTTCCTCCCTCCCTCTTCCTTCCTCTCTTCCTCTCCCTTCCTCCCTCTTCCTTCCTCCCTCCCTCTCCCTCCCTCCCTTTCTCCCTCCCTCTCTCTTCCTCCTTCCCTCTCCCTCCCTCTCCCTCCCTCTCTCTTCCTCCTTCCTTCTCCCTCCCTTTCTCTCCCTCTACAGTCTGGAGACTGCTTCCCGGAGGTGCAGCAAGGGCCAGGATGTTCGGGGAGGAGAAGACCCCGTTCTTCTGGATCCTGAAGCCATTCGCGTCCCGCTCCAAAGCGGGCGCGGGTGACAACAAGATTGGGATCCAGGACACCCGCTGCACCACCACAGGTGCCACCACAGACACCAACACAGGCACCACCACAGACAACTAGGCCCAAAAGGACTAGGCCCAAAAGATCTAGGCCAGCAGCCACCACTACTACAGCCACAGCCACCACTATAAGCACTCGTGGAGGGCGGTCCTCCATCACCTCCTCTTCCTCCTCTAAAACAGCAACAACCAGCCGCCCTGCACGAAGAAGAAGAGCATATTTTTTGGATGATGATGATGATGCCACCACTCGTGCAGGGCGGCCCCCTTCTTCTCGAACTCCATCTGGCCGCCCTCTGCGAAAAAGAAAATCATAGATGGCTGTGGCTGTAGGGTGGCTGCTGGCTGCCCCAAAGAGGTGGCTCTGTGGGACGTGCGGTGGGTGATCCGCGGTCCTCCCTGTCGGAAGCCTCACCAACAGTAAGTCAATATGGTAATTATGAGGGGGCAGGCTGATCTAGGATTTTATACTTTTATAGGATTTTTTACTTTTATGGGATTTTATACTTTTTTAGTTTTTTAGGATTTTATACTTTTTTAGGATTTTATACTTTTTTTGGATTTTATACTTTTTTAGGATTTTATACTTTTTTAGGATTTTATACTTTTTTAGAATTTTATACTTTCATAGATTTTATAGATTTATACTTTTATAGATTTTTTTATAGCTTTTATAGACAGATCAGTCTTGTCCCCTTACTGTTGGTGCGGTGGAAGTCAGGGGGGCCAGCCCTGCCCTTGCATTGACTCCACAGGGGTGCATGCAGGGGGGACTCCTCGCCAGGGGGTCAAGACAGCGAGCTGTTGAGGTCCGTACACAGGGGAGTTAGGTTGAATTGGGTGCTGTGTACGGGCCTCAAATGTCGCTCCGTCACATCACCTGTTCTCCTCTTCTCTTCTTCACCAACGCCCTCTCCTGTTCTCTTCTCTCCTTTGGCGGAGTATCTCTCATTCTCCTTCCTTAGGCCTCCCTACCCCCCCCTTTTGTCCCCTCCCCCTTCCCTGAGGTCAGTGTCAGGGTCTCTTCTCTCTCCTATCTCTCTTCTCTCTCCTATCTCCTCCCCCCCACCCACCCACCCCTCCCCCTCATCCCCTACCCATTCCCTGGTGACAGGTGGCACCATCCACAAAATTAATGTGAGTTTATTTGTTTGTCTGTTGTAAAAGAGCTGGTCTATGTGATGTCTGTTTTGTGTTGTAATTTCTTTGTACATGACTATTCCAGGGTAATCATTAATATCGGGTGGGACACTTCTTCTCTTAGGCCTTGATTCATGCTCTATGTGGGAATCCCCCCAAAAAATATAAAAGCATAAAAAAATTAAAAAAAAGCTATCAAAAAAAAAAAAAAAAAAAAAAAAAAAACTTAAAAAAAACAACAACACTAGCTAGATAGCTACCTTTTCTTTTTCTTTTGGTGCTGTATTTCGATTTTTTATCATGTGCTGAAGTCAAAGACCTGATCTTTACTGTCATCGACATTGTGATTCTAATCAAGAGCGATAGCTCTCTCTATGTAGGTAATGTGGCCTGTAGTCAAAGACCTGATCTTTAGTGTCATCGACATTGTGATTCTAATCAAGAGCGATAGCTCTCTCTATGTAGGTAATGTGGCCTGTAGTCAAAGACCTGATCTTTAGTGTCATCAACATTGTAGTTCTTTTTGGTTCTGTTTTATGACGGTTGGTGCACTGCCAATCACATGACCATATGACATGTACTCAAGTTCTCCAGCTCTTCATATCATAGAAGCAACAGTACTCCGGAAACTTGGAGTGAATGTCATGCGATGGATACCACCTTTGCTCATGTAGGGGTGCACAAGATGATCATCCCGTCCGATCCTGGTTTCTTCATTGTCTTCTCTTATTTTAAGTCCTCCAGTTCTCTGGATTTTTCTTCTGCACATATATACAGCCCTTCATTGGTGGCAAGTGAAGTAGAAGAGCACAAAAAGCTTGTATTTTGAAATTCAAATGTAGCAATGCTGCTTCATGGCTAGCTAGCTAGCAAAGCTCTTGAAGTTATTGTATTTCCTTTCTTCACATGGTTCTTCAAACAGTCTACGCCCAAATTTGTGTATAAAAAGTCTTAGCCCGCTACGAGCATGCCAGATACAGAGTAAAGCTAGAGCATAAGACAGAGTAAGCTGAGCGAGTGTTTGGCAGAAAAATTTATTATAGAATAAAAGTTATATATGTGAGTCTGTACTGGTGCAGTTGGTGCCTACAATAATTGTTAGTATTGTATTTGTTCTGTTTCTACGTATGTTGGTGCTTTGCCAATTGGTCCCACTTATGATTCTCATATGACATGTACTCAAGTTCTCCAGCTCTTCATATGAAATCATAAGAAGCAACAGTATTCCGGAAACTTGCAGTGAATGTCGTGCAACGATGGACAATTCATCCCCACCACCTTTGCTTGTGTAAGTAATAAATTTTTTTTCTAATTTCAATTGGTTCATCTCTATTGGCCCATAATATCTCTTTGTCTAACACTCTGATTGAGATTGTGTCATTGTCCAACCTGTTCGTTCTATTGTCACTGCATAAAGCACATATATGAGAAATTCAGGTGTATGTAATAATAATGGCCATTGGGGGTTCTTTGTTATTGAATCTCTAATCTTATTATTGTAGTGGAATGTACTTTGACATTGCACTATCATAATTTGGTAATGGTCATCAATCATATTAATCTTTGTGATGTCATCATCATTAGTCTGTACTGTATACTTAGTACCTAACCTCATGCTTTATGATTGATCAAGTGTATTTATATAATCTTGTCTAATCGAGAACATCACAATTATGATACAGTGTATCTTTTGTTTGTTTGTTTTATTATTCGCTAAAAGGTGTAATATTTATAATATAAGATCATTGCATGTCCTTTTTTGAATAATGTACCTTTATTATCAATGTTTTGGATATGATTTTTTATGCCAAAAGCAGATTCTTGAGACTGCTCTATTTAGCTTTTATTGCTAAACTTGATGTGTAATATTAAGTCCATAATATACTTTTTTTTGCTGAGAAATCTTGCTACAATTGGTTTTTTGTTGTTGCTTTTGTTATTTTGCTAAAATCTCTTTTTGCTTTTTTTGTTTTTCTTTTGTTCTCAAAACCAAGAACTCAATATTATACATAATGAAAGACCAAAACACAAAAAAGTGGGACTGTTATTTCTAATCAAAATCAGTGTTGCTGGCCATAAAAGACAGAAGATAAGAGAAGATACAAGAAACGTAAGAACAGCAAGAGTGCTAGCCTTTATAGCTATAAGAAGAAAGAAGATGCAGTTGTAAGAACAGCAAGATACCTCAGCAGTGCTAGCCATTATAGCTATAAGAAGAAAGACAATGCATCTATTTTAAGAACAGCAAGACACCTCAGCAGTGCTAGCCATTATAGCTATAAGAAGAAAGACAATGCATCTATTTTAAGAACAGCAAGATACCTCAGCAGTGCTAGCCATTATAGCTATAAGAAGAAAGACAATGCATCTATTTTAAGAACAGCAAGATACCTCAGCAGTGCTAGCCATTATAGCTATAAAGAAGAAAGATGTAAAAAATATATATTGAAAGAACAGCAAGACACCTGGCTAGCCTTTATAGCTAAGAAGCAGTTTTGAAGATTAACAAGCTTGTCATCGAACTATTGGACTCCTTCAGCATTGCTGTCAAAGAAGGAACTCTCAGTTACGACAAGCAAAATATTGCTAGTAATGTCTTATCGAATCACTGCTTTGCATCCAAAGGGACATGCTTCTCCAGCAGAACATGCCAGCTTGACTTTTCTCTTTCCTGTGATTCTTTTTAGCAAGATGAGGATGGCAAACACTTAGCTTGCGTGACGGAGGAAGATGGTGCACCTGCATGGTAAGATTTCAAGTGTGGCATAAAATGGCACGGAAATCCTCAAGGGAGCAATATAAATGTGCTTACCAGCTTACCGAAGAAATTCTTCATAATGCACCCTGACAAGCTTACAGTGTCATTTGAATCTCTAATCGTGAAGATCGTGAAATCAAATCATTGCAACAAACTTTTATTTTGTCTATTATAGAAAATTAATCATTTCATCAAATCAAATCATTAAGCAACAAAAAACATTTCATTTATTTTATGTATTTCTATTAACTGATCCTCTCATCGTAAAAAACATTCTTTTATTGTATTTAATTTTATTTCTAATTGTCTCATCAAATCTTTGCAACAAACATTTCATTCCTTTTATTTTGACTGTCCTATTATCGTCTCGTCAAATCATAAAGCAACAACAAACATTTCAATGATTACTTATTCTATGCACTTCTTTTTTCCCTATTACCTTCATAATTATTTTTTTTATTCCTATTAACTTATCGTCTCATCTAATTATCAAGCAACAAAAAAAACATTTCAATGATTTTATTGTGATTTTCTTTTTTAATGTATTTTTCTCTATTTATTGACTAATTCTCTCGTCTAATCATCGACATTTCAATGATTTCATTCCTTTTTATTGTGATTACGTTTTTTTTGATAGTAAAAACTGCCACTTCATGGAGTCTTACCTAAACTTTAAAGTTCTTATCAGATTCTTAGTGGTTCAGTATTTTGTTCTTTTTTATCTGAAATGTGAAATTTATTTTCTCAGAAACTGTAATGTACATCCCCTCCCAATGTCCAAATTTCTTTAACTTTTTTATGTAATTTTTCGTAATATTCCTGAAATGCAACTAATTATTTCTTTCTGTGATGTAAAAAAGAATTTTTGTTTGGTGAAAATTTAACAGCCAGTGTTAAAACTCCCAATGGCCTATTTGCTTTAATAATGACCTGTAAAATCTCAGACTGTGCTGTAAGGATGCTTGACAACAACCTATGTTCATGTCTTTCTAACATTCTCTAAAATTTCTTTCTAAATGTTATCATAAAACTAATAGCTTTTCTTTTTCCTAACCAACCTCAATATTTTTATCACCTCTTTTCAGTACCTCTCTCAACCAATACCATTTCCCCCTGTATATAATCCTTTACCAGTACTTCCAGCTGTCATTTTCATTATAAAACTCAACATTTTATCAGAACAGAGCAAAAGGTTGGTTGCAGGGTGAACTTAAGTTATCAAGTGACAGTAACAGCAAGTTGATGGAATTTGCTTCTTTACAATTTCTTTGCCTGGTTCCTACTGCTCAGGCAGTCATGGGCACTTTGCTTTAATGGCTGATGTAAGAAGGCCAAGATACTGCCATATATAACAACAAAGAACTTGGAAGAGTTGAACCTCCTTTTGTTATACCAGGGGCACTTTGTGGAGAGTTAAAACACGTACCGATAGGAAGTTCCATGGACCACCAACTGACAACGATCAAGCTTGGAAAGGGGGAAGCCTACCATTTGTACATCTGCATAACATAGAAGTTGTAACTTAGCAAAACTTCAACATTTCCTCCTCACGATCCCAATTCCAATGGTGGTTATCCACGAGCAGCCCAACGTTATTTCAAACCAATCCTCTTTACATGTTCTGTGCTACTTTCTAGCATGTTATTGTTTAGCGCCAACTCCAAAAATGCATCGCATAGTATGGAGTGTTCAGCATTCAGTCGTATGAGTTCAATATTTGGTCCCAATAAGGAGAGCCCATTTTCCAGCTGATAAAGGGCAGTGATGGGACAATGAAGTTACAATTGCTATGTACTGGATCCAGAATGAGGTTACAATTGCTACATACTGGATCCAGTGTTGTTACATTCAACGTAACATTCAATATTGGATTCAAAGTTGCATTCAATAATACATTTAATGCAATGCTGTATGGTATTAAGTGACCAGCTCTTACGTGTGTCATGTGTTTGTGTGTCATGTGTCGTGTGTTTGTGTGTTATTTGAAAGACTAACCTAAACGGTGACCACCTCCTCTACGCCGTTTAATGGAATTATCATATACTAATTCCACTAACTCATACAATTATTATGGACTACATAATATTATTAGTAATGGAAGAAAGGTACATGTGTTGCCTTGTTTTTCAGCTTTAAGCAAGGAGGACTTTAAAATTTCATGTCTCAATACATGGCAACATCCAAATATTAAACTACACGCTCAGCTCTGGTGAGCTTGAGGCAGGCTAAGAGTATTATACATGAATTCGGGTGGACTCCCAGTTTCATTTGATGCCTTCTGGAACCTAATTTCTAAAAGGGCATGTTCTGCCTTTTATGTGCAGAGGATCTATGGACAGACAATGGTGGGAACTGGGGCCAACTTTGTTCTCTGCAGGATACTTCTTGTTTTTTGTGCTACGTTCTCTCCCCCCCCAAGTGATTTTCAGCTAAAATATGGGCCATAATGTTTGTTCTCTGGGCCATTAATATTCTTCTCTGCAGGATAGCTATGTTTTATTAATAGAAAAGGGGTCTATAAAATAATATATGCTGCCTTTCCCCCAATGATGAAGATGGGCCATTAATGTTTAACCATTTTGTTCTCTGCAGGATACTCCATTTCATTAAATTTTCAGCACCATATATGTATAACTATTTTGTTCTCTATTCTCAGTATTGTTAATGGATGAAGTCTATAATGTCCTTGGGCTTTAACTGGAAAAGAAGGTGCACTAAAAATCAATATTTTTATGTATGCTGTTTTTTCTCCAACAAAGACGGGCCATTAATGTTTCACCATTTTGTTCTCTGCAGGATACTCCATTTTATCAAATTTTCAATTTTTAACTATTTTGTTCTCTATCCTCAATGGATAAAGTCTCTATTGCCCTTGGGCTTTAACTGGAAAGAGGGTGTGCATTTCCAGCTTGTATAATGGTCTTTGCCATCATTCATAGGAGGGACTCCCCACCATTGTATGGTGTAGCATGTTTTTATGGGGCACTGGACACCCTAACAACATAGAGGGGTCAAGGGTGCCCTCAGTCACTTTGCCACTTAAAATCAATATGCTGCCTTTCAAAGACGGGCCAACCATTTTGTTCTCTGCAGGATACTCCGTTTCATTAAATTTTCAACAACATTAACTATTTTGTTCGATATTGTTAATGGATAAAGTCTATATCGCCCTTGGGGAAATCTTTTTCCCCAACAAAGATGGGCCATTAATGTTTAACCATCTTCTTCTCTGCAGGATACTCCATTTCATTAAATTTTCAGCACTATTAACTATTTTGTTCTCTATGCTCAGTGATAAAGTTTGTGTCCTTGGGCTTTAACTGGAAAAGAGGGTACACCATTATGCTGCTTTTCCCCAACAAAGATGGGCCATTAATGTTTAACCATTTTGTTCTCTGCAGGATACTCCGTTTAATTAAATTTTCAATTTTTAACTATTTTGTTCTCTATCCTCAATATATTGCCCTTGGGCTTTAACTGGAAAAGAGGGTGTGGATTTCCATTTTTTATATGATGATCTTTGCCATCATTTTTAGGAGGGACTCCCCGCCATTGTATGGTGTAGCATGTTTTTATGGGGCACCCTAACAACATAGAGGGGTCAAGACAACGAGCTGCCCTCAGTCACTCTGTCACATTGCCACTTAAAATCAATTTTTTTTTATATTATAGCTGCTTTTCCCCAACAAAGATGGGCAATTAATGTTTCACCATTTTGTTCTCTGCAGGATACTCCGTTTAATTAAATTTTTAACTATTTTGTTCTCTATCCTCAATATATCGCCCTTGGGCTTTAACTGGAAAAGAGGGTGTGTATTTCCAGCTTTTAGTTCTTGCCATCATTTTTAGGAGAGACTCCCCGCCATTGCATGTTTTTATGGGGCACCCTAACAACACAGAGGGGTCAAGACAACGAGCTGCCTTCAGTCACTCTGTCACATTGCCACTTATATATGCTGCTTTCCCCCAACAAAGATGGGCCATTAATGTTAACCATTTTGTTCTCTGTAGGATACTCCGTTCATTAAGTTTTCAGCACCATAACTATTTTGTACTTTATGCTCAGTATTGTTAACCTATATGCCTTGGGCTTTAACTGGTCCACTTAAAATCATGTTTAACATTTTGTTCTCTGCAGGATACTTCAGCCATAACTATTTTGTTCTCTATCCTCAGTATTGTTAAAGGATAAAGTTTATATCGCCCTCTTTGCCATCTTTTTTAGGAGGGACTCCCCGGTGTAGCATGTTCCCTAACAACATATAGGGGTCAAGACAACAAGCTGCCCTCAGTCACTCTGTCACATGTGGGGAAGAGGTTTGTCTTTTTAGCCACCTGTCCCATAGGCGCCTCCACCACACACTAGCTGGCCTTGATTCACACCTCTTAGGGATGTCCATGCCTATATCAGCTCTGCAAGCAAATCGTACACACTGAACGATAGAACGTTACGATAGTAAAATTATATGCTGCTTTCCCCCCAACAAAGATGGGCAATTAATGTTTAACCATTTTATTCTCTGCAGGATAGCTACTCCGTTTCATTTAATAGCACCATTAACTATTTTGTTAATGGATAAAGTCTATATTGCCCTTGGGCTTTAACTGGAAAAGAGGGTGCACTTAAAATATGCTGCTTCTTCCCCAACAAAGATGGTCCATTAATGTTTAACCATTTTGCTCTCTGCAGGATACTCCATTTCATTAATGAATGAGCACCATTAATTCTTAAACTATTTGTTCCCTATGTTCAGTATCGTAATGGATAAAGTCTATATGCCTGGGGCTTTAACTGGAAATGAGGGTGCACTTAAAAAATCATGTTTAACCATTTTATTCTCTGCAGGATACTCCATTTCATTAGCACCATTAACTATATATTTTGCTCTCTATGCTCAGTGTTGTTAATGGATAAAGTCTATATGCCTTGGGCTTTAATCGGAAAAGAGGGTGCACTTAAATTCAATATTTTTAATGTTTAACCATTTTGTTCTCTGCAGGATACTCTGTTTCATTAAATAGCACCATTAACTATTTTGTTCTCTATGCTCAGTGTTGTTAATGGATAATGTCTATATGCCTTGGGCTTTAATTGGAAAAGAGGGTGCACTTAAATTAATGTTTAACCATTTTATTCTCTGCAGGATACTCTGTTTCATTAGCAAGTCTATGCCTTGGGCTTTAATTGGAAAAGAGGGTGTTCAATATTTTTAAAAGAGGGTGCATTTAAATTCAATTTATTCTCTGCAGGATACTCCCGTTTTTCACTAGCACCATTAATTATTTTGTTCTCTATGCTCAGTGTTAATGGAAAAAGTCTATATGCCTTGGGCTTTAATTGGAAAAGAGGGTGCACTTATATTCAATATTTTTAATGTTTAACCATTTTGTTCTCTGCAGGATACTCCGTTTCATTAGCTAGCACCATTAACTATTTTGTTCTCTATGCTCAGTGTTGTTAATGGATAATGTCTATATGCCTTGGGCTTTAATCGGAAAAGAGGGTGCACTTAATTTTAGAGATGAATGAATTGTGAGAAGTATTTGACTCAGCAACTCTAATATAACTGCCTACAACTTGTGTAGGTGGATAGAACAGATTCTGTCTGGTACATGGCACTGTAGGATCTAGTTATATTATACAGTAAAAGATAATTCAGAGTTTTGGATTGATGATTTTAGATGGAATGGATAAAGACTATAGCTACATCACTTCCATCAATCCACAGAGTAGAAGACCGACATAAAATGAAAGAGTCTACGTTCAGAGTGGAGTGCCACCTTGATCAGGCAGATAAAGGATAAAAGGTAAAGGGTAATCAATGTTACTGCAATAGGGTAAAGGGTCATCATTATGTTACTAAAGGGCCATCATGTTACTAAAGGGCCGGCTTTTGTCATAATAATTGTGCTGAAACTAGGGTCATCATTACCGGCCGCACTAAACTAACTTGCCTTTCCCAGTCCATTGATGATTTTGTACCAAATGCAATAGCCCCACCCACAAAATTTAATTTTAACTTCAAGGTCCCTCCACAATTACTTTAATCTCATTTGCTTTGAATGATGATTCTTCCCTGGAGGTGGAATCAGATGCATCAGAGCTCTTGTAGCTCTGCAGACTGGAGGACTAGTGACTCTTCTCCCCACTGGCTCCTTGATAATTTTGGTCTCTTCAGCACTAGTTATGAATCTCGGTCATCCACCAGATGTGGTCAGTAATGTATCATTTGCTTCTTGGTAATAAGCCCATTCCCTTTCTCAAATGAGGTCTATTTCACTGTTCCTCTTAATGCAGACAAAGAGGCCAAATTCTGGAATGAGTTCTCCACTGTTAGTGTGGAGAGGAACGATGCCAAGTATCAAGCTGGTGACATGAAAGCAGTTTTGAGGAAGGGGAAGAGGAAGGAGGGACAACCAGAGAAGGGAGGGAGGGAGGAGCAACCAGAGAAGAGGGAGGAAGGAGGGATAACCAGAGAAGAGTCTGGGAGGGAGGGACAACCATAGAAGGAGGAGGAAGGAGGGAGGGAGAGGGACAACCAGAGGGAGGAAGGTAGGGAGAGGGGACAACCAGAGGGAGGGGGGATGATGGGAGACTTCAAATGTCAAAGGAAAAGTGCACATAACAGAGGGAGGAAGGAGGGACAACCAGAGAAGAGGGAGGGAGGGAGGAAGGGAGTGAGAGGGGACAACCTGAGGAGGGGGAGGGAGGATGATCGTGGGAGAGCCTTTTTCCCCATGATGGTGAAAAAGAATAAGTGTGGTGCATGGACATAGCAACACAATGTGTGAATTTAACATACAACTCTAGATCTATCTCTTCCAACTCAACTGCAGTATCCTTAGATTTCTTCAATAACATGATTCCACATCGAAGTCTCCAACATCCAAAAAGATTGTAACCTAAAGAGCATTTTTTCTAAAAAGATATGCACAATCTCTGGGTCTCTATACTTCTTGACCTCCATCTTTCCCAGTGACCTCCTAATCTTTCCCAGTGATACAGGCGAGCATACAACCGGGCCGTAAATTATGACGTGCCCACGTACGTTTTACTGAGCATGCGCTAATTGGCCCCAGCTTATTGTGAAAATAGGAAAGTTTACTTTCAAAGTGGTAGGGAAAAACACTAGGAATGGTAAACGAAACTATAACTTAAGCACAAATAATTCGCTTAGTATCCATCAAAGCACAGATTATGGAGAGCAGTTTGAGCTCAGTGTTGATAATATTGATGCTATCTTTCAACTCTGTTCATTGTTCAAACATCAGTACAAATTCATCTTCTCATCTGCAGATCCTTGCAGTAATCTCTGGACAAGACTCAGAG
Source organism: Crambe crambe (assembly GCA_963924555.1). Classification (NCBI taxonomy): domain Eukaryota; kingdom Metazoa; phylum Porifera; class Demospongiae; order Poecilosclerida; family Crambeidae; genus Crambe; species Crambe crambe. The sequence goes on along the minus strand of OZ004594.1, from coordinate 548,999 downwards.
GATGGCATTCTCCAGCCTTCCTGGTACCAGTCAGAACACATTGTAACAGGGGCTCAAGCTGCCGCAAGACACATCAACAAAAATCCAGCAATTTTGCAGCAATTCCACCTACAGATTGTTCCCATCTTTGTGCCGTTTTGTGATCCAACCAGAGGGATTGACTCATTGGTTAAAAACCTGACTTCTTCCGACACAACCATTATTGGAACTGTAGGTCTGTTCTGCGATAAAGTTGCAGAGGTTTACTCTCCAGTTATCGGTCACAGAAGGACTGAACGCATTCAAATTGCAGGAACTTCTTTGATGGATTCCAATAAAAGAGGTATGCCCTTCCTCCCTCACCTCTTTAGCATGCTCCCATCATCAAGGAGTCTTGTACAAGCTCTACTTGCAGTGCTCCGAGGGTTCAGCTGGAGGAGATTGGGTGTGGTCAGAGTAGGGGGAAACAGCTTTATCACTTCTAATTATGCAAAAGTTGCCGAACTCTTACAAAATGCTGTCAGCAATGACAATGAGAGTGTAGTGGAGGTCTTCTTCCACTATGAGATCATTTACAAAGATGCTTTATCCATTTCTCTCTTCCTTAGAGCTCTGAAAAACAGTCCAGTTAACATCATCATCGCTTTTGTCCCCCCAGAAACTGCTACCTCAATCATTTGCAGTGCTCACTCGAAAGGATTTGTGTGGCCTGAATATGTTTGGATTTTTGTTGGATTGGATCCTAAAGATGAGATCCCTTTCAGTTCCTCGTTGATATGTGGGAACCAATCGATAGGAAGTGTCCTCTTTCTGGTCCATGAACTGAACTCGGACGACGACTGTAGCAGTTTCTCTGTGCTTGGAGATACGAAGATGAATTCTTCAGATGAAGTGAACTCATATGCGAATGTTCTCTATGATTCTGTCTGGGCCCTGTCACTTGCTGTCAATGCCTCCATTTCAGAGTTGGTCCATAGGGGATTACTGTTTAACAACTACAAGTTTGGGAACAGTGAAGCCACCCATATGATTGAAAGTAAATTGGAAAAATTAGAATTCCAAGGTAGAACTGGATGTGTGGAGTTCAGGGGAAGAGTTCGTGATCGGCTGAGATTGAAGGTATTTCACATGAATAACAGTCGCCCAATGATAGTAGGCTGGTACGAATTTAGAAATGGCTCTTTGGACTTAAACTTGACATCACTTCTCCCTCTCCCACTGGATACATTGAGAACTGTTAACCAAACTTTGCCCTTGCCATACACCGTCCTTCTTCTACTATGGATAGGCTTTCTATTCCTCCTCAACTCTGTCAGTCTTGTTTTCTTCTTGATTTACCGCAACAAACCAGCAATCAAGGCATCGAGTTTCCCACTCAGTATCTGCATATCCACAGGGTGTTTTATCATACTGATCACCCCTACTCACTCCATCATCACTTATGGACTGCTCTCCAACTTTAGTCACTTAACTTTAACTTATTGTAATATTGAAGTGATGTCGAGTGTGATTGGTATCGATCTGGTATTGGCTCCTCTTCTTCTCCACCTCCTGCGAGTCTACTACATCTTCCATCATTTTGGCAAGGTCGGAAAGAGATGGGCTGACTCTCGTCTGATGGTGTGGGTGCTTCTAATCATGCTGATCAAAATAAGCATATTCATCCTCTGGCTCTCACTGGATATCAATCACTTGGTACCTACTAAGACAATAGTGAGGAAATCAGGGCATCCACCATACTACCTGATGTCATGGATGTGCCATAGCAACTACATGACTATGTGGATAGCAATCATTTATGGCCTAAGTAGTGCTTTCTCAATTCCTCTACTTATTTTGGCCTTTTTGACGAGGAAGATTAAGCGAAGCAACTTTAAGGACACCAAAAAGATTAACTTTCTGGCAATTAGTCTGATAGTGTTGCTCATCAGTTGTGCCACACTTTGGGGTGCTTTAAGGCAAGTTGGAGAATTCCTTGCGAGTAATTTTTTCTTTAATTTTGGGCATTCAATGGTGATTTTCCTCACTCAAATTGTCCTCTTCCTCCCGAAAGTCATCCCACCCTTCTACCACCAGTTGCTCAATATAGCAGCTGCTTATCATGCACAAACTGTATGCAGGCATTGACTGTTTTGTGTACTAAAGTGTATAATTATTGCTGACTGTCCCAGCTGCGCTGCTGCATGCAGTCATAGATATAAGAGGTTTTACGGGATTGGAAACGCCCAATGAACTGCACAACCGACAGATGCGCACGCGCATGCAGCATTAATTATATTAATCGTTGTGAAAAGAGATCAATATTCACTCCTTTCAAGGCAGTTAAAGTGATATTTTGCCCCTACAGCTCACAGAATAGTACAAGTAAGCTAAGGGGAAGGTATTGAAGAAGTGAAGAGTCAGAGAGTTGAAGTTGGAGAGTCTGAGGAAGGAAGTTATTAATTACTCATAACTTTTTTCCTTGTAATTATAACTATGAGTACCTATCATTGCTCATTATACATTAATTTTATGTGATTGATTTGAAAGAAAGGTCAGAATGACTTTTGGTATTAAAATTAGACATAAATTCATTATTATAGCTAGATAATTTTGCCCCAAAGTTATCCACCAGTTTCTGCTCAGTTCTCCCTCATCAGCATTATTGCAATACTTCCAGCTTTTGGCTGTTGGGTTTTGACACCATCCACCTTAAAAATTCGGCTCAGTCAGCTGTCCTGTGGACCCTATGGGAAATATAGTAAGCTTGCCATCTCCATAGGATGACTATTGTATAGAAAACGAATGCACCAATTCCATTTACTGTTCTATCCTTTCCCTGAAATAACTAATACAGTTGCAATATTGTTAATCTATTTCTTGGGAGAGGGGTTACAGTTTTAACACCACTTGCAAATGCTAGAGACAATATATGTCAGCTAATACAAAAACTAACATTACTATTCCATGTAGCTAAAGTTTAGCCAAGCATGAAGGAAGGGCTGACATGTCCATCGTGGTGGAGGTGGAGAGTGAAATTGGATGGCCACGATTATGGGACCTCGCACTAGATAATGGTGCCAGGTGCATCGAAGGGCTGAGGAATCTCTTACGGGTGATTACATCACCCCATGCCATGCATGCTTGCCCCCCTATGTGAGAGAGAAGACATCTGCAGAGACTCCCTGCTCAGCCACGTCCTCAACACTCACACCAACTGCCACCTCAGCAGCCAAGAACTCCTCCGAGAGCTTTCATCTGTCACAGACACTGACTCAGTCTTCTTCAACCAATTATGTCATTTCACTAAACTGTTTCAAACTTGAACCCTTATTTTGTTATGCCCACTTGGGTCTTTGCAATGAACTTTTGAGTTTTGACTTATAAATCTCTCCCGATCCCCTGACCAAGAAGAGTGGCCAATGGAGCTTACAGTTCCAGGGTAGTGGTCGTTTAATACTGCTGGTCTGAGGTCTTCATATCTCAGTATTTGCCGCTCTCAGGATGTCATCCCTTTAGTGACATTATACTTTTTTTTATTGTATACTATACTGCATATCCTTTTGGGTCAGTCAGTAATAATGAACTTTGAACTTTGAACCACATATAGATAGCATTTAACGCGCCGGGCTAAATTATCCGGATCCCGAATAGTCTCTGTCCCAGCCCCCTAGCTCACAGCACTGGATGTATTGCATCACCAGCACGCGAGGAAGGGGTCTGGTGGTCGGGCTGCAGCAGTCACGGAACTGAGGAATGTTTGGAATTTTACTTAAATTCAATAATTACGCGCATGCGTGTTCATTTTGCCGCGGGGAAAAAGTTATTGCATGCAGCAATGAGGCAGCTTTCTTGCAGGGTCTGTGGGAAAGAGCTCACTGATCACAGAGAGCGAAGGGTTCTCCACAGTAGTGCTAACAAGGAAGTGCTACCTGTTCTAGAGAAGTATATCTCCCAGGGAAGGATAAACCCTGCAATGATCTCTCCAATAGCTAATGGTGGACCCTGGATCTGCAAACATCCATGCTATAAAGAGTTAAAGCGAGTTCAAGAGATTCAAAATGAACTGCAGACACTGAACATCAAATTGAGGGGCAAGATTGGTTCAACATATGGTGTTGAGAGTATTTCCATTACATTCAGAGTTGAACAGACATACTTTATTGCTTCATCCACAGCAGCTTGCTTATCATCTGGCCTCTTCTCCATTACATATTATCAAGTTTCACCTACCACACCCCTTTTCGCGCGAAAGTTAATGTGTGGTTAATAATGATATTTTTTAGATGCAAGGCCTACAGCAAGAGCTCAGTGAATGAAAATAATAATGAAGTACTCAGTGGCACTCTTTGTATTACTTATTACTAGTCTGTGTCAGTCTGAGATAAGTTCTTCAACTACTACTACTACTACTTCTCCTTCTGACATTCCTGCTTCAGATGGATCCAATGTCATCAGATTGTTAGTGATGCTCCCTCTTTCAAATAACATCTCTCAGCCTCAGGAAGGGGTTCAGGACTGGGATAAAGGATTGGAGATACTCCCAGGGGCACAGTTGGCTGTGGAGCAGATCAATAATAGCTCTAGTCTCCTTCCAGGATACACACTTGAGCTACTCATTGTTGATATCGAGCATTGCCATCCAGATGAGTTCACATCCAATGTAAAAGCAGTGACCTCCATTGCTGATATTGCTGCTGACACAGTCCACGGAAATGGTAGCAACGTACTGGGATTAGTGGGTGGACCATTCTGTCCTCCACTCCTGGATAGTTTGGTCTCTCCATTGGCCAGCAGAGATAGAATCAGCTTATTTCAGATTTCAGGCTCCACTGCAGCAACTATTCGCAATCATGACTTAAATCTCATCTTCGCTGCACCTTCCATTGAGGTTTACTATGAAGCTGTCTTTGCAATGATGGGAGAATTTGACTGGACTAGAATATTTATAGTTGCAGAGAGCTTCTTTCAGGGAGCAGGAACAGTGAAAGGAAGTGAAGGCCTTGATATCACCTTCAGACAATTTTCAGTAAGCACTTCATTAGTGCTCAGTGACCTCCGTAAATCCATGAAGAATATTATCTTTGCATCTTTGAGTGCTAAACATGCAGCTGATATCCTCTGCTCTGCATATCGCAATTCTCTGATATTCCCAACTTATGTGTGGATATTCCACGACCTCACCCCAACTAAGATACTGGAAATCACTCGTCCAAAGTGGTGTAACAACACAACACTCGAAAAAGCTCTAAGAGGCACATTTTTTCTGCAATTTCCCTTCAAGCCTGCATCTGTGGATACCATACTGCCGTCCGGTGACTCCTATTCACAGTACTACTCTGACTATGTTTCCCGTCTTCGCACAGACACTCACAGTGACCTCCAGCCTAACCCTTATGCAAATGTCCTCTATGACTCACTGTGGACATTTGCTAAAACTCTGAACCTCTCAATGACATCCGGCAACTGCTCGGGTGGTTTCCACAATTGCTTGAGGCAATATGGGAAGAGGGAATTGGTCGAATCAATGGACTTGATGATACCTGCTGTCTCCTTTGAAGGTGCCAGTGGGAGTATTGACTATCAAATCAATTCCAGTGTTAGAGGAGTCGTTCAAATCTCATTGTACAATGGCTCCATCCAACCGATTGGGACTTACCATCAATTCCCAACGAATATTTCGATTCAGGAAACACTCATTCCCAGGGATGACTTGCCAAGGGTGTTCAATCCAGTCCCCAAACTCCTTGTGGCATTTTTGGGAGTTGTAGTCACAGTGTGTCTCGTCCTGACGACGATCATTCTTGCCTTATTCATCCACTATCGGAACGACAGCGACATCAAAGCAGCCAGTCCACGGCTCAGCTACTTCATGTTCGTTGGTTGCTACCTCCTTTTTGGGTCCACACTCCTCCATACCATTTCCAAGGGGTTCAGAATCGACGTGAATGGAGTGGGAGCTGTGACTCTGTGTGGTGTGGTGATCACAGGTGATAGTTTGGGGGTCAATTTAATCTTTACCACTCTCCTACTGCGAATGTTACGTGTCTACCGCATCTTCAGCTACTTCGGTAAAACTGGGAAGATATGGTCGGATAAGTTCATGTTGTTGATCATAGTGCTGGTGGTAGTCGGGGACATGGTTCTGATTATCATTTGGTCGGTAGTGGACACATACAGAATCACCGAGATAACTACGTTCATGGAGAATGCCAACCCCCCGTATTACACAGTCAAGCAATTATGCCACTCCCAAAATGTTAATACCTGGTTGGGGATTTTGCTGGGGAAACTTGGAGTCTTGTTCGTCATTGTGCTATTCCTTGCCTTTAAAACTAGAAAGATATTACGCTCCAACTTCAAGGATACCAAGAAAGTGAACATCTACATTTTCCTCACTGTCATGATTGTCATAACACTCATGTCTCTCTACTCACTCTTCAAAACGACTGAAAATACAGTAGGCACTTTCCTGATGGTCTATTTTGCATTTGGAACCACCGGGCTTCTTTGCCAGCTCTTTCTGTTCGTTCCCAAAGTGTTCTCACCTATCATAAAACAACATGGCTATGAAGTCACCTACAACACCGAGACAAGAAGACGCTCGATCAAAAAGATCGAAGAGCCACCACCGAAGAAGGTTTTTGGGACCTTTATAAGAACACTACATTCTCCAGAGCACACACCAACACTTGTGTAGTCTTGTGTATCCAGTTTGTCATAGTTGTGTTAAGGACTATACTCAGTCTAGTCCTGTTCTGGTCACGTTACAAAATATGTATGTACCTATATATATATATATTTTTTTTTTTTTTTCTTTTCCCCTCACTGCTTGGCTACCCATGTTGCAAAGGTCACGCCCACACATGACCTTAGGACCAGATATAACAACAGTACATTGATTGAGCACAATAAACAAAGTTTCCAGGAACCCCCATCTCCCTCCCTTCCAATCCCCAGGACAAACAAGTCTTAGACAACTGGCTCCCATAAGAAAACTCTCCAATTATCATCCCATGAGCACTTAAAAATCCCTCCAAAGTGAACCCATAATAACAGAAATTTTAGAAGCGAAGGTATGTTATGATAATTAATCAACTATGACTACTTCAATTACAATGCCTGCAGGATCCCCTCAAGTCACAAAGCTTTATCCTTTTAAATGAAATTCTTTTTAAGGAAATAATTATCCATCACATAAAGAATATCATAAAGCACAAAATAGTTCCTCAGTTTTTAAACACTTCCTACCAATTGCCTCCAGTACTAACCTAGATAAAAGACAAAAGATCATGTTTACTCCATGATAGCCACAGAGGTATATATGATGATGATAACTCACTGGCTCTGCACTTCCCCCCCAATCATCGTCAGCTCCCCAGTCCTTCGTAGTTGGACCCCCCACATTCCAGTCTTGGTCCCCAAAGCCGGTGGGGGGAGCACTTGTGGCTGACTGTGTGGTAGCAGGTTGGGGTTGGGGTTGAAGTGTTACCTGTGGAGGAGGTGGAACTTGAGTTCCGGGGGGAGCAGTCTCGGAAACTCCGCCCCATTCAGTATTGGCACCTGTTGTGTCCACCCATTGCTGTAAATAACAACAACAACAACAAAGTAATAAATGTAGTTACGGTCTAACATCTGTTTGTGTTTACTGTCCCTCAAGCTGGTAAGGATCAGAGCAATGAAGTACTTACATCAGGTGGTGCAGCCACTTCCTGGGTTCCCCCTGCCGCCGTCCACTGCTGGTCCCCTTCCGCACCAGCCATTTCTTCCTTCTCTACCTGTCAAGGGGACAAATCAATAAACAAACCATATAAGAGCACTCCCTCTTCCCTGAATGTTATCATTCTAATCCAAAGAGGAAAGAAATAATCACTCACATGTAATCTCTAATCTCTACTCACTTACAAGTCATCACATTTGAAAAAATAACGGTAAACAGCTCAGATGGGCATGATTTAGAATACCAGATGGCTTTACTAAATCACTTGGCTCATTAATAACATGATGTACATAATTATTCTACAAGGAATTCTGTCCATTGCACAACAACACAAAAAAAAAAGTACTCAATTTTTAAAATTTTTTTTTACTAGCACTTCTAGTAGGAAGACAGAAGTGGAACATAATTGATCGGCCACAATGACTGCCACTAACATATGCTGAGAACTGGAACTGATCTTGTCGATGAACAACTTAGTTCTCAGTATCAACACTAGCAGACAACACAGGGAAATTCCAATCATAATAGGAACCTCACAAAACTCCCCCCAGTCAAACCCATTATCATTTCATCAGGATGTCTGAGGTTAGGCAATCAAATTTCAACTTTAAGTTGTCCGGACAACCTCATCTGCCAACCCAACTTTGTAATGATCTCTCTCTCTCTCTCTCTCTCTCTCCCCCCCCCCCCCCCCCCCCCTCTCCCCTCACTTCTTCAGGGTCTCTGTAGAAGAACAGATCAGGCATGATCTCCCATGGCAACTCCCTGCTGATGGTTCCACGCAACCTCAGCACTTCTCGGCAGAGCAACCACCACATCAGTCCCAAAGAACTCTTCCCCTGTGGGAAAGAAACACAGGTCATGAAACAATAACCCCATTGAAGAGTTTTTGTATACAGGAGAGACCACGAATATCACATCACAGAGTAAGAAATAACTGCTGGTCAACTGCTCATTTCTTTTGGAGTTTTTAAGTACCTTAAAGTGACTATTAAAAATGGGTACTAATTTTAGTGAATTTTAGGGATTTGTTATTTGTACCTGCTAATAAAACATTACATCACAAAGTAACTATGAATATCGAATATCAAATTACAAATAACTATGAATATCATTACAAATAACAAACAGAATTTTCACAACATGGCAAGCTTCCCACAGCTGGCTAGTGTTGCTCTCTTCTCTGCACTTTCTCTTCACTAGTGCAGCACTTCACTGATCTTGCTCTTCTTCTTCTTCATCTGTATCAGAGTCTAAGCCTTCAAGAACTTCATCAGTTACATCTTCAAATTACCCATCTTCAGGCTCCTTATAGAGCTTGGTAACAAGCTCCTCATACTTTATCAGGGCTTTCTTGTATTACAGCTGCCCATGTGTATTGTAGTTCACACATTCTTTTACTCACAAAAATCACTAAATTTAGTACCCATTAAATACAAAGAAATGCAAAATCGCTAAATTTTGACCCCGTTAATAATAGTTACCCTTAAGGTATTACAGCATACATGGAGTGTCCGATCAGCCAGGTAATCACCAATCAAAATTTTGAGTGTATTATTTCAAGCTTTGCAACACACCACAAGTCACTTCTGTTGTCTACCTACCACTCCAAAAAAACCAAGGAAGCACAAAACTAATAACTTCCTAAAAGATATCGAGTGAAACAACAACAAAAGGCATTGGGGCTCTTTGATGGTAGCCTCTTTGATCCAGAATATTGCGTACCAATCATAATCATAATGCAAGGAGGTACAAACCTGCTTCCAACATCAAAAGGTTGAGGTTGTTTCAACTTTTCGAACTTCTGTACTGTGCATACGCACCCGTGCCTATTCTCCTTATATTTGGACTAATAAATAGGGTTGCTATGCTTCATAGAAGTCCTGCCAGTTATTTCATGTCACACATGGTGCCTCGTAGATCTAGCCCCCGACTATATACACATTTCATAGGATTGCTGGCCATGGAGATCTCTTTATAGTCTCCACATCGTCATGGAAACAGATCTTGCTAGCTCAAGACTAACTACAATGTCAGTGTAAATTAGGTCTATGCTAGAGGTTCACGCCCTGGGGTTATTCACATCCTGAGGTGTTAATCAGCCAATACCTGCCAGGGAGCGCCAGCCTCCACAGACAGATATTGGTAAATCATACAAGGACAACCTCCTGAATAACAGGAACACCATATGACCGAGATAAAAAGCTGCCGGGAGATGGCTTACCTCACTATTCAGTCACAGGAAAAATAGCAAGAACAGGGCAGTGTTTTTAGTAACAAGGAATTAAGGCAAGACTAGTTAAACTATGATACAGACTTCTAACTTCTACCACCCCACACATCCTTTGACCATTCACACACTTGCATGATCCATGTGCACAATTAATAAGTGACCTACCATGTTATTACAAGGAATGGCGACATCAATGTACCTCATCGGGGAATTCGTATTGCAGAATGCAATCACTGGTATATTCACATAGGAAGCCTCAGTGATGGGCTGGATAGGCAATAATAGGTAATGGTCATCAACAATACTAGGTGTATGGTAAAGATCATCAATTGCAAAAGTCTATACCTAGTACCTGGTGGTCACTCCTTGGGTCTGACACAACTAGAAGACGTGGTTCTCGGAAAGCTTTCTGAATCTGATTGGTAAAAGTACCAGGGGTGAAACGGCCAGCAATGGGATGGGCACCAGTGTAACTGGCAAACTTCAGAATAGCTCGCTGGATAGATAAACCATGGTTACCATCATGAACAAACGCAACTAAATGATGTCTATACCTGACCGTAAGGCTTGCTACTGAGGACACACACGTCATTGGGGTTCTCAATGGCTGCCACCACCCGTGCAGCTATGAGCAACTTCTCCCACGTCTTACGGATATTGATAATTGGTACACCATCAGACTTCACTTTGAACACATACTGGGCCATCTGGTAGTCAATGTTGGGGTCACCTAGGTGAGTACCAGAAGCTAGAAGCTTGGTGACGTCATCTTCTTTCATACTGAGAACATCTAATCCCCCAGACATCTTGATAGATTGTTCTTTAATGTAACGATGAACAAGCTAGAAATTAAAGAATCACAGAACAGTTAATCTATAGAAGTCGATCTACACACGCGCTATCATCCTAACAGTCATGGGATACTCGAAAGGTTGCTTTTAACACGCACACAGAGAAGTACTCACCTTTCCAATGCTATTCGAGGGGAAAAAAAGGACCACGCGGTTCCCAATTATTTATGAGCATGCGCAATGTCTTTTTTTTTTTTTTTTTTTTTTTGTTGTTTTTTTTTTTTTGTTAACTTAGAAGTTTGTTAGATTGTATATCAGAATGTGAGTCTTGTTGGTCCAGAGTCTCTATTTCACCAATGTTATAAATGATGGAGGCATTGGACAAGCCAGGGTACTTCTCTTGCAGCACTTTTATCCATGCCTGCAACTTGCTCGGGTTGAAAGGGCAACACATGCACACCCCCAACACCACTCCTGAAAATCCACACAATCATTTGTAGCACAACTCAAAAATCCTCACTAAAATTACCATCACTATCATCTTCATCAGTGAGCAGACACTTATCCAACATCTCCCTGGCTCCTGCTATTCTCAGAGTGAAGTAAAATTGTTTGTATTTCTTCATCCAGAGCCGGTGAGGACCTTCTACATGCAGAAAAGTCTCATGTGGCAAAGACTGTCCACCAAAGAACTTCAATCGTTCCAGTTGCTTGTCAGAATTGCCACCTATCAAATAACCCTCACTAGAGACAGTGTCCTCCTCGGGAACCTACGTAGGAGAAAGAGTGAGGGCGTAAGATATATGTCACACATGTCCCTTGATGGACATGAATTCATCTTGCCTGAATTTCCATCAGCTGACCGTCTTTTCCTGTTATTCTGAAAAGAGCAAGTCGCGATACCTGAACTGGATCTGAAGGAAGTTTCACACAGACTTCATAAGGATCTATGTCTCTGTACATGTCAAATAAGTACATGATGCGAATGCACTTCTTAAGAGGCAGAGAAGAGCGTCCAAATATTGCCTCGATAATCTCTACAGTCTCGGGACTTGGTCTTATTCCATTTTCTTCCATCTTTGTGAGCAATTCCAAGCACAGCTCTAGCTGAGGAGTAGAACGAGGCCAGATAGCATCAAGCATTCTCCTGGGAGCAAATCTCCCACGGGGGAAGATATCAATTATCCTATTGTAAGTGATCAGATCCTTCTCCAACCCAAACTCGTCTATCTTCTGCATCGCACCACGGATGAAAGCAACATGCCCTTTGCGATATTTCTCTCTAGATTTGAATTCATTCAGTGCTAGTGAAAACTGTTCTCGCTTTTCCAGATCGGTCTTGTCCTTAGCAGCGTCTATGAGTGCACTGTGACCACTTGAGATAATCAAAGGGTGTGATTTTATAGTCTTAGATGCTTCAGAGTCCGATTCAGAGCCATCCCCGAGATACCGTACTGGGGATAGAAGGTAAAACTGCGACATTCTCCATTTTCCTATCAGAAGTCTACTTCTTACCAAAGATCTTCCCAAAGGACAAAAAGCCATGATGAGTTTCAATATTACCCAATGTATTTACTTTAATTAAGAGGTAAGAGATATACGGTATTGTTAGAGCTTATTCGTAGAAAGAGGATCAGAGCCGGCTGTGTGGTGGATCTCAACGGACCAATCAGATCACTGCGATTATTAGCCAATCAGATCGCCAGATTGTGCAACAAAATACGCGCGCTGAGGGCGCTAGGGGAACAAATAAAAATTGACGCGGGCCCACCCTTTCAAAAAAATTTTTTTTTCAAAAGAAGGTTGAGAAGACATGGCGCGTACCAAGCAAACCGCTCGTAAGTCAACTGGAGGAAAGGCTCCGAGGAAACAGTTGGCCACTAAGGCTGCCAGGAAGAGTGCACCATCTACTGGCGGTGTAAAAAAGCCTCATCGTTACAAGCCGGGTACCGTAGCTCTTAGAGAAATCAGACGTTATCAAAAGTCGACAGAACTGTTGATAAGAAAGCTTCCCTTTCAGAGGTTGGTCAGGGAAATAGCTCAGGACTTCAAAACTGATCTGCGTTTCCAAAGTGCTGCCATTGGTGCCCTTCAGGTGTGAATTTAAGAGATAACTCTTTATAGCTCATTGACTGTCTTTTTTTTATCATCACAGGAGGCCTCTGAAGCATACCTTGTTGGACTTTTTGAAGACACAAACTTGTGTGCTATCCATGCCAAACGTGTGACCATCATGCCCAAGGATATCCAACTTGCCAGGAGAATCCGTGGGGAGAGAGCCTAACTTTCTTTCATCATCACCTGACAGTTACAGAACATTTATTCCTCTCCCTTTTGTCATTTGTGTCAATTGATCGTACTTTTTACCTGTATATTCATTCTATACGGGTCATCTTCCATATTTTTATTATGTAATTATTGCTAGCTGTATGCATAATAATTATGGTGACTAAACTGGAGGAATGTGCATAAACAAACTTGACCATGGGTGGTGATTAATCACGTGCAATTGATCATTGCGTCATCGTATAACTATCACGTGTGAACGCGCGTGCGTGCGTTGAGATATATCTAGACCCTACCCCGGCGCGGCCCGCCTATTATTTTAATTACCGCCTTTCTTGCATGCGATCTGAGCTGAGCTGAAGCAACTATGGCTGCTTTTGCTCACAAAGATGTATCTAGTAAAGTTGAGCTCTCGATATCTTGTAGCAACCTTAAGGACTTGGACTACTTTTCGAAAAGTGATCCTGCAGTCTTCCTGTACGAAAAGAGAGACACTAACTGGGATAAATTAGACAGAACTGAAATGATAGAGAACAACTTGAACCCAAAGGTATGATTGTAAGCTTATCAAGCGCTGAGAACAGTTACTGTTGATACATGCATTGCAGTTCTCAAAGACTTTTGTACTGGACTACCGATTTGAAGAGATACAGCAGCTGATGTTTGTAGTGTATGACATTGATGATCGGAAGAATATAGACATTGTTGGAAAGCATGATATGATAGGACAAGTCGAGTGTACTCTGGCTGACATAGTCACTGCAGGCCAGAAGTATAAGAGAACTTTGAGGGATAAAGGTAAGGGTTGGCCATGCCAGACTAAATGGATGAATTCCAACATCACAAGACCCATATACAGTGGAGGCTCTGACTCATCTCCTCTCTTTTAGGAGCTTCAAGGGGTGAAATCACAATTGTGGCAGAGGAGGTACAAGATTCGAAGTTTATGGTTCACATGCAACTCACTGGGAGTAAGCTGGACAAAAAGGACTTCTTTGGAAAGGTACAAAATAGCCTAGAAGTAGCCCTAAAATGAGCAATGATTCTCGTTTCTGCAGTCCGACCCTTTCTTTGAGATATCCAAAGCACAAGAAGGAGGGAGCTTCACCGTAGCTTACCGTTCAAAACCGATTCTTAACACATTGGACCCAAAGTATGTAATGTTGACCAAGAATTTGAACTTCCTGTGACTTCATTAATTGTATTCATACATTGTATTTGTGCTTATAGGTGGCCACTTTTCCAGATTCCTATTCGACAGCTCTGTAGCAGTGACTGGGATAGAACCTTGAAGATTACAGTGTGGGACTGGAACAGGTACCCAGCTGTCTAAGTTGTAAAGATGAGTGGTCGAGCTAATTAGTAGCAGATAATGATCAAGTTCAAGTGGTACTTGAGTCAATGACATTTTCTGTTGCTTAGCTTCTCTCCCCTCCTTCACTTTCAGCCTACTCCCTCCTTCTTTTTTGTCTTCCTTTGTACCCCCCCCCCCCAACTAGGTCTGGTGAACACGACTATATTGGCTCTTGTTCTACAACTTTAAGAGAGATATGTCCGGAAAGGTACATCCCTTTTTTTAAAAATTACTCCTACAAATAAAAAATAAGTGAGTATTCTAATTATAGAGGTGGACAAGTTTTCTCTTTGGACATCATCAATGAAGAAAAGAAAAAAAAGAAGAAATATCGCAACTCAGGGACCTTGCACTTCTCATCTGTCAAGTAAACAAAGAACTTTTACTTCCATTGTGAACTTAGTAACTTAACTTCTCCTCTAGGACCACCCCACTTCATAGTTTCGTAGATTACATTCGAGGAGGATGCGAGATAAGTCTCATGATGGCTATCGACTTCACTGTGAGTTAAAGCAACGACATGTACGTCAGTGGTCATGTGACTCTCTTTATCTCCAGGCGTCCAATGGCAAGCCTCATGAATCGTCCTCTTTACACTACAGAGATCCTTACAAGGTACATGCCAGTGCACCAAGGCACACTTTGGGATCACCTGAGATCCATTTAAACCCATTGCAGGATAACAGTTATGTCTCTGCTATCAAGTCAGTGGGTAGTGTCCTGGCCCCGTACGACTCTGACCAGCTGATCCCTGTGTTTGGGTTCGGAGCAAGGGTTCCTCCCAGTGGGGAGGTCTCTCACTGCTTCCCCATCAACTTCAACGAGGCAAGACCTGATGTGTTTGGAGTTGAGGTACAACACGTAGTGATGTGTTAATCTTCCCTCACTTCACTTTCAAATAAAATCATAAACAATACATACTCGCATTATTTGGTGAACTTTCTTTATCCAATATCCGATTGTTAATAATTATAGGGTATCCTCGAAGCGTACTACTATGCACTAAGTCAAGTCGAACTCTATGGACCCACCAATTTCTCCACCTTCTTGGACCGTGCTATTACCATGTCCCAAAATGCCACCTCCCAGGATTCCCAGAAGTACTTCATCCTGCTAGTCATCACAGTGAGAGAAAGTTTATGTAATCAAAGAAGACTGTCTTCCCAATTATTAATGATTTATATCTGCCCAGGATGGTGTCATCTCTGATATGAGCAGAACAGTAGACAGAATAGTGGAAGCTTCTAAACTTCCTCTTTCCATCGTCATAGTTGGAGTGGGTGGGGCCGACTTCTCTAATATGGTATATATTATTATTGTTCCAGTAGTGGATGTACACCTGCACAACTAAAATGTTTTTTGTGTGTAGGAAGTTCTGGATGCAGATGATGACCCCTTGAGGAACAAGTATGGAGAGAAAATGACTCGAGATATTGTCCAGTTTGTGCCGTTCAGGCAGTTTGAAAAGCAGGGAGGAGCCAATTTTGCACTGGTCAGTTCCTCCGCCTGTTTTGTCTCTCTTCTATCTGTCTATGTTGTACATTGCCTCCTCAATATGGAAGCCCTGATGATAGTTTATATCTACACATAGGCTAGGGAGACATTGGCTGAAATTCCTGATCAATTCTTAGCCTTCATGAAGAGTCAAAGTATCCACCCCAACCCTCCTCCTCTGAGGACTCAGGCATCTTTCAGGAACAGTGTACCTCAATCAGGCAAGTGTGTCTCTGAGAGATTCCTGGATAGAGTAAATCCAATCTGGAATGCAATCTTCGTCCCATTAACAATTCTGCTGGTGACACACAGACAATAAATCTCCTAGTACTAGTTAATAGCAACCCTATTCAGTGGGACCTCCCTCCAAGAAAAGGACAACCTCCCAACAAAGGATGCTCTTTTGGGTCCCCTTTCCCATAATATAGTTAACCTCCGAGAAAAGAAAAGGACAAGTGTCCTTTACTTGGAGGTTCCACTGTATTGCAATATTGGTTGATTGTTACTGTCCTTAGGTCCTGCTGGTCCACAGCCTGGAACCAATCCTGGATACCCTACTGGTCCACAGCCTGGAACCAACCCTGGATACCCTACTGGTCCACAGCCTGGAATCAACCCTGGCTATCCCTCGGCTCCACAGCCTGGATCCAATCCTGGCTACCCCTCTGCTCCTCCAAACCAGCCTTCTCAAACTTCAGGACCGCCTCCTTATCCCTTATAGTGTTGTTTGCATACACACTCAAATTTTTTAACTGCCTACATCACTGCGCATGCGTATAGTATTGCTTAGGTCATGTCGACACCTAATATGTAAAAAGGCATAGCTATCGTCCCGTTCCTTCAGCAAACCAATAGCCATGGCTGAATCAGTTACTAATATGACTTCAGATGTCTCTGGGAATAAAGTCGAGCTCTCAATCTCGTGCACAAACTTGAAGGACTTGGATTTTTTCTCGAAGAGCGATCCTGTAGTCTTTCTGTTTGAAAAGAGAGGCACCCACTGGGAGAAATTTGGTAGGACTGAAATGATAGACAATAATTTGAACCCAAAGGTTAGTGCTCAAGGAATGATCGACCTGCAGCAACTTAATAATAACTGCATTCACATCATACAGTTCTCAAAAACATTTCTACTGAACTATCAATTTGAAGAAATCCAGGAACTGAAGTTTGTGGTGTATGATGTTGATGACCGTGATCATATAGAGGACCTCAGAAGACATGACTTGATAGGAGAAACCCATTGCACCTTGGCTGACATTGTCACTGCAGAGCAGCAGTTTAAGAGAACTTTGAGAAACAGAGGTTTATGAATAGCTTATATAAAGTGCATGACAATTTTACATATGTATTTAATTAAGTGGAGTGAATAACAAGAACTCATTGCTATGTAATGGTTCTCCAGGAGCTCCAGGGGGTGAGATTATAATAGTGGCAGAGGAGGTACAAGATTCAAAGTACACAGTTCACATGCAACTCTCTGGCACCAAACTGGACAAAAAAGACTTCTTTGGAAAGGTGGTCTCACTGAGTAGCTACTAAACATGAATGCTTATTGGTATTTATCTTTTGCAGTCTGATCCTTTCTTTGAGATAGCCAAAGCACAAGAGGGAGGGAAATTCACTGTGGCTTACCGCTCCAAGCCTATTCTTAAAACGTTGGATCCAAAGTATGACCTCTATCACAGAGTACAGTGCAATCCATAGGTTAATTAAGCTGTGCCTTAACTCCCATGATAGTTATAGATCAACCCACACAAATGATCAGATTCCTATTGTTAGGAAGAATGCCACTTGTGTGATTCTGTGCATCACTAGCTTACCAGCTTAGATGTTTCCAAACTTTTTAAGCAATGCACTTCCTACAGTGCGTGCAACAGTTTTATAAAATACTGACTAGACATCACACAAGGGGTTGACATGCAGTGCGGGTAGGAAGGAAGCAGAGTTCAAAGTTTGTGGTGCATGTCCTTTTTCTGGCTGGTTTCTTGGCTCTGGTCATACAATTAACATTCATTGGTTAATGAGAGAGGCTCTGAATGAAGTTGTAAAGTCAGTGAGTACATCGTTCTATTGATGCTCTGTTTTCAATACAGGTGGCCACTCTTTGAGATTCCCATTCTTCAGCTGTGCAGTGGGGACTGGGATAGAACACTAAGATTTTCAGTATGGGACTGGAACAGGTGATTGTTACCATGGTGTTAGGATGTTATACATTACTGATACATGCATGTCACATGCAGATCTGGTGATCACGAAATTATTGGCTCTTGTACCACTTCCTTAAGAGAGATATGTCCAGAAAGGTGCATAGCTAATGCTACTTGCCAGAGCAGAATAATCATTTTCAAATTTTGATTTGTAGAGGTGGGCAGGTTTATAATTTGGATCTTATCAATAAAGATAAACTGAAGAAGAAGAAGTATGTTAACTCGGGTGTCCTTAACTTTCTATCAGTCAAGTGAGTGAAGGCAGAATTTCATAATAATGCAGGCAGGACTCTATTATGAACTTACTCCTCTAGGACCACACCACTTCATACTTTCGTTGATTATATCCGAGGGGGATGTGATATAAACCTCATCGTGGCTATTGACTTTACTGTAAGTGACTTCACAACTTTATGGCTGTTTGTGATCAGCTGGTGTTTTACCTTCCACCTCAGGCATCAAACGGCAAGCCCCAGAATCCTTCTTCCCTCCATTACAAGGACCCTTACAGAGTATGTTTAATTGAACAACTTTCAGTTCCATTTTTTAGTTCCAAGATATTCTGTTCCCCATTTCAGGATAATAGTTATGTCTCTGCTATCAAGTCAGTGGGTAGTGTCCTGGCTCCGTATGACTCGGACCAGCTGATCCCAGTATTTGGGTTCGGAGCAAGGGTTCCTTCCACCGGGGAGGTCTCTCACTGCTTCCCTGCTAACTTCAACGAGACAAGACCAGATGTATTTGGAATTGAGGTAAATAAAATCATATGACCAGGCTCACAGCTGTTTCTTTTGATGTAAAGTGGGATTGAATTATGATATTTATTTTGGGAAAGTAACTTCCTGTTCTTTTTTTGGGGGGGGGGGGGGGGGGGAAGCAGGAAATGACTCATACTTTTGGGATTAGTGACAGTTTGGGCTACTTCATTTCCTGTTATGCTATAATTATTCTATAGGATGCTGTAAGATTTCTATAATAACAGGGGTCCTCCCACAGTTCTAGTTACATGGGTATCACTCGGTCACTAACACAAAACAAGTTTAGCCATTATTCATACTCTATTCTTAATGAATAGGCAGATTTTTTTCCCACTGGAGGTCAAGAGTGCACTAACTACCTCAGCTAATTATAATGATGTTGTTGTTGCTGTTGTTGTTGTTGTTTGTTCCATGTACAGGGTATTCTTGAAGCATACCACTATGCTTTAAGTCGAGTGGAACTCTATGGCCCTACCAACTTTTCGTCCTTCCTGGATCGTGCCATTGCCATGGCTAGAAGTGGCATGACAGAGGACTCACAGAAATACTTCATACTCCTTGTCATAACAGTAAGAGAAATCTCATCTGACAGGGTTCTCCCCAGTGAAGTGCTGCATTAAAGGCTTGTGGCTATTAAAATAAACCACATGAAAGAAAAATGGCCCCATCAGTTGCACCTCTCAACACCCTTTGGGGAGAACCCTGTCATCATATAAGTGTTTCCCTACTTACCCATTGTCCCATCAGGATGGTGTCATCTCTGACATGAAGAGAACAGTGGACAGAATAGTGGAAGCTTCTAAGCTTCCTCTTTCCATCGTTATAGTTGGAGTGGGTGGAGCTGACTTCTCTAATATGGTATGGCCTGTATGTTATTATTATGTGGCAATGACTTGACTGGTATTGTCGTTTTCTGATCATACCAGGAAATTTTGGATGCTGACGATGATCCCTTGAGGAGCAGTTTTGGAGAAATGATGAGTAGAGATATCGTCCAGTTTGTGCCATTTCGAAAGTTTGCAAGCCAAGGAGGTGCCAATTTTTCACTGGTGTGTACATCTCTCTCTCTCTCTCTCTCTCTCTCTCTCTCTCTCTCTCTCTCTCTCTCTCTCTCTCTCTCTCTCTCTCTCTCTCAGTGTTCTGTCTAAGTTAGTGTTAACCTGCACACATGCAATGTGACTACAGGCTAGGGAAACACTGGCCGAAATTCCTGACCAATTCTTATCGTTCATGAAGAACAAAGGCATAAAACCGAACCCCCCATCTCAGAGAACTCGACCTCAAACAGGTGAGTGTAGTAGTGACTAATTTAACAGTAAGTTATCCCTTATGTGACTTATATGATGTCAGAACCTGCTCCATACCCCGGACTGAATTCTAGTTCTGCCCCATATCCCGGATCCAATCCTAGTTCCGCCCCCTATCCTGGACCCAATCCTAATTCTGCACCATATCCTGCCGCATCCAATCCAAATTCAGCTCTATATCCCGGATCCAATCCCAGCTTTGCACCTCATCATCACACTTCAGCCCCATATCCTCGATCCAATCCAAACTCCGGAGCATATCCTGGATCTAATCCTAACTCTGTAGCATATCGTGGATCCAACCCTAACCCTGGAGCATATCGTGGATCCAATCCTAACCCTGGAGCATATCGTGGATCCAATCCTAACCCTGGACCATATCCTGGATCCAATCCAAACTACAGTAACACTGCACCACATAGTAACACGTCAATTCTACCACCTCCCTATCCCCTCTAGATCAATAGTTGTCATCTTCATTAAAAATTAATTTTAATTACATGACAATGTATAAGATTTAAAAGTTGGTATGGAATTGGAATAAGGTGTTTATTTTAATGTCCCCACAATGTTGACATATATGTACATGAAGTCGGAAGTGATTAACTTAATTAAATTTGAATGGTGACTCCTTGTAGTACTCGACTTCACCAGCTGCATGATATAACCATTACAATACATTAACCACTGATTTTAACAAAAGTACAAACCACCTTTTTCATTATCCTCTTCACAAGCACAAGCGTCCTATAAAGATAGTAGTCATTATAAATAAGACAGTAGTGATCTACATACAATGAACTAAGCTCACTATCAACTGCTTGTTTTCCAATAGGCCACACCTCCCTTGCAATTGCTCCTTATCCCTTTCCAAACGCTTGCATCTTCCTTCCAACTGTGAATTCTCCATACGCAACTTCTTCACAGTGCCTTTCAACTCTTCAATCTTCTCATCTTTCTCCTTTATCTTCTCATCTTTCTCCTTTATCTTTCCTTCATACTTTGAGGCAATGTTACGCTCCAGCTCATCCCTTAACTGTTTGTATAGACATCATATTCTTTGGCCTAAAAGTTTCACTTAGTAACTTACTCTTTTCCTTTGGTTCAGTAGCGATGAGTCAAAGTTCCGCTGTAAAACAATACAACCGTTATTGTGGAGTGAACACCCAATAGACCATGGAACAAACCTGATACTCGATATTTGTGGGTGGCCCTGTTGTTTCCTGGTATACATGCTGATTAGTAGCTTGCTAGAGAAGCAGCGCACAATATGGACAGAAAAAAGACATTAATGGCACATTAGTTGTAGTGAAACCTTTAGTGATTACTTGCTGCGACTGCTTCAGATCACCCTCTTGCACAAAGGAAACTTCTCCTGCAAGGTAAATCTCTGATGAAGTTCCATTGAGTGGACGGAGTTCATTCTGTTAGTGTGTGCATATTAAATAAGTCAAGAAGCACTAAAAACTAGACATGTGATCAGATCAAAGGTCTGTCTGTCGAGGTAAACTAGACGTGTTCAGATCAAAGGCCTGTCGAGGTAGCTAGACAGGCTTGTACAGGTGTTCGTTACAATACACATTATCTGTAGTAAACTACCAAGGCTGGTGCTCACCTCCAGAGCTGGGTTTTGAAGTTGGGTTGGACCGGGGTCTTCCAATGATCTCGTGGCTGATGAGGCATCACTGGCGGGCTCTTGCCGGGCCATTTTAAGCTTTTGCTCAGCTAATTTTAATGCTTTTTAATAGCGGCGCGGAAGGGAAATTAATTATAATCATGTCACGTGACTCTAAAGATAGCACCACATGATACTCATTAAGTCATTATAATGTCAAAAAAAATACACAATCAGGTTCATTTAGAGCTAGTTAGTACTCAGGTGGACTATAAGGTGTGTCATCTCCGCCTTCGTTTTTGGAGGGTGCACCCTGTTCATCAGGGAAAGAAGCATATCCCCTGCCTTGATTACCTCCACCACCTCCAGTTCCATAGCCACCTGTCCCCTTGTGAATGCGAAGGAGCACGATAACGTTGATAACTACAATAGCCACCTATGTAAACATAATAATGCACTGTCAGCACTTACTCAATTTCAAGAACTATTGCATCATAACTACTGGTAACTTCCCTTAGTTACATAACTGAATGGAACCTCCAAATAAAAGGTTGGGACCCCTTTGTGGAGAGGTAATCCCTCTCTCTTTTAGAGGTTATTTTGTATAGAGTGTATATACAAAGATTGTCCTTTGTTGAGAGGTTTGTCCTCTTTCAGAGTGTCCTTTATTGAAGGTCCCACTGTAATGCACAATTTACTACTAGATTATCATCTGTTCTGCTCAACAGGGGAATTTGTCTAACCCCCCATAATATCATTTCACAGTAACACAATTATTGCATGCTAAAGGCCTACCCAAACAAAAATTGAGAAGAAGGAGAATGCGACTCCAGAATTGGCACAGTTTAGAGCAGAAGAACTAGATAGAGGTGGAGTTCGACGTCTCTGGTCGGCTAAGTAGCAGAAGCAAACGAACCACATAAACGCCCACACACCATTAGCAATGGCATCTACAAGAGTTATAATCCCTTTAATCTGGAGAGAAAGGGAGAGAAAAAATATTACAGCCTGCCCCCACACCCCCTCCTTTGGCAACTCACTTGCATGACGTCAGAAAAATCCATCAGGACCGAAAGAAAGTCCTTGATTAAGAAGAGAAGGCACATGAGGAAAGCAATTACACCAATGGCTATCCCAAAATTACAGGGGTTGTTGTTTCGAAATGCATTATCCGGATCCGGATTGAAGTCATAGAAACACAGCTGGGAACCACCACCTAGCTCCACCTGAACTGCATCTGAGATGCAGCCAAATACGATGATAGAGAAGAGCTGTGTTGGAAAAGTAAGAGGTGATCATCACAAACCAGTCTTTTTTCTTTGGGGTCAAAGTTTAGTTGCATACAACCACAATGGGCCACTACACATAATATGCAGGCTCTTGCAGAGGAAGTATAAAACCTCCCATTCCAGTGAACTAATAGTGGTATTTTGATAAAAGAGCTGAATGGTTACTATAGAAGCTGAGTTGGTTTTCATGAATAAGCGACAGGTAACCGACAGGAGGTTAGAGTACATACATGCCCAGTGGTTGTATGAGTAAATGCATACAGAGTGAGTGTACTACAGAGTTCAGATAACATGCAACATATATGGAACCATTGCATGCTCAGTATAAAATAGATTAGATAACCTTCTAAAAAAATTAAAAATGGACACACCACCTCTGCTAATAAAAAAATACCAGATTCTGGAAGATCAATCATTTGATTAACAAGCTACCTTCTTCTAGAGTTTAACTCAATCTGCTGATAATGTATGTACTAGGTACTACACAAGCTAGGGCTAGCTGATGCAATGCCAAGATCATATTATTAGCTACTTACAATGCCCGCAAGTCTCAAGTAGATGAGAGGAGATAAAAGCAACTCTTTTAAAAGCTGATCTGGAGTTGAGTCGGTCCTGAGCCTGAATCCCGCCATGATTACCTCTGCTTTCTCTAGCTAGCCAGTTTCAGTTTTAATATTCCGGATACCCCTACCGTAATCTCGCCACCATGAATAATTATGCGCATGTGCAAAAAAGTTATTATACATTATTAAGCTGCAGTCTCTGTATTTTCTTGCTCCTGAATCCTCTGTGAGCATGAGTTTCTTGACTTAATGAAGAGCTTAATAAGTGGAAAAGCATCAACTGTTGTAATACTTCCCTGCATGAAGTATTTTTCCTTTAAAAATTGCTAGCAAAAAAACAAAATATTATTGGTCACATACCAACACCAGGAATGAAAGGATAGAAAAAGTCAATGCACCATTTATACGTGGGCAAACCACTCCACTAACAAATGCTGCCATATTGCCAATACATATTAGCCACAAGAAAGCCCACAGTCCACTCATTATAGCATCTGCCAACATCAAAATTCGCTTTACCTGTTTACATAAATAAAAGGCAATTGATAACAACAACAGCAGCGAGCTTTAAAGTATCATAGCTAATGGAAAATCTATTGCATTCACATACAATAATATTATCTTGATGGAGAACAATGTAGAGAATATCTTTAATCAAAAATATCAGGGAAAGCTGGAAAGCCAAAACACTTATCGCCATAATAACTTCATATGAAGAATCTCGTTTACACTCCATCAGATCAACAGCACAACCAATGACTAACACAGCTAATACCTGTAGAGCGAGTGAAGGTGCTATAATATAGCTAGTTAATTTTTAATGTCTTACTATTGCAGCAAGCCTGAGATAAAAACATGGGGAAAGAGCTAGTTCCTTCAATATCTCCCTTCGTGTTGCATCTGTTCGAATTTTAAGTCCTTTTATTAAAGATACCACGTATCTCCTAGCATTTTCAATCATAGATATACTAGAAGGCTCCATCGCAATACCAGAAGAAGGCTCCATCGCTGCTTGCTAGCTGCTATATGACACTGCGCATGTGTAGTTTAACCACACCCACCCGGCAGGCTGATTGTTATTTTCACGTGGACTTGGAGAAGCGTATGTATGAGGATCATCCTGTACATTTGCAGCCGGCAGGTCCGAAGACTGTGGCAGTGCAGATTATACAGAATGAGTTCAGACAGCGTGGTCATGAAAGAAGATTCTTCAGCTGTAAAAATTACGGAAGGACGAGCTTGCATTCTATTCCCTAGCTCCAATGAAGTATTTTACAATCCTGTTCAAGAATTCAATAGAGACCTCAGGTACATAAGATGTATTAGTGACTTAATGTATTATGTTGTATAAAAGATGTAATGGTCAGCATAGCTGTGATCAAGAGGTATTCAGAACAGTTGTGGAACCCTACTGCATCCAAGAGGAAGCCAACCAAATATGTTGATAGGACGAACTCTAGCACAACACGTGAAGAAGTGGGATCAGTAGCATCACAAGTGACTTCTAGGGGTGCTTCCATTGTAAATGACTCATCCTCTGATGGTACTTCCAATACATCGTCTTCAAATGTCAGTAAGAGTCAAAACTGCAATAATGTTAATCAAGCATTTATAATTTATTAAAGGGTTTAAAGATCTTAGAAGCTCTTTCTGCATCTGGTCTTCGCTCCTTTCGTTATGCTCTTGAGATACCACGTGTAGACTCCATTATCGCCAATGATTTGAGTGAAGAGGCATATTGTTCCATACAGAGAAACATTGAACTTAATGGTTTGGAAAAGAAAGTTGTTCCATCATGCCGAGAGGCCAGTAGTCTGATGTATGAACACAGGGAACCCTTCACAAAGAGATTTGATGTGATTGATCTCGATCCTTATGGCTCCCCTTGCAGATTCTTGGATTCTGCAGTCCAGTCAGTTAGGGATGGAGGTAAAAACTGAAATGGCCTCATGCCCAGTTATAAGAAACTAATATTGAAAAGTCCTGAAGTAAATCCTACAAATCAAATTGATTATAATGGGCTCTAGCTCTTCCCCCCCACCTAGGATTGCTGTGTGTCACGTGCACTGATATGAGTGTATTATGTGGGACACACAGTGAAAGCTGTCATTCCAAGTATGGAGCAATGTCTATCCACGCAAAATACTGTCATGAAATGGTAAGTATACATCACCAGGTGTGAAAACCTTGCCTTGATCTTCAATCATAGGCTCTTCGTATCGTCCTTGCTTCAGTGGAATCGCATGCAAATCGCTATGGGAGATACATTGTACCTCTTCTCAGTTGTTCTGTAGATTTCTATGTTCGGTTATTTATGCGTGTGTTTACCAGTCCTCAAGAAGTCAAGAGAAGTCCTAGGTAAGTAATACTGTCACGTGTAGATAAATTTTGGTTTGGGCCAACTTGGAGTGTCCAGCACTTGTGGCGCAATCGGTTAGCGCGTTCGGCTGTTAACCGAAAGGTTGCTGGTTCGAGCCCAGCCAGGTGCGGAAAAATTTTTTTCTTTTCTTCTCTCCCCTTCCTTTTGTTCAGTAAACTTGCTACTGTCTATCACTGTATTGGCTGTGAAAGTTTTCATTTTCAGCCTGTTGGAAAACGAATTGAACAAGGAGCTTCGTAAGTTTCAGAGTTGTACAAAACTGCTCCATTATATTATTTGAATCCAGGAGAAAATATCCACCTGGAACAGGACCTCCAGTAGATCGGCAATGTGATCAATGCAACTTCATATTTAGGGTGAGTCAATAAAGCGAGTCATTCTCTCTAGCTATGAAATAATGTCACAGATCGGAGGTCCTATTTGGTCCGATCCTATCCATGATGTGGAATTTGTCCAATCCCTATCAAAAGAGATAGAGTCTTGTCCATCAGGCATGTACAACACCAAGGATAGGATGAGAGGATTGCTGGCTCTTGTATCTGAGGTATTATGATCTAGTAGTCACCCAAGACAAGATGACATAATAATGCATGGGTTATAGCTTGTCCCTCACTATGAATAATTGAATAAGTATACCATGTACTCAATGATTGATGTAGGAGCTTCCAAATGTTCCTCTTTATTATGTCTTAAATGAAGTTTGCTCCACCCTACGCTGTGACATACCGAAAATGCTTGCTCTGCGGTAAGTGTTCAAATGGAAGCTGTCATTTTGAAAATGCTGTATATTCACGTCCAAATTTTGTGTTTCAGTTCAGCTATTTTGGATCAAGGTTACCAGGTCTCTCTATCGCATGCAAACCCTCATGCAATCAAGACCAATGCTCCACACTCAGTCTTCTGGGATATTATGCGTTGCTGGGTTCGTAATGTGGTCAACTTTAATCCTTATGTATTTAGTAGACTTTCATAGGTTAAGAAGTGCTCTACTAAAGTTCCTAGTGCCAACTCTCCTGCTGCTGCTATTCTTAGCAAAGAACCCGTGTAAGTAAAATTATTATTAAAACGTTCTTTTTTTATTGGCTTTATTTTTTATTGGAAGGATCCAAGCCTGTTTTGACATACGACAGGATGCCAACCCTCCTTCAAGGTTTCTGAAATTAAAGAGGTTTCCTGAAAATCCGGAAGCAAATTGGGGACCCAAATCAAGAGCAAAGAGAAAGTGGGAATTTATAAGTGATTTTATTATATTTTATTGGTTCCATTACTCTAGAGGGAATCAAGATGACAATTTGGTTGCTAAAAGACTAAAACTGCAAGGGAAGAGAACTAGTTGACGTCATGACATTCCTGTATGATTTCTATTATTAGTACTATTTGCGTTTGCGTAATGATTACATCATAAGCAATTTTCTATATTTAGATCAAACTATTGCGCTGCGCATGCGATATCTCTCTAAAAGGCGTGGTCATGTGGTTAGCGAGATCTGCTTTATAAGTTCCCACTACTATCTTAATACTGTCTCTCAAGGTTACTTACTACAATGGCCACTGATGAAGTGAACCAGATTTGCGTTGTTTGTTGTCATGCTACGGAGACCTGGGCTTTAGGGGAGTGTAATCACCCCACATGTCTCTTGTGTTGTGCTAGGCTGAGGGTTCTCTGTGAACAGAATGAGTGTCCTGTGTGCAGACTGAATCTCAAGCAGGTGTCTAGTGGATTGTTTAAGACATGATTATAGTCCTTATTCATACTTATTTTAATTTTTTAGGTTGTAGTGGTGGCAATTGTAAAACAGTTCCAAGAGCTGTTTTTCAAAGACTGGCTATCAGTTCAGAAGTATGGCTTATTTTTCAAGACAAGAAAGCTCCTCAACAAATTCAATAGTATTGTAGATAACAGGTGCCCCATTTGCCCTGAGTTTCTATCAGTGAGAAATTTCAGGAAACTCCGAGAGCATGTCGGTAAAGCACACAATCTTCACTATTGTGATATCTGTGTGAACAATCTCAAACTCTTCCCTTCTGAATTCAAAATGTACTCGCGTCCTGAATTGACCACTCATCGTAGAGAAGGTGATCGTGATGATTCGTCATATAAAGGTCACCCTTGCTGCCAGTTCTGCGACGAACGTTACCTTGACAATGATGCTCTGCATATGCATCTGCGCAAAAACCACTTCTGGTGCCACTTTTGTGAGAGTGATGGAAAGCAGGATTATTACAAAAACTATCATTTTCTGAGAAGCCACTTCCGCGAGGAGCACTATCTTTGTGAGGAAGGGAATTGTAAACAGGATATCCTGACATCTGCATTTAGGAATGAGATTGACCTCAAGGCCCACCGTGCCAGTACTCACAGTAAAGGAATGTCCAAGGCCGAGGTCAAGCAGATGAGGTATGTTCCTGTAGATTTCTCCTATGGTCGTGCTGAGGAGGATGCCAGGAGAAACCAGTCCACTAGAGGGGGAGGTGGAGGTGTGGGCCGATATTCAAGGGACTCTAAATCTCTTCAAATCAGGTGAGCCTTTTAGGAGTTGTCTAAAAGAGCTGCAAATTAACACAAATTGGTGCTGATTCTACAGGGAAAGGGAAGAGAAAGATCTTGCTGTTGCATTGTCAGCATCCCTCCAACAGGTCTCTGAAAAGCCCAAGAAGACTGTCAAGGCCCCATCGTCTCAAGTGAAAAAGAAAGTGTGTGCTCAGAAAGATCCTGAACCACCTCCCGGATTTGTAGCCACAAGCCATGACAAAGAAAACGACTTCATAAACAAAGATAGTATGGAGTCTGCAGATGAACATGGAAGTGCTGATAAAGATGACCCACCTGGTAAAGAACTGAACAATGAGAGCTGGCCCTCTCTGAGTGAACCTGACTCCTGGCCCTCTTTGAATAGAGTAGAAGAACCCCAGGGCCTGAATATCGAAGCACCCCCAGGATTCATCTTCGAAGCGCCCCCTGGATATTCTAAGATCCTTCACTCAGCTAAGCCCCCCTCTAGTAAGAACACTACTGTATCCTTATCTAAGCCCCCCAGTAGCACATCATCTAAAGAGAGAACTAGAAGTCCTCCATTGTCTTCATCACAGATTTCCTTGCCACCATTCAATAAGGGACCTATACCAATAACTTCTAGTAAAGATTCTAAAAATGGAGGATCGAAAATTTTCGAAGAAATTCGTCGAGCATTGGACTATGATAAAGATAAATTTAAGGAGTTTCAATCATTATCTGGCTGGTTTAGAAATGGAGATTTACAAGTGAAGGATTATGTTTCTCATTGTGTTGGCTTATTTGGTGAACAGTGGACTAAAGTGGGACCACAGTTTGCTAAGGCTATGCCATCGGGAGAGAAGAAGGAACAGCTAATTGCATACTTTGGTACATCTGTTGGAGAATGGGGTGTGGTGGGTGGCAAACGAAAAGACAAGAGAAAATCCAAGTCCAACAGTTCTCCAAATGTATGGATATCTGTTAAAACAGAGTCTGGCAGTCGCACTAAAGTATTATCAGAGGAAGACTATCCAAGTCTGAGTGCTACATCCAGGTTACCTCCACCTAAAGTCTCATGTAGTGCTTGGAAAGTTCCTATCCATAGCTAGACTATCATAAATTGATTACTGAATGTTCTTATTTATTTATCTTAATTTATTCATTATGTCATATCATGACGTCAAGATAGATCAGATCCGGATATCCTTTAAATTATATGACGCTATATAAATGTCGTAAACATTTTAAAAACACGCCCATAATGGGAGTGGCCTAAAATATGGCTGCTGAAGATCAAGATGTGTTCCCTGTATTGGTTGGTTTGCGAGTAGTTCGTGGGCCAGACTGGGAGTGGGGTGAGCAGGATGGAGGAGAGGGTTGCGTAGGGACAGTAGTGGAGGTTGGTGAGGCAGTGAATGTGGAAGGTGGGAGACCAGTGGTGGTGCAGTGGGACTGTGGAGAAAAGTGTAGGTATCGCTGTGGTGTGGAAGGCAAGTACGACCTTAGAGTCCTGGACAGTGCACCTACAGGTAAGAAAAGACTCATAATATCAGTTCTGTAAGTTAATTTTGGAACTAGGCTTATATTTTTCGGGAATTCGTTGCTATGGGTGTCGTGAAGATGGTATTAAGGGATTACAGTGGATCTGTATGATTTGTCCTGATTACCACCTCTGTACCCACTGCTATATGATGGGAGTCCACTCCTTACAACACAAGTTTCGTTGTATCATCTCAAAGACTGAAAAGAAGTGAGTGAATTGGTCCTTTTCACTACTGCACATACTAAAGATCTTATCATGGTCCTAGGCATCAGGTCATCTCAAGGTTTGGGTTGAGGAAAGTGGTTTCTAAGGGACTGTTTCCGGGAGCAAATGTTATGAGGGGGTGTGACTGGAGATGGCAAGACCAAGATGGTTTGTGACATAGTCACATACACGGGTCAAAGTCCAATCAAATGTTTTGGTGTATATTAATGCATATTTGTAGGAGGACCAGGTAGAGTTGGTCGTGTCATTAAACTGGCTGATTGGAAGAAGATGACTTATGTAAGTTATATATAGTGTTGCTACTTGTCATGTAGTGCATGTGTGTGTGTGTGTTTAGAGGAGTGTGGTGGAAGTGGAGTGGGAAGCTACAGGTCGAAGGAACCTCTATAGAGTGGGCCACAAGGCCAAGGTGAGTCAGAGAGAGCGAGAGAGAGCACTCTAAACATGACTACTGTTGCAGGTTGATCTCGTATGTTGCTCACCTGGTGAAGGCAATACTTTCTACCCCGAACACCTTCCTGTTCTTGGTAGGTATATAAATGAGGCATCTCTGACATCATATACAGGAAAGACATTCATACAGTAATTAAATTTTAATAGGGGGTCGTCTTCGGTGCCCCAAGGCAAGAGACCTAGCTGCAGGGGACATGGTGAAGTGTGAGCTGGACATGGAATGCCTAAACTCAGCTGGAATTGCTGATGTGGAGGACCTCTCACAGCAAATCTCCATGGTAAGTCTCCATGATGAGGCCCAGAAAGGTTCCTTAGCAATGAGGGATTAATTCTTTTATTATTGACCTTTTTTCTTTCCAGTTTTTGGATAGTGTAGGTGTTATCAATAAATTGCTTGGGTCCGGAGAACTTGTTGTCCGGTATCCTAACAATTCCCTCCACACTGTGGACTCCTCCATGGCCACCAAAGTGGACATTCCTCTCTACAAGAAGGGAGACGTGGTGCGTATCATTGATAACATGAGGGAGATGGCCAGACTCCAGGAAGGTCATGGAGGCTGGAGAGATGACATGGCATTGGTGAGTTGATCATGTGTCTACTTCCTCCACTTCTCCATTGTTCCTCCATTTCTGTAGTCCTTGGGGCAAGTAGGTGTGATAGTCAGAACTCAGAAGAATCGAGATATTGTTGTTACCACTAGTGGTTTGAAGTGGATCCTAAATCCTCTGTGTGTTCGTCCAGCTCCTGAGGCCACGCCTCCAAAATTCAGTATGTCTGTTGTATAATACTGTTGATGTACTTAGTCTCTCTCTCTCTCTCTCTCTCTCTCTCTCTCTCTCTCTCTCTCTCTCTCTCTCTCTCTCTCTCTCTCTCTCTCTCTCTCTCTCTCTCTCTCTCTCTCTCTCTCTCTCTCTCTCTCTCTCTCTCTCTCTCTCTCTCTCCTTGTAGACTACGATTCACTGCTTACATCTATGGGAAGACTGGACATAAATAGTGATCTTGGTTTCCTAGCAGCTGTCCAGGCTGGAGAGGAACTGAGGATCAGAAAATTCCTTGAATCAAACCCTCACATGGTATAGTGAAAATATTGGCCATACACTTGATAAATTTTCTCCACTTCTCTTCTTGAAATACGAGAGGCCTAGAACTATTATTCTCCACTGCAGGTGAATGTGGTGTGCAGAGAGAAGACGCCACTCCAAGTGGCCATCGAAGAAGACCATGTGACTGTGGTTCGGACTCTGCTGGAGTTTGGTGCTGATATGAACCTTTTGAACACGAGCGAAAGAGGTGCTCTTCACATCTGTGCCTACACGTGAGTCAGTGCCAAATCAACATGTAATCTGGCACAGCAGTGACCCTTATGCCGGCCAGACTAATCAACATGTTATATGATTATGCAGATATCATCATGTTCTTAATGTAGGGATAGTGTTGACACAGCGAAGGTGCTATTAGAAGCAGGGGCTGATGTAAATGCAGGTGGTGATAAGGGGAACACCCCTTTGATGATTGCCGGTGCTGTTGGCAGCTACAAAGTCCTCAAATCCTTAGCCTCTCATCCTACTACTGTCATCAATCAAACTGTAAGATTCTGAAGTCATGCCTAGCTAATTGTATGACTTCCACCTCTTCAGGATATACAAGAGTCCACTGCTCTTAATCACAGTGTGCGTACCCATCGCTCCCTGTCCGTGGCCATATTAATGGACCATGGGGCAGACCCTGCCAGTTATAATTTGAATGGCCGAAACTCTCTGCATGATGCAGCTGCTTACGATAATTTGGTGTAAGTCAGTTCTGCTCAAAATGTAGGGAACTAAAAGTAATCATCCCCTCCCCCTTTTCTTGGCCCTGCCCCCTTTTCCCTCTCTCAGAGCCATGGAGGAGTTTGTACGAGCATGCCCAGATAAGCTCATGACTAAAACAGCCGGTGATGACCACACCCCCTTACACATAGCAGCAATACAGAACAGCTATGACACATTGGAGTGCTTATGCAGACAAGTGAGTTCCAATCATGTGATTATTCTTCTTGATCATGTGATCAATCATGTGATCTATTCTTATGTAGCCTGGAGTAAATGTGAGCTTTCAAGGTCATTTGCTGCGCACAGCTCTGCATTGTGCTGTAATTGAGGGGAACTCCCGTATCATTGAGACCCTGGTCGGACATGGGATCGAAATCAATGCAGAAGACGCCGGAACCAACACAGCTCTGCATATCGTCTTCATGAAGAAGTTAGCAAAACCTTTTGATGATGATTTAACTCCTCAGATCAGCAAGGTATGATCTCATTATAGCCACACCCATGATAAGACCACACCCATTATGATCTCAATAGGTGAAGAAGGAATTGATTCAAATAATGAAAAACACTTCCGTCTCCAACTACATAGTGTTGGCATGCTTCTTGGTCCAAGAGGGAGCCAATATCAACCTCAGATCTCAGCATGTAGGAAAGACTGCCCTGCAACTGTGTCCCCAAGAATTTCAGTCTGCTCTCATGAACTTCACGAACAAGTGAGACAGCAGTAAACTAATTATAAACCCTGTGCTCTTAATGAGGAACCAAGTCTGGTCCAATAGTTAATGTGCATTTTTGTATCTTGTGGGTACGTTGTGCTTTATCTTCTTTTATTCTCTCAGGGAGGCTTGTTTCCATGGCAGCCTCAAACAGGCCCCTGTGGCAGATGTAGTAGTAGCAGAAGCAGCTGCTAATGATGGCAGTCAACTTCCTCCCAATTCCCAGATAATGGATAGCTTGGTATTGATGAACCTAATAATTAAATAAACTAATTTTGTACAAACAGTTTGATTTAAACTCATACCCTTCACCTATAGTCCTGTTGTCATTCATAATCAATTGTTTTGTTGTTTCGTTATAGTCTTCCTTTCAGCAACCACCTCAAACCCCTTCTCCCTCCCTTCCTTTGAGTGAAGCTCTTCTTTCTGCTCATGGCCCCTCACCTGTCCTCCCTCCCACATTCGGCAACTCGGAAAGCTCAACATCCACTCCTCTTCTTCCTCTTTCCGTGCAACACCATTCAACTGACAGACAAGAAGACCCTCAGCTCCCTCGCCATAGAGATGACCCCCCTCCTATATCTGGGGAGCTTAATCTCCTTACTCCACCCTCAGAACCTCACAGAGACAACCCCTCTCCCCCTGGCCCCCCACCACCACCCTTGGATCCTAATTTACCCTCAGGCAAGACCTCTGAATCTACGGAAGTGGAACAAGACGTATCAGTAGAACTAAACGTTTTCGATCAAACATCAAAATCACAAGATTTCTCCAAAGGAAAGAACATCTCCATTGCAGAAGGAGTGAAGTCCTCTCTCTCACAGCCTTGTCTGACAGTTCAAGAACCACTAACTCGAACCACCACAGTGGAAGAATACAGCAGTACCAAGTTGGCCCATCTCCAGAAGCTTGGAGGATTAAGTGAGAACAGTAGCTCTCTCTTCAGCCACACTCTTGGAGACCCTAATAAACACTCACAGCATCTATTTGAGAAAGGAAAAACTGTTATTAGTGGCAGTACTACTGATAGTGGGCATGGTTCTCCAGGTAAGGGCCACAGCTTACCTCTTAGTTTCGCAGAACCCCACCCTTTCACCTTTGACCCCTGCGAGACTACAGTGACACAAAGGAGATTTATTCATTGATTTGGTTACTCTTGTGCAGAGTTGTGTGTCGTGTGTGAGGGAGGTTCCAGTGTCCGGTTTGAGCCCTGTGGTCACATGGTCTTATGTGCTGAGTGCAGTGTCAAGACAAAGAGATGTCCTACTTGCAGGGTGAGTAGCATGACCTCAAAAAAAAAAAAGTCATCATTGATTCTTGTCTCCATTATACAGGAAAAGGTGGAGAGGAAGATCATTGTTACCTAATTCTAAACACTGATGGAAATAGCAAATTCACTGCAGAATAATTAATATTATTGATCTTGAGCTGCGCGCGTGTTGTGCGCATGCTATAATTGAAGAAGGCGTGGCTATACCCGCAGAATAGCCAGCGGGTACTAAAACATGAGTAAGCCAGCTGGTATGAATGTCGTTCCCGTGGGGGAAGCCTTTCCTTGGCCCTGGCCCATCACGACTGAACAATTTCAGAACCTCACCAACCCAACTACGACACAGTAAGTCAGAGCACTTAGCAAAGAGGCCCCAGGGCTAACTAAAAACATATTAATTATTCAGATAGCAAGGAGACCCTAGGGCTATCATGTACTACATTCAGATACCAAGGAGACCCTAGATCATGTACTACTAAAAACATTAATTATTCAGATAGCAAGGAAACCCTAGGGCTATCATGTACTACTAAAAACACATTAATTATTCAGATAGCAAGGGCTATCGTGTACTATTAAAAACACATTAATTATACAGATGCTCTAGACAGTGGTCGTACAAGCACACTGGAGAGATCATAGTCTTGTCTTCTGCGGTGAGTGTCCATGAAGTTTTTCCAGAGTATGATGCAATACCTTAAGGTGAATACATGCTTTTATGTTGCATATGAAAATCTAGGCCCTAGCAATCATCCTTCTGAACTTTCTCAAATTTTTGAAAGCAAAGTTTTCGCTGAGGAAGCTGCTGGATGTAGTAGCGTAAGTCTTGCTTAGTTATTATCAACACCCCTACTTGATGGTTGCCCAAACATCATGATATTTTCCAGACCGTTTGATCTGCTTCACTCCACTCCTTTTCGACTCATTTACATCCTCATCATGTCACTGTGGGCAGCTGATGTGGTTCAAGACTTGTACGATATTGACCTCTACTATCGCTCACCTCATGATCCACTTCTCCACGCTTTCACAGTGTATGGTATGCAAGGAGACCCATGAAATATTACCTTCTCCTCCTTCACTCCCTTCTCTCTCTCTCTCTCTCTCTCTCTCTCTCTCTCTCTCTCTCTCTCTCTCTCTCTCTCTCTCTCTCTCTCTCTCTCTCTCTCTCTCTAGTTCTTTCTCCCACGGTAATAATCCTTAGACAGGCGCTGATCTACTTTCCTGTACTTGCATGTGTGGACTCTTCTTTCCCAGTTCTAGGACATTACATCGGACTCCTCTACACTTTAGTCATGTATGTGCTGATTAATCTCTGCATCCACATAGCATCCCATGTATCATCCATGTATCATCCATGTAATACATACCTTGTTTATGTTCCCACCAGTAACTTTATAGTACAAACGTAATTAATTTGGTGATTGCATTTTTCCAATGTCTCTGTTACATATGTTGCTGTAGGGGAAGTTATAACATCTTTCTAGAGAGTTTGGTGATACGTGGTTGCACACATAGGGGTCAGCTGCCCAACAAGGACGTGAGTATCATTTCCTTCCTCCCCTCCCTTCCCCTCCCCTCCCTTATCTCCTCCCTCCCATCCCCTCCCCTCCCTTATCTCCTCCCTCCCATCCCCTCCCCTCCCCTTATCTCCTCCCTCCCTTCCCCTCCCCTCCCCTCCTCCCTCCCTCCCCCTCCCTTCCCCTCCCCTCCCTTCCCCTCCTTCCCTCCCTTCCTTGCTTCCTCTCTGCTTGCAGATTGGTGTAACCCTCACTAGCGATGTTCCTATACTGCTAGGCTATCTAGTAGTGGCTGGGTGGTTTTTCTTTCACGCTACCTTGGAAACCACTCTTATCCTCTTCACAAAACACAAAATTGGCAGCAATGTATGGTCCTATCAATATCCAAATTTATCATTGAAATGGTGTGCACTATTTCAGATAATTTACTATGACACTATGGCTCGGTTTCGAGATCATGTTCAACACTTACTTAAAGAGTTAGTCCTCATAACTTTATTGAGGTTTTTGTTATTAATACTTGCACATGATGTAACCAGGAAAGGAGGAGAAACAGTTGTTGAGTCATATAGGCAGAGATCTTTATGGGCTTACACCATTCAAGGGCTCAAGTATGTTCTTCCAGCTAAAGCAAGTAAGTGAGTCTATAACTTCAGAGAAGGAGGGAGGGGGAGGAGGAAAGGGAGGGAGGGAGGGAGGGAGGGGGGAGGAGAGGAAGGGAAGGGAAGAAGGAAGGAAGGGGGAAGACTGGAAGGGAGGGAAGGAGGAAGGAAGGAAAGCCAACTTTTTTATTAATGTGTTTCATTCCTCTCCATTCAGCTGTTCAGTTTCCTCTCCCTTACCTCGCAGCATTGTTCATGTCATCAACTGTGATATATCAGGTATGTAAGCACCTTCACCTCCTTCATTTTTCTCTCCTTCCTTTCACTCTTCCCCCTCCCCTTCCCTCTGCCCTCCCCCTTCCCTCTCCCCCACCCCTCCCCTTCCCTCTCCCCCCTCCCCCAGCTCCTTCTGCGGTTGGTCACATTTGAGGTGGAGCAGGCTATGAGATTCAATGACTTTGTCCGGAGCTTTAACATCACAGTGGCAGAGTGGGACAAAATCTTCCCCTCCTGGGCCTCTCGTGCTAACAACATCTTCTATGACCTCAAGAGCTTTTCTGAATTCCTGCTAGGTAAGTTTGTAGACAACCTTCGGGGGTCATGTTTCCGTGTGTCATGAATGTGTGCATTGCAGTCATTCTGCCATTCGGGACATGTGTTGGATTTGGTCTCTTCTGCTTCTTCACTATGTACCAGATCCAGAATGTCCAGTAAGCAAGTTGTGGCGGAGATGGAGTACTTGCATGGAGTACTTGCATGTTAGAGAGCTGATACCAGTCACTGTCTGTCACTGTGTGCTCCAATTTGACTCTCTCCACATACAGCAAGCACTTAGTGAGGGCGAGCAAGGGTGACATATCCTTCTTGATTGCCTCTGAACCTCTCCCATCCAAGTCCTACATGCTGGTGAGTGAGTGACAGGTGTGGGGTTATAAAAGCATACACCTGGTGAGACTTCTATTTGAACAATGCAGGCGGCAACCATGAGATATACAGCATTTCAGATGGCCTACTCAGTGATCGGTAAGGTCAATTCCAGGTGTTATGATGGATTTATAGCCCAGACATCTTCATCTTGACCTTTAACCCCACATATACAGGCTGGATGCTGTACTCTCTGATGCTGATAGCCCTGCTGGTGATCGGCCTCCTATTTTACTACCTCTTCAAAGACTTCACCTTTGCAGCTGTTCAGATCTGGTCCTGGTTCATGTGAGTTGACGAATCTCTTAATAATGGGCACACTTGGGACAGCCTTTTGTACTTTGTAGAGAGGTTGTCCTCTTTTGGAGGTTATTTTGTATAGTGCAGTGTCCTTTTTTTATTGGAGGTATTGTTGAACAACATTGGGCATGTACTGTAGATGGTTGTCAGTAAGGAATGAGAAATAGGTAGTTGGCTTACAAGGACCTAAGAAACCTGACCTTTCATGTCCTATACAATCCATGCAGTTGTGTAAACCATAGGACAAATGGTATCCACCTATTCCCCAAAACTTCCTGCAATGGTACCAGTGGCTTACATACCCAGTGGCTTACATACCATTATAGTTTTTGTAGTTAAACTCCATATTCAAATCCACAATTTATTATGTGTTCCTTGCAGGGTCCCACTGATGTGGGCAGCTGGCATGCACTACCTCCAACTCTTCCTCTGTCGCTACATCTTCTTAGTCAAAGATCACGGGGAACTGGTGTCACTCAGATTCAAGTAGGTTCCCTTAAAAAAGGTCACATGATGAGGGTCCCTTCCCACACGTAAGCTGAGCTACTTTAATTGCCTCTATAGTTAATGGACACACTTGTTTTGTCCTTTGTAAAGAGCTTGTCTTCCTTTGGAGGTTATTTTGTATAGATAAAGGTACTTTTAGATTGTCCTTTGTTGAGAGATTTGTCCTCTTTGGAATGTCCTTTATTGGAGATTCCATTGTACATGTGAGGTTTGTTGAGGTCACATGTGACTCCCACCTTTCCTTATTGCAGAAGTCTCTACAACGTCCTGGTTCATTTCTTCTTCTTCTTCAACGTTATTTCTGGAGTTGTGATGAGTGTGCTAAGAGTCTTTGGGTCCCTCATCTTCTCCATGGTGATGTACTTGAGGCTGGACTGGGACATTTACATGAGGGGGCTAGAGGGATGGGACTATGGTACATGCATACATACATGCTTACATACATACATACATACATAGCAGATCATGGAGTTTGTGATGACTGTTTCTTTGGCCTGCAGGTCACCGCACGTACGTCAGTTACATGTATGTTGAGTACACCACTAACAATGCTGTCCTGAGAACGTTCGTACACTTGCTATTGGACGCCACAAAAGGGCACGGCTACTCCCAGGAGATAGCGTCCATTCAATTGGTTCATAGCGTGAACAACACCAGAGAAGACAGTTCTTCTGGAGAGGATGGTATGTATATATGTTAGTTAAATCCTGGGAGATATACTCCTCCTATCTCTTAATTCCTTCTTCCTCCTCCTCTCCCTCCATTTCCTCTTCTCCCTCCTTCCACTTCATCTTCTCCCTCCCTCCACTTTCTCTTCTCCCTCTCTCCACTTCCTCTTCTCCCTCCCTCCACTTCCTCTTCTCCCTCCCTCCACTTCCTCTTCTTCCTCCCTCCACTTCCTCTTCTCCCTCCCTCCACTTCCTCTTCTCCCTCCCTCCACTTCCTCTTCTCCCTCCCTCCACTTCATCTTCTCCCTCCCTCCACTTCCTCTTCTCCCTCCGCTTCTTTTCCCTAACTCCACTTCCTCCTGATATGTACCACAGAAAGAAAGAGTTTGCTTATAAAAGGGCAAAGTGGAACAAGCAGCCTCTATCACAGAAAGAGAACTTCATCTTATGGGACAGCAGGAACAAGTATGGTTACTATCATGGTGGTCACCTTTCCTCTTACCAACTTTTCTTCGTGTGCATTCTTTTAAAGGTCAAAGGTTATCACAGGAGAATATTAAGTCAAAACGTGCCTGTAATCGCTGGTATGTTGCCTACACACTCCTCCGTAACCCAGGGTTACAGAACCTCACAGCCAGCCAACTGAAAAAGACTGCACCCTTTCATTTGTAGCTATAAATTATATGTTGATTGACAGGTACTGAATTTTTAAAATCATGATTGACAATAATATTATTGCTGTGTACTATGAACAACAACAACAACAACAACTAATGGGGGACTTGGGTCATTCAGGCTGTGGGTTTATTTTTGTGGCTGTATTATTTCATGACCATTGGGACACAGAGGGAATCGACTCCCCATTGTCTTACAAACTTCCAAGTGTGGTCATACACACACACTCCTAACTAAACATCCCTTATACATGCTAGTCACTAGAACTAGAATTATTCATAACAACACCCTTTCTTGGAAAGGCTCCTAATGCACAAAGAAAGGGCTGTGTGACTGACTACCTCACCACTAAAATGTCGCAAGTTAATAGTTTCTGCAGCAGCATTTTTGGCAGCAATGATAACCGTAAGAAATAGCTCTTAACTTACTATCATAGCTCTCTTTCTCTCATCTATAATTCAGGAACCGGCTGCAGTGAAGGAACACCCAGGCCAGATTACACCTACTATATTATCTGGGGTGTCTCTGTAAGTGGCCAGCTGACCAGTGCATTGTGTAGCTAATGGCTCTCTATATACTCATTCTCCAGCTTATCATCATAGCAATCCTAGCAATAGCCCAGAAGCGAGTTGGTCAACGCTGTCCAAACTGTTGCTATGGAAGACCAGGCTTCCCTGTGTATGCAGATAAAGTTAAGATGTCTACATACATAGCTAAGACCAGAAGCCTCTTCTTTCACTCCTTACTTACTTCATGGTACATAATTGCAGACCCATAGACTTTCTTGTTTCTCCTCGTCGACGGTTCATGTACACTGTCCTCTTTGCCAACATGGGGGCCGCCATCATCTCTGGCTATAACAACTATGGAATTAACCTGGAAACAGACAACTTCTATGCTCTACTCTTTGATAGAATCCGTAAGTGATATCTGTAGTGTGGTGGTATAAAACCAATGCATTCCACAAGACTACTGGCTTGATTGTATTACTTCTGCATGAAGAAAAACACTTAAAATAGCTGGCATAGAAGCAATGCATTGCAGAAGGTTTAAAACCTCACACACTTTTGTAAACCATATAGCTAGGCCTAGCAAAACAATTTTATTTTTTGCAGTTTTGGCGCCTTTCTTAACAGTGCTGACTCGAGTATTGGAGTACTTCCCTCTCTTTGCCACAGTTGAGTTTACTTATCCTGTAATAGGCTTCCCCATTGGCTTCCTCTACTCTCTCCTGTGGTGAGTCTATCATCTCCCTATAGGCACCTCGTTGCACCTACTTCCTTAGGTTTGCTAACACGTGGGTCCCTCGCTTCTTTATGTACCATGAATTTGTGGACACGTGTTCCTCAGAACACGTGGACCGTGCCACGGTAACCTATTATTTAAAAAGGGCAGATTACATTAGTTATTTTCAATATCTTGATTGATGGCTCAGGTGCTTGCTCTGATACTGCAAGATCTTCCTCTGGTTCTTATGGGGGCATTCATCATCATCTGGTTCTTCTGTATGATGGTTTTCTACTGTTGCTGGAAACCTTGTCCTTTTTACAAGAAAAAGGCAAGTCAAATATTGTCAATAAAAATTATTATGCTATCATGCATCTCTCTCTCTCTCTCTCTCTCTCTCTCTCTCTCTCTCTCTCTCTCTCTCTCTCTCTCTCTCTCTCTCTCTCTCTCTGCATACATGCTTGCAGTCACAGCTTACTACCAACAAGTCCATGGATGAATGGCGTCATGGTATACGAGACTATCACTTGGACAGGGTCAAGTATCTACTCCAAAAGTAGCTAAGCACATAAACAGCCATTCGTTAGCTAATTTGCTGTCTCTGATATACTGGCCTATAGTGAAGCATGATGAACCAGCAAAGAAAAATAAGATTGTGAAGTACTTGTTTCCATTCAAGAAAAGTAAGTGGATGATTTGCTAGTATTATACATATAATTATAATTTTATGGAAAATAATGATCAGATTACAAGTTGCCCCTCCCTCTTGTTGGTGCCATTGTTTCTATGGTTATGATCATATACCAAGTAGGTGTGTCGATTGTTGATTGATTGTTTGTTTATTTATTGTTGATGTTATTAGCTGAGTTGTAGGTGGCTTTCTCTTGTCTTCCTTGTCCTGGTTCAATTCAGGCGTTTCTATGACAGTTGTATCTTTCCAATTGTGGACACTTTGATGCAGTCTACATCTGCAAATGTGACAACTGCAACTGTCGATCTTCTGAATGAAATCTCACGTTCCCTTTTAATCGGCATCCCAGGTTGCTACAGTTCCCTCTCTCCCTCCCTCCCGGTCCCCCATACTGTACCTATGTGGTTAAAACATACAATGCAGACTCAACCTAAAGTATACAAAAAATTAATGATAATAGTTACTTAAAATAATACTACTAAGAGGTATGGAGCTCCTCTTTTTTTCCTTGCAGCTGTATTTGCTGTGGCACCATTTTTTTCCCTCTTGCTGAGTGTCTTCCTACTGATTCATTTTGTGGCCTCAGTCAGGTGAGATTCACAGAGAAAGAACTAGCTAGAGCCTATATCTAATGATAATCAACTCACTCTCTTTAAAAACTCTCCTGCAGTAAGCATGTGAAGAAGGCCTCAAAACGGGGCTTTCAAGCAAAATTGCCAAGCAGAGTTCGAAGGCTGGTATGTAAAAGGACACTGAGATTAAGTTATATTTATAATATTAATGTTATTCTAATAATAGACTTCTTCTTGGAAGTATGTTGGTGTTCAAGTTGGACTGTTTATTTACGGTGAGTGGAATCATCATTATCCATTGATTTTACTTCCCACCTCCTCTCCCCTTCCTGCTTCTCCTTCCTGACTAACAGCATGGGTCATCTACACGCTGGTTTTCACTTTGATTGGCCTCGTCTTGATAGTTGCCTACTTTTTCCTCAAATATCGTCCACTTCGAGACTTATTTTTTTATGCTGTTTTGTTCCTAGCGTAAGACCTAGCTAGCTATTGAACCATATGTGGATGATATTAATTACACTGACACTACACACATGTAGCATTCCACCAATATGGTCAAGTCTGCTCTATCAGGCCCAGACCCTCATCTGCTATTTCATTTTCATGGATGATCGCAAAGAAAAAGACTCCAAATTCATAGCAGTGACCAACAGGTTATGGCTAGCGATACCACATAAGCTAGCTACAGCTCAGTAACTATTTTGTATTTAACAAAACTCTCTCTCTCTCTCTCTCTTCTCTTAACAGACATCTTTACAACTGGTTTGGATTTGTGGTCTTCTTCTACAACGGCTTTGCTGGTCTTGTGTCAGCTATTCTAAGAATGATAGTCTCCATCGTTTTTGGTCTCGTATTCATGTTCCGTCTTGATAAACTGAGCTTGCCTCCGCACCTGTGGAACTTTGACATTGGTAAGTGGACTTGCATATAGCTAAAGTCTGATAGCAACTATCCCTTCTCTCTCAGGACACAAGGACTATCTTGGTTTCTTGTACATTGATTACTGCTACAATAACCCTGTAATGCACGTCTTCACTCACCTCCTACAGAACTCGATCAAAAAGGACAGTATTAAGGAGAGATACAATTCAGACGTGGAACTTGTGGGAACTGACCAATCGAAAGTCACACCACCAACAAAGAAATGTTAGTTTGGAGATTTAATGATAACACATCTTCCATGTGAATACTATCACGTTCATAGCATGTCATATTCTTGCTCGAAATCGATGGTTGGTGGCGTACACACTAATCAGAAATCCTTCCATCCAGCAGTACACTGCAAATCACATCAAACTCCTTGCTGAAGAGAAAGAGAAGGACAAGACTTTTGTACTGGCAAACACCATTAAGAGTGCTAGTGATGAAGCTATTCTTGAAGAATGGGATTTGGGGAAGAAGGAGAAGGAGGGAGTGGAGA
This sequence comes from Crambe crambe, assembly GCA_963924555.1. Lineage (NCBI taxonomy): Eukaryota > Metazoa > Porifera > Demospongiae > Poecilosclerida > Crambeidae > Crambe > Crambe crambe. The sequence continues at coordinate 505,422 of OZ004594.1, read as the reverse complement.
TCCAGCCAACCAAAGGAAATGAAGCGAAAAAGGAAAGAGAAGCAGAGTTGTGTGCACAAGATGGGAAGGCTGTGGAGGGCAAGGATGTACTTGGCAATGGTGAAGAAGATCCAGTGGAAAAGGAGGCGGGATATGATAAGGGGACAGAGTTTGACACATCCTACTCTAAGATGCCTTAATAAAGACTCTAGCTACATAATTATACATATTTATTATTATTATGTAGTTCAAATTCCTCCAAGTAGGCCTAACTCTGCCCTGCACAGTTATAGCTAGATTCCTGCAATCCTGCAATCCAGTAGTTATATTTGTGCTCATCTGGTTTGTTTCAGTAAGTATAGCCAGCTAGCTATGTCTTTTGCAGTTCTTCATTATGGTCATCCTCGTTAGCTAGTGAGTTATCTTACTACATAGCTACATGCCCAAAAAATCCCTTAGCATGTAATTTGACAGTCTATGAATACTGTATATCTAAGTATATTCATGACACTGGTACACACACCTACACCCCCTTCTTGGAAAGACTTCTATACATACAAAGAAAGGCTGGTGGTGTGACTGATAGCTACTTAGCTGGCCTCACCACTAAAAATGTCGCAAGTTAATAGTTTCTGCAGCAGCATTTTTGGCAGCAATGATAATTCGTAAGAAGTTAATAACTAGACAGCTAGCTACTGTATCAGTCTCATAGCTAGATCTCTCTCTCTCTCTCTCTCTCTCTCTCTCTCTCTCTCTCTCTCTCTCTCTCTCTCTCATATTGATACACTATAGTTCAGGAACCTGCAGTGAAGGAACACCAAGACCAGATTACACCTACTATATTATCTGGGGTATCTCTGTAAGTGGCCAGCTGACCAGTGCATTGTGTGTAGCTAATGGCTCTCTATATACTCATTCTCCAGCTTATCATCATAGCAATCCTAGCAATAGCCCAGAAGCGAGCTGGTCAACGCTGTCCAAACTGTTGCTATGGAAGACCAGGCTTCCCTGTGTATGCAGATAAAGTTCATGATGTCTATATAGCTACATAGCTAATAGCTAGTTGAACAGAAGCCTCTTCTTTCACTCCTTACTTACTTCATGGTACATAATTGCAGACCCATAGACTTTCTTGTTTCTCCTCGTCGACGGTTCATGTACACTATCCTCTTTGCCAACATGGGGGCCTCCATCATCTCTGGCTACAACAACTACGGAATTAATCTGGAAACAGACAACTTCTATGCTCAACTCTTCAATAAAATCCGTAAGTGATAGCTGTGCTGGTTAGCTATTCACAAAAATTCTCACTATAGTGGCAAGGCAATTAAGGACTTTAGTTTGCTATTATTAGCACAGAAGCAGTGCACTGCAGATGCACTGGAAGGTTTCAAGCCTCGCGTGTTGATGCATTAGCTATTATTATAGATGCATTGTTTTCTTGTTATTATTTTTTGTTTGTTGTTATTGTTTTGTTGTTGTTGTTTTTTCAGTTTGGGCACCTTTCTTAACAGTGCTGACTCGAGTGTTGGAGTACTTCCCTCTCTTTGCCACAGTTGAGTTTCCTTATCTTGTCATAGGCTTCCCCATCGGCTTCCTCTACTCTCTCCTGTGGTGAGTCAATTATCTCCCTAGGCACCTCGTTGCACCTAGCTACATAGTAATGACACCTTAGGTTTGCTAACACGTGGGTCCCTCGCTTCTTTATGTACCATGAGTTTGTGGACACATGTTCCTCAGAACACGTGGACCGTGCCACGGTAAGCAATACTCCTGGCAGACTACATTAGCTAGGGTGAGTTATATTCTATCCTGGCTCTGCAGGTGCTTGCTCTGATACTGCAAGATCTTCCTCTGGTTCTTATGGGGGCATTCATCATCATCTGGTTCTTCTGTATGACGGTTTTCTACTGTTGCTGGAAACCTTGTCCTTTTTACAAGAAAAAGGCTGTAAATTGGCCAAATATAGTCAAAAAAACAACTGTTATGCTCTCTCTCTCTCTCTCTCTCTCTCTCTCTCTCTCTCTCTCTCTCTCTCATGTTTGCAGTCACAACTTATCAACAAGTACAAGTCGATCATGCCTGACTCAGATGAATGGCATTATGGTATACAAGACTATCACTTGGACAGGGTCAAGTATCTACTCCAAAAGTAAGCACATAATTATTATTAAGCAGCCATTTGTTAGCTAGCTGCTATCAGCCATTTGTTAGCAGCCATTTGTTAGCTAGCTGCTATCTGATATGCAGGCCAATAGTGAGGCATAGTGAACCAGACAACACAACAACAAAGAATATAATTGTTAATAAGATGATCATGTACCTCAGTAAGGTGGTGAAGTACTTGTTTCCATTCAAGAAAAGTGAGTGAATAGTTAAATGCTCGGAGATAAAAATGATCGTGTCATGCAGATTACAAGTTGCCCCTCCCTCTTCTTGGTGCCATCGTTTCTATGGTTATGATCATATACCAAGTAGGTGTGGGTATAATACATGTATAGATTGTTGATTGTTTATTTGTTTTTATAGCTGAGTTGTAGGTGGCTTTCTCTTGTCTTTTTTTCCCTGGTTCAACTCAGGCGTTTCTATGACAGTTGTATCTTTCCAATCGTGGAGACTTTGATGCAGTCTACGTCTACAAGCATGGCAACCGCAGTTATTGATTTTCTGAATGAAGTCTCACGCTCGCTCTTAATTGGCATCCCAGGTTCCTACAGCTCTCTCTCTCTCTCTCTCTCTCTCTCTCTCTCTCTCTCTCTCACTCTCTCTCTCTCGTACCAAGTTAAAGCTAAAGTGTATATATATGCAGCTATAGCAGCAGCATCCCACTACTGTTCCAATGTTGAAGACCTTTTTCCCTTGCAGCTGTATTTGCTGTGGCACCATTTGTTTCCCTCTTATTGAGTATCTTCCTACTGATCCACTTTGTGGCCTCAGTCAGGTGAGATTCACAGAGAATGAACCTTAACTCGATAGCTAGCTAGCCTTTAGTGATTCAATAATCAACTCACTCTCTTTAATAACTCACCTACAGTAAGGATGTGAAGAAGGCCTCGAAACGGGGATTTCAAGCAAAATTGCCAAGCAGAGTTCGAAGGCTGGTATGTAAAAGAACACTGAGATTAAGTTATAGCAATGTCTACTATGTCATATTATAGACTTCTTCTTGGAAGTATATTGGTGTTCAAGTTGGACTGTTTATTTATGGTGGGTGGGATTATCATTCTCATTCTCCATTAATTTTATCTCCCACCTCCTCTCCCCTCTCCTTCCTGACTCCACCTACTAACAGCATGGGTCATCTACACGCTGGTTTTCACTTTGATTGGCCTCGTCTTGATAGTAGCCTTTTTTTTCCTGAAATATCGTCCACTTCGAGACTTGTTTTTTAATGCTGTTTTGTTCCTAGCGTAAGACCTAGCTAGCTATTGAACCATAATTATGTGGATGATATTAATTACACTGACACTACACACATGTAGCATTCCACCAATATGGTCAAGTCTGCTCTATCAGGCCCAGACCCTCATCTGCTATTTCATTTTCATGGATGATCGCAAAGAAAAAGACTCCAAGTTCATAGCAGTGACCAACAGGTTATGGCTAGCAATACCAATGATTGTTTTGAAACTCTCTCTTCTCTTAACAGACATCTTTACAACTGGTTTGGATTTGTGGTCTTCTTCTACAACGGGTTTGCTGGTCTTGTATCAGCTTTTCTAAGAATGATAATCTCCATCGTCTTTGGTCTCGTATTCATGTTCCGTCTTGACAAACTGAGCTTGCCTCCACACCTGTGGAACTTTGACATTGGTAAGTGAACTTGCATATAGCTAAAGTCTGATAGCAACTATTCCTTCACTCTCAGGACACAAGGACTATCTTGGTTTCTTGTACATTGATTACTGCTACAACAACCCTGTAATGCACGTCTTCACGTGCCTCCTGCAAAACTCGATCAAAAAGGACAGCATTAAGGAGAGATACAATTCAGACGTAGAACTCGTGGGAGCTGACCGATTGGAAGTCACACCACCAACAAAGAAATGTTAGTTTGGTCATATAACTATAGCATGAAAGTTAGCCAGAGCACGTGCACTTCAGCAATCATGAAGGGGATTGTAGTCATCATAGCACATCTTCCATGTGAATACTATCATGTTGTTCATAGCACGTCATATTCTTGCTCGAAATCGATGGTTGGTGGCATACACACTAATCAGAAATCCTTCCATCCAGCAGTACACTGCAAATCATATCAGACTCCTTGCTGAGGAGAAAGAGAAGGACAAGACTTTTGTACTGACAAACACTATTAAGAGTGCTAGTGATAAAGTTGTTCTTGAAGAATGGAATTTGGGGAAGAAGGAGAAGGAGGGAGTGGAGATCCAGCCAACCAAAGGAAATGAAGCAGAGTCGTCACAAGATGGGAAGGCTTTGGAGGGCAAGGATGTACTTGGCAATGGTGAAGGAGATCCAGAGGCGGGATATGATGAGGGGACAGAGTTTGACACATCTTACTCTAAGATGCCTTAATAAAGTGACTTCATTATTCCAGCTATGTAGTTCAAATTCTTGTTTAAAAAAAAATTAATTGCGCTACTTGACCCACAGACAGAGAGCTAATGCTCCATCCATTCCCTACTGTCTCCATATACTCCTTGATCTTGAGGACAAATGGGCCCAACCCTGCCTTGCTACGTATAACTCTATTCATGGACCATTAGACTGACATGCAGTCGATTAAAGATAATTATTCATGCCACACATACACTAGCTATAGCCAGGAGTATCAGTCAAGGGAGTTTACTTGGAAGATATTCATAGCTGAGATGTCAGTCACTCCCCTTTTCTTGGAGGGACCTACTCCATTATCATCATAAAGGGAGTTTGTTTGGAGCATCTAAAGAAATGGATCTAAGTCAGTGTACTGCCCCTATTGATGGCAGGTAAGTCTATAGCTAAGACAGAGATAGCATTTTTTTTTTATTCTTTCAAATCATAGTTTAAGTTCCTGCAATCCAGTACCCAAGCCAACGTTTGCATTTGTGCTCATCTGGTTTGTTTCAGTAAGTAGCTAGTTAGTTATAGGTACAAGCTGCATGCATGCTGTTGGCCACACACTTCTCATCTGAGCTATGGTTGCATGTGTTTTCTTTCCGTGCAGTTCTTCGTTGTGATCATCCTTGTGATAGCTCAGAAGCGAGTTGGTCGACTTTGTCCGAAATGCTGCTGGGGAAGACCAGGCCTCCCCCTGTATGTTGTTAGCTACAGCATAATTATAACTCCACCTCCGTAGGATATTCACTCTCACTCTTTAGCTAATCTTTTTGAATTGTGCAGACCCATAGACTTTCTTGTTTCTCCTCGTCGACGGTTCATGTACACTATCCTCTTTGCCAACATGGGGGCCTCCATCATCTCTGGCTACAACAACTATGGATTCAGTCTGGAAGCAGATGATGTGTACACCAAACTCTTCAATAAAATCCGTGAGGACCTGCTGCATGACATAGCCAGCAGTTAGACTATTATGTGACAGATTCATGACTCATGACTATTACAGTTTGGTCACCATTTTTTACCGTGTTGACTCAAGTGCTGGAGTACTTTCCTCTCTTTGCTACTGTTGAATTTCCTCACCCATGCCTTGGATTCTCCATTGGATGGATCTACTCCGTCATATGGCAAGTCACCCCCTCTCCCCCTCTCCCTCCTCCTCCTCCCTCACTCCCCCCTCTTGCCTTTCTCTCCCATTATTAGCTGCATGGAACGGGGGTGGGTGGGGCATAGCTCCTTGTTTTTTTGCTGTACTAAGGTGTAAACTTTTGAACTCCCTTTTTAGCTAATACCAGAAAATATACAAGAAGGATCACCAGCCTCTTCAGGGGCGAACGATAAATTTTGTGTGCAAATTGAATCTACACCCATTTTGGTTGGCCATGCATGACTTCCACTACATAGGCTATATCTTACGTATTTCAAATTACTCTAGTTCTGTGGGTGCTGCAGCTGCACCAATAAAAGGTGTGGTTATGTTAAAGCATGGGCATGGTTTAAATTTTTTCAATCATCAGCTAGCTAGCTAGCTACTCCCGTTGTTAAGTAATAATTCTGCATGGATGCAGGTACTGTAACCGATGGATACCACGTTTTATAGAGTATCAGATGTATGTGGCTACTTGTTCTTCAAACGCTATAGACAATGCCACAGTAAGTGGAGTAGCTAAAACCCTAACAGTGAAGGGAGTGTTTGCATGATTCACTCATTGTGTACAGGTAGCTGCTGTGGTGATGCAAGATCTTCCACTGATTCTTCTGGGAGCATTTGTTGTAATATGGTTCTTCTTCATGATGGCTTTCAGGTGCTGTTGGAGACCTTGTCCTTGCTACAAGAAGAAGACCGTAAGTCGATCTAGCTAGTTCCCCATCCTCTGCCTGACTCACATGCAGCCACAGTTAGCACGAAGCTGCATGTACAATCATTTTAATCTACTCCTCTCCAGGCTGAGTTGCATGCTCTTGACAACTGGCGCTATGGTATTCGTGCATACCACCTTGATAGAGTGAGACAACTACTCCGAAAGTAAGCAAAATCATAGCTACCTATCTCTATAAAGTTGTGAGATGAGCCTTTATTTAAGTGCTGCTGACAGTTAATATCACCACCTCATAATGTGCACTGCAGGCCTGTTGTGAAAGAACACAGAGAGATATCTTCCAACAAGATCGTTAATAAAGTATTTATGTATCTGGGTAAAGCAGTGAGGTATCTATTTCCCTTCAAGAGAAGTGAGTGGATAGTTAGCTACACTACTAGTTAGATTACCAATACATCACTATGCAGATTATAAATTGCCTCTCCCTCTTCTTGGTGCTATCGTTGCCATGGTTATGATCATATATCAAGTATGTCTATCCAATGTAAAACTATTCTAATTGAGTGGCTCCATGTTATACTAATTAAGCTGAGCTGCGGGTGGATTGCTGTGGTCTTTACCTTCCTGGTTCAATTCAAGCATTACTATAAAGCATGTGTGCAACCATTTCTGAGTAACGTCATGGGTTCTACATATGTTGATGCTGTGAATGACATTGCCGACTCTCTCCTGACTGGTGTTCCTGGTACATGATATAGTGTGTATAGTTAATTAAGCATTGAATAGCACAGGTAAGTACTAAGTTTGAGATTACAAATTCTTTTTATTTCTCTGAAGCTGTGTTTGCTGTGGCTCCATTTGTAGCTCTCTTCTTTGCTGTCTTCCTCCTAATACACTTGGTTGCCTCTGTCAGGTGTGTAGTCCCTTAGATTTAGGGGGCTTAAAGGACCAGATAGCTAGGGAGTCACTCGACTCGTCATGTGATGCATCAATTATAATATAAGGGCCTCACTTGACTTCTCATGTGGGTTACTTCACTTCTATTTCTCACTCATGAATGCAGCAAAGAGATCAAGCAAGTTTCTAAACATGGATTCAATAGACGGCTCCCCAAGAGAGTCCGTAGGCTGGTACGTATGTTCAATTTCAGCTGTAATAACATATTTTAGCTGCCATGCATTCTTGCTTAGTCTGGTTTTTGGAAGTATGTTGGTGTTCAAGTTGGTCTCTTCATTTATGGTGAGCATGTAGATTACAATAGTATACAGAAAAATTACCATCTCCCTCCCTCACTTCCTCTTCCACTTCCACATTTCCTCTCTTGACCCCTACGTAACTAACAAGCATGGGTTGCCTACACAATAATCTTCACCTTGATTGGCTTGATTCTGATCATTGCCCACTTCTTCTTCAAGTACCCTCAGCCTCGGGACTGGTTTCTCAATTTCTTGCTTGGAATTGTGTAAGATACTATTGAAATTGTGTCCTAGCCTCGTTCCCAGGCCTAGCCCTAGCCCTAGCCCCTAGCCCTAGCCCTAGCCCCTAGCCCTAGCCCCTAGCTCCTAGCCCTAGCTCCCCCTGCAAAAGCTTGGGAATGAGGCTGATTGTGTTCCTTGTAAAGTATGCAGCTAAGTAACCAATCCTGTGCAGTGTACCACTCATATGGGCAGGAGTGATCTTCCTCATCCAGACTCTTATCTGTCTGTACGGTTTTATGAGTGACCGGAAAGAGAAGGACTCCAAGTTCATTGCCATAACCAACAGGTAAGCAGGCATGTCCAGTTGTCTGTTACAGTGCGATTCCTAAACAGGCCACCCTAAACAGGCCACCCTCTGTGCAATGTTCAGCATTGTCACAACCAACTGGTCCATAATATTATATCATAGGCGTAGGGGGCGAGAGGAACTGGGGGGCAAGGGGAACAGGGGGCTAAGGAACTGGGGGGGGGGGACGAGAGGAACCAGGGAGTAAGAGGAACCAGGGGGGCAAGAGAAACCAAGAGGGGAGAAGAACCAGGGGGCAAGAGGAACCAGGAGGGCAGGGAGGAACCAGGGGGCAAGAGGAACTGGAGGGGGAGGGACAAGAGGTGTAAATACACATAGCTAGCTATCGTCTAATCATCTTCCTATTATGATCATTGATTCTTTCTTGACTCCTATAGGCGTATGTATAACTGGTTTGCATTTGTGCTCTTCTTCTACAATGGCTTCGCTGGTTTGGTCTCAGCTGCTGTGAGGATGCTCATCTCCATTGTGGTCAGTCTCTGCTTCATGTTTCGCATTGATAAACTCACTCTACCTTTGCATCTTTGGCGGTTGGACACAGGTACGTCAGTATACACACAAGTGGAACCATAACTATACAGAAACCATTCTCCAAGTTATTCACAACAGGAACTAGCTCTCTCTCTCTCTCTCTCTCTCTCTCTCTCTCTCTCTCTCTCTCTCTCTCTCTCAGGGCACAAGACTTACCTCAGCTTCTTGTACATGGATTACTGCTACAACAATCCTGTAATGCATGTCTTTTCTCATATCCTGGAGAACTCGATCAACAAGGAGAAGTGCAAGGCCAAAGAGGCAGCAGACGTTGAACTTGTGGGAGCTGATCAATTGGAAGAAGTCACGCCAGCAAAAAGTTAGTATATTGTACAAAATAATGGAGCACCATCTTAACCACAGGCTGCACATCTTGAATTGGGAGAGAAGGCAAACCAGCTCCATAGTAGCATATAGCTAAATGGCATCATTACAGCCATGGCAACACCAGAGCTGTAATTCACATACAAGGCAGCTGCTCTAACTCTAGGGTGGCATGCATGAGCACCAGTCCATCTTCAATGACTACTAAATAGCAAGTCATAGAGTGTTAGGCATATGAAAGACAGTGGTGGATCCAAGATTTTCTAAAGGGTTACTTCTTATTAGTGGGTGTCCCACTACCACTCCTATAACCACACCCATTTTTATATTTTCATTGGAAATGCTGTCAGGGCTGGATCCAGGGGTGGGGTTGAGGCCCCCCCCCTTTTGTCCCCAAGTTAAACCTGTAGATAAAATGATACACTATTATAGCTAATGCAATTTGACCATGCCTACTTGCTTAGTCGTATTTTTTCTTGTGTTTCTGCTCTAAAGTAGAGGAACACACATAATTATGTGAGCTAACTTAACCAATGTAGATACTACAGCCATCATCATCTAAGGCTATGGTCAAGAAAGAAACGAGTCTATGTATACCATTTTTGCTTGCTCACACGTTAGATAACTCAGTGCATACTAATTGTTGTGATTTCCTTCATGAACACCTGTGACCTTGCATGTGTCACTTCAGAATTTTAGTGTAATAGCTAGCTAGCAATTTTTGAGATGGTTCACACCTTTGCCTATACTCATGCTGTCATAAATATGTCTAGGGAGATTTGGGGACTTCTTGGATCCAATTTGTGCATTATGAAGCAAAATCAACAAGTGGCAGCCTGCAAGTGAAGCCAACATGGATCCTCCAAATAACTTGCTCTTTCTTGCAGCCTTCCCCATGCATGGCCCAGTGTGTGCACTCCTTAGTCCTGCAACCCCACCTATCTAAAAATCCTCGATCCGGCCCTGGCTATGCTAAATTAAGATGGGTACCTCCCTAAATCCGCCACTGGTAGAGTAAAGGGTACTACACATGATTATAGGATTAGCTGGTACTTTTTTCTTACTTGTAGCACATCTTGCTCGGAATCGGTGGTTGGTGGCATATACATTGGTCAGGAATCCTTCCATCCAGAAGTACACTGCCAAGAACATCCAACTCCTCCTGAGACACAAAGAGAAAGAGAAGAAAAGGGAAGAGGAAGAAGCTAACAAAGTATTTGTACTGGAGGACATCATCAGAGAAGACAAACTATCTGAAGAGTCGGATTTCAGCAAGAGGGAATTGGTGGAGGAGAAGGGAGTTGAAGTCCAGCCATCTGAAGGCAAACAAGTGGGAGAAGAAGAGGTAGGAGATGAAGAAATAGAGCTATCACTGGATGAGAGGTTTCTAGAAGACAAAGAGGAACCAAAGGAGTGGATTGGCAATGGTGGAAGTGGTATACAAGAGGAAGAACCCAAGGAGACAGAATTTGACAGGAGAGATGAACATGACTAAGCAGTAGGTTGTGGCTACACACAATTGACTTTAACTTGTTAATAATTGATTGTAGTCACAACAAAACGAAAAATAGTTATGGCAAATCTAAGCTAGAGCTAGGGCTAGGGGTGGTTATATAGTGTATGTACTATAGTTGGCTCAAGTACCTTTATACAGGAGCTTCACTCTTGGGTCTGTCCTTGCCATTTGAGCTCACTGGTAGTTGGGCGTGGTGCTGAGAGGGGCATGGGTGTGTGGTCTGCTGGGGCTGGGGGGCGCTGGAGGGAGGGGTTTCTGATTAGGGTGTAAGCTACCAACCATCTGTTCCTGATTTGGATCGAGCGTGTTCTAATCACCCCCATTTGCACTGAACCTATAGAAAAAGAAGAGGGAAAAAACCAGTCTCAGTAGTGTCGTTACAGTCACTTTGATGTCCCCAATTTCAGTTCCATTGTGTCCCCAATTCAGTTCCACTATGTCCCCAATTCAGTTCCACTACACTTTAGCCAGCTACTCACCACCATTAGCAGTAAGACCATACTTCTTTCCTCCTGTGACTGCGAACTTTCCCTCTCCAAATGCATCAGAGTCTTGGTAATCAAGAAGCTTGCTGGTTGGTTTGGGGGTGGAGTAGAAGGAGTGGTGATGGGTGGAGCTTTCTGAGAGCAGCAGTATGAAGGCATGGACAACAGGATTGTTGTGGGTGTGGTTCAAATGGAGGAATCCCATGTATGCTTTGTGGCCTTCACAACGACAAAGAAAACAGAATTTTCATTCCATGAGACCAATAACACTAAAACATGAATCTGAGCATTCAGCACGATGCCTAGATTCACTTTTAACAGTTAAAACCTTTGGTTACGTTCACCAAGGTTATAGACATGGGAATTTTCAAAAAAAAAAAAAAAAAGGCCAATTTTTTAGTCTACCAAATTGTGAATCTAAGCATTCAACACAATGCCTAGCATTTGCCCAGATCCTTAAAACCTGAGTTGGTTATGTAAAAAATTTGGCCGTACATTTACCATCTATCATAATTTTACCGGTCTTCCTTCCTGCTTTCAAATCCTACCTCATATAAATAAAGAAGGGTATTTCACAGTTTCCATAGAAAGCGCAAGTAATCTAAGACAGTTTGACTGGTCTAGAGTCTTACTTCTTACCTACTTACTCACTCAAATCCCTACCTATGTCAAACCACTGAAATCCCTTCATGAAGACAACCTTGTCCAAACGAAGCATGAGGACCAGGATGAAGAGGAGAGAGAAGAGTGTTCTCAGAATGGCTGCAAAGAGTCCACCAATGGCATCATAGATGAACAAGAAGTAGGAGACCCAGTGAAACACGCGTCTAATTACAGGGGTTGGGGGGATTGGGGGAAACAAACTCTTCATCAAAATTAACGACAATAGTTAACACATGGATTAAAGGTAGTAGTAGCACCCTATTGTAGCTCCCCCCCTTCTTCCCTCCTCCCCACCTCCCTCCCCCCTCCCCCTTACATGTTGTTCAGAACAATGAATTTGCCAGCCCTCTCCTTGATGAAGGCCACTTTGGCAAGGATCACTTGAATGAGGAGACCAATTATCAACCATGCCACTGGAAATCTGAAACAGCATCAGGTGAGTGATACATACATACATACATACATACATACATGATGACAGTGAGTGCACAGAGACTCTGGCTTAAGTAGTGCTTGAATGCAAAGTACATTCCCAATCCAAATATCCCAAGCATCCACAGGACAAAGGTGTAGAAGACAAGAGCTGCAAAAATGGAGAGTCACTACATGTGCTACAAAATTGTTTACACAACGATATTTATTCCATATAAAATCGAGAACAGATATAATACACACCAGTGAATGCAAAGGCGATTTGGTATCCAGGGTAACGCCAGGAGTAGGACTGTGTTTAAAGAGAATAGAAGGGGTTATGAGTGGGAGCAGTTGTGAACTGGTTTCTTTCCCACTGACCAGTTGCAATGTTGGTTGGAGGGAGATGAACTTAAATTTACCTCTCGCAGAATCCGCTATGTTCTTGCTAGAGAGAAGGAAATTATTATAAGGATGAAGGTGTGGGGGGCATGGTTAAAGGGAAGGATGGTAGGTAAGATGGTAGGAACGAAACAAAATCAGGTAGAGTCGGGGGGAGAGGGAACCCTAGTTCTGAGGGTAGGGGGAGAGGGAGGGTCACCCAAGCTCCGAGGGTAGGGGGAAAGTGACTTACTAGACGGTGATGATAAGGTGAAAGAGGAGGATGAAGCAGAACACCATGGCAACAATAGGAGATACAGGCAACACCACTAGTAGCAGAGCAAGTAAAATAGCAGTAGAATTGTGTTACTGACTGACTTAAGTACCTCCCAAGCCTTGAGCAATGTCTAGTAGTGTTTCATAGATAGGTTTCCCATTCAGTTGGAAATTTGAAGCTATCCACTCTATTATTTTCTGCTTGTCGCTCTTCAAGTATGTAATTAACTTCAATTGGAGGGTTAAAAATGCACCGAAAAAGTACAAGGAAAACTAGAGAGAGAGAGAGAGAGAGAGAGAGAGAGAGAGAGAGAGAGAGAGAGAGAGAGAACATTTAAACATTAAAGCATCTGTATACATTGGCCCTCATCTTATCAGCATTGGTGGTTTCTACACAATGGTATTTCACCATTTTACTAATCACTTGGAACTGTGCCAGCCACAAAAATTCTTCAGCCATTTCTTACCTGATAGATCATGGAAAAAGTGACGGTCATTGCTGCTACGAATTTGAGTGGCAACTTGCGGGCTACACATTAAATAGTTATGATGTAATCGGTGTGAGATGTTCCCCAGCCAACTCACGTACGTGAAAACCAAAAAGGCATCACACAGGCAAGGACTTTACAGACAGTATAATTCCTGTACACACCAGGTTTCCTGCATAAGACCACAGATTAACGGGAGGGAAGCTAAGGGAAGAGGTATGGGTGATTAATCACCTTCTTAAGAGATGTCTGACATAGTTGGTGTAGTAATAATAGCCTGAAGCAGTCTTACATTTCATCAGCATCTGTCACAAAGCAGAGGGAGAGGGAGAGAGAGAGAGAGAGAGAGAGAGAGAGAGAGAGAGAGAGAGAGAGAGAGAGAGAGAGAGAGAGAGAAGTAAATCTCTGACTCTACCAACACTTACAGCAGCACAGAACCCTTTCGTGCAGACAAGGACGAAGGACCTCACAAGGTCCCACAAGAACCACAAGACGATGATGAGACTGGCTCCATAAATGTGGGCACGAGATGCCAAGTCAACACCCAGCAGCTAGTAGTAATAGCATAACTTATGACATCATCATTAAAGGGGTGACTATAATTATTATCCTGAGAATACTGAACTTACATCACTCGAATTCGTAACGTTTTCCAAGCAAATAGTTTTGAAGTCATAATATGCATTGTAAGAAAAACTGCATACAAGTCAATGAAAGGGAGATGACAAAGAATAAAGACATGGATGTCCCTTAACAGACACTCTTACAGGACAATGGAGTACAATAAACCAAGCGAAGGGCCTAGAATTGGAACAGTCACACCCACACAAGCAAAGAGTGGGAAGAACTTGAGGGAGAGATATGAGATGAGAAGGAGAGGGGTTAACACGGAATAGAGGAAGCTCTCGGAGTAGCAGTTGACATTGGAGTAGATGATGAAGTCCTTTTCATGGTTGATAAAGTAGAGGATGTCCCCTGACATTACTCCAAAGATCAGAACCAAAACAAGGCGACTGGGAGAGTAAGTGAGCAGGTTGACGGGCCTGCAAGAAGACAGTACAATTGCACAGAGACATAAAGTCTATAACTAGTTGATTCTAGTTGATTCAGTGAAATGATGCATAAGACAATATCGACTGGACTATCACGTGACAATCACATGCATGCATGTAGAGTCTGGGCAGACCCAGAGCCAATTAGGACCTGTCACCACTAAGTGCACGTCAGTGAAATGGTGCATAGGACAATATCTTCTGATTGGACTGGACTATCACATGACAATCCCAGAGCCAATGTAGGACCTGTCACCACAAAGTGCATGTGCTATCATAATTATGTTTGCATGCTCCCACAATGTGTAATAAGATTCAGTGGTTTACAATACCAAAGAATAGACTACATGGTATTCACTCACACTATTCCAGGCAATCCCCAGAAGAACCGCTGGAGTAATCTTTTTCGCTTGAAGGTGAAGCCCAAGATGATCAGTATCAGCAACTGAGTGTAATATCAAGGCAGTCAAGGTTTTGTCTCACATTATCAAACTCAAAATAGAGACTGCAGTAGCTAGCTGCACTATAATCCTGCAGGCTTAAGTCAACAGCTAAATGACTTCTCATCTCACCATTCTGGCAAGATCTCATGTAGACTTGCAGTGTCTGTAATACTAATGTGCATAAACTTGAATGTATTGTCATTGTGACTTTATCTAGCAGCTAAATAGTTGGACATGGACTAACTGCAAGAGCAATGGTGGTGCCCTGAAGAGCTGTCAGAACTGTCTCATCAACGTGGCTCCTGCAGGTACTGACGTTCCCATCTCTGCCCCCACTAATTAAAGTGAAGGAATCTCAGTAAAGTAAGTATACCAGCTTACTAAATAGCTAAAGCTTACTTCTCTGCAGTCATGATTGCGGCGGCATGATGCAGATTGTTCCAGACCACACCCATTTGAGAATTTCTTATAACTTACGCATGCGCATGGTGAACGAATCGGAACGCGCGCCAAAGGCGCGCGCGCAATAGATAGATCCGCCCACATACTATAATTAAAACCGTTAACCTTTTTTTCTTTTTTTAAAACCGTTAATTTTTTTTTTTTTAACCAACAGGTAAGCAGGCATGCCCAGTTGGGGGCAAGAGGAGCCAGGGGACGAGAGGAACCAGGGGGCAAGAGGAACCAGGGGGAGAAGAGGTGTAAATACACATAGCTAGCTATCGTCTAATCATCTTCCTATTATGATCATTGATTCTTTCTTGACTCCTATAGGCGTATGTATAACTGGTTTGCATTTGTGCTCTTCTTCTACAACGGCTTTGCTGGTTTGGTCTCGGCTGCTGTGAGGATGCTCATCTCCATTGTGGTCAGTCTCTGCTTCATGTTTCGCATTGATAAACTCACTCTACCTTTGCATCTTTGGCGGTTGGACACAGGTCAGTATACACATAAGTGGAACCATAACTATACAGAAACCATTCTCCAAGTTATTCACAACAGGAACTAGCTCTCTCTCTCTCTCTCTCTCTCTCTCTCACTCTCAGGGCACAAGACTTACCTCAGCTTCTTGTACATGGATTACTGCTACAACAATCCTGTAATGCATGTCTTTTCTCATATCCTGGAAAACTCGATCAACAAGGAGAAATGCAAGGCTAAGAGGTAGCAGATGTTGAACTTGTGGGAACTGATCAATTGGAAGAAGTCACGCCAGCAAAAAGTTAGTATATTGTACAAAATAATGGAGCACCATCTTAACCACAGGCTGCACATCTTGAATTGGGAGAGAAGGCAAACCAGCTCCATAGTAGCATATAGCTAAATGGCATCATTACAGCCATGGCAACACCAGAGCTGTAATTCACATACAAGGCAGCTGCTCTAACTCTAGGGTGGCATGCATGAGCACCAGTCCATCTTACATGACTACTAAATAGCTACATTTAAAGATAGCACTGGCTTTCATTTTCAAGGTCATAACTCAGTGCATAGCTACTATGATTTCCTTCATGAACACCTGTGACCTTGCATGTGTCACTTCAGAGTTTGAGTGTAATAGCTAGCTAGCAATTTTTGAGATGGTTCACACCTTTGCCTATACTCATGCTGTCATAAATATGTCTAGGGAGATTTGGGGACTTCTTGGATCCAATTTGTGCATAATCAACAAGTGGCAGCCTGCAAGTGAAGCCAATATGGATCCTCCAAATAACTTGCTCTTTCTTGCAGCCTTCCCCATGCATGGCCCAGTGTGCACTCCTTAGTCCTGCAACCCCACCTATCTAAAAATCCTCGATCCGGCCCTGGCTGTGCTAAATTAAGATGGGTACCTCCCTAAATCCGCCACTGGTAGAGTAAAGGGTACTACACATGATTATAGGATTAGCTGGTACTTTTTTCTTACTTGTAGCACATCTTGCTCGGAATCGGTGGTTGGTGGCATATACATTGGTCAGGAATCCTTCCATCCAGAAGTACACTGCCAAGAACATCCAACTCCTCCTGAGACACAAAGAGAAAGAGAAGAAAAGGGAAGAGGAAGAAGCTAACAAAGTATTTGTACTGGAGGACATCATCAGAGAAGACAAACTATCTGAAGAGTCGGATTTCAGCAAGAGGGAATTGGTGGAGGAGAAGGGAGTTGAAGTCCAGCCATCTGAAGGCAAACAAGTGGGAGAAGAAGAGGTAGGAGATGAAGAAATAGAGCTATCACTGGATGAGAGGTTTCTAGAAGACAAAGAGGAACCAAAGGAGTGGATTGGCAATGGTGGAAGTGGTATACAAGAGGAAGAACCCAAGGAGACAGAATTTGACAGGAGAGATGAACATGACTAAGCAGTAGGTTGTGGCTACACACAATTGACTTTAACTTGTTAATAATTGATTGTAGTCACAACAAAACGAAAAATAGTTATGGCAAATCTAAGCTAGAGCTAGGGCTAGGGGTGGTTATATAGTGTATGTACTATAGTTGGCTCAAGTACCTTTATACAGGAGCTTCACTCTTGGGTCTGTCCTTGCCATTTGAGCTCACTGGTAGTTGGGCGTGGTGCTGGGAGGGGCATGGGTGTGTGGTCTGCTGGGGCTGGGGGGCGCTGGAGGGAGGGGTTTCTGATTAGGGTGTAAGCTACCAACCATCTGTTCCTGATTTGGATCGAGCGTGTTCTAATCACCCCCATTTGCACTGAACCTATAGAAAAAGAAGAGGGAAAAAACCAGTCTCAGTAGTGTCGTTACAGTCACTTTGATGTCCCCAATTTCAGTTCCATTGTGTCCCCAATTCAGTTCCACTATGTCCCCAATTCAGTTCCACTACAGCTACTCACCACCATTAGCAGTAAGACCATACTTCTTTCCTCCTGTGACTGCGAACTTTCCCTCTCCAAATGCATCAGAGTCTTGGTAATCAAGAAGCTTGCTGGTTGGTTTGGGGGTGGAGTAGAAGGAGTGGTGATGGGTGGAGCTTTCTGAGAGCAGCAGTATGAAGGCATGGACAACAGGATTGTTGTAGGTGTGGTTCAAATGGAGGAATCCCATGTATGCTTTGTGGCCTTCACAACAACAAATAAAACAGAATTTTCATTCCACGAGACCAATAACACTCAAACATGAATCTGAGCATTCAGCACGATGCCTAGATTCACTTTTAACAGTTAAAACCTTTGGTTACGTTCACCAAGGTTATAGACATGGGAATTTTCAAAAAAAAAAGGCCAATTTTTTAGTCTACCAAATTGTGAATCTAAGCATTCAACACAATGCCTAGCATTTGCCCAGATCCTTAAAACCTGAGTTGGTTATGTAAAAAATTTGGCCGTACATTTACCATCTATCATAATTTTACCGGTCTTCCTTCCTGCTTTCAAATCCTACCTCATATAAATAAAGAAGGGTATTTCACAGTTTCCATAAAAATGTAGAAAGCGCAAGTAATCTAAGACAGTTTGACTGGTCTAGAGTCTTACTTCTTACCTACTTACTCACTCAAATCCCTACCTATGTCAAACCACTGAAATCCCTTCATGAAGACAACCTTGTCCAAACGAAGCATGAGGACCAGGATGAAGAGGAGAGAGAAGAGTGTTCTCAGAATGGCTGCAAAGAGTCCACCAATGGCCTCATAGATGAACAAGAAGTAGGAGACCCAGTGAAACACGCGTCTAATTACAGGGGTTGGGGGGATTGGGGGAAACAAACTCTTCATCAAAATTAACGACAATAGTTAACACATGGATTAAAGGTAGTAGTAGCACCCTATTGTAGCTCCTTCCCCTTCTTCCCTCCTCCCCACCTCCCTCCCCCCTCCCCCTTACATGTTGTTCAGAACAATGAATTTGCCAGCCCTCTCCTTGATGAAGGCCACTTTGGCAAGGATCACTTGAATGAGGAGAGCAATTATCAACCATGCCACTGGAAATCTGAAACAGCATCAGGTGAGTGATACATACATACATACATACATACATGATGACAGTGAGTGCACAGAGACTCTGGCTTAAGAAGTGCTTGAATGCAAAGTATATTCCTAATCCAAATATCCCAAGCATCCACAGGACAAAGGTGTAGAAGACAAGAGCTGCAAAAATGGAGAGTCACTTACATGTGCTACAAAATTGTTTACACAACGATATTTATTCCACATAAAATTGAGAACAGACCTAGTACATACCAGTGAATGCAAAGGCGATTTGGTATCCAGGGTAACGCCAGGAGTAGGACTGTATTTAAAGAGAATAGAAGGGGTTATGAGTGGGAGTAGCTATGAACTGGTTTCTTTCTCACTGACCAGCTGCAATGTCGGTTGGAGGGAGACAAACTTAAATTTACCTCTTGCAGAATCTGCTATGTTCTTGCTAGAGAGAAGGAAATATTATAAGGATGAAGGTGTGGGGGGTATGGTTAAAGGGAAGGATGGTAGGAAAAGATGGTAGGAACGAAACAAAATGGACAGAACAGGTAGAGTTGGGGAGAGGGAACCCTAGCTCCGAGGGTAGGGGGAGAGGGAGGATCGCCCCAGCTCCGAGGGTAGGGAGGAGGATCGCCCCAGCTCTGAGGGTAGGGGGAAAGTGACTTACTAGACGGTGATGATAAGGTGAAAGAGGAGGACGAAGCAGAACACCATGGCAATGATAGGAGATACAGGCAACACCACTAGTAGCAGAGCAAGTAAAATAGCAGTAGAATTGTGTTACTGACTGACTTAAGTACCTCCCAAGCCTTGAGCAATGTCTAGTAGTGTTTCATACACAGATTTCCCATTCAGTTGCAAATTTGGATTTGAAGCTATAAACTCTATTATTTGCTGCTTCTTGCTCTTCAATAATGAAATTAACTCCAATTGGAGGATTAAAAATAGACCGAAAAAGACCAGGGAAAACTAGAGAGAGAGAGAGAGATTAAACATTAAAAGGGCTGTAGCAATATTGCATTAGTCATGGGCATTTGCCCTCATCTTTATCAGCATTAGTGGTTTCTAGTAATGCACTCGCCTTCGGCTCGTGCATTACATTCACCTCGAGCATTATAGCATCATTCTCGTGCAGGTGCATTAAAACACTTAGAGCTAGAAAAGAGTGAACTAAATATTACTTGGAACTGTGCCAACCACAAAAATTCTTCACATTTCCTACATTGACGTCCTGTTCTCTTTACCTGATAGATCATGGAGAAAGTGATGGTCATTGCTGCTACGAATTTGAGTGGCAACTTGCGGGCTACACATTAAATAGTTATGATGTAATCGGTGTGAGATGTTCCCCAGCCAACTCACGTACGCGAAAACCAAAAAGGCATCACACAGGCAAGGACTTTACAGACAGTATAATTCCTGTACACACCAGGTTTCCTGCATAAGATCACAGATTGACGGGAAGGAAGAGGTATGGGTGATTAATCACCTTCTTAAGAGATGTCTGACATAGTTGGTGTAGTAATAATAGCCTGAAGCAGTCTTACATTTCATCAGCATCTGTCACAAAGCAGAGGGAGGGAGGGAGGGAGGGAGGGGGAGAGAGAGAGAGAGAGAGAGAGAGAGAGAGAGAGAGAGAGTAAATCTTTGACTCTACCGACACTTACAGCAGCACGGAATCCTTTCCTGCAGACAAGGACGAAGGACTTCACAAGGTCCCACAAGAACCACAAGACGATGATGAGACTGGCTCCATAAATGTGGACACGAGATGCCAAGGCAACACCTAGCAGCTAGTAATAGTAATCATGACATCATCATTAAAGGGGCGACTATAATTATTATCGGAGTGCTGAACTTACGTCACTCGTGTTTAACACGCAAATTGTACTGAAGTCATGATAAGCATTGTAAGAAAAACTGCATACGAGAAAAGAAGATGACAAAGAATAAAGACACGGATGTCCCTTAACAGAACACTCTTACAGGATAATGGAGTACAACAAACCAAGCGAAGGGCCTAGAATTGGAACAGTCACACCCACACAAGCAAAGAGTGGGAAGAACTTGAGGGAGAGATATGAGATGAGAAGGAGAGGGGTTAACACGGAATAGAGGAAGCTCTTGGAGTAGCAATTGACATTGGAGTAGATGATGAAGTCCTTTCCATAGATGATGAAGCGGAGGATGTCCCCCGACATTACTCCGAAGATCAGAACCAAAACAAGGCGACTGGGAGAGTAAGTGAGCAGGTTGACGGGCCTGCAAGAAGACAGTACAATTGCACAGAGACATAAAGTCTATAACTAGTTGATTCTAGTTGATTCAGTGAAATGATGCGTAAGACAATATCGACTGGACTATCACGTGACAATCACATGCATGCATGTAGAGTCTGGGCAGACCCAGAGCCAATTAGGACCTGTCACCACTAAGTGCACGTCAGTGAAATGGTGCGTAGGACAATATCTTCTGATTGGACTGGACTATCACATGATAATCCCAGAGCCAATGTAGGACCTGTAACCACGAAGTGCACGAGCTATCATAATTATGGAACATAAGGTTTGCATGCTCCCACAATGTGTAATAAGATTCAGTGGTTTACAATACCAAAGAATAGACTACATGGTATTCACTCACACTACTATTCCAGGCAATCCCCAGAAGAACCGCTGGAGTAATCTTTTTCGCTTGAAGGTGAAGCCCAAGATGATCAGTATCAGCAACTGAGTGTAATATCAAGGCAGTCAAGGTTTTGTCTCACATTATCAAACTCAAAATAGAGACTGCAGTAGCTAGCTGCACTATAATCCTGCAGGCTTAAGTCAACAGCTAAATGACTTCTCATCTCACCATTCTGGCAAGATCTCATGTAGACTTGCAGTGTCTGTAATACTAATGTGCATAAACTTGAATGTATTGTCATTGTGACTTTATCTAGCAGCTAAATAGTTGGACATGGACTAACTGCAAGAGCAATGGTGGTGCCCTGAAGAGCTGTCAGAACTGTCTCATCAACGTGGCTCCTGCAGGTACTGACGTTCCCATCTCTGCCCCCACTAATTAAAGTGAAGGAATCTCAGTAAAGTAAGTATACCAGCTTACTAAATAGCTAAAGCTTACTTCTCTGCAGTCATGATTGCCGGCGGCATGATGCAGATTGTTCCAGACCACACCCATTTGAGAATTTCTTATAACTTACGCATGCGCATGATGAGCGAATCGGAACGCGCGCCAAAGGCGCGCGCGCAATAGATAGATCCGCCCACATACTATAATTAAAACCGTTAACCTTTTTTTTTTAGCGCCTTGGGGGTAGTTTGGCCATAGTCGAGTCTGCTGGAATAGCATCATGGGCGTTCTTGATCACCTGAACAACTTCTGCAGTCCCGTATCCAATTTCTGGGTAAGCTTTTTTTAGCTGTAGCTGGAAAAGTAAAACAATCCCTGCGGTTGACTTGTCCTTTTCAGCCCAAGAACTGTTCCAAGACCTCATTCTACAATGGATCCTCTCACTGCACATCTCTGGATGCAGTGGACTTTCCTCTCTGTTTCACAGATACGGCCATTCTCTATGGCATTTGTGTTGCTATGTGGGTCCTAGCAGGCACAGACTTCTGCAGATACAGAAGGCGACGTCCCAAGATACCCTTTGGTGCTATCAAGCTTATCCAACTGGTGAGGAGGAAGGGGAGGCTTGGAAGGAGTTTTTAAAAGTAAGATTTCTTTACCATGCAGCTGCTCTTGCTGGTGGTGTTTCTGACTGCTGTGTACGATCTTGTCTATACCATTTACCGAGGGGCCTCCAAGTCCGAACCTGTCGCCATGTTCCAGTACCTCTCTCCTATTGTGTTAGCTGTTTCCATGGTGAGAAAAAAAATCACTCTGTCTAAGAATAATTTGTAGATATGAGAGTGTTGAGGGGTAAGCAATGGAGACTCTATAAAATATGACGAGTTGTATAACCAAAGCATTAATTTTTGTGATTTCTGCCAACTGTAATAGATAAGAGCTGTGTACTTTTAACCTCTTGTTAGACGATACTGTTAATTAAAATGTCTGGTTTGTAATTACTAAGACTTCTTTCTTAATTGCTAAGACTTCTTTTCTTTTGCTTCCTCTGTGATTGTTAAAATCTCTTTTTGCTTCCTCTCAGTGTGTATGCATTTTACAACTCAGCATTTTAATTTTATATTTTTGGGTGACACTCACACAAAGGATGGGGAGTTAGGCTAGGTTACCCTAATACAGTGTCAACAGTTGTAGAGTTACAGAGGCTTTGTGCGTACTGATACGTGACAAAACTAACTGGCATTGTTGGAATTGTCAAATTCACACCATTTGCGTACACCTGGCACAATAATGTTGATTGGTCCCATGCCCATGCTGCAGACCTGTGCTGTGGCCAACCATTATTCAACTAGCTACCTACAGCTTCTTGTGATGTATCAAAGAAAGAGAGTACTCTTATGTCTAATCATTAATTTGATTATAGGGTCCCCCCTACCACCAATCAGATTAGGTACAGTGATTTTCCAGGGGTTGTTATTTTCATCTGTGGTATATTAATTATGTGCATCAGGTGTTGTTGACTTTACTGCTGCTTTTCCTGCGTTCCATGGGAGTGCGTTCATCTGGAACCAACCTCCTCTTCTGGCTTGGCCTCACTGCCTATGGAGCTATTAAACTCCGTTCCCTCATACTCATTGCTCAAGATGATGTAAGTAGAAAACGCTCCTGAAATGTCGATTACTTCCATCTTTATGTATATACATCTAATATCGTCATTATAGGGCAGAGTTGCTGATCCCTATCGATTTTCATCATTATGTGTCCAGTTCGTGAGCTTTGTTGTGGAGTTTTTGCTGGCTTTCTTGCCTGAGCCAAAATCAAAATTTCAATATCATATAGGAGATGACCATGATGTGAGTCTCTCTCTCTCTCTCTCTCTCTCTCTCTCTCTCTCTCTCTCTCTCTCTCTCTCTCTCTCTCTCTCTCTCTCTCTCTCCCTCCCTCTCCCCCTTCTAGTTTGGAATGATTCCATGAGTGTCTTATCTTGCTGTAGCGCAAGCCATCTCCATACGAGACAGCTACATTCCTCTCCCAACTGACCTGGTGGTGGCAGAATGGTCAGATCTGGCGTGGATGGCGACGTCCAATCAAACACGAAGATCTGGCCAATCTCAACCATAACGACATGTCCCAAGTGGTGGCACCAGAGTTCCAACGAAACTGGGACAAGGAACTAAGGAGGGTGGGGTAAGTGAGTGGGGTGGAGGGTGAGTGAGTTGATAAGTGTGTGGACATATACACCCATCTCCCTTATAGCTACAAGCTACCATGGAAATATACAGGCAGCTGCCCTATCAATTCTCTCTGAAGTAGAATAAGTGTGCCCACAACTACCCGTTGTTTTATTTTCGAGCTTACTACACCAGGTAGTCATAAGCTCTCCAAAAATTGTAAATCAAATCAAGATTTTATATCCTCCGTCCTCCAGTCCTCCTAGGTAGTGGAACTGCATTGATTTTGATTTTTATAGAGCCAGCTGCCTTCCCAGTTGCATTGGGTTTACAGATTACATTCCTTATTATCATGAACATCACTTCTGGCAGTTGGCCACACCTCTCCATATTGCCTACTCCCACATACAAGAAATCAAAATCCTATCATTATGACAGTCACAGACATACATGATATTTTGTTGACCACACCTCTTTTTGCAGACTGAGAGTGAACAACAAGGTTGGTGTTGAGCCATTGAGGGTGCAAGTGGAGGAAGCAGAGTACCAGCCGATTAACACAACCCAGAGGGATGGGATACAGATCCTCAGTCCTATTGATAGAAGTGAGGGGCGTGGCAGTCGTAGGTCTGGGAGTCCCTCGTTGGTCTGGGTCTTGATAAAGACGTACGGAGCTCAGTTCATGGTGTCTGTTCTTTTTAAAGTCACTTCGGATCTGCTCATGTTCGCCAATCCACTCATCCTCAAGTGAGTATGATTTCATAGTAGCCTTGATCGTTCTCACCTTTCTCCCTCTTCTCTCTCCTTTCTCCCTCCCTCCCCCCTCACCTCCTCTCTCCCTCCTCCCTCAGGCTATTAATCAGCTACACGACGGAGGGGAGTGATGAGCCAGCTTGGAAGGGTTATTTCTATGCTGGCCTCATGTTTGTGGCTACCCTGGTCCAGTCACTTGTCATCCATCAACACTGGGACATTGTGTTCAGGGTGGGAATGAGAATCCGCTCCTCCATCATTGCAGCTGTCTATGGCAAGGTACGTCTTGTACATAACATGATACATGTGTTCGCTAGTGTTCCTAGAGATAGAAAGAAAGAACCACCAACTTTTTCATGGCAATGGCTAACTAAACCTATGTTTCAAGAGGGTATTAGATGTTGATAAGAAGCTCGTGTTTCTCTCTAGGCACTTCGTATGAGCAGCAGAGCTCGACAGGACAGGACGGTTGGGGAGATAGTGAACCTGATGTCAGTGGATGCACAGAGACTAATGGATTTGACGACGTACATGTACGCCATGTACTCTGCTCCCATCCAGATCACGATAGCGCTGGTCCTCCTCTACCAACTCATGGGCCCTTCGATCTTTGCTGGGTTCGGAGTGATGATCCTCCTCATTCCCATCAACATATTTATTGCAGGGGCAGGCAGGAAACTCCAGGTATGTACATGGATAGGCATTTTTGTACATGACTAAGCATGGATACTATCCTTAATAATGCCCACCTAGCATCCAAATAAAGCCCACCTCAGCTGCATACTCTATAGTTTACCTTTCCATGATTTTTTTCTCCTCTCCTTTTCCTATCATTGGTCTCTACCTCCTTGCCTCCCTTCATACACTCTTCACTATTCTCTGGCCAGGTGAAAGTGATGGGGAAGAAGGACGAGCGTGTGAAGATTGTGAATGAGGTGTTGAATGGGATGAAAGTGATCAAGCTGTATGCATGGGAGGAGCCCTTTCAGAATCTGATCATGTCCATCAGAAAGGCTGAAATGAGCATCCTTAGGAAGTACACGTTCCTTGGTGCCTCTCTCTCGTTCGTCTGGACTTGTGCTCCCTTTTTTGTAAGTACCAGTTGATCATTAATTTAGTATTCTTTTTGGATATCTTTGTAATCCATATCTTCTTATTATCCAGGTGACCCTAGTAACCTTTATGACCTATGCACTCATCCACTTGCATTCTCCGAATCCAGAGGACCGGCTAACACCAAGCAAAGTCTTTGTCTCCCTCTCCCTCTTTAACGTCCTCCGGTTTCCCCTCATACTCCTGCCCATGCTTGTCACTATGCTACTAGAGGTACTGTATATCACTCACCTCCAAGCCAGCCACTTAATGGTGCATTTTTCTCTCTACTTGCAGGCCAGTGTCTCTGTGAAGCGACTTGGCTCGTACTTGAAAGGAGAGGAGCTGGATCCCAATTCTGTCCAATGGAGACCAGAACCAGCCACAGGCAAGTCCACAGTCCCACTTGCTTGCTCACTCAAATGGAGGGACTAGCTTTCTATATTTCTGGATTTACTATTCTACTCCTTAATTATTATAGGAAATGAAGATGCTGTTTCTGTTGTTAATGGCAACTTCACATGGGAATCATCTGAAGAACCGTTCCTTACTGAGTGAGTGCACCTGCGTAATTACCCATCCATCCAAATATGTGTACATTCCCTCCTCCTCCTCCTCCTCCTCCTTCCCCTCCTCCTCCTCCTCTTCCTCCTCCTCTCCCTCCTTCCCCTCCTCCTCCTCCTCCTCCTCCTCCTCCTCCTCCTCCTCCTCCTCCTCCTCCTCCTCCTTCTCCTCCCCCTCCTCCTCTCCCTCCTTCCCTCCCTTCCTCCTCCTCCTCTTCGGGCAGTGTGAACATGAAGGTCAAGCCTCAGGAACTGGTGGCTGTGGTAGGTCAGGTTGGTGCTGGCAAGTCCTCCCTCATCCAAGCCCTCTTGGGAGAGATGGAGCGAATTTCTGGTACAGTCTCACTCAAGGTAAGGGAGTGCCCCTATTAATTAAACACACCCCTCAAGGTAAGGGAGTGCCCCTGTTAATCAACACACCCCTCAAGGTAAGGGAGTACCCCTGTTAATTAACACATCCCTCAAGGTAAGGGAGTGCCCCTGTTAATTAAACACACCCCCTAATTCACCTTTGGTTTATTTTTTCTCTCCATAATTCTATTCCAGGGGCAGATTGCATATGTGCCTCAGCAAGCTTGGATCCAGAATGCAACAGTGAAGGAGAATATTCTCTTTGGGAAGCCATATGACGAAGCTCGCTACAAGAAAGTATTGAATGTGTGTGCTCTCGAAACAGACTTGGAGATATTGCCTGGGGGCGACATGACTGAGATAGGAGAGAAGGTATGTAGTCACTAATGGTTATTATGAGTGTAGAAGTGAAGTCTCTCTCTCTCTCTCTCTCTCTCCAGGGTATCAATTTGAGTGGTGGTCAGAAGCAACGTGTGAGTCTTGCTCGTGCAGTGTACCAAGATGCCGATGTGTACCTTCTGGATGATCCCCTCAGTGCTGTGGACTCACATGTGGGAAAACACATCTTTGATAAGGTCATTGGACCAGATGGATACTTGAAGAACAAGGTTGGTATTCAGTGTCTCAGTCAGCTAGCTAGCTAGCTCCTTTGTTAACAGTCTTGCCTTTCCTTCTCTCAGCTAGCAAAAATATTCATTTCCTTGCAGGCCCGCGTGTTGGTTACCCACGGGATAGGGTTCCTACCCCAGTGTGATCTGGTGATGTCACTGGGTATGGGAGAGATCACGGAGATGGGGACTTATGCTGAACTGATGGAGAACAATGGAGGCTTTGCTGACTTCATCCATGTTTACAGCAATACTGAAATCAATGAAGAGGGAGACCCTGGTAATATTCCTACAGGAATAGACCCCTGAGTCAGTTGTTATCACTCCCTTTCTCCTTCAGATATATCCGAGTACTTGGAATTTGATGATGAAGACAGACCAGTTACTCCAGGAGACGAGATAGAAAGAAACACAGCCATAGGTCATGGCAACCAGTTGATCAGGCAAAAGTAAGAAGGCTGGGGAATATTTTTCCTCCTAGCCAAGGAAGCAAACCTTGATAATTATTATGTTATGGGGATGCGCACAAATTTCAATGAGGTTTGATTATCTCAGGTCGCAAGACTCCCGAAGGAGTCCCATCGAGTTGAAGAGGCGCAAGTCGCGAAGTGAGCTCATCAGACAACTCTCCAAACAGAAGTCCATCATTTCTGCAAAGGTGGACGAAGAGATACCAAAACAAGACAATGCCACTCTCATTCAAGAGGAAAAAGCAGCAGAAGGAGTGGTAAGTAACGACAGCTGCTCTTTATTTAGGTGCTCTCTATTTAGAATTTGATAGGTGCTCTTTATTTAAATGTGTTATGTGTGCATGCAGGTGAAGCCGGCAGTATTCATGGCGTACTTCAAAGCCTGCACTTATCCCCTCTCTATCCTGCTCATCCTTTTTTACATCCTCAGCAATGCTGCTTCTGTTGGCTCCAACTTTTGGCTGGCCAAGTACTCTGACGCGCAGGGCAAAGCAGGAGCAGGCGGCGAAAATGGCACCAATGCTACTATCGATATGTAAGTTACTATGGTGTTTCCATGTACATCTTTAGTATCTCTCTCTCTCTCTCTCTCTCTCTCTCTCATGCAGTTCTGTGGGTGAATTTCTTGGTGTGTATGGTGGTCTTGGATTTTCTCAAGCTCTCTTCATTCTTTTTGGATCGTTTGCTCTGGCCTTTGGGAGCATTTTTGCCTCCATTACACTCCACGACAACATGCTCAAGAACATCATGCGTTCTCCAATGGCCTTCTTTGACACGACTCCACTGGGACGAATCCTCAACAGGTTTTCCAAGGACATGTACACAATAGACGAAGCCATCCCTAACTCCTTCAGGTCAGCACTTAATTCACTAGTTCAACCTCTCCACTATGATAATTGACCGGATTCGAGATAAATTTCTCTCAGATAACAAGTTTTGAGATATTGGTACCAAAAAATAAAGCATAAATTTTAGAATGGAATCAAGCTCTTCTAATAATTATTATTTTTGCATGAAATTATGAAAATGTATTATCAAGGGCAACTGCTCCCCTTTTTTATCTCCCCTTAGGATGTTTCTGGTCACCTTCTTCACTGTGATCAGCACTGTCATCGTCATCTGCATTGCCACTCCCATTTTCATCGTGTTCATCCTCCCCCTGGGCATCCTCTATGCCCTCGTCCAGGTATGTATGTACTCACTCACAAGGTGAATCCTTCATGTGATGGAAATTGAACATTCCCACAAAGCTAATTTTATTCGTGTATCCCCACAAAGCTAATTATCGGATTAATCCCCCATCCAGCGTATCTATGTGGCAACGTCTCGTCAACTGAAGCGTCTGGATTCCATCACTCGCTCACCCATCTACACTCACTTCCAGGAGTCCATCACTGGAGCCTCCAGCATCAGAGCCTATCGCCAACAGGAAAGGTTCATGAACGAGAGTGACAGGAGAGTGGACCACAACCAGATTGCCTACTACCCCAATATCTGTGCCAACAGGTACATTACGGAAGGGTCCATGGAGGGGGTGGGGGAGGAGGAGTTGATACCCATAATACATAATAGACTAACATACTTTTTACTCTGGCCTTGTTCTTCTCCAGGTGGTTGGGCATTCGTTTGGAGTTTGTGGGGAATCTAGTCATCTTCTTCACTGCTCTATTGGCAACCATCCAGAGGAACTATGGAGACAAGATCCATCTTCACATTGACGCTGGACTGGTCGGTCTTTCCATCAGCTATGCTCTCCAGGTTAGTGACACATGATGCCTATCACTGGTCACTGGGCCCTTTTCAAGGAGAGCAATGGATGTTTCTTTAGATAACTGGAGCACTGAACTGGATGGTGCGTCAGACCAGTGAGTTGGAAACCAATGTGGTGTCTGTAGAGAGAATCAAGGAGTATACTGAAGTCCCCAATGAGGTATGCACGTGTATCATAATATGGCAGTCCAAGGTCTGTGTGAACTCATTCCATGCCAGGCTCCTGCTGTTATCAATGATTGTCGTCCTGCTCCCGATTGGCCGGAGAGGGGTCATGTGACTTTCAATCGCTACTCCACCCGTTACCGTGAAGGGCTCGACTTGGTCCTGAAAGACATCAAGGCTGACCTTCCAGCTGGGACGAAGGTTAGTTAACTGACTTGTAGTGGAGTGATGGTGACTACTCTCTGTGTGTTGGCTCTGTAGGTGGGCATAGTGGGCCGTACAGGTGCTGGCAAGTCTTCCCTTACTCTGGCTCTCTTCCGCATCATTGAACCAGCAACTGGCTCCATCCTGGTTGATGGCCAGGACATTTCAAAGTTTGGCCTCCAGGACCTTCGCTCCAAAATTACCATCATCCCTCAAGTAAGAAAGAATTCCTTTTTGAGTTTTATGCAAATGCCTTCCCCTACCCCTCTTTTAAGGACCCTGTGTTATTTTCTGGGAATCTGCGTTTGAACCTTGACCCCTTTGAGTCTTACAATGATGACGAGATCTGGACCGCCCTGCGCAGTGCCCACTTGAGTACCTATGTCTCCTCCCTCAAGGACGGCCTGCAACACATGGTGGCTGAGGGAGGGGAGAATCTCAGCGTGGGGCAGCGGCAGCTGGTGTGTCTTGCCCGAGCCCTTCTCCGTAAGACTAAGATTTTGGTGCTGGATGAAGCCACAGCTGCTGTGGACTTGGAGACAGATGATCTGATCCAAAAGACCATCCGTACGGAGTTTGCAGACTGCACTGTCATCACCATCGCCCACAGGCTTAACACTATCATGGATTATGACATGTGAGTGGATGGGGAGGCTCCTTATAATATTTGCAGTTAATGACAATGTATTTTGATAGTATTATGGTGTTGGATGCTGGGCAAATAGTTGAATTTAATCCCCCTACTGACCTTCTTGATAACAAGAACAGTGTCTTCTTCTCAATGGCCAAGGATGCTGGTTTGGCCAGTTAAGATTAATAATATATATATGATCATGAAGAACGATAATTTTAGCCCTTATATTGATACTGCTAATCACTACTTGTATCTAGTCAGTAGATTTCTTGTCGGTAGATTTATGTATCACAATTAATTATATCATTATGGCGCGCGCGGGAGCAGGATCCTGACGATCCCTTCCTATCAATCAATGATACTATATGGAGGTAGAGGTTGGTTTGCGAGTGGTTCGTGGGCCTGACTGGGAGTGGGGTGAGCAGGATGGAGGAGAGGGTTACGTAGGGACAGTAGTGGAGGTTGATGAGGCAGTGAATGTGGAAAGTGGGAGATCAGTGGTGGTGCAGTGGGACTGTGGAGAAAGGTGCAGGTATCGCTGTGGTGCGGAAGGCAAGTACGACCTTAGAGTCCTGGACAGTGCACCTACGGGTAAGTAGATAAAGCTAGTGAGCATTGAAAACTATTTAATGTTTCATCCACCAGGCATACAGCACCAGTTTGAGTGCTATGTGTGTGGAGTGCAAGAAATAACGGGCATCATGTGGCAGTGTAACAAATGCTTCAAGTATTCAATGTGCACAAACTGTTACTTGAGTGGAAAACATACCTCCTATCATGCTTTCAGTCGGATAGATACAAACAATTACAATCAGAAGTAGGCCATAGCTATGCTGTTCAACCACACCCCTTTATAGTCTTTCGGTACACGCATGTTTGTAGGGTTCTGGTTCCTGCTCGATTCTTCTCTCAAGGCATAAAAGTTATGGGGATTTACCCTGGGGCAAGGGTAGTCAGGGGCAACGACTGGAAGTGGGGGGACCAAGATGGTAAGTTGTGTGGTGTTGCTGACACAGGTTTTGTGGTCTAGTATGCCCAATCTCGTGTGCACAGGTGGTATCAAATCAGTGGGGAGGGTTATGGCAATCACTAGCTGGAAGGAATTATCTGTGAGTGTTATCAATCTGGATATCAGTTTCTCCTTATCTTTGCACTTGCTGTTTTCAGAGGTGTGTGGCCGAAGTTAAGTGGCCAGCAAGCAAAAGCAAAAAGAAGAACAAATATCGATTAGGGAGGAAGGGGAAGGTAAGGAGTAGGTGACCTGTTGTCATGGGGATGCTTTGATTCTCCTTCCCTAGGTGGATTTAAAGTTGGCTCCTTCAGGTGGTGCATCAGGAGGAACCTATTATCCCCAGCATTTCCCTGTTCTTGGTCTGTAGTCAATGTATGTATATCATGTATATGTGTCACATTCTCTCTTTCCTTGCAGGTGCTCCCTACGAGCCTCCCCCTGAGGATTACTTGGCTGCAGGGGACCGTATCAAGGTGGAGCTGGATCCTGATGTCTGGAGAGCAATGCAGGAGGAGTGTGGAGGTTGGAACAATTCAATGGCTGTGGTGAGAGAGAGAGAGAGAGAGAGAGAGAGAGAGAGAGAGAGAGAGAGAGAGAGAGAGAGATGAAGTGAGTGGAACATCTTATATTTTTACAGCTGATAGGTCAGACAGGGATGGTGATGGAAGTGGATGACCAAGATCACCTCGTAGTTAAGTACAATGGAAATTTAGTGCTTATTTGCAAAGCTGCAGTGACCAAGGTATGTAAGAGAGAGAGAGAGAGAGAGAGAGAGAGAGAGAGAGAGAGAGATTAGTTTATAGTCCTGACTGCAGGTGGACACTCCCATATTCCATGTGGGGGACGTGGTTCGCATCATGGATGACGTGACAGAAGTGAAGAGGATGCAGAGAGGTCATGGCGAGTGGAATGACTCCATGACTGAGGTGAATCTCCTGACATTTCCTCTCTCCTCCTGTATTATTGCTGCCATTCTTTCACACACAGTGTCTAGGGAAACTTGCAACGGTGGCAAAAATCCTTCCCAATGGAGACCTTCGGTTATCAGTGACAGGACGACGCTGGATCTTCAATCCTTTCTCTGTCAAGCATGCAGCTGCTGATGAGACTCTTCCAGTGGACAGTGAGACCAATCCTCTTGTGGACCCTCGGATTAGCATGCAGCTGACCGCATTGGAACAAATCATGAGTACTGACCTGGTACCACTGGCAGCTGCTGCAGGCGATGCCCAGTTGCTAAAGAAAGCACTGAGTCAGAGGTCACATGATGTAAGTTTTTCAACATCACATGGCCAGTCACATGATAGAATGATTTGTATAGGTGAACTGTAAATTACAGGGGAAATCCCCGTTGCATATAGCGGCTACTGAAGGATTCACACACATCATGAAGATCCTCTTAGAACACTCTCCAGACCTCAACAGCAAGGTCTCTCCCCCTTCAAACACACTCTCTTTTCTCCTTGATCTCTTCCTCACCCTTCAAACACAACTCTTCTTTGATCTCTTGCCTCACCCTTTAAATACACTCTTTCTCTTTGATCTCTTCCCTCAAACACACTCTTCCTCCTTGATTTCTTCTCTCATTTAATATTTTTGTTGTTGTTTATTTATTTCCTCTGCCCTCTTCCCCAGGATGAGGATGGTGACACACCTCTACACCTGTGTGCTCAATTGTACGTTTCTTACGCATTTAATCATAATGATTTTTTTCAAAAAGCCCTTTCCTCTAGTAACCAGGAACACTGTGCTGAGATGCTGATAGGAGCTGGAGCAGATATGAATGCTAAGAATGACTTGGGAATCTTTCCTCTCCATGTTGTAGCTGCAAGTGGACACAATAAGATCCTGCGCCAGCTCATCAAAGCCCCAGCCATAGAT
This sequence comes from Crambe crambe, assembly GCA_963924555.1. Lineage (NCBI taxonomy): Eukaryota > Metazoa > Porifera > Demospongiae > Poecilosclerida > Crambeidae > Crambe > Crambe crambe. The sequence goes on along the minus strand of OZ004594.1, from coordinate 472,049 downwards.
CTAAGCTGCCAGGTACAGGAACACCAAGTGGTCCATTGAGTTAAATCTTTAATCAACCATCTTGCTTTTCAGACTATTGAAGGAAATACAGCCTTACACACTGCCGTAAACTCTCGCTGGGCAGAGACTGCCAAGATCTTGCTGGAGGCTGGGGCTGACCCTTCCCTTTATAATAACGACTGCTTCAACCCGATACTTGAAGCTGCTAAGAATGGCTTTTATCCGTGAGTAATAATGCCTGAGTCGTTAATGTTTTTGCTGAGTCAGCTCTTTGAGTATCTGTTATGCAGTTGTATGGAGCAGTTTATGAATCGCTACCCGGAGCACATCAATGTTAGGAAACTAGATGATGGCCACACCCCTCTCCATATTGCAGCAGCCAATGACCACTTGGACATAGTCGATCTTCTGGCATCCATGGTAACTATGGGGAGCTGATAGTGGTGAGATAGTGACATGTGTGACATGCCCTTTTAATGGTGTGCTTTATATAGAGGTTAGGTGACATTTCATGATATTTTTAATAGGAAATGTACTACCATGACATGTTATATGGTGTTCTCTTTCTGCAGGACACATGTGAGGTGGATGCTCAGAACGAACTGAAACAGCTTACCCCACTGGATCTGGCCGCTCAGAGGGGCTACAGTCGAATTGTGGAGTGCCTCATAGGGTATGGGGCCAACCCAGCACATACCAGTTGGGATGGGATGAACTCAGTCCAACATCTCACTGCTATGAAGAACGCCAAACCCCCTAATGTCTACACCCCTTACCTGAAGAAGGTACATATTGTCAGGCAGTCAATTTTATATTTAGCTTCATCGCCTTTTAGTTTGAGGAAAAGTTGCTCGTTTTGAATGATGGCAAGCCTCTGGAAGCTTATGTGATTTTGTCTGCATTTTTGGTATCTGAAGGAGCGGATATCAGCTCCCTGAGGGGAGCAGACCTCAGCTCATTGGATATTCTGAAGGGGGCAGATATCAATCCATTCAATATTCTTGGTCATACCCCCTCACTGATCTGTCCTCCTGAAGTGATGCAGCTCCTGCAACGTGTGTCTTCCCAGTTTCGGTACGTGCATACATGTCATTTGATGGACACATTGCTAAGAAAATATTCAATCTTTGCAGTTCTTCTTCATCATTTCGTGGAAGTTATCCTCGCTTCCCTCCCATGTCCAGCAATAAAAGTTCTGCTTCTGAGACTTTCAATGAGTCTGCTTCACTGTCATCTCTTTCATCAACCCTCAGTTCCCTATCGACTGGTTCCTACAGCAACCCTCTTCATTCTTTGCCCCTCATGAGTTCTAGATCACTCGAAGGGACCAGCGGTTCCTCTAAAGTTAATTCCCTTAGATTGCCTGACCAATCACATGACCAGTCACATGATTCTAGTGTGGATGAGCAAAATCCCAAACCTCTCCCCCCAAAGGAAGAGGTGCCATCTTCAGATTCTTCACTCCCTGTCTCTTTGAATGATGTGCAGCCTGTGAAGGACCCAATCCCACCCTTGGCTGTGGGAGCTGACCTTTGTGTCTTGTGTGATTATAATGTGGCTGATGTCACTTTCCAGCCATGTGGTTGCAAGGTCATGTGCTCAGAGTGTGTAAGAGACCGCATTAAAAGGTGCCCCTCATGCAAGGTGGGTCCCTAGAGCTAATTAAAGATACATGCAGTCAAGAATATTTCCTTCTCTTTTATATTCAGAAAACTGTGGTATGGAATAGTAGAGATTGAACATGTTTTTTTTTTTGTTGTTTTAATATAATTTTAATTTTGGGGGTTGTATATGTAGCATCTGGGTTTGTCTGCGCATGCGCGCTTCACTGTCGGTACATGGTGCGCATTAAATTTTATTGCCGCATTAATTGAAGGAGCTCAAAATCATGGCGACGGAGCTGGAAGTAGGTTTGCGAGTGGTTCGTGGGCCAGACTGGGAGTGGGGTGAACAGGATGGAGGAGAGGGTTGCGTAGGGACAGTAGCGGAGGTTGATGAGGCAGTGAACGTGGACGGTGGGAGACCAGTGGTGGTGCAGTGGGACTATGGAGAAAGGTGCAGGTATCGCTGTGGTGTGGAAGGCAAGTACGACCTTAGAGTCCTGGACAGTGCACCTACAGGTAAGAGCAGTTATGTCCACTGGTACCAGTCACTTGAAGGAATTTGCACTCTGACCTCCAGGTCTTGTTCACCCTGGCATAGCTTGTAGTTGGTGTGATGAGAACCCTCTGTCAGGGATGGTGTGGAAGTGTGCTCACTGCTGGAAGTACTACTTGTGCACTCCCTGCTACATGAGTGACAGACACGTCGTGGATCACGAGTTTGACTGCTCTCAGTCAAGAGATCTAACGAAGAGGTAGGGATACAAGTAGGTGGGGCTAGAACATAGGAGTATGTGGTGACTGAAGACCTAGTTAACAAAAAGGTGTAGTAGGACCCCCTGGAAAAGTCTCACAGTTATGATTTTTTGTTTTAGAGTACGTAGACCTCCTCGTTTTATATCCATAAAGTTGACAACGAGTGGTATCTTTTCCGGAGCTGAAGTCGTTCGAGGTTATGACTGGGAGTGGTCGGATCAAGATGGTAAAATAGCAACTCTATTATGTATGTAACTACTCGGCCATCTACTGCACCTCCTTCAGGTGGGTGTGGCATAGGTCATGTGACTGACATCCAGGGTTGGAAGATGGATTCACAGAGGAGTGTAGCCATGGTGAAATGGACAGGAACCAACACCAGCAAGAGTCACAACTATCGAAGAGGCCATCATGGCAAAGTCAGAAACAATTTAGTGACCCTCGTAATATTGATGAGTGTGATCTTATGGACTGCAGGTGGACCTGAAATGTGTGACTCCTTCCAGCGGTGGCAACTACTATCCACTCCACCTCCCGATATTAGGTAATAATTATCCCTAAGTTTCAACCATGGAGGGATTTGGGTTACTTTCTGCAGGTTGTAAGAATATGCCTTTGCCGTGTGGATTGACAACTGGCGACTCTGTTGAGGTGCAGGTGGACCCCGACCAGTTCAGGGTCGCCCAAGAGAACCATGGAGGCTGGAATATTCAAATGGCAGAGGTGAATCAGAGTGAACTATGTAGGTAGTAAGCAAGCAAACACAGTTTGCTCCAACTCTCCTCTGTTAGTTTTACATTCTGTTATTGTCTGTTGCAGTACATAGGTCGAGTGGGTGTGGTTGTTGCTCTACGAAGAGGTGGGTCCGTGGTGGTTCGCTACTCCAATTCGAGGATCTTTGTTCTTAATAAGAATATCCTCACTAAGGTGGGTGTATCAGAATCCCCTCCCCTTCCTTCCTTGATCCCCTCTGCCACTCCCTCCCTGCAGGTGGATGTGCCCATATTCAGCATTGGAGATACTGTGCGTGTGCTGGAGGACATTGCATTAGTCCACACACTGCAATTAGGGCATGGAGAATGGAATGATGACATTGCTCTGGTTAGTCTCTCTCTCTCTCTCTCTCTCTCTCTCTCTCTCTCTCTCTCTCTCTCTCTCTCTCTCTCTCTCTCTCTCTCTCTCTCTCTCTCTCACTTCTCATAATATGCATTCACAGGCTCTTGGTCAGGTTGGAAAGATCTTGAAGGTCATGGCAGGTGGTGATTTAAGAGTATCTGTCAATGGGAGGAGATGGACTCTGAACCCTAAGTGTTTACATCCAGCTCCATATGCAGTGGCAAGAGGTAATATCAGTGAAGAGATTGTATAATTCTGACTAAAGATGATGTTTTGTAGGCAGCCATCCTGTGGATGAGCAGTCTAGGCTACGTCTGCTCTCCATGATACAAGCTGGTATCCCCAATGTAGTGCCTGCCGCTGCACAAGCAGGAGATGCCTCTGTGCTGAAGAATTATTTAGAAAAACATCCTCACGAGGTATATACAATTGGTCCTGTCCCCCCTCCCTCTCTATATCCTCCCCTCCCCTCGTGTTTCAGGTGAATTCAATGGAGGATGGTAAGGGAGCGTTGAATATTGCAGTGGTAGAAGACTTCATGCCTGTCTTGGAAACTCTCCTCGAGTTCAAACCAAACCTGGAGACGATGGTGAGTTGATTGAGGAGATAAAAGGGCGAGAGTGAAGGGTGGAAGGATAGGCTACACTGTGGGAGGGGGGTGGAAGCACTGTGAAAGTGCTTCCACTGGAAAGTGCTATCCAGTTATAACAAGTGTGTCTCTATGTCTTATAGGATGGGAGTGGGGAGAGACCTCTGCACGTCTGTTGCTTAGTGTAAGTTTCATGCTGCCAGCAGTGAATGGAGTGAGGACTTCTCTTTTCTTGCAGTGAAAATGCTCCGGCTGCAAGACTTCTTCTTGATGCCGGTGCTGACGTAAATGCTACCAATTGTGATGGGGTGGCACCGATTATCTTAGCCACTGGTTTGGGCTGTCAGAATGTCCTTGAAGCTCTCCTCGAGAGCCCCTTTGCTGATCTCAGTGTTCAGGTGAGTAGGGTTGGTCTGTATAATGAGTGACTATAATATTGAAAAGATTGCTTAATAGTAACTATTTTTGTCCAGGATTGTCGAGGAATGACTGCATTACACAGAGCCGTGTTGTCGCAGCATCATGGTTGCACCAAAGTCCTGCTGGAACGTGGCGCTGACCCCTGCCTCTTGAACTTTGAACTCTCTACAGCACTCCATATGGCTGTTGGACTTGGCTTCTTAGTGTGAGCATGTAGTAGTACCTTTAATTAGAATGAAATATTGAAAAAGATCATTGCAGTTGTGTGGAAGAGATATTGCGTTACCACCCCCACTTGGTCAATATGCAAAAGGACGATGGCTACTCTCCACTCCACATGGCAGCTGCCAATGGCCACTGTGACCTGTTGACCCTCATTGCATCCCATGTGAGGACCATGCACATGTGAGATCCATGCACATGTGAGAGCCATGCACATATGAGAACCATGCACATGTGAGAGTTTCATACATTTGCTAGTTACTGAAGATCTTCCCCTTTGCAGCCATCATGTGACTTGAACATACAGACAAAGCAGCGTCTGACTGCTCTGCACATCTCAGCACATGAAGGACATGTGGAGTTGGTGGAGAAATTGGTTGGATTTGGAGCTGATCTCAGCGTCACCTCCCATGAGGGCAACACTCCACTTCATATAGTCCTGGGGAAGAGAAATATGGCCCTACCTTCTATTAAAACACCACAGATAAAGAAAGTAAGACCAAACATACAATCCCGATGATATTGGCTCCCCTTCCCTCCCCTCCTCCCTCCCTTCCCCTACCCTCCCCTCCTTACCCTCCCCTATACCCTCCACCTTCATGTACTCCCAATCACTAGATCCAAGAAGACTTGGAGGTGATTTACGGCAGACATGGCATCTCTGCCAACATTGTGGTGGGATTATTCCTTGTGGCTAATGGTGCTGATGTCCACGTCAAGAACCTACATGGAATGAACCCCCTTGTCCCCTGCTCCCCTGACATTGCCACCCTCGTCCGGAGCTATGTAAAGAGAAAGTACGTTAGATCAAGTGAAAATCAGTCAGATTTGGAACTTACCCCTTCCCTCCCTCTCCCCTTCCCTCGTCTCTCTCCTTCCCCTTCACTTCCCTTCCCCTTCTTTATTCATCCAGTGACTCTTATCACGGTAGTTTGCGTGGACTAATCCAAACATTTGAAGGGCCCCCAAAAGTAAGCCGTCTACATCTTATTACTCCTGCTGTATTTCACACTCTGACCTATCACATACAGCCTATAAGACAACCACAGTCTGATGACCCGCCTGTGTCCTCTGCACCTCTCCATCCCAAACACTCAACACCAGTTGCCATTTCCGGGGCAAAGCCTCACACTGATGTCCACCCTCTCCCCGCTACTCCTCCTGACTTCCATAGAAGTGCTAGCGTCCCTTTCAAGCAGGCTTTTGCAGAGCTTGGCTACAATGATGAGAAGTTGAATATCAATACTGGAAGCCCAAAGCTGAAGTACGACAAGGGACCGAGTCCTCAAAGCAATGACAAAGGGGAGAAGAAAGTGGCCAATTTGCTCAATAATAAATTCAAGGATCTTCAAATCAAAAAAGGTGGAGCACTTCTTCCATTTCTCAGTAAACTAAGTTGTAAACTATTATGTAGCACCTCAGTAAACTAACACCACTTTTCAGTACTGCAATTTATGGGAAATTTTGATTTTGTGTGTCCTGTGAATTGCAGAGGTTCTGTGTTGTTTTTTGTGTGAGGCTGGGGCCGATATCAAGTTGATGCCATGTAGTCATGTGACCCTCTGTCATGATTGTCTCAAGAAAACTAAAGCAATCAAAAAGTGCCCTAATTGCAGGGTGAGTTGTGAAGGAGTGAAGTATTAGACGAGAGGTTTTCAATCTTTCTGTTGTACCAGGTGGCAGTAGATTCTTGGAAGGCAGTGTGCGTCTTGTGCCAACGTGGGCAGGCTCTCTCCCCCATGGATCCATGTGGCCACACCTACTGTGCAGGTAGCCGTGGATAGGATAAGGAATAGGTGTGATAGGGTGTGATTTGATTGCAGATTGTAAAGGTGATCTGGAATATTGTGAGGCTTGCCGTCAACTAGAAGAAAAGGGTCCTGACTAAGGCAAACTTTTCAGAATTTTTCCAAAGGATAGAATGTTTTTTGTACTGAATTTATTTTGTGTAATGAAAATAAATACGTTGTGGGCGTGTCCTGCCTGATCTCGACGGAGGGGAACTCCCTAGCTAGCTAGGCTTCAACATGGAGGTTATGGTGGGTTTCCGCGTTGTAAGGGGACCAGACTGGACCTGGGGGGAACAGGATGGAGGAGAAGGTCACGTAGGGACAGTAGTGGAGATCCAGAGTCCAGAGAAGCAAGGCCAGACCTTGAAGACGTCGTTACCTCCTTGTGTGGCCACAGTGCAATGGGATGGTGGCAACAGATGCCGGTATCGCTGCGGCATCGGCAGTAAATACGACTTGAGAGTGCTGGACAGTGCACCAGCAGGTCAGAACTAGCTAGAGCTTTAGATCTGCCAACATAAGAGTGGTTTGGAAGCTGTATAGGCTCGATGTAGCTAGCCTGATTCAACCCACTGCCCTTTTTAACCCCAGTGCTGAGTATATTGTTAGGTCCTACTACCTTAGGGTTGGATCCTAACCCATGCTCTGACTAGCTACTGCATTAGTGGGTCTGATGTTGTCATGTTCTGATCATTGGACTTTTGTATTGTAATACTGCAGGGGTGAAGCACAATAGAATTGCATGTAATGCTTGCGAGCATTCTGTTACTGGCATGAGGTGGCGCTGCTCTAGATGCTATGATTACGACCTTTGCACTGTGTGTTACATGTCTGGAAGGCACAATATTGAACATACTTTTGAGCGAATGGACACACCCAGGTGAGTACTATCACATGACTGTCACATGACAAAAAAATAAGCCGGATATATATGTCTAGAATCAAGTTTTCCATCCCTCCACGAGCGAGTTCAAACAAGAAAGAAGCAAAAGGTTGTTTCCCTGGAGCTGTGGTGGTTCCAGGATGTGACTGGGTGAAGCCACAATCCATTCCAGGTACATTCCCATTCCCATATCATTCCCATATCTTTGAAACTTATAACTACCCACAATTAGGTTCTCACTGGCAAGGAAAAATCACCAGCATCATAGGATTCCATGGTGACTCTTCGGTAATGCCCTCTCTGAACATTTGTACTTAGTTTTCATGGAGTTTCTCCCTCATGACATGACCTGCAGAGAAGCCGTGCAGAGGTGGAATGGAGGGAGCCTCAACAGAGCAGGAGTATTCACATGCTGGGCCACTCAGGAAAAGTAAGTCATCTTCTTACACATGCTTGGAGTGCACGTGCTACTATTATTTTATAGGTGGAGCTGAAATGTGTTGAGTCAGCAAGTGCAGGTTACTACTATCCCAGCCACCTCCCATGTCTTGGTCTGTTGTTGTTGTTGTTGTTGATGACGATGATCATCATCATTACGATTCCAACAGGGACATCCCCACCTGACATGGAGGAGGAGGAGGAGGAGGAGGAGGGGAAGGGAAAGAAGGAGGCGACAGTGAAGGTCGGGGACTACATCCGAGTGGAGTTGGAAGCGGACATCTTCAAAGCCATGCAGGAAGACCAGGGGGGCTCTAACCCAATTATGATTTCAGATGTGGGTGTGGTTAGCTGTGGATGTATGGATGATGATGATGTAATGTGTTTGGTGCAGGTGTTGGGTACAGTGGGAAGGGTGGTGTCTATTTTGGATGACGGGAACTTGAGGGCTCGCTATTCTTTGGACATTACATGGACAATATGTGCTGAGGCTGTTGTGAAGGCAAGTAGCAACAGTGACCTCTATATTAGTGGACACTTTGGGAGAAGCTATTTTGTCCTTAATAAGAGGTTTCCACGGCAGTATCATTTAGTTCCTTATCCCTAATAGGAAGGTTTTAGCAAGACTCCATCAGGTGAGCATGTTTTGGCCTCTGATTCTAAGGGATCTATAGGACCCAAATTTGCATTTTCAAGAGAGGACAACTTGTATTGTGTCCTGAATATAGAGAGTTCACTAAGAGAGGGTCCACTGAGTGTCAAAATGAACCTGTGGAAATTGTTTTTAATATTAGGTTGATATTCCAGTCTTCAAGAAGGGGCAGCTGGTCAGAGTCACTGGTGACTGGCAGAAGTTGCTTTCGCTCCATCAAGATGTGCAACGAGTAGATGAATACCTGAGAATTGTGAGTTGTATCACATGACACTCATGTGACTATCATATGTTCCCTCTGTAGTTCCAAGGCTCAGTGGCACGGGTATTGTCATTTCATGACAACGGGGATGTATCCTTGGTAACCAAAGGATCGGAGTGGGTTCTAAACCCTCACTGTCTCACCCCATACAATGAACCTCTCTCCCTCCCCTGGCCACACCCACTTTTAGTGACTCCACCCAATTCTTCCCCTTATTCAGCAGGAGACGTGGAAACCCTGAGGGCATACCTTCTCCAGCATCCTGATCATGTGAGTATACATACATTTTGAGTATTGAGATCATGTGACCTGGTATGGGGGCAGGTCAACAGAAGGAAGGGAGGTCGGACTGAATTGCACTGTGCAGCTGTTTATGGAGCTGTTGATGTCATTCAACTGTTAATAGACTTCAAAGCTAACGTGGAACTCACAGTGAGTGGCCACGCCCATAACCACACCCATATAATCACACAATAGTTAATCCATCTGTCCACTTTAGGATGGTTTGGATTATAGACCTCTCCATTACTGTGTCATGAAGTAAGTTCAAAGATTGAGGAAAAAAATTTGTGGACTTTGTGGTTGTGAAAAGTGGCAATTCTTTGATGGAAATTTCCCGTCATGCAGTGGCAGTGCCAGGGGAGTGGAACTGCTGCTGGGAGCAGGGGCCAATGTCAATATTGGGGGTAATAGAAACTCAACCCCCCTCATACTGGCTTCGGAGAGAGACGATGTAGAAGTGCTCAAGATTCTCATCAACCATCCATCCATTATAATAGACGAGCAGGTACATCCCCCCCCGTCCTAACTTGAGAAATTATAATTCTCTTCTCCTCAACTGCAGGACTCTGCAGGCCAAACTGCTCTCCATGTTGCTGTGCTCACTGAGAACCTGCACTCTGTGAAACTGCTATTGGATGCTGGAGCTGACCCCACCCACTTGGACTTTCGGCTGTATTCCTCAACAATAGAAGCCTCCAAAGTAGGCTTCACAGCGTAAGTCCCAACAACTTGTCTCTGTCATCCAAATTAGTACTATTTTTAGAATCTCTCTCTCCCTCCCTCCCTCCCTCTCCCTTCTTCCTCCACTCCCTTTCCCTCCCCCCCCCCCCCCCCCCCCCCCTCTCTCTCTCTCTCCTTCCTTTCCTCCACTCCCTCTCTCCTCCCTCCCTCCCTCTCATCCTCCACTCCCTCTTTCCCCCTCCCTCTCATCTTCCTTCTCTCTCTCCCTCCCACCTCTCTCTGCAGTGCTGTGGACTGTATTCTTGACAAGGATCCAACTCTAATTGACCACATGTGGGACAACGGGAACTCACTTCTCCATGTCGCCGCCATCTTCAATCACATTGATCTTGCCATACTCCTATTGAAGAAGGTATAACACAGTGGAACCAGCTCTGTATATTCAGGACATAAAAAAAAACAACCTCTGGACATTATTTCAAGGAATCAAATCATACCTGCTATTATTACAGATTAAACTGGAAACCTGCCATAGGCCATTTACTGGGTCAAAAGGTCAAATGTCTGGTCAAGATTTGCTTTGGTCTGACATCATATTGGCATAATACATCCCATTGCACTTAGGAATGTATCTAATATGGCCGATCAACTCTTCCAATGGTCTGACATTAGATCATGAATTCAAAAGAGTTATAATCCTCACTGCTCTAAAATAAGGGCTGGTCCCAAAGTGTCTAGTGTCCACTAGTTTGAACTATAGTGGTCCCACTCACCATGTTGTGACAGAAATCTCTTTTTTCCTATTCTATTCCTTGAATGTACATATGCTGAATGTTTTGTGTGACATTAGGAGAATACTCAGGTGAATTTTGTCAATGGTCATGGTTCCACCCCCTTGCATTATGCCATATTGAGGGGGCACACGGCCATTGCAGAGCAGCTGGTGGAACATGGGGCTGATGTGAATGCTGGTGACGTGGATGACTGTGTTCCTCTCTACATGCTCATGTACAAGAGAATGTGCATGGAATTGCCCTCGGACTACAGCCCAGAGACCAAAAGAGTAAGTTAGATGTGCCCCTATCTAATTATCACCTAATTAAGAAATAAGTTAGAGGTAATAGCCCTTTGGACTTGATCGCTTTCTTCCTCCCTTACAGATTCTGCATATTCTGATGGGGGACCAGCCAGACAATATGAATTGTGTCTACACCGTCTTAAGCTTTGCAGCGTACCTGTTGCGCAAGGGAGCTGACATGCACAAGGAGTCCAAGAGCGGTTACTCACCTCTCAAAATCTTCCCCTACCTTGCCAATATTTTCACCATCATTGCAGAAAATGAGGATCTATTGTTAGTTCATGGCTTTGGGGCAATAGGAAGTCTCTAAATAATGCACACTTTCATGGCCCCAGGGTTAGAAGGTAAAGGGTGGTGAAGAGATTACATTTTACATTACAGAATCTTATCAGAGCTTCCACTTAACTGGCAACATGTTTGTATTGTTTGTTGTTTACACGTTTTGTTGTTGTTTACAGGTTTTTATTGTTGTTTACACGTTTTATTGTTGTTATTATTTGTTATTTACATGTTTTTATTGTTGTTTGCATCCCCTTGCCCTTTTTCTTTGACCTTGCAGCTCCAAAGACAGCAAGCTTCCTGGAGGTTTACTCAAAATGTACGGAGGTTTACGACTTGTTTTCCCTGAGAAATCCACCACTGCCAAGTGTAACAACCCGAACTGCTCCTTCCACGGTACTCATGGCTCCAGGACTGGACTCACTTACCAGACAAGTGATGGATATGGCGCTGGCGATTACCACGACTATGGAAGAAGTGGGAGTGGTGAGGGTGCCGAATATTCCTCCTCTGAGTACTCCTCCACAGGAGCGGGATATGGGAACAAGGGGAGTGGCGGAGGAGGGACCAAGATTTTTCTTCTGTTCAAGCAATACGAGGATGAAGACGGTTATGGTGACTCACATAGTAGGAGTGGGTCAGGCTCTGGAGGATACCGGCAAAGTGAGGGAGAACGGTACTCCAGTGGCAGTAGCAGGCTGTATTTGAAAGAGCATGAAGAAGGCCATCATGATGAAGTAGTAAGTTGATTTGGGGTCTTCCTCCCATGTTAGCCTACACTACCTGACTTCCTTTTTGCAATTGAAGCTCTAGTGAGGTTGTATCCTTTTGGCAGGACTACAAATTGGAATATTCACTGAAATGCACTTATTACTTTTACTTTCAGAGGAGTAAACCAGGTGCTGGTTCCCAAGCAACAGTTTCCATATCAACAACCAAGCCACCTTCTCCTCCTGCTCCAAGTATAAGTGAAGCTGAAGAATGCTTCCTATGTGATGCCCTTGCTAGTGTTCGCTTCTCCCCCTGTGGGCACTTGGCTATGTGCAGTGTCTGTGCGCCCAGGGCAAAAAAATGTCCCCTCTGTCGGGTAAGATCTTATTAAATCAGCTGTGAAACTGATTGTTTAAAATGTTTCCTGTTTCAGAAACCGGTTGACAGTTATTCTGAACTCTAGATCTGATCCTAACATTTTTGTGTACCAGTTATAAGCTGGTATATTATAATTAAGCTATCTTTGTGGAAATGTGAAATACCGTGCGCATGCGCGGATTTATCGTATACCGGGTGGGTGTGCCCCGGGTGGGTGTGTGCGGATGTGATCGATCGATTGTCAAGCTGAGGTTGATTATAAACAAGATGCTTCTCGCAAGCTCCATAAGTATTAACTCACAAGCGTAGAAATAGAACCTGCTGTGGGAGTAATGTCAGACGCAAGGAAAGGACCAACTTTAATCCCTCCTCACGTCACAGTTGGGGTGAGTTTGTAGCTCCTTCAGAGTTATGAAATGCAGAAATCTAGCTAGCTAGTCCTGCAAAATATTATTGTTTACATCTTCAACAGAGGAAAGAAAGTGTGGTGTTGGAGTTCCCTCGTGAGCTGCCTACCACTGGATTCATCACACTGGCCTTCTATGATGAGATGACAAAGTCTCCACTAGGTTCTGTGCCCACTGCTCAACTAGGACCTAAGGCTTTGAAGGCAAACTTTCCAGGTCAGGAAATGCTGCTGGTCATCTGTAGTCCAGCTCTTTAATAGATTCTTGCTAGACTAGCCATAGGGTAAAGGCAGGGGTAATTCCGAATGGTTCAAATATTTCAAAATTCCTTGAACTTTAATATGAAAGATAATAATTGAGCTCACTATCAGAAATATTTTGAACTTACAATATAAAACCTGCTTTACCTTATATAGAAAGGAAATGTGGATAGCTAAAATCATCATCTCTTGAGTCTCTGTCATGATCATGCAGGACTAGATCATGCAGGACTAAAATGCTTGAGATCATGAACATAACCACAAAATCATATTGGTATGCAGTGCCAATTTTAACATTGTGACTAAATTGAGTTAGGGTACAAGGTTTTAACAGAGGGGATAGTGCCTGAACAGGCATGTTTGAATGGCTCAAATGGCCCGATTCCATGTTCAATTTCCCCTACAAGTGTCACTTGCAGGAAACTATATTTCAAGTGCTCACATTACCCTCACACTCCCATGGCCTCCTACCTGGAAGTAGTGGCATTTGTTATAAGTGGTGCAAGTTTTACTCTCAGTTTTACCCTCAGTTTCCATAACGATTTGTGCAGACACTTAAGCACACGTGTGACATAATTTTTTTGTTGACAATTCCCCAGTTATTAGTATTGCATTGTATGCTTCAGTAAACATATTTTTTTAATGACTCTTTCTGGTATTAATAACCTCATTCACTTTCTGTATACATTCGTTAGGTTTCTCAAGGGCTGGAACTGTTGAGGTCAGAGTGCAGATCGTCCGAGAGGAGAGTCCACACTTCCCACGCTTTCCCCTCCCAGTCATCTCGCCTGTGGAGGCAATCTATAAAGTTCTCCCTCTTGATGAGGGAGAACTACTCCCACTTCTTTCCTCCCTACTCACCTATTTGGCTCATTGTGACGAGAGTGATGCCATGAACATCATTGCAGACAGAATTCTCAGTACTCTCCTGCTCTCTGTGAACTCCACCGAATTGCACGATTGGAGGCTGGGCCCCCTTCTCAGCGGTGAGTTCATATAAGTACTTTTGAGTTGTGTGTGACCATACACCATTCTGTTGTTTACTGGTTTTGAAGCCATTATAATAACTGGCACGTTTACTAATGGAGCAAGTGTTATGGTATGGCCTTGTGTCTAGATTAATTAGGTGGATAAGATTTAGGACACTTAGAATAACTACAGTGATAAAGTGAGGCTTGACAGATAGTTTAAACACTGAAAGTTTAAACAGACGGTTTTTAGAGCTCCTCTTAAAACAGCAACAAAAGATTAAAGCTGCCTCATAAGCCGAATATCAAAAATTATCATTATGATCATTATTATAGGAAAATCTGATTGGGATGATAATCTGCTTCATTTCTGTATGCGGAGGGGACTGAGTGAGATGGCCCAGACTCTCCTCCAGCCCCGCCTCTTGGAAGGGAAGTCCTTCTACCTCCTACAGAAAGCATCCCATGACAATAAGACCCCCATAGACTTAGCCCGCAGGAAGGGAATGACTCAAGTGGTGGAAACGGCTGAAAGCTTGGTAGTAAGTGGTCATTAAACATTATGTATATGTATATTTTTTAAATGTAACTTACTTGATATTAACAGGCTGGGAAGAGAACGTTGACCCCTGTGAGTTCCAATAATTTTGTGACACGTAAGAAATATTTTGAGTAAATAGACTTCAATATGCTCCTTTTTGGGACCAGAAAAATTGTGACTGGTGGTGAGATGATGTCGCGATAGTCCCGTGAATGCACAGAGTTATTATCCATTTTGAGGCTAACACAATAAGCTAGGAGGCCCAGAGTATGCACTAATGGATTCACTTGAATGGGCTTCCACCTTCTCAAATGATAAAAGAAGCTGTTTGAGACCACTGCCTTTATCTTTTGCTTCTCCATCTGTAGAATGTGAAGGAGAAGAATAAGAAGAAGTCATCTTTTCCACAATCTGGTTCCGTTGATGCTAACTTGCATCTCATGGTTGAAGGTACCTAATCCCTAGCCCTAGCCCTAGCCCTAGCTTGGCCCCACTGACTTGCAACCTCATGAGCCATCATGCTAATAAATTCCCCCAGATCAAGATCCAGTTTCACCAGTGCTTGGCACACCCAAGAAGAAAGAGAAGGTATGATGATATACGGTTCTACTGGAATGTGCTTCTCTCTCTCATCAGTTTCTCTCTGTCTGTACGTCTGTGTGTGTGTGTGTGTGTGTTTGTAGGGTGGCAACAAACTCAAGAGATTCTTCGGAAAAGATAAAGAAGTATGGTGATTAGGGACTTCCTCAGTCTTTAATGAAGACCTATCTCAGCCTAATTATAAGTATTAAGAGAGGATATCCCTGTAATTAAAAGACACTTAAACCCTAACTATAAGTGTTAAGAGAGGATATCCCTGTACCCTCTACATTTAGAAAGGGCTTGGGACTATGCACCAAAACATTTCATGACGTATTAGAACTTTGATGAATAGCATTTAAAGGGTCATGATCGTGAATATTGTAAAATTCCACGCAGGCTAAGGGGGTCGCATCTCCGCAGCGACCGAGCTCAGGATACAGTGTCCATGACGACTTCGACTCATCACAAACTTACTCAGAGACTGCAAGCATCTCGTCCCAAATCCCTATTTCCCCCGATCACCTCCACCATCCAGACTCTGCCCCCTTCACCTCCTCCTACTCCACAAATGGCCAGCTAAGTGTTCCCTTTTCAGCCCCTCCGGGGACAAACCCATCCTTCCAGACGTATTCCTTAGCAGGTGTCGACGATAACCTCAACCATGACAACGCAAGACAGCTCCCCATAAATCGAGATCAGCCGATGCCTCTCCCAAAATCACAAACTCTAGACAACCGACTTTCTTCAGGTAGTGGTGGCCCGTCCGATTTTAAAGATCTTGGGCCTCCTTTGTCTAGGGACTTAGAGACTCAACAGCAGCTTCCATCGTCTGACCCTCTTCCTCCAGGAGATATCAGCAGGGCTAAGCAGGCAGATGGTAACGTCAAGACTCCACCTCTTGGACCCCACAATGAGAAAGCACTGAAAGGCCGAAATGATCACAAAAAAAGTTCCTCTCTCTCTGAGGCCATCGACAGACTCAAGAAACAGTACCTCTATATGGGAGCTGTCACACGTGACTACCAGTGGCAGAGTGGTCCAGCTGGAACTTCCAGTAACAGTAAAGAGTTTTCCGTGAAGGTAACTAAGCTAACTTGGTTATGAAAACCTCCCAGAGTTGTTTTTGCATTTCAATGAGTCTCTTGAAAGAAACCAGTGTGTTTGCTCTCCTTGGTTCTTTATTCTGTGATGAAAACAGTACCATACAATTCCAGTATCACTGTATAAAGAATTATTGTTCTTTCAGAATGATGTTTTTGAGGCAACGAGGAAGGGTTAAAAAATAACTTAATGGACTATTGTAATGACATAGCCCCTGATCTCGTGCTGATGATGATGATCTATTGTGACCTCAGGTAGGGGACAAGGTGTATGTGGTGGAGGAAAAAGAAAAAGTGTGTGCTGGAGTGTGCAAGAATCACTATAGGGAGTTCCCCAAGGAGATATTGAGACCTCTGACCAACTCCGAGGTGAGTCAGTGAGGCGGAAATGCCCAGATAAAACCATCATCATGAACTGTTAATTGTGCTTAAAGTTCAAGTTAGCATGCAGGAATGTGAATTCCTTAATGATATTCATAGCTTCTTAATGATATTCATAGATATTCATGAGTGTTGTGTACTATATTAGGTATTGGAGATGAATAGTGATGGAGTGGAAGACAAAGGATCTGGACCAAGTGGAGACGAAGAAGACATTTACAGAGTCCCTCGAAATGTGGTGAGTCAATGAGTGGTGGGTGGAGGGAGGGAGAGAGGGAGAACTAAGGGGTGGAGGGGGATCGAGGGGGGACTATGTCCTAGCCTATACTGTATGCATGTATCACTGATGAGGGGAAAAAAACGCTTCTTTTTCAGCCTAGACTGAATGAGTCTCTCTCGGAGGATGAAGAAGAGATATACAAAGTACCACGTAGCATTGTGAGTCAGTCCCTATAATTTTGCAATCAATTATTATCAGACGTAATAATTCTCTGCATATGTACAGCTTCGTGCAGTGGAGTCTGATGCTGACAATGACGATGGAATCTATAAAGTTCCAAGGAACATTGTAAGGCTTCTTCCTTACCAAACGAAGGTCACACGTGGGGTTAAGCATTTTCCTTATCACAAAGGTCACACGTGGGTTAAGCATTTTCTTTCATTCTTGTGATTTATGTTGCAAGTAGTAATCATATGATCACTATTTTAATTAGTATCAATTCCCTTCCTACATAAGCAAACAAGTGATTGATTCAACTTAGTATGCATGTGCTCTGCTCTGATTCTCCTGCCACAGATTCGCCCACTTGAAGCAGGCTCAGGGGATGAGGAGGACATTTACAAAGTGCCTAAGAACATTGTAAGTTGTAACTTCCTTCTAAGTGGGCGCTTTATAATCTCTCTCTCTCTCCCTCCCTCCCTCCCTCCCTCTCTCTCCCTCCCCCCTCCCCCCTCTATCCCTCCTCCTTTCCTCTCTCCCTCCCTCTCTCTCTTTCAGCCTCTTGTTGCTGATACAGACTCTGAGGAAGGTGAGCACGAATATGAGGAACCTCTAGAAGCCACAACTGCTGCTCTCAGCGAAAGGAAGAGAAACAACCTTCTCCACACGCTACCAGAAGGGGTGAGCATCAAAACCATGGGAACTTGACGTCATGCAATCAGCATGGGAATAATTACTAGGAGTCCACCTCACTATAATTATAATTGCCGTATAGTGTGATATTTTCGTGGGTAAAATTTTTTGTGGATTTTGTGGTTTATGATACACGAAAATAAGGGAATTTATATGGTTCACATATCAATATTCAAAATTTTTGACCCACAAAAAATTTGCACTATATGGTATGAGATTTGAGGGGAGCCTAGGCAGGCATAAGCCTTGTATAAATGGTTGGGTACCTTTCTCCTTGTATTTTTCTCTTTCCATTCAGCACTATGAGAAGGTTCCTTCCCGACAGATGCTGGAGAGGTACTCCATGTTGGCAACAAGCGGTGACTCTGACCCAATCAAGACAGGCTCCTCGGCTCTCGATCAACTGATGGGCATTGCTGCCAAAAAGAAAAATCCCATCTCAAGAATCGATCCTCCGAACGAGTGTGATGATATTTATGATTATCCCCCTTCCCCGCCATCTTCCCCATGTCCTCCAGTTCCTGCCCGACAGGGAAGAGAAGTGGTCCCCCAGTCGAGAGAGGAGGAGGAGGAGGAGGAGGGTGAGAACAATATTTATGACTACCCTCCTTCCTCACCCACGCTTGACACAAACAGAAGAAGTCATAAACCACCTATCCAGCCATCAGCAAAGAAGGAGTCTATCACTGTCTCTGCTCATTCTCAGAGTGCAAGCGATCCAGTGGAAATCGTCGATGGAAACATATACGATTGTCCTATTGATCCAATCACATCAAAGGAACCACAGAATGACAATACCTTGGACGAAGCTGAGCAGGAGTTCTTAACTCTCTATGATGAATTGCTTGATGATTCCAAAAATACAGTGGATGATCAAACCCTCACCAGTGCTTTTGATGAACTGGAGCGTCTGATTGGTGAGGACGACACAAGGTGTGACTCTAAGTTGAGTAGCGAGGGGAGCGATATTTTCTCCCCAAGAGTGATCCATGAAATAGCTCATGCAAATGGCCCACGAAAGTTGCCTGCCCCCCCACCCTCAGTGCCATACGATGACACTGAAGGAGAATACGATCAGTTGAGGTCGGGAAACAGAGCATTGATGGCAGTGAAGCTAGCTAACCCACCAGTGAGAAGAAAGTATGAAGACATGCCTTCTTCTTTTCAAGACAAAGTCAGCTCAAATCAGGGCTTATCCAACACTGAGACTGATTCCAGGTCTCCCATTGAAGGAGGGTACGGAGTTCTCATGCCACCTAGGAGGCCTAGTAACCCTGTCACAAACCAAACCCCCTTGGAGATTGAGCCAGTGGTCTATGATACTCTCTCAAACGTAATGGACACTGATTCTTCGAAGTCCAATTTCCCACAAAGCAAGCAAGTTTCAGCTCAGAAGTTGCATACTGAATCTGTCAGTGAGCACACATCACCACCTCTACCACCTCCTCTGCCCTCACAGAAAGACTCTACCTCCTCCATCGTGAGTCTACCACCTCTTCTGCCCTCACAGAAAGACTCTACCTCCTCCATTGCGAGTTTACCACCTCCTCCACCCTCACAGAAAGACTCTACCCCCTCCATTGCGTCCTCCATCGCGAGTCAAATCAATGCCCCCCGTTTTGAAGAAGCCGGGAGTCAGGAGAACAGTCCGTCCTTTCCCCGGCCCCCTGGAGGGAGAATTTCCAATAAAGCTCCCATCCCTAACCCTAAACCAAAACCAATAAGGAGAGCAAGAGCTCCGAGTGAGCAAAGACCGCCTGGAGTGGGACCAGTGCCGAAACCTAGACGTCATATGACTGATACTTCAGTACCATCCTCGTCTGAAGGCAAATCTCAGTCTCTTAATCGTTTGAGTGATTTGCAAGTGGAAATGGATAACCGTGCTGCCACCATGCCTGTAATGAAGCCACTTTCTCACTCTCCAGCTGCTACAAAGAAAGCGAAGGTACTGACACCACCTGTTGCTCGAAAGCCAGGACGTAGTCATGAAGTGGGCACAAAGAGTCCTGAGTTACCAACTAAGGAGAGAGACGAACCTCCGGCCTTGGGTCCAAAGCCGCACCACAGCAAGAGTCCAGAACTTTCTGCTAGTAGAGATAACCAACTTCCAGCACTTGGCCCAAAACCAAATCCTCACAGGAGTCCAGAACTTCCCAGTAGAGACATCCATTCCCCTACAGTCGGTCCAAAATTAAACCAGAGTCCTCCCACTGTGGCTGCCAGGAGCAGAAATAAACCCAATGGAGTGCCAAATGTGAGCAAGAAACCGAGTGGTCCTCCTGTTACCCCCAAGACACACACAAGGAAGAATGCTGGTAGTACCGAGAACCTCCCACCTCCTCCAAATGTGCATCCCAAACCGTTACCAACCAAGAGAACATCATAGTAATATTATACACTCAGTATACTATAGTATACTATACACTCAGTATACTATAGTAATATTATACACTCAATTGTGTTGTTTTTTTTATACCGATGAGCACATTTTAATTTCAGTGTATTATGTGTTAGAGTCAAAAGTTATTCTTTGTGAAATGATGCCCAATATATTATGCTCATGTACTTGCTATTATCTTCATTGGGTCTCCACTAAATACACTTGGCTTGGCTGTTTTTGTTTAGTTTTCACAGTGTAAACAGCTCACAATAACAAGTGGAATTCACGAGAAGGAAGCAACACGAACAAGACTTAGTATGAATGACACAGCAGGCCAAAAAGAATCTCAAGACACCCACCTTTCTCTCATTCTCAACACAATTGCACTTTTGGAGTTTCATAAATCACTTGTAAGAAAACATTATGCTCTGCCAGGTCCCAAAAACAGAATCAGAGTGTGATTTTTTTGTCAAGTGTCTGAAAATTTTTTTTTTTTTAAATATGCACACACATGACATAATTTGTGTCAGTTTATTGCAGGGGCTAGGGTGATTAATAATGACATCATTTTCTGTCCTGTTTGAGCTGCAGTGGGAGTAATGGCAACAAGTGATCACTCAATAAAAGAAAAGACTCTTCTTGGAGTACTCACCAGCCTGATTGTAGGACTTTCCATTGGTGGAGGAAGAGAAGCATCAGAACTATCCAAGTTCTCTTTGTCTGGAATCAAAGGGTAAGAGTAAGAGTATAAGTTCCAATGAAGGACACTCTGAAAGGGAATAAATTTCTCAACAAAATAAAGGCTACAATCTTTACACTCTATGCAGAGGATAACCTCATCTACAAAGGACATGGATCCCAAGTGGATGTTCCACTGCAATCCCAGCCCACTTGGTAATGTTACTTAGCAATGACCCGGCCCACTCTACCTGGAGAATCCTTAAATACTCTGTGAGCAAACTTCTTCCTGAGTGCCAGTGCTATGATAGACGCTGGATCATTAGGATCAGCTGCCCTCCCTGTTCTGTTTGTTGGCCGAAGGGGTGTGCCTCCCGGGGACCTGACCATATCCACTGTTCGTAGCTTCACGCTGCCAATGTCACGGAGGATGTCTGTCATGCCCGGTTGAGCTGATGTAGTCAAGAACTCAGCTGGCTGTGGGTGGGTGTGACTATGCATTTGTACGGCTTCAGAACTGGAAGGTGTGGATGCAATAAGAGTAGAAGGAAGGACAGGCTGCTGCAGAAAAAGAGGAGTGGAGTTGAGATGGAACCTGGTCATTTGTTGGTACAATTTGGTTACCTGCATAGGTGTGGCAGCAGGGGGAGGTGGTGGAGGAGGAGGGGGCGGGGCTGGGACTACCGGTTGGGTATCCAACTCCACCTCAGCACTAGCATAGATGGCAATCTGAGCCCTCAATTTAGCCAATTCACTCTCCAGAGATGAAATCCTCTCCATCGTATCTGAAGACAAGAAGTTATTTTGGCTAGTTGAGTGAGGAGTGAGGGATGAAGGACATACCTTGCTTCCCACCAACCAACTCACCACCACCTGTCAAACCCATTTCTTCTGTGTCCATGTCTTTCTCCCCATGCTCCACACTCTCGTCATCAATAGAGCCCATTTGGAAGAGACCTGTGGCTTTTGAGAACAGCTGCCGTGGATTATTGATATAACTGGCAAGAGTAAGCCCCTCTTCATCAGGAACATAATGTTGACCAGTGGCTTCATCATATCTGAAGCCATCCTCCGAGCGCACAAGAGGACTATCCATGCCAGGAATCTGGAAGTGAAGGAATATGGCTCACTATCAAATGCTCCCCATTTAAAGCACCCCTACTCTCAATTCGGTCAGGGGTACAATAATAGCATAGTACTTACTCTAATGTAAATCCTTTTGCCTGTGTTTATAGGAAGACTACTGCCTATTTTCCGCACAAGACTCCTTGAGGTGCCATGACCATGAAGATGCTGTAAATACGCACTGGAGATAATTTTCAATGACTCACAAACCTAATTTGCTCTCACCTTATTTTTACATGTACACTTAGATCCACTGCTCATTGTGACCAGCTGATGTTAAGCAACCTAAAGAAGTAGTTTATGACAAGGTTCACACAAGCAGTGCTCTTTAACTGGAATAACCTCTCAAAGGTTATATATACACCCAATCTTTTGTCTTTTTTGATGGATCGTATTGTAGGATTCTAACGAAACTACAGAGATGAATAGCTTACCCCTATGATCTCTTCAGTCTTGTTTACAATCTTCAACGAGTGTTGACGCCAATTTTTTTTGAATTCAATCAACGCGCGCTCGAGGTGTGCGATTGTCACGTGAGGAAAACTAAACTTACTACTGTAGCTGATGTTTGAAATTATCTTCTCTCTCAGCTGTGTGTGTATGTATAGAGTAGCAGTAGTGTGTCTATGAGAGAGACATGGATGTCTTGAAAGTGGTGCAACAACTGAGAGACTTAGCAGCTGATCCTCAGAACAGAGCTACTATAGTGAGGGTGAGTATCCCCTTGGTTCACTGTACCAGTAAGCCAGACACTACTCTGTAGGTATGGTGTGTAAAATATTGCTTTTGGTTTGTGTATGGAGCAACTAGAATTGGGAGATTTATCTTGTGAATGAGCTAAACATTATGAATCCTTATACTTTCAAAAATCATGCTCACTTGGAATCTTTTCCCCTCAGGATCAGGGCTGTCTACCAGGGTTGGTGATATTCCTGGATAATGATAACCCTCAAGTCGTAACCACGGCTTTAGAGGTATGTGTCCGTTGTATTTCACATGTAAGGCGATTTGTGTTGGAGCATGGATTTTATACTAAATATTGTTGTCTACCATATTCAGGCATTGAATTTTCTTGCTCAAGTACCTTCCAATCGACCGCTGATGAAGAATGAAGTTGGTCTACTCATCAGCATAAGGAGAATCATGAACAGGTGGGTATGCACTGGAGCTTTCCCTGTCTAACAATCTTGAGTGTGCAAGTATTGTGGCCTTTAATTTGCTGAGGGGTTGGTATTTTTCAAGAGGGTATGACTCTACTTTGGGACGTCCCCCCCTCCCCCCATCATTACAATGTCCTTGTTCTTGCTGGTAAAGAAAGGCTTTGTTTTGTTTTTAAGTGTGGTAGTACTGAATGCTAGTTCATGTTTAAGGACATGGCAGTTGCATCCTGTGCGTGCTTGTGAGGCAGGGATGAATGTGGCTCATGTTCAATAACACAGGTCCTCTTTTCCATGTGTGTAATTGTTTGTTTGGTCAAATAGGGTCTCCATAAGGTTGCATGAGGGGCTTGTAACTCTTGCATTTCATGCTTGGGTCTTCATGAGAATATCTCCCATTGTTAATGCTGTGTGATCCAATTCCCTGACAGACAAATGGGTTCAACAGAAGTCAAGTCATCTGCTCAGAAGCTCCATGACCTCCTCATCCCTCCGGCTGGGTCTGCAAGGTGAGTGAGTGAGTGAGTGAGTAACTGTATTTAGATTGAGATGATGATGGTTTGACACTGCATCAATTCCTTTCTTTTCTTCTCTCCTCAGACCTGTGTTTCAGTCTCGAGCATCCAGGGGGAACACATTTCTAGGCGCATCCAACAAGAAAGCAAAACTTATCGTCCTTCAGATTGAAGAAATGACAGATTCTGTACGTGATGAGTGATGTATGATAATCATTGTCCTCATAGAAGGACTAATTTTGCAGGAGTCACGGAGAAAAGTGGAGGAGAAGCTGCTGGTTGTGAAAGGAGTGGTTAGCTTCACGTTCAACCTTGCTATCCAGCGGTGCTATGTTCGTACTCGCAATGACTTGAAGCCAGAGTCCCTGTGCCAAGCTGTATCCTCCATCCATCCCCTCACTGCCAGGCAGGTGGTCAAGAATGAGAATGGAGAAGAGGTTTGTTAGTCCATCCTTTAATCTCAAGTATGTACTTGATACTAAATTGACATTATGCAGGTGCTACTATCATTTGGACCAATTCCCAAGGCGTCTTTGCAGGATGAAAAGGAGAACAAGCCAGTAAAGGTGATGACGAGGACACTAGTCTTGTAAAATCACTGACTTGTATATATGTGCTTCAGTTACCAGATTACTTACCAGAAGATGTGTCAGATCAAGCTCAAAATGATGACCGGGTAAGTTTTTTTTCTCGAGATTTGCTGTATCAAAATAGCTATTCATGAGGCTAACACATCACAAAAAAAAAAAGGTCAAATTGTGTGCTGGTAAAAAGATGCATTGCAAATGCTCTATACTTATTATTACTCTATTGCTAGGCCCTGGAGAAGAGTGGTGCTGCAGGTGGAGGGGGAGGTTGGTTCAGTGCTGTCAGCAACTTCATCAGCAACTCACTCTATTGGTGACTCCCCCTTCATTCCTCTAATCTGTGACTCCACCTCACCACTATTCCTGTGTGAGGTTCTCCCATGCTTCTCTTAACTTTCTCCACTGCCTCTATCTAAGGCATATCTTTTGTTCAATCTCTTCTTTTCAATGCCACAAAAGAATCATGAACTGTCATGGTAACCTCATACAAAAATTGTCTTGGAATTTGTTATTATTGTATGTGCAGAATAATTGTTATGAATTTTCAATTTTTCACTTCACAACTATCCTAATAATAAATATGTGGCCATAACTACACAAATTATTACACAGTGGAGAGAAGGAATGCCAAAATAATTAGTGATAGCTAGATGTAGCTTTTCATACCCCCAACTTGTGGGAGTTGTGGTTTTTTGAGTACCTTTTTCTTTGGTGCTGCGGGTGGTAGAGGTGGTGAGTGGCTTCCCTTTGCATTTCTGCTGGAAAAAACGCTAGACAGTTCAGACAGCTGGTCACTGGAAGGCCCAATGCCCTTTATAAGAAAAGATGGGGTCTTTTTCACGTTGGCCTTGACTGGGAGAATGGGAGATAATTTAGGGGGTGGATCTGGTGATGGTTTCTGAGGCAAAACGGGAAGTATTTTGAGTGGTGGAGTTGGACTTGATTTTGGTTTTGAAGGTGGAGGAGGAGTTGGCTTCTTCTTGGAGGTTTTTCTTTGCGGGAAGCTGTCGGGTACTGCATTACTGATGGGGCTAGGTTTAGGAGGAAAGGTTGGATGGTCATTGGACGGCTCACACACAGTTTCTTGTGACTGTTCGGGCACATTCTGATACTTGGTATTGCTAGGACGGTCCACCGCTGCAGGTTGACTCACTTGAGTGACAGATTTTTCCCTCTTTCTGGTTTTTTTTTTACTCTTCTTTTCCTCGTCATCTGAGGCAACGGGGCAGTCGTACAGATGGTCACCGACGACATCAAAGGAATCCTCCATGTTCACATAGCTCTTCTTTTTGGGTTCAGGTAGAATTGCTTCAGCTTTTGTAGGTTCATTGTCATTATCACAGTCATTTTCGCTTTCACTATTGCTCTCTGGTATATAAATGTCCTTGTTCCGTCTCACGCGTGGTTTGGAATGGAGATTTCCCTTGAAGCTTTGTGGTTTTGGAACTGGAAGGGGACGTTTTGAGGGAGGTGGAGGACATTTGGGCTCTGGAGGAGGTTTAGGTTCCTCGGGAGACATTTTGAATTTTTTCTTCTTTTTGGTTGATTCAGAGTAATAGGGCACATTTTTTGGAGGATCGGGTGTGTTTTCAGGAAGGGGCATCTGGATAAATAGAATAAATTAATTTTACTCTGTTCAACTTTAATGATTTTAATAGCCTTGGGAATTGTTTCCATAGATATTGATATTCTCTAGCTATCATCATACCATCGGTCTTTTCTCGGGATCTGTGTACACAGAGTTTACTCTCAGAGGAACAGATGGGGCATTTGGTTCCAAACTGTCTTGCCTCTTCCACTCCCGTTCCAAGTCTGCCACAGCATCTCCTTCGAGGTCATTCATTTCTTCATAACTATCAAGGCTTCCTGTTTCCTCCTTATCGTGCTCATGGTCAGTGGTGGGCTTGATTGGTAAGGAATTCTTGGTCAGGGACTTCTTTATTTTTGGTAAATCTGGAGGCTTTTTCTTGGTTGATTTTCTCTGACTCTTTATTTCACCAATGTCGAAGAGTATAGGGTCATAGACACTCTCTTGGAACCCATCTCTTTCGGACTCTGGGTCTGCATACTACAATGGAGTAGATCACAGCAAAATGGTGATTTTACCAAGAAGGGGATATCACTTAATACTAATAGTGCAAAATCTCTGTACACCTTGCTACAGCCTTCACAGTGCAACCGAATCTCACAGCTAGAATTAAAAGCAAAGAGATTCACACATACCAGGTGTTCATCTTTATCTTGGTGATGCTGTTTCCAAGGCACCATGGGAAGTGCTTTATTCCTCTTCCTCCTATGAGTGGGACTCTCATTGATGGAGAGCCGAGGGTAGCTGGTTAGACAAGACTCTATGGCACTGGCACGATGAATATCGGGAGTGGACAGGGAGAAATGACTCTCAAAGAGAGGGGTAGGTGGGGGGTTTTCATCATCTTCTTCATCAGATAATGGAGGCTGCGCACTTTCAATGTACTTACCTGTTACTATACCATGAAGGAACGTCAAGTTGAAGTACAAAAAAACTTACTTCTTCTTTTATCCTTTCCACGCTATGTGATGTGTTAGATTACGATGTAGGGAGAGTGTAGCTATAATGAATTGTAGGAAGTGAGTTTTGGCTTACTTTGTTCAGTAAGTAGGCTTGTTTCTCCATTTCCTGCATCTTGAATTCCCTCGCAAAAGATGCCAAAGAGGATTTCCTCCACTTCTTATCTGCATGAGTCAGTGAAATCAGTAATCGTGCTCAATCAGTAATCGTGCTCAATACGAAATTTGTTGTGCTTCAAGATCACTATTAGCTTAGCTGTTCACCTGGTAGAATGATGTCACGGACTTGTCTTGTCCCAGGTTTCATGCTGCCTACCAGTGTAGCCATGATCCGGTCAAAATGGGGATCCTGTGAGAATTAGAAAGATTGGTTGCCATAAATATTGACCAGAGGTTATAAGATTGGTTGACATAAATATTGAATATCGACCAGACAGGTTATAATTCTGCAATCTATAGCTTCAAGCAACCAAAAAAGGGTTGGGTCTAATGAGAACTCTTAAAGTACACACCTTTAGCTATTAAGCTAGCTACCACATACTTGGAAGAAACAACGATTTTGGCTATCTTTTTGTTGTGAGTGTATGATTAAAGTTAACAACACTGGAAGCACAGCATTTTGTGTGGAGAGGCCAAGACAGAGTTCCATCACGCTCCTCACAGGGTGCTTCAGGGTGATCTTGATGTTTGACATTTCTGTCAGCTCCCCCGATCCAAGTTTTAGTTGTGGAGTGACATGTATGAAACCACGTCGAGAAGAATCATAAACTATAAATATCATCAGAATTTTAGAATTCTAAAGCTGCACAATTGGGAGTAAGGATATAAGATATGCAAAGGTCAACACACTAGCTGTTGCTATAGCTATAGCTCAGTGCATGCTCATCATAATTATTATAACAGTTAATTTTAAGGCAAAATCAAATCAAAATCAAAATAATTACATGCAGTAATGAGAATATGCAGTAATGAGAATTTTTAATTTGCAGCCTTCATTTTCAGTTTTGTCTTAGTAGCTCAGTTGCTGCATGTACCTATGGCTATCTATTGATTGAGTTCACTTTTTCACAAAGTATTGTCATTATCTGAAAGTCCCAAATATTGATTAGTGATCAATAACACAAACATACATATGAATAGAATCTATAGTGTCAGTACTTGTAAGCTGCAGTGAAAGGTCATGGTTGCACAACTTCATAAAACAAGCAAAACAATCTTATCCCCTTGAGTCAAACACAACATAAGTGAAAAACTTTGTGAGTGATTGGTGGACCTAAGATTCGATCGCAGATTGATTTTAGGAAATAATGCTATGGGAGACTAGAGTAAACAGAGTTGACAAAGAAAAGGAAATGTTAGCTAGCTAGCTACAAAGTTCCTAGTAAGGACCATCTCATTTCAGATGGACATAGGAATCTTGGGAGAAAGATCAGCTAAAAACACTAATGGGACTATAAAAGCTTTGCAAATTATCTTATTGGCATTACTGAAAATCCTGCATGTGTTACATCTTCTTGCATTAGTGAAAGTATTGGTACAAGTATTAAAAACATGAAAGTGAACTACATGTGCACTAGATCTAGCTAATTTACTTGACTATTACTGGTACCATAACTGAATGGATTGGTCTCTTACTTGGAGTTCTGATAACAAATGTTCTACTGTCAATTCTTTGGGGAATAACTTTCTTCAGAGTTTCTCCACTCGACTCTCCCGGAAAGACAAAAGAGACGCTATTATCCTGCGTTCCTACTGGTTCATCGTATATTATGACAATGGTAGAACATTGCTATGCATGGAAGAGCAGAAGTATTCATCAAAGAGTAGCTAGAATTATCAGTACTAACTACACAGCCACTTACATTGCAAGCAAAGTGATCAGGTACAACCATGGACGGTGATAAGTTCTGGTAATAGTCTATATTCTGATGTTTCCCGGCCATCATTTGTACAATATAATTACCTGCGCTATAGAGCTCTCTAAAAAATAATGCTACATTATACACGTACACGTACACGCACACGAACACTCAGCCCCCCTGCCCCATCCGCTTCCTGATATTAGTCGTCATAGCAGCAAGCAACAAAGATGCCAAAAAAGAAGAAGAAGGGTAAAAAGGAGGGAAAGAAGAAAGGGAAAGGCGGGGACCAGATCAAGGAGGGGGGCGGTGAGGCTAAACCCTATGAGCCCCCGGGGCCATCTGACAAGGAACTAGTCCTCAGGACCGAGTGAGCCACCAGTACTAGAGTAGCTTGCTGGATAGCTAATCACGACACTTTCTATAGGCTCGATGAGCTGAATTTTGAGTTGGGCTCCTTGAAGAAGCAAGTGGAAGAATTGTATCCTTGATTGTATGATACAGTCAATGAAGCTTGACACTACTTCCCCATACGTGACTAGGTAACTTTCCAATACTAGTTTGGAACCTTGATGTTATATTTATCAGACGGTTGGAAAATGATTGGCTCCAGAAAGAGACGGAACAAACAAGATTAGAAACTGTGAGTAAAACCCTGTCCCATCATACATATAGGTCTATTTACCATCCCTCTGTTTTCTTTGCAGCATGATTATCAAACCTATGTCTCTCGTAAGGCTGAAAAGAGGCAATCCCTTATTGTTTCCCTCAGTGATCACAACCAGCAGAGACTGAAGGAGATAGCACAGGAAAGGACTGAGCTGATAAAGGACTATGAAGAGAAGAAAGCCGGTAAAACTATGTAATTTCATAGCTGAATTCTTCTGATTATACTGTATACTATAGGGTTGAAGACTATCTTACTGGAGAAAGATGCAGAATTATCAAAGGTTCAGCAGGAATTGAAGACACTGGATCCATTCAAAGTAACTAGAATTGCAACTGTATATTGACAAGGATCACATGCACTTGCAGGCTCTGAAGAATGAGCAGGATAAGGAGATCAAGAGACTGGAACAACTCTTAGAGGAAGAGAAGTTTGCACATGAAAACAAGATCAGGGCTATCAAGACTCAATACCTCAAAGAAAAAAGGGCCTTGGAAGAAGAGGCTGAAACAAAAATCAAGGAAATGGCAAATTCAGCTAACAAGGTAGTGATGACCCATAGGTCTGTAGATCATGTGACACTTAACCACACCCACAACTATATGAATCCAGGAAGCATCCGAGTTCCTCCAGCGGCACACACAGCAAATACGATCAGACAATCACCAACTTCGCCAGGAATTGCAGCAGCTGATAGACACCACCAGCAGCCTGCAGCTGCAAAAGAAGAAGCTGGAGAAACAGTACAAGGACCTCCTACATGAACACGAGTTCAGCCAAAACTTGCGACAGATAAGGGGGTCTGTATTCAGAGGGAGTGAAGCTAGCGGTGAAGTAGAGTTGGACCTTGGGGATAGGTTGCCTGGCCTACACCAAAGATAATCTTTTGGCATAATTATGGTAATAATAGTATCAAGACTCATTTTAAAAAAACAACAACATTATTGTTAATTAAGATGAATATTATAAATATTAAGTCATGAAATAAAAGATAAACAAAAAATAGAGAATAACAGGAAGAAGAACAAGAACAAATCAGAATTACATACCAAAAAGAGGGAAAAAAATAACAAACACTGTACTAATGTGAACTATACCGGCATTAAAATCATTACTTACGATACACAAGATGAAGTAATAATAAATACTCCGTTACGATACTACTAGAATATACACACAAAAAAAGGTCAACGAAAAAGAAAAAAAATTAAATAGGCTCTAGTGTATGGTTATTGCATGTGAGTTTTCACTTTTTAAGGGGGCGGGGATGAAATGAGGGCTAGTGGTTTATACGTATGTGCACTCTCATTCACAATAATGTGCACCCCTTCTTCTTTTTGGTGACCTTTTGGGGCTGGAGAACTGCTCTGATGGCCTCGTCAAACACTTGCTTTAGTCCCTTCTGTGTCAGCGCAGAGCACTCCAGATACTTGACTGCACCTATCTCCTTTTGCATTTGTAATCCCTAGACAAAGCACACCTTATAACCACAGTATACTAAATGCTGGGTGGGTCTAAGCACTCTGTAGTAGCAAAACTTCCTCATAGCTCCCTTTATATTCATGTGAACCCCCACTAAAACACATCAGAGGAATGCCAACTAGATATATCCTTAACTGGAAGGTTCAAAAGTGCAATTTTAGTGCTTACCTGGGGGTATGTGATTGGGGCTAAACGCTTTTCTTTCAGTTTCTCAATTGTCTCTTTGTCGTCCCTAAGATCGAGTTTTGTGCCCACTAGGATTATTGGTGTGTTAGGGCAGTGATGACTGACTTCAGGATACCACTGTGTGAGAGCATCACCAAATAAGTGTCAAAGCCAGAAAGTTCCAATGTGGATTATACTTACCTTAGCACGGACATTTTCAAATGAAGCAGGACTAACTAGTGAGAAACATATCAGGAATACATCCTATGAGAGGAAATAGAATGGTAAGTATGAGATGAGTGATAGAAGTGAATTTCTTACTGTCTGAGGGTAGGATAGAGGTCGTAGCCGATCGTAATCTTCTTGACCTGCAAATAAGTCGGAATGTTTGTTTTATTTGATAAAGAAATTTGCCATGATATTTGCTAAGGGAGTTGGCAATTGGCATTCCATTAACCACAAAATTCAACAAAGAATAAGGGAATTGATAACCAATACTACCTAGGAACAGTGAAGTCATTTAGATTTAGAGAAAACAGGAAGGAAGGAGTGTTACCTGCTGTATCCCAGAGTCCAAGGTTAATGGGCTTCCCATCCACCATCACATTGGCTGAGTAATTATCAAACCTGAATTTGAAAGTATTTAGAAAGAAAGAAGAGAATGATTAGACGTGGAACAAGATCAAAGCCACACATTTAATTGTAAGGTATCAAGTAAGACTTTTTTAGTGTTCGTGATAAAGGGCCAGGTATTCACGACACATGTTGACTGTATGAAATAAGAAGAATTTGCACTGAATACAAGTCCACTCTCCCTCTTAAACATTCAGCCATTAAACCTATGAGTACACACTGCAGAATTCCAAACCAGCTTTTACATACAGATGCTATGTCAACAGGATTTGACCAAAAAAAGAAGACGAGCACTCACTAACAAGAGAGCTAATACAGAGGAGCACTCACTAACAAGAGAGCCAATACAGAGGAGCACTCAAGAGAATTAATACAGAGGACCGTGGCTGCGTTAACACAGGCTTTCGAAACCACAACATTCTAGAGAGAGACAGAGCCTGGTTGATATGGATGCCCTGCCACCCACTACAGGCTGTATACACAAGCGGGAGCTTAGCAAGTGGATAAACATGATACATGCCCAAATCAGTACTGCCAGGCAATTGACTCGGTTATATTGGCAGAGGAAAGTAAACATAGGAATTCAAGCCATTCTTGGGAGTGGCTGTTCGATGAGAAGCTCCAGGAGAGTGGTGATTATGGTAGCTGACTTACACTGTGGGGATGTATTCTCCAGGGAAAGCGTTGGTCGTGTAACTGATCAGGAGGCAGGTTTTACCAACAGCCCTGTATGTGTGTCATGTGTGCATGTGGGATATATACACATGCGTGTTTTGACAGCATACGTACAGTACATTTGTGTGTGCATTAGAAAGACAAAGAAAATAATACTGTACACAAATGCTAAGTCTTGTGATCTCAATCCCCCCCCCCCCTCCTCCCTTTACATAGCAGGTCAGCTCAGGGGGCTTTAAAGTATAAAGAAATACCACATGAGTGAGTACATGGAATTATGTCACACAACATCAAGCACTCAAGGTAGCTAGCTCCAGCTACTTAAGCTTATGCCTTCAGAGCAGATACATAACCTCAGGCAGTGTTAGCTGACAAGAAATATAAACATGTTCATTCCCACCCTGTCCTCCCTAACCATCAAATAAAATAGGGCGAACTACTAGACAAAATGGCGGACACAGGTCCACGTTTAGTTGCTAGCTAACTCACCCATCTCCGACCACTACGCATTTGATGGCCTGCATCTTGTAGGTAGCGTGTACTTGAGGGATCTAATCGTTACTTTTCTATCTAAAACTCCGTGCGATGCTCCAAAGACTGAATTGAAGCCAAGCGCAAACTTGAGAAACTGTATAAATAGGCACCCCGCCTTTTCCCTTATTTGGAAGGATCCTAAATTAGATGTTACTATTTTTAGAACCGACACACGACACATGTGCACGTGTTCTTCTTGGCCTTTGGTTTGATTGCTGGCGCTGCTGGCCGGCTAGGTGAATCTAGGCCCCCTTATCTGCTGGCTAGGAGATAGTCTTGCAGGCCACCTCACTAACAGGAAAAAAGAGATGGTACGTTGTAAAAATAAAGAAACAATTTTTAATTAATGCTCACTATCAGTAACCCCTCCCCTGGGCCCTCCCTTCCTATTACCTTTTTTTTTTTCTTGTCTGCGTCTCTCTCTAGGCAGACAGATACAATATTCACAGCCAGTTGGAGCACTGTAAGTCTGTTTTGGTTGTGTGCTGGCTCAGCATTATAGGGATACAGAATGTACAGTACAGTAGGGTATTGTGGAACGCTTATCCCTTATCTACTCACATTTAGTCTAATGTAGAGTGGGTTTCAAAAAATAATCTTGGTAAGTGGATTCGAGGAAAACTGTTCCATAACACCTCACTGTTTGTGTAATGTCCTATTCACCCATAATATAATACATGCAGTGCAATCAAAGTATGTGGGCACAGGTCATGCTGACATATCAAAATTGTGAGTTATGGGTACCATTGATGAATTGGTGTGTCTGACATGTATGTTACACCTTTTGCACGCTTCGCTAGAGATGTTCTAAAAATAGATCAGTTTTTATCCTAATATGGGGAGTGTTGTTCTATTTTTAGAACTCAAACCTATGATCAATGGGAGTTGATGTTTCAAATGTTTTGCGTCTTTAGCATCTAGCTTCAACCATGGTTCAACATTAATTGTTCTAAAAATAGTAACATGTACTTATGTTTATGCTTATTTTAGTGAGTGGGTAATGAATCAGCACCGGGATTCCTTAGCATCTTATATCGGTCATCATAACCTTGTGGAATTCTTTGCCATTGCTGAGAATGAGAGTAAAGCCAGAATCAAATTCAATTTCTTGCAGGTATAGGATGGTAATATCAATATCACCTCCAGTAATATAATTATTATGATTCTTCAGAAAATGTTGCAGCCATGTGGTCTACCTCCAGAGAAACCTGAAGAAGATTAGAAACCCATATCCATTCATGCTGCTACGTGTATACATTTTTATTAATTTTACTCTAATTAGAGCACACCATCTTATAACTAGCGCGCACGTGGACATGGCTGAAGGTCAGCTTGAGGAAGAGTTCGTACTGACTGACGCTAAAAAGATGAATTCTGGCGGAGAAAATGTCTCGTCGGAGGATTCAAATGTAGAAAGCGAGAGTAGCGAAGAAGACTGGGAATTTGAGTATGAAGACTGGCAGGGGGAAAAGAAGGACTTCACCAAGAAGCTGAATGCTGCTCGATGTGGAGTGGTGGGAACAAATTCACAGCTCAATGGAGCAAAGAATCATGTCTCCCAGGGGAAATCTATCCAGGTTAATATTAATGTACACACTGTTGAAATTTGTAAGGTGGTTATGTGTGCATATTATCCCAACAGCGTTTTGAAAACAAAATAAACCTTGGTAGTGTGCATTACCCTTTACCCGATGCTGCCACAAACCCTCTCCTTCATATTTCAAAAGATGTGAATCGCTACAGGAGGAAGGACAAGGCAGACAGAGCCACCACAGAACAGGTGCTTGATCCTCGGACAAGAATGATCCTCTTCAAGTTGCTGAGCAGAAACATCATATCTGAAATCAATGGCTGTGTCAGCACTGGGAAAGAAGCCAATGTGTATTATGCAACAAGCAAGGAGTGCGAATGTGCCCTCAAGGTATATAAGACGTCTATTTTGGTCTTCAAGGATAGAGATAAGTATGTCAATGGTGAGTTCCGTTTCCGCCATGGGTACTCCCGTCATAACCCCCGGAAGATGGTTCGTCTGTGGGCCGAGAAAGAAATGAGGAACCTGACACGCCTCCATTCCAACAATGTGCCATGTCCTCGTCCCATTTTGCTACGTGGACACGTCCTCCTAATGGAGTTTATGGGGGAAAATGGTTGGCCATCCCCTAAATTGAAAGA
Organism: Crambe crambe; assembly: GCA_963924555.1. NCBI lineage: Eukaryota > Metazoa > Porifera > Demospongiae > Poecilosclerida > Crambeidae > Crambe > Crambe crambe. The sequence goes on along the minus strand of OZ004594.1, from coordinate 437,364 downwards.
CGTTGCTCTCTCTGAAGGTAAAGCCAGAGAGCTGTACACGGAGTGTGTTCTCATTATGAGACAGTTGTACACCAAGTGCAAGTTGGTGCATGCAGACTTCAGCGAGTACAACATCCTCTTTCACGAGGGTCACTTATGTGTCATAGATGTCTCACAGTCGGTGGAACACGACCATCCACAAGCACTCGAGTTCCTCCGCAAAGATTGTGCAAACATCACAGAGTTTTTCCGGAAAAATGGAGTTGGCGTCATGACAACCAAGGAGCTATTTGATTTTATTACTGATGTCACTATAAATGATGAAAATGTGGACCAGTATTTGGATAAAGTGCAGGAAAAGACTAGCGCAAGAGTAATAGGTGAAGTGACAGTGGACGAGGAGATAGCAGATGCTGTTTTTCAGAAAGTTTTCATACCTAGAACTTTGGATGAAGTGGGGACGTACGAGGACGATTTTGAGAAGACCAGAGCTGGGCGGAGCAAGGATATCATGTACCAAACAATCACTGGAATGAGAGAGGATCTTACTGGTCCAAGATTACAACCTCAACTACTGCATGGTATGTGTGCAGTGAAGATTATAACAGGCCATTTACCGGGTCGAAAGGTCAAATGTCTGATCAAGATTTGCTTTGGTCTGACATCATATTGGCATAATACATCCCATAATTCCCATTGCACTTAAGGCCATATGTATCATAATATGGCCAATCAACTCTTCTCATGGTCTGAGATCATTTATAGTCCTCACTGCGGTGTGCTTCCATAAGTTGGACTTCCTTTTCTATTTGGATTTGCTAATCACTGATTTGATGTCTTGTATCATACTAGATGAAGGGGCTGAAGAATCTGGGGATAGTGGCGATTCTGCTGATAGTGAGGAGTCTCGGAGCAGTGCTGACGAAGATGAGAGGGAAGAGAGAAGGAAGGAAAGAAGGAACCACATGCCTTACACACACCCTCGAGGGAAAGAGAAAGAAGGTGTGGCATTTGGGATGGAAGTTGGATTGGAGTGTCTTTATTTATGTGATTGTTGCAGATTCTAAAGCCCTCGAGATGAAAAAGGCTCACAAACAAACAGTCAAGGAGGAGAAGAGAGAAAAGAGGAAGACCAAAGTACCAAAGAGTGTGAAGAAAAGAAAGGAAAAGGTCTTAAAACAGAGACATTCCAAGTAAAAAATTTTTTTTTATTTCTGTGGTTTATGTGTTCTGAGAAAGTCTCTTGATAGCAGATCGGCTTGTCTGATTGGTTCAGGTACTCTCTTGATAGAGCACACCATTGTAAGTTTAATGGCCATCTCCAAGGAGATCTTGTGTCCAACAGAGACGTAAACAGGATTAATAGCACCATCAGATGTTCGTAGAGCCTATAAAGAATATGGCTATAAAGAAAGGCAAAGTCATGCTAAACTCACTCACAGCCCCCCAAATTTTCCCTGACTCTCCTCTGAGCAGAAAATAGTCTCCTTTCTTCAATAACTCTTTAGCTACCTACTCGAGAAAGAAGTCACTCTTCAGTGCAGAATCAGGACAGGAAGTATTGAGGTGTCCACATGTAAGATTATTCACCGACTAGAGCATAGCACACCTGTTCTTTGTGCTGTTGTCCTTTCTCTAATCCATCCACATGAAACAGCTTCTTTCCTACTCCTATACAAGGTATGTCACAGAGGACACCCAGGTGACTGGCCAGACCAAAACCTGTGAACAAGTCAAATACCAATCCATTCACAGTTTGACTTGTATATGCTAACATGCCTTGTGGATGCAGGATTCCATTCCCATCTACAAAGATGACCTGAGGGAGAAAATCAGGGTGGTCTTGTTTCACTGCATCCAACCTTTCTTGAAGGAAACCGACTTCTCTGAAAGCCAAGAAGCCAGGGATGTAGGGCTCTGTCATCTCCACCACTGCACTGCTGACGTGAAGCATCTCCAAAGTTGGAAATGAGAGGACAGTGAGCATGGCACATGCATGATTAGGACAATCTTTCTCAAAGGAGATGTCAACTCCAGCAATGTGGTGAAGTCCTGAAAATGCATTGCCTTCTTTATTCCAACTTTGAACTTCTGCACTATCCTCTTCTATAAGTTCTGATTTCATTTCTTCTTGCATCCTACATACTAAGATGATGAGTGGGAACCAAAAAAGAAAAAGAGTAGGAAAAGTTACTTTTCCCAGATTTTTTTCTTCGCTTGCTCCTTGGAAGAAACGTCTTCATTTTTCTCAACTTCATCAACTTTCCTGTCTTCTCTTGATCTAGTAGGTAAAGATTCTAGAAGATCAGAGAGTTCCTCAACTTCATCTCGATCTGCCATTATAAATTGGTACGGGTCGACATTGGTAAAGATCGGTAAAGGATCGATAAATGTATAGCGTTGCCTAGCGACGTCAAGGACCAAAAACATCATATCAAGACTAGAGAAGTGTCGTAAGTATACAAGACTCTACTACATTTTGAGTATACTTGATTCTAAATAATGCACAGCTGATGGCAGAGGATGCTGGAGTAGAGGGAGGAGCTGCCCCTTCAGAGGTTTCTGAGGGTACTGGGACTGGATTCTATAACAGGCGACTTCACAATTACCCCTTGATTAAGGTATGGGTTCTATAGAGATTAACCACATCTCCCATCACTTAATCTATCACAGTATTCAGATATGAATGAAGAAATGAGAGTTGAGGCCATGGAGTTGTGTGTGACTGCTTGTGAAAAGCATAGTAACAGCAACGAAAGTGCAGCCAAAATGATTAAGGATACCATGGACAAGAAGTTTGGGCCAGCATGGCATGCAGTGGTGGGAATGGGTTTCGGATTTGAAATCACCCATGATGTTAAGAATCTTCTCTACATGTTTTTTGCTACTAATACTGCCATCTGTCTGTGGAAGTGTGTTTGAATGTTAGCCTTGATTCTGTTCATTATCATCATCACTATAATTATTATAGTGCTTAACTCTAAGCTCAAGACTGTCTGCTATAAGTTAAAGTACAATTTTTGCTTTTTAACTTTTTAACACACAACTGACTGTGGTAGTTTACACAAACAATGAAATGATATGATCATGAAGAGATGACACTGTTAACACAAAATAATTATTTTGATCCCCCCGAAAGTGGATTACAAAAGTTGGGGTTTTGAGGGTTAACTGGAAAAATTAACACACAATATGAAATAAAAAACTTACCACAATAACAGAAAAGAAATTGATACAATAATTCACTGATCAGCTGCTATAAAGTTTCGTATGGAGCAAATTGTGTCATAGTATTAGTTCCATAGAATAATCGTCTTTCTTCATCAGGTACAGGGTCCGAACCCAGATTCACCAACCCTATCTTCTCATTCTGACGTTTCCGTCTGATGTAATCCAATATCTGATTGGCTTTGAGCTTGAAGCGATCCCAGTGTGTCCCTGTCTCACTCAAGTCCACGAATCTGAAGTCTGCCGTCTCTGTCATACGATTCTTGTACCTCTTGTAAGGAATGTAAGCACCCACGATGACGGCAATGATTATCACAATGACAGCCACTATCACCGTTAGGGCCACAACAGCAGTAGCACTGGAGGCTACCACGGCCGGTGAAGGACCTGTGGGAATTCAAAGGATGATAATAGAGCATTGCCCCTTTAAATAGAGCTACCACATAGGATTGAAGTATTTACTTTAAAGAGGACAACAATGGGTGCCTCTTTAAACATAGGATTGATGTGTGTTCATGACATTAATGCTACAATTTCAGCACTTCTGCTCCATAAATAGACGGATGAATTTGTACTTCCATTAGTCCATGCTAGTTAAATGACCTGAAAGATGTGCATACATCCATTGCAAAGAACTCTCTCTACATTCCGACATTCTTTTCTTATCAATGGCCTCTTGGTCCTGTAAACCTTTCAAACGGTAATTATTTTGCACCGGAGGGTTTAAAAACAACACCAATTGAAGAAAAGGGCATCAATGGATGTGTAAAAGAATCCCAAAAAATACAATTATGGAATTTGACATAATGGTTTAAGTAAAACTGTTCTGACATTAAGTGTTCCAATTATAGATAATGGTTCAGATATTTTTGCAAGTTAGAACTGTTCCTGACATTAAGGTATGAAGACTAGAATTATTATTTCAAAGGGATGAGTGCCAAGATGCACAGAGGAAAAATAGCCCAATTCACATTAGTTTCCATGACTACCTGCTATGACATGATAAGTGAAGTTCTTTCTGGCACGACTGGCTCTGTTGTAGAAACGTGCAACGTACTGAAACGTCCCCACCTCGTTGAAAATTCTGTACTCTCTGAAAACGGTGACATTTTCTTCCTCGAAGAGCACACAGTTCTCCACGGGGATGAGTGTAGTGTTCTTCCGTCTGTGATGGCCCTTGGATGGAAGAGGAGAGTGGGGTGGTGCTGGAGTCAGATGAGTGGCTACTTCACTCAGTATCTGAGTTTGGTACCAGCATGCTATGATTGGAACACTGCAAGGAAAGAAAGGCAATCATGAGTTGTCTCTGAAACCTTAGTCTTGTACCCAGGCCCACTCCATGAAAAACAGTGGGCCTGGGTACAAAGCTAACTACTTCATTCCCTGAAAAAGAGCTTCTTTATAGCTGGATCACAATAGAATGAGTAGACATGCTCTCGTTGCTTACCTTCCTTCTGCTGTGACTGTGACCTCTTCTCTAGACCCAACTCTGATGGAGTTATTGTTGCCCACTTGGATCAATGTGTTACTTACACCCTCTGTGTGTGTGTGTGCGTGTGTGTGTGGAAGAGGATGGAATTATGAGTGAGTGTGAAACAGTTGCATTCAAGTTCAGGGGTCGGGTCTATGCTAAATATTGTACATTCAAGTCACATGCATGAAGTAAGCAGCTGCTTTCCAGCTCTATAACTACACAATCCACAGATGGTACAGCCATGCTGTAACACCTTTCAAAGTTGTGTGGTGTGTGCATAATGATACACACCTAACTAATGTGAGCTCAGCCTCAGTGCTACATTCTCTGGATCAACCCCTGAAGGCATGAGGCAACCCAGTGAACATGAATGACTACATCATGTGATACTGACATGCACTGGGCAGAGTAAAAGTTTACTATGGAAAGGATTGTGAGGGAACCACACTTCCTACCACAGCACAATCTACTGTAGCCACAAGTATGTCTCTTACCGAGAATAGTGAATTTGCCGGTAAACTCAGCGTGATGTGCCAGTGCTTGGTTCAACACTGCTATTGCATGCACAGTGAAAGAGTAGTTCCCTGTTTCAAGGAACTCCATCGTCCAATTGTGCTGCTGCGTGGAAATTGCTTCCTCGAAATAGGGGCCTCTGACGATACACTCGTAATAATACTTCACTTTCTTAGAGTAGCCAGAGCGAAGCTTGGCAATGCTTATGAAGGTCACGTTTCCTATGATGAAAGGCTCATCCTCTGTTGACCCCGCCCCCTCCCCCATCACTTCTTTAATTCTGTACTGCTCAGTAGATGGATTGGAAAGGGACGCCTCGTTACTCAGCTTCACAGTTAAATTCAAACCATAGTTATCTGTAAGAAAACACAGGCCATGAATTCTTGTTTTCAAGGAAAGGCAGTATAACATAATCACATGACGATCATGTGATCTACAAAAAAGCACCTAGTAAGAATTGATGTGGGCAGGCAGTTGTGTGTGTGTGTGTGTGTGTGTGTGGGGGGGGGGGGGGGGGGGGAGGTTACTTTTTGATGACTAACAGCTCTGGGAAACACAATTATCACTTACTGGCGACGATGACACTTGCACTCCCACAGCCCAGAAGGTCGGAACTGTTGTAACTAGGGCTTGTGTAGACATGAACAGTCAAAATGGCCACCCCGCTCTTCTTCCACTGGTAAGTGGATTCCATCACCGTCCCATTGCTAACGCACTCGATGACCTCATGGGAATCAAACACTGCCAACCTCCTGTAGCAGAGTTTGTAGTAAAGTATACTGTAGTTGGAGGTCCCATTGAGGTTCACTGAAGCCGCGATCATTGACTGGGCATCCACGTAACTCACGTTGTCTGTAGTCAGGGTGACTAGCTGATTCATATTTTGACGGCAACCAATACAAGCAGCTGGAGAAGTTAAATGGATGATTAATGCTGAGAATTGCTCATAGTGAAATTGATCTACTTCTAAACGGGATTTGTAATCAGAGGAATTTTAGAGAGAAAGTGAGAAAGTGGGAAATTTTTGGGTATACATAATGCCATAAACATTAATGAGTCACATTGCCTTTCCACTGCATAACAACTTTAAAGACATTGCAGAATAATATCATTATGTGTAGGCTCACTATATCGGACCCTACTGGTTCCAATGCCTACATGGACATAGGCTCACTATATCGGACCCTACTGGTTCCAATGCCTACATGGACATAGGCTCACTATATCGGACCCTACTGGTTCCAATGCCTACATAAACATAGTTATCCACAAAGAAATGGTGATAGGACTACAGCTGCCTAAGCATTGTCCTCAATGGAAGCAGATGTCCTGTCTTGTCCTCCTCACACTACAGACAGTCAAGACAGTCATGGGTGAATCCCATAGATGCCTCAATGTGTGAACATAAGAGTGCAGTGGAAACAACAACAACAAAACAAAAATAAAAATTAAAAAAAAAAATTAAAAAAAGGCTACATCCTCTACTCTAGTTCACGACTCACAGGGAGTAGGAGAAAAGATAAATAAATAAATAAAAGTAACATTTTTCTTTTATCTTGCTTAAATATTGTGGTACCACTAAATCCATTTACACACACACTTCGCCTGCCTAAAATTATTAACCCACCCCACAGTCCTGGAGGAGGTTTTAATTAAAAGCCAAACCCTTTAATAGGCTCACAGTAAGAGTCATCTGAAGTGTTGTTGGTGTCATTGGAATAAATGGGCTGGCTGGAGTTCACATCCATCAATCCACGACACAACTCCGCCGAGTTGGTTGCGTTGTCTGTGGTGTCATCGTCCCACCAGTCTCCTCCATCGTCTGTGCTGTTAGGGGCAGAGGTTCCTTCACCACCACCACCACTCGTACTCCCTGAATCACCTCCTATGGCACCGCATGCGCAGTAGGACAAGATTAGAGCCACTATTAGTCGGACTGGTAGAGATGCACCTAGTCTTGAACGCTTCATTTTCAGATTATCTATTGTCCATATGAGAACATGCTAGAGCTGCTAGCTAGTCGGAATTTTCATTATGTAATCGCCACTTACGAGCCCCTCCCACTAGCTAATTGCATAAACAATCGGATAAATAGAGAGAAAATTTAAAATGTCTGCATCTTCATTGGAACGAATTTCCCTCGTCCGAGAGCTCTTTGGAAAGTGCAGTCACCAGGAGCAAGTGGGCTTACTGGCTACTTTGTCCCTCCACCTCAAGAGAGATTTCCTGACCTCTCTTCCCAGGGAACTGGTTGAATATGTGCTTTCTTTTCTGGACCTCTCCTGTGTGCTTGGCTGCTGTGTCTTGGTGAGTTTTGATATGACTTCCAGGAAAGGAAAACCAGTTTCAGTTGGTGTCGTTGTAAATATTCATAGGTAAGCAAATCGTGGCATCAGGTGATCATGTCATGTGATAAGTACTGGAAGATTGTATGCTCTTCTGGTATGTCTGCCGAGGTGCTGAAACAAGAAAAAGAAGTCCATGGATCATACAGTGCTGTAGCCATTAAATGGAAAAAGCAGGAATTCTGCCTTAGGAACTGCATTTCTCATTCAGAGATGAAATACCCAAACTGTGTCCAGAAAGAGAGTGGAAATATGAAGTGTGATGAAAGAGGAGGGGGAAGGAAATCAGGGACTGTTCCTTTTGGGGAGTCCACAGCAACGGAAGTGGATGGTGACTGTACATATGTGTTAGTACACCCAGTGTGCAATGGTTTCTGCATAAAAGTTGCCAATGGAGTCAGCCCCTGCTTATCTTTGCTCAGGATGGATGGGAACATGATGTGTGAGTGTGCCGTGCTTGAAAACATCTTCCCCTGTGGTCTATTTGAAGTGATATGGAGTTGGTCGACGCCCACTAAGGTTCTGTTGCACGGGAACAATGCCACATGGGTGGAGTTTATATTCTCGTCTGGGAAACCCCTTGGACCCCCTGCCATTACTGAATGGGAGGACAGCATAGTGTCCAATGTCTACAATGTCTTCTCCTGTTGTGCTGCTTGTTCACTGGTTGTGATAATGGCAAAGATCTTGAGTAGCGACAAACGGTGGGAGATGAAACTGCTAGAACTCCAGAAAGAACCAACCAACTCTATCTCCTTCAGGTTGACTGTTGATTTCATGCCGGAGCCGAGTCTGACAGATGATCCGTTCTTCAAAGTGAATAAAATTCATGTGTACCCCAGTGAAGTTGACAGAGATACTCGATGTAGAAACCACAATGTCCTGGTTCAGTTTGGATCTGTTATTGTGCAATTCAGAATTGAGAAATTGGAACCAGAGTATAAAATTTCGGATCCGATAAAAATCTTGTGTCCATCGGAGGACCCAGTGTTCTACAGTGTCGATCCTTTGAAGGGGACATTTGCTCTATCACGAGATCACAAACTCGTAGCACTCGTGACTAAAACTCAAACAATCCATTCCCATATTTGGAACCTGGAATCAGGATCATACCAACAAGCAGAGACTATGGTGGATTGCTCTCGTATTCGATTTGTGGACTCTATTGGAGTTGGTCACTTGTATACTTTAGTGGCAGTAAGGACTCACTTGAAGGAGATTTCAGTGATGGTTTTGCGGACTGCCAGTGCCAGCAGACTAGTGGCTGAAGTGATTTATCGGACTAAATATTCTCTATCTTCATCTTCTTTCTTGGAGACTCACTCCTTAGGCAGTGAAGAATGGATGAATTCAGTGGCTGGTGTGTGTGATCTAACAGAACTGTTTTGTGTTAGTGTGAGCAGATTAAAGCCAATACAGGAAGTGTCACTAGTTAAATATGTGATGCATCATGTATGAGCTAAATATGGGGCATGATGCTGGTCACAAAAGTTGGTAGCAAAACATGCTAGGAGAGTGGATAGAACCCCCCTAAACCTCCTGGTGGTCATCTTCCTATCAGACCCCCTCGACCAACTACTCCCCCTGTCCCCACCATGTCTGAAAAAAATTCAGAGGAGGATCTGCTTTTGTGAAAGGAGCAGGCAGGAACAGTCCCACCCTCTCTTCCTCCATGTCCAATGCCAGCATCTCATCCAACCTTCCTCCTTGGAAACCAGCACCATTATCTCCTGTTACCCAAGAAAGTGATAGTGGGCCGGGCAGTACCATTCATCATTGCATCATCATTACATCATCATTTACAACATAACAACCATGTACTTGCACTTGCGCTTGCATATATAAAATTTTGGCAACAAGAATAACAAAAAAGGTACAAAAACAAGCAAAAAAAATTTAAATTTGCAAACTAGTTAGCGTGAATGTATGAACTGCTTTTCAATACTTGATGCAATGTCTTTACGATCAACTAGAGGATCTTTGAGGGCTGTGCAGAGGTTGGTCCATGATGGTTCATCCCCTTTCTTCATGAGCCATGCTTCAATCACTTTTTTCAGACACTGCTTCACGTCATTAGGATTGTTTGCCCTTATGGTATCGATCTCTGGACACGGTAGTCCAAGAACCTCTGCCAGGTCATCCCATTCAGTGGTCACACCTTTCAGTGCTCGTCTCACATTGAGACGACCTGTACCAAACAACTCAATACATGAAAATAGTTATTACCTCATAAGACTGAGACACTCACTCAGAGATGCATCAATTTCTTGACAAGGTTTGAGTGGAGAACTCGTTGACTGAACTTTGCTGGTTGAGGGACTCATTGCTGCAGTTGAATTGTGATGATCTTTAGAGTTTCAATACATTGTAAATATTGGTCATATGCAGTATGAGTATACTCATTACCTTCCTTTTCTTGTGTGCCCAACCACTCCACATGGTGTTGTTCAAGATCATCACATTCACCTGGATTCTTCTTACACTTCCAGAATCTTTCTCCTGGTACACTTTCATCATCAATCTCTGCCAAATGAAAATCCTCGGCCCCATTTCCGACCTCTGAGTCACAGGGACATGGAAAAGCAAGAGTGTAGGAAGCATTGCTGATGTTGCGCACTCTGATAGATTCATCGAGAGCTTTGCACACACCGGTCTTCACCTCTTGGCGCATGCTAGCAACCTTGCGTTTAACACGGGTCTCCACATGGATCTCGAAGTGAGTAGAAAGATCTAAATAAGTGACACGAGCCAAGCCTGCTTCAAAGGTGATCGCATTCCTGAAGAGCTGACCACTTTTAAGGAAAAACTTCCAAGGAGAAGGCCACTCGTTTTTTGTTGAAGTAAGAAAAGCAACAGAAGAAGAAAAGAGTCCCAAGGGGGCATACCCCGAGGGGAAAGCTATAACGAGGAACGTTTTGGTTGGTCGCTGAATATCTTTGACGTTCTTGATATCAAGCAAAGCGGGCATGAAGTACAGGTTGAGATCAAGGTCAAGTGGGGTAAGAATCAAGAGATCTTTAAAGATCTTGGCCACAGTGTGGTGGTCGTACAGACCTGGCACATAACCACAAGAAAACTTTTTAAGGATATCCAAGGTCACCTCACCACGCTGATGGAAGTTGATCCACTTTCCACCAGTATCGGCTCGAGGCTCTGAACCACCTCTCAACCTGTAGCTCTTCTTGATCAGCTCATTGACCTTATTGAGGAGGACATTGGGATCACAGAAGATGACTTTCTCAGCACTTGAAGGGAAGTACTGAATGAGGTTGAGACTATTGAGATGAAGAAGAGCTGCTCTGCCTGCTTTTTCCGTGAAATGGAGAGAACGAGCAATATTTAGACAATCGTCAATACTTATGACCTGTTGCTGATTATCTTTCAATTGCTTTTCAATTTCCAGCTCGAGGGCATAATATTGGAGTGGGATCGGTGTATGTGGAGGTGCAAGGTGTTCCACTTCACATCGAATGTCACCAACAACTTTCTTGTCTTCTGCATTTGGTGATCGAGCATTGAGGGGGAATATGCAACCCTTCCCATAGTAGATGACATCACTAACTGGTCTTGAGTCGGACTCTGATTCTGGGTGCAAAATACCTCTAAGCACTTGATCCTTTCGCTCACGACTTTCGGGACAATCTCCTTCTTTATCACGATGCGTCCCAACTACTAAGATTTTAGGCCGAGGTGCCTCCTGCCCCTTCTCTGCAGTGGCAGTGGAGGGGAGAGAATGGATGGTCTGGACACAGTGCTGGAATATTTCCTTGTGGCTCATGGGGAAAGGATACGATTCACCAAGAGGCTTTCCATCTTCTCCGTAATATTCGATCTGCGGTTTATCATCAAGCTGATCGCACAGCCTAAAAACAAAGATACCGAGTGTAGCATTTCGAAGGAAAGCCGTAAGAAGCTCGTGGAACTGAGGCTGCCCTCCACTGTCTATGATGTAGATCCACGTCATTTTCAGTAATCTACCTTTCTTGGATCGACCAATCAGCTTGATCACAGTCGTTCTGGCCACTGTATAGTCGGTAAACGTTGAGCTACTGGCGAACTCAAAACTTCCATGCTCTTTCGAGGCTCCATTATTTGATTTATGCTGTACAAAAATAGCAGAAGAAGTCGAATCAAAGTCTATGCTCGCATTGATGGCATCTGCAAGAATAGTTATAAGTTCCTCAGCTCCAACGACTTCCCAGACCTGATTGTTTAGTGCTTCAGTCATGCCTAACCTCAGACAGGTGGTCATGACCCTCTTGGCTTTCTCGATGACTCCCGTACTGATTCGGAAGTGAGGAAGGATGATGTCGAAGAGGAGAGATGCGAAAGAGGACTTGCCAGCACCAGCTGCCCCAACAATTACCGCCTTAATAATACTCGTATCAACATGCCCCTTCTCCATTGCATTGTCATGCTATGAAAATATGATCAGAATATAAAAGACTGGAAATCTGACATTGGCTGCACATGATAGGAAATATGCTATTATTGGACTCTTTAGTCTCATGCCTACAAGACTCCAGCACATGTATTCTACTCACCAACTTTATTCTTGTGGCTTCGTCCAGAGGACTTGATGACGTCACTCCTGGGTAATTATGACAAATTACTTTGGATTAAGGGGGAGTGGAGACACGGTCGGGTTTAGGGGGTGAAAGATATTGATTGTTATATCTACCTTTGTCATCCATTGATGTTGCTAATGCCTCTTTCTCTCCACCTATAGCATGAAGAGAGAATACTATGATGAGATCTCTGAAGGGTGAATATGGGAAAGCCACTAATGGCACCCACCAATGTCTCTATATCACTATCCTGCAGGTGTCCAAGGATTTACTTTGGAATTTAATTTGATAGGGTTGTAATTAAGCAAGCAGTTGTTTGATGTCCACAAGGGATACAGCAAGTCCACTCTGGTCTGTGAGTGACTTGTTGCTGCATTTGGTTACTAGGAGTCAGCTCACCAGATTCAGTAGGAGAGTTGGTGGGTCCTTCAGCTGGAAGGACAGGCTCAGAGGGAGGTCCAGGGGATTCAGGAGGTCTGGGAGGTCCAGGGGGAGAAGCTACAGAATAGGGAAGAAGGACTTTGTGAATATACACTATTTACTTCATATATCCACTACAAACAACAGAAAGTCACTTTATATTCTATAAAATTCCTTTAAAGAAAGTAATAAAATTAATCATCTAGATACCACAAGTCTTAGAGAAAGATATCACTTGTACAGAGAGAAGAGAGAATTTTTCTGAGCAGAATGGTGCTGAAATGAAGACTATAGCACTTTCCATTCAAAAGTTATGGCCTTTCAAACTTTAATTATTTTCACCTACTTTTAATTAACCACTAATTAATTTCTACAACTACTAATTACATGCGCTACATATCGAACACACTTATTTTAGCTTGGGGGTATTATTTACATTACACCATGTACTGCTACATCATCTAATTAGTGCCAAGTACTTATACATCTTGATACTTACAATTCAGTTGCCTGAGGGCATTTTCTCTCTCCTTTATTTCTTCTTCAAACTTATGGATGGTTTCTTTATGGCTCTGGATGTATCCCTCATACCTCTGCACCTCCTCCTCCAGCTCCTTCCTCCTCTCCACAGACAGGGAGGGCTGGTCCAACTCCTCCTTGCATCTAGCAATCCTCTGCACACATGGAATACACACTAGGTATGGACTGGGCCACATGCCACGCCCTCATCACACCACTGCTACACTCATCACTCACCTGTTCCCAGTCCTCTATATACCCCTGACTCCCTGCCTTCCACTGTGAGGAGTGAGAGAGAGAAGGTGAGACAACCATACAACCAACACACAAAGACAGCCATCATGCACCACAAAAAAAAATCACCACACGCACAGCACGTGAGCTACGGCCTCCAAACTTGGAGAACGTGTAGAGTGAAGTATGCTCCAGAAGGTCATGGGGGTCATGAGTCACCAGGCCCCGCCCATTTCCCTCGGCAGACCCGCATGGGGGTGTTATGGTCTGTCGAAAATTGAGCAGGGGTCTAGCATGCAAGACATTTGAGCTGCAGACTCCAAACATGGAGAACCTTCGTTACATGTTATGCTCAATAGTGCCATGGGGTAAACAAGTCTCAAGACCCCACCCACTTCCCCCGACAGAGGTGCACAGGGATTTATGCTGAGTCAGCATTTTGGTCATAAAATTGAACAGGGGGTTTGGCCTTCCTGTGGAAATTCCAGATGAGGAGCACCCTCAAAACAGTGGGGCAAATAATACTGGAGGTAACTGCTTTAAGGTAGAGTAGTCCAGCATTCCAACAAGCAACTCCTCCCTGCAAACGAGCACCCCTCAATCTTAACAGGCTGTTGCTATGTATTATGTGCCTCCTGCTATGGGCCTAAGGTGCTTGCAGTGACTGGAGGGTCTTGCTGGAGGCACTGGACCAACACAAGCAGCTACTTCCACAAACAACTTACCTCCAATAACCACTTTATCCTTTCCTCATGTTCCTTTATCTGTGAGGAAACAAACCAGTCACAGCAACTATTCTAGCACACTCAAGTAGCTAACTACACAATGGCATAGCTCTACTCAAACCTAAAGAATATTCTACACCTAAACAAATGCACAGCTAGCCTTGATAGTGTCTGGACTAAAATCAGCAGCTGCTATAATGACAGCCAGCTGCAGTTTTTCCGCCTAGCTAGGCGGCCCGGCCTTTTTGATTGATGCTAGCTTTAAGCATCAATACCGGTTAGCTCTAGCAGAGGTCTAGGCTAGACAAGCTAAGTTTAATCATGTAGACTACACAGACATATATTATAAAATATGGGCACCATCTGATAGTTTCTTACCTTTTGAAGTCTTTTTCGGTCCATGTTGTTTTTCAGGCAGCAGATGTTTTGCGCTCTTGATTGCACATTGTGACGTCTTTGCAAGGAGGAAATCAAGGGCGTGGCGCATAATACATGGGCGTATAATGGCAATGTCCCATTGAGTCGAGGGCGGGGTTGAGGGGTAGCACAGCAGATGTTAGGTATCTCCCTTCTGCAAGGTCAAGCTTAGGTCCCATTCTGAATCAACTGGCAGTGAGCATCTCAGGGGGACCTGGTTATACACTGCATGGCCATGGGATACAGGAAAATATCAGAGGATGCTTTGTCTTGCAAGCTGTTCATATGTAGCTATACCCCTCTGAGTCTTCATGAGAGTTGATCTGGGAGTTCAACTAACCATGCCGAGACATTGAAGATCATTCAGCGCTCGGGCTGGCTATGCCAGATTAATGACTGACATACTCCACACCAGTTACCTTATGTTTGAAATTCTCTTGTTTTAAACCTTGTACGTCTTTTCTTCTCATGTCCATGGGCACAGTAAAGATCCCTCCACAGTCATCACAAGCAAGGCCAATTCCTGCAGGCCATTCTCCTTGGAATTGGAAATTCCCATCTTCTGCTTGAAACTGCTTTACAAGTCTTGAACTCTTCCCCAACTGCCCATGCAATTGAGTCTTGTTCAAAGTGGGTTTTATATAGCAAAGAGATCAGAACATATCTACACTGATGGAAGAAAAAAGAGATTCATACTGACTTAACGTGAAGATACATTAGAAGTACAATATTAAACTGGTGTGTGCACACAATGGCAGGGTTCTCCCCAGTGAAACTGATCAGAGCAGTGCGAATTTTGATATTCTTGTAGCTATTAAAATACATTGTTTTAAGAGATATGGCAAGATATGGGGGGGAGGGGGGGGGGGGTTATGGGGGATCATTTATGATTGATTGTGATGTTACCTGAATACTTTGGGGAAAAGCATGACACTATAAAACAGGATAATGGAACCAATGGTAACCTGAGGTAACCAAAGGTAACGAAGGTAACTGGATAACAGGACGGAGAAAACATACGGTTACCTCCAGTTATCATTGATTCCATAGGTTACCACGTTTTTAAGATACTTTTCCCCTCCTGTTACCCAGTTACCTACAGTTACCTTCGGTTACCATTGATTCCATAGGTTACCACGCTTTCAAGACTGTGGTAGTATGATTTTCCCTTCCTGTTACCCAGTTACCTTTGGTTACTTTGATTTTTTTAATCAAGTTACCAAGTATTCAGGTAACATCACAATATTAAGCCACTACTCTGTGTTTTAACCACATGAAAGAAAAATGGGCCCCATGAAAGTGATCTAACACCAACACTGAAGAGTGTATAAATAATGGTAGTCACTTCAGATTGCTTGTCCTTTATTGAATTGAGAGGTTGTCCTCATTTGGAGTATCCTTTATCAGATGTTCCACTGTAATGCTATAGGTCAACCACTTAATATCATTACAAAAAACAAAAACAAAAACAACAATAACAACAACAACAATAACAACAAAAATCAGACTGATTGTAATATTTATAATAACCTGCAAGGATCACTAGAAGAAATAAATATATAAGTGATATCTATCATTGCTAGCTCTTGGTCAACAGAATATTCCAAATTTGTGCTATTCATACCATGCACCGTAGTGTGGGGGCATTAAGTCCCACTGATAAGTGTTTAGAACAAACAGTTGAGTGTTTACATGGTAACGCAATAATGTCATTCTGGTTCTGACATGACATACAGGAGGAGTAATATGCAGCTGCATCTGCTGAAGACGCTAGAATAGGCAGCAAGGGCTTTGAAGCATGTGTCAGAGTAGTTTGAATATCGTTTGGACCTAAGTCGTTTGTTTTCAGTTGAAGCTGTTGGAGAGATTTTTCGACTGGAGAAATGACCTGTGTAACTGGAACAAATTCATAGTGTAGGATAGTCACCCGCTTCTCCATCCCGGCATAGAAGGCGACCAGAGGTGTCAGAGGAGGTTGGAGTCCAGAAAAGGCAATGCCTTGATCCATTGCGTTAACTTTGAATCTCACAGAGCTTTCATTGCTGGCGACGTTAACCTCCATCTCAACGAGTGAGCCACTCATCCAAAATTCTTCCAGTTTGGAGGGTTGCTCTCGACCTTGTACATAGAGCATCCCTTGGAAGGACCGATACAAGTAGAGGCTTTCAGATGTGTAAACATTACCTAGATCATTCAACTTGACTTTAGCTGGAGTAGTTGCTTGAGTGACCCCCAGGCAGGTGGAAGCACCTTGATAGGAGAACCTGTACTGCCCAAGCTTTTCACACCTTACATTCAGGAAGCAGAAAGAGTTCCCCGACTGCACTTTATCTGTAAACGGTTTTTTGTCAGCCGCGAGTTGAATTTTTCCACATATGTGATAGTCATCGAAACATATTGTGTCGGGATCGACAGCAGAACTGGATGATGAAGTTGTATTTGATTCTAAACTACTGGGAGGAGATGTTACGAAATCAAGTGACGATTCTGACGTCAAATATTGACTTCTTTTTCATATGCTGCATAGTAGCAAACGACAGGTTGGAAGATTCCAGTTAAAATTTCAAAAGCAGTTCCCATGCTTCTTCCATTTCTGATCACTTCAAGCGTGCCTTTGCTGGCATCGAAGATGAACTCCATCACAACCGAGGTGCCATGCTGCCACCCAAGTGTGTCCAGAGACTGATCTTGCTGTTTGCCATCTCTGTATAGCAATCCTCTATATGACCTGTATAAGATTAGACCTGGATGTCTGTATATGTGTTTCAGGTGATCTTTAATGTATTCCTCTGAGAGTTTGAAGGGATATCTCGCTAACCCCAAGCACAAGGAGGCACCGAAGTCACAGCGCACTATGAAACTCCAGTGATGTACACCTGCATGTGGACATTTTTATAGGAAGGAGGGCACACCCATTTCCCAAACCTAAAGAATATTCTACACCTAAACAAATGTACAGCTAGCCTAGATAGTGTCTGGACTAAAATCAGCAGCTGGTATAATGACAGCCAGCTGCAGCTTTTCCGCCTAGCTAGGCGGCCCGGCCTTTTTGACTAGCAGAGTTCAGAGTCTAGGCTACACAAAGCTGCTAAGTTTAATAGGGCATGTAGACTACACAGACATATATTACACCATCTGATAGTTTCTTAAGGCCTTGTATACTGGGTCCAATAATATTATTAATACTGGGTCCAATATATTTCTGGCCCGGTATACTGGGTCCAATAATTATTATAGCATATCTGCCCAGGTATACTGGGTCCAAAATAATATATCAGACCCCATAATTATTGGGTCCTATCATTGGACCCAGTATAATTTACAGATTCCATCCCCATACCAGAACTGGCATTGAATTCCGTGCATGCATGCATGCACATTTACATCGGATTCGTGATCGAAGATAAGGAGTTGTATTGTATATTAGGTGCTTATTTCTCAGGTAAAACATTGTAGCATTGTAAATGATTTCAAACTCTGAAATTAACAAATAAACAAACAAATAAACAAACAAACAAATAAACAAACAAAAATTACCCTTTAAAAGTCTCCTTTAGGAGCTAGAGTCCCTCATTCCAAATTATAGGATGGAAAATGAATCAGAAGCTGAATTGTGGGGATGGAACGGTTTTTTATGTTGATAAAAACTCTAGTTACTCAAGAGTGAAAGTCAATGAACAATATGCATCATACACTATTGAAAGGCTTGAAATATCTGTATCCAGTCTTAGATCATTGATTATATGGAAATTGAAGCAGTAAATGGGCTATTTGATGTGGAAGAATCGATTGTTATTACTGAATACAAATATGACTTAACTACACTAATCACACATTTGAAAACCAAGCCCCAAACAACCGAATATTGAGGGATTGCCCTCTCATGGACCTCCATCTAGCACAGCTGATTGTTCTCTCCAAGAACTCATCTTCTTGCGAATAAGGGGTCCAAGGCTCTGTTTCAGGAGTTATAGCAGCTCAATTTGAAGCAACTTGGCAGTCAAGGTGAGCACAACACTTAGAGCCACCAAAATTTGATTCTAAATTTGACCAAAAATAAATTTGATTCTAAATTTGACCCTTGACCTCAATTTTGCTGACACCGCAAAAATGTACATCGCGAGTGAATTTCTCTGTTAAGCAATCACAAACCCAGGATTTGAAGGTGTGGCTGTTTAAGCTTCAACCCCCTCTACTTAAAAACAGGTGCAAGTTATGCAAAACTAGGATATCGATTTTTCACGTTGCAGACCCTATTGTAAGTCGTTTTGATAGGGCATTGTTATAGTTCAAATAGGATAATTATTTGGTCCACACAGAGGGACAAGGAAGACATAACTTGCTACTGGATTAACTGTAACTTCAAGAGTCCACATTAAGATAGTTATGCTTGGAGGTGCTTGGGAGGTGCATTATATAATGTAAAATGAATGGAAGAAAACTCACTTCACCTGGAGTTTCTAGCCTTCTGTCATGCACACCAAACCAAAGTTGATCCAAAATCCACTTGGGTGTCTGGACAATTGCAATGGACTACTGTATAGTTTAATACACGTACACATACATAGTTACCTTGATGAGCAGTGTAGAATCCAGCTGCCCACCACACACACACTAAGGGGCCGCTGCTGCTGTTAGAGAGGAACCTGTAGAGAAGGTCCTCATCAATAGTTGTTTTGGTTGAAAGTTGGTAAGGGTCTTCGAAATTACGCGTCACGTCATTACGCGTAATATAATGTTTATAAATTAACGATCATTACCGAATCAGAATTGACAGAGTGCATAAAAATCAATTACTGAAACTGTTCCAAGGAAAGCACAATGAAAAGAGCTGGATCTGCAGAATCACATAAATAATCATAGTAAATAATCCCAAGGAAGTCTCTTGCAGAACTCAAGGGAAGGAGGTCACACTATCTGACTACACATGTCCCTTAAAGGGGTAGGTTGAATGAAAAAAAAATTTTTTTTTTAATATCACCAAAACCCTTTCAAGGTAGTCTATAAACTAAATATATTATAATTTTAATTCACACTACAGCATAACACCCACAAAAAATCATTCTTTTCAGCTAGAAATCGACATTGACATTTACTTCCTGTTGTGGGCGGGGCTTAACGATGACGCAGATGTAGGGATTCATTTGGCCACATGCTATAAAATTATGGCAACAGATGGTAGTCTAGGTGACCATAGTTCTGGAGAAAGCACTTTAGAATCAAGCTCTTGACTAGGAAGTAGTTCAGGTGACAGCTCCCTAGCACTTTCATATGCATCTTCTGAGTTTGAAGGTGCTGATGAGCCAGAAGGAGTGCATCCATTTCTCTATGAGCCTGTTACCAGTAGTGATAGGAGTGATTCAAGTGATGGTGACTCACCTAGACTTCTCAATACAGATTGGTAAGTAAACAACAGTTCAAGTGTATTGAATAGTTAGATTTTTTTTTGTTTCTCAATGTTGAAGGTGCACTTGTGGTCACTGTATGATAATACCTACAGCTATAGAATGTCTCTGCTGTAGTGAAATTACAGAAATGATGAATAAAAGATCAACAGAAGAAGTAGGGTGTATTACTCTTCACCCGGGGTTTCAAAGTGTTTGCTTGAATAGCTCCTTCAATAGCATTTTCACCATACTGCTGTCTATAGCTATAACATGCGGTTTGGAGAACCCATGTATTCAAGCAAACACTTTGAAACCCCGGGTGAAGAGTAATACACCCTACTTCTTCTGTTGATCTTTTATTCATCATTTCTGTAATTTCACTACAGCAGAGACATTCTATAGCTGTAGGCATTATTAGCTAAGTGCACCTTCAACATCGAGAAACAAAAAAAATCAATACACTTGAACTGCTGTTTACTTACCAATCTGTATTGAGAAGTCTAGGTGAGTCACCATCACTTGAATCACTCCCTTCATCATCATCACTACTGGTAACAGGCTCATAGAGAAATGGATGCACTCCTTCTGGCTCATCAGCACCTTCAAACTCAGAAGATGCATATGAAAGTGCTAGGGAGCTGTCACCTGAACTACTTCCTAGTCAAGAGCTTGAGTCTAAAGTGCTTTCTCCAGAACTATGGTCACCTAGACTACCATCTGTTGCCATAATTTATAGCATGTGGCCAAATGAATCCCTACGTCTGCGTCATCGTTAAGCCCCGCCCACAACAGGAAGTAAATATCTAATGTCGATTTCTAGCTGAAAAGAATGATTTTTTGTGGGTGTTATGCTGTAGTGTGAATTAAAATTGTAATATATTTAGTTTATAGACTACCTTGAAAGGGTTTTGGTGATATTTAAAAAAAATTTTTTTTTTCATTCAACCTACCCTTTAAAAGAGGACACAAAGTATAGCCTGTCCAGGTCTTAAATCCCCCCCCCCCCCTCTAATCTTACACCTATGCATGCTATTCCTATTTGAAGCTCACCTGAGTGTTAGAGAAATGAAGGAGAAATGTTGACAGTCAACTCTTCTGTAATTGGAATAACAATATTAAGTAGTGTCTCTCCACCTCTCCTTCCATACTCACCTTCCTGGCCTTGGAGGCTATATCTGTGTGATGAGTTTTATCGAGAGCTGTGGCTAGACTCTCCCAGCTGGGAGGACCACTTGTCTTGTTAACGTTGTCGTCTCCTCTTATCCAGGCAGCAACCATTTCATCAGGAAACATTCCCATTTTCGTCAGTTTGACGAAGGACAATCCTAGAGCTGTCCCCAACCTTATAATGTCCTCCTTGTGTAGATCTTTAAGCAACTGAGTCACTTCAAAATGGTCAGCCATTCCAAGAGAACACTGAGTGTCTACAGTGTGTGTGTGTGTGTGTGTGTGTTGGGGGGGGGGGGGGGGGGGGGTGAAGAGGACAGGTTATCACTATATACTATATCAGCATTATTATTACCTACCATCATTTTTCTTAGCTTCAGCTTCCTTTTCTTGTGTGCTCAGCCACTCCACATGGTGTTGTTCAAGCTCACCACATTCACCTGGATTCTTCTTACACTTCCAGAACTTTTCTCCCGGTAGACTTTCATCATAAATCTCTGCTAAATGAAAATCCTCGGCCCCATTTCCGACCTCCGAGTCACAGGGACATGGAAAAGCAAGAGTGTAGGAAGCATTGCTGATGTTGCGCACTCTGATAGATTCATCGAGAGCTTTGCAGACGCCAGTCTTCACCATTTGGCGCATGCTAGCAACCTTGCGTTTAACACGGGTCTCCACATGGATCTCGAAGTGAGTAGAAAGATCTAAATAAGTGACACGAGCCAAACCTGCTTCAAAGGTGATCGCATTCCTGAAGAGCTGACCACTTTTAAGGAAAAATTTCCAAGAAGAAGGCCACTTGTTTTTGGTCGAAGTAAGAAAAGCAACAGAAGAAGAAAAGAGTCCCAAGGGGGCATACCCCGAGGGGAAAGCTATAACGAGGCACGTTTTGGTTGGTCGCTGAATATCTTTGACGTTCTTGATATCAAGCAAAGCAGGCATGAAGTACAGGTTGAGATCAAAGTCAAGTGGGGTAAGAATCAAGAGATCTTCAAAGATCTTGGCCACAGTGTGGTGGTCGTACAGACCTGGCACATAACCATAAGAAAACTTTTCAAGGATATCCAAGGTCACCTCACCACGCTGATGGAAGTTGATCCACTTTCCGCCAGTATCGGCTCGAGGCTCTGAACCACCTCTCAACCTGTAGCTCTTCTTGATCAGCTCATTGACCTTATTGAGGAGGACATTGGGATCACAAAAGATGACTTCCTCAGCACTCGAAGGGAAGTACTGAATGAGGTTGAGACTGTCGAGATGAAGGAGAGCTGCTCTGGCTGCGGTTTCTGTGAAATGGAGAGAACGCGCAATATTTAGACAATCGTGAACGCTTATGACCTGTTGCTGATTATCTTTCAATTGCTTTTCGATTTCCAGCTCGAGGGCATAATATTGGAGGGGGATCGGTGTGTGTGGAGGTGCAAGGTCTTCCACTTCACATCGAATGTCACCAACAACTTCCTTGTCTTCTGCATTTGGTGATCGAGCATTGAGGGGGAATATGCAACCCTTCCCATAGTAGATGACATCACTAACTGATCTTGATTTGGACACTGATTCTGGGTGCAAAATACCTTTAAGCACTCGATCCTTTTGCTCACGACTTTCAGGACAACCTTCTTCTTTATCGCGATGCGTCCCAACTACTAAGATTTTAGGCCGAGGTGCCTCCTGCCCCTTCTCTGCAGTGGCAGTGGAGGGGAGGGAATAGATGGTCTGGACACAGTGCTGGAATATTTCCTTGTGGCTCATGGGGAAAGGATACGATTCACCAAGAGGCTCGCCATCTTCTCCGTAATATTCAATTTGCGGCTTATCATCAAGCTGATCGCACAGCCTAAAAACAAAGATACCGAGTGTAGCACTTCGAAGGAAAGCTGTAAGAAGCTCATGGAACTGAGGCTGCCCTCCACTGTCTATGATGTAGATCCAAGTCATTTTCAGCAATCTACCTTTCTTGGATCGACCAATCAGCTTGATCACAGTCGTTCTGGCCACTGTATAGTCGGTAAACGTTGAGGTACTGGCCGAATCAAAACTTCCATGCTCTTTCGAGGCTCCATTATTCGATTTCTGCTGTACAAAAATAGCAGAAGAGGTTGAATCAAAGTCGATGCTCGCATTGATGGCGTCTGCGAGAATAGTTATAAGTTCCTCAGCTCCAACGACCTCCCAGACCTGATTATTTAGTGCTTCAGTCATGCCTAACCTCAGACAGGTGGTCATGACCCTCTTGGCTTTCTCGATGACTCCCGTACTGATTCGGAAATGTGGAAGAATGATTTCAAAGAGGAGAGATACGAAAGAGGACTTGCCAGCACCAGCTGCCCCCACAATTACCGCCTTAATAATACTCGTATCAACATGCCCCTTCTCCATTGCATTGTCATGCTATGAAAATATGATCAGAATATAAAAGACTGGAAATCTGACATTGGCTGCACATGATAGGAAACATGCTATTATTGGACTCTTTAGTCTCATGCCTACAAGACTCCAGCACATGTATTCTACTCACCAACTTTATTCTTGTGGCTTCGTCCAGAGGACTTGATGACGTCACTCCTGGGTAATTATGACAAATCACTTTGGGTTAAGGGGGAGTGGAGACATGGTCGGGTTTAAGGGGGGAGGGGGTGAAAGATATTGATTGTTATATCTACCTTTGTCATCCATTGATGTTGCTAATGCCTCTTTCTCTCCACCTATAGCATGAAGAGAGAATACTATGATGAGATCTCTGAAGGGTGAATATGGGAAAGCCACTAATGGCACCCACCAATGTCTCTATATCACTACCCTACAGGTGTCAAAGGATTTACTTTGGAATTTAATTTGATAGGGTTGTAATTAAACAAGCAGTTGTTTGATGTCCACAAGGGATACAGTAAGTCCACTCTGGTCTGTGAGTGACTTGTTGCTGCATTTGGTTACTAGGAGTCAACTCACCAGATTCAGTAGGAGAGTTGGTGGGTCCTTCAGCTGGAAGGACAGGCTCAGAGGGAGGTCCAGGGGATTCAGGAGGTCTGGGGGGTCCAGGGGAAGAAGCTACAGAATAGGGAAGAAGGACTTTGTGAATATATACTATTTACTTCATATATCCACTACAAACAACAGAAAGTCACTTTATATTCTATAAAATTCCTTTAAAGAAAGTAATAAAATTAATCATCTAGATAGCACAAGTCTTAGAGAAAGATATCACTTGTACAGAGAGAAGAGAGAATTTTTCTGAGCAGAATGGTGTTTAAATGAAGACTATAGCACTTTCCATTCAAAAGTTATGGCCTTTCAAACTTTAATTATTTTCACCTACTTTTAATTAACCACTAATTAATTTCTACAACTACTAATTACATGCGCTACATATACCACACACTTATTTTAGCTTGGGGGTATTATTTACATTACACCATGTACTGCTACATCATCTAATTAGTGCCAAGTACTTATACATCTTGATACTTACAATTCAGTTGCCTGAGGGCATTTTCTCTCTCCTTTATTTCTTCTTCATACTTATGGATGGCTTCTTTATGGCTCTGGATGTATCCCTCATACTCCTGCACATCCTCCTCCAGCTTCTTCCTCCTCTCCACAGACAGGGAGGGCTGGTCCAACTCCTCCTTGCATTCAGCAATACACTGCACACATGGAACACACACTAGGTATGGACTGGGCCACATGCCACGCCCTCATCACACCACTGCTACACTCATCACTCACCCGTTCACAGTACTCCATCATCATCTGAACCCTTGCCTTCAACTGTGAGGAGTGAGAGAGAGAAGGTGAGACAAATACAACCAACACACAAAGACAACCATCATGCACCACAAAAAAAATCACCACACGCACAGCATGTGAGCTACGGCCTCCAAACTTGGAGAACGTGTAGAGTGAAGTATGCTCCAGAAAGTCATGGGGGTCATGAGTCACCAGGCCCCGCCCATTTCCCTCGGCAGACCCGCATGGGGGTGTTATGGTCTGTCGAAAATTGAGCAGGGGTCTAGCATGCAAGGCATTTGAGCTGCAGACTCCAAACATGGAGAACCTTCGTTACATGTTATGCTCAATAGTGCCATGGGGTACACAGGTCTCAAGACCCCACCCACTTCCCCCGGCAGAGGTGCACAGGAATTATGCTGAGTCAGCATTTGGGTCATAAAATTGAACAGGGGGTTTGGCCTTCCTGTGGAAATTCCAGATGAGGAGCACCCTCAAAACAGTGGGGCAAATAATACTGGAGGTAACTGCTTTAAGGTAGAGTAGTCCAGCATTCCAACAAGCAACTCCTCCCTGCAAACGAGCACCCCTCAATCTTAACAGGCTATTGCTATGTATTATGTGCCTCCTGCTATGGGCCTGAGGTGCTTGCAGTGACTGGAGGGTCTTGCTGGAGGCACTGGACCAACACAAGCAACTACTTCCACAAACAACTTACCTCCAATAATTCCTCTATCCATTCCTCATGTTCCTTTATCTGTGAGGAAACAAACCAGTCACAGCAACTATTCTAGCACACTCAAGTAGCTATTAAACTACACAATGGCAAACCTAAAGAATTTTCTACACCTAAACAAATGCACAGCTAGCTAGCCTAGATAGCGTCTGGACTAAAATCAGCAGCTGCTACAATGACTTGCCAGCTGCAGTCTGTTCCGCCTAGGCGGCCTTTTTGATTGTACATGTACTTAGAGATATATCTGAGTCCACACACATAAGGACTTGTAACCAGGCATATATCATTAAAAAATAGCACCATCTGATAGTTTCTTACCTTTTTAAGTCTTTCCTGGTCCATACTAGCGGTTGCAAGTTGTTTTTCAGGCAGCAGATGTTTTGCGCTCTTGATTCAATGTACATTCAAGGAGGAGGAAATCAAGGGCGTGGCGCATGGGGCGCATAATACATGGGCGCATAATGGCAATGTTTAAATACAAGCCCCACCCCTTGACAGTCATTGTGCTTGCTTGCTGATGATCTGCGTACATTTCTTCATCTCAAAGGAGGTCCTTGGGGCAGCAGATGTAAGGCAGTTTTGTCTTGGGAAGCTTTATCTCAAAAGTGCAACTGATCTCATACTTACTATGTATTGATCATAGTTGCAATGTTCAAGTGTAATCTAATTGCTTTCTGAATCAACTGGCATTGAGCATCTCTGCAGGGGAAAATGACCTGGTTATGTAACACTGCATGGCCATGGGATACAGGAAAACATAAAGCCTACCATCCACTAGGACACTTTTGTATCTGGATACACGAATACTTTGTATCCGGATGGATACATGTATTCAAATACACATCCATTTGTATCTATGCAAGTTAAAATGGCTGAGAATAGTAGGATTGGAATTGCTATTGCTTTAAAAAGAAAGAAAAGAGAGGCAAAGAGACATCAAATAATATTATGGGTCAAGTAATGGGGGAAGAGCTATATAGGTGCAATCAATCAAAGAGCTATAAAGAGCTAGTAGCTATCGCAATGTGAATTCTTCTACATTTTAAGAACTTTTGACGAAAGTGAATAGGATCATAAATAGTTCACCAGGACACACACTTCAGTCCTAATGAAGGTGTCTATACCTTCAGTATAACTATAGCTAGCTGACAGCTGTGAGTGAATTTGAATCATACTTTACGTGACATAGTGTACAAGGTGCAGGTGGGGATGGGATTGAGGGGATTGCAACTCCCTTTTTTTTGTTCCCAAGTGCTTAAATGTAGTGGAGCAGCATAGCTACCAAATTTAGATCAATTGTTCACTTTTTGATAAAAGTATCAAAATTTATACACATAGCTATACCTTTAAGTATTGTGAACATGTTTCACGCCTGTAATTGTGCCTTTGTCAGCCATGGCTGTCATTTTTAAAATGGCCGCCATGGAATATTGAAAAATCAATATGCTGATCCTTCAAAGCTAATAACAGTATTGCTATTTTGGTATAGTCCGCTAGTTTAGTATGATGTGACAAACATCCTGAACCTTGCACTACTGACTGATTTGCAAAACTGCACAGCCGTTGTCCAGGCGGCTTGGCACATCTTTTGTGATTATTTTAATATAGCTATTAATATCAGAGTATCAGGACCCTTTTGCAAATGAAAACTTTTTTTGATATTGAATCTTGTAACATAATCGTAAACTGTATGCATGCATGCACACAGGGAAACTATGCATGCATGTGTATAGCTACATGCAACTCCATGTATACACATGGAGTCTCTCATTGGCATTATCAACTGGTAAGCTTATATTGGATGTGTTCTTTCTATCCGAAGTGTTTCTCAGATCATGTGAATTGGACACTAAACTATTTTTAGCAACCATAATGTTAAAACACAGGAGACCCTATGTATATAGGAACAAAGATTTGTCTTGACAATAGCAGGTGCATGGATGACGTTGAGAGAATGCAACGCCAGGCATGCCCTATTTACTACTTATTCCAAATAGACCATGCTGTCTACTCTAGTTGCAAGCTCTATACTGACCAGCTTTTAGTGGTCAATAAAACCCTTGATAGTTGCTTGCATTGTTACATATTATTATAATTCTAATAGACTACTTGTCATTCAATTGGCTAGCACAGCAGTTGTATCTCATGTGGTCCATCTATAATAATGTAACTGGCTACATACTAATATGTAGCTGTCACCAGGAATTCAACCAGGTAGCTTGTAACAACATAACAAGTGAGATATTATGTCTTTTATAATTGCATTGAGAGATATAACTGTAGCTAAACCAGCAACATAAATAATCTTCCCTACCGGTATGAATCACAAAAAGTGTAGGAGAAATATAGCCTTGTTGACTACCTCACAAACTCTACCTTGCTATTGATATATTACCAAATAAGGAGATAGTTATTTCCAGTTTTACGCATGACGATGCTTTAGCCCTATACACTCCTTAGGAAGTACAGTTGAGCTTAAGGAGTAAATGAGGTATCTTGGTTACCTGCTTGCTAAATCTGAAATGGTCTGAGGCTGTCTTTTAAGGGTTAGATATTTGCAAGAAAGATTCCTGAAACTTACGTTGTGCTCTTCAGTGAATTATCAAAAAAATTGTTTTCTCTGTTTCAGTATACTTCACAGTATGCAGTTATGTATAGGTAGAACCTACATAGGCTACACAGTGTGCAAAGTGTGCCGGTCCAGGGGCATTTTCTTCTTCAGACCAAGAAGCAGTGCCACAGCTAATGCAGGCACCTTTGCGGGTGCCCCAATATCTGAAAATGTTCACAATACATCAAAGTACATGTACACAAAGTTTGGTGCTTTTATCAAAAAGTGAAACGATTTTTATCTATGCTGGATGAAATGGTGCACTTTAATGCAATTTGACCCCATCTTACATGTTTTTTTCTTTGACAATGTGAAGTAGAGAGAACATGTATGCACATGAACTTAACTAGGAGCTAAATGTGGTTACTCATCATCTAAGGCTACAGTCAAAAGAAAGATGTATTCATGACACATCCATTTTGGGCTTTACTTTCAAGGTCACACATTAGATAACTCAGTGCATACTAACTGTGATTTCCTTAACGATCACACCTGTGACCTTTGCATGTGTCACTTCAAGATATCTTACAGAGCACTTTGGCTAAAATTGGCTTAGCTACATTTTCAAGGTCACACATTAGATAACTCTCTGTAGTGTTTGTGGTCCTAGTCCTGCAACCCCACCTATCTGAAAATCCTGGATCCAGCCCTGAAAATATAATTATTCTCTACAAAGTTTGTTGTAAACCCCCCCCCCCCCCCCCCCCCCCCCCCCCCCCCCCCCCCCCAGGGTCACATTAATTTTGTGGATACACGTTGCCAAAAATAGAGCCTTGTTCTACTCTCTGGATACATGTATCCTGAAAGTATCCATCCACCAGTGAGACTTTGAAGATCATTCGGCATTCGGGGCTGGCTACGCCAGATTAATGACTGACATGCTCCTGTCCACACTAGCTACCTCTGACAGTTGACCATGATCATTTCTGGTGGAAGGTTAGCAATTCTTACTGAGACATTGAAAACTGTTTGGCATCCACCACACTATCAATCAAAAATCTTTCACTATCATGATGATTTATCAGCTAGCTATCTATGATGGTATCCACACCTTTCTTCTAGTGTGTGGTGACTCAGCCACTTTCTCTTCTACTACACAAGCTGCACACCTTGAGTTTTTTTTTCTTAATAGGAATTAGCTAGTCTTGTTTTAAACCTTGTACATCTTTTTTTCTCACATCCATGGGCACAGTAAAGATCCCTCCACAGTCATCACAAGCAAGGCCAATTCCTCAGTGCAGGCCATTCCCCTTGAGAATTCCCATCTTCTCCTTTATGAGTCTTGAACTCTTCCCCAAATGGTCATGCAATTTAATCAAGTAATTGAGTCTTACACATGATGGTCCTCTCTCATCCTTAATTGAGTCTTGTTCGAAATGAAGAGTGGTGGTTTTTATATAGCCATGAGACAAAGAGATCAGAACATAATCTACACTAATTTATAGTTATGGAAGAAAAAGAGATTCATACCGACTTAATATGAGGATACATTAGAAGTAGCATTAACTGGTGTGTGTGCAGAATGGCAGGGTTCTCCCCAGTCAAACTGATCAGAGCAGTGCTTGAATACCACATTAAAGGATTTGATATTCTTGTGGCTATTAAAATACATTGTTTTAATCATATGAAAGAAAAAAGGGCCCCATCAGAGTAGTCTTTGGTGAGAACACTGAAGTGTATGGTAGTCACTTCAGATTGCTTGTCCTTTATTGAATTGAGAGGTTTGTCCTCATTTGGAGTGTCCTTTATCAGATGTTCCCACTGTAATGTTATAGGTCAACCACTTGATATCATTACAAAACAAACAAAACAAATAAACAACAAAACAACAAAAATAATAATAAAACAAAAACAAACAACAAAACAAAAACTGATCATAGTAATAACCTGTGATGATCGATGTTTAGAGAATGTAAATGATATTAATAGAACTATCATTGCTAGCTCTTGGTCAACAGAATATTCCAAGTTTGTGCTATTTTTTGATCACATACCATGCACCGTCGTGTGGGGGCATTAAGTCCCACTGATAAGTGCTTAGAACAGACAGTTGAGTGTTTACATGGCAACGCAATAATGTCATTCTGGTTCTGACATGACATGCAGGAGGGATAATATGCAGCTGCGTCTGCTGAAGACGCTAGAATAGGCAGCAAAGGTTTCGAAGCATGAGTCAGAGTAGTTTGAATATCGTTTGGACCTAATTCGTTTGTTTTCAGTTGAAGCTGTTGGAGAGATTTTTCGACTGGAGAAATGACCTGTGTAACTGGAACAAATTCATAGTGTAGGATGGTCACCCGCTTCTCCATCCCGGCATAGAAGGCGACCAGAGGTGTCAGAGGAGGTTGGAGTCCAGAAAAGGCAATGCCCTGATCCATTGCGTTCACTTTGAATCTCACGGAGCTTTCATTGCTGGCGACGTTAACCTCCATCTCGACGAGTGAGCCACTCATCCAAAATTCTTCCAGTTTGGAGGACTGCTCTCGACCTTGTACATAGAGCATCCCTTGGAAGGACCGATACAAGTAGAGGCTTTCAGATGTGTAAACATTACCTACATCATTCAACTTGACTTTAGCTGGAGTAGTTGCTTGAGTGACCCCCAGGCAGGTGGAAGCACCTTGATCGTGCTCTACGACGAAAGAGAATCTGTACTGCCCGAGCTTTTCACACCTTATATTCAGGAAGCAGAAAGAGTTCCCTGACTGCACTTTATCTCTGTAAACAGTTTTCTTGTCAGCTGTGAGTTGAATTTTTCCACGTATGTGGTAGTCATCGAAACATATAGTGTCAGCATTGACAGCAGAACTGGATGATGAAGTTGTATTAGATTCTAAACTACTGGGAGGAGATGTTACGAAATCAAGTGACGATTCTGACGTCAAATATTGCTTAAATTCGACTTCTTTTTCATATGCTGCATAGTAACAAACGACAGGTTGGAAGATTCCATTTAAATTTTCAAAAGCGGTTCCCATGCTTCTTCCATTTCTGATCACTTCAAGCGTGCCTTTGCTGGCATCGAAGATGAACTCCATCACAACCGAACTGCCATGCTGCCACCCAAGTGCGTCCAGAGACTGATCTTGCTGTTTGCCATCTCTGTATAGTAATCCTCTATATGACCTGTATAAGATCAGACCTGGATGTCTGTAGATGTGTTTCAGGTGATCTTTAATGTATTCCTCTGAGAGTTTAAAGGGATATCTCGCTAACCCCAAGCACAAGGAGGCACCAAAGTCACAGCGCACTATGAAACTCCAGTGATGTATACCTGTGGACATTTTTATAGGAAGGAGGGCACACCCGTTTCCCTGTTGGGCTGACTTTCTCGTGACTCGCTTGAGGTTATGTTCGGCATTAATAACTCCGTAGGTAATGGTGAACATGATTTTGTAGGTCATGTCTATCAAAGCATTATTATTGTGTTCTGTTGTAGAGCTTTCAATGATCAAAAAGGATGTAGGAGAACCCCCTCCATCCACTTCCCCAACAAAGGGATATAACTTGTTAGGAAGATTGGGAAGGGTTATTTCATGAGATGACTGTCTTTCACAGTTACTTACAGCCAGTGTAACTCTGTTAGTTGCCATCACAAAGCTTATGAGAAGCTCATCTCCACTTTTTGCTGTCGGTATCGAGGACCCAAGTTCTTCAACTTTACCTCTGAATTCAACCTTGCCTTTAGTGATATACCACAGATAGAAGTTAGGATTACCTTTAATAGCCACTGGGTTGGTGGCATTGAACTCTCTCACAGCCAGTCCAACTACAGGCTCACTCATGAACGAACATTCAAGCTTGAGGTTTAAGTGATAAGTCTCATGGCTCTTCTCTCTTGACAGAGGCCCCAATAAACATGCCACTTGATTGACTGTATTCTCACCAAAGTAGACTTGCTTATTTCTTTCTTTTAGCTGCGCTTTAGTAGATCTTTTACTGGAATCATCGTGGAACTCGGTTCTAGACAGAACAGATCCCATCTTAGCTCACCTAGCTGACAGCTTAGCTGTAAATTATCTAATACTATTTCTAAGTCACGCCCAAAATTATCAATTCGTCTTAAAAATATTATGGTAGCTATGAATATAAGTGGATTAGGATGAGTGTTTCTTTCCCCTCCTCCTTGGCTTTCATAACATCAGGGAGTCGTGGCAACCGACTCTTGCTCTACACCAGGGGTCACAAGACCCCTAAGGTGACCGCCACTGAACATGGAGCTGGAGGTCAGTCAGTTTGACCTTAACGTTGTTATCATGTGTGCAACCTTATCTTCTTCATTCATGCAGGAAAGAAGGACGTGATGGAGTGAGTTTAGAGCTTGTGTAACGCATCACCACCACCAAGCCACACATTACACTTCCCCCTTCTCTCCCCCCCTCCCCCTTTAGTGAGCTGCCCCCCACCACTCTAGCAGAAATCCTGGCCCCCAGCTCCCTCATGATCAACAAGAAATTTGAGCTGAGTGTAGACGAGTGGAAATTCATTGGCCATCCTTTCTCTATCCAAAACGACTCGTTTAGCATCACTTTCAATGTGGTATTTGTGTTTCAGGTAAGAGAGAGAATGGATATATATTTTTGAGGACTTAAAGTTGGTCTATTTCCTTCAGTCGTACTGTTCCCCTGAAACTATAAAAGCATACGACCACCTCTCACACTTGCTAGGTTCAGCCATCATCCATGAAGAGAAAAAGTAAGTTTTATGTAGCTATCTCTCTTTAAAATGGCTTCTTTTTTGTAGATGTGGCTACCTTCGAGACCAAGTGGCTCTACTGATGCAGCTGCTTGAGGATGCTGACATTCCTGATCCCAGTGCAGGTCTGTCACTGTGGTGGTCTAGCTTTGATTGTCTGAGAGGCATATCATTACAGTCAGCAGTTGTCAGCACCTTTTTTGCTGACCAGTAATCACATGAGATAATAGTCTCATTCCCAGTCCTGCCTGGGAAGAGATAAATGCTTTGGCCATTACATGATTAATATACTTAATCTCTCAGATTACATCATAACTGAAAGCTCCCTTGCACAGAGTATGAATTCCATCTTGTGTAGGTAATAGTAATAACTTCATTTCCTAGAATTATTAGGACTATATTCATAGTTATGAATAAGTACCCTTAGCTTATTGATTACTGAACCCCCTGGGTTTTCCCCCATCCAGCCTTCAGCAAGGAAAAAAACACATTCAAGTTCGCATCAATTCCTGGTCAGAAGTCAACACATTCATTGCCCCTGGAGTCATGTCATCAAATACTGACTCCACCCCTTTTCACCCTTGTGTCTGGTCAGTGGCCACTCCGCTGTGCGTAGAGGTCCACCCTGATCCCCTCTGTCTTCTCTCCATGCAGGTCATACTCTGCTCTCCTCCTCTTTGAAGGGACGGACTCTCTCCTCTCCTCCCTCCCTCCCACGTCCAGTCCTGCCATGCACCGCCTCATACAAGCTGTTTCTCCAATGAAAAGGTGCATAAGTCAGTCATGTGACATAAGTCATGTGACACATACAAGTGATGTATGAACTCCCTGCCCCCCAGCCTGCAGGCAGTATCCCTGGATGCAGATATCCCCCTACAGCAGACGCTGGCCATGGCCTCTCACCTGGTGACCTGGGGGTGTGGCATGACCATTTACCCCCTATCCGAGAGTAACATGTACATCACCAGTCCATGCTGTGACACACGAGTGTGAGTCATTGAGTGGAACATGCTACCCGGTACCCAGCCCCCTTACTGGGGAGATCCCTGCCAATTGTTGGTGCCAGGATAACCTGGCAATGACTGGATGTGGTTTTTTTGCAACAACTATGATGCTTGGCAGAGGTGCTAGCAAACAGGGAAAGTCTTTGTTAGGAGGTGGCACTTGATTGAGTCTACCCTAATGGACAAAGGGACTTGTAATTATACCACTGAGTGCCACTGAGTGGAGTCCTACAAATTTGTTGAGTCTGATCTGGGGGCTTTTTTTGCTGAGTTAAGTGGACAATGATAATGCAAGCAAACCATAAACTGTCTTCTCAGCAACTACTTATATTCTGCTTCATCACTCGTGTGTAATGTGTTTGTGTGGGGTGTGTGTGTGTGTGTTATGTTTACTAAATACTGTTATATGATATCAGAAACAGCTGTTTGATCATGCATGCGTATCACATGACAGTCCAATCATGTGAGGAATAGCAATAGATCAAGTTCTGAGATCATGTTTGCCTAAGCATGGGATTGCTGCCTCCTCCCTCTCCCTGCAGGGATTCAAAATTGGCTCGCCGATTCTCTGCTACTTTTTCCAACCCGACCCTCTTGCTCCCAGAGGTCCTCTCCCACTTCTCCCTCCCCATCTCCCTGGGCGATATCAAGGACACCATTCCCGATGAGGTAACAGTGTCTTATTGACAGTGAGAAAAACGATGACTCTCTCCCTCCCCCCCCCCCCCCCCCCCCCCCCCCCCCCACACACACACACACACACTAGAGGATCATCAAGATCACAGTGTGGTTGCTTCAACATAAACAAATAGTACAGGTGTGTATCTGATATGTTATGGTCCAAGAAAAATTCCTTCATATAATAATTATATGGTAACATGATTTGATTTTCCTTTATGACTGGCAAACATGTATGACTGCCTTCCCTTATAACCCTAATTTGATTGTGTGCACTTCCTTGCAGCTGCATACCTATGTCTACATAGTGCCCACTGAGACTAGTGAGGGAAACCCTTTAATTGGCAGCTCTGGATTCAGTGGTGACCACACCCCTACATTCAGCAGAGAGAGTTCCCAATCGGTGGACTCAGGTAATGTTGACCCTTTACCAGGTGTCAGTGAGTATATATGTGCGGATGTATCTATCTTAGCAACGCAGATGGAAGAGTATGAGGGTGTGGATAAGGAAGCGGACCTTCTCTCTCACTTGACACCTGAAGAGAGACGAAGCATTCTGAACACTTCGGCAGCTATGGATCCTGATGACTTGGAGCAGTTCTCACGGTAACGTATGGAGCATGTGGTGTTTTGAATCAGTTGTTAGTGTACATTTACATTATAATAAAAGCTTCCTGGGGAAGTCCCCTGGGAAAACCCTGAATATGAGAATAACATGGTGTAATAAAATATATTGCTAATTGCTCGGCTTTCATGGAATTTGCTTGGCTGTTCAGCCATATGCATTAACTTAGTCCAGGTGCAAAACTCTGAATGGATCCTTATATGGTTATCAAAGTGCCTTATGGCTCGGGTCTGTCTTGTTTTATCCTTACTTGGTTATCTCGAGTTATTGTCTCATGTTCCTGGTTGACTCTGACTCTGTTATCCTAAATAGGTTATCCATGGAAGTACCTTATGACTCAGTTTTGTCCTTGTTAGGTTATCCAAGTACTTCCATGGGAAGCACCACTTGGAGGGGATTATGCTGATGGAGAACATTGGTCGCTCACAGCTGCTAACACTCATAGACAAGTTCAGTGAGGTCCTTGTCACATGCACGCTCCCTGAACAACCCATCCACCAAAACTAACTGATAGAGTCGTCCAATCATATGCATAATATTTGGTTTAATTTCACTGACTGCACACACTCACTCAATTGCTACATGCACAGGAACTCTTGTCAGTTGTGGCACACTTAGTCATGGGAATTCTTTATAAAAATTATAACAAAGCACAGAGTATGTGCAATATAATAATTTGGAACTAGCTAAAGTGCAAGTTAGTGAGTTACTATATTGTGACCTTCTACACAAAGATAATTCTAGGTCTAACAAATAATAGTTCTCGGAGAACTCAGTAATTTTGTTTCTAAAGAGAGAGAAATTAATTAAAGATTTACGTTCTGGCACAGCTGGTCGTCGCATCATGCTGAAATGGTTATACTATGATAATGTTGGCTTACCTTCATGTTGTAACAATACTCTGCAAGGTCATCACTGATGTCTTGTCTGCGAGAGATCGCCTTCTTCTTCTGTATATATTTAGGAGGAAAGTAAAAAAGTATTAAAGGAGGTAGTGGCCAAAAAACTCTGTCC
Source organism: Crambe crambe (assembly GCA_963924555.1). NCBI lineage: Eukaryota > Metazoa > Porifera > Demospongiae > Poecilosclerida > Crambeidae > Crambe > Crambe crambe. Next base: position 401,299 of record OZ004594.1, on the reverse strand, counting down.
TGGTTTCACATTGATGAAGGATTGCATTTACCTTTGGAGCAGCTTTACGGGGGGAAGGGGTGGGGCCTGCTCCAGCTTGGTTCTGGGGAGTGGCCAGGGGTGTGACCATCAAGTCTGATTCCCGCTCGTAAAAATACTGATCTCCTTCATCATCACTATAGCTATGACCATGTGTTGACCTCTCAGACTAAATGACATGTCGACAATAGTATATAGTGAAGGTTTTAATGTAGCAATCCTTTACCTGTTGCTTTGTCATCAGCTCGTTCTCCAAGGGGATGAGGTCTTCCATGAGATTGGTATACAATACACGATTGTTGGAGCTTGTATGGCTAATGACATAATATACAGTTTAACAGACTCATCATCACCATAGTAACCATCTGTACCTTGACCTCTGGAGTAGACGTTGGCAACTGAAAGCTTTGACTCTTGCATTTGTGTATTCGCCCTCCATTGCCAAGTTGGCCACATGGTGTGCCGCATGAGACCCCACCACTCCCATCCGGATATCTGGGAACAGCAGAAAAGGAAGGGAGGAAAGGAAATGAAGAGTTGTGCTTGGAAGAAGCGAGGGATTGACATACCTTTCTCGGCCTGCTCCCTGTCCTTGGTCACTGGTTTGGTGTCGGTGATGACTCTCATGCAGTGTGAGCCATCCCTGCCCGTGTACTCCACCTGCAGCTGAAATGGGAGGTGTGGCTTCCCATCCATCACCAATGGTGGCACTTCGAGATTGGCTGATGCCTCAGGGGCAGCAGGGGTGGCCCCTTTGGGAATGGGTTTCTTGGAACTTCTCCTCACTCCATATTCGTAGGTGAGTTCAGTTTCAGCCGTCACATTGCCAACAGGTATCACCAGAACACTTTCATGCGAGTCCTCTTGGCGGAAGTACCTGACCAATCAGAGAGGACACATATCGTAGTTTACACAAAACAGTTTATCACATAATTATTTATATAACACTTATGTCACATGAATATCACATGACATACTTGTGACATCATAGGCTCAGGGGTCATAGGTTCAAGTATCATATGATGTAATTGTGACATCATAGGTTAATTCAGGTTCACTTACAACTGGCCATGAAGAACTATCTTTGTCCTGACATTGGTAGCTATGATGGGGTTGGCCAAGATGCTACTGAACTCCTTGGTGATGTTGAGGGGGTCCACTGTGGTGACCTGGATAGAAACAAGGGAGAGATGGAGGTTTAGAAGAGGAGGGAGTGATTGCAGCTGTGGATGCCAATGAGAGATGCAGTACCTGTCCTCCAGTTTTGTCGGCCACTTGTCCCAGTTCCAGTGCTTTACAATCAGTTCCCTTTATCCTCACCAAAGACACAGTCACACTAGTAAAAAAACGGCACATTTATCTAACGTAGAGCTTCCTGCATCATACTGCATTCTAACTCACTTCTTCTCCAGAGAGAGAGTGCCCATGTCCTCGTAAAAGGTCTGTGCAGCTGCCCTGTCCTCTGCTGTTGTCAAGCCTACAGGGCAGATGAAGAATAAAATGGTATGGAATGGGAATTATTATATCTCACCATCCAGGTTCCCCACTCCTTTATTGGCTAGTCCATCAGTGCAAATGATGACCTAGAGACACAACACTGCCATGATACAGTTTCTCAGATCTTTTCACAAGTCTTACCTTGGAGCCAGGGACTCTGGAGGCCATCGATATGGAGACTAGCAAGGCTGGACCAAGAGCTGTCTGTCCAGTCTCCTCTAATCTGAACAATAAAGAATTGCTCACAGCATTGCATCCCCTCCATCTCCTTCTTCCATCACCCTCCCTCCCCCTTCTTCCATCTCCCCCTCCCTCCCCCTTCTTCCATCACCCTCCCTCCCCCTTCTTCCATCTCCCCCTCCCCCTTCTTCCATCACCCTCCCTCCCCCTTCTTCTATCTCCCCCCTCCCTCTATTTTCCCCTTCCCTCCCTCCATTTCCATTTCCCTCCTCCCCTTTGACTATTCACTCACTCGAAGATTTTCTTGCTGAGGGCTTTGCAGGTGGTGGAGATGGCCGCAGGGAGAGGAACTTCACTTCCAATCTTCACAATAGCCTCCGAACTCCATAACTTATCCCCTGCCAAAGTGACTGTCTCACCACGCCCATCTCCGATCAAGATCACCTGTCACAGAAGAACATGGAGATGAAATGAATTAAGTTAAGAGAAGAGGAAATCAAAGTGAGGAGGAGAGAAAAAGTGATCTCACTTCATCGTTGAAAGTGACAAGAGCTACTCTCTGTGAAGGATTTGTCCTGGCCAACTGGGAGATTTGATAGTCTACAGCTGCTTGTACACTCTGTGAAGAAAAAAAAAATCACACACATAAGGTAAGCATAAAAGCCTGCTCCCTGACCTGCAGTCTGGAGATATAAGTGACGTCTCTTCTCTGACGAGGGAAGTATTGGTCTTCATTGTGGACATTGAGGGAGGAGAGGTCTCGTACACGTTCATGTCCCTTCAACTCAAACTTTCCTGGGACCTACAAATAAACAAAGACAAACAAGTTATGAGCCAAATATCAAGGTTATTGAACTCTGACCTCTGTTGTCACACACATGCTCCCTGATATATCGATGCAGAATACAATGAGGGAGCCCTCGATGCCAGCCACGCCCCCTCCAGCTGTGTCTTCAGCCATGGTTGCAGGGGATATGAGGAAAGTGGTGTCCTTATTGGTAGGGATCTCTTCAGGGACCACATCCACTTCATTCTGCTCTCCACAAAACTCACACACCCACACCTTATCAATCAAACACACACCTTAAATATGATTGCCAAAATATCCTGTCCCCCTCGCCCCAATAAAAATTCTCTAATTCTCTCTCTCTCTCTCTCTCTCTCTCTCTCTCTCTCTCTCTCTCTCTCTAACGCACACACACCTTTTCTTCCTTGTCTTCTTGCTGTGTGAGTGAGGAGAGGTGAGAGAGAATGGAGGAGCAGGCCTTATTGCCACACACCACGGGGTCCCCAGTGTGGACGTCACTGGGCTCAATCAACTTGTTAAACTTCACTGCTAGGATATTTGTGTCCGATCTCCTCACTCGCTTCCCCCGATCTCGCCTAAGTTGACTCCGGCGTTTCTCTGTCTCTGTGTACATTATAAAAAGATCATGTGACTATCATGTGACTTATCAAGTGCCAGTCAGTATGGATTGCTGAACAGATCTAGCAACTGTATCACACACTGACATGAATCAACCAGAGATATTAAATGTGATGTCACCACAATGATTGGTCATTGCAAGAATGATGACATTAATGCAGTATACACACTGAGAATCATCACACACATCATAATGATCATGTGATAATCATGTGAGAGCTGACCTGATGGCTGAATCCAATTGACCCTGGTTTGTTTGACTTTTTTTAAGCGATGATTGACCAGTCGGTTCTTTATGATCCCTCGTGGAGGGGGAGGGGGTGATGGAGGACCTGTAGAGGGAGAGGAGGTGATGGAGGACAGCACACAAAGGAGAGAGAGAGAGAAAGAGGAGAGAGAGAGAGAGAGAGAGAGAGAGAGAGAGAGAGAGAGAGAGAGAGAGAGAGAGAGAGAGAGAGAGAGAGAGAGAGAGAGAGAGAGAGAGAGAGAGAGAGAGAGAGAGAGAGAGAGCCATTTGAAATTAGAAAGTACTTACCCTTTACAGGAGCTGATACGGCTTTTCGAGTTGGGGCTCCAGGTGGAGGGGGTGGCCTAATTTTAGCATAATTGACAGCTGATTTATCTCTCTTCACACCACCTTCACCTTTCTGCTCAAGCTGGTCAACTTCGACATAGTTCAAAGTCTTCTTCTGAGTTGGTAGCCCCGCCCCTTCATTGCTGGTGCCACTCCCACCTAAAGACTGGGGGACACTGGTCAAGCAGGCAGCTGCTTTCAGAGTAGGTCTCTCCTCCTCCTCCTCCTCTTCATCTTCATCAGGAGGCAAGTACTTGGTTGCTGAACCTTCCAACTCCTCTTCCAACTGGGGTGGCCTGACAGCAGCAAATGGGGTCAACTTGGGAACATCACTTGATACATTCTCCTCTTCCTCATCATCAGGATCACTGTCACTGGAACGAACACCAAGACTCCAAGATTACCAGCAAGCTACCTTGCTAGCTAGATCAGATAGCTATCTACTTACTTACCTGCAGCTCAACCACATTCCCTTTTCCATTTCTGTATCTGACACATACTCTTCGTCTGAGCAGTCATACATCCAAACATGTTTCGATCCGTATTCCATGGCTCTCAGTTCTTGCTTTACTCCTACAATGCTAAACCTACTATGTTCCTTTTAATAGTACTGTAGCACGATCATCTTCACCAAAACATTTGAGGTTATAAAAATAGTAATTACGTCATACATGACCTAGTTTGCCTAGTCAGCTGATTAGCGTAGGTTGGAACGGAATGCGAATAAAATTTTTGCGGTTCTAAATCAAGTCAGCGACGAAAATGGCGGAGTGATCCATGTGGGGTTTACTGACACTTTGAAGTCGGCAGAGACGCTATCATAGAACGCGCTAGTCTCTAGAGTTCCCTAAGACGTTTCTGGACACACTCACAATTCACCTCTCCGTCGTGGAATTGCGTGAGTACTCGTAGTCTTCTCATTAGCATTACCATCAGGGATCCCTGAGGAAGGTAGGATATTAGTCAGACTTCCCAGTGTGGGTTTTAGGCAGCGTTCCACTTAGTTCGTGGTGTAGAGTTTACCCCTGGTCAGAGTTGTTGTGTGAGACTGAATGTTTGTGCTCAAGTCATCAACATGATGAGTTCAGTCTATGAATCTTTTTTTAGGTGCTAAACTGGCAGCCATGGAGCTAAGAGTAGGAGGCAAATATCGCTTGGGCCGAAAGATTGGCAGTGGTTCTTTTGGAGACATTTATTTAGGTACGTGGACACAGTCACACAGTGTACACACACATCCAGACCCCACCTAGTTCAAGTATAAGTGCTAGGTTACATTTTGCCACTCTGTTAATGACCTGTAGCAACAATGTATCAGTTCCATGTTCACGGGGAGAAAGATGACTCAACTAGTGTCATTTTTAGGTATGCTGAGTGTTCATTTACTCAAACACCTGATTGGGTGCTTGCCCCAATTGAGGAAGTTTTGTAGGAGGCCCTTTGTTTAGTAGGGACCATTTGTTGTTGTTGTCGTTGTGTTGCTCTTCCTGTTGAACCACACTTCTGGTCAAGTGTGAGGTTGTGTCTGGTGTGTCAGTCTATACTCACTGAAAACCAAATGAGTGAGTTGGCTTAACCCAATATGTATGACCACAGGTAATGATAGTATGGGTCCTTAAATTGTGTGATTCATGGTTGATCTAGTGAAGAAAGAAGAAATATTCTGAGAGGTGATCATACAGCAGTTACTATAGTGATGCTGTGTAAATTACGTTTCTCATGAAACGTCCCATCAAATGCATACAAGTTGCCTGTATTCTGTGTTGAGTGCCAACTGGGGGGTTGATTTGGCTGTGTGTTGTGTTCTTCCTGAACATTGTCATGGTCTTACGGAGTAACAGAGTGATGGATTCTTTGTTTCCATGGATTCTTGAGTTGTGATTGTAGTTGATTTGACCTGGTACATACATAATGCAGTACATGTCTTCCCAGTAAATCAGATGCTTGATCGGTCAGGATTAATCATTTAGAGAAAATTGACATCCATGAAAGTATGTATTTAAGCCTGATTGTCTGATGGGAAAATTCGTCTGAGTAATTATGTTTGTATGCATACTTCTCGTACTTTGTAGGTACCAATATCACCTCTCACGAGGAAGTGGCCATAAAGCTGGAGTGCGTCAAGACAAATCACCCTCAGCTTCATATTGAAGCAAAATTTTACAAGATGATGCAGTCTGGGGGTGAGTGAGGGGAGGACCTTGGTAGGAGTGGTATATAAATGATGTTAAGGAGGACCTTGGTAGGAGTGCTATGATGTCAATTGTTTATTATTACTTTGAGGGTGGAGGCCCTGAGTTACACCATGATAAACAATGTTGTAGTGGAGTTGGGAAAGGGAAGGTTTCCTTGAGTTAGAGCAAACATTAGTAGATGACAGGGTTCGGGGAAGGCCAGGGCATGTATCAACTTGGAAAGATTATTGCTTATCTGTTGTTGAGCTGTAGTAGGAATCGCATATCAAAGATTTAAGTGTTACTTATCTCTGTAGTTAAATATGTCACAAGGGATGGAATAACCTGGAATATAATTGTCCATCATTAAGCTTGTAGCATTGTCTGTAATAGGATGTATTTGGTGTGTTGCATACATTAATGGGTTAATGTCATCCCATGTAGCCTGTAGCCTTACCACTCACTCAATAGTCCACATTCCTCTTGACATCCATCGCTGAGCACTTTTAAGCTTTTTGTGTTTGGAGTAGTGACGATTCACTTGCTGAGCTGTACTGCATGCTGTATTTGGTTTTGGGTAGTGTCTGTCCGGTGTTAACGTTCTGCTCCACTCTTATTACAGCCTAATATCCTTTTCCCTTTAAATTCTTGCCCATCCACCCCGCCCTCCCTCCCACCTTTGTACTCTGACCTATTGACCTTTTATGTATTAATTGTCTCCCTGCAGTTGGCATTCCAGCGATCAAGTGGTGTGGGACAGAAGGTGACTACAATGTGCTAGTAATGGAACTGTTAGGCCCCAGTCTGGAAGATCTCTTCAACTTCTGCTCTAGGAAGTTCAGTCTCAAAACTGTTCTGCTACTGGCAGATCAATTGGTCAGTGCCTTTCCCTTGGCTACTGGTGCCATTGCTGGGCGGCTGGGCCAGATGGATCATGGCCCACCCAATAATGCTGCCCCTATATAGAGCTGAGGGGAGTGATTTTTAAAGCTTCTCTTTTGTTATAGATAAACCGAATTGAATACATCCACTCAAAAAACTTTATTCATCGTGATGTCAAGCCAGATAACTTTCTGATGGGCTTAGGAAAGAAAGGCAATCTGGTCTACATTATTGACTTTGGACTGGCCAAGAAATACCGAGATGCTCGTTCCCACCAGCACATCCCTTACCGGGAAAACAAGAACTTGACAGGCACGGCTCGCTATGCCTCCATCAATACTCACTTAGGAATAGGTAGGCGGAAGCTGATCCATGTTTTCATTAGGGTGGTTATCAAAAGTCACCAGTCTATCAATCCCCTTCACCCCTCCTCTTTTAGCTAATCACTAGTTTAGTCTATTGCTACACATCATGATGGCTTCCCCTCTCCCACTACTAATGTTTATTTCCAACCCCACCCTACCCTTCCATGTGTAGCAAGTTCCCCCTAGCTGAAGGGAGGTACATTCCACTAAGTTATTCTCCCAATAAGATTTTCTCTGTATTTCATCAGTCTTTTATAACTTTTTCTCTCCCAATAAGATACTTTTACTCTTTTCTTTGTGCTTTCTCCTTCGTGCAGAACAAAGTCGTCGTGATGACTTGGAATCTCTGGGTTATATGATGATGTACTTCAATTTGGGAAACTTACCTTGGCAAGGTCTCAAGGCAGCCACAAAGAAACAAAAATATGAGAGAATTAGTGAGAAGAAGATGTCTACTCCGGTGGAAGTTCTTTGCCGAGGGTACCCAAGTGAGTCAGTTTAATTCAGAAAGGGTTATTGAGTACTCAATCTCGAGCTCAGCCTGTATACATGGCACACACACACACACACACAAGATTAATGGTGTGCTTTATTTAGAATGCATCTAGTTGTGTCATCATCTACTTCCTGACAGTCTGCAGTGTCTGTACAGCCTAATAGTCAAGAATGTGTTGTGCTGGAGGTGTTTGGTTGCTATTAAACACTGGCCGGCAGTTACACTTCCTTATACTGTTGCCTTTCAACTGAATCCAATGGAATGTCAATATGTGGGGAGCTCCCTCTTTCAATGGATGTTTATGTTGATCTACCATACCCATAATAATAAATCATGAAGTAGTTGTGTACATGATATCAATCCATGTTGTGTGGGTGTGGTTATATCCATCAAATGCAGACCACACTAAAGGAAGGACTGGCTTAGAAATAGCCATTAGTATGTATTGGTGCTTTTGTTATCATCTGGCAAGAGTAGTTGTTGGTGTCTCAATAGGTTAATTCTCTGTGCATAATTATGGTAATGATGATTAATCTCTCTCTCTCAATTGTGTGCAGGTGAATTTGGCACATACTTGAACTTTTGTCGCTCACTCAAGTTTGACGACAAGCCTGACTATGCCTACCTCAGGCAGCTGTTTCGCAGTCTCTTCCACAAGTTGGGCTATACCTATGATTATGTATTCGACTGGAACACTACAAGAATAGTGAGGAAAGGGAAGGGATGAAGGGGGATAGTGTCTGGGCTAGGGCTAGGGGTGAGTGAATTTGTAATAGAAACTGTTGATGTGGACATGGTGGGTGGCCCCTTTAGCCATATAAGTATGATGAGATCACTGATTTGTGTTACGTATGTAGTCCTCATCCTCCTCGGGTGGGGGAGAGCAATCCGGTCAGGGAGCAGTGGGAGGTGCCACACAGAGCCATCCACACCCGTCGTATGGTGGTCCTCAGGTAAAACCAACTGTGCATGTGATATGCATGTGACATTAATATTGTGGTGCTCGTACAGCAAGTACTGACTCCTGTATCTCGACAAGCTGTCTCAGGAACACCAGTTAGACCACAAGGATCATCTGGAGCAAGTTAGTCATCTTTTGATACATTAGATTCAGGTTTCATAACTGCTATACTGTGCATGTGGTTTGCTTTTCCGTACAGTGCCTATGACCCGCACACGGTCTCGGAGCGATAAGGACCAGCAAGCTGTCGCCTCTGGAGGAGGTGGGGCTGGTGGAGGACCACATTCTTCAGGGGGAGGGGCTCACAACTATTCAGGCAGAGGTATAATAATATGCAACTTCCTTCCAAGAGTGAAGTGACCTCTCTCTCTCTCTCTCTCTCTCTCTCCTATCCGTAGAATGGACAAAACCGTCAATGCAAGTAAGGAGTTCACACCCATCGTCACATGAAAGAGACCCAGCCACTGCCCAGAACGCAGATTTTAGCCACACCAATAGCAGTAGCAGACACAAGAGTTATAGGAAGTGACGAAATCACCTATTTACAGTACCACTATAATAACTACTATTCTCTGACTGTATGTACAAAATGGGAAAATAAATTTCTTTCTCTCACAGTGTCATTAATTTTGTTAACCTCTGGTTCATTGCATGGGGATGTCTCTCCATGTTATTATTATTGCCATCAGCTTAGCTAGGGCTGGCATGCATCAAGTAGCTTTCTAAGTTGATGTATTATTTGTTATCATTTTCTGTCTATGCATTTTCATTCTTGCACTTAATGACATGCTTGCAATTTCTTTTGATATGCAACCTGCAAGTAATTATTACAAATCCTATTTATTGAGTAAACAGCGATTCACTGTATATTGATTTGTGCACTTATTGTTATTACTCTTTTAACATTGATTTCCTTGAACAGCAGTATCTTACATGTTACTGTGAAGATGGTTTGTGGTGAATTTGGTGAAGTCTTTGAGTAGTTTGGTAAATCCCTTGATAATCGATGAGAGTTTGTTTACCATGGGCAAGTTTTGATCCCTAAAATCATGTTGCGTCAAATGACAGGAAGGGGCAGTGGAACGGTTGTTATAGTTAAGCTAACCACATTGTTGACATACCAAGAGTGTTTGATGCAGTTCAAATTGGCTTGCCCACTGCAGGAGGGCCAAGTTGGTGGGTGCAGAGGTCACAGATTCTCCTAAGGACTGAAGCACCTGATGAGCATGCCTTTAATGAATAAAAGTGTGGGAATTTTAAATCACATCACATTGAATACACAACACACTGTGCCATACATACATTTGGTGGGAGGCTTCAATTTTGAGGGAATTCTCAGCTGTCTTAGTCTGCAGTTGTTGAAGGAGTGTTTTTTCTTCCCTAATCACTTCGGTCAGGTGGGCTAGAAGACCGTCTACGTTAACAAGTCGCTCCTTTATGCAGTCAACATGTAAAAGATCAGCCACTTCTCTATCCAGTAAGTGCTGGTGAATTTGAATCTCCAGCTGTTATAAGTTGCACAAAAAGTGAATTGGAAAAGTGAACTCGACACTCACTAAGTACCTGTCGACATTCCTTTCTGAGGTCAGAAATTTCTTTGAGCACTCTTATCATCCTCACAGAGCTGGTTTCTGAGACTTTCTCTTGGGCACTTCTTTCAATTTCCTGAAGGGAATTTCCAGAGATCAAGCCATGTTTTCGTCCTAAAGCCACCAGCCTGGCAGGATCTCCTAGCTTTATCCCTAGAGTTGAACCATGACTGTCCCAAGGATTCACTTCCATGGCACTATACAGTACCGACTAGAATCTTTGTTCTAAATTTCGCGCCAAACACATTTGCATTACTGACGACCCTTACCTTTTGTGGGAGGGTCTCGGTTGAGGACCAATGGAGTATAATTTCACTGGGAAGAGAGTGCTAGTCACAGGAGCTGGAAAAGGTGGCTAGCTTATTGAAGAGTGTCGCAAATTTCAATTCTTGTAAACTGACTGCAGGAATAGGGCGTGCTACCGTGAAGGCTCTGGCTAAGTGTGGGGCCCAAGTGCTAGCCCTGAGTAGAACTCAAGCTGACTTAGAAGCTCTTGAGAAAGAGGTATATAAATCACATGACTAAATTGTGTTACATTTTGTCTGTGTGTATATGGTGCAGGTGCCTGGTATAGTGACAGTATGTGTGGATGTGTCCAACATAGAGGCAACAAAGAAAGAAGTGGAAAAACTCCATCCAATTCACTTCTTAGTGAACAACGCAGGTGTGACAGAGCTGCAGCCTTTTCTAGAGGTCACCCCTGAAGCATATGACAAGTACGTGTGCTGTGAGACTGAAATGTGGTGTGAACAGCATAATCATCTGCTATCTTAGGATCATGGATGTGAATCTGAAAGCTGTCCTTTTTCTCTCACAGGTGAGTCAAAGCAATAAACATTTTCACTGCACAATATTGGCGTAATGGGGTAACCCACCCACCGCACCCACCCAGGTATTTACCTGGAGCCTGTTAATGTTGGTTGTGTCTCAGACTCACTCACTGCATGTTTGTTTGTGTTTGATGATTGGGTGTGTGGCTGGCTTGGTTGGCTGCAGTGTGTGGCGAAGGAAATGGTGGAACGTGGAGAAGGAGGAGCCATCGTCAATGTCTCCAGTTTATCTTCACTCTGTGCCCTCAAGGATCATGCTGTCTATTGTATGTAGATTGTATGTTATGCTTCATAACTTATGTATGTATACATTAGTCACTGGGAGTATGGCTGCACTCTGGGAGATCAAGTCCCACCAGTGACATTGACATGTTTATCCATTCTTTCACTTGCGTTTATTTGCTGTGAATATAGCTGGAAATGGGTACCTGGAATTTCTAGACCTGGTATATAAAGCCAGGATGCCTGTGCACTAAGCAGCTAGGCACTAGGAGCCACGCAGTGCTCATAACCTCCTGGAGCCTTGCTAGGAACTTTCAATATGATTGCATTTGTATGTATGTATGTATGTATGTATGTATGTATGTATGTATGTAATGTAGGTGCTTCTAAAGGGGGACTGGATATGCTGACTAAAGTTATGGGACTGGAACTTGGTCCCCACAAGGTCAGTACATAAGGGCTTATTAACGATGAAGTTGATCCATCTCTTCCATAATTATGTAGATCCGAGTGAATGCAGTCAACCCTACTGTGGTCATGACAACCATGGGAAAGAAGGCATGGTCAGACCCAAATAAGGCTGCTGGGATGCTCTCCAGGATACCACTGGGACGGTTTGTAGGTACGCACTCTATTTAGACAGACCCAACAACACCCAAATGACGTCCTCATTCACATTACAGAGGAGGAGGAGGTTGTGAAGCCTATTCTGTTTCTGCTGAGTGAGCAAAGTGCCATGGTGAACTGTGTGACCTTGTCGGTAGATGGTGGTTTTGTTGCATGTTAATTACATGTACATAATGTCACATGCTTCCGGCATAGCTGACTCTTTACCATATTTCCCTCTTGACTAGTGCTGTAGGACTAAAGGGTTTGGCTATGCCACACTTCATCTCTGAGTCATTATAAGCTTTTATATGTTATTTACATATTTTTTTTGACATTCACACATTTTTGATATTTGTAGGTAAAGAAACTTTTTTTTTTTCATGTTGTGTGAAACATTTCCTCTAGAGGATCAGCAGTCATCTCTGCAGCTTCTTCTTCTTTTCTTGTGTTGAAGATTTTCTTGGCCTCCATGCGTTTCTTATACTTGTGGGCACCTTCAGCTCTCAGAATGTGGCGACTCTGAAGCAAACAAGAGAGAGCCAATTATACCCTCCAGATCTCGGTCATTCTTGAACCAAAATCTAATAAGTACTAACAGCATTTGGGGTGATGTAGTTTTGATTTTCGAATAGTGTATCTCCTCCGAAACTTCCATCAAATACCTACATGAATACCTAGCATAAGTGTTTGCAAGGATGAACAAGCTTCAGCTTTTGCAGTAGAGCTAAGAGTTTGCAGGGGGTACAAACTTTAAAAATTTCATTTCTTAATTGTGTTCTTATCTTTTTGGTTAACTCAAATCAAAGGCCAAATTGATGTGCATTAATTGGGGGGAAAAGAGTTTTAGGGACAGTTGCAGTCCGCCTGCAGTGTCCCTCCTCTGAAACTTCCATCAAATACCTTGATCAGCTGGAGAGCAAACCTTGGTCCTACATAATATGGAGAGAAGAGAGTAATTGTACTTGGTTGTCTTGGTTACAAGTCTTCACACATACTGATTACATAATATTAATTTTGTGCACATGAAGTCCACTACCTTATTAAAACGTACCTATTTCAGTGAGTGATGAACCTCCTTCAATTATCTGTGGATCATAATAATTATCACACACCAACTAAATGAACCCTAATTAGCACTATATTACCTGATAGTTTCTGAACCAAATTCTGTTATCCAAGTGAGTGAAGTTGAAAACGTTGTCAACAAACGGCTTACTTTTAGGATGGTTGTAAGGAGTGCTGAAGATCTAAAGCAAAATATAGCCATCTATTCATAATCACACACTTTTATTGAAGTACTTTAATGAAGAGTTCTTTGATGAGAGCATATTGAGGAGCATCCGTGAACACCTACCAAAGGTAGCACTATTGTAAGACTATTTCCCTTTAAGACACACAAGGAACCCCTCAATGTGAAGTTTTACGTACACTGTCAAAGGAGAGCAATGGTCTTGATCCTAGCAAACAATTCCCTGCCAATTTCAACTCATCCATGGTGTGCACTAAATAAAAAATATGGGAGTGTCGCTACATGTAAATGAATTGATTAAGTAACACTTACCATTCTCCACTAGGAACTTAGCCGAGGGGCCATTGGGAACATTCGATACCCACATGTATAAATCTTTCTTCTTTTTCATCTCGAAAAAGATGCACTTTTTGCAGTTTTTCATTTCACAAACCTACAAAGTCAGCAGGCCTGAAATAAACTGAACTAGATACTACATGACCACACCTCATTGATAAGAGGTAACTTGTCCTTCCTGTCCAATTTCGTGTCTGGTACACACACAAACAAACAAACAAATAAGATAAAATATCAATGTGAACCTATCACATACTGACCTCTTCGTGAATGTGGGATCAAAGTACGAAGGTCATTCATCAGATGACGTGCTCTAAAACATCTGTAAAAATGAGCTCAAAGTAACAGTGAAATGATGATACCTGTAGGTAACACCCCTTGAGCAGAATACCAAAACACGTTCCTTGTTGGTCCATGTCTTTTGCTGTGTTAGTAGAAACACTGAGTTCATTGATAAGTCTGCAGACTATTTTTGCTGTCACCTTTTTTGAAGCTGTGGTGGAATCATGAATCTCTTCCTCTTCTGTTTCAGTTGTCTTTTTCCTCTTTCTTGAGGCTGTGGGCTGTGCCATCTCTTCAGGTACGTCGAGTCCACGGCCGGCCACGTGGTTAGCAATTGTGCAATTTGTAGCACGTTGCCAGGTGATAACACGAAGGAATTCATTTCGACTACAAAACCACTCCCCCAATCTGGTAATTATAAATTAGTTTCTTGTAGTGTTTCGTGAAGTTTCTTTGGTGTGCAGTGAGTATGGACATAACCACTATACCAGCCGAAGAGGTGCTGTTTGCTGAAATAATGGCATCCGGTACGAAGGTAGAAGAGCAGCATCACCCTAGGCAATCTGGAGTGGAAGTCGAGATGAGAAGAAAGAGGCGTGACTGGTGGACCGACAAGCCTCGGCCTCTCTCCATGAATGTTCTACCTTCCAGCACTGAAGGGCCCTCAGGCAGTCCAGCAAAGGCTGCCTCTTACCGCCAGCGCTTCAACAGTGCCCTGGGGCGTGGACTGCCCTTCAGCAAGCCCAAGGCCTTTTTCAGCAGTGAGCAACACCTTCCTGACAGAGTAGAAGGATATAATCGTGGCCATGAGAAACTTTATCAGCTAAGGATTCATTCTGCAAGTGAGGTAAGCTGCAATGCTAATTGGTAACATCATAGCTAGCTACATTAGAATATGCAAACAACTATGGAATTAGTATTATGATAATTTGTGGTTTTATTTCTGCTCTTGCTATGCATTTTTTGGGAGTAAACAAATCTGTACCTGACCAATTTGCAATCTTGACATAAAATTTAAACTCTCCCTATCAAATGACAGGAAAACAATCATTAGAATCTCGTTATGTATGTATATACAACATGTAGCACAAATTGCAGAAATAGATTAGAAGAGATCAATGGCTGCAATGCTATACATCCCTGTGTTAGGCTCTACAGCTGTTTCATGCAGACCAGAAGTATAATGTAGACACCTGTCTGTGTTATCAATACCTCTGCCGCATTTTTCATAAACAAGTTCCTTTGAATGTAAAATAGACATGGTGCAGTGATGGAGATCAGTATAGGGAGCTTATGTACTTAGTGCAGTTGAGTATCTGTATGGACTGTTAGTGTTTGTTTCTTCCATGCTCCATTACTTCCCACAGTTGTTGCCTTATACCATCCATGCTTTGCATCACTAACATGATTTCCACCTCTACTGATAGACCTTATCTGTGCATGTTCATGCGTTAAGTGTACTAGTGTTTTACTGAGGAGGATACAGTCTTTCAATTCAGCACTATTAACCAATCAAGGGCAAATTAGCAATTTCTCTTCTTTCTTACACATAGCTAAATGAATCACCAGGATTACTAATGCCTACGCCCACAAATTGATACTCGTGCACACTGCAAGAAATGGGGCATGTCTTTGTTTGCATCCAGGTGTGATCTCTCTAACGTGAAGTCGTTATTACAGTTATAATCAGCGTGCATTCTTTTCGGCACTCCCCAATGGCCCCACCTACTTCAGAAAGAATTTATTTACATGCCTTCTCTATACAGTGCAGTAAAGTGTTATTCAAAGCTGTGGCACTAACTATGCAAGATTCAGTATACAATTGTAAGTGCATGGGTACAGGCAGGTTCAGAAGTAGTCTCATGGTGGAACAATCGTATATGCAGCTATTGTTGCCTTTATATGCCAACAGAGAGACACAATGGAGGCATTGCTTGGACTTACCATACACACATTCTCTATTCTATGCAGAAGAGGAACTTTGTACCTGTGGATGTTCTCTCTGTTAGTTATCTCTTCAAAGTCCTCTTACCAATACTACACCTTAAAAAAAAACTCAACAATATCTCACTGGCTATAGTCTCCATTGTTATAGGATGTTAGGCAAGACAAAAAAGTGATTTAAAAGGGGGCTTGGGATTTCAGTCAGTTCAGCTCTGTTTGGCTATTAGCTGTGAACATTAAGTGCATAAGTGCCAGTGTCTGAAACATGTGCTACACACAGCTACACATCAGGAGTGTCTCCTTTACTAGAGCCAGAGCCAGCATATGGAATCCAGCTACATGAATTATGCTTGTTTCCAAGTGCTCTGACAACTGATGGGCTGTTCCACTGTTCTACTATGCAAAAAACATTCATTTCAAGAATGGAAAAATAAAAGATGTTTATTATAGGATTTCAGGACCATTAAATCTGAATCTCTAGAGTACTTCTCTTTGATGTGAGGAATTTGTGTTAAAATTCTTTAAAATTATGCTTGACTTTACATGAGTTTAATTCTTGACATTCCAGTGAAGATGAAACACATGCATAGCTAATTTGGGTACAGGGTCTCTGGATTACAGGCAGTGATAATTACTAGTCAGAGTCACTAGGGTTATCCCCTTACTTGGGTTTCAATGCTGCATAAAGAGATCAATACTAATTGAGTTAGCCAAGCCCATGGACTCTTTGGTATGAGCCAAGTCCTACTAGTGCATTCGTTGTGGCTATGCATAATTGAAGGTACATACTTGGAAGGTACATACTTCCCGTCACTTAGCACTGCTATTCAATTGCAGGAATGCTTGAGTTGGTCGTGCATATCACATTTTAAAAAAGACCTGTAGATTTCGTGTGTGTCTAGTGCACAGGATATTGATTCTTGTGAGCTGTCAGAGTTGGTTTCTATTATATTTAATTGATGAGAGATAGAGAGGTCAACTAACTAGCTAAAGCCAGTCTCAACAGGAAGATTCAGGGAGTTGCTGCCCATGCCAAGATTTTCTATCACCCTATTTTAAGAGTCGCTTTTCTCTGCCAAGTTGAGTGGTGAGGCCAGTTGCCAACATTTTCTCTCCTGACAAACAAAGATTGCATTCTTCACTACTAGCAAATCCAGTTTCGACCTGCTTGCCTTGCATTTCCTCTTTGTATATAAGAAGATCAGAAGACATAATAAATCAGAAGAAACTGGTTCTTCAAAGCATCGATTTATTACTATCAGTAGTGACTCAGAATTCTGCTATCTAGTGAGTGAGAGTATTGGACTTTTACATCCTTGATGGAATAGCCATGGGAAATATTCCACTCTGTCTACCAAGGAAAGGTGAACTCGTGTTTGGGGAGTATGGTAGTGGAACAGCTGGCAGGTTCTCTCTGAAGTCTTATCATCCGTATGACATGAGCATTGAGGACTTGAGGCCAATAATGTCCAGGGAAGGAGGAGAATTGGTGGATAATGACACCATCTTGGGGGTGGAGATGGACCAAGATATGGTATGGAGAAAAAGAATGATATAGCTTTCATAATGACATAATGACCCCATGGTATATGTTAAGTATGACATGATGGCCCCATGGTATGATGTAATATGGCGTGCATGGTCCATATATAATAGCTAACCTTGTTTTATGTGTTATTCACGGGCTGGTTGCACAGTTGTATGCATTACCTGCTTTGAATTTCATTTTTGCTAGCTGCATCAACAATAATTACCTCTTATAATAGACACAGTAGCCATTGTGGCCTCTACAGCAATAGACATTGACATAATGGTGGGAGTGTCTTCCCTAGTGGGAGTGTCTTCCCTATACTTCCTATAGTTGAAAGGTATGGAATTAACTAGAATCATTACCATCTGAAATTCTGACAGTATTGATAGTTGAGCCTCATATTAGAGGTCATCTCTCAGTCTTAAGGGTGACCGTTATAGCCAGATGAGGTTCCACTGTACACATGTGCTGATCAAAAAGTGGGATGACAAAATCCTGATCGTCACTAACTATTGCTTAATGACCTCCATACACTCAAGGCTTACAAAGTTCATCAAAGGAAGGTGATATCCTTCCCTATTGTGTTTGCCAAGGTGTCTTCACTTGTGGCCATGGCTCCATTAACCTGGCTGGTGGTATAGTGTGAGCAATGGCTCCATTAGCCTGGCTGGTGGGGGCCATGGCTCCATTAACCTGGCTGGTGGTATAATTGTGTACTCTTCCAGGCCCTTAATTGTCCTTTGTTGGGAGGTTAGTCCTCTTTCGTAGTGGAGGTGTGGAGGTTCCACCGTAGAGAGAGAGTGGTTTCACTTGCATCAGCCACTATTTGCTGCTTTGAAAATAGTTATTTGCTCAGGAAAAAAAAATCACATTGTCCTTATAAATTTGCACTGTGTTCTCTCAAAGGGTGTAGCGTTGAAGTCAGTTTATTCCTCTCCTTTCATGGGATGCACATCATGTTGTCTGTCCTCTTAAGGCTAGTGGTGTTGGTTGTAGGCACGCATATTCCGGCTTAAGCATTCCTTATGAGAGTCCTGCATGGGCAGCTGTTGCTTGTCCAGTAAACTGTTCTTGCCAAGTGAGATCAATTTGCCTCGTACATGGACTAGAGTTTGCCAAGAAAGTAGCCACAAGACTTCCCCCCTCCTTCCCCCCTCCCTCCTTCTCCCCTCTCCCCTCCCTCCTTCTCCCCTCTCCCCTCCCTCCTTCCCCCTCTCCCCTCCCTCCTTCCCCCCTCTCCCTGCCCTCCTTCCCTCTCTCCCCGCTCTCCCTCCTTCCCCCCTCTCCCCTCCCTCCTTCCCCCCTCTCCCCTCCCTCCTTCCCCCTCTCCCCTCCCTCCTTCCCCCCTCTCCCCTCCCTCCTTCCCCCTCTCCCTGCTCTCTCCCCGCCCTCCCTCCTTCCCCCTCTCCCCTCCCTCCTTCCCCCTCTCCCTGCCCCCTCTCTCCCCTCCCTCCTTCCCCCTCTCCCCTCCCTCCTTCCCCCTCTCCCCACCCTCCCTCCTTCCCCCTTTCTCCTAGCTCTCTCTTTCTCCCTCCTTCCCTCTCTCTTCCCCCTTCCCTCTCTCTTTCCCCTTCCCTCTCTCTTTCCCCCTCCCTCTCTCCTTCCCCCTCCTCTTTTCGAAATGCTTTGACTCCATAAAGCATGTATACTGTTATTATAACCCTGCATGCCCCCAGGCATGTAGGAGTGACACTCTTTTGTGTATAGCTGTTAGTTCAGAGATTAATGACTAAAGTTCAAAGAATTCATTTGCTGGGAAGAATTACCTTGAATTATCTATTCTATAAATTAAGACTATTAAGGAGTTCAATGCTGCGCATAACATTGATAACACTAGGAAACATCATAACATTTTAAAAATTACTCTCCAAAGTCTTCTAAGTCTGTCAACAGAGTAATTAATGCATCCCTTATTGCATTCCTGCAGGAAGACATATATTCAGGCCTTCTCAAGTTCCACTACTCTGACGGATTAGACAGATTCTCTGAAAATCTCCATGTTAACAGCAGTTCGACTGTGTCCGATCTGCTGCCTGAACTGATCACAAGATTTCTGCCCCACGAGTATCAGCTGGATGCTGTGGATGGCACACAACCTAGCTCCATTTCTCTGGTTCAAGGACAGAGTAAGTACAAAAATATTTAAAATCCCAGAGCTGGATATCCTGAAGTTACTAGCTAAGTGTATAGCTAAAACTTAAAGATCATTTTATTTCTGTAGTGGAGAGGGAGTTGGAGGCCGAGGAGAAGCCTCTGGAGATAGCTCTGGACTGCTCTGCTCAAGGATTGGCTTCACCAAAGTTCTTCTTCAAGAGTAGCCTCCCACCGAACTCCTTCCCCCTGACCCCTCGACGGAGCAGTCATTTGGGGGAGTGCCCCATGGACTACGACCTCAACCTCTCCCAGCCTGAACACCACAACAGTATGACCAGCTTTGGCAGTGCTCTCAGCATTGCCTCCAGCAAGAGTTCAAAGTCCAAATCCACTTCTTCTCTAGTGAACATCAAAATGGGAGGAAAGAAATCCAACCAGAGTAAGGAAGAAGGAGGCACGTCCCTCTCCTCCCCGACGCATTTAAAGGTATCAGGATCCACACAACAGCAAGAAACGCCAACAAGCACCAGGAAAATCAGTATCTCAAAAGCTGCTGTGACCAACTTTATCACCCGATCCCTTCGAGTAAGGAGGAAGTCGAAGCAGACTCCAGCCACTGCACCTTCAACCAGCACTCCACCCAATGACTCACCACCCACCTCCATGATTCAAGACAGCTTTGAAGACAAGGAAGAGAAAGAAGACATTGCACTCACCAGCAGCCTCTTCTCTCCTCGAGTGGCAGTGGAGAAAAAGTTCACTCTCAGCACTGTCATCCATATTTACTCCATGGAGGGAAAACAAGCTCAAGTCTACAAAAGTGTCTTAGTATCGGAGAAGGCTACCACTCTTGAAGTGATCGCTCAAGCTCTGGAGAGGTACAACATGAAATCAAAGGACCCTAAAGACTACGCTCTCTTCGATGTCATAGGAAAGTGGCAGAATATGTCGAGCACAATCCACTCGCAGATGAGTTACCAGGCTGCAGGGACCTCAAGTGGGGTCACATCGACTTTGCCAAACTTCAACATTCTCAATGCCAGTCCTTTAATTCGACGCCATGCAGCAGTGGAGGAGTTTGTGGTGTGCTACTGCAGAGAACTGGGTCCAAAGGAGACACCTTACAACATACAGTTCTATCTCACTCCTCAAGAGGGCTTTACAAGGAGATTTGAATTGAGATCAAAGGGCAATCTTAATCCCATGAGGGGTGTGTCTCACGAGAAGTCACATTCCGTGGACATCATGGAGACCCCTGACGATGTGACCCCAACACCCAATCACTTGAATGTGGAAGAAGAAGATGATTATGGGATTTTTGGAAACACGTATCAAAGGAAGCGAGCAAGAAAAAATCGTATTTTCAATCAGTCGGTGGACAGTGCAGATCCTGATACCCATATCACTATTCTTGAGCATCCACCCTCCCCTACTGCTGCTGATGACAATAAGAAACCTGAAATCAGAACCAGAATTCATTCCAAGATCAGTACTGGAAGGGGAAATGGAGCGACTGAACAAGATTCAGAGATTCCTATATCCATCAACGTGACTAATGCCCCTGACTTTGCTGGGCTCATGTGCTCGTCACCTGACAGTGGGGTGGAGTTTCATAAGGGCACACATCGTCAGACCAACTCCACCAAGTCCTCCGTCAGTTCAGATCAGTCTGACACACCAAATGTGTCATCACATGATGACAGCATTGCCCTGTATTCAGCCAGTTTAGGCTCAGCTTTTTTGCTGAGTTTGCATCTCCAAGACCTCGGCAAGGAGTACCTTGTCCACAAGCTCAGCTCTGAATCAACTGAACTTTCAGGCAGCTTCACTTGCAATGAGGCTAACTCTGCACCTTCCAGAGATACAGTCTATCTTCACCACTCTGATTTCTCCGAAATGGTGAATCCTCTTTGTTGTATATGTCACCAACCAATAGCCGACCCCAACCTATCAAACAGAAACGAATTGAAATCGGAGTACGTCCTCAAGCGGAGAAATCCCAACCTCCTTATCACTCTCAATCAGCAAGAAGTAGCGCAGTCTGCGACCCTAAGACATGGAGACCTCGTTGGAGTAGGGAATATTTACCTGTTCATGTTCCAGGATTACAAGTCCCTTGGTTCCAACCACATCCCGGAATACAGCTGGAGACCACACCCTGTTGCCCAAGTGACCATTCCAAAGGAGTCCGCCAAGAGAAGTAGCAATCCGAAAGAGAATATTGACCAAGTTTTGAAAAATGGAAGAGACTCTTCTCTTGCTGGTATAGCTCGATCAAATGACAATGTGAAGACATTTGCTGTTGTGAGGAGAGAAGGTCTGAAAGAGGGATCAGGTCACAGTGACCACTTCAAGGCTTCTAATGCTGCACATAAAAAAGTCAGAAGAGTGAGCTGCCAGATCATCAATGTCCAGGATCCTGAGAAGCTCTCTCCCGGCAGTGGCACCTCCAATGAGAGTTTAGAATCACCTGCTTCTCCATACAAGAAGAAGACAGAAAATGACAAAAAGAATCCTCACAGAAATCTAGGGAAAACCCAATCTCTGCCTCTGCCAAGAGATCGGAAACTGGTCTTCTCTTTCAAACCAAGCGAAGAAGAGAGGCTGCTCAGTTATGCCATCTCGAGTGAGAGCTCTAGCTCTTGTCCGTTCAAGCTGGCACCTGCATACATCCTGGCCATGTGCACTGAGTACTGTGTCATGAGCAGTGGCGCCGAGGCTGCCCTCAGGTTCATCCAGAAGACCACCGACCGCATTCAAGAAGTCCTGTGGGTGAGTCTAGTCAACATGCATAGTGTGTGCTTAATGAGTCGATAGGTGTTAGGTCACACTTTGTGCTCTGTCCTTCCATCCAGGTGTTGTGTTGGGTTGATTCAATTAGCTAAGCTACTATTGTCATCAAAGAGCTTCCAATTAGACAAAATTGCATTGATTTTTGGAGACTAACCTAATGGACAATTTCTTTCATGTAGGAATTCACCAAAAAGGTGACAGCATGGGAGCCAAATTTGGAAATGTGAGTCTATTTAATTAGTGTTATTCTCATTCCATTCCAAATTAACGATGGCATGCAGGCCTCAGAAGCCACTCCTCTGCATCAAAGATCTGTTCCCTCTGCTGGAGCCAGTTATCTTCTGGCTGGCAAACACTTTGGAGTATTATAACTTCCTCGTCACACATAGCACCTCCTTCCAACTTCCTTCCCACCCACATGGGACAGGGGATCGAGAGGAGAACGAGGATGACCCTGTGGCTATGTTGTATAGTATTCTTGTGTACACTTTCCAACAGGCATTCTTCCCAGTCAGCAAGGTCAGTTGACTTTATGCTGCTAGTGGGTGTGGTTGTGGATGTGGTCTGCATCAAGCTCTAGCTCTACCTTAATAAGCTTAGTGGGTGTGGTTATCCATGCAGGTTCTGTACCAGTCTCTACCTCTGATGCTGGAGAGTTGTGTTGAGGAAGACGTGCAGGAGAGGAGAGGCACCAAGCCTAAAGTTATTGGAGAAGCCGTCGAATTTCTGCAGACATTGCTGGACATGCTAACTGAACAGCATCTCCATCTTGAGGTAAAATAAGCGCGATGACATGTTCCATCTTTTACTCTCTCTCTCTCTCTCTCTCTCTCTCTCTCTCTCTCTCTCTCTCTCTCTCTCTCTCCTTCAACAGGTCATCTCACAATTCTACGCTAATATCTTCTTCTTTGTGAATGCCACCATGTTTAACTCACTGCTGGAGCAGGGAGGAGACTTAGGTTTATACCAGTATTACTGCGGCACGGTGCTCAGGGAGAACTTAAACCTGCTGGAAGGTTGGGCCTGTCAGGTTGGCTTCAAGGATGTAGTGCTCCACTATTTGGCCAAGTTCTCTGGAGCCATTGATCTGCTGGCAACACCCACTGAAAAACTCCTACAGGTGCGTATGAAGTTAGTGCATACCTGAAACTTATTCACCTTTTTTTTTTTTTTTTTTTGCATGCAGTTGAATTGGTCTGCTCTTTGTCACGAGTTTCCAGTACTTCATCCTTCTCAACTTCACTATCTCTTGAGTCAGTACCTTCTGCCCATCTCCATCACGGAAGTCCCTAAACATTGGACTCCATCAAAGGAGGATGCTTTACATGCCCTTACTGGAGGTCAGTATAACTTAGGCTACCCTTGATATACTAAATACTGAAAGTCAGTATTCTTCCAGTATACTAATCTGATTAACTCTGTTAGGTTCCTTGCAAGAGTCCTTTGACAACCACCCTGGTTTCAAGTTTCCGACGTCCAGTTATGCCCTCGACCTGAACCAGCCCCCATCGGAATCAAGTCACTTTCAGGACACCCTGGAACAGCTGCATACGAATCTCCGCAAGACAGACACGAGCAAGAATGGCTTGCCTACCAAAGTGGAGGCAGTCTCGGTGGCTGTCCTGAATGGAGGAGGAAGGTCCATGACACAAGGAACGGTAGCAGGCATCGGCAGCCACACCGAGTCTGAGGAAGATCTTCTTGCTAAGTCAGAAGTACATAAAAACCACAAGAATCTTGAGAAAAGTTTCAGATATAGTCAATCTCTCTCCAATGGCACAACACAAAAGATCATGGATTCATTCCTGTACCAGAATGGAAATATTGAGCTGCCATCCGCAGGGTGCATTGGTAGGGTCAGATCAGTTCTTAGTGCCCGATCTTTTGCAACTCCAGAAAAACTGATTTTGGAACCAGAACCAGACAGCAGAATCCATCTTGAGTCGGTAGCAGGGGCTCTGGCTTCCAGTGGCAGGGCAAAAACATTCCCACAAGGATCCAGAACTGTGACCATCCCACGGGGGGACAAAGGCTTTGGATTCATCATGGTAGAGAAAAAGGTACTGAATAATATTATGAGGAACCTCCAAATAGTGGACACACTTGAGACCCATCCTTATGTCCCACCATCCTTATGTCCCACCATCTTTATGTCCCACCTTCCTTATGTCCCACCATCCTTATGTCCCACCATCTTTATGTCCCACCATCCTTATGTCCCACCATCTTTATGTCCCACCTTCCTTATGTCCCACCATCCTTGTGTCCTTTGTAGAGAGGTAGTAACCTCGTTCCCAGGCCTTCCTCTCTCACGTACCGCACAGGAGGAAGAGAAGAAGAAGAAGAAAAATAAGCGTGCGGTACGTGAGAGAGGAAGGCCTGGGAACGAGGCTGGAGCGGTAGTCCTCTTTTGGAGGTTATGAGGGCTATTCCGAATGGCAGGTAATTCAAAATAGTTCAAATATTTCAAAACTACAGACAAAATTTGTAGAATACAATTAACTTTCAAAATACAGCTCATAAGCTTGAGGAGTTTTGAACTGTTTGGAATTACCCCGCCATTTGGAATAGACCTTACTTTTAGTTTGGAGGTTTATCTTCTTCAGAGTGTCCTTTGTTATTGGAAGGTACATCATGTCATATCATGTTTGTGTCACTCTCCTAAGGATGAAGGAAGTGAAGAGTCACTGATAGTGGTGCAACAGGTCCTCCCGGGAAGCACGGCAGCTGCTTGTCATCAGTTGAAGGTCGGAGACCAGATCCTAGCCATTGATGAACAGTTGCTGGATGGTGCTGACTACCTCATGTGAGTATTATTGTCACAACTCTCCTTTATCCCATCGCATCACGTGATTCGAGTGACTGCGTGTGATTATTTTACTGCAGAGCTGAACGGTATATGAAGGAGGCAGAAGACGATATCACTCTAACACTTGGACCATCAAAAACTCTCTAACCTTTCCAATCATCTCACCATTCTCAACCACGTGTGTGTGTGTGCGTGCGTGTGCGTGTGTTACTTACAGTCAAAAGGTTATATCATGATTTCAATTATTATTATCATTCTCATCCAATTCTCCATCAAAAAATAGTTCCATTGTATGATTGCCACGAAAACAAAGAAATTAACAAAAAATTATTGTGCTGAAAAGGAATTGAACCTGTAGAAGATGCGAGATGCTCTATATTAAGATTGAATTTAGTCACATGACTTATCCCATGACTTCTGAAATGTCAATTTTTGTGTGATCGGGTTCTCCCCCAATGATCACAACGTCCCCCTCGGGTGACATGGTTACTGCACATAGCTTGCGAGGGGAGGGCATACCTTGCACAGGACTCCAGGTGTTCTCGTCCTGGTCATATATCCAGATCCACTCTGCAGGTTCAGCTTGAGCGGACTTAGTGACCTGCTCCCCTCCGAAAGCCAGTAGCTGGTTCCCGGCACACAGAGCCGTCATCTTGGTAAAGGGACACTCGTGCAATTTCTTCCAAATATTCTTTGAGGAGGTAAATTCAGACGTTATGCTGGAGAGGATTGAGAATCGGTGACAGGAGGAGAGGATCTTGCGAACAGGTGCGGATTGAACCGACTGGGTACATGAAGACTGGCCAACACCTCCCACCAGGTAAGCGATGTTTCCACACACGACAGTGGAGGCGCCCGCCACAGGGACTGGCAGACGTGCTGAAGTCTCCCAGACTTGAGTAGGAAGGTGAAGGACTTCCACCACGCTCAGTATCTCCCGCTGATCATTCTGTCCTCCAATCACCACCAGATATTCAGCATAGATGAATGCTGAGGGCGAGGATCGTGGGGTAGGGAGGGGAGGGTAACGCTGGACCCAGACCTGAGCATTGAAGTCGTACGAAGACAAGGCTGTTGTGCACTTGCCGTCTACAGCACTGACCCCACCAATCAGGATTAACTCGTCTTGCAGCACCACAGATGCAGAAAAGTACTGTGGGACATCAGAGTCCGCCTTGAACCAGCGTGTCAAGTTTCTGATTGGGCAGTAGAGGAGGGACTTGTTAGGGGAGTCATCTTGCAATACGCCCCCACACACGCACAGGTGATCCGAAACTGTGTGAACTCGAAGGGTAGAACCATGAAGACCAACAGGAAGACAATTGTGAGTGTACCACCTCAACCGGTTCACCTTGTAGTCGTGTTTAGTGAGCTCTGACAGAGGTTTCACTCTCCCCTCCTCTTCCTCCTCTTCTTCCTCCTCCTCCACCACTACTTCTGTTACCACGTCCACAAACGCCTCAGTAGTATCAGAGAGCTTCTCCAATGAAAAAGAAAAACGTGTCCTTTCGTCCATGGCCTTGTCAGAATGGCAGGACCTAGCATTGGTGTCTGAAACACTTCCACTCTCATCTCCTACAAATATAAAGAGATTCCCTATAAGGCTTTAGAGGGTGACAGTAGACATAGAGGGAAAAGGTCAATAGGTCAACATTTATGATCAAGCAGATCACTGACCTAATGATCTGTCTTGTGGCAGGGAGTCAGCCTCCTTGTGGCTCTTTTTGTGTGAGTCTCGTTTCCGTAGCAGCTTCTTCAGCTTGAAGCGTTTCTTCTTCTTGGTGGTGGTGATGCTGGTACTGGCAATGGGACCAATGGTGTCCAAGGCATCCACGTTAGATCCAGGGAGGGCCGTGCTATACTTGGCAGTGATCTTACCATCCTGCAATGATATTATTTACATCATTCTTATTATATTATGCACAATTGCAGTGGTCTATATTCAGGACATTAATTAGGGACATTTTCCAAGGAACCAGCTAATTAGAAACCTCAAGCTGTCCACTACATAAAGGTTCCATCCACTGTATTGGTCTATTCTTACCGTCAGTTGTGCCAGTTTGATCTCATAGTCCAGCTTACATCTCTCACTCTATAGAGTAGAAGAATAACCATCATCATTACTGAAGGCTTTATAGCAGGTGTGGCCAGTGGGAGTGTAGCCAAGGCAACAGCATGCTTACCTGCTCCATCACTTGTTCTGCGTATCGTCTCTCGCCCTTCAACTCTCTCTCCAATCTCTCTACTTGACTGGTCTGTGCAGGGAGAAAGAAAAGGTGGAGATAAGGAGCTAAGCCTAGGAGAAGATGGCTACTTCCATAGTGAAAAGGGAGAGGGGTCATGTGGGCTACATACTTCTTTTCACTCTAGAATTGCTCAAACAAAGAAGAATGGGCACTTACATATAAGGTGGGTGAGTTCTACTATTTTACTCGAGTCCAACAATGAAGTGATCACATGACTCTACTCTATAAGGAAAGGGGTGTGGTTTATAGAGATCCACTGAATGACCTTTGTACTGTATCTTGACCTCTGTACTGTACCTTGTCTGCAAGCTCTTCCGTCAACTCAGCTATTTTGTACTCCAGTTTGTCAATCTGTTCCCGTATCCCATCTGAGCCTCCACTCTATCATCAGGACAATAATAACAGGGTTATCCCCTTTCTTTTATTCCTCCACTCTATTGGGATCACTAGTGAGGGTTATCCCTATCTGGGTCCTAAGTTATCCTCCTTTCCAGTCATGTGGTGAGTAACTATTACCACTGGCAGTCATTGAAGCCAGCAAGAAGCCACAAAAAACTCAACCCTAACCTTTTAAGGAAGTCACTAGAGGAACACATGACATGAAGCCAACTAACCTTTGCACTTGCCAGCTCAATACTTTCTTTGTACTTCACTTC
Source organism: Crambe crambe (assembly GCA_963924555.1). Classification (NCBI taxonomy): domain Eukaryota; kingdom Metazoa; phylum Porifera; class Demospongiae; order Poecilosclerida; family Crambeidae; genus Crambe; species Crambe crambe. The sequence goes on along the minus strand of OZ004594.1, from coordinate 373,539 downwards.
TGCCTTTAACCTTTCAGTTGCCTCACACAGTTTCATCCCTGAGGGGCGGTTGCGAGGGTTGTCACGAATACAGTCCAGTATCAGTGCCTTGAAGGGGTCGTTCTTTGGAATTAGGTCAAGGTGGTCTCTCCGTCTGTTTTTCTCTGACACCATTTTATTGAACCCAAGCCGTCCTGAAGTATATTCTGGCCCGGGACGAGGGAACTTGTGAGTCCTGATTTGGATCATGTTGATCCCTATGGCGAATATATCCATAGCAGGAGTCAAGTCAGCAGGGATTTTTCTGACCTCAGGGGGCATATATGCAAGAGTGCCTGGGGCAGGGGTGTCGTCCCAACTCAAAAAGGATCCTTTGGCAACTTTAGCGACCCCTAGGTCTGTAAGTTTGGCTCTACAGCTATCGTTAAGTAGAATGTTATTGCTGGAGATGTCTCGGTGGACAATGGGAGGCTTGAAAGAATGGAGGTAGGCCAGAGCCTGTGCGATGTCGTGGACTATGTTCACTTCCACGTGGAAAGGGAGCGTTTTGGTACGATGTAAGAGTCGAGATAGACTCTCGTTCATTAGTTCCATCACAATCACAGGCAGTCTGTTGTGACTGTCAGAGTACACCCCCAAGAGCTGCACAATGTTCGGGTGACGGATCTTACTCATCTTCTCACACTCGTTATAGAAACTCTGCAAGATCAGTTCAGTTTGCTGGTCGAGTTGCTGCATTCCAGCAGGGAACATGGAAGGCTTCAGTTTCTTCACAGCACACAGGAGGCCATAGTACCTGCCGATCTTGACGATACCATAGGCACCTTCTCCCAGCATCTTGTCCTCCAGCACCTCCACATTAGTGATGATGTAATCCTTAGGGAGATCCTTGTTAACGTTGGTCATCACTCAAAGATGACTTTGTTCTCAATTTGCACTAGCTATATCTAGTTTCTAGATTCACCTACCCGAGCAGAACGTCTAGCGAGGGTATTGGGGGTGGAGCGACATGCGTGGGAGTAATTGAGTGGGAAGTGAAGATAGTTTGCTGAGTCAGCGCTATGTGTTAAATTGTAACATGAAAACCAGCAGAGCAGAACAACAAGGGACTGTATCGGACGCGGAGTCCTCCAGCAGGTCGCGAGGCTTCGGTGGCTGCACTACTGGAAGAATTTCACTCTGTCTCATGACCTTATTCTTTGTCTTAGCAGCCAGTGCGCAGGTAAGAAGATACTTCAAATTAAGCCCACTCTATTTTTTCAGCACATTCATTTGCACCAACAGCTCAATGACCCGGACCCATTACTATGGATGGTGTGTGAGCTTAGCTATTGAAAACTTTTGTCTTCCCATATTGACGATCCTTTACCACTTTCCACAGTGTATCTACTCCCTACCAGCTCTACTTACATTTGCTTCTTTCATCAATGTTAGAGTTATGGGTAAGTCCCTGTGGCTTCTCCACCATATTATCCAGTCCTGACCCCCTTCCTTACACAGACAAGACCTGGTGGTGGGTATGTGTGTCTGCTGACCTTGCAGCACACATAGCCTTCTCCATTATCTTCATCTCAGCAGCAGCAACAAAAGGCCGCATCTCTTGGAACATCTTGTATTTTGAAGAGAGCAGGGAGTCCTGTGGACTGATTATAGTTGGTATTTGGCTCTTAATTCTACTCTCAGTCAGCTCAAGAAGAATTAACAGGTATAAACGCTTAACTCTCTAACAGTCTGTACATGCAGTTATGTCTTTCTGAGACAGTTAATTTTCTTGCCTCTTTCTCCTTTATGTAGCAACATATGGCTGATGGCTGGAGCACTGGTATATTCCATCCTGATTCTTGTGAGTTGGGTTGGCTACCACTGGTACTGGCAAGTGTTCTGTGAACTTCCAAACCATTGCTCTGGTATTGTATGACATCTCCATTAATTTTTTTCCCCCCAAAGATTAGAGAATCAGACATTAAAAAATAAATAACTATAATAATGTTATGATAAAAGTGCCGGTCTCCACGAGAACTGAGAAAAGCATGAAGACAATGTACACATAGAAAAGGACTAGGCTGTACTCCCTGCAAAGAACACATGGAGGAAAAAAGGTCATGGCTGGTTGAAATACTTAGAGAGAGAGAGCTACTTTGAACTCACTTTGGAGGGTTGAATTTGAAGAGTGGGAAAACGACTGCTGATCCTAGTAAAATCACACCCAAGAATATCCAAGCCAACTTGACATGGACGAAACCAATAGTGTGTATTTCAATTGAATATTCATTGTTAGGACTTGCAAACAACTTGGGCTGCAAGAGAGAGAGGAGAGAGGAGAGTCAAAGGCCTCCTCATAGTGTGAGAGTTTTATTACTGGCATTACCAACAAAGCTATACTGAGTCCTAACACATGAGTGATGAGAGGTGCCCCAAAGCAAGAGGCCAGTGCCATCTCAGGCTTCCCCTTGCGGGCAATCACAGTGTCCGCCACCCAGTCTGCCACTGAGTTGCCAATGGCCAGAACAGTCAGTCCAAGGATTGCTAAAAGTTATTTGCATTTTGAGTTAGCTGGCTGGTAACTATGGAGTTAGCTGGCTGGTAACTATGGAGTTAGCTAGCTAGCTATGGTACTTTCTGTACAAACCTGTGCTAATTCCAACAAGTAAGCCGAGTGATTGGAGCACACTCACCACCTCATTGGCAATGACGTTGAGCCAAGCGATGGACATGACAAATGCTCCAACCATGAGCACTATCTGCATCACCCAGTGAGGGGGCTTCTTCCTGCTCAGAGTGAAGAAGAGAACCACACACAGCGGAGAAACTGGACACCAAAGGAAAAGGAGGTAGCTAGCAAAAGGTGGTGTGTGTGTGTGTGGGTGCTTTAAACTAACTCACCACATAGTACCACCAGGACTGGGACCGGGAAAGGGGAGTTGCCCACTGTCTGTGTGAAGGCGGACCAGCCTTGAGCCACCACTATCATGAGGAATAGGGACATAGGAATGGGACTGAACACCGCGAAGCAGAAGTGGAAAATTGACCACTGTCCATCCTAATATTATCATATTATAGCTAATAATGAAAAGAGCTCATATTGTTATATTTCACTCACATGAGAACAAGGAGGAATCGTTAGCCATCTTAACAGGCTGAATGGGAATTCCAAGATGTAGATCACTTTCTTCACTTTACCCTTTGGCTAAGGGTGCGTAAGGATATGATTAAGATTGATCTCAGAGTCAAGAATCTCTTACCATAGTCAAACCCACTAATTCTGTTTTCTTTTTGGGCTCCACTGGCACCATAATCTTGTACTTCTTCTTTTCTTCGGAATCAGATCCACTAGAGTGCTCTATCTCTGTAAAAGCATGTGAGCAGACTTCACGTATCGTGCATCCATTGGAGACCTCTCTCCTTAGTTCACAGTTCACTCACCTTTGACAGTAGCTTCTTCACCTCCTTCAGGAAGAATCGAAGAGTTGGAACTTGAGTTCTCAATACTCACTTCATCTTCTTTTTTACTGAAAATAACAGTTTTCTTGGTGTACCTTTTCCTCCGGTAATTGGACAGCCATTTCTAAGTGTACATAGTGGGATGAACTTTTTTCACAATGGCTCAACTAACCTTGAAGAACGAGAGGGAGACGACCAAACCAACATAGAGGAAGTACAAAATTGGAAAACAGATCCCTTCAGCTAAAGTCACCTGGAGGAAAGGTGATTATAGCTAATAGTGACAATAATGTATTAAATCTCACTTACCTTTCCATCATATGCCACAGCAACTATGATGGCCAGTACCACCACGTAAGCTAACAAATCACGCATAAAGTCTATGGCATCTGTATGAAATGGAAGAAGGGTTGACAAGTCACATGGAAAGAACAAGAACATTGTCATGGCTGACTTATGTTGTATGTTTTTGTAGGTGTTGCTATCAGCACTGTTCCCAAGACAACAGTAGTGATAAACAATCCTGCCCCCATCAGAGCTCTATACGAAGTGTGTTCGATGTCATAATATCATGTGACAATCATATGATTACTCACCCCAAGACCAAAGCCAGATCGTCATCCTGTAAAGCCGAAAAGGCCACAAAAATATCTGGAGCACCTGCGCATAGTAACAAGATATTATACAATATGTAGTAGAGTGCCTTAAAAGTGGCAATCATGTGTATCTGCAGAATGCCTCCACTAATGAATTAGTGATCACATGCACAGTGTAATAATATTCATGAGTGAGTGAGTGAGTGCATGTGAGCATTGATAAACAAACCTCCTTTAGGAAAAAGAATGGTGAAACTCATATTAATCATGCACCTCTGAAGAATAGCCAGCTACTGTACAGATAGTTAATATATTACTTCAGGACAATAGCTATAGTGGACCAGTAACTAAGTGGACCAGTAACTAAGTGGTTTGAGTTCTATGAGTGGCCTTGTTTGATGGTAATGAAAACTTACCATTGCCTAAGGCCAGCAGAGTCATTCCTGCAATGCTTGGAGGGAGGCGGAGCTTGTTGGAGAGCAGCTGAAGAACAGGTACAAAGAAGTTATCCACCTGTGTTTAATATCAAGAGGGGAAAGTTTATGATTATCCTGTGGCTTGGACACTCAGTGCTGCTGCTCTGGAATTTACTGACTTACTGTTGTGGAAAGAATAAGAAGAAGCTCAAACAACCAAAGAATGAGAATGATGTAACCAACAGCTTGGGCCTATACCAAAGGAAATTAGTGAGTATCTGGACTAAGATTATCTATTCTTCTAGGAAACAGCTACATTAACTCTATGATCTGCCGAGCCTCTCACTTTTTCCAAGCTGCAGAGTACAAAACTGAGGTAGTTGAAGAGTTCAAACACATCATCACATTCTTGTTGGACAAATTGACATGAGGAATTGTAAGGAGAATCATTCAGCCCCTCTCCTTTGATGAGTTCTTTGCAGGTCGTGTTCTCATCATTATGAACATCTCCAGTGTTAGCCAGGAGGCCTTGTTGCCTCTTCCATCTCAAGAAGGAGTCACTATCTCTGAGCTCAGGATGACTATTAGTGGCTGCTGCTGATAGCTGTACCGTCAGAACAATCATATAAAGAAGCATACTCCGGTACCTACTCCAATAGCTCTCGGTAAGTGCTCGAGGTCTAGCTTTAAGCTAAACAAGGCTAAAAGGGGCAGGGCTACTTGTTGCGCAGTACAGTGCTATCCTATACGCATGCGCAAAATATTAATTGAACCTTGAACCTTGGGCTGGAATATTATTTTGCCACTAATAAAATTGTGGATCAAAGGTTTATTGGCAATACATTGGTCTCAGCTAGTACAGCAACCACCACAAATATCAGATACAGAACAATCAAAACTGCTCCATACAACCTGCAAGGGTTATTATTAATAGAAAAATGATTCATTCTCCAGTAGCTAGTACATACCTTGGAGGTGAAAATTTGAAGAGAGGGAAGATGATGCCACTTCCAAGGAGTGAAATGCCTAGAAAGATCCAGGATATTTTGACTGGGGAGTACTCTGAGGTGTGGATGTGGAACCTGAAGGGTTCTCCATGGTGGTAAATGCCAATCTTCACCTGGATCGATCAAAGTATTATGCAATCCATTAGCTTTGTAGTTATGGGGTAAAGAGCTGGGTATGACGCTACTACCCTCCAATCTGTGAAAGTATAAAGTGCTCCCATTTTCAATAAATTGAATGCTAATAAAATAACCTTAATTTCTGGTCAAATTTTAGTAGAATCAGGGGCCGGGCTAGCATGTGATCACTTCATTATGGTCTAACTACATGTTCTATGTGCTCACTATCATTGCCAAGCTCAGTCCCAGGACGTGACTCAGAAGGGGAGACCCAAAGCATGAAGCAAATGCCATCTCTGGTTTCCCTGCTCGAGTCACCACTGTGTCAGCAACCCAGTCAGCCACACAATTCCCCACAGCAAGGATTGTTAACCCCAGGATTGCTGCCAGGAAGCAGAGCCAAATGATGGAATGGGAAGTAAAGTTCATTTTCAAGCTCTCACACACCTGTATCAATGGTGAGCAGAAGTCCAAATGCTCTGAGCACACTCACGACTTCATTGGCTATGATATTAAGCCAGATGATGGCCATGATGAAGGCCAAGGGCACGAGGACTAGCTGCAGAGGCCAGCGGGGAGGACGATGAGGACGCAACAACACAAATAGGAGCAGGGAAGGGATAAATGCTACAATATGCCATGCACATAGTTATAAACATGCATGCACATGTGATAAACTGATAGAATGATAAACAGGTGATAAACATGCATGCAGATGTGGATAAACATGAATATAGACAGAATGCAGAATGATATGAATTACATGTGATGTGGCTAACATGTGTGGCTGTACTGTCCATAGCTAGTTACTCACCTATGAGTACGAGGAAGACAGGAAGAGGAAGAAGTCCTACTTGAAGTGTGAAGCCTTTCCAGCCTTTGGCTGTGATGAGGAGAAGAAGAACAATAGGCAGAGGGGAGAATGACGTCAAAATGTAGTGCCACACACTCCAGTAGTTATCCTGTTAGGACGACCAATCAAATTACAGATAAATTGGCTATATAGCTAGAGTTGGCTCACATGATAGAAGGAAGGAATGGTTAGCCAGCGAAGAAGACTGAATGGCCAATGGATCAGCCATATTATCTTTATTACAATATGAGATCCCTTTGGCTGCAAGAATATATTAGAGATTTAACTAGCCAGCTATTACTGGTTAATCGACTATACCCAGGAAAGTCCTGGAAGGTATGGAATGGGTCTGTCATCAGTGTCCTCAGCGTCCTCCTCTGATGACAAGGACGTCTCTTTCTTTTTCTTGGATTCAGAAATCAGAAATTTCTTTTCTGTAGCAGAACCACCCAGCAAATATTCGAATTTGGACACTGTGCTTGCAGCAATGGAAGTTTCTTGTCTGGTACTGAGTGCCTTCCTTTCTGAAACAGAACCTCTTAGCGAATGTCCTAGCTTGATCCCAGTTCCTATCGTGGAAGTCTCTTTTCCGGTCATAACTGCTAATGGCTTCTTGGTGGATGTCATTTCAGCCATGGAAGTCTCTCTTCTAATGGTGGCAGTCAGTGGTATCTTCTCTAAATTGGAACTACTACTCAGTGAGCTGGAGTTGGATGCAACAGCTGATTTGGGATTCTCTCTCCTTGTTGTCTCAGCTGCTGCTGGTGTTTTTGAATTAGTCCACGAAGCACTACAGCTCAGTGAATACTCAGATTTTGCCATGATTTCTGAGCGGCATAAAATTTAAAGCAACAAAAAGTATAGGAGTGTGGATTTTAGGAGAGCTCTTTAGACTATACTGTGTAGCTAGAGATATTGCTCTTTGACTCACTCTCTAACTGAACAGATTCTGTGGGGATCTCTGAAGTTGCTCCTCCCCCTCCTTTCTCTTCATCACACAGTGTCACTGTGACACTGCAAGTCTTGCCGGCCTGAGATGGGTCTTGTGTCACTACTGCTGTGTATTTGGAACGCTGCGCTATCCAAGACTATATAATAGGAGAATAAGAAAACAGATAATATGCACAAGCTATGGCTAGTTACATGAAATATGAGAATTATTATTAATTTTACCCTGAAATATCCCATTCCTATGACTCCAGCAATGTAGAGGACATAAATGAGGGGGAAGATACAGGCCTCCACAAGGTACACCTTCATGAAAGGGGAAAACAGAACCATGCAGTCACCTGATCAGTGCATATTGTCACTTGACATCATGCACTACTAGCTAGAGGTTGATGATTAAGGATGGACATTACAACTTACTGCACCATCGAAGGCTACTCCTATGATCGTTCCAACTACAACCATGAGGGCTATGATGTCTCGCATGAAGTCAATCTTATCTGCACAAATATGCCATCAACATCAGAACACAATCTATATATATATATATATATATCTATATACCAATGTTATATGGCCGTATTTTAGATGCCAGCATAACTGTCCCCAGCACAACACTTGTGATGAAGATGCCAGCGCCGGCCAGTGAACTACATTACAACACATATGAATGCATAGATATATCAGAATAAACTTACTCACCCTAGCACCAGTGCTAAATCTTCTTGGATGACCCCAGAGAAAACTACGAAGATATCAGGAGCACCTGAGAATTTGGTCATAATGTGCAGGAGAAAGCATCAACATCTAATTAGTAGACAAATCTCTCTGTTCAATGACACCGGAGTGAACTGTGTCTACATCCACAGCTGGCCTGCCCGCATAGTCTTGTGTCACTCACTACAAGTCTCATGATAGCTAGTTATACAAAGAAGTCATGCAGAATGGCAGAGATTCATGACCATATAGGACTGTCTGGGAATGTGATTTGCAGTGTTGTATCACAGCACCATTACGAGTGTAATGAGGTGATAGAAGTATGCTCCTACAACTATAAAGCCATCAATTGTAGCTCTATTTACATGCACTCACTCCTTTAACTTAAAACTCTGCATACATACAGATGGCAGAGAACAATGTCTAACACAAACCATCAGCTCTGCTAGGTATGGCTTTTGAATCTGTATGCACACATCCACTCTGCTAGGGTTACCATAAGTCATTAATACCTATGACTAATGCTCACTATTGCCGAGGGCCATGAGAGTGACTCCAGCCACACTTGGGGAGAGATGAAGTTTTTCTGATAGATAATTGAGTGGAGGGACAAAGAAATGGTTCACCTGCACATTATATTACGAGTGAAAATAAATGCAAACGGAACCAGCTAGTGCTGTACGAGTATCTAGCTAACCGTGGTTGCCAGCAGAGAGATGAGGTATATCAGCCATACTGCCATCACTATGTAACCAAATGGCTGTTAAGTATAAGATAAAAATCAATTATCATCTGATGAGTTGGTATGGGTGCATACTTCAGCTTTGGGTAGATCACAAAGGATGAGTGCTAGATAGTTGATGAGTTCTGCCTTGCCCTCACAGACAGCATGGACAAAGGTGCAGCTGTCATTGTACTGGGGAAGTGGTTGACGGGGGTGGGTGCAGTTGTCCAGGAGGCTTTCCCCGCTGGCTCCTTCCTGCTCGTCAGTGTAGTTCCCTGTTGGTGAGTAATCTCTCTTACCATGTTCGTCCTTCTCTCTCAACCACAGCTTTTCTTCTTTCCTTGCATGCCGTGAAAGGTAAGGGAATTCCTTGTGCACATCATTTCTTGAAAATTCTCTTCCGGTTCCACTTATGACTAAGTTGGCATTACCAGTGCCTTTATCAACACCATCCAGTCCTACTCTCCTAATAACTTGAACCTGTGGGTCTTCCAGAGTTTCAATGTCTTCTGCTGCTATTGCTAGAAGATCAGCACTTACTCCCAAAATAGCAAGAAGAAGTAGTCTGCATAAACAAAGATGCCTCATCTTATGGAAGAGAAAAGGCTGTTCTTTACTTTATTCTTAGTACTAGATTACATGCACACTATAGCTAGCATAGTGAGCTAGAATTGTAGTCCTAGCAAGCTAGCTACCACTTGCTCCACATTTAGTCCTTAGTCCTTGGCAGTGCAGCTAGCCTATAATGCAGCAGATGAAAGAGCTACAGCCATTTATTACAACCTGTGATAGTACAGACTGGCTAATGGGAGTGAGCATATATTTATACTGATTGAATTGCTAGTTGCAACAGGTCAAAGCAGGCCAGTTTTAATGATAAGCTTGTCTAGGAACATTTCTCACGTGTTGCCCACCTAATTTAATGAGACCAGTCTTGTAGCAAGACACAAGAACTCGAGTGAGCTGATATTGCTGTAGCTAGTGGCACAGTCAAGAATCCCTTGTCACCATGTGAGAGAACTACTCGCTTTTCAAGTACCTGGAGTATACAAGATTTCTGTTTTCAATAGAGAAGTATTTCACTCCATTCCTTGACAGCTTGATAATACGTTTGAACAGATGTTTGTGTGTATGGCCGATGCCTTAGCCCCATACACTAAGGCCATACAGCATTGTTGGCATAGCAACTCCATGCGCTAAGGCTGTTATTGTCTATTCACATTTAGTTTGCACCCTTTAATAATATGACTTCAAAATAATTTAAGGTATGCCATCAAGAATAGAGTTAAAAGCCAACTATAACTATACATACTCTATAGAAGAAAGAATGGAGAGATAAGAACACATAATTGAATATACTTAGCAATTGAGGAGGTTACTAAAATATAATAGAGAACAGTGTTAAAACTCATAGGAAATCGATGGAATCGATGGACTAGTGTCATGATGATGAAAAGTGAACAAAATAAGCCAGTACTCACACACAGTCTTGATAAAAATTACACTAAAAGATATAAACATTCAGTAGTTGTACCAAACCACAATGCTTGAATCTCCATGGCAAAAGAGTTTACAGAGTGACCAGAAAGCACTACCTTCGAGCTGTTCAAAGAGAGAGAAGAGGATCAGTGATTTTGTTACAAGATTCACATGCAGAGCTAACCAAATAGAGTTTGAAACATGGAGACTGTTCTGCTTCTGATGGAGGGTGGTGGATCACTAACTCCTTCATCAAACGAGAGGGGCTGCCTCTTAGTGGAGGACGGGGGAGGAGAGGTGGACATGGTGAAGCGATCCACTAACTCCTTGGGAGGTTTCCTTGGCTTTGGTGGTGGGTATTCAGCTGGAAAAGAAATGGTGAGTTAGTAAAGATTTGGCTATACTTTATGTTCATGGCAATGGGGCGTATACATACTCACCAATGCTAGCACTGATCCAACCATTCCGAGCAGGAGGTGCTTGAGACTGGCCTCCCACTGAGTGACCGGACACTTCAACTGTGGCCCTGGTCTTATTGAGGAACTTAAATGCAGGAGAGGCTACCGGGACATCAACTGATGCTTTGCTAACAGTTTGTGAGTTGGTCAACTTCTCTAGTTGCATCTTCAAATGATCCCTGGGGGGGATTGTACTTCAATCTGGGGGGAGAGGGAGGGAAGACTTCTTACCTTTCTTTTTCCACATCACTCAGGAGAGTTTTGAGCTCGCTGATTCTCTTCTCAGCTTCTGCTAGCCGAGAGCCTTCCTCTGGTGTCGTCATCTCCAGCGATGAGCCAAGACTAGACTGCTCGCAAATATAAAAAAACCAGTCATAACTACATAATATGATCTTCCCCTGCCCAGCCTACTCACTAGTGATGGCCTATTATTGGGACCAGCTGATGGCTCTTTCTCACTCAATTTCCTGTCAAGTCAATCAACACATCATAATATTTATTTCTTTGTATACACTTGAAGTTACTTTTCCAGACTCTTGTTTGCCTTTCTGATGGTTTTCAAATCAGCCAAAGCTTTCTCCTTCTCAGCCTGCAACTGTACCACTCTCTCTGATGCAGAACTCTTCTCTCCTTCCAGTTCTACCATTCTATAATACAAACACGACAAGATAGTCCAGCAGAAAACTCTTATTTAGTGCACACAGTACATTATTTGCCAGTGCAGTCAAGTATTTAGAGCACTACACTAACCTTTGTTGCACTTTCTCCAACTTGGTTTTCAACTGCTCAACTTCTTGTTGGGTAGAGCTCACACTGTGTTTCAGTTTCTCTTGCAATTCTGACCTTTCTTGTTTCAGAGCAGCCTTTTCCTTCCCCCAGCCACGCCTCTCTTCCTCCATCTTTCCCTCCAGCTCTCTCCGAACATTGACAACTTCCACTTGCCATTTCAGTCTCTCCTCGTCCACAGCTGTGTCAGGTGCAGGGGATTCCCCCGATGAGGTAACAGGTAATGCAACAGTCTTCAATTCATCCAGATTTCGCTTCAAAGTGTCTCGCTCCTTCTCCAGTTCACTGACCTTTTCCCGGAGCTCCACCATTTCACCAGGAACCTAAGAGGTGAAGAATCAACCATTTTAATCAACTTGTTTTCTGTCTGTATAACAGACTCTTATTTATTCCCTGGTCTCTCACTTACATGTACCTTGGACCCAATGGGGTCCTCATCCATCATGGTTCTGTGGGACAAAAGGGGTGAATCGGGAGACATTGCGTGGGCAATGCTCTCCTCCAACTTGGCCTTGTAGGAGAGGTTGAGGGATTGTATGCTCAAAGGGTCCGAAGGTGGCTCACTGTCTCCTCGCTTCTTCAAGGCAGCTTCCAGCTTCCTAGCAACCTCCTCAATCTCTTGAAGCTTACCCTGCAGCAAAACGCAGAACAATAAGTCACTGAAATGAGATCATTGAGTCATATGATGCCATCTGGAGTTCTAATTGGGTCCAACTTTGTCCGGATAGGGTTCAAATTGTCCAATTAGTATTCAATTAGAATCGTTAAAAGAAAAGAGGCCACCCCTCTAATCAGGCCACTTAATGAAGTCACCTGCGTGTCCACTAATTCTTCCTCGAGGGAATTGCTGGCATTCTGTGACACTTCTAACTCATGTTTCAGAACAATTTGTTCCTCTTCTAAAACCTAGAGATGGCATACATGCGTAATGGAGTTAGTCAGATATCTATAAGATGGGCAGTATGTACCTGGGTCCTTTCTTGTTGTTCTTCTAACTGTGTCTGGATGCTGTCATTATAGGCTTCCAGTTCCTCTTTTGTCTTGTCCAATTGCTCCACCTATATTGAATGAACAGTAACAGTAGTCATAGAAACAAAATACTGGGTGGGCTTCATATTTAAAAAAAAGAAGAGGAGGGTGAGAATGTGTGCTAGTTTATCATCGCACTGACCTGTAAGGTGAGGTTTTCTTTCTCCTGCGTCAGCTCCTTGATGACTTTCTCTCGCTCCCTCCTCTCCCGCACCAGCTGTTCCTGCAGTTGGCTATTGACAGTGGAACTGGAACGCAGATCACCTTCAAGGCTGGACACCTTACACCGAAAGGCCTCAACCTAGCAGATTTCAATAAGCAACCTTTACAACTGTATATTAGATACTAATATTAATTAAAGTTGTTTGGCAGGAGTTCAAGAATTTATTACCAATTAGGGATCCCATCCCCACAAACATGGCCTAACTCACCTCAGCCTCAAGCAGCTGCACCACACTGTCTTTATCTTCCTGCTTACTGTATTAGTGAAACACTTTTCAGTAACACACTTTCCTAAAGCTCTCTCACTCACCTGATCAAAGCAGCTTGAAGGCCAGCACCTCCCTTCACTCCCTCCCCCTCCTCCTCCTCCTGACTTGAAAGGAGTCCACTTTTGTTGACCTTATCACCCTCCAGGATTCTGTCCAGGGAAGAAGTGGAGAGGTCTGAAGCACCACTGCCACTGCGATGAACACTCAGAACAGCCCCGCCCCCTGGAGATGTACCCTGGGAACATAGGATCATAATTATGTGCATGTACATTACATACCCTGTACCTACCATGTAACCATGCATCTACCATGTAACCATGCATCTACCATGTAGCCATGCATCTACCATGTAACCATGTAACCCTGTACCTACCAAGGTGTGGAATCATACTGTAGTTTAGCACAAAGTGAACCATAAAAAAAACACAATTTTCTGGCACCATACCTTGATGTCTGCTACGATCCCCAAGGAGTGGGATATGATGGCCATCCACTCACTCAACTCTGTCTCTGTCTCAGTTGAGAAGTTGAATACACGAGACGGCATCTAGAGAGACCATGTCAATATTCCAGTGAGCAAGTAATCACTTCTAATATCATTTAACTCACATGGAGGTCAAAACCATGTCCCTTCTTGCCATTAGTTTTAGTGATCTTAGAACACTCAAATAAGTCAATAGTACCCAGGGGATCACCATGGATACTCTTAACAGAGAGGAAAAAAGTTATGTGAAATTATACACGAAGATATAGCTCAATAAAAAGTAAATATACCTTCTCATTTCTGTAATAGGACAACCTTCCTTTGTCTAGAATGAAGTACCGATCTTTCCACCCCTGAGAGAGAGAGAGAGAGAGAGAGAGAGAGAGAGAGAGAGAGAGAGAGAGAGAGAGAGAGAGAGAGAGAGAGAGAGAGAGAATTTAAGTTTGCACTGATACACTTGACACATTCCTTACCTTATTATTGCTTCCTGTCTTTGCCATGAGTCCTTCCTTCCTCTGGAATTTGGACTGCAATCATCAGACAACGAGTGATTAGCCACATGTTGTGACCCTTCGACTAGACTTCATGAGGAAGTCCCAGTGTATTATGAAACAGTAGTAGTGTTTACCTTTGTGCTGAAGCTCAGGTTTCTTGTCTGGACGCTACTGATACTCCCCAACCTATCGCCAAGGCCACTAGAAATCTCTTCCAGTTCACATTTGACCACAAACTTCCTAAATAGCTGAAGAAGAAAAAGAAAAAAAAAAGAGAAAGGATAGGATCACTAAATCTTTTTTTCCTTTCCACTTACCCTGAGCCATTCGTTGAAGATTTGTGCTGACTCGGCTTTCAGGTAATAGTTGTTTTCATCGTATTCGAGGCCAATGCAGAAGGAGAGTTGGACACCATTAGCATGGGGGTCAAAGACCTGCAGGCACCGTTGCAGATGGAGCAACCCACTAGGCCTTCCATTCTATAGAGAATATGTCACATGACCATAATTATGTCTACAAAATTATAATCACTTCTGCATGAGCCCACATCTCTATTAAAAGCACACCCTCTAAACAAGCCCACATCTCTATTCAGAAAACTATGATAAGGTATACACGTAGGCAGTTACTATGGAGAGAAGGAGCATCTACATAAATGAGTTATGAAAACAGTTGTTTAATGGACTATTAAGCTAGAGCAAACACTTTGGGAGCCTAGTACGAAGCATTTGGTCTCCCATTCCAGGCCTGGGGTCACTAACCTTTTCATTTTCAAAGAAACTGAGGTCACCAATTGCATCTAGAGAGAACCATTTCCTCTGCCATTTCTGCACAGGAAGCAACACATTGAATGTGTCATTGTAAACCAAGTGAGCCTTGGGAATAGGTTGCCATGTGATATGAGCCAACACCACAGCCATGAAAATGACATTATAAGTGGAAAATGACATTATAAGTGAAGCCATTTAGAATAGTCTGACAGCCCTGTATATATCTCACTCCCTTATATATACACACAGACATTTTTTAAACATAGGAATAAACAGTGGGAAGTTCCCCACCCCCTCATGAATGCCCCCTTCCCTTTAAATAGGTTTGCCAGTTCATCTATACCATGACCACCACCATGCCTGAGAAGATTGAAAAAAATATGGAGGATGGACAGTGCTGTGTTCATCTAGGAGATGCACAGCGAAGGTCCATGGGTTTCTTACCTTGTAGTTGTACAAGTGCTTAGTGGAATCTAGTGCTTTCACCAGATAACCTTCTTTCAGCACCTGTTCCTACAAAATATCACAAGAACATGTCATGTCTCAATACATCAGCGTTATTAAGTCGTGGCTGACTTAGTTAAGGCACTGCACTAGCATCTAGCTAGCTGGCTGGCTGGCTGGCTGGCAGGAGTAGTTGTTATTAAACTTACTCCCATTATGGTGGGAGAACTGATAAGGGAGTAGGTTCAGAATACGTCTCCCTGGCAGAGTAGTGGTAGTAAGTATCCCGAATCTGTTAACTTCTTCTGTTAGTGAACTGCCAGCTCAGTTTTACAGCTTTCTAATGCGCGCATAATAATACTTCTATTGGAATCGGTAAAGGGTCGGCTACGCGAGACTAGCTTAACTTCTTACGTACTTGAAGACGTGATGGCTGAAGAGAGTGGGAAACTTATAAAACAAGAGAATGATTTCAGTAAAGATGTTGATGAGGAACTTCCTAAATGTCAAGAATTAGCCAGAGTAAGCATGAGAGTCCATTATTCTAATTAATGCCACTCATCTCCAATGAACAGGATGGTAGAATAAAGGAAGCATTGGAGAAACTACTTTCTCTTGAAAAAAAGACGAGATTGGTGAGTTGGTATATAGTTGGGTGCTGTTTGCCAATCCTTTCCCCCTTCATGACTAGGCGTCCGATGCCTTATCAACTGGCCGCATTCTGAAAGCAGTGGTTCAGTTGTGCTTTGATTCTCGGGACTGGGAAACACTCAATGAACACATAGTGCTCCTGACAAAACGCCGATCACAACTCAAAACAGTAAGTTAAGTTCTCAATCCACGACCATACTCTCTGGTCCATTGTGGACAGTGAAAATGGAAGCTGTGATCTCTCCTTGCATGCCCTCAGGCTGTTGCCACCATGGTAGAGGAGTGCTGCAGATTCGTCGACCAAACTCCAGACCTAAAGACCAAACTCAGTCTCATCGACACTCTCAGGACAGTGACAGAAGGAAAGGTAGGAAACCCCGCCCCTAGCCACACCCTCCCAGCAAAATAGTTCCACACTCCTTAGACAATTCTAATTAAGTATTTTAATTTCAGGATAGTCCTCTCTATAGATTTATGTAGAAGTTGCCCGTGCTCGACTGACCATGGAACTTGCTAAGATCAGAGAAGCAGAAGGGAACATTGCTGAGGCAGCCAACGTTCTGCAAGAGTTACAGGTAACTAGAGGTGTGGCCATTGATAAGGGGAGGGGCTTATATCACTGAGTGATTGTTGCTTTAAGGTGGAGACGTTTGGCTCTATGGAGAAAGATGAGAAAGTCCGCTTTATTTTGGAACAGATGAGATTATGTCTGGCAAAGAAGGACTTTATACGGACACAAATTATCAGCAAGAAGATCAGTGTCAAGTACTTCACAGATGAGTCTGACCTAGTGCAGGTCAGTAGATCTTTTATTATTATTAAAGTTTATCATTTATTTTGTGGAGTAGGAACTGAAGTTGAAGTACTACAAGTTGATGATTGAACTGTGTCAACATGACAAGAAATACTTGGCCATTTGTCAGCATTATCGTGCCATTTTTGATACGCCACAAGTCCAGAAAGATGAAGCACAATGGAAAGAGGTCACTCCATGTCTATTTTGAAGGAGGTGTGTTGATGGGTGTGGTTCTCTGTGTGACTATATATAGGCCTTGAAGAATGCTGTGCTGTATGTTCTACTGGCACCCTTTGACCACGAGCAGTCTGACATGATGCATCGTGTTTACCAGGAGAAAAAGCTCCAGTACCTCCCTGTATACAAGTCAGTGTTTAAAAAGCCATGGGGGGGGGGGGGGGGGGGGGAAACATTTGTACCACTAGAGAGAGAGAGCTACTGTGAATGATCATGCCTGTGTATCACTGTAGAGAAGTACTGGAATGTTTTCGACGTGAAGAACTTTTGGAATGGTCGTGGCTCCAGACCAAGTATGCCTCGTCCCTGCGTGATGGAGCCAGTGATGGTCCTGCCCCTCTGGTGTTTTCTCGTGCAGGTGAAGTCGGGGAGCAGCAATGGGAGGACTTTCGTAAGAGAGTTATAGAGCATGTGAGTGAGCCATTATGTAAGGGATATCATTTTAACAAACAATGGTGGGCATCTAATGGGGTAGAGGACTAATAATATTATTTTTGCCACTTACAGAATATTCGTGTGGTTGCTAAGTATTATACTAGAATAAGAATGCTGCGTTTGTCTCAGCTTCTCTCCCTATCAGCAGATGTAAGCTCCTTAAAAAGTTCATCATGCACTAAAGAAGGCGCATTTCCTTCTCTGTTCCCTCCCTCTAGGAATGTGAGGATTTCCTCTCTCAGCTTGTGACCAAGAAGACAATTTTCGCTCGTATTGACCGGCCTGAGGGTTTGGTGAGCTTTCGGCAGGCTCAGGACCCCAGTGAGGTGTTGAATGAGTGGTCAAGCAACCTCAACTCCCTTATGGGTCTCTTGGGAAAAACAACTCATCTCATCAATAAAGAAGAGATGGTACATGCCCTTGTCAAATAACTACAGGATCAAACAATAATGATGTTGAATCATCCACTGATGTCATTATAATGGGGCTTCCTGTGCGCATAATTTAGAGCCTGGGGATGTGTACAAGGCTACTTACTTTTGCATAACCTTGAAGTAACCGACAACCATTTTGATTGCAATAAAAACAAGATTGATTCCACTTTCCTTGTACTTCTGCATCATTCTCAGGACTGAAACAGACAAACCATACTGAACTTATTAAAATAGTTTCACTTCCTCATAACCTAGGCTTGGAAACAGACAAACCATACTGAACTTATTTAAATAGTTCCACTTCCTTGTACTTCTGCATAACCTAGGCTTGGAAACAGACAAACCATACTGAACTTATTTAAATAGTTCCACTTCCTTGTACTTCTGCATAACCTAGGCTTTGAAACAGACAAACCATACTGAACTTATTGATTGCAATAATTCCACTTCCTTGTACTGCTGCATAACAGCCATTCTCTTGGGACGTAACTTTTGATAGCAATAAAAACAATTTAATCAGACTTCCTTGCACTTTTGGAAATACAATCAGGACTGAACTTTTTTTAATTTGCAATAAAAACAATAGTCTTTGACTACTTTAAGCAATAATTTGTAAGAATGAAGTCAGTGAAGTTTTGTTTAATTACATGAAAACCTGTCAGCTGGCCAGCAATAATCCCTGTCAGCTGTTAACTGGTTGCTGGGTTTGTTTTGGATGTAGAAGCGCCAGGAACCTCTCTCTGATGACTGCCGCTATCATGGATCCTATCTGTTACTCTCTGGTTGGTCTCTCTCTGTTTCTCTTGCTCATATTTCCTGACATCTTCCATGGTCATTCCTGCACACAAGAGTACATAAAAGCATCATAAGGTACAACATATTAATCTTGAAAAAAATTTTTCCACCCAAGCATTGGAGCCTATTAGAGCATTGAAGTTGAACACATGGAGGAAAATTCACAGTAGCGGGTGATTTAATCGGGGAGAAATTTCTGGTTTATTAAGAGAATGTGAGTTAGTTCACATTACAAAAATACCACTAATTTTTTGGATGTAATATACTTCATTGACTAAGACTTACCATACCACTCATCCATCCATATAAATGCCTGCTTGTGTCCACGTAGGAGGACATCTCTGATAGCCTGCACTTGCCAAAGAAAAAAGTTGTCCTTCTTTTCACACATTATTGATTCTACTGACCCTGTGGACGCCTGACTCCACTCTTCCTTGCAATCCCCATACCTCAAAGTAGACTCGGATCACTTTGTAGGAACACATGATGGGTCTATCTGCATCCTGCAGTGCGAGATGGCCGGTCAATGATGGGTGACCCTTCCCACACCTCCTGAGCTCAGGTTTATGAGATTGGTTCTACTCTAGCCATGGAGTCTCCCTTTCCTCTCTCTCTCTCTCTCTCTCTCTCTCTCCCTCTCTCCCCACCACCATGCACTCACCCTCCATCCAGGTTTCAATGGACCTCTTCCAGTTTTTTCAGATTTGAATTTAGTGCAATCCTGCACAAAATAATTACATACAAAAAAAAAGTTGCATCAAGCAGGAGATAGGCTTAATATTAAGTGGTTCTTGATCATGTGATGCCAATATTGCAAGTGATGAGCAACTGTTTCCAAATAAAAAGACTTACAAGATCTTCACGCATTGTCCCATTAGAGAACAGGTCTGCCGCTATATCAACATGGTCAATTTCTCGCTGCTCCAGCATTTCTGGGATGAGTCCGAGAGCCTGTCAAGGAACAGTAGACGAGAGAGAAATTATACAACTAACAAAAAAAAAAAAAAAAAAAAAAAAAGAACCTACATTTTCAGTGGTGCCATCATTATTTTGATACACCGTTTCAATGTTGATAAGAAACTTTGGCAGAAAAGAACACTATTAGAAAACAGAGGGGGTAAAAAACTGTTGCTTTTTTGGAACAGGATAACACTTACAGTGTATTCTGTATGGAGAAGTAGCCGAGGGTTGTGGAGGGAGAGAGAAGTGGTCAAAGGTTGAGGAGGGGCAAGAATATAAGAGAGAAGAGAGTGAATAGATGGAAATGATGTGTTTGGATTGAGCACCTACCTGTCTTAGTGTAAGGATAGAAGTTCCATGCCTTCTCCACTATGTAAAAAATCCTTGGTATCATGTACTGTGCCCAGTTAGGCATTCGACTATAATGGGAAAGAAAAGGCAGACAATGGAGTGATGTGAGTGCACATAAAAGGGGAATTTTTTTAGTAGTTACAATGTGAAACTAGTCAATGGCATGACACAAATGCCTCACACTAACACATCTCCCTTGTGTCTGCTATTATAGAGGTGATATATATATATATATATACTAGGAAGAAGTCAAGAAGGTGCTACAAGATTCATTTTCCACAGGTCACTTCCAGCTGCTAGTGAAAGGAAATAACAGCTAGATAGAGTGTTTGCATTCATACTACAGGTAGTGATTGGTTAGAATGACAGTGATATACAGCCAATAAGCTAAACAAATGGTCCATGAAAATTTCCTGTGTTTACCAACCCGACATGCGTCATAAAACTTCAGGATTGCCGTAGCAACAAGGCATTTTAAGCGTCAGATATTCATATCCGGCGATACTAATGGTCAACAAAATTTTAATACAGGAAACCGAAATATATCAAGAAATACAGCAAGAGGAAGGAAAGACAACTAAACAACTAAAAAACACACAAATGAGCCGGACATCAGCAATAGGATAACAGGCAAATATAACTGATCCTCATACTAACCTGGTTAAATATATCTTTTTTTCTGTGTATTGACCTTCTCCATGTACTTCGTCATGACATTTTTCATTAATCACTACTTCAACTCCATCACCCCCTCCTCGACTCTCCTCTGCACTATGCCGTGCAATCATATACAACTGACCAATCCGATACTGTAGTTAGATCATGTGACTAAAAACTTGTCCACAATATGTTCCTACATGCAGGTATGACATAAATCCTCACCTCCTCCACTGTCAGAGGCATACACACTCTGTACTCCTTCAGCAGCATCCTAGTTCTGACTCACTTCCAAGCTTTCCAGTAAATCTTGCCTTTAAATTTTCACTCTCGTAACTTGATCGCGGTTCTAGGAATCTTCAGCACCATTTCTAAGTCTACTGGGACTACCTCCAGCTCTCTGCCCAAATTATTATCACTTCCTCTCTGCAAAACTAATTAAACAGGCAAAGCGTCCTACAAAAAGAATAATATCCGGATACGTTTTATTACGTATGCGGACATCGTATAATCGGTTAATCAATCCGCCCGCGCTAATTTCTATTATTGTCGACTCAGCAAACTTCGATTCAGCATGCACTAATAATTATGCTCTATCCATGCTATTAAGCTAGATCTGCAAGGGGTAGCGTTGTGAAGAGATCTTTCTATTGGGGATGAATCAATTAGTATCGTATGATTCATCCTCAGAAGAAGACGATGAAACAGACAGTCGAGGAAACCACACCTACCAGACTGATGACTCCCATTCACATGAAGAAGTTACAGATAATTCAGATAATTACACCTCAGTGGATAAAGATGGGCTTAGTGTTGGGGGTGAGGTGCTCTCCAGGAATGAAGTTGCAGTGACTGATAGGGATTTCTCACTTGAACCATTCGAACCCTTATCGGAGGGTGTGGGGATGGAGTATGCTGGTGTTGGTGCAGAGGAAGAGTGTGCTGGTAGTCCTGGGGTGGAAGGAATGGAAGAGAGTGTCCGGATGGAGGAGGAGGAAGAGGGTGTTAGGATGGACGGAGGGTTGGATAGTTACTCCGTCGAATTCAAGGAGGAAGAAGAAGAAGAAGAAGAAGAAGAAGAAGTGAGTTTTGAGGAATCTGCTGAATTGGATGGTCCTCAGGACAAGGAGGGAACTGTAGTTGAATGGATGGGAAGTGACCAGTGTAGTGGGAATATGGAGAGAAAGGATGTAGAAGATGTACATAGTGTAGTGGAGCATGTGTGTTCTGAAGCTGAGGGGGAACAGGTGTGTTCTAAAGCTGAGGGGGAACAGGTGTATTCTGAAGCTGAGGGGGAACAGGTGTGTTCTGAAGCTGAGGGGTGTGGAGATAGGGGAAGATATTCTGATGATAAGGAAGGAGATGATGTAGAAAGAATTAATGATCATGATGAGCAAGGGTACGAGAGAGGAGAGGGTAATGGAGGGTGCAGAGATGAACAGGGATTTGAAGAAGAAGATAAAGGTGTGGAAGGTGGAAGTCTGAAAGTGGAGGGGTCTGAAAGTGATGAAGGAGTGGCCATTGAATCCACCACATCATCAATGCAATGCGAGGCTGAAGAAAGTGTTGCAAAGACAAGTCAAGCTCAAAAACAAGTGCCCCTTCAGCCAGACATTTATAGCCTCAGGCACGGCAAGGAGGGAGAGAAGGAAGGGGTGGTCAACTCCAAATCGGCATCCACTGAGGAACAGTATATAGCTGGAGAATATCCCTCTGATGATTACCCTCCAGAAGAGAACCATCAAAACCAGTATTCCTATGGAGAAGGAGGTGATTACTATTACCAGGAGTATGATGGCGAGTACTATGAACAGGGGAACTACAACTACCCCCAGGACGGTCAGCAGTATGTATCTCAGGACAAACAATATGGGAACCAAGATCAGCAGTATGGGAGTCAAGATCATAAGAGTCAAGATCATGGGACTCAAGATCAGCAGTATGGGAGTCAAGATCATGGGACTCGAGATCAGCAGTATGGGAGTCAAGATCATGGGACTCAAGATCAACAGTATGGGAGTCAAGATCATGGGACTCAAGATCAGCAGTATGGGAGTCAAGATCATGGGACTCAAGATCAACAGTATGGGAATCAAGATCAGCAGTATGGGTCTCAGGATTATCAGTATGGGAACCAGGATCAGCAATATGACGAACAACAGTATTACTACTCCGAAAGTGACTATTACTATGAACAAGGTCAAGAGTATGGTCAGTATGAGAGCCAGCAGCAAAATCAAGAGCAGCAAGGAGAGCATCAGGGACAAGAACCACAGCCATACCCTCAAGGTCAAGAACCACAGCCATACCCTCAGGGACAAGAACCACAGCCATACCCTCAAGGTCAAGAACCACAGCCATACCCTCAGGGACAAGAGCCACAGCCATACCCTTATGGACAGGAGCCACAGCCGTACCCCCAGGGACAAGAGCCACAGCTGTATCCCCAGGGGCAGGATGCACAGTCATACCCCCAGGGACAGGATCCACAGCAGTACTCCCAGGAAAAACAACCACATGATGAGTACCCACCAGAACCACAACACTACCCTCAGGGACAAGAGCCACAACCATACTCTCAGGGACAGGATCCACAGTCGTATCCCCAGGGACAAGGGCCACAGCCATATCCCCAGGGACAAGAACCACAGCCATATCCCCCGGGACAGGATCCACAGCCATACACCCAGGGACAAGAGCCACAACCATACCCCCTAGGACAGGATCCACAGCCATACACTCAGGGACAAGAGCCACAGCCATACACTCAGGGACAAGAGCCACAGCCATACCCCCAGGGACAGGATCCACAGCCATACACCCAGCAAGAGCCACAGCCATACCCCCAGGGACAAGAGCCACAGGCATACCCACAAGGACAGGATCCACAGCCATACACCCAGGGACAAGGACCACAGCCATACCCTCAGGGGCAGGATCCACAGTCATACCCTGAGGAACAAGGGTATCACCAAGCAGCCGATCAGCAGGGTTATTATGGAGGGGAGTATCAGGGGTACCCCACAACAGATGAGAGTGGTTATTCAAGTGGGCAGAAGTATTATGACACTGCAACACCTTATAGCCAATCATCTTCCAGACAAGATTGGTGGAAAGAGCACCATGGTTACAGCAACCCACAGTCATCCTATGGTAGTCATCACTACCATACCTCTCACCGACATGAAAGTAGGTGGGGTCAGAGAGGAGAAGACAGGGGACACTCACGGTATCGTGACTACGGGGAACATTCCTGGGGTACAAGAGGTGGCAACCGTAATAGTCCACATTACAGCGACTCATATGAGTATAAAAACTCCCTTTCTCCGTCAAAGCATCCCCACCAAGAAACTCTGTCAAGCAGTTCGAAGGATCCCAGAGCAAAAAGAACTCGATCCCAAAACAGTTTGTCAGAGTCAGACAGATATTACACCAAGTCTACAAAGTATTCGTCCTTTAATAGCAGTTTTGTTCAAAAGAGACAGTCAATGCTGAAACAAATGGGATCCAGAAACAAGCAGAGAGGCACAGACTCCAAAGGTCCACGAATAGTACAGCCTCACTCTTTGGACGCTCCTGCTAATAAGAAAAAGAAAGACGAAGTTGCTAAACCAGCAGCCAAGCCATCCAATTTTCCTGGAGAGTCAACAGGTTTGAAGAAATCCTTGTCCAGCTTTAAGATTCCGAAACGTAAATCCAGTGAGACAGTCTCTAGTGTATCTAGTCCAGTCAAGCCTACTGTAAAGATACCTGCTTTGGATATCTCTGAAAAGGAAGAGAAAAAGGAGATAAAAAAAGAGACAGCTGCTTTGAAGAATGAATCAGAAAATGTATCGTTAGCTGGCCAATCAGAATCATCTGCCACTGAACCCTCTCAAGAGACAACCACTGCTATGGAGCCTCAAGGTCTTGAAAAAACTGAAACATCACGCTTCTCTACCAGTGAAGTAACTCAAACATTTACAACTTCATCAGGATCAGTACAAAGTGTCCACTCGACTTCTTCTCCTGTGTTGGCTCCAACTGTCCCACAAGCTTTGACTAGCCCTGTTGTAAAAGGATCAGTGGTACTCACCAGTGTTCCGTCTGTTCAGACACAAGCTTCAGTTCTGCCTTCTTCAGGAACCTCCAAGACCACTGGCAGCAAGGGAGCTAAGTCTTCAGCAGCTAAGGTCCCCAAGGCTGCTCCAGCAAAGAAAAAAATGAAAGAGCCGGTAAAGAACTCCTCACAGAAGACAAAGGATTTTTCTACTTTACTGCAGACCTTGAACCCCAGCATCCTCCAGTCACTAGCGGCCACTATTCAACAGACACTGGAGGTTGTGCTCTAAACATTAATAAATAGGGTCCCCCTTTCTTAAAAAAGTAGGAGAAAAAAATTTTTTTTGGTTGAATGAACATAAAGAATAATTTCTCCTATAAACTGGGGGAACACTGTCTTAGTTGAAGCATTGCTTTTTGCATTACAATCAATTACCAATGATGTTTCATTTTGAATTTTTCCCAGGCTGCAGGAAGAAAGTCTCCTGCCACTACCACTTCTACTGTGAGCAGTGGCAGCACTACTAGCTCTCTTCAATCCAGCACTGCTAGACAGCTGGAAGCTGCTACAGTTGCCAGTTCAAAATCAGCCCCTCGATCAGTGCCGAGTTCACTTCCAACTGAGAATACCATAATGGTGAATGCATCAAGCCTCCTCCCACCTCATTTCTCCATCCAACCACCACCCATCTTCACAACTGCGTCTTCACAACACCAAAAATCTAAAAAGGTTGGGAGTTTTCCTATAGTCAGTACGATCATTCAAAGATTTCTTTATACATAGCCTGCAGTCATGGCCATGGTGGTAAAGCCAGCAGAAAAACTGGGAAAGGGTGCTGCTGGTGCCCAAACAAAAAAAAATGTGGAAACTGTTGAAATGGTATGTAGCATTGTAATAACTTACAAGAATAGTGTTGCTTGTATTATTCATCAATGTCATGAATAATGTCTAAAAATTTGAATTTAACTCAAGAATTGTTATAATTAATTATAGCTTAAGTGTTAGGTATTTATTGTATGTGATGTGCAGACTTCCACCACTCCAGCATTGCCTGCAGCTCCACCTCCTCTAGGCAGCACCTCTGAAAAAGGCAAAGTGGCTGCAGTGTTGAAACCACCAGGACAAAGTACAGGTATTGTCGTGGCAACAGTTGTTAAGAGTATTAATCCTGCTGGTACTGCCATAACTCAAGTTCCCAATAAGACCACCAGTGCATCCACAAGTCAGCCTTCAGAAAAGCAGCAAGAGAGAGAGTCTGCTGTCTTGAAGGCAAGAGAAAATAGCCCAGTAAAGATCGAGCAGCTGCAAGGCACTAGCAGTCAGTTTGTAACCCAAAGTGGAAATATTCCCAGCAAAAATTCAAGTCAAGATAACCCTAGTAATGACAGTACTGATAAAACTTCCAGCATAGTTAGTAGTGATAAAATTTCTGAGCTACTCTTGTCCGAGGAGCTTGAAAGTGAACCTGGTGTATTTGTGGATGCCAACTTCCGTGTCATGTTCAAGGAATATAATTTACGGCGTTCCAGATCTCAAATGAACACTCTGCTAAATTCTCCTGCCAAGAAAATGAAGATAGACACCTCAGAAGCTATAGGCAATCTTGTCAAGCCTGAGAACAGTATTTCCCTCAATAAGAGGCAAAGATCTCCAGAGAATACAATGGAAGATCAAACAGCAAAGAAACTAAAATTTGAAAATATAGAGGCGATATCAAAGCCTATAGAAGTTAAGCAAATGGTGGATGCTAGTTCACCCAAAACCTCTCCACGGAAGAGTGGAAGAGGGAGAAAGTCCTCACTCTCCCAGACAAAGGCATCTCGAAAAAAGCAGCAGATTGGTGCAGTGCAGAAAACGGCAAGTGCAGAGAGATTGGGTGATAAGATGATAGTGTGTGCATTCTGCTCTAAAGGGGACAGTTCTAACAACCTTGGCTTTCTCTATGGTCCGTACAAACCACCTGTCACTGCCAAGCATGAGAACGAAAGTAGTGGAAACACGCAATCAACAGGGCCAGATGGAGTTGACAAGCCAGTGATAGAGAATGCAACTCTCTGGGTACATGAGGACTGTGCAGTGTGGTCACCTGGAGTATGCATTGTCAATGGAAAACTTCTAGGACTTCATGAAGCAGCTGCTGACGGGGAAAAACTGGTAAAAAGAAAAATTAGTTGTGACCTTTCAAAAGCCCCTAAAATTAACTGACTATTTCTCTATAGGTGTGTCGTTCCTGCAAGGTGGCTGGTGCTACTCTTTGTTGCAATGCTCGTGGCTGTAAAGCAGTTTATCACTACCCATGTGCCAGGGAAACCGGTAAGCTAAATAAAATTATAGCCAAGCACTCACATAACATAGCTTCTTGCTCTTTTCAGGGTGTTCCTTCAAAGAAGAACAATTTCTCATAGCTTGTCCTAAGCATAAATTACCTAGCTGATATTATTATCATTAAGATGAAGATATTATCTTTAATAATAATAATAATCTCCATGACGTGAATGACATACTGTGGCAAAACAAAGCATTAAAGAGTGTTTGGAATCTAGATTTGTTCCGTCATCCAAATGGCAAGTTTGCAGCTGCTCTTTACTGCCTGGTTTAAAGCTTCATATGCTGATTCCTGCATAACAAGGTCACTTACTACCTTTCCACAATAATTGGGGGTCATATGTTCTCACTGATTGGACGTGTGTTCCATAATTGTCCAAGTCTATATCTTCCAACTCGTCATCACGACACTTTATAATTGCCTGCAGCAGTTCATCGTCCTTAATCCCCTCACTCAGTAGCTGTCGGAGTTGACTATAATAGAGAAAGAAGTATGAAAAATAATGGCTGAAAAGCATGTACTTCTTCCCACACTCACCTATTATAGTGTTCATTGATGACATCCTCCACTGCATTAGTACAAGCCCTTGCTGCCTCTTCACTCACTGCAGCACTCACAGCACCTAAGTTACCAATAATGATGAGACGATCCAACTAGCTACATTACACAATACCTAAAACAAAACCAGAGAAGTCCCAGAATGGGAGGGTGAGAGTAGGCCTGACTCTCCTGCTCTTCAAGAGGTCCAGAAAAGTCTCAGCATGCTTCTTTTCCCTCTTTTGTGCACGCTGCAGTGAATGGCAATACGATAGTGTCAGAGAGTTCAAATGTCGTGTATGCCACCACCACCTCGATGTCCTCAGTCAAACCAGCTGCTGAAGCAATTCCTGCACACATCCGCACAGCTGCATGTTCACCAGCATAATTGACACGAATCATTTTGTCAATTGTTGGATGAGGTCTGCTGGCCATCATCTTATCTCTCTGAGGGCTAGGGGGAAGGTCACTCTGAGTCTGGTCAGTGGCAATCTAGCTAGGGAAAGTTTAACCACTTTAGCCTGCTAGCTATACATTTTATTCCTTACTTTTCTGGCTAGGTTCAATTTCCTTCTACACCATACACTGCTAATCCGCCTAGCCATGCTCACAAAGGCACCCTTGGCCAGCCCACTCGATTCTTGTAGGAAAGGGGACGTCAAACTAGAAAACTTAATATAATACGTAATAAGTTGTACAATTTTGTCATAAGAATTACTGTAGAAACAAGTGACAGATTGTTTAGTCATGGTCCAATTGATACTTCTCTCCCAGCTCTTCACAGCAAACTTTAATAAACTGCTGCAACATGACTGGTTCCATTTGAAAGCTCACTTTGACTGAAGCAGCACTGAAGCTAGCATCATGAACAGTTCGCAGTCCATGCCTGAAAGGGGGAGGGGCTCTCCGTGATCGATTTGCCCACACATACTTTCCATCACGAACTACTTTGATATTGTCCAAGTTCCAGTCTCGCTCGTTGGGGAGGGATATCTTAGAACACTTCTCGTTCAGTTCTGCCACTCGTCTGGTGATTTCTTTCTCTGCTAGTAAAAGACTGAAGTGGTCATCAGAGTCAAAGTGCTGATTAGTAAACAGCACAATACTGATCAGCCAATCCAGATTTTTCCGTAGCTGTTTCTGTTGTTCCTGGAGGTGTTTGAGTCGTGCCTTTTTCACAGCATTCACATGATCAACGAGTGCTTTCTTGCTACTCTCCATCATTGCCTTGTGTCTGTCCACACAAGCTCTGATCTGCTCTTTGGCATCTTCAGCTCTCAAGTCGATAACCTGCAGATGTGAATGAATCATTGAGAGCTAGGGGGCATCATTATCAACCCCTATTATTATTATTATTAAAAAGTACACTTTGGCCTCAATAAGGAACCATCCATCCAAGCTCTGTTATGGATTCTTTGGTAATGTCACTGTAATATTTAAGCACAAAATACCTGGAGGTCCTCATTCAATTTCTTAAGGAGGCCATCTAATGTGAATTCTGGGGGGAAGAAGATACCCGTGTGTCCAAAGGATCCCTCATCTGCACCATCCATGTCCATGTAGCTCTTCTTGTGCTGGTGGTGGTATCTCATGGAGCAGATGGTGCAGCTCGCTTTGGAGCAATCATGACAGAAAAACACTATAACCTCTCCTAGGTGTTCATCACACAATCCACCCAGCCTCTCCCACTCTTTGACTCCTTCCTCGCTCAAATTTGCAGGCTTTCCTTCAGAGCATTCTCCATTGCCTGCCAATGAATCATCAACTGTAGTATTAGCCATTTCAATGTAGTAAAGTTCAAAGTGCATTCACTATCACGTGACAGTCATACACTTATTATTTTAAAATTAACCTTTTGTATAATAATAGTGTGAAAAGAACTAGAAAGGGTTAAATCTATAATTCGCTCAGCCATGTCTACCTACTCCAGGGTAGTATCAGGAATGCTGGGCATCGCAGCTGGAGCAGTGCTGGGTTCAGTCGCTGTGACCAAGTTGATCCAATGGTGGAAATCCCGCCATCAAGGCTCCGCCATCAAACCTGATATGACTGGGAGAGGGAGTCAAGGGGAGCGGAAACTGAAGCTGTACCATAGTTTTCCTTTCCGGTCTTGTCGCTGTGCCTGGCTGGTGAATGAGTTAGGGGTTGGGAATCAAGTCTCCTTTGAGCATGTGAAGCTGCATGGATCGCAGGCAGAGGACTTGATGGCATACAGGGAAGTTCATCCTCATGGCACTATCCCCTGCCTCATGATGGAAGACAGATCTGTGCTACTGGAGTCATCAGCAATTTGTCTATATTTGGCAGAATGCTTTCAAGATCACGCAGGAGAGAATCTGCTCCCTGAACCAGAAAACGCAGCCGAGTACTTCAAGTGAGTAAAGAGTTAAATTACTTAACAGTAGTGCTACTTTTTTTCTCTCTTTCCTACAGCTTCATATGCTATGCTACCAGCACATTTGACCAGATTCTGGAGCCACTTTACATGCAACTAACACACACTCCCGAGGAACAGAGAAACAAATCTCTGGTAGACTCCATGCGAAGAAAGTTCACCATCTGTGCAAATGTCCTCTCTAGTGTTCTCAGTGAACGCCAGTATGTGTGCGGTGACAAGTTCACTGCAGCTGACTGTGTTATTGGCTATAATGTGTGGTGGGCATCAGTCATACAGAATGGGAGTCTTCTGGATGACTATCCAGTGCTCCGTTCCTACCTGGATCGGATCCAGAAGAGACCTGCCTTCCAAAAGACTTTCGTTGGGTATCGGAAACCAAGTGGAGGAAGTCTATAGAATTTTTCAATAACACAACAGTTTATTTTCACAGCAGCTAGTATATTGTGTGTATAAATAATTATTATCATAGCAACAGCAGGCTTCTTTTTTTTTTTTTTTTTTTTGATAGACGATGATACTATCCTGCATAATAAGTCCATTTGCTTCTGAGATCATAAAAAATTTTAACTGAAGAAACAAAAATAAGTTAAGAGTATATATACCAGACTATTCCATTGTATTGAAGTGATGTAGCTAGTCGTCAAGTTGACAGAGACAGGCCACACCTCTGTTTATCCAGTGTTCCTGTGGCTTATCTGAGGGTAGGTCCATCTGCAGGACATAGTTAGTGGAGTGACCTGTTGTAGAGAGTGTGCCTCGTCTGGCACTGGTCTTGTACACAGGGGTAGCATAAGTAGACTTGGCTTCAAATTTACTTCTCTCTCCAGGATGCAACCAAATCTGTGGATCAAGCCATCAGTACAATGAACCATTAGAAAGAACATCTTGACATATTTTATATAGCATGAAATTGGCATCTGTTCCCTTAGCTTACTATAGGCAGGGAATCATTCAAGATCTTTGGTAATGATTCTCCAAGCACCATCTTATCCCGGTCCCATCGAGCTCCATCTAAAAATAGTCCCTGTAATAAAAATAATGCTATCAACCTTCACTGAAAATATTTAAATGTTAATGACTGACTTTGACGTAAGCACCATCATCAGGAGTGTTCTCCATCTCATTCTCCTCCTTGAGGACTTCAAACTCGAAGCCCAAGTGGTCAATGGGGATGGTGTGCTTGCGGGCAAAGTTCTGAAGGACTCCAGTGAGGAAGGACTGGGTGAAGTAAAAACCAGACACCCAAAACACATTAGGAGCTTTCTTGTTGTCTATCCAGTCTTGGAAAAATTTGAGTCTAATACCATTAAAAATACATTTTACAATAATGCTAGCTATATGTACATGGCACATAGTACAGTAGATATAATGTACTGTATCATGCCACACAAATTATGGTACCATGGTGTACAAGTTGACTGATGTACTGTGGTACTGACCTGGCTAGAAGATCAGTGACATAGCTTCCCAGTGGTTTGAGGGATGGGTAGGACTTGGCAGCCCATACTGCTGGCACTTTCCCTACGATCATGCTATTGAAAACATCCTCCAATTCGGCGGACATCACCACCAGCCCTTTCATAGCCTTTTGAATGTTCTGCAAGGTGCTTCGAACCACTGAAGTCAGGCGGTTAAACCGAATCAATTCCTGACGTAGAACAGTGTTCATAGACTCCTGATAAACCACTGGAAACTCCTTCATTATCATCTCCAGATTAAAATCTGGAGGTAACTTGGAGAGGATGTCAGCTGCTAGTTCATCTATGATCTGCTGAGGGGATTTTCCTCCACCCCCTGTTAGACGAGGGAGGGTTAGCAGGATGCTGTCAAACAGGTTTTGAGTCTCTTGGTTGTCCTTAGCAATGTCAGCGTTCTCGTGGAGACCGAAGACCTCAGGGTGGGGGATGATGGGCAAGGAGCGAATATATTCCATGTAGCTGGTGTATTCACCATGAGGGGGGGCATAATACTTCCCACTGGGAGAAAACCTGCGAGAGTATGGATACATGTTCAGAAGAGAGTATAACATAAATGGGGAGAGAAATTAAAGATGCATGCACTAACTTGTGTTCATCATTGTTCATGATGTCGTTGCAATAGTAGATGGAGAGGAGAGACACAAGAAGTCTCCGATCCCAGTCATCGGTTACCCTCCCTCCATAGTTACACTGTCCAGTCAGGTATATTAGAGCATCCAAAGGAACTTTATCATACTCATTCAGAAACATCTAGAAACATCAATGTGGAATTATTTTCACAATCTAAATGTAATCATCTCATACCTGCTGTTGCTTCATGCTGATTCTAAGGTCGGACTCATTGAATTCATACGGAATATTCCACCCAAGAGGTCCGAACTTGCGTCTCTCCTGAACAATGGCATGGAAGAAGCAGAGACCAAACAGCAGTTTCCTCCACTCATGTGGCTTGTTGCAACCTTGGAAGAAGTTGGTGTCAGAAATGGGATCATTGAGGTAGGAACGGAGGAGATTGGCACGGAGACCCTTGGGTGGTTCATTAGTCATCTTCACTCCTATTGTATGAATACAAGGTCAAGATCAATCAGATTTTTGGAATCTAACAGACCATTCTGAAGGATGGAGACAGGAAAATCTTCAGAGGGGTAGCTAGTCAACCACAGACGGAACTCTTTGTGAGTGCTGTCAGGTAAGATGTCCTCCTCACAGATCTTCTCCAGCTTTGGCATCCAAGAGGTGGCCAAATGGCAGTTCTGCAGCACCACCCATGTACCTTCCTTCACTGCTTTCTCTATCATTTTAGCTGCGATTGGACCCTACATATATTAAGAGACAGTTAGTTCTCCTTATGAATGAATCTTTAATGAAAGGTGGCATTATTGAATACTGTGCACTAACTTTGGCTACATGCAACACAACTTTGGCTTTATAACAATCATTGGCTTGACTAAAATGATCTGACAGTATTTCTAGCTAAATTTTATGCACCTGGCCCTGCCCCAAAGAGATGCTCTGGCACTTTCCTCCACCGAACCCTCTATCTTCTGCAAACTTGAGTAGGCCAGCCATGGGGTCAGCTCCAGGCGAGAGCACAAAGATCAATGGAGAACAGTTATTGGAGTCTGCAAAACTCCCAGCCAAGTCAAAAGTTGGGGGCTCAATATACTGACGGCCCATGGACTCAATGATGAAATTCTGGATTGCTGGAACGATTTTATCCGGACGAATGCATCGAAGGATGACCATTCTACATGTAGATAGGTAGTAAGAAGCTCACAACTCATTCTCACACTGACTGACTGACTGACTGACTGACCTGTCTAAGCCTTTAAGTTCATCCCACTTCTCAGGGAGTTTGGCTTCATGTGGAGCTACTGAATCATACACATCTTTCCACTCAGGCCCAAATTCTATTAATTAGGTATGTGTATAAGTCAAATCAATACACTAAGGCTAGTCCTGGATATGGCTGCACCTTTAAACAGGCCTTTGAGATTGGGAAGATCAGATGCCCTGACGATCTCTCCCCAGGACTTTTCCTGCAGCCATTGAGGGAAAGGGTTTGGGTAGGGATTATCCAAAGCCACTCCTCCTGTCAGCAAGAACCGCCACACCTGCTCCTCCACTTCCCCTCTAACAGACAGTAAGGGGAAAATGGATGTGTGGTCATCAATGACATAACTACTAGCACTAACTTTCCCTTCATGAGTCCAATACAGAGTAAGAAGGAGAAAAGAAGCTTGTCCTTCTCAAAGAGTGATCGACACACATTGTTGTAGATGCTGCGGGTGAAGTGATCGTTAAGAGAGTCTATTCTCTCCTGGAGGTCGGAGGAGCTAGGGCTGTTGGCAATGGACTGGAGGTACAGGTTGATGAACCAAGTCAGAGAGTACTGGTACATGGGCTCTATGTTGGCCAAGTCCGAGATGCAGAAGAAGAGAATGGAGGCATGTTTGGCTACAGGTTTGTAGCCATTACGTGTCGTGTCAATTTCCATCTCAGTGACGGCAGCTATTTCTTGCTTGGACTGGATTTCCTCTGAGAGCACCTTCGAAGAGGACAGGATCTTGATAGCTGTTTCATCCTCCAATATATTGCCCTGTGAACTGGATAACACCTCCAGAATCTTATCCTCAATCTCTTTGAGTTTCTTTTTGTTGGCAGCACTCTCTACGATCAGCTGGTTTTTCTTCTCCTCCAATTCTGGTTTTTCTTTTGCAGCCACAATGCCCAAGAGTTGATCTTCTAAGCCCAGTGGAGTGATCATGAAGTTCAACAGAACAATCTGGATAGGTAAGTAATGTAATAAGGATCTAAAACGTGCCAGTTTTATGGGGTGGGGGATAAGGTATTTTATCCTTCAGGATGGAAAGCAGCTGTTATCCCAGCTTACCTTGACTGATACTTCAGGGAGGTAGTGAGGGTTCCGGAGGCGAGTGGTGATATAGAACCTGAAATCCTGGCTGTACTCAATGACATTCTCACCCAGTCTCATGTAGTTGACACCCCCCTGCTTGAAGGTCTGCTTGAGCAGCAGAGGCTCCAGGAGAGGGTCCAGTTCCTCTCCCACATTCTCCAGCAGGATGGGTGTTCCAAATTGGATGCTGTTCTCCAGTGTGCGAGCATAGTTAGGATCAGAGAGTTTGATGACTGAAAGTTTGTTAGGCCGCTCCATATTTTTGATCCATTTGTTGGCTTGACCTACAGTAAATGGCTTGTTTTACAGTGTGTACTCTGTGATAACACTGCATTCATTTAAAAACTGACCTTGTGGATCAATCATTAAAGGCCATCTCCTTGAATTAGAGACAATAATTCCATTATCCACAGAGAAAGAATCCACAGGGAGACCAGCAATGTTCCACGCTCTGATCTTCACCGGCTCTCCCAGAGTGGTATTCATAGAGAAAATTTTAGAACAAGGAATGTTCTTCCTCCTACAAAGTTCATGCCACTCCTGGATGGCCTCCAACCTGAAATCCACTGTAAATGCTCCCAGGTAAGCCACAATTCCAGAAGAAAGTAAGACATCGCCCGTAATATTGATATAGCGATCCCCCAGTTCTTTAGCAGCCTGACCCCAACGCTCTTTCTCCCCTCCCAGACCTCCTATCAACTTCTCAGCTCTATCCAGCTTCTTGGCACAGAGATCAATGTTCTTTTCGAGGCCTGCCTTCTTCTCAGTCATCTTGATAAACTCATCATTCAGTTTCTGGAGTTTATCTGAGTTTAAAAAAACAAAAATAGCATACAATGCTCAAGGAGGAAATCCACACTTCCTACCCAAAATGGTTTTAAGTTCTGCACGTTTTTCATTCAGATTAGCCATCTGAGTGCTGAGTTCAGCTTCGGCCTCAGCAAGTTTGATCTTCTTGGGAGCGACCACTTTAGCCACTCGATCATATACTTCCATGGCTCTCACCCACTTACATAAACCCTCACAAGCTGTGGAAGCTGACTTGATGACTTCAGGAACAAAGTCAGAATTGGTGCAATACCTGTTCACAATA
This sequence comes from Crambe crambe, assembly GCA_963924555.1. Taxonomy (NCBI): domain Eukaryota; kingdom Metazoa; phylum Porifera; class Demospongiae; order Poecilosclerida; family Crambeidae; genus Crambe; species Crambe crambe. Next base: position 338,199 of record OZ004594.1, on the reverse strand, counting down.
GTAGTGTATGTAATAACTAACAGTGATAGTTCCATTATCTAACTTACTTTTCTCTGATTTTCTTAATGATAGCTGGATTGATATTGTCCTTATCATATGCTTTCAGACTCTCCAGGAATTTGAAGTCGCTGAGAACTCTCTGTGAAGGTCCCCAGAAGTCTTCAATCATTTTGCCACTGCCAGAAGGATCTGGTTTTCTCTCTGGCTTGATCCCCTTCATGATACACACAGCTTCCATCACCAGCTTGACTGGAGTCGGAGGGTTCTAAAACAATATATAAATATTAGAGGGTCACCAATAATCGATTAAAAATATATACCTTCATGGATTTGACTAGTGTGATGTCTTTATTGGTGAGGGTGTCCAAGGCAGCAAGAGCTGCCTCTAGAGCAGGCATGGCCACAGCTAGGTCCTGTTCACACTCATCCTTGATAGCCTTGGCTGCTGCGGCTGCCTTATTGGCCACTGCTTCATCAGCTGCCACTATCTCTTTCTTAGCTTCTGCTTCAACTGTATCCTTTTCAATCTTCACCATCAACTGTTCCGTCTCTTTGGAAGTTTCCACCAATTGTGGTTGGAGAGCTACCAACTCTTGCTGCATGACAGACACTTGGGAAGCGGCGAATTCCAGTTTCTCCAAACCTGTTGTATATCGACGCTTCATGGTCAAGATCTCATCCTGCTTCTTTCCAAGTAAACTCTTAAAAGTGAGAATAAGTTCGAGATACGAGGTGGGGGTCGTGTAGTTCATACGACGGAGCACAGCATGGTACTTCTCGGAGAGAGTACGGACACTTTGGTGGAAGTACTGGCACATGGAAACGCAATGGTGTCTCATATCTTCCGCCATGTCCAATTCCTCCAGGAACTTATTGGCTACCATCTCCAGGGCATCATCAGGCCATGCCTGGAACCAGTCAATGGTACAGCAGTTAATCAGGGAAGGAAACATTCTGAGTCTGTTTCTGAAAGCATCACCAATAGGACTCATAGCTAGCACCAAGTGTAAGTTTTCTTTCACACGTTCAATGAAGAAATTGTACATGGAAAGAGGAGTGCTGTCGATCTTTCTTCCTGAAGTCCGTGCTGCCACTTGCATCTTCTCTATAATCTCAGCTTTCTCGTCAGCTGGGAAAATATTAGGGACATCCCCAGTGTTCAAAATCATATTGATGTCTTCCACAAAGGACTCGTCTTTGATCTGGTTATCAGAGAAAAGGAAAGTCGTGGGTTTCCCCTCTGACCCTGCCTTGATGAGCAATCTTTTCAGGTCATCTCTCCACTCTACATTGGTATAATTCTTAGTGATTTCAATTTGAAAGAGGTCAAACTCGGCCATGAATGTGGCCAGCTTGCAAGCACTCTGTCTTCCACTTCCTCCCACACCGATGAGGAGAGCGTGACCATTGTCCTGTTTGAGAACCCGGCTGATTCTTGAAACATGCTCAATGGCAAACTTGAACATGACAAGATTCATAGGTGCCTTACTCATCTGGTTATACTCCTCAAGATAGCTGGAGAGAAAATGATGATAAATCACAATGATACTGTGGTTTAGAAGACTTACGTACCTTTCCACAGTACTGGTTAACTCAATGAAATCTCTGATTTCATCATAAACTTTTGAATCTGCATTTGGGACCATATAGTCTCCAAAGAACAAGCTCCTGTAATGATGGCATAATGAATATGAGGGGAAGGGAGAAGTATATTTTATAATCTTAATACCTTATATCATCATCCACAAGTGCATCTCCTGTGATTAGATGCCCTAGCAGCTTGTCAATGTTGACTTTGAAGTACTGATGAAGAGTGTCCTTGACAATACTGAAGAACAGGAGCCTGTCTTGCTCGTCGACCAGTCTATCATAAAACACCCTGTACACCTCATGGACCCACAGTCTGATCAATTTGTCTCCCTCTGTCAGGTGAGTGTTGGGAGCAAGCAATACCCCTCGGATCACTCGAGAAAAGTCTCGCAAGTTGAAGACGTAGTGGGATTTGGAAGGAGTGGGCAGAAACTTTTCCACTGCAGACTTGTAGACTGCCATTGTGGACTGCACCATAATCTGAGGGGGAAAAATGTACAATTCAATAGTAATAGGTACATCGAATATTTTCTTGTACTTTTCCCAGTCTAGTGAAGACAGCATCAAAACCTTTACCGAAGTGCCAGTCTACCAGTGAGGAGAAGATCTTGGTCATAGTGTTGTCATCAAAAGACTCAATGGAGACAATGTTCAAGTGACGAGTGAAGCGTCCTGTGATTGTGTTCCTCCCTCCGCCTGGGGGTCCCATCCCACATACCAGCAGCTGAACATATGTACAGTTCAATAGATTAAAAATCCCCAGTCCTTTTTTATTAAGGGAACCCCTTTATATTAATCTACTATTAGTGACTGACCACATCCGTCAAGTCAAATCTTGAAGTGTCTTTCTTGTCGTACCAGTAACCATGGTCCAGGAACTGCCTGAGTAGTTCAATTGGTGGCTGAGCACCGTACTTCTCTTTGGCAGGCATGTTCAGGTCGTCCACAAATACCAGACACTTTTTCCCCACTGGCGGTCCATATATACCCTTCCTGCGCCTATCTAGCTTAGACATGATGATGTCTTGAGTCTGGTTAGCTGAGGTTCGAGCAGAAAAGTTAACAGAGTTGGGAAGGTATCTATCTTTTGGAAGTTTGACTAAGTAGTTATTGGTGATGGCAGATTTTCCAGTCCCAGTCGGTCCCACAAAGAGTAGCGGCTTTCCATGAGATACATAGGCATCAAGAAAGTACTTCTGCCTGATGGTATCCACAGTTGGAATAATCAGCTCACTAACCTAGTGAATAAAACAATAATAAAGGATTTTTCCATGTGCAGTAGCTATCTCTTGACCTTAGCATCAGGGGGGATGGTGGCTGTCTTGTCAATGAGATCCTCCCATGAGGACCACATGCCAGACTTCTGAAAAAAGAAGTCAAACACAGTTCCACGTTCTGGAAAGAGGTTGTTCTTGGTCAGCTTGATGGATTTTGGATTAGGGTGGTTTTGGTTGGTACCAGAGAGGAGCATTTTCAAGAATACATCAAACTTTTGACGAGAAGTGCCAGTCATGGTACCTCCAAGGGTCCACACAATGCAGAAGAAAAACACACACTGGACCCAAACTAAACTCTGCATGGGCAAGCATGTCAGTAATTTTTATTATCATTATAGCAAATTTTGTTGTTGACCTGTTTTTGTGGTACAGAGTCTAGTCCAGAATTGGAGATGCAGTCATCCAAGAGACAAGTGAAGAGGTTGAGGAATGAATGGACTAAGTGGAGCGATGAAGTAGTGATGAATAACTTGCACTCATGACGGATGAAGTCTAAGCAAGGCTCGATCAGCCAGTCAATCAGGTCTCGTATGATTTTACTGTGTTCCTCTAAGATTTTGCTGAATATGATTTTATTCTGTTCCATGACAGCATCCGGACTTGAGGTCAAGTAGGACTGCACCAAGGGATGCCACCCCAACTGCAATTAAGGAGAAAGGGAAAGGTTTTCTAGGGGAATCCAGAAAGGAAAGGGAGAGGGAACTAATTCAAGAGACAACATTAAGTGACTAGAGGTTTTTGGAAGTGCTAGTATTCACCTGATGGGGCTCCATGTAGATCATCCCGCATCTGCTGACAGTGGCTGGAGAAGCCACCTCTAAGTCCTCAGGCTCAAATATCAAGTTCATCTTTTGACTCATCTGAATAATCTCCCCACTCATCAAACAAAGCTTCTTGTTATCATCCAACACTGTATTCATATTCTCTATCCAGATGGCATCCACAGGGCCGTCAAAGATCAGCCACTTTCTATTCTCATCAGTAGCCGAGGCTTGGTGTCGGAAGGTGTTGGCAAGGACTCCATCACTCCATTCATGAGAAACAGGATCAAAAGAGCCATACAGCTGGCCCATTGTCATGGATTTGGGGTTGATGATGTTGAAGTTCACTTTGTATTCCTCTAGAAGCCCACTGATGTGAAGATCACCAAGGCCAGCTGCTAGCACCTTGTAGGCTGAAGTCTTGCCTCCCATAGGCTCTCCCACTATCATGAATCCATGGCGAACTAACATCATTTCATAGATCTGACAGGGGGGAGGGGAGGGGAGAGGGAGGAAGTAAAGAAGAAGGATAAGATGGAAAAAGACCTGCTTACCTGTATTATTTTTGTAATGAACCAAGGCACAGGTTGGAGCCCCATTTTGGCAATATTGTCACAGAGAGCATCAGTGAGGTTTTCATAGTCTGGTTTAGGCAGTACCACACCAGGAAACAAGTCAGATGTGATGCCTTCAAAGAGTGGGACGTCATGAGCTAGAAATTTTGGCAAATTAACATCATTGATGGCCCTCAAGAGCAAGACACTCTCATTCTCTGAGGGGTATTTCAGCTTGAGGTTTCCAGCAGCAGTGAGCACAGATTTGACAGCTCGCATGCCATAGTCATAATGGTGCTGTGAGGACAGCTGCTCAGAACACAAACGATAGGTTGCCACAATTTTAGCAGAGAGACTGCGAGCATCAACGAATCCCATGGAGTAGAGCATGATCTCTCCGATGAGTGCATAGTCTGGCACCATCATAGCCACTGTGCGGAATAATACCTGTGCATATGCATCAAGAATATTACGAATGGGAACTCTACACTTCCACCCGATTCTCTCAAGAATATAATATTTATTAGGAATGGGAGGATGTGGATACACTTCCACCCAGTTATCCATGCTCAGGCATCATAACTATTATTGAATAGAGCACCTTTAGGTTATCAGGGAGTTCCTGTCGACCTGCATAGCCAGGGTTCATGGTGATGAAGACAGTGCATGAAGGATCTAGAGAGATCAGAGTCCCTTCAAACATGAACTTCTCCACTCCCTGGTTGATGGCCACTTGGATGCTTTGGATCTGCTGGGCTATTACAGACAGCACCTATATACAGTTTGAATCTTGTATTCACCACAACATCCAATGATACTCGTACACATACCTCCAGCTCAATTCTATTGAACTCATCAAAACAGGCCCATGCTCCAGCCTGAGCCAGTCCTTTGAAGAACTTTCCCATGGCCTTGTAGTCCAGACCATCTGAGCAGTTGAATACAACACACTGCTTGGCCACTGCTTTGGCAAGATCTTTACAGGTTTCAGTTTTCCCAGTGCCAGCAGGCCCCTCTGGAGAACCTCCCAAGTGGAGCTTGAGGGCTCCCATGAGCGTGCGGTAGCATCTGTCAGTCAGAGGTGTGATCACCAGACGTCCTGTGTTCCCAAGATATTCGTAACCATATGGGACATCGGTGGTTATCATGCGAACTATCACACTGTCTCCTTCAAAATAGTAGCGGAGTTGACTGATCCATTGGAAGTCAACAGGTGAACTGACACCATCTTTGTACAACTTTTCAACCACATCTCGTGCTAAGGGTGCAGAGGAAGTAATCAAAGATTGGTCAAATGTTATGTACTGTACCATGGACATCAATCACAGTGAGAGCTCCAAGTGTGATCCTAGCCATCTTGGAGAGCTTCCCTCTCACCAGCTCAACAATCTCATCAATTTGCTGGTTACTCTTATCAAGGTAGGCCTGACACCATAAGCAAGTCATATAACATGTGCAGCAATAAAGGAATCCATGAGACGGTGACTGTTTAACCTAATTCAGTTAACCTACTTTCAGTGTTCCACGTTCTATGGCATTGGTGACATCAGTGGTCCAGTAGACAGTGCCAGCAGCTATCACCACCTGACCAGGCCACTGTAGGACCCAGCTCTTCCGTGGCTCTTCTGTATAAGCTGCAACAGCTTTGCTGGTCACATCTTTCAGACTCACTATCATAGTCTGCTGGACTTGAAGCAGCCATTTCTCCACCATACCCTGCAATGGGCAAAGAAAAGGATATAATGGAAAAATGCTACCAAAAAAAATACAGCATCTACGTTACCTTTGCTTCAGCTGGAATGATGGTTCTGGAGAAGGGCACACTCTCCTTCTCACTGCTGATCATGCCCTTCACATGCTGCTCATCTGTGAACATCAGCCTATTGATCCCTTCAAAACACTTCTTAAGGTGAGGCTGGACACGGAGGGGGTCCTTTGTCTCAGACAGGATCTCAAGAAGCTCATCATTGGACAAGAAAAAAAACCTGTGACAAATAAGTACATGTATAGCTATAGGGTCGCTACAAAGTATGCTGTGACCATTACCTTGGGAAGTAGAGTCTCTTTTTCTCCAAGTAGTCATTCAGACCTTTCTGTATCTCCTCCAGCAAGGCATTGGACTCTTTCAACCGGTTCAACATGTTTGGTTGAGCTGTGACCACCAGTGCATGGTGGTCCTTAACTGCCTCTCCCATAATATCTCGCCAGTACAGATCCACAACCCCAAACTTCCTCCCTTCCTCAGGCATCTGGGCCATGATATCCTCCGAAGAGAAAATTGGTTCTAAAGGTAGTCACTCTATAATGTGTATTCATAATTATACTGCTGTTACATTATGTACCTAGATAGAGCCAAGTGGCTTGACATTTTAACCAGGCATCAAGGATATCTTGAATCAATACCAGTTGCTCCTCCCATGACTTGATTTCCTTCTCGAATGGCTTAATGAAGGGTGAGCCCCTCATCGTCTGGGTCTTGATGATATGATCATCTAGTAACACTTGGCAGTCATCGACTGCAGAAAGAATGGAGACACCAGTGTCTCTGTACTCCAGGAAATTAAACTCCATTATCTCCCACTCTGATTTCATCTTCTCCATAGCCTTCTCAAGGGAGTACTCTTTACTGGCAGCAGCTCCTATTTCTTCCAAACTGAATAAGAGGGAAGTCAAAATTATTATCATGAAAATCTACCTCTTTATTTATTTGAATGTACCTCTCTAAGAATTGCTGCAGACCATACTCTAACATGACACTGAGCGGTGTGTCAGGGGATGGTTTTAGTTCAAAACCCACGATGTCACTCATCTTCTCCCAATGCCTGTCCCTGATTCCAGGATTGCAGAAAGTGGACAGCAGAGGAAGGTTCTCTTTGAATTTATCCAACTTCATCTTGAAGAGTTCTGTGGATCGTTTCGGATCAGGCATTTCGGCAAAGGTCTTGGAGAGTTTGTGCATGGTTCTCCACATGGTCCCTACGTCTTCCTCCACCTCCTCAGCATCCAAGTCCAAAAATGGACCGTTCATCCACCGATCGTATTTCTCATGGAAGTCTTCTGATGTTTTCCAGAGTTTGTCATATGGTTCCTTCAGCTGAATGGCCAATTGGATCTGAGGGAATGGAGTCAACTCCCATTCCAGCAGTTCCTCTTCATTATTGATTACCTACAGGGATATGTAGAATTGGATAGTATCCTCTGGCTTCTTTGGCTGGGTGATTAAGGTTTGAACTTTCACTCCATACTTGCATAAAATTAATGAGAGTTGGACTAGCTAACTGTATCCTTACCATTGCCTCATCTTTGGCTTGTTCAAGGGAAAGAGACAGCTCATTCAGTAGGTTGATTACTTTCTTGATATCTTCCAGTTGACGTGGTACTTCTTTTTCTCGGTAGCTGTCTATATCTGCTTGGTATTCACTCAGCTGGATTTCAAAATCAGATCGCCTGAAAGCATAATATTAAATAACTCTTTATTGCACTATCACAGCAATTTAAAGGGACACACCTCTTCTTGAGTGCATTCTCTGCTTGTTCCCTTTTGCTGTTCAGCCTCATTTGCGCTACTTCAAAGATCGGCTCCATCCTGTCAGGCCAGTTGAAAGTCATGCTGTTTAGTTTGATATCATCTTCAGGCAATAAGGCATAGTCCATGAGGAATTTGAGTCTCTCTCCTGCTTGACGGACTTCGAATTGCATGCTGTATACTGTCTCCTCACGTGTCTGGGAGTGAAGAATTAAGAGGTGAAAAGGATACAGGCAACACAGAATGAGTTGTAAACTAACTTTGCTAAGAAATTGCACTAGTTCAACCATGTCTTCTGTTGTCTGTGGATCATCATAGAGTCTGGTGGATATTTTGTCATATTGGTCACAGAGGCTATGCAGAAGGAAATAAGAATCTATAAAAGCAAGCCTCCTCTAGCTAGGACTACTGACTCCTTGTTGAATTCTCTGTTTCTGTCGATGAGATAAAGCACTAGGCGGTCAGCCAATTCCATAATGCGGTTGGAGAGAGCCACATTGACTTCCTCAGAGTCAATAGCAATGAAGTTGAGGTGAGCTCTCCTTCTCAGCACATCTAGCTCACTTGCCTGTGAGCGCAGCTTCATGATGCGCTAAGGAGAAATACATAACCAATCAATTAATCAATTCTTCCATGTGTCTGTAATACCTTTCCATAGACACTTAGTTCCTCTTCGTCTGTCATCAAAAAATCCTCCACCTCTTGACTGGCTGACCCATCCACATATGGACGGTAGCGATTATAGGTCTCAGTCAAATATCTGCAATAATTCACAAATTTTTTATATGAATGCTGTATTATTTCTACACTTTACAATTGAGGTCCAACAAAGTTGGCTATAACGTGCTGAAGAGCTCGTGCCTTGGATGCTTGGACTACTTCATCATGGAGCTCCATGGCAGGGATGAGCATTTCATAGCTTTCAAGGTTGGGAAAGAGAACGTGCTCCACTCGAGGCAACTTCTGGGCACTCTCTACGATGGTTATAATCAGTCGATCAACAATGTCCTCCAGATCAGAAAACTGTGGCTGAAAAAAGAAGCTTGTGGCCTTCATTTCTAATTCTACATGGACTACCTGGAATAGGATACAATTCAAGACATTATAAATCTTCAGATTCCCATCTCTTTACTACTTACAGGATTAGAGACAAATAAAAGATCATTGAAGTCTCCTTCATAGTCATTTCCTTGCTTGTAATAGGATAAAAATTCTATGAAATCCTCCAAAGAGTTCTCAACAGTCTGTCGAAGATGCCTAGCCATGAGGCTGCAGACAGAGTTGAAGAAATGCTCAGCTAGAATCGCTGCTTCATCAGGTGAGGTAGGTACAAGGTGGGACCAGTATTGCTTGTGAGTGCGGAACAGCTGTCCACAGTCATTGATCCAACTATGTACAATACAGTATTATAATTATATGAAATGTGTACTTTTATGCAATCATAATTATTAACTACACAACGTACTCATTTTTGAGAAGGTTCCTGGCATGAGCACATTGCTGCTTCACCATTTCTTCAAACTTACTGGGCTCAACTGGCAAATCAGCACTTTGCAGTGCTTCCAAATTCACAAAACGCACCTTGCAATACCTGCAACAAAAACACAGTAATAGCTACTGTAATAACATGGAGGAAGGAGTTCTTCCAAAATTCCTTCAATAGAGGAGATTATTAACAGAGCTCCCACTATAGAAAGGTCACTATATTGTGGAATGTGATCCTAACACACTTTATAACCACTCACTTGCTCCACCAGAGGAGTTGGAGCTCTGTCATGATGTGATTATTTATGAAGAGTTGTTGCGTTTGCGCTCCTTTAGCTTGGTGGAAACTGTTGTGCCAAGGCACTGGTGCACGGATGACCCTTTGAGGGTGATCTAAAAGAACGGATTTAATTCCCAACCGTTTCTTCTCAGATGAATCCATCAGGATATAATCCACTATAGATTTCTGCCAACTCAGTCTGTAGTCTTCCTCTACTTCATCCCACAGTTCCTTCCTCAAACCTTTCCACTTTGGATTCTGTAGCAGCTTCTGGAGAAGGCGGGATTTTACTTTTTCCTGGACAGTAGCAGGCATAGGTGGCAAATCTCGAGGAGACACTCCTTGGAGTACATAATACTGGTATCTCTGCAGTACAAAATTAAAAATAAAATTTTCCAGGACTGGTAGAAAAATAGCTTACCTTGAGGTCTTCTTCAGTTGGCTCTCCTGCAATATCCTTCTTCCAATTTTGTTGGACATTAATCCTCATAAACTGTTCCCCTGGGGATATTGGACGTGATGCACTTGGTCTCAAACCACCTGGATGCTGGAATTTGTGATAACCCTCTGGCATGGGACAAGGAGGGGGAGGAGGGTCAGTGGGGGGCAAAGAAATCTTCCTCAAAGGTGGCGGGAAAGACATATTCAACTTCACAGGAGCTGCATATACAATGTGCATTGTAATATCAATTAGAGGGGTGGGGTAAGATTAGATTACAAATATCTCTCCTCCTGAGGTACTTAATCTTGAGGCTGCTAGCTGTAGGAGTGTAGTTATTTGCGATGGATTCTGAAGGTGACCGGTAGTGCTTCTCTTCTTTGTATGGAGCAGCTCGTGTCCATGAGATAGGCTTCATAATTGGTGGGTTCTCCTCATTTTCCAGCATAAGCTGCAAGGTAACACAGTAGTCATTATATACAGCATTATTAATAGTCTAGCTCACTTTGTAGAGAGGAGAAGGTTGCTTGTGTGATGATGGAATGAGGGGAATACGTGGGAGCTGGGAACGAGCTCTCTCTGCAGGAGTTGTTACTTCATACTGCCAAAGTATGTGTATGGATTAGCAGTAGCTCTAATGATTGTGCTTAACTAGCCAGCTAAATAGGGGGCAAGCCAACTCCATTCTTAATGAGCAAAGTGAGCAAGTAATTAATGATAAAAGCTACCCTAGGACTCAAGGCTACACTATAGCATGCTAAACAATATGTAGCTGCTGCTCATGCTGACAACATACCTTTTGCATTCTCGCCATTATTAAGTTAAAGGTCTAATTATCAAATCTCGGGTTTGTTTTTTATATTTCGCCATTTTATTCCCCGTTGCTATAGAAACTTGCATAATTCTGCGATTCGCGGCAAAAAGCGGGAAAATCAAAATTGACCTCTGACCTCGTGTTCTGCTATGGGGCTGGTAGGGCAATGGCCCTACCACTTTTTGAGCATTATACTAATACAGTAATTTATAATTATGCCGAATCCAGGATTTTAGATAGGTGGGGTTGCAGGACTAGGAGCACACACACTGGGCCATGGGGAAGGGTGCAAGAAAGAGCAAGTTATTATTATTATTATTATCATGCTTTACAGTACTTGTAGAAAGTGCAAAAGACAAAGAAATATCAGTAAAAAAATGGCTGAAGTACTGATGGTCAACCAGGTGGACTGGCAGCCATGACATGCAATTAAAAATAAAAAGGTGACAATTGGGAGGAGAGAAAGAACACTTTGCACATGGGCACATAAAATGATAGCTGCAAGAGTTGTCGACAGAAAAATGAGTCCAAAAGTGATTATAGAATAATCTAATAAATGTCGTTTGATAGTGGGTAAGGATAAGTTCAGGTCAATAGGAGGAAGGGCGTTCCATAGATGTGGCAGGCGATTAAAATAGAAGTATCTACTCATATTATCATAGGCGTAGGAAGCAATTTAACTTTGGGGGGGCTAGATTTTGAACTTTGTAGTGGACTGCATGGCTGTTAGGCCACGGCAAGGGGGGTGCGGGAGGAGGATGTACCTCTTCCCACGTGGAGCATGAAGCAAAATTTCAACTACTTCTTTGAGGCTAAATTTTTTATTTGCGCCATCATAAAAATTAATATTTCCGAAGTATTGTATAGCTAACTGTACTGATTAGCTAGAAATATTGGGGGGGGCTATAGCCCCCTCAGCCCCCCTGGTTCCTACGCCTATGATTATTGGTACTTCTTGTATGAGACATTTTGAGCTTTGATGATGACCTGGTAGAAGCTGAACCGAATGAAACGTGTTTAGACAGATCGAAGTGGTCTTTTGGGTCTTTGAGTTGACTCACAGCAAACATGATGTCGTTTATTTCAAAGTGGTACATCAGGGGAAGAAGATTAAATTGTTGTAGTCTGGTAAAGTAGGCAGTACTGTAGTCTTTAAGGATATATTTAGTTGCTCTTCTTTGGACATTTTCTAACTTTTCAATTCCTTTTTAAATTGAGGCCTCCACAATACCGAACAGTACATGAGCTGCATGTGATCGAATTAGAGAAATGTAGCTAGCTATAGCCTTTTCATTGAGCTAGCACATTTAAAGTTTCTACGCAAAAGTCCCAATACTTTGTATGGTCTTGTAATAATTGTGTTGTAGTGTTCATTCCATTTGGAGGCTCCATGTTGGCTTCACTTGCAGGCTGCCACTTTTGAGCATTTAGTCATAATTGGATCAATTTTGCCCAAATCTCCCTAGCACATATTTGTGTGCATTATATGACAGCATGAGTATAGGCAAAGGTGTGAACCATCTCAAAAATTGCTAGCTAGCTATTACACTCAAACTCTGAAGTGACACATGCAAGGTCACAGGTGTTCACAGTTGGTATGCACTGAGTTATCTAATGTGTGACCTTGAAAATGAAAGCCCAAAGTGCTCCAAAAGATATCTTTAAAGTGACATGTGCAAGGTCACAGGTGTGATTGTTAAGGAAGTCTCAGTTAGTAGCTATGCACTGAGTTATCTAATGTGTGAGCAAGCAAAAATGGTATACATAAAAATGGTATACATAGAGCGTTTCTTTCTTGACCATAGCCTTAGATGATGATGGCTGTAGTAACATATATAATTATACTACTTCAGAGCAGAAACACAAGAAAAATAGATACGGCTAAGCAAGTATAGGCATGGTCAAATTGCATTATAATGTATCATTTTATCTAAAGGCTTAGCTTGGTTGTAACTCCCTCAACCCCACTCCTGCCTGTGTTAGCCTGTGTTAGCCTGTGGATTCAGCCCTGTGTCCGGACTTAATAACCTAATTATTTTGCATGTGCATAAAGATTGCACTGATTTATTGAATGGCTAATGAATTTGTGGGTGACTCAGAGCACAGACTATGTCTGTTTGGAAAATTCAAATAACTTAATTGAAACATTGTTGTGTAGCTGATAATTTATTTATATTTTTAGTTATTATTGTCACAAAATAATTTATTCAAAGGGTATAACTTAAACCATATCTAAAGTCTTGGTCCTAGAGTGCGCCAAATTGAATCTAAGAGGTCCCAAAATCCCCCTAGATGGCACGCTTTGCGCGCTGAATGTTCATGGTTCCACACCTAATGGCCCTACCACTTCAATTCTGCTTGCTACAGGCCTGTAAGTAATCTTATTTTACTACCTTAATGTTACTAATAGTACATACAAAAAATGCTAATAGTCATTGAAAGTAGCAGAATTAGTGATAAATAACATTTGATTAAGTTTATGATTAAGCTTATAACTATGGTCAAAAAAAAAAATAGCTGACTTAATGAACCTTGCATAATTATGTTGCCTGCAGTGTAAAATAATGCTACTCACTCTTTATAAGGCTAAAGGTTTGCACTCATATTAATTGTTTGCCATAAAGAGGGTTATCTGTTAATAATGATTCGAGTTCTGTCTTTTCCATTAAAGAGGTGTCTACTTGAGTCTTTGTACTAGTCTGTACTATCTCTTGCCCTCCATTGGAGTCTGGCTTGAGAACCTCTTCTGACTCAGTACCTTCCTTTTGTTGCGGCTTCATTCCAACTGGTGAGGGAAATCGAACATGCGCAGTGAATTTGGAGTCAATGTAAGCATATTCCTGTGGTTTGTTATCCAAGGACTCATATGTGTCATCAATAGACTCGTACGTCCTGTCAGTAGGTTTGGAAGGCAGCAGAGCATCTGCAGGGTAGTAGCACCCTTGAACAGTTCTACAGGAGATTAAGGGCAGAAGCAACAATGAGAGTCTAACACAAGTACAAGTCTTGGAGGGTACTAATATAGAGTATTAGCTTCATACTCCTGCTGCTAGCAATCACTCAGTGCAATGTATACAATACCTGGTCACATCATATGGGTCTGTGTCTTGATCTGATGAAGGAGACTTCATTTCTCTAAAGGTTTTTAGCAAACAAATCAAGTTAAAGGCCTTATTATTATTACTTCACTTACTCTCCATAAATAGTGTTATCAACTGTACGGGTGACATTATCATATGGAGCTCTTGCTTTAACCCTATTAAGACATAAGCAAGGTGGCTTATACTAAACTATATCTATGGCAAAGGTGACTCACCTTTTCCGTCTGTTCCACGAGATCAAAAGCATGACTAATATGAGCAGTATCAGCAGCAACACGATGACGATGAGTCCACCCACCACTGCACCTGCTATTGCTCCAGCTAGTGGAGCAGCGTCAACTACTTTCCCTTCTGTAGTGGTCAAATCTGTTCCATCTGTGTTGGCATCAATGGGGCTAGTTGGAGGGTTGGCATCAATGGGGCTAGTTGGAGAGTTAGCAGGGATACCTAACGAGGTGTCAAATCTTAATTGTGCACAACTTTAACTGAGTTGTGGTCATCACTTACTCCCATTATTTAAGCATCCATAAAGCTCAATATTCCAGCAGAAGTCATCCTCCATATTTATTTGATTTCTCACTCCATTGATGATATTGAACCTGAAGACTCGTCCATGAACAGGTCTCCAGAATGTGTACACCTCCTTACCAGATGTCCTGGTTGTGAATCTCTGCAATTCAGTTCCTGTGATATCTCTGCTGTTGTGTGGGACCTCGTGTATATACCATAGTTACTCACTGTTGGTGGTGGGCCTGTGATACCATAGGCTATAAAGTTTCCTTCATCATCTTCTATCTCCACTTTGAACTCTGTCACATATGAAAATCCTAACATGCCCCCTCTGGCCCTCATGTAAGTCAATGATAGAGTTTTGGTGAAGTTGAGTTGTATGTAAGGAGCTGGACCACTCTGGAATGCCTCATTAGTGCACCATGCATCATTGCCACTGTCTATCACATCTTCTGCTGGGTCATCATCCATGGCTGAACTGGCAGTTATAGAACCTGGACCCAGGAGTTCCGGGTTTCCCGACAAAAATGCTTGATTCATACATGCTGTGTAGGATAGAAATGACTCAATGTGGCAGATAGAATGTTGAGTGTGTTCATACTCACTTGGCATAGACAGACAACCAATGGCTTCCACCTTTAGACACACTTGATTGGAGGGAGTCCATCGTACAGGCACAATACGTAACACTTGTGTAGTGACAGGGAAGGGAAGGTCTGTAGTCACAACACCACGAGTTTCAGTGCGTTCAAATACCTATAACAATATAGTGATCCATTATTGCTTAGTTACACTCTAGAGAGGTATATACCATTGGTTGAGAGGAATTTGGTTGCAGTAGAGGCTGTAGTTGGCCTGTGACGTTGCCTACAAACACTTGGAAACTGATCACATAGTGATCTTCAGCGAAAGGATTTAGGTTATCAAGAACATTGTCATATCCTCCAGTTTTAATCTGATGGAGGATCACATCTGTTCCAAAGATGATCTGTAGCCATGTCTCTGACTGTGAATTGAGGTTATTAGAAGAACACCAGGATCGTCCATTTAGTCTTGACTGTTGAGGAGAGAATCTATTGGCTGAAGAGGAGTCTGCACTGAAGAATTGGTCATGGACTTTGTACCTTCCACCAGATATAAGTGGTTCAGTGTCAGTAGAGCAGGAATCTGTGTGAAGGTATGCAAGTGTCCTATGACTAGTTGACCAAGGGAACTATTTTCTGTGTACTAGCCCTTGGCTATGACTGTATATAGCCATGGGCCCATGGCTATATCTAGAACAAGCATGAGTCTAAGTATAGACTAGCTGCTGACCTGAAGTGGACTGACTCTCAATGAGGCTGAGCTGCAGCAATAGGAGAAGCAACTTTAAAGACACGGTGCTTGACTCACACATCACTGCTATTAATCAGGACTATTGTGGTCTGTTGTGATGACAAATATGGTAAACTGTTTACTCTAGTACACTTCCTGTTAGTAGTCCATAAACAGTGTTTCCTCCTTCATTTACGGAGAGGGTTTAGTTGCACTGATAATGACTGATGATTAAAATGAGGTAGCTAGCTAAGTGAAAGCAAAAGTGATGACATTGTTGTGAGAGATGACACTCAATCTTAAGTTGCTGAGGCAAGAGGTGGGGTAGGAACATTGCTGTAGCATTCATTCTTCACCATATTAATGGTATTCTCTCCTGAACTTGTAGGAGCAGCTACACCATAGCATTCATTCCTCACCATATCTGTAGAACTGAGAGAGATTTTTTTTTGCTGTTTATTACTCATAATTATATCCCGATAGGATATGTTATCTTACACTTTGTGTCTGTTCAAGATCACTACCATTGCTACTATTATTAGTAGTATCAGTAGTGATAGGACGACAGTGAGTCCACCCACAACCCCACCCACTATTGCTCCAGCTGGTGGTGGAGCAGCATCAACTACTTTCCCTTCTGTAGTGGTCAAATCTGTGCCATCTGTGTTGGCATCAGTGAGGCTAGTTGGAGAGTTGGCATCAATGGGGCTAGTTGGAGAGTTAGCAGGGATACCTTGTTTATATTAATGAGGTGTCAAATCACATGACTTTAACTGAGTTGTGGTCATCACTTACTCCCATTACTTAAGCATCCATAAAGCTCAATATTCCAGCAGAACTCATCTGTCATATTTATTTGATTTCTCACTCCATTGATGATATTGAACCTGAAGACTCGTCCATGAACAGGTCTCCAGAATGTGTACACCTCCTTACCAGATGTCCTGGTTGTGAATCTCTGCAATTCAGTTCCTGTGATATCTCTGTTGTGTGGGACCTCATATACCATAGTTACTCACTGTTGGTGGTGGGTCTGTGATACCATAGGCTATAAAGCTTCCTTCATCATCTTCTACCTCCACTTTGAACTCTGTCACATATGAAAGCCCTAACATGCCCCCTCTGGCCCTCATGTAAGTCAATGATAGAGTTTTGGTGAAGTTGAGCTGTATGTAAGGAGCTGGACCACTCTGGAATGCCTCACTAGTGCACCATGCATCATTGCCACTGTCTATCACATCTTCTGCTGGGTCATCGTCCATGGCTGAACTGGCAGTTATGGAACCTGGACCCAGGAGTTCCGGGTTTCCCGACAAAAATGCTTGACTCATACATGCTGTGTAGGATAGAAATGACTCAATGTGGCAGATAGAATGTTGTACTCACTTGGCATAGACAGACAACCAATGGCTTCCACCCTTAGACACACTTGATTGGAGGGAGTCCATCGTACAGGCACAATACGTAACACTTGTGTAGTGACAGGGAAGGGAAGGTCTGTAGTCACAACACCACGAGTTTCAGTGCGTTCAAATACCTATAACAATATAGTGATCCATTATGCTTAGTTACATTCTAGAGAGGTATACCATTGGTTGAGAGGAATTTGGTCGCAGTAGAGGCTGTAGTTGGCCTGTGACGTTGCCTACAAACACTTGGAAACTGATCACATAGTGATCTTCAGTGAAAGGATTTAGGTTATCAAGAACATCGTCATATCCTCCAGTTTTAATCTGATGGAGGATCACATCTGTTCCAAAGATGATCTGTAGCCATGTCTCCGACTGTGAATTGAGGTTATTAGAAGAACACCAGGATCGTCCATTTAGTCTTGACTGTTGAGGAGAGAATCTATTGGCTGAAGAGGAGTCTGCACTGAGGAATTGGTCATGGACTTTGTACCTTCCACCAGATATAAGTGGTTCAGTGTCAGTAGAGCAGGAATCTGTGTGAAGGTATATAATGTATGCAAGTGTCCTATGACTAGTTGACCAAGGGAACTATTTTCTGTGTACCAGCCCTTGGCTATTACAGTATATAGCCAAGGGCCCATGGCTATATCTAGAACAAGCATGAGTCTAAGTATGTTAGCTAGACTATCTGCTGACCTGAAGTGGACCGACTCTCAATGAGGCTGAGCTGTAGCAAAAGGAGAAGCATCTTTAAAGACATGGTGCTTGACTCACACATCACTGCTATTTGAGGCTATAAATCATGACTATTGTGGCCTGTTGTGACGACAAATAATGGTAAACTGCTTACTCTAGTACACTTCCTGTTAGTAGTCCATAAACAGTGTTTCCTCCTTCATTTACGGAGAGGGTTTAGTTGCACTGATAATGACTGATGATTGAAATGAGGTAGCTAGCTAGCTAAGTGAAAGTGAAAGTGATGTCATTGTTGTGAGAGGTAACACTCAATCTTAAGTTGCTGAGGCAAGAGGTGGGGTAGGAACATTGCTGTAGCACTCGTTCTTCACCATGTTAATGGTATTTTCTCCTGAACTTGTACGAGCAGCTATACACTTTGTGTCTGTTCAAGATCACTACCATTGCTACTATTATTAGTAGTATCAGTAGTGATAGGACGACGATGAGTCCACCCACAACCCCACCCACTATTGCTCCAGCTGGTGGTGGAGCAGCATCAACTACTTTCCCTTCTGTAGTGGTCAAATCTGTTCCATCTGTGTTGGCATCAGTGAGGCTAGTTATGGGACCTAATGAGGTGTCAAATCTTAATGATGACTTTAACTGAGTTGTGGTTATCACTTACTCCCATTACTTAAGCATCCATAAAGCTCAATATTCCAGCAGAATTCATCCTTCATATTTATTTGATTTCTCACTCCATAGACCTGAAGACATGCATGAACAGGTCTCCAGAATGTGTATATCTCCTTACCAGATGTCCTGGTTATGAATCTCTGTGATTCAGTTCCTGTGATATCTCTGTTGTGTGGGACCTCATGTACCATAGTTACTCACTGTTGGTGGTGGGTCTGTGATACCATATAGGCTATAAAGTTTCCTTCATCATCTTCAACCTCCAGTTTGAACTCTATCACATACGAAAGCCCTAACATGCCACCTCTGGCCCTCATGTAAGTCAATGATAGAAGTTTGGTGAAGTTTGAGTGTATGTAAGGAGCTGGACCACTCTGGAATGCCTCATTAATGCACCATGCATCTTTGCCACTACTATCACATCTGCTGGGTCATGGGCTGAACTAGCAATTATAGAACCCAGAGCAAGGAGTTCCGATGTCATAAAGTTTTGGGGACCCTGTAGTTTTAGGGAACCCCATCCCCAAATCTACTGTAGATATGGGGACCCCCGCATAGATATGGGGACCCCCAGCCCTCACAGCTTTTATCAGAGAGTGCGATTATTCAGTGCTTTTGGAAATCCCTGGTAGCTAATGATGCAATTATTGGCTCGCCTCAGTTGTTACAGTGAACTGAACATGATGCAGTTATAATATGGCCTCATGGCCTCATATTGACCACCAACTGACCAATCAGGGGACAGTTTCTGTCATAGTGAATATATTGGTTTTTTTAAATTTAATCACTATTACTGTGCAAGAAAGAGCAAGTTATTTGGAGGATCCATATTGGCTTCACTTGCAGGCTGCCACTTTTTGAGTACTTAACAGTTTTGCTTCATAATAATATAATGCACAAATTGGATCCAAGAAGTCCAAAACCCCAAATCTCCCTAGCACATAATTATTTGTGTGCATTATATGACAGCATGAGTATAGGCAAAGGGGTGAACCATCTCAAATATCGTGTTATAGCTAGCTAGCTATTACACTCAAACTCTGAAGTGACACATGCATGAAGGAAATCACAGTTAGTATGCACTGAGTTATGACCTTGAAAATGAAAGCCAAAGTGCTCCAATGGATATCTTTAAAGTGACACATGCAAGGTCACAGGTGTGATTGTTAAGGAAGTCTCAGTTAGTATGCACTGAGTTATCAAATGTGTGACCTTGAAAGTGTAAGCCAAAATGGAGGTGTCATGTATGTTTCTTTCTTGACCATAGCCTTAGATGATGATGGTTGTAGTATCTACATTGGTTAAGTTAGCTCATATATGTGTTCCTCTAATTATACTACACTTTAGAGCAGAAAAATAGATACGGCTAAGTAGGCATGGTTAAATCGCATTTGTATTATTTTATCTACAGGCTTAGCTTGGGAACAAAAAGGGGGGGGGGGGTTGCAACCCCCTCAACCCCACCCCTGGATCCAGCCCTGACAGCATTTGCAATGAAAATATAAAAATGGGTGTGGTAGTGGGATACCCACTAATAAGAAGTACCCTTTAGAAAATCTGGATCCGCCACTGTAATTAGCTACCACACTTTGAGCAGAAAGGTGTGGATTTAACTATTACTGATGTCTATATAGATTCGTGGATGAGATATCTTCTATAAACATACATTTGGGATGAGGTCCCCATCAGTACCTAGACATAGGTGTAGTGTTGGGTCAGGCAGGACGTCCTGATCAATACAAGCTAACACATCTTGCACATCCTGATGGTCTTGCTTCAGGGAGAGTCTGATCCTCCTGAATATAGGGGTATATCTAGTATTAAAAATCTTAGCCTACCTCTATAGAAGAAACAGGCTGGGGTCCCCATATCTATGTAGGGGTCCCCATATCTACCGTAGACATGAGGATGGGGGTCCCTATATCTATGTAGATTTAGAGACGGGAGTCCCTAAAATAGGGGGTCCCAAAACTTTATGACACCGGGTTTCCCGACAAAAATACTTGACTTATACATGCTGTGTAGGATAGAAATGACTCTTTGTGGCAGATAGAATGTTCATACTCACTTGGCATAGACAGACAACCAATGGCTTCCACCCTTAGACACACTTGATTGGAGGGAGTCCATCGTACAGACACAATATGTAACACTTGTGTAGTGACAGGGAAAGGAAGGTCTGTGGTCACAACACCACGAGTTTCAAATACCTATAACAATATAGTGATCCATTATTGCTTAGTTACATTCTAGAGAGAATATACCATTAGTTGAGAGGAATTTGGTCCGAGTAGAGGCTATAGCTCATTGCCTACAAATACTTGGAAACTGATCACATAGTGATCTTCAGCGAAGGGATTTAGGTTATCAAGAAAATTGTCATATCCTCCAGTTCTAATCTGATGGAGGATCACATCTGTTCCAAAGATGATCTGTAGCCATGTCTCTGACTGTGCATTGAGGTTATTAGAAGAACACCAGGATCGTCCATTTAGTCTTGACTGTTGAGGAGAGAATCTATTGGCTGAAGAGGAGTCTGCACTGAGGAATTGGTCATGGACTTTGTACCTTCCACCAGATATAAGTGGTTCAGTGTCAGTAGAGCAGGAATCTGTAATAATTTATGCAAGTGTGCAGATAGATCATAAATAGTTGACCAAGCTTTGCTATACTACTGCTACATGGTTTTGCTGTATAGCCACGTATATCTGTCTATATTTAGAACAATCAAGCATGCTATAGGTTCTAACTGACCTGAAGTGTGCTGACTCTCCATCATGAGGCTGAGAAATAGGAGAAGCAACTTGAAAGACATGGTCCCTGACTTGTACGTACATTACTGCTCATTGCATGGTTAATGAATTATGATGACAAATATGGGTAAACTGCTTACTCCAAGGAATTTAGACATTGAACTGATCATGATAATGATAATAATCAAATGGCTGCATGAGTGAGTGCATGAGTGAGAGTGATGATGTTGAACCTGAAGTCAAGTCTCCTGAATGTGTACACCTCCTTACCATAATGAAACTCCTGTGATAGCTATGTCTGCCTAGGAGTTTGGGAGGTGTGGCCTCCCCTCAGTTGCAAGTGCCTCCCACTCAGCTGCAAGTTGAGAGGCCATGCAATCCCATCACCACTTAGCTAATTGTTGGTGGAGTGGGAATAGCAGTGGAGTGGGGATAAGTGGAGTGGGAATAGCAGTGGAGTGGGGATAAGTGGAGTGGTGTATGTGATACTTATTGCTATTAATTAGCAGCAGATGAAAAGGTAATTGGCTATGGCTAGATATATTGTGCTTTCATAAAATAAAAATGCAGATACAATTTGCACATTATAAAAATGATAAGTTCTAAACATGTAGCCATCAGTTAGTTATGCTCTATCATGGTGCATACAAAATGGTACAATGGTGCAATGGTAACTATATTGTGCAGCTTGCTATATGATAGCTTGCTAGTCAGCTTGCATGGAGTCTGTATAGGCTAGCACTCTGTAATGATGGGGCGATTGCGTTCTAGTTCTCTAGACAAGTGATCAATCTCTTCTGCCAGTGCTATATCATTTGTATTAGTATTAGTGGTAGTAGTAGTGGCGTAATGGATATTAGCAGTGCTCTGTGCCCTCTCGTAATCCATCTTCTCTTCACTCTGGTTGGCTTTCTTGACTTTGGTGTAGGTGAGCTCAGTGGTGCTGGCACTCTTAACACCTTGCTCCAGAGTATGAGTACCATTCTCCTCTGTCGATATCTGTCCGTTCATCACATTGGTGGTATGAGGTGGTGGAGGAGGAGGAGGACTATTGCACACTACTCCCTGTTGTTGTAGTTGCTGGAGTGCACTGCTATTCTGAGAAGTGTTGAACTTAGTTCTCTTATCCAATTCTGTTGGGTGATCTGGAATGACTTCGTAATCGTTCCCGTCGTCTGGCAGGAAAACATCGAAATCTTGTGCACTACATGTACAGAGAAAGAAATAAATGATTCCATAAATGGATGACCTGTTAATGGACTGCTATGGCAAGCAATGTATGAAGAGTCGGTATGTGTAGTTAATGAAGCAATTGCCACTTAGCCTGAGAATGTGGTTTCATGTTGCAATCACCTGAAAGTCAATCCTAATTGCTAGTGGAAACCAGCTAAATGGGACAAGATGGGACAAGATGGAGTTAATGGGTACACTTTTTGATGAGTTTATTTGTGCGTTTATTGGACATATTCTAATTAAATTCCGATAGAGAAAGCAAATTTTAAGGCCACAAAATGCTAGAAATACATTTTGCAGAACTCACAGCATGTGCTCACAGTTATGGTTTGTTTCATAAGCTAATTTTATGAGAACTAATTCTATTGGATAATTTTATTATATATTGTCAATGATTATGCAGCCCCGTACCATCAGGACCTGTTAGCCTTTTTTTGTTATTTTTTTGTTAAAAATGCCAGAATTTTGGCTACTACTGACTACATTATGTGTATATCCATCGTAATTCAATTTCCTCTCTATTGTGATATCATGAACTTTATCCTACCACATCGTCTGGTAGCTGACGTAGGCACACAGTCAGAGGAGAAACAACACTCAATACTTAACATGTCAGAATCGCTAGAATTTGAGTAGGAGTTTAGGGTGTGTACCGTTAGTGTTTGCAATGCAGCTGGATTATAATTAGCCGCTAGTCATGCCGACCATTTTAACAATTCTATAGCCCTGTACATAACTTCATGAACAAAGTCACTAAAGGAGAAAACAGCAGCATCCAAATGTAATATGCCATGGCACAGTCCAAGTATTATGGTTATTAACCTTGTTTACTGTGTGGGAGCTATGGTTACCAAACTGCACTTGTGAATACCCTGTGGGCTGCAAGGATAGAGTATCTAATCAGCTTTGATGAGTACTAATGTGATTACCATCTCAAATTGTCATAACTGTGAGTTCTTGATGAACATATCTCACCAACCACTAATGAGTGTTCTACATGTGTATAAGTTGCTTTACCTTTTCTTGGTCTGGTAGGCTGGATTTTTGACTTCCACATTAGATCCAATGGTGCTTAGACTGCCTCCCGAACCATGCCTGCTTCTGATTGAGGATCTGGGGACATCGTAAAAGAGAGGGCGCGGGTTGTCGTAGTGGAAGCTGACGCTACTGGGTGTGGTGGTTCCATTCTCCACTAGTTCCCTGTCATGTACAAATACACCATATGAAAATCATGGATGCATTGAGTGGGAAGTCGAGTATTCAATTACTAAACTAATTTCATTTATTACTGTGAGTGTACCTTGTCCTGCCATTAACCAACTGGACCTTGACTGTCTCGTAGACTGGTCTGCAGGTAAAGTTAATGATAACTATAATCAATTCACCCCCTCTAATTCTGGTCCCAGCATATCTGGGGTGCAATGGCTCTATTGTATGTAATTATGTTATGTATTTTCAGCTCATTACTTCTCAGACTCAGCGGATCTTGCACAGCAGCAGCAGATGAGAACTGCTATGGTCGCAACGATGAGGACAATGATCAATAGAACCACAGCTGTGGGGACGACGATCAACAGCAAGTCCTTTCTCAATATCGTATCAGCTTCAGGGCAGACTGGAGTGTTAGTTGGCGTAGAATCTGTAGTTAATCCGCCATTAGTTGAAGCAGAGGAGTGTGTAGTTGTAGTATCTAAAGGTAGAGTTGTTTCTGACACTCCTGCTTGGGCTGTAAGGGAATATACATGCATCGTATTGAGCTTGTTGTTTGTCAGCCAAATTGTGGCTGCATGTCCATCAAGTGCTGTTCAATTATGTTTGGTTTTAGTCATCAGGTATGTACGAAATTCCATCAGACACAGCTGATTGTAATATTAGGAACATGCACCCACTGACTGGGCGTAAATCCTGTTCACCAATGGAAAGTCTAGTCCAACTAGACATTAATATCTTGGCAAACAAATTGGTTCTTTGTTTGCTCACACAATGACTATGTCTCTACATGTGCTTGGATGAACATATGGGGGCATCCATGTCTCCTTATTTTCGTAAATAAAAAACCCTTAACTACAATGCCTGAGGCTATGGATATGTATTATGTCACTCATTAGTGTACTCTTTTCTGGCCATGGACTATTATTATTTGCAATATTTATTAGCAACCATTAGAATATCTGCTTCCCTCTGCCCACCTCTGTTAATGGTGCAGCCAAGAATGAGTATCTCCCAGCAGACCCTTGAAAGTCTGTCCATGATGCCACCATTCACCACAAATCTGACTCTCCGTGCATGGAAGGTTTCCTCCAAGACAAAGTGTGCATCAGTCGTGGTTATATCAGTTACTATGAAGTCCTACAAGTAATCATTCAATGGGTTCTCATTGCATTAGGTAGTAGTATCAATTAGAAACAATTTATACTATTACCAATTAAAGCTTCACAGAGTATACATCATAATTATACTTACCTGTGGAGTCTTCAGCACCCCGTAAGGTTGAAAGTCATCCCCAATACTTGATAAGGTATACAAGATGGTGAAGTTATTCACATAGGAACTCAAGAAGCCCCCAGATACAACGAGTCCAATTGCTACGGGTTCCGTGAAGTTCAATTCGATGTACTGACCTACAGCACTGGGGAGATTGATTGTAGAACACCATGGAGAATCGGCAGAGATGAAATTTTCTGTTGGATTGAAGCCAGTGTGTTCGCTGCTTGCTTGAAGGTTCTCAAGAGGAAGCAGGGTTCGGTTCCTTGTCAGGAACTGTTGGGAATTCACTGGACACACTATTATGATTAAACAATTAATAGTCAATTGATGCTGAGGAATAAAGTAAATTGTCCAATATCAGGCCATGCAGGCATGCATTATGCCTGCATTGAATGTAGGCAATGAAAGTCTTACTAAAATAAAGTAAATTGTCCAATATCCATGCAGGCATGCATTATGCCTGCATTGCATGTAAGCATTGAAAGTCTTACTAAAATAAAGTAAATTGTCCAATATCCATGCAGGCATGCATTATGCCTGCATTGAATGTAGGCAATGAAAGTCTTACTAAAATAAAGTAAATTGTCCAATATCCATGCAGGCCTGCATTATGCCTGCATTGCATGTAAGCATTGAAAGTCTTAATAAAATAAAGTAAATTGTCCAATATCCATTCAGGCATGCATTGGATGTAGGCATTGAAAGTCGGTATATAACCTTACTTAATACTTACCTGTTCTTACTGAAGAAACTGCTGCAAGTGAGATGAAGAAATGCAAGAAAATAACATTATGCAAACTGCCTCTCCCATCCATTCTCATACTTTCACTGCTATAAAGCACAGCTAGCTTTCTAGTTATTTTATTAAATGCTACCTTGACTAGCTCGATTACAACAACTTAAATGACGCGCGCTGCTATCTACTTCCTGTTTGGTCTGGAATGTACCCACGTCTACGTCTCTTCTCCGGCTCTCATAGTAAACGCTATTCATCTCCTCCCCTTTTCTATTGAATGCTGGAGGCAGGAGGGCGGTCTCTTGGATATGATATCATTATGCTTAATTTAAAGCATGTAGCTGGTCTACTGAGCATGCGCGTCAGCCTCTCTCTTGCATGCTTGGGTTCAAACGATCTATGATCTCAAGGATGTTGGGAACCATGCACTTCCTGACCTCAATGCATTCCTTATCCTGGCAACCAGAGATCAAACTACTGATTTGAAATGACTAGCTACCACAGTCTACAAGGTCCATTAAAGCTACTCTTTTGGTGATCAATTAAGTTCATACTTGTGTTAAACACCATGAACACAGCTACACAAACAGATACATCTGATCAAGACAAGAAGTAGTATATAGAACATATAAGATAGCACATGATCTTTGAAATTAAAATTCTTCTATGTACGTTGAAATAGCTAGAAAGTTACTTTAAAGTCTCGTAATCGGAAGGTTGTTTGATTGACACCTCTTCCATCTTGCAGCTGAGGTCTTGGTCTGCGTTGTAGGATGGGATGCTGTAACACTCATTCTCCACCATGTCTATAGTGCTTGCACCCACAAGTGAAGTCACTGACACAAGGGGAGGGGCGGGCATTGTCTGCAGGGAGGCATCAAGGGGGTGATAGCTGAGGGGAAAGGGGACGCTGTAGTTGGGATTATCCACCATGCTCTTCACGCTCTGCTCCATTGCTTCCCTCTTGTCTTCTTGTTCTTCATTCAAGGATACTGAATTGATGGACTCGTAGAACCGATTCTCATTGTAGCTTGTGAATGGATCACTGTAGCTGTTTCACACAAAGGAACAAAAAATTAATCAGTCATGTGACCCATTATTGCAGTCAGCACTAATAATAATATTAGTTATCCACCATGCTAGCATGTGAGATAATCATAACACTTGTGGAGGTAATCGGAGCATGGGATTGTCACCATGCTAGCATGTGAGATGATCATAGCACTTGTGGAGGTAATCGGAGCATGGGATTGTCACCATGCTAGCATGTGAGATGATCATAGCACTTGTGGAGGTAATCGGAGCATGGGATTGTCACCATGCTAGCATGTGAGATGATCATAGCACTTGTGGAGGTAATCGGAGCATTGGATTGTCAGCATATTTCACCATTCACCCACCCAGCTACCCAGCCGATATGTCTTCGTTATTGTGTCATTACAAATCCCAGACTATCAACTGTGCCAATTAGCTTGCGACTGTGGCTTCACATTACCTAAGTGCTTGTGGACAGCTAAACACTTATCTATGGTTAGTGAAATAGTTTGTGGTTTGAAGGGGCTGGGAAACAAAAAGCAATGATGACTCAGCTAAACTTGGCTCTCCGGTTCACTTGCCTGCAGTTCTCATAGATGGCTTCGTTGTCATGGAGACCTAACCTGCTGTTGTTCTCACTCTCAGTCAGGGTCTCTGTACAGTTTATGGTCATAGGAAAGATGGAAGACCTGCAAGCATGCATTGAATAATTCAGTAACCTGATTATTAAATCACCAGAGCATGCATGAACCTATTATAGCTGCAAGATAAATTATTATAAACAACAACAGACCTATAGCTACAGGTATTATATGGTATTATATAGAGACCTTGACTTGTAAAGAGCATTATCCACCATTCCAGCATCTGCCATGGCTTCTGTTGAGAATCCATTACCTTCTCTCCTGTATTGGAATAAGTGGAATAGCTGCTAGACTATATTAGACCATCCCATGATGATGTAATGCATACAGATAGTTACTATGTACTAGCTACCGGTGGGAATCCTTGTTCGCTTCAATGTCACCATAAATACAATTATTTCTAATTCCATGATTGTGAATTAGCAGGGCTGACATGCCATGGGACATGCCTTTTAGCTCCTATTGGCAGGACTAGCATGTTGTGGTTGAATGGGTGGCACAGTAAAGGTAGTGCAAGTAGTTACATCGGACGTAGGCAGTAAACACCTATTAATCCTGTGTTCCGTATTGTATGAAAGCTGACCTACGTACCTGCACTTTTGCCTACGTACCTGCACTTTCCATATCGCAAGCAGATGCAGACACCTGTTACCACGACACAGAGCACCAGTAGAACTGTCACTGCTGCTGTCAGTACCACCAAGAGCAATAGGTGCTCGGAAGTAAACGTCATTTCGTCATTTTTTCCTCTGTTTATACTTGTCGAGACGTCTTCTCTTCGTGTCATGGGAGCAGTGGGACCTTCTGTTGGGCATTTGAATTCCTGCTGAGTAGATGTAGCTGAAAGGTCCAAGTCTTTGCTGGTTGTAGGGTAACTCGTTGTCTGATTCAGAGCTGAGACAGCTATTACCATTAATGTTCATAAACATGGTAGTCTGCAAACTACTAGATTACATGGCCATGAATTAAACAGCATGCTTTGAAGCTTCGGGTGTACTTAATAATTCACATGAAACTGACTGTGTACTTTTGATTGACTACAGATATGGGTATAAGCTCTAGCCATTAACTGCATGGCTATTGTGCATGTATTCTCTTTACTATGCACACAAATTTATACCTTCTCGTAAGGTGCATCCTAAGAAGGTAAGGTGCCAGCAGAGCCTTCCACTTGGTGTCATGAGACCGCCATGAATGTTGAACATCACCCTCATTGCCACTAAAGGAGGCTCCAGTGTGAAGATGGAGTCTATCTGGTGGGCTATGAATGCCTGCAATGTCATAGGAAGGTTATCACTTCAACTCACTGCAAATATAGATGGTGTAGCATGTAGCCACTGGTATATTACCTCTGATTCTTTATAAGGAACTAGTGGTTCTCTGCTGTCCAGACTGTATGCAATACTGAAGTTATTGACGTAACCATTACTGAATCCAGATGTTACCAAGTGAGTCACCAACAGAGGCTCTGAAAAATTCACATAAATCACTGTGGTGTTGCTGTCAGAAAAGTTCAAGGGGTTATCTTCCCCATCTCTCATGGCCTCGTGGTAGGACTTGGTGCACCAGAGACGTAGAGGGATGTTGTTGCGATGAAAGAGATTGTCATCAGTGTTGAAGACAGTATCCTGACTTGATGCCCTCACACCAGCCGGAGGGACCAATGTATCATTGTAAGAGATGACTCTGTGTGTTCCAGGGAAACAGCCTATGTGTATATAAAAAAAAAAAACAACAAAAACAAGCAAGTAGGGATGGCTGTGTGTAATTATATCAAAAATAACTCCATAATTATTCTAGTAATTCCATGATAACTATATGATAATGAGCTATGCACATGTTGCAAAGATTTTACTGAACTCACCAGGGAAGAGAGATGTAGCATTCTCTATGCAACTTACAACCACCACCAAAAAGAAGACTGGCTGGAACACTCGTTCTGCTTTTGAATTCCACATCATTTCTCTCAGCTTCGAATCAATTAGACCTTTGAGATGAAGACTAGCTAACAACAACAACTTGACTGAGTTCTAACTGAGTGTTTGGACCATGCACTTGCACTCTGTGGACAGACTCGGAATGGATGAATGGTTAAGGCATTGATGGAAGTGTTTGATCTGTTGTAGTCCAGGCCAAGTATATTACTCATGTGGTCTGCCCATGTTCATTACTGCACTGCCTATTGGCAACACTACTGCTACCTGCCCCCACACACTTGGATACACTTCAAAACTGCGTAATATTTCCATGGAGTTCTTGTTAATTTATCCTCCAACCATTGGATCATCCATGCACTGTAGCAACACAAATAAGGTTATGTTATCGGTGCTTGTGGTGTTGAGCAATGTTTCCAGTTCACCCTTGTATGTAGCTTTGGGTGTCAAGTTACTGTATATAGCACTCAGCCTATAGTGAAGTGAATGTTTATTCATGTATTCATGGCAACATAGTTATAATTCCAACTGTTACATCAAGAAAGAAATGCACAAAAAGGGTGAAAATGTGTTGCATTAGGTGAAAGTGTGTTGTATTCCTTTAAGGCATGGACTGTGAAACAATGAACAGAATTTTAAGTACCAATTGGGTCAGTGGATATTTGGGCCAATGCTATATCAATAATCATGAAGGATGCGCCGAGCCGCCTGCGGCGGCTCGGCGCATCCTTCATGATTATTGATTCATAGCATAGTACCATGTACTCTTATTAAATAGCCTATAGATAGTATATCATACTGCATTTACGAAAATTGAAAATTGAAAATTGAAAATTGACAACCATTACCATGTGGCGTTAACCCTTTACCTAAGGAAAAGAAGGTAAAGGATCGACGCCGCCAGACTAGATCATGTTTCATGCTAAGCTAGTTTATAGATCTGAAATACTTTACCTGATTGGAAAGTTGAAGAAGAAAAGGGTTGGTTGCTTTGTAGTTATTTCATCCCTGGCTACAGATGCTCAAATTGAGAAGCTGTGCCCTCAAATCTGTCATGGGGGATTGGACTTCGAAGTTTATGGCACCCCACCTATAGTGGATTTTAGATCTGCTTCACCAGCAGTTACTACTAGCTACTGAGTGATCAGGATTGCACTCTGGACTGAGGGTTGCATGATTCATGATGTCTTGATTGCATGTTACTTTAATCTTCAGGGACTGACTGGAGTGATTGCATGTCATTTCATTCTGGAGTGACTAATTGCATGTCTTTATTCTTCATGCAACTCAGGGACTGAAGTGATTGCATATGCACAGGGACCAGAGTGTATATCTTTACTCTGTCTTCACTAGATAATGCTCAAAATTTCTCCAGTTATTCTATTCCACAATGCTCCAAAATTAATGCCACATTATATGCACCAATTATTCCATAAATAAGCTAATGATTATGCACCAGTATATAGCAGTAGCAGAGCTGTAGAAGCAGCTTAGCCATTGCCATAAACTAACAGTTGCATGTGGTTATCGATATCATACAGTATCATATTATGTGACTCATGCATGACTCATGCAGGTCTTAGGTAGGTAGCTATAGGCACTGTCACAGTGCATGTAGCAAGAAACCTCATGCAGACAGTATAGCTAGTCTCTGTTTTCAGGCTCCAATTATTCTCATTGACCCCATTGCTTGATTCCATATAACAGCATGGATGTCCCTGAAGAGTTGAAGTGACATATAATCATTCCGGCAGTTCCTGAAGAGTGAAGAATATGTAGCTGAGAAGGTATTCATGCATGCATACAATCAATCATGGAGAATCCATACAGTCCCTGAATAGTGAAGGTAGCTCAGACTGACATGTAATAATTACTCTGAAGACATAGGTTCTGAATGACTCCATGCAGTTATATACCACTCTATGCAGTCCCTGAAGACATAGCTATAGCTACAGTCATGCATATAGCTCTAGTCCCTGAAGTTAGTCATGCATGGATATAATTGCTCCAGTCCTTGAAGATATAGCATGCACATACTGAATATATACTGCATGCATGATATAATCACTCCATGCCTGCAGTCCCTGAAGACCTAATCGCTCCAGTCCCTAAAGACATAGCTATAGTCATGCCATTTGCTCCAGTCCCTGAACAGTCATGAGGTATTCGCTCCATGCAGTCCCTGAAGACATCTAACTAATCGCTCCAGTTCCAGAAGACATAGTCATGCACATATAATCATTCCCTGAAGATGCAGTTTCTAAAGGAAAAACAATTATAGCTAGCTATCACTCCATCCAGTCCCTGAATACTTACCAGCAATAGCTTTACTCGACC
This sequence comes from Crambe crambe, assembly GCA_963924555.1. Classification (NCBI taxonomy): domain Eukaryota; kingdom Metazoa; phylum Porifera; class Demospongiae; order Poecilosclerida; family Crambeidae; genus Crambe; species Crambe crambe. Next base: position 306,603 of record OZ004594.1, on the reverse strand, counting down.
TTTTACTACCAACTCATTTGTCTTTTGTCTATTAAAGAGATATAGCTATGAGATGAAATTGCATTATTATATGGAGAGGGAACAATGACAAAAGCAAGGAGATCTAGGAACCACATATTTATGATAATAGCCATGACATGTCTAACTATGACACAAACGGAAGGTTAGATCAATAAAATATGTTAAAGCATCAACAAAAAGAGAAACATTTTCATTAACAAGATTGTGAAAAATAGCCTCAAAGGATGGAAACCGTTTGATAAATGACTGAAACCGTATGTCCATCTTCACCATATCGTTGAATAAAGGGTCATTAATGTCCTGGTCTGGATCAGTAATTCTGCCACCTCCCAGTCTATAATCACTGACTGCTTGCTCTGCTTGTGGAATTAACCGAGTGTCTACTCTTGTAGCTTTATTGTGTGCTTGCATCAATTGATAAGGAACATGTGCTCCCATGGTGCCCCTCCTTCTCCCTACATTAACATCATAAATACATTCTATAATGATTCATCATCAATTGTATGCTGTGGATAGGACTGATGCCATAATCACTTTCTTCCTTGAGTGAGGGATTTATAACTATACAATAGTTTGTAGAATAGTTGTCTTACATCAAGCAGCGATAGATAGTAATAGCTACAATGTGGGGTACCAGTTTTATTATACCTGGTATAGTATGATGATTCCAAGAATCTAAAAAGGACTGTATTCCAACAGACGATACTTGAATGCTTAGCCAGGAAGCACAAAATAAGTGCAGAGGATCATCAATATTTAACAGTCCTCCCTCCATCATTTCAACCAAAATTGCTTTAATGGGATAATTTACTCTTGAATTCACTTCACTCCACATTCTTTCCACAATGTGATTCTACAAAAAATTGCATATAATTATATTAAAACATGTAATATGTTTTGAGCTCATGGAAGGTCCTGGAGCTTTGATTTCTGGCGTGCTGGCTACTGACCATCACAGGATAGCAGGAGATTAACTTTTGTAGCCTCTAAGTTCTTTGACCCAGCCAACCACTGCTCTATACAACTTTTGGGTGATTTTACATTCCAAAATCTTATTTCTGAAGCCCTTGAAAATTTGCACACCAGTGCCACAGGCATATAGGCACTAATATGCTGGCATAATAATGAGGGATTCACTGGAAGATTCACTGGAATAGGCATGAATTATAAAAGTCATTGTTATAGCTACTACTCCCCTGCCTACACATAGGTTTTGCATCCTTTTGGGGATCAGCAAGAAACTGTTCGTAAAATTATGTTTACACACAGTTCAAAATATCTCTTTAAGGACATTAGCTAATGGGTCTGCTGGAGAGGAGCACTGCGGAATAGAGTAATAGGAGCTTTGCAAAAAAAACAACTCACAACACACACAATTATTTGTCACTTCACCCCAGTGCAAGTTTAAACGTTTAGATAGCCAAGCAAGCTATACCCATCACTGACACTGCAACGCTTAGATCATGATCGATCATCATTAGTAGTAATCATTGTGCTATTATAAAATTGAACACAAACTAACCTTTTTAGATGATGTCTGAATATAAGGTGGTTTTGCAGTGTTAGTTCTTAAATGAGCCAATGCTTGCTGTACTGATAACATTAAATACCATTCCCGACCGTAATCAACCCGTATTTGGTCCCACAGTCCATATTTAGATACAATTTTCCTATAGTTCAAAAAAGTGACTGCAATGAAAACTATAAGCTAGCTGTGTAGCAACCATTCCATTACTGATTATTTCAAGCTCACACAAACTTACATGTAGAGCTCCTGATATATGATAACATTGTTCTTGATAGGCATGGTTGCAAATCCAACTATCATCCCACTCATACCATCCACCGCACAGACATGGGTTACGCCGAACATTACTAGTTTCTCGTTTTGGTCAATGTGTAATTTCTCACCTATATATCTAGCAGAATAGGGCACAGGATTTGTTTGACTCTGCGTGCGTGTTACTCTTCTATTATGGAATGCTGCACACACTCTTTTTAGAGAACTTCCTACACGTTTCTCTGAAACTTTAATACCATTAGCTGCAAGTAATCCGGTCATTGTCTTACGACCGTATGTTGGACCAACCTAAAAAAAAAGAGTAATGGATTAAGGCCACAGTAATTTATTTAACTGTTTCTCAGGCCCTCCCTCCTCAAATTTTGATGCCTCCCCAAGAAAAAAAATTAGGGTCAAAGTTCAAATTAGCTCTCTTGATACTATTATCTCCGAAAATGGCATTTGACTACACCCTAATACCTCCCTCCTCAATTTTCATAATTACCATGGCCTTAATAATTAAGTTTGGGAACACCCCTAAATATCCTACCTACTCAGTTTTTGCCTGAGAAACAAGTAGCTAATTTATTTAGCTAAACTGTATTGAAATGCCCTTACTAAGTTTTACCTTTAGGATGTAAGTCCATACTACCCGGTCTAGCATGCTATTTTGCAGTCTTGACGTCTTGTGAATGCCATTGTCTGCGCAATATCTTCTGACGCTCCGTCTACTAAACCCTCTGGATAGATGTGGAAAGGATTCTTTTAACGCCAGGCAGACCTCAGAAAGGGTCCGCTTTTCCTCAACTACCATCTTTCTTATAATGGAGTCGGCCGCTAGCAAATTACTTAAAACCGACATGGCTCACTACTCAGCTTGCTTAGAGCGTTTTTGCCACGCCCCCGCCCCCTCCCGTATGCGTGTATATGAAAGCAGACGGTGCTGCAAAATTTCAGTGCTGCAAATTTCACTTGGTTGCACTGATGGATAACGTTCCTTCGCCTCCCTCCTCACCGGAACATATTACATTGACAAGGGAAGGCCGAAGTGTTAACCTGAATCTTGACCAGGTCACCCCGTCCACAGTGGCTAGAATTTTTTCGGTGAGTTAAAGTAGAGCTATAGCTTTTCCTTGTATGATGTTAGCGCTAACAATTGTAAGTAACCTTTTTTTTGTTGTTTTTTTTGTTTGTTTTTTTGTTGTTTTTTTCCCATAGCTTATTTATAATATTATTTTTTTAGTTGAATGTTGATACTGTGTGGCTGAAAGAGGCTGGAGGGAGGGAATCCTTCTTTCCGGATAATCGCAACTCCCGTTTTGTTTTTACTGGAGATGTTGGGCTATTCATAACCACGCTAATGGTTGAGGGCAGTCCTAGTGGCAGTAATGTCAGTCGTGATGGTGAAAGTTCTGCTGGTTTTAGTAGAGTATTCTCTACTGTTGGAAGCAAGCCACTGCAAGCGTCACCCCTGTTTACAAGCAGAAAGGCATCATCTTCATCTGCAGTTAACGTAAAAATTGTGCAAGCAATTATGAAGAAAGGGATTGGAAGTCGCCCAGAGTTCAAGCCACTCCATGTGGAGTTTGTTAAGGTCACAGAGGAAACTGCGAATGTACTGTATTTGTCCCATGTGGTAAAAGGAAAGTGGGGATCGGAGTATGTTTTGGTGACCGCAGATGGAATGGAACTGGAGGACAGTTCTGGCACTCAAGGTGAGCTGTAAGCATGCAACATTAGCTTTTTTTTGGTTTACTCAATTTTATTCCATTATAGGTTTGAATTTTTGGAAAATTGGCTCTAGAAAAATATATGCAGTGACAGAGAGATCGCTGAAATTCAGTTTCAAAGGGAAGCATCCTGCTGATAGCACGTCTTCATCTGAGAGTGATGTGCCTAGACCAAAGCATTTCAAATATTCTGACAGTACTATTGGAAAGGATGTTAAAGATATCAAGAAACAACTGTCGTCTCTGTTAACAATTGATAAAACACTGAGGATCCCTCTTTCTCTGCACCACCTCCTAATTGACAACTTTAAATGTTCCATCTGCCAGGATGTACTTGAGCCACCAGTCATTTTTTCACGGTGCTGTAAATATCTTATAGGCTGTGAAAAATGCGTTGACAGGTGGTATGAGTGTGATGGGCGAAACAGCAAGCCTTGCCCCCGATGTGGTGCAGAGAGAAGTTATTCAGAGACGTGCAGGCTGTATGGCATCGATGACTTTTTACGTGGAATAAAGAAACTGGTTATGAACATGGAGAATCCAGAAGGTACTTCAGCTTCTAATTGACTGTTATAAACATTGCTTCTCATTGACTTTATCATTCTCTTTTCCAACATTGTGGCGTATCTACCATTGATTGCAGGTTGCTTGACACGTACAGTGGATTGCAGGTTGCTTGACACTAGTACTTCAGACACCGAGGTCACATGGACCAATCAGATTTGCAGGCAATGATGTCAGCATGAATCTGATTGGTCCATGTGACCTTGCTGGCTGAAGTACTAGTGTCAAGCAACCTGCAATTCACTGTACACAGCCACTAAGGTCATATGGACCAATCAGATTTGCAGGGGTAATGATGTCAGCATGAATGCTAAAGTCTAGTAGACTGCAATCCACAGTAAGTGGGTTGTAGGTGCTTGGCTTATCGAAGCGATACAGCCTCCTATGTATGCAGCTGCCTTTTTCTTGGAGGCGGGGGAAAGGAAGCACAAAATAAATCTAATGAGTTGGCCGATTGACGTCACTACAAGTACCCCGTGATACATCACGTGCTGCAAGTGATGCGGTGCCGGTGGTGCGCATGCAGGTGAGTGCGTTTTTCAGTTTGGTGACTTGGAATGAGGTTGAGGATTTCCTATACATAAGCACACTGGAACTTTTAGTGTTTTGCTGAATTCCGAGTGTTCAGCATACAATGACTGGGAAGGGTGTAAAAGGTGAGGGAGACAACCAAAGATATATAGGCTGGTTATGTCTTTCATAAGCTACTTCTCTGTGTTTGCTATGTGAGCAACTGGTATGTTGCTAAATACTTTCAATCGTGTGTTTAGGTTTTAGACATGGCAGAAACCCAAATACAGAGCGGCCAACATTCTGAAGCTCTAATGGAAAGGATGAACAACCTGATATGGGCGACCACTACCATACTTTCTCTCAAAAGGGTATGTTCTCACAAGTCTTCATGAAGCTGATCTGCAAATGAATGCTTTTATTCTCACTGGTTGCATTATTGAGTGTTTTCTAAAGTCATTTCACATGTACTAAATGCAGCCCTGTTCGGTTTATGGCTTTGCCTTGCAAAGCCAGAGGTTTTAAAACCATAGTTGATACAAACCTTTTTTTAGTCACAGTGTACATATAGACCTGGGTGATTTCTTTGAGCACTGAGTGCTTGGTCTAAAGGCTGTAGCTCTAGCAGTGGCAAAAGTGAGGAAACTTGCTGTAAGTACAGGCTATGGGTGAGTGTTTGGTTTGGTACAGTGGATTGCAGGTTAGTACTTCAGCCACTGAGGTCACATGGACCAATCAGATTTGCAGGCAATGATGTCAGCATGAATCTGATTGGTCCATGTGACCTTGCTGGCTGAAGTACTTGTGTCAAGCAACCTGCAATCCAGATTTCATATTTCAGCTGCAGTTGTAGCTATGACAATGAGTGCAAAGCACTGTACACTGGCTTCTGGCCTTCCAGTTTAATTAAGGGTGCTTGCAACCCTCCGCCCACGCATGGTTGCTAGGGGAGTATAACTCCAGAGCTGTTTAGAGCAGCAATAAGCAAAATATCCTAGCTATACAGTACCATGTCACTACCACACACACCAAAAATTTTAAATATTGCCTAATTTTCGTGGGTGCTATGAACAACTTTGCTAATGCCTGTAATTCTCAGGAACTGTTGGACTTACTTGGATAATTTTTTCTCTCAGACACCTTCTATCTGTATTCTACAACATAACATTGAGTTTTTCTGAATTTCAATATTAATTTTTAGTTTATGCTTATTTTTTCATGCCCGACCTTGTGATTTGAGATGTCTAAGCTAGATATAGAAAAAAATTAACTGTTACGTTGATCACCTTAACTTATGAAAGCTGCATGCAAAAAATGAGCTGATTCGAACCAGTGATTCCTGAGATGTACGAAGTAATCAAAATTTTATGGTTTAAGGTATTTTAGCCACACCATGCCCCACCCTCTCTTAATAACTATTACATAGTGTGTAGCTTGATCCTATCTGAAGATAAGACTATAAAATTATCCAACTAGCTGCAGTATAAGTGCAGGACAACCTTTTCAAACTCTAGAAATAGAAGCACGGGCGTTGCTATTGCAAGCACCCTTAACAACATTACATTCCAGCTTAAAGGCACCAGACCAAATAAGCACCTGGCACTGTAGGTCCACCTACCATTCAATCTGGAACCTCCCAGTCTGGAGTATAAGCTCTAAGATGTGCTGGCTGGTTACAGCAGATTGCAGTGATCTTGCAACATGAAATCCAGAACAGCAAAACCAAAATTTACATAGTCTCCTTTCAAATGGCTTTGGAGTTGGGCTACTTGAAAGGAGGCTATGTAAATTTTTGGTTTTGGCTGTTCTGGAAGATCACTGCAATCTGCTGTACTGATCAATCTTTTGATTTTTCTTTTATGGGTAAGATCATAGCTGGTTATTCCAGGACTAAAGAGACTAGTGCAGTGTGTGTGTGCCTTTATCGATCACCTTTCCAGTTAACAGTAGCTACAGAAGGAGTGGCCCCCATACCCACATAATTATAGATGATGGCTTTTCCCCTTATTGCATGACTTGAAGTGACACTTGCACTGTGGAAGCAATCACATGTACTTGTTGACTCCTATTATTCTATTCCTCCCCAAATTATGCTCATTAATATTACTTGATATAGTTATAATACATCCATATCTCACAAAGTTATCTCTCATGCTGTACTGAGTAGGCCTTGCCTAATTTATGCTAGCATAATTTTGATAATAATTTGTACAGACAGGAAGTGGGTGGAGATAATAAGTTGAGTCAATATTATGAGCCATACATGCAGTATACTGTACCATACTGCATGCAGTATGGTTCAGAAGCCTACCCTTTCTGATGTAGATTCTCTAAAAGCTTTGCCTTTTATGAAGGATGGTACAATTCAGAACTTAAAAGCTAAGTTACCTGCTTACATGGCTAAGGCTGAGGATGTTTTACAGTAACAGAGTGGTGAAAACCATGCACATGAGCTACCTCACTGGTCGAAAGCCTATAAATCAGTCCTCCTCCTATAGCCATCATCAGCTGCTGCTGAACGGGTTTTTTTCTTACTGACTCATTCAAAGAACAACAGTGTATTGTGTAGCCCTAGAATAATAGGTAAAAAAAATTTGGACAAGGCCTAGTACTGAGCTTGCACACTGCATTATTTCATGATTTCTACAGTTTGTCAGTAGGTCCTAGGCTTATCTAAGTGCTTGTGTGTGGCAGCTTTCTTTGTATGCAACTGCCTAGCCACTTATAAGTCAACATCTATGGAGTAGTCTATCAGCTATTCAGATGCTTATTTGCAAGTGTATTTATCACACTGTATGATTCTGGTCACCACCCTCATTGAAGAAATCTGCTGAATACTAGTGAGGATAACCTGTGCTTTAAAGGCGTTTTCATTGGCCTGTGAGAGTATAGTAGGAGCAAAAGAGGTCTGTTGAGTCTGGCTTGGTTTCTTTAATGATTGGATGGAGCTAGGTATCCATCCTATGGTTTCTTTGATAGGGAAGAGCATTAGGCCCACAATACAAGGAATCCTCTAAAGGATCAAAAGTACACAGTAGCAGCGTTGAGTATGCTGCATTTACATCCATTGGATAGTTGCTAGCTATAAACAACTGTATTGTTTATATCTTCCAGATGTGTACTGAGAATAGTCTGCTTCAGTTTCGAGTGGTTCCAACCATGATAGCTTTCCAAAGAGCCATTCTTAAAAAAGGTAACTGTGTGATTGAAATTGTTTTGTATGCCTAAGAAAATTCAATATTGGTGGAAGTCTCACTGAGAAAATAGCTTGTTTGGGGTGGGGCTTACTTGTGATGTCATAGAGGGAACATTTTTGTTGGTGTTCAATGTAGAAGTAAGTTCTCAGAGCTGATAGGGGGCCGATAGGCTTACTGGCCTACTGGCTGTCGATCTAAGCATATGAGTGCGTTAGCACTCTAACATACTCTTTAAGTAGGGATGGCAGGTCAAAGGTTATAAGACTAAAAATTCCTATACTTAATACTCTAGGATCTTTACCATTAGTAACCAAGCATAAGTCCAGGTTCTCACAACTATGAAGTTGTACCAAATATCTGGTAAGGTGTGTCACTTTAAAAAAGGGTCCAATGGAGAGATGTATGGCACTAATTGAATTGTATTCCCATGAATATACTTAAGCACCCTGTTTGAAAGTACAGCTAGGGGAGACAACCCTGAGTGCCTGATACATCACTAGTGAGCCAGAGGAACAAAGGTGTTAATGTGGGTTGAGTCAGCTGCCTATCTTGGTTCATATCCAATCCAGGGAAACCCTCGGCACCTCTGTGCATGCCGGACTATTTACTTAATACAAGGTTGGGCTGGTAAACAGCATATGAAAACCCAGCTGGAGTGTTTAGTACAAGTCTATGACAGTGTTGCTCATGACAAGCTTTATGAATAGAAGATTCAAAATAACTTAATACCTCCAGTATCAATATAATTGGACAGATCACCAGGGGTTAGCACTTCATTTATAAATAGTTCTGAGTATAGCTATTATCCGATAACTATTTGTTTGTTTCAGGTGGCAGGACAGAAAGCCAAGGATTGAAGCTTTTGTTGGAACTTTATAATGATTTTTTTAAAAAATGATGATTCTATGGATAAAGGACAGAGTATTATCTTTTTTTGTGTGTGTGAATGCTTTGGGTAAGGGGTTAATGATTGCTACATATCCGATTGGCAGCATGCCTGACGTTGAATTATGGGTGTGAGCTTTAATGTACAACTGCAGACTTGTATCAAATCTAATATAAACCTAATCATGTACATTGACATTGAGAATCAGGATTTAGTAGTCTCAGATGGAAGAGAAATTTTGCTGGGCTTGAAGAGGTGCTTAGTGTCGCTGAACTAATTCCAGTACCACTTAAAATGTCTGATGCACCAACTACCCATGTCATTATCAAAGAGCTGTAGGATCAATGACATTACAGTAACTTTCCTGTTCACCAACAATAGAAAGCTGTGGGGTCCAAAGTTACTAATGGTGAAAAGTTAAATTTCCTAAAATCATAAGGATAGATTCTGTTTTACACATTTCCTATATATCCTCTGCAGAATATGATATATCACATAATCTTCCTGTACGTATCAGAAGAAGGAAAAAGCATGTAGATCAAAGGTACTGGACTGGAACTCTTAGTTGGTCCATCACTAGTTTGTGATAGAAAGCTGTGAACTATTTGCATTGGGGGCATGTTTCTTCCTGGTAGCACCGATGCTGGTAAAGGGTAGCCTCGTTCTAGGCCCGGGATCGATAGGTAGGTAAAGGGTATTCGTGATTGGTAGACCTACAGTTTTTGAAATACTGTACCAGATCACGTGGTACTGTGGCAAGAAAAATTAACAAGAAGAAAATTAAAAATAACAATCGTAACATGGTATAGTGGTGTCAGCAACAATCTAAAATTTGATCTTGAAATTTTTTTTTCATTTTTCATAAAATTGAATCTTCAAAAATTGAAAAATGACTATATTTTAACTTTCAAAAAATTGGAAATCAAATTACCTGTGACATTTTGGTTCTTCGATAATAATGAATATCATTTGGACCAAATATCCACTGACCCAATTGAACTCCCATGCACACTCTCTACATCTCTAACATTCTTGCAGTCTTCACATTAGCTACTAATATTGAGTGACTGTTTTCATGTCCTTATGTTTTCATAGACTTTGCCTGGCATTTCATTTAGGGAAAGAGCGGACGGTAGGCCATAGCTGTTATTTCTTGCCATATCAAAGTGATTTCCAGGACTCTTTGGAATGGAGTAGATCCTATCTTCCTCATTGGTTGGTCCAGGAATCTTGACCGCTTTATCAGACTGAGAATCAGACGCATAGTATACCAGCTCCTCATGCTCTAATGAATAATTGTCAATGGCTTCTCTGTCCTCGGGGTTTTCGACTCTCCTTTAATAATTGAGAGTGGAATTAATGATATATTGACCAGTGGAACAGGTTCACTGCTTACTCTTTGTATAGGGAGTTGAAGACTGTCCGTGAGGTGTTAGTTTCTGTCCTATTCAATGCACTTGGCCCTATTCCAGCTCTATAAGAAGAACAGGTGGAGATCACCTCATTCAGACTCTACTTAACTGTTAAGTGTTCGGGTTGTTCATCAATTGTCCACTCTATGTATATCGTAAATGCTAATGCTACCTGCTACATGAGATCTCCATGGCTAATAGTCTGCACTGCACCCGTCACTACCATTATCCATACCCCATTTCCCTTCTGGGAAGTTAAGGGTGAATACACATTAATTTGTGATAGGATCTTAGGAAGATGGGCCATACCTAGATTCACTTTTTGACTGTTAAAATTTAAATTGGGCATGTAAATTTTTTTGGCTTTTTTTCATCGAAAATGGCCAAATTTTTTATGATACTGAACATTATGCACATCTAAGCATTCAGCATAATGCCTATAGATTCACTTTGACTTGTTAAAACCAACATAGACTGGACTATAATCTTGGTTCTTGGTTCCTTTTCCTAGACCCTCTTGTATTTCAGCTAATGAGAATAATCTGGATGAGGGGAGGGGTTAACCTTTTGCCCAGGCTCTCTATAGGCCTAGGTACAAGGATGGGGGTGGGGTCTGCTAGACTGCAGTCTTACATACTTGCTCGGAGAAGGAATAGCTGTGTTATCTGTGATGTACGCCTTGGAAGTGAGCTCCATCGTCCCTGTCACTCTTTCAGTATCCTTCCTGTGGTATTTGCAGGTCAGCACAGTTGCTATTGTTGTCATAGTGATGGCTATTGCTACTGCTATCACTGTAATGACAGTAGGCAGGGCAATGGCAACAGCATCGTTATTGCAGGCTTGTGACCGAGTATTCATTGCTGGTAGACTCTCCCTCACTAATATAGGATACAATATGATGCAGCCATTTCCAAACTTATAAACTTCATACAACTATGGGTAGCTAGCTATGTACCTTCTGCTTGAAGGCATCCTAGGAAGGCCAAGCTCCAGCATGTATCATTGCTCAGGGTGGATACCTCTGAATCCACAACCTGCATTCTCAGTTTTCTCACAGTAACAAGCTTTGGAAATAATATCAGCTGATCTAGATTGGTTTCATCAATTTGAAAAACCTATTATGAAGGGAATATATCACTGAAGACTGGATGCACAATGCTATCTATATTCACCTCTTCAGCCTCTTCAGCCTCTTCAGCCTCTTCAGAAAGAGAATATCTTGTGAAATTGTCCTCCTCCCTTTCAGCTGTTGGATCCAGGGAGTAATCCAGGTAGAACCCCCTGACATACTCTCTCACGCCAGAGTGAACGATGTCAAATGGTGAACGGCAGAATGAGTATGTATACCCCCCAGATATCAACCCTACAAGCACCACATCTTCAGTGAAGTTCATGAACACCACAGGCTGTTCTTCAGTTTCTGAAGGCGGAGAGCACCAGACCTGTGTGTGGTTAGGACCATAGTTCACAATTTGAGGGGCTGGATACTGAGGGAACTCTCTGCTTGCTTGAATATGTTCAGGTGTTCTAGGCAAAAGCGTCTCGTTGAGAGTGATGATGCGAATTTTAGATCTTGGACACACTGATTAAGATGAATACGTGCATATGAAAATGTGAGGACTGAAGTAGCTAGTGAATTATGCCTTACCTGGTGGATCAGTGTCCTGAGCATCTACCTTCAGCATTGCTAGTGAAATGAGTACGAAACCAACCAAAAGACATTTAGACATGGTTCAATCAAAGATGAAATAAAGAGGCTTGGGATCTAACAGCACTTTATATTGACAGTTTTGCTTGATGTAGTTTGTTTAAGATGGTATTATTCTTCCCAATAAGTCATGACTAAATACAAATTTGGAATTCTTACTATTAGAATTGTTCATATAATACAAAATAATCATAGCTATTCATTATGAAGCCTCAAAAAATTGGATTACTTTGTTTGACTATTTAGACAATTGTAACGTCACTGGGTGATTTCTCAAGTTCTGATCTCAAATCAAGCAGTGACACATGATACAAGATCAGGGTTCTGCTCAGGATTAATAGCTGAAATTTCCCACATTATAAGATTAGGGGTGGGGTGTCCGGATGATCAAAACCAAGCCTAACAGCTAAGCATAGTGAGTGATGGGCCAATTGGCCAAGTGGTGGCCAAAATGGCCACTGTCGATCAGTGTGGGTAGAACCCTGCAAGATTACGTCATTAGTGTATGATGTCATGCACAGTAATGATATAAATTTATAGTAAATCAAATATTATCACACAATGTCTAATTATTATATGCACATGTGCAGTATTATGCAGGAGTAAGTTCCTGTGAGTGATAATATTTTCTGCATACATAACTCTCTCCTTATAAGGCTTGCACATCATTTGCAACAGGTTCTCTTTCCTACAGGTAGGGAAAATCAGACCACAAGTTTGCTCTGTGAGGTGAACGTTATCAATATGCCATTGACTTACAGTTGGTGTTGAAATATTGATGTGTGTTTCAGTTTCACATGGAGAGTTAGTCTCTGTGTTGTTGCTATTATTTCTGTTCTTATTTCTGTCACTCTTTGCCATGACAACAGGACTGTCGTTAGGTTTGGACCCAATGATGACTGGCTCATAGACGTGGCTGTTCTGCGTTCCACTCCTTTCTTTAGTTGGCACTTCTTCTCCTCTTCTGTTGCTCACTGTGGACAGTTCCATGAACGATGGATCCTCTGGTGTTATTAAATCACGCTCATGTGATAACGTCATGTTTTTTTGGGCTTCCACTGGCGGTGATGGTGGTGGTGACACATTACCTGGCTCACAATCAGACCTAAATTGAGCATACATGATAATATGGTGCGGACCTTTCCTAGAACTCTGGAAGACAAGCACAAAGTTTGAGACTGAAGCAACCACAGAAAACAACTTTTTAAAGGTGGCCACATGTACACTTATTGAGTGAGTGGACAGAACTTGCCTCCAGCTTTGATAGAGCGAGTTGTGTACCACTCTGATGGTTTTGTCCTCTCCTGTAGAGTACTCAGCATCCACTTGACTTGCATTCGTCTGTCTAGAAGAACTCTCACTGCATATATCCAATAATGTCCATGTGTGTAGGTTAGGCCTAGCCCTAGCCCTATTCAATATAGAACCCCGCTACAAAATTCCTGGCTACAGATCTCAACTAGCCAGCTACGGCTCTGCAAAGATACATGCTGAAGAACTCACAGTTTTCTGATTTTTTGTTTGAGGCACACACAGCTGATGACAGCAATTACTATGGTGATAATTTCCACTACCAAAGCCCCACAAACAATTGGAGGCACTAGAACTGCATAATTATCACAAATCAAGAGCTTTATAGCTGGCTAGCTAGCTAGCTTAGGTCTTATGCTACAAAGACTTACCTTCTGCTCGGATGCATTCACTTTTGTTGTCAGTCATTAGTTTGTCCATGGCAGCATGGAGCTTTCAAGCAGCTGAGCAGAGCACCACCCAATCTAGTGTGTAATAATGCAGCTAATGTGATGCATGCCTTGCCATATAGGGATGTCAGACATGAGTTATGTGTGTAGTGAAGAGGAGTGGAGTGGCAGTTATAAGGAAGAGCATGTTCTGAATGTTTGGGAAGATTAATGTGCACTAGACCATGAAGCACATATGCTGGATCTCCATGGACCAGATATGGACTTTGCAAATGACCCCGAAGTGAGCTATTTGAGTCATTATGCTGACTCTGCAAAACACACAACAATCAGTCTGATTCTGGATGTGATCCAAATTGTCCAATAGTCCAGCTGTAGCATCCAAGATTGAGGTTCAAAAGTTCAAAATGTCATTCAATTAACCACAGAGGCTATGATTACCAAGTATAATCATTACTTTACTGGTATGGTATTCATTGCTTGTAGGCATGGCAACAGCAGCATCAACAAGCAAAATCTGTGATGACTCTGGTGAATGGATTGTGCATGAGGTACCTAACTAACAATACTATATAGTTAGTCTTTATTAACTTGATAGCTATAATGGTAATTAGGCATTGATTCTTGAGACAAAGAAGACCTGAGTGTTGAGTGGTATAGGTATATATGGCTTCAGCTGGTGCCTCAGGGCACAGTACTCTCACCCCCTCTTGTAACCGTCTGCTCCAGAAGAAATGGAATGATAGGAAGTTGAAGGACCATAAAGATAGGGTATAGCTAAATCAGAGCATAACCTGAATCTATATGATTATTTAAACTGTACAGGTTCGCAGCATCAAGTCTTCAATTGATAATGGAGCCCCTAGAAATTTTGTTCATATCAAGCAAAACTTGAGGAAGCACAAGGCAAGCAACTTAATTAAGGTCATATATCTACAGCCACCATCATTATTATTTTGTGTGTAGTTAGAAGAAGAGAGGCAGTATACCATTCAGAGGAGAAATAATGAACTGTTGACACGGATGAACCACATCATGTCCACCACAGGGAGAGTAGACCATCGAAATGCAGACTGGAAACCTAAAAAGAGGTCAGTCTACATGGAGACTAGCTCAGTCTACATGTTGTATGTATCTCTCTGTCTCTGTATAATGTGTCCGTCTGTCCGTCTCTGTGTTCACTGGTATGTCTGTCTCTGTGTTCACTGTTCACTGGTGCTGTTTTACATGTTTCATTGTGTCCACATGGCACTCTGCATGTTGGCAAAGCATGACCATAAACATTGTAGCTACACTGACACCACTAACACATCAACACAACCAACAGTCTTGACTCAGCCTCATGTCCATATATGGAATACTGTGCCATATTCACACTAACATTATGTCTGTCTCTGCAGTTTGAATTTCGTTAAGCGAGCCCATGAGATGGAGAAGATTACACGGGAGAACCAGGTACACACATGCACACGTAGCTTAGTCTAAAACACAATACAAACACGTGCTATAAATAAATAACGGTAGCTAGCTATGGCTATACCAGGTTCCATGCATCCAGGTACCGCTATGGCTATACTCAGGTTCCATGCATCCAGGTACCATTCAGAAACACACAAAAATAGATATCAAATCATCTTGCATGATATTTCAGAGCATTCTGAGGAGAATCCAGACAGTGAGGCCTCAATACAGTGTACAATCCATGGACCATGACTTCTTGCAGCACAAAGTCAGAGCCAAGTCTCTCTCTATCTTCCCACCAATAGATGTAAGAAACAGAGAATAAACCACCCAGGGTTGGGGGAAGCTTCCCCCCCCCCAACAAACTAACCAACTTCCCCTCCAAGACTCCAAGACTACTCCCTTTGGTGACCACAGGTTGTTACATGTAGTCACCAAAGGGAATAATTAAGGATCAATTTGGGATACTTCAGAATAGTAAGCATTTTGGCTTTTCACTTTGCGTGGGCCTAAGGCCACATGATCGGTGAGCTTCCCCCCCCAAGGTGAAATTTCTAGATGAAACCCTGCCACCAATACCTTCCCATAGCTGCAGTAGCAAATAGACGTAATTACAGAGGACTTCCTCATTGTACGAATGATTGCAGAGTACATCCAAGCACAAGACTTCACCACAAAGATACAGCGATAAAATAGTGTTACCCCCCATACCTGAAACCAAATCTTCTCGCCCAGACACTTATGCTGTAAGTCAATACCTCTAATACCTCTAACATTATAATGACTCCACTGATCTCCATGGCAACTTCAGAGTGAAATCAAGGAAGAAATAGAAGTGGATGTCGAAGATTAAAATATGTAACGTTGCACAAAGTTTCTTTTCATGATTATTTTATAAGCAATATCTTTTGAAATCACTACTTGCATAATTATTATGGATGATGAAAAAAGATTAAGTGTCAGCAATATGAGTAGCCATGGTGATTGATATGCACACATACACAATAAAATGTGGGTTTATACTAAATTTCATGATAGTTGTGCAGGCAAACTCTTTACACGTGATCTCATTTGAGTGTCCATATCAGTGACACAGAGTGAATTGTTCAAAGTGACTTCATTGGTTGAGTTGGCAGGATTCTCTTTTTCTTTTTCTTGAGATGATTCTTCACTAAGCCTACTCAAAAATGTGCTGCTATCATCAGGAGAGTTCAGAATTGCTTGCTGCCTCATCAAACTGGTCCTCCTTCTCCCAGCAACTGCCAGTGATGGTGGAGGTGGTAGAGGAGGCAAAACTTTTAGAGGTACTTCGTAGTCCTGAGGCTCGGGCTTTGCAGAGGAAGTAGCGAGGGAAGACTTTGAAGGAGCACTGCTTGTCCGATAAAAGTGAGGTAGTGGTTCTCTTTGGAGGGTGAGAGGAGCATAGCCTCTTTCTTGTTGGTGCTTCCAAGCTTCTTCAGCATTATGAACAGTCATATCACTCGAGTTATCATCAGCAGATGTACTATCCTGGTTGAGGCAATCGAATTCCCAGGTGTTGTCGGTTTCATGAGGATAGAGGACCGAGGCATAGCCTTCTGAATCAATCTTCAGTAACTTGGCATGAGTGGCAGCTCTACTATTAGACCGTGAGGATGGACTCTTGGTTGCCTCCACACTTGTGTCCTTTGTGGTGGGAGGAACATGAGTGTAGTGTGACACGCCATCACCTACATCTTCCTCCTCTTCTCCCTCATTCAGAAAGGAGCTGATGGTTTCATAATCATGAGGGTCATCACAGCTCTGGTCTTGAAGGTGAGGCAAGGACAATCTCCCCCTGTTCTCAATGGCTGCTTCATTTGTGACCATGTTGAAGGAAGGGATTGACTCATAATCTGAACTATTACTGTCATTGCTGACTTGGTATCGAGCCAGAGAAGAACGCTTCTTCCCAATGTGGCTGGCATTCTTTGAGTTGAGGTCAAAGGAGAGGATGGATTCGTAGTCAGAACTTGAGTTGTTTCTCAAGGCAAGAGAAAGAGGTGGTACTCTTCTCTGATCTGAAGGAGAAAAGAAACTATGATCATGAACTGGACAATGTACAAAATTAATTATACTGTGTGTGTGGATTGCAGATATGAGCTACAGTGAAACCTTTGAATTATGGACACTCCCAATAAAGCACACTTCTCTGTAAAGGACACTTGTTGCTGTCCCACCATAGTACTTTGTGTCTTTGTGAATGACCTCTGACCTCTCTATAAAGGATAATTTCAGTGGCCCCCAACTTGTCCGTTATTCGGAGGTTTGTGGATGATGTGAGTGTACAAGAATGTTTATACGTACTTTCTTCTGCAGGTTTCATGGGAAGTGCTGGAAGAGACCAGCGAGAAAACTCCTTGCTGCCGTCAGAGTGCCAGTTATGGAGGTGAATCTGCCTGTCGTTCCTCATGCAGGACTCGCACAGCAGTGGTCTCTCCAGGACGTGGTAAATGGGCTCATCATTGCTTGTTTTTGATGTAGGATCGGTGACTGGTTCTTCTATGGTAATACAATTATTAGTTATAGTAAGTGCATGATTATAGTATACAGAAGCCTTATAGAGACATTGCAAAGAGCATATCAGGATACTTGGCAGATGTGTAAGGTCAGTATTGTAAACACTGGCTTGCTAGTGTTGGGTTATAACATTTTCAAGTGAGTTATTTTGACTTGCGAGGATTTGGCTTCATATTATGTCAACAATGTCTCACCTTTGTCACTGAAAGGAAGACGTTCTCTGCATCTTAGACATGTTTTTCCCACTTCATCATCTTCTGCCAGCTGCTGTGTGCTCTTGACACTTTCATTGCTGCTACTCTGTGTTTTCTCATTGTCCTCCACAGGGAGTGGGGGGAGGGGCATGGGACTATGTGGGGGGAGGGGTGGAGTGTGAAGCGGAGAGGAGGTGAGGTAATTGTTTGGCAGTGATCTTCTCTGTTCCATTTGTGGAGTTCTTTGAGGTGAGGACCTGGCACCTGTAAAGAGTATAGTTATCAAACTTAGCCCTGGCCCTGGCCCTGGCCCTGGCCCTGGCCCCACAACTAACTGCAAAATTGGTTATTGTGGCTATGCAAATGCCATGCATGTAATTGCCATGCATATTTACATGCATACACATCCTATACATGTTAGTTTACCTTCACTGCCTTTCCTGGGAGGAGTAGTAGCCTTGGGCTGGATAGTAGTGTCAACAATGGAAGACTTTGGTCGGGACTCTTTCTCCACTGCGGAGTTTCGCACACCTCTGTCCAGGGTGCTCTGGTAGCTGCTGCTTCGCACACTCCTGGGGAATGTCAGAAATGCCTCGTTTTGGGGAGAGCAGGAGGACAAAGAAAGGAGAGGCGAAGGCATTTCTATATGGAGCTCGTTGCTCCAGCGTGCAGAGGTGGTAGGAGAAGAGGTCTGAGAGTTGGAGTCAGAGGCTTTCTCACTCCCATCCACTTTCCCCTTCGGAGGAGAAGGTGGAGGTGTAGGGATTGGAGTCAGCTTCACCTTATCAGACAAGTCTGCAAAGAATAATGACATGTTTAATGCACTTAGTGTGCCATCTGCAACTTTCTCCTGGTTTTTAGACTTCTCATCTCCAATAAAACTCTTGCGAAAAGACATCAAAATTGACTTGACACTTTTTCTACTCATAGTTAGCACACAAGTACTAAACTGTTTTTCAAAATACTGTGTTATATAGCTAGCTGAAATGAAGAGCTATAGTAACTGTGAGGCCTTTTATATCTGCTATAGTGAGCAGGAAGGAACTCCCCCTAGTGGCTAGCCAAGGGAATTAATCAACTACTCTGTTTGACCACAACAAGAGCACATTGCCCTGTGTGGCTTCAAATCAACACTTACAACAGGAAGGAAAGAAGTACAAAGTGTCTTCGTATTTTAATTGTATATATATATATATATGGCTCTGCTGGATAGCCAAGGTATTAGGTAGACTGTTGACTTTGCATGAGCTAATGAAGTGGGTCTATATACGGGATGACCATATGTACGGATGTAAGACATTGTCTGTAGTACACGTGCAATGGCTACTACTGCAATTATAGTGCCTTGTTCCCTTGACCAGATATAGTTTGCTGACAAATTTGTGCTTATCCATAACTTCACTAGCTATAACTAAATCCCTTTAGGGGAGGAAAAGATTACCTAAGGCATGAATGGAGTATAATAATCCCCCTCAGGATGATTTACCTTCAGTGAATGTGGTGATGTGGGCAGTATTGCATTCAGTGTTGAGGGCAGTGGAGCACTTGGTGTGGGCTTCACTGCATTCACATTCAGTAGTGGCAGGAACTGGAGGTGAGTTAATGGTGACCTCAACATTGACCAGTTCCCTCAAAGAATCTACAAAGCAATGATAAGTACAAGATACCGGTTCATAGGAACTTATTTCCTCTTTCATTTCCTGTCTAGCTAACACTCCGGCTACTTGGCTGGTGCATGTATACCTCCATTGTCAGATTCTGGCAGGAGTTGCTTGGAGGTGTCTAAAGTGAGTAGATCTTGAGTCAACACATAGGAATTGATGCTGCTGGTGTCATCACTGGGTTCAGTCTCTTCCCTTCCTACTCTTGCTCCTCTACCACAGGAATCTTGATCCCCAAGGAATGCATTTCCCTCACCTACGTACACATGCACACAACACAAATACATAACTCTCTGCCAGTTAGTTACTTATCATGTCACTGTACCTCCTGGTATCATGTGAAGAGAGGGAAGACCCTGGACACCATTTCCTTCACTCACACTAGCGGTGATGACCACCTTAGTGTATTTTGATTTGTTATTTGGTGATAAAAATACAGTGACTGGTTTATCGATGGTCACAAAACCACCTGGAGATCTTGCAGTGTTCTCATGACCTGGTGACTGTGAGGACACAGTGCTGTTGTCACTGCCCCCCTGGGCCAATTGTGACACCATAGTGCTGTTATCACTGTCCCCCTGGGGTGACTGTGAGGAGCTGGTGTCACTGCCCCCCTGGGATGATTGTGAAACCATAGTGGTGTTGTCACTGCCCCCCTGGGCCAATTGTGACACCATAGTGCTGTTATCACTGCCCCCCTGGGGTGACTGTGAGGAGCTGGTGTCACTGCCCCACTGGGGTGATTGTGAAACCATAGTGCTGTTGTCACTGCCACCCTGGGGTGACTGTGAGGACACAGTGTTGCTGTCACTGCCACCCTGAGGTGACTGTGTCACACAGAGAGCTGTTGATTGTAGAAATTTGGTCTCCACAGCAGTTACAACATTTCTATGGAGGATTGGAGAGAGTTCAACTGCACCCTCCACAGAATGAGACTGACATTTCAGCAGAGATTGGGGCTGGGGCTGTGGGGAACGGTGTTGTCTGGTGAGGATTTTGGGAGGGGGAACAGTGAGTGGAAGAAGTCCGGTGGTTCCAGCTTTGGAATCAACGGGTAGTTTGAAGGACATGTGTGTACGTGTGTTCCTCCCTTTTCCTGGCACGCACATTGCATGTTTGCAGTGAGGAGGTGGAGTCAGTGGCTGGTCATAAAGTGCCTCGAGGGATTTAGAGTTCAGTGACGTATCTGACACATCTGAAGAATAGAGAGCTGCACATGAAAATAAAGATCATTAGTCATAGATAGGATGATCAGATTCAGTAGAACAGTGGATTGCTCCCAAACAAATTGGTCTTGATTAAAAATGTGACCAGCATGTAATCAGCAAATTCTTAAGTGCATGATGACATGTACAGGATGGAGGAAGCAGATTGGTGGAGAGCTAGATGAGGAAATAAGATGCTTCTTCTCCCACTTCAATGGACTGAGGTTTTAAAAAACCCATGAAATGATGAAGGAGTTGGTGGAGAGCCAATTGAGGAAATAAGATGCTTCTCCTACTTCAATGGATAATTAATATAAAGCTAATTGAGGAAATATTTCCTCCCATTTCAATGGTTTTAAAAACCCATTAAGTGACAGACAAAGGTTTTTTTTTCAGAGAAATGATGAAGGATATCCTACAACTATCTCAGAATACATGCAGGATGTGAATACAGAATAAGAAAAATTATTATTTTTTTCCTCACTAGCTGGGAGGCCCACAGGATGTGGCTACGGGATCAGGTGGCAAGTCATGTCTTTCAGGTGGTGGCACTTTAGATAGAGTAGCTATTATCTCCCTTGGCTACTTGATTTTGTTCCACTGTGCACACTAACTCCAGTGAGTCACTGGGTAATGGGTGGTATGATGATGGGTAATGGGTGGTATGATGATGGGTTATGATGATGAGTGGCAATGGGGAATCAACTAACTTCAGGA
Source organism: Crambe crambe (assembly GCA_963924555.1). NCBI lineage: Eukaryota > Metazoa > Porifera > Demospongiae > Poecilosclerida > Crambeidae > Crambe > Crambe crambe. Next base: position 285,319 of record OZ004594.1, on the reverse strand, counting down.
CTAAAAAAATTGGTGTTCATTTTCTCAAGCGCTGATGATAGCTTCCTCATTATACCTTGAACTTCATGTGTTGATGTGATGTTTATCACAAATAATTAAAACATTCCACCGTACTAAACACGCTGGGCCTATAGGGGTGAAAAAGATGCTAATCAAGCGAAGCTAAAATTGGCAGCTCAAAGTGGCTAAATAAGCATAATGGAGAGAACAAAGTAACCCCCTAGGCTGGCTATCTATGTTTAGTGGTTTCTTTCTCGGAATGCTACTTGGGGTTTCAACACTAGGTGGTTGTTGACTTGTGGTCTGGTCTTAGTTCCAATATGTTTATAGTGGTTTTGAGAAGCCACAGCCACACTTCTACGTTATTTATCCCTGATAGCGAAACATAGTACCTCTCCTATAATGCTATATTAACAGTGTCTCAGTTGGTTCCAAATAAGAGTGACATCATAGATAGAAAATAGGCCTGAATTTTTCCATGGTGGATACACACATCCTCCCCCCTATCTGCAAGTACAGCTCATGGGACTGCCAATTCTAACATTCTATAGATAGTAACAATGCTTGTAAAAGTAGCCGCCTAAAGTTGTCAAGTAATGTGAAGTCCCACGGCAGAAATATTTTCAATTGAAGTACTTCCATCAATTGACCCGACTGGCTAGCTGAGCAGGCTAAGTGGATCTCTACCGGTAGGAGAGTGAAGTGGTGCCTGGTACCTTAACCAACACAGCTGCACTCAAGTGCTTCTTAATTGAATACTCTAAGCTATTTCTCTCTGAAGGAAATCCTAATTCAGATTACAATTCGCTTAGAACACTACCACATGCCATGCACTTGATTCTGGCCTTATAGTTCAGCCTCATGTCAATTTGATAAGTGTGCAATATCCTCCTTACCTAATGTGAAGTTATGTATAATTAATTATATATACGTACATGGTATTTGATGATCAGGTGACTTCTCGGTCAAGTTCATGAGGGAAGCTTCCCTGAGGAAAGAGAGTGACAATATAGTGCACTGGGCTTTAATTAAACTTCAACCTCCAATATTTGCTACATGTGCAGCCATATAATATATAACCTCAGAATACTTTCAAGCTCTCTGTAGCTATCTACATCAGACGACTCAAGCAATGATTTTCATTATGATTATCCTTGGGCCATTTATATGTGCCCACAATCTTTTCAAATGGGAGGGATTTATATCTACATTTTATATTATACTTGCTCACTCTGTCTTTTCGAGGGAAAGCTGTAATGAGTCAGCATCCCTGCCATGACCCTGTAAGTTTTCTTTCTCATCATTGTTTCTTCGTCCTCTTCTCCTTCTGTCAACACAACATCTGCAAGAACCAAACAGAGTTGCACGTACCCAGCTAGGGCTAGCTCACTGACACCTTGTCATTGGCTAGGAACTAAGGGGACTCACAGCAAAGAAAGGAGAGTTGTAGGGATCACAACCAATGAAATAACTCCGATGATTACAGACCCCACTGGAAATCGTGTCCACAGCACTGCATCAATTTCAAGATTTTGCATTTAGGGGTCAAAGTACAACCCACTAACTGGATTATGTCATCAAGGGATCCTTAGCCACACACAGAGATTGGAAAAGTGTGGCAGTGTACACAGCGCAGTGGCTGAATCCTTACAGCATATATAAGCTAAACTCATACTATGTCGCAAGCAACTAACTAATGGTGGTGGTGGTGGTGGTGGGGGGGGGGGGGGGGGGGGGGGGGTAGGGGAGGGAGGATGGTGCAACCACTGAAATTGCTCCATCATTATCCTTTCATCATATTAATTATTGGGATTCTATTTCTCCCACACCCAGTATCAAAAAGGTAGCTAGCCACTCTCTCATAAACATCACCACTCTCTATGGATGTGTAATCAATAATGTACTTCCATATAGTAGAGGTCAGGACATCAACTAGTACTTTCAGTTTCTCTGCTCTTCTTCTATAGCTTCTGCAGCTCTTCCAAAGTGCAAATCCCCTCCAAGCACACAGCACTAAGACCTATTTACTAACTAGCTCTGCTGACTTCACAGAACAGAGTGTTTGTCCTGATACAATTCGAGCACAATTGGCTTATTGGCATGTGTAGCTAGGCAATAAATAGGAGTTTGGATTCATGGGATAGCTATTAACTTCTCTCCAGTTTTATGAGGACATTAGCTTCTGGAGACATTCCATTGAGTGGTTTTAGGGCGTGTATGGCAAAGTGATAGCTACCCAGACACAAATGGAGTGGTTGTGCTTCGTGACAAGACTATAGCAAGTTATCAATTAGTTGTAAGTGTGAACCATTACTGGACTGTGTAGCAGCTAATTATCCACCTAATAGCATAAATGCAGAGTAACTTCCCATCCACTTTTAACAGCTGCCATGCCAAATCATCCATGACAAGATCTTGTTGCATATTTTACTTCCATTTGGACAACCATAAGCTAATATGCTCCATTTCGAGTTCAAAATTATTAAATTTTCAACTTAACCTATGGCTAATTAAGTTTAACACTTTAAATTTTAAATTTCGGTTTAAATTTTAAATTTCGGTCCAGCTACTTACTGTTACAGTATACCCATTCTCAACCTACTGCCATGAAGTGTACAATGGACATGGAAATCATGTAGCCCAATAAGCTAGAAGATGCATCCCTAGGCCACACCCACTTCTTTCAGCTAGCTGCATCATGGCTGACCTGTAGAACTCATTAAGTTAGCCTGCATATATTCATCTGACCACAATAGCAGCACACTCCAAAGGCCATGCAGTTTTACTAGCTACTATAATCTCTTAATTAATCTTGTCTTAATCTTGCTTACCATTTTGTAGTCTTCCTTCTGGTGCTGCTGAAGGATCAACTGCTACAGCTGCAAAGCAGCCACCACACACCCACAAAAGGGAAGAAGTCAGAATAAGCTGCTCTGCCATTATTTCTTCATGCATCCATAGCTAGATGTTCAAATTAAGGGCAGATAGCCATAACTAGCTAGCTAGTTCCTGCTGCTTGCATTAAATGGGTCTCACAGACTGAGTGCTATATATGGCAGCATTCGTGTGAAGTCTTTGCCAAGTGGTAAACCACTAGACAGAGTTCTAGCTGGCTGGCTAACATGTTCTATATTATCAAATACATTATCGTTACAGTATGAAAAAAAATATGATCTAATTAGCTAGCTACAGAAATGATTTGGCTAGCATCTCAGACAGCTGAAGTGGTGATGATGTCATTCTGTATAGCTAGTCTAGTTAATGTAGCTATGACTTCTACTTGACTTTACTCAGTGCGAGTGACATTTTTGGAGGGATTTGTATCTCCTCCATTTTCTGCAAAATCAATCAAAGAAAGATTTCATAACCAGCCATAACTATAAGCATTAATGTGTCGTGCTTACTGATAGCTGTAGGGCATGGAAGGGGGAACAGACTGAGCCAAGTTTGTCAGCTGTAGCTTTGGCATTGACTCCAGAGAAATGGACCCTTCTCTTGTGACGACCTTCCATCCTCCTCTGCAGATGGTCCTCATAAGGCTCACCAAGTGACTGCATTTAGTAGTAATTTCATGATATGCTTTGGTATGCAATTAGTTACTTTCTTAGCATGTGCTGGAGCACTGACTGGTGGAGCCCCATCCTTGTCTCAGGCACTATAGGTACTTAGTAATACCTTATCTGCAAGACTAGAAGTCAGATCTGCCATCTTGGAAGATGCTAAGGAAGACCCACTGGATGAACTGATCTCCATTGTCACTTTTCCCTGCTGGATCTGTTTCTCCTGCACCTCAGGAATTTGGAACATTTGCTTTTCCTTTGCTATTTGAGTTGGAGATGGTGTGGACATTCGACTAGTGCTGCTCTTGATGGAGCTAGCACTGTGGTGGAGACTGGACTGCCACATTTCACCTCTCCAAGGTGTGCTACAAATATAGGACATAAAAGAATCAGTAAAAAGAGCTACTACGAAGAACAGCAGGCAATGTCTTGATCATATTATTGTGACAGACTACCTTGGGTGCTGGAATGTGGCAGGGAACTTCAAATCCCATGGCTGCTCCTGTCCAAAGGTTCCTATGAAATGTCCTTTGAGAGTCCATAATCGTACAGCTCCATCTCCAGAGGCGGACAGGACCAGTTGTTGTGACTCATGTGGAATGAACTCTACACTCATTATCTCCTTAGAATGAGCCCTCCACCTCACCACTGGTTCTACCACCTCTCTCTCTTCCTGCAGTAGTAATGATGATGACATCATAATAGATATAACGAGAGGGTTTTACCACATCAGCAGTGGGGTAATCCTTGACGTCAAATAGTGAAATGATTCCAGCTGTGTCACCTACCAACAGGTAGTGTTCATCTATGTCTATCTTCATGGCTAGCACATTCTCATTCTCGTATTGTGTCATGGGGAAACTCCCTGAGAAGAATAGAAATAACTGTCACCATAGCTACAGAATGAGGGGTGATCTAAATGTGTATGTACTTATGGGTTTTTTGCTCCCAAATAAATCCCAGAAATTGGCCATGCCTCCCTCGCTGGTGACGAAGGAGGCAGTTCCTTTATTCCGTGCCTGTACTCTTGTAGGGAAGAATGAGATTTGATCAATTGGGACTGCACTCTGGGAAAACACTGCGGAACGGATGCGATGCATCGTGAGTCTTCGACTAGCTGGTCGAGATGAAGAGCTTCGTAGAGAGGACCGGGACCTCAATGATGGACTGGAGCTATCTGCAGCTGTGCTGAGAGTGATAATAGTACTTGATTTCATGATAGTAATGATAATAATAGGGTTACCTCCTGTTAGAGTTCCTACTCCTTGGCTTCTTTCTGAGGTGTGCATGTGTGTGTAGCAAACATACATTATAGAGGAAGCTACAGGAGCTTTCCAATGATGTAATAGCCATTAGCCTAATGGTTATTAGCTAGTTATCATTACATCATTGGAGAGAAGCAGCTGCCACAGTTATGCAGGAATTAATGGCTCATTACATTATTGGCTTTGATCTTGACGTGGACTGGAACTGTGCTATCATTCTTTCCAGGTCAGTATTCCACACTTTGATTTCTCCATCGAAGCTGCCAGTAGCCAAGTAATGTGGAGAACAAAAGGCCATGCACAAGATGTCATTTTGATGCACTTCTTCCCCTTTCCAACTCTCATTGGGCACGATATCGTAAACCTGAGAAAAGAAGTTTCAGTCCATCCATGTGACCATCAGCTCACTTATTGACTCTGTAAACTCACATTAGGGTCATCATGGAAGGTAGTGATTTTCCTGTCCCAACCAACCGACAAGAAGATTTCTCTCTCTTGGATATGACTGACCCCTGTGACCTCTAAATACCCGTCCCTTTTCAAATGTCTGGTGCATGTATCACTACCATACTGCCACACCTATCACATGACATCACATGACACGTGTATAACATCTACACCACCATACCTTGATGTCTCCTGCCCTGGAGCCAGTGACAATCTGCCTTCCTGTACTATCAACATTTAATGCAGTTATCTCCTCCTTTCCATGGCAGTTGGAGTACCGGAGGACTAGACTCCCATTGTCCATGTCCCATACACTAACCACACCTCCTTCACATCCACTCACCACCTATAGATTCATGGTACAGGGAAACTAGTTAATTCAAGTGTGTGATGAGCTGCTAACTGCAGGGGAATACGTAATTGCCGCTAGCTGCTACCTGGTGGAAGTTTTTGTTGTAAACAGCTGCACAGAGCGGGTGTTTGTGACTCATGATGATGAGGCTCTCCTGTTCAGACTCAGTCCCACCTACTTCTCCCACTTTCAGCTCTGCAACATACTCGTTGCAGAGGATGGCCAGGGAGTGAGCCATGGGGAGGAGGTACAGAGGACCCGGCCCAAAGTCCGGCAGACGTTGAGTGAAGGGGAACTTGATGGAGATCGTCTGAATCAGGACATGTTCATGCACATCCCAAGCACACAACACCTGAGGGCATAAGGAGTTGGAGGGGGAAAAATTCTCCAGATTGAGCTCATCAGCAGGAGCAAGGCTGATCTAATAGCCAGACTGCTCTCCACTATACCTCTTCTAAAGCTTGGTTTCCCAAGGGGATAAGCCTATTGCTCTTGCTCTATCTTGTGTCCTTCCTTAGATGATAGATAATTAACTCACTCACAATGTCCTGGGACAAGCTGAAGATGAGGTTCTGCTGTGTCTCTATGATGACACTCAGGACTGTGGTGTTGTGGCCGTCCATCCTAGCCACTGGTTTGGAAGGGACGTACGGGTTCCACACACACACAGAGTGGTCCAAGGACCCGGTCACTAACATGTCCAGAGAATGGCTGAAGTCAAAACACATGACTCCCTGCATGATGTCGAGAAAGAAACATCACAATCCATGAGTAGGCATGATAGGCTAATCCTTGCCACACGAACCTTTCTGAGTTTGAAGATGTACTTGTTAGTTTTGTGGTCAATGTCTCTCGCTATGAGTGAGTTGGTGGGAGCAATGGAGCAGGAGAGGAAGGTGTGGTTATGGGGGACGTAGGTGACTTGACTCACCCAGTCCGAGTGGAGGTGAGAGATGCTTTGTACGGTGACTAGTTTAGCATGTTCACTGAGAGTCTATAGAATGCCATTGGGGCAGGGAAGTGAATAGGCTGTCTCAAAACCCTCTAACTACCCATTTGCTCACTCCATATCCCACAAGCAATGGTTTCTTGTCCTTGTCTTTATTGGCTCCCACGAAGAGAGCGGTCAGAGGGGAGAGGAAAATGAGCACAGTGACTGATCCAGAGACATCACCAAAAAGTAGGAATGACCGGGAGCCGGGGGACTGAGAACACAGAAATAAAAAAATGTAATTCCATGTGCCTACATTTGAGGGGATTCACTGGTATTACAATACCTACGTACCTGCTGGTCACTGTGATAGTTCATACAGAGAGGTACACATGGCAGATCTATTTTTAGAGATGCAACAATGTGACTACATTGTCCTAGCTCTATCCCTATAGCCCTAGTCCTAGGTTAGCCTGAGCCCTATCCCTAGCTCCTAGCTCTGTTGCTAGCCTACCATGGAGTCTGTACTGGCACTGGAACTTCCGTGTCGACATATCATAGAAGACCAGTTCCCTTGAAGAAGTGGAGAGAACGATCCTGTTACAGTTGGTCATCACTGCAAAGTCTGTGACTATAACACTTGTCTTGGTTTTCCCTTGCTCCATGCCTCCACTACTGTCCAGCTTGATACCTTGCTGAAACTGTAGCTTTAAGTTCCATGTTCCCACCGTGCCATCCTAAACAAAGTTGGGGGGTCTAGGTCAGGGGATTGTATATGAAACCCCCATCTCATTCTTGGATACGATACCTTGCTGACTGAGATGTATCTGAGTGGGTTCGTGGCCAAACTGAGTCTGCAGAGGGTTTCCTTAGATTGTGTGTTGTGCTTAAACTTTGGAGGCTCAGTGAAAGGCAGAGTGAATCCCCAGGTGAGGGAGTCCTTTTCTCTCAGCTTTTGCAGGATGTAGGAACAGAACTCATTTGCATCGATAAATCCAAGACCCTCCATGTCTATCTAGAGTTGGGAATGTATCAGTACAGCCTATGTAATATAGATCCTGCACCTCTACCTTGTTGCATAGTGACTGTATCTTCCTATCATCAGGAGATACACCCAGGAGCTTGGAAATGGCTTCTTTGAATACTTCTATGCTCATTCCAGTGGTTCTTGGAGATTTGAAATGACTACTCTTGCTATGGAAGTCTGTCATGATGCTGGAGAACTGTTCCATGGTGATGTGATCGGCAAGGTGTAAGGACCTGCTGGAGAGGGAGAGAGAGGTCCTCTCCACAAGGTCTTCATTATTGCTGGTCTCTGGTATTTTGCTGGCTCCATCAGTGGGAGAAGGCATGTGAGTAAAGGACCGACTGCTATCCATGCTACTTTAGCCTAAGGTGTAAACAACTGCGCATGACAACAAGCCCCACCTCCATTGCTAGCTGCCAGCCACACCCCCAAACATAATGAAATGCAGCTTTTTCGGAAGCTTGAATAGTAATTGCGTAAATGTTGGACAGCGATGTACGCTGCTCCAGCACTCATGCAGAGTGGAGAGAGCAGCATGTACAGCTAGCTAGCTAGTAACCAACTTATCTGGACGAAGTGATCAAAGAGCTCATGATGAAGGAAGATGATGACAAGGACGACAGAAAACAGAGCTGGCTAGGAGGAACATTTTCAAAGAAAGGATCCAACAAAAGATACGACAGCTCTCTTGTATCTGGAGATGGTACATCGAATCCCCCTAAAGACCGCTTTTACTTGGTCTACTTCTGCATGATAATGGGAGGGGTTGGATACTTCACCCCATGGATGACCTATACTGGGGGCATTGACTACTTCTTTTATTACTATCAGAGAGAGTTTCCTTCTGTATCTGTTGCTATTCAAGCCGTTATTCTCAGTTTTGGCTTCTTAACAAGCATTATCAACTTGACACTATTAAGGAGATTTGGCATCCACAGTAAAATCATCTTGGGTTATGTCATCAGCATCACAGCTATGTTGGCCATTCCTCTGCTGGACATTGGCATTCATAATTGTACCATTCCTACATCCATTTCCTTCTACCCCACAATATTATGTGTGGCCTTTGGTGGAATAGCCTCTGGAAGTGAGCAAATGAAATTTCACAGTTAGTCAACTGTCTATTTGCATTCACCTGCATGGTGGCACCTTGATCATACACTATACTATAACTTTCAAATACCAGCAGAGAGAGTGGATAATCAGCTCTCTGTTGATGCATTGAAATTTAGTTAAGAATTGAGAAAGTCAAAGCATGAAGTTATGGTAAATGATCAAGGTGACTAGCTATAGTAAAGTGTTTGGCTTGAAAATTTCAGTGCATTTTGCAATTAATAATTGGCCAGAAAAAGAATTGAAAATGTTCTTCTATGATAAGTGAATGAGTGCCTTTATTATTTTTCTTCTTGGTATGTTTTTTTCCTTAGTTCAGCAGCCAAGCTATTATGCACTTGCATACAGGTTACCTTGGAAATACACTCAAGCAGTTACAGCTGGTGAAAGTGTCAGTTCAGTAATTGAAAGTATCGTCAGGACATTCACTAAGCTGATTGTTAAATCAGAAAGAATTGGGGGCATATTGTATCTCTGCATCTCTGTAGTCATCAGCTTCCTCTCTGCCATTTGTCACTACTACATAAGGACTCATAAAATGGTCATCTTCTATAGCAAGGAACCAACACAGAAACAGAGCAGCAAAGAGATGGTCTCGGGAGGGGAGAGCTCTGACCAACAGCAGCTCCTCTCTCAGCCTAATGGAGTAGAATTGGAACCGATCAGACACTCAGTAGATACAAAGGAGAAAAGTCACCTACCACAAGAAGATGATGGTAAATATGAGCAGGATTTGATAGCAAGTATTTCAATAATGATCACAAGTTTCAATGTTTCTTTCCAGGCACTTGGGGATTTTTTAAAGGTGTGATGGCTCAGATATGGCCACTGGTTATTGCAGGATTTATCACTGCCACTGTCACTCTCTTGCTCTTCCCTGGTCTGGTCTCCGAAATCCAAGACTGCTCCCTTGGCAGCTGGACTCCTGTCCTGCTTGTTCTCATCTTTAATGCTAATGAAACTATTGGTAGATGGTTAGTTATACTTCCTCTGAGATGGCCACCCAAAATGCTCATCCTAGCTACCTCTCTCCGAATAATCTTCATTCCCTTGGTTATTCTTTCTGTGTCGCCGTCACCATCTCAACCAATCCTGGGGAAGAATGTGTTCATTTGTGGTGTACTCTTCACTATAATCATGGGGCTATCAAGTGGCTATTTCACCACCATGAACATTATTGCAGCAGCTGCTCAAGTCACGGGGAAAAAGGAAAAGGACCTCACAGGTATGGAAGTGGAGTCAGAGCTGATGATGAACTAGCTAACCCCCCCTTCCCCAATTTAGGTTATACAATGGGATTGGTTCTGGTGACTGGGCTACTGGTAGGGTCACTGTCAGCCTATGGCCTCACACCCTTCACAAGTCTTGCTGAAAATCATCCTTGCAGTAATGAGACAGCAGAAGTATTTGACTTGTGTAACTACAACAATTCTACATTTTGATGCCAATTTTATCTGATATGTCAAAATTTTCCATGTAGCTATAATGTTATGTTGGGTCCCCATGAACATGTATGGTGAAATAATTAGCTATCAGTGAGAATTAAAATGTGAAGGAGAGTTTTGATATAGCCAGTTCTAGTAGACATAGAGTTTGACTTTATTCAAGTCCTTGTCAGGGCACTCCCTGGTGCGATCATAGTAATAGAAACAGCCATCTTTCCTGCGAAGCTTCTTGATGTAGTTATTGTGGTCCCACCTATCTACCTGTAAGATCAGAATACCATAATTATCTATAACACCTTACATTCTTTTGTAGAGTTGAATCTATTCTCTAATGGTTGAATACACTACAGTAAGGTAAAGCAGCGGGGCTATTTCGAACGGCAGGGCTATTCCGTAGGTTCAAATATTTCTGAAACTACTGAGACTTCTGAGCTCAATGTTGGAGGATAATCTATTCAAAATAGAGCTCGTAAGCTTGTGGAATTTTTGAAAATATTTGACCCCCCGCCATTTGAAATAGCCCCGCTTTGCCTTACAATTGTGATTACATACGGCATTAACTGGGCAGGCACCTGTTTTAGACTGAAGTAACTATAGCTCTAGTATGTATAGAATATTAATGTGCTCCCACTGACTATTATTCCTTTATTGAGGTTGAGGTATTCCACTTCATCCCTGTAGCCTGCCAGCTGGAACCTGTAAGCTGTATGCCATGCCAGGAACAAAAATAGTCAGTTACTAGCTACAGTGTATGTGTATGTTATAATTAGCTAGCTAGCCAGCTAGCAAGCACTTGCCTTCCTCCACGGCTTCACTCCAAGTCTTTGCCCTCTGCATTGATTTTGGTTTATCTACGATAGACATTTTTGTCAGCGTTGTAGCGTTGCTAAATTTCAAGATGAGTGTGAGAAACGATCTTACAATCGCTTTTTATTACAAACATGTTTGTTTATTATCGATCAGCTGTTTCCATGACTACTAGAACCTCCGCATACGTAACATATCCGGCCGGAATCAACATGGATAGGTGATGGAAAAATTCTGCATGGAAAAAAGCTTGCAAGTCTCCCAGATCTGAGTAAAGTATGATCTGTGGGTCATCTTTAAATTCTCATTAAGGCTCTGAGGGTATTGGATTCTTCCTGCAATAAGATCACTATTAAAAGATTGAAAGGCAAGCTGTAAAATCTAGTATTAAAGTCGATAACAAAGAGACCAGTTTAATAGTAGGCTACAATATCCTACCTAGATAACAAAACCAAGTGATATAGCTAAGTTATTTTAGACACCTAAAGGCCTGCATCAGCTATTTTCTGTATGAAATAACTACAGAGCCTGAGGGTATCTAGGAACTGCACTGTATGGTAACTGCATAGAAGATTGGAAAAGTAAGGCCTGCTCTCATCTGTGCATGTCGGTACACCTTGATTTACAGATTGGTGAAACTGTGCAGTCTTCTTCTTCGCTTCAATAAAATCACGTCAATTGGTGAGGATTCTTTTCCCTCTCCAATAAAACTGACCTAAAATTTGATTAGGTAAAGGAGCCTCACTGAGTGATCTGCCCCCTTCTCTTTCTCACCTAAGCTGCCCCAGCTCCAGGACCTCCATGTCTCCAACAACTCTCTCACCAACATAACTCACTCCCCATCACTTTTCCTTTCACTTGAACCGAGAGAACCTGGCCTCTCTCAGGGGTCTCAGGGAGCTAAATTCAGTTGAAGGGGAACCCCATCTGTTTCTCAGCCACAAATCAGTTATTACATTGAAGTAAGTCAAGCCCCTCCCCTCCAGCTCTTTGATTAATAAGTAGCTATTTTGTTAGGTTTCCAGTGTCACTGTGGAAACCAGGAGTAGTCGGCCATTGATGAGGCATGTTACACCAACTGCAGGACCAAGTCTCAGACAAATGGAGAGGAAAATGATGGAGGCTGAGGTCCAACTGAAGAACTGCAGGAGTCAGATAACTGCAAAGTTTCATGTGCTGCACGTGCTGGGCAATGAACACTGGCCAATATAAGATTTATTATAAGTTAATGTTACACCAATTTATAAGTTAATGTTACACCAACTGCAGGATCAAGTCTCAGACAAATGGAGAGGAAAATGATGGAGGCTGAGGTCCAACTGAAGAACTGCAGGAGTCAGATAACTGCAAAGTTTCATGTGCTGCACGTGCTGGGCAATGAACACTGGCCAATATAAGATTTATAAAGAGTTTCTGGATCACAATAATTATACTGATACAACAATAACAAGATACAAAATGAATACATCATTAATTTTGTGAACCATGGTTAGCGTGAATTCAATTCAGTGGTGTATGAACTGTTCTTCAATACTTGATGCAATGTCTTTACGATCAACTAGAGGATCTCTGAGGGCTGTGCAGAGGTTGGTCCATGATAGTTCATCCCCTTTCTTCATGAGCCATGCTTCAACCACTTTTTTCAGACACTGCTTCACGTCATTAGGATTGTTTGCCTTTATGGTATCGATCTCTGGACATGGTAGTCCAAGAACCTCTGCCAGGTCATCCCATTCAGTGGTCACACCTTTTAACGCTCGTCTCACATTGAGACGACCTGTACCAAACAACCCAATACATGAAAATAGTTATTACCTCATAAGACTAAGACACTCACTCAGAGATGCATCAACTTCTTGACAAGATTTGAGTGGAGGACTCGTTGACTGAACTTTGCAGGTTGAGGGACTCATTGCTGCAGTTGAATCATGATGACCTTTAGATATTATAAGTGCATTGGTCATATGCAGTATGAGTATGCTCATTACCTTCCTTTTCTTGTGTGCTCAGCCACTCCACATGGTGTTGTTCAAGCTCACCACATTCACCTGGATTCTTCTTACACTTCCAGAACTTCTTTCCTGGTAGACTTTCATCATCTATCTCTGCCAAATGAAAATCTTTACACCCATTTCCAACCTTTGAGTCACAGGGACATGGAAAAGCAAGAGTGTAGGAAGCATTGCTGATGTTGCGCACTCTGATAGATTCGTCGAGAGCTTTGCAGACACCAGTCTTCACCACTTGGCGCATGGTAGCAACAGCACATTCAACACGGGTCTCCACGTGAATCTCGAAGTAAGTGGAAAGATCTAAATAAGTGACACGAGCCAAACCTGCTTCAAAGGTGATCGCATTCCTGAAGAGCTGACCACTTTTAAGGAAAAACTTCCAACGAGAAGGCCACTTGTTTTTGGTTGAAGTAAGAAAAGCAACAGAAGAAGAAAAGAGTCCCAAGGGGGCATACCCCGAGGGGAAAGCTATAACGAGGCACTTTTTGGTTGGTCGCTGAATATCTTTGACGTTCTTGATATCAAGCAAAGCGGGCATGAAGTACAGGTTGAGATCAAGGTCAAGTGGGGTAAGAATCAAGAGATCTTCAAAGATCTTGGCCACAGTGTGGTGGTCGTACAGACCTGGCACATAACCATAAGAAAACTTTTCAAGGATATCCAAGGTCAACTCACCACGCTGATGGAATTTGATCCACTTTCCACCAGTATCGGCTATAAGCTCCACGCCACCTCTCAAGCTGTAGCTCTTCTTGATCAGCTCGTTTACCTTATTGAGGAGGACATTGGGATCACAGAAGATGACTTCCTCAGCACTCGAAGGGAAGTACTGAATGAGGTTGAGACTGTCGAGATGAAGGAGAGCTGCTCTGCCTGCAGTTTCTGTGAAATGGAGAGAACGCGCAATATTTAGACAATCGTGAACGCTTATGACCTGTTGCTGATTATCTTTCAATCGCTTTTCGATTTCCAGCTCGAGGGCATAATACTGGAGGGGGATCGGTGTATGTGGAGGTGCAAGGCCTTCCACTTCACTTCGAACTTTACCAACAACTCTCTTGTCTTCTGCATTTGGTGATCGAGCATTGAGGGGGAATATGCAGCCCTTCCCATAGTAGATGACATCACTAAATAGGCTTGATTCAGACTCTGGGTCAGGATTCAAAATGCCTCTAAGCACCCGATCCTTTTGCTCACGACTCTCGGAACAATCTCCTTCTTTATCACGATGCGTCCCAATCACTAAGATTTTAGGCCGAGGTGCCTCCTGCCCCTTCTCTGCAGAGGCAGTGGAGGGAAGGGAATAGATGGTCTGGACACAGTGCTGGAATATTTCCTTGTGGCTCATGGGAAAAGGATACGATTCACCAAGAGACTTGCCATCTTCCCCATAATATTCGATCTGCGGTTTATCATCAAGCTGATCGCACAGCCTAAAAACAAAGATACCGAGTGTAGCATTTCGAAGGAAAGCCGTAAGAAGCTCGTGGAACTGAGGCTGCCCTCCACTGTCTATGATGTAGATCCAAGTCATTTTCAGCAATCTACCTTTCTTGGATCGACCAATCAGCTTGATAACAGTCGTTCTGGCCACAGTGTAGTCGGTAAACGTTGAGCTACTGGTCGAATCAAAACTTCCATGCTCTTTCGAAGCTCCATTATTCGATTTCTGCTGCACAAAAACAGCAGAAGAAGTCGAATCAAAGTCGATGCTCGCATTGATGGCATCTGCAAGAATAGTTATAAGTTCCTCAGCTCCAACGACCTCCCAGACCTGATTGTTTAGTGCTTCAGTCATGCCTAACCTCAGACAGGTGGTCATGACCCTCTTGGCTTTCTCGATGACTCCCGTACTGATTCGGAAATGTGGAAGAATGATGTCAAAGAGGAGAGATGCGAAAGAGGACTTGCCAGCACCAGCTGCCCCAACAATTACCGCCTTGATAATACTCGTATCAACATGCCCCTTCTCCATTGCGTTGTCATGCTATGAAAAAATGATCAGAATATAAAAGCCTGGAAATCTGATATTGGTTTTGCACATGATAGGAAACATATGCTATTATCGGACTCTTTAGTCTCATGCCTACAAGGACTCCAACACATGTATTCTACTCACCAATTTTATTCTAGTGGCTTCATCCAGAGGACTTGATGACATCACTCCTGCATAAATATAATCACTTTGGGTAAAGGAAGAGTGGAAACAAGGTCAAGTTTAAGGGGGAGTGGAGGGTGCTTACTAATTAGAACTAAAAGTCATCCTACCTTTGTCATCATCCATTGATGTTGCCAGTGCCTCTTTCTCTCCACCTATAGCATGAAGAGAGAATACCACAACATAATATTAACTCTGAGGGGTAAAAAGAGGTAAGTGTGAGAAAGCCACTTATGGCTCATTACCGATATCTCTATATTGCACAGGCACCTTAGACAGTTAATTAAGGACAAGATGTCTGATTCCTGCACAAGGGATACAGTAAGTCCACTCTGGTCTGTGAGTGACTTGTTGCTGCATTTGGTTACTAGGAGTCAGCTCACCAGGTTCAGTAGGAGGGTTGGTGGGTCCTTCAGTTGGAAGGACAGGCTCAGAGGGAGGTTCAGGGGGTTCAGGAGGTCTGGGGGGTCCAGGAGAAGAAGCTAATGAAGAGAGAAGAAGGACTTTGTGAATATATCCACTATAAATAACAGAAAGTCACTTATATTCTATAAAGTTCCTTTAAAGAAAGTAATAAAATTAATCATCTAGATAGCACAAATGTTAGAGAAAGATATCATTTGTACAGAGAGAATAGAGAATTTTTCTGAGCAGAATGGTGTTGAAATAAAGACTATAGCACTTTCCATTCAAAAGTTATGGCCTTTCAAACTTTAATTATTTTCACCTACTTTTAATTAACCACTAATTAATTTCTACAACTACTAATTACATGCGCTACATATACTACACGTACTTATTTTAGCTTGGGGGTATTATTTACATTACACCATGTACTGCTACATCATCTAATTAGTGCCAAGTACTTATACATCTTGATACTTACAATTCAGTTGCCTGAGGGCATTTTCTCTCTCCTTTATTTCTTCTTCGTTCAGTTGGATGGCTTCTTTAAGACTCTGGATGTCTCTCTCATACCCCTGCACCTCCTCCTCCAGCTCCTTCCTCCTCTCCACAGACAGGGAGGGCTGGTCCAACTCCTCCTTGCATTCAGCAATCCTCTGCACACATGGAACACACACTAGGTATGGACTGGGCCACATGCCACGCCCTCATCACACCACTGCTACACTCATCACTCACCTGTTCATAGACCTCTATTGTCCTCTGCTTCCATGCCTTCCTCTGTGAGGAGTGAGAGAGAGAAGGTGAGACAACCATACAACCAACACACAAAGACAGCCATCATGCACCACAAAAAAAAATCACCACACGCACAGCATGTGAGCTACGGCCTCCAAACTTGGAGAACGTGTAGAGTGAAGTATGCTCCAGAAGGTCATGGGGGTCATGAGTCGCCAGGCCCCGCCCATTTCCCTCGGCAGACCCGCATGGGGGTATTATGGTCTGTCGAAAATTGAGCAGGGGTCTAGCATGCAAGGCATTTGAGCTGCAGACTCCAAACATGGAGAACCTTCGTTACATGTTATGCTCAATAGTGCCATGGGGTACACGAGTCTCAAGACCCCACCCACTTCCCCCGGCAGAGGTGCACAGGGATTATGCTGAGTCAGCATTTGGTTCATAAAATTGAACAGGGGGTTTGGCCTTCCTGTGGAAATTCCAGATGAGGAGCACCTCAAAACAGTGGGGGAAATAATACTGGAGGTAACTGCTTTAAGGTCGAGTAGTCCAGCATTCCAACAAGCAACTCCTCCCTGCAAACGAGCACCCCTCAATCTTAACAGGCTGTTGCTATGTATTATGTGCCTCCTGCTATGGGCCTAAGGTGCTTGAAGTGACTGGAGGGTCTTGCTGGAGGCACTGGACCAACACAAGCAGCTACTTCCACAAACAACTTACCCCCAATAAATAGTCTATCCTTTTCTCATGTTCCTTTATCTGTGAAGAAACAAACCAGTCACAACAACTATTCTAGCACACTCAAGTAGCTAACTACACAATGGCATAGCTCTACTCAAACCTAAAGAATATTCTATATACACCTAAACAATACGCAGCTAGCTAGAGCCCTAGATAGTGTCTGGACTAAAATCAGCAGCTGCTAGATAATGACTCGCCGGCCAGCTGCAGTCTTTCCGCCTAGGCGGCCTTTTTGATTATCTCTGATTAGCTGTACTGTAGCTGTCTACACATAAATCTTTTAAATAAGCTTAGGACATGTACACAGGCAAAAAATATGGGCACCACCTGATAGTTTTCTTACCTTTTGAAACTTTTCCTCTTCCTCCTCTTCCATAGCGAGTTTCTTTTAAGACAGCAGATGCTTTGTGCTCTTGATTTCTGTTTTGAAGGACCTTGGGCGTGGCGCACGGGGCGCATCATTTGCATAACACGCATATGGGCGTACAAGCCTTCATACACTTTTCATCTCATTCCAAATCAACTGGCGGTGGGCATCAGACTCAGAGCATCTGCAGAGAAAATGAAGATTGTTCCTGGTTTATACACTGAACGGCCATGGGATACAGAAAAATATTGCTAGAGTCCACAGCCATGGTGCTTTATCTTGCAAGCCACTATACATGTATCTCTTTGCAATTTAAATATAATTATGAGCTTTAGCTGTAGTGCCAGCCTGCGGTTGGTTGAAAGCTGTAGCATCCTAATAATGGAAGGAGAAGAAAGGCCTCTAGCTACATGGAAATCAAGTGGCTATTGTCTTCATGTACTATTATATCATTTTCTCCTCCCCCCCATCATTAGCATAATTTATGCTAATGATGGGGGGGGGGGAGGAGAAAATGATAGCTATTTCCATCATTGAACTCATAGTGTGTCACTACTGAGCATGCTCAGTGCAGTGCAACCTGATTGGAAGCTGATTGACAGAGAGGAGAGACTGAGGGGGGCTGGTGTCAAGCTCAGGGAAAAATCATGTCAGTGGAAGAGATGATTGAAATAATTAGAGCAGGACAGGATGACACTACGTCAATTAGCAATAGCTGAAGTTTCATTGCCATCACTCTTACCCTGCTTGATTTGTCTACCTGTGTTTATTGGCAATAGTCGTCATCCACACTAATTTAATTTCCGCCATCACACTTAATTCGTCCGGCTGTGTTAGGTATAGTTCCCAACTTGCTGTCAAAGGGGACACTCTCAATGGGCAAAGTACGATATCCAATGTTCCTCAGCACCTGGAGAGAAAAGAATAGCAGTACAGGAGTGATAACCATCAAAATAAAGCAACACCAGCGATGCAATGCAAGTAAGTAAGTAGAATGTAGTCCCAATCTGTTGATCATGCATGCATATCAACCACTCTCTTCCAGAAGAGCAACCCTCTTATGAAGCACATAGGAACATATCGTGGGAAGTGGGAGACATTGTCCCAGACTTTGAACTTGGTAAAACCACCTGTGCCCTCTATATAAGGTAACCACCACCTTTCCTCTTTCCATCTCCACATCCACTTGGCAAGCAGCCATCTGCTCCCTATGACATAGTTACAGGGCTGACCATTAAGGGTATTAGCTTTCACTTGAACTGAGAGAACCTGGCCTCTCTCAGGGGTCTCAGGGAGCTAAATTCAGTTGAAGGGGAACCCCATCTGTTTCTCAGCCACAAATCAGTTATTACATTGAAGTAAGTCAAGCCCCTCCCCTCCAGCTCTTTGATTAATAAGTAGCTATTTTGTTAGGTTTCCAGTGTCACTGTGGAAACCAGGAGTAGTCGGCCATTGATGAGGCATGTTACACCAACTGCAGGACCAAGTCTCAGACAAATGGAGAGGAAGCTGAGGTCCAACTGAAGAACTGCAGGAGTCAGATAACTGCAAAGTTTCATGTGCTGCACGTGCTGGACAATGAACACTGGCCAATATAAGATTTATAAAGAGTTTCTGGAT
Organism: Crambe crambe; assembly: GCA_963924555.1. Taxonomy (NCBI): domain Eukaryota; kingdom Metazoa; phylum Porifera; class Demospongiae; order Poecilosclerida; family Crambeidae; genus Crambe; species Crambe crambe. Next base: position 266,331 of record OZ004594.1, on the reverse strand, counting down.
CACAATAATTATACTGATACAACAATAACAAGATACAAAATGAATACATCATTAATTTTGTGAACTATGGTTAGCGTGAATTCAATTCAGTGGTGTATGAACTGTTCTTCAATACTTGATGCAATGTCTTTACGATCAACTAGAGGATCTCTGAGGGCTGTGCAGAGGTTGGTCCATGATGGTTCATCCCCTTTCTTCATGAGCCATGCTTCAACCACTTTTTTCAGACACTGCTTCACGTCATTAGGATTGTTTGCCTTTATGGTATCGATCTCTGGACATGGTAGTCCAAGAACCTCTGCCAGGTCATCCCATTCAGTGGTCACACCTTTTAACGCTCGTCTCACATTGAGACGACCTGTACCAAACAACCCAATACATGAAAATAGTTATTACCTCATAAGACTAAGACACTCACTCAGAGATGCATCAACTTCTTGACAAGATTTGAGTGGAGAACTCGTTGACTGAACTTTGCAGGTTGAGGGACTCATTGCTGCAGTTGAATCATGATGACCTTTGGATATTATAAATATAAGTGCATTGGTCATATGCAGTATGAGTATGCTCATTACCTTCCTTTTCTTGTGTGCTCAGCCACTCCACATGGTGTTGTTCAAGCCCACCACACACACCTGGAATCTTCTTACACTTCCAGAACTTGTGTCCTGGTACACTTTTATTGTCAATTTCTGCCAAGTGAAAATCTTTAGCGTCACAGGGACATGGAAAAGCAAGAGTGAAGGAAGCATTGCTGATGTTGCGCACTCTGATAGATTCGTCAAGAGCTTTGCACACACCGGTCTTCACCACTTGGCGCATGCTAGCAATCATACTTTCAAGGCTGATCTCAATATAAATCTCGAAATGAGTAGAAAGATCTAAATAAGTGACACGAGCCAAGCCTGCTTCAAAGGTGATTGCATTCCTGAAGAGCTGACCACTTTTAAGGAAAAACTTCCAACGAGAAGGCCACCTGTTTTTGGTCGAAGTAAGAAAAGCAACAGAAGAAGAAAAGAGTCCCAAGGGGGCATACCCCGAGGGGAAATCTATTACGAGGCACGTTTTGGTTGGTCGCTGAATATCTTTGACATTCTTGATATCAAGCAAAGCTGGCATAAAGTACAGGTTGAGATCAAGGTCAAGTGGAGTAAGAATCAAGAGATCTTCAAAGATCTTGGCCACAGTGTGGTGGTCGTACAGACCTGGCACATAACCATAAGAAAACTTCTCAAGGATATCCAAGGTCACCTCACCACGCTGATGGAAGTTGATCCACTTTCCACCAGTATCGGCTCGAGGCTCTAAACCACCTCTCAAGCTGTAGCTCTTCTTGATCAGCTCGTTGACCTTATTGAGGAGGACATTGGGATCACAAAAGATGACTTCCTCAGCACTTGAAGGAAAGTACTGAATGAGGTTGAGACTGTCGAGATGAAAGAGAGCTGCTCTGGCTGCAGTTTCCGTGAAATGGAGAGAACGTGCGATATTTAGACAATCGTCAATACTTATGACCTGTTGCTGATTATCTTTCAATTGCTTTTCGATTTCCAGCTCGAGGGCATAATATTGGAGGGGGATCGGTGTATGTGGAGGTGCAAGGTGTTCCACTTCACATCGAATGTCACCAACAACTTTCTTGTCTTCTGCATTTGGTGATCGAGCATTGAGGGGGAATATGCAACCCGTCCCATAGTAGATGACATCACTAACTGGTCTTGAGTCGGACTCTGATTCTGGGTGCAAAATACCTCTAAGCACTTGATCCTTTCGCTCACGACTTTCGGGACAATCTCCTTCTTTATCACGATGCGTCCCAACTACTAAGATTTTAGGCCGAGGTGCCTCCTGCCCCTTCTCTGCAGCGGAAGTGGAGGGAAGGGAATAGATGGTCTGGACACAGTGCTGGAAGATTTCCTTGTGGCTCATGGGGAAAGGATACGATTCACCGAGAGGCTTTCCATCTTCTCCGTAATATTCGATTTGCGGCTTATCATCAAGCTGATCGCACAGCCTAAAAACAAAGATACCGAGTGTAGCACTTCGAAGGAAAGCCGTAAGAAGCTCATGGAACTGAGGCTGCCCTCCACTGTCTATGATGTAGATCCAAGTCATTTTCAGCAATCTACCTTTCTTGGATCGACCAATCAGCTTGATCACAGTCGTTCTGGCCACTGTATAATCGGTAAACGTTGAGCTACTGGCGAACTCAAAACTTCCATGCTCTTTCGAAGCTCCATTATTCGATTTCTGCTGTACAAAAATAGCAGAAGAGGTTGAATCAAAGTCGATGCTCGCATTGATGGCGTCTGCGAGAATAGTTATAAGTTCCTCAGCTCCAACGACCTCCCAGACCTGATTATTTAGTGCTTCAGTCATGCCTAACCTCAGACAGGTGGTCATGACCCTCTTGGCTTTCTCGATGACTCCCGTACTGATTCGGAAATGTGGAAGAATGATTTCAAAGAGGAGAGATACGAAAGAGGACTTGCCAGCACCAGCTGCCCCCACAATTACCGCCTTAATAATACTCGTATCAACATGCCCCTTCTCCATTGCGTTGTCATGCTATGAAAAAATGATCAGAATATAAAAGACTGGAAATCTGACATTGGCTGCACATGATAGGAAACATGCTATTATTGGACTCTTTAGTCTCATGCCTACAAAGACTCCAGCACATGTATTCTACTCACCAATTTTATTCTTGTGGCTTCATCCAGAGGACTTGATGACGTCACTCCTGGGTAATTATGACAAATTACTTTGGATTAAGGGAATGGAGACACGGTCGGGTTTAGGGGGTGAAAGATATTGATTGTTATATCTACCTTTGTCATCCATTGATGTTGCTAATGCCTCTTTCTCTCCACCTATAGCATGAAGAGAGAATACTATGATGAGATCTCTGAAGGGTGAATATGGGAAAGCCACTAATGGCACCCACCAATGTCTCTATATCACTATCCTGCAGGTGTCCAAGGATTTACTTTGGAATTTAATTTGATAGGGTTGTAATTAAGCAAGCAGTTGTTTGATGTCCACTAGGGATACAGCAAGTCCACTCTGGTCTGTGAGTGACTTGTTGCTGCATTTGGTTACTAGGAGTCAGCTCACCAGATTCAGTAGGAGGGTTGGTGGGTCCTTCAGCTGGAAGGACAGGCTCAGAGGGAGGTCCAGGGGATTCAGGAGGTCTGGGAGGTCCAGGGGAAGAAGCTAATGAAGAGGGAAGAAGGACTTTGTGAATATACACTATTTACTTCATATATCCACTACAAACAACAGAAAGTCACTTTATATTCTATAAAATTCCTTTAAAGAAAGTAATAAAATTAATCATCTAGATAGCACAAGTCTTAGAGAAAGATATCACTTGTACAGAGAGAAGAGAGAATTTTTCTGAGCAGAATGGTGTTGAAATGAAGACTATAGCACTTTCCATTCAAAAGTTATGGCCTTTCAAACTTTAATTATTTTCACCTACTTTTAATTAACCACTAATTAATTTCTACAACTACTAATTACATGCGCTACATATACTACACGTACTTATTTTAGCTTGGGGGTATTATTTACATTACACCATGTACTGCTACATCATCTAATTAGTGCCAAGTACTTATACATCTTGATACTTACAATTCAGTTGCCTGAGGGCATTTTCTCTCTCCTTTCTTTCTTCTTCATACTTATTGATGGTTTCTTTATACCTCTGGATGTCTCCCTCAAACTCCTGCACATTCTTCTCCAGCTCCTTCCTCCTCTCCACAGACAGGGAGGGTTGGTCCAACTCCTCCTTCCATTCAGCAATCCCCTGCACACATGGAACACACACTAGGTATGGACTGGGCCACATGCCACGCCCTCATCACACCACTGCTACACTCATCACTCACCTGTTCATAGACCTCTATCACCCTCTGACCCTCTGCCTTCTCCTGTGAGGAGTGAGAGAGAGAATGTGAGACAACCATACAACCAACACACAAAGACAGCCATCATGCACCACAAAAAAAAATCACCACACGCACAGCATGTGAGCTACGGCCTCCAAACTTGGAGAACGTGTAGAGTGAAGTATGCTCCAGAAGGTCATGGGGGTCATGAGTCACCAGGCCCCGCCCATTTCCCTCGGCAGACCCGCATGGGGGTGTTATGGTCTGTCGAAAATTGAGCAGGGGTCTAGCATGCAAGGCATTTGAGCTGCAGACTCCAAACATGGAGAACCTTCGTTACATGTTATGCTCAATAGTGTCATGGGGTAAACAAGTCCTAAGACCCCACCCACTTCCCCCGGCAGAGGTGCACAGGGATTTATGCTGAGTCAGCATTTGGGTCATAAAATTGAACAGGGGGTTTGGCCTTCCTGTGGAAATTCCAGATGAGGAGCACCTCAAAACAGTGGGGCAAATAATACTGGAGGTAACTGCTTTAAGGTCGAGTAGTCCAGCATTCCAACAAGCAACTCCTCCCTGCAAACGAGCACCCCTCAATCTTAACAGGCTGTTGCTATGTATTATGTGCCTCCTGCTATGGGCCTAAGGTGCTTGCAGTGACTGGAGGGTCTTGCTGGAGGCACTGGACCAACACAAGCAACTACTTCCACAAACAACTTACCGCCAATAAATACTTTATCCTTTCCTCGTGTTCCTTTATCTGTGAGGAAACAAACCAGTCACAGCAACTATTCTAGCACACTCAAGTAGCTAACTACACAATGGCATAGCTCTACTCAAACCTAAAGAATATTCTACACCTAAACAAATGCACAGCTAGCCTTGATAGTGTCTGGACTAAAATCAGCAGCTGCTATAATGACAGCCAGCTGCAGTTTTTCCGCCTAGCTAGGCGGCCCGGCCTTTTTGATTGATGCTTTAAGCATCAATACCGGTTAGCTCTAGCAGAGGTCTAGGCTAGACAAGCTAAGTTTAATCATGTAGACTACACAGACATATATTATAAAATATGGGCACCATCTGATAGTTTCTTACCTTTTGAAGTCTTTCTTGGTCCATGTTGTTTTTCAGGCAGCAGATGTTTTGCGCTCTTGATTGCACATTGTGACGTCTTTGCAAGGAGGAAATCAAGGGCGTGGCGCATGGGGCGCATAATACATGGGCGTATAATGGCAATGTCCCATTGAGTCGAGGGCGGGGTTGAGGGGCAGCACAGCAGATGTTAGGGATCTCCCTTCTGCAAGGTCAAGCTTAGGTCCCATTCTGAATCAACTGGCAGTGAGCATCTCAGGGGGACCTGGTTATACACTGCATGGCCATGGGATACAGGAAAATATCAGAGGATGCTTTGTCTTGCAAGCTGTTCATATGTAGCTATACCCCTCTGAGTCTTCATGAGAGTTGATCTGGGAGTTCAACTAACCATGCCGAGACATTGAAGATCATTCAGCGCTCGGGCTGGCTATGCCAGATTAATGACTGACATACTCCACACCAGTTACCTTATGTTTGAAATTCTCTTGTTTTAAACCTTGTACGTCTTTTCTTCTCATGTCCATGGGCACAGTAAAGATCCCTCCACAGTCATCACAAGCAAGGCCAATTCCTGCAGGCCATTCTCCTTGGAATTGGAAATTCCCATCTTCTGCTTGAAACTGCTTTACAAGTCTTGAACTCTTCCCCAACTGCCCATGCAATTGAGTCTTGTTCAAAGTGGGTTTTATATAGCAAAGAGATCAGAACACATCTACACTGATGGAAGAAAAAAGAGATTCATACTGACTTAACGTGAAGATACATTAGAAGTACAATATTAAACTGGTGTGTGCACACAATGGCAGGGTTCTCCCCAGTGAAACTGATCAGAGCAGTGCGAATTTTGATATTCTTGTAGCTATTAAAATACATTGTTTTAATAGATATGGCAAGATATGGGGGGGTTATGGGGGATTGTGATGTTACCTGAATACTTGGTAACTTGAAAAAACAGCAGGGAAAAATATGAATTAATTGCTGTAACATAACTTTAAGTGGAATCCATAATCAGTGGCCTATGGGGAAAAGCATGACACTATAAAACAGGATAATGGAACCAATGGTAACCTGAGGTAACCGAAGGTAACTGGATAACAGGAGGGAGAAAACATACTACCGGTTACCTCTGGTTACCTCCAGTTACCATTGGTTCCATAGACGTTGATGGTATGTTCTCCCCTCCTGTTGCCCAGTTACCTTCGGTTACCTCAGGTTACCATTGGTTCCATAGGTTACCACGTTTTCAAGATACTTTCCCCCTCCTGTTACCCAGTTACCTTCGGTTACCTTCGGTTACCATTGGTTCCATAGGTTACCACGCTTTCAAGACTGTGGTAGTATGATTTTCCCTTCCTGTTACCCAGTTACCTTTGGTTACTTTGATTTTTTTAATCAAGTTACCAAGTATTCAGGTAACATCACAATCAATCCCATAAATACCCCCCCCCCCCCATATTAAGCCACTACTCTGTGTTTTAACCACATGAAAGAAAAATGGGCCCCATGAAAGTGATCTAACACCAACACTGAAGAGTGTATAAATAATGGTAGTCACTTCAGATTGCTTGTCCTTTATTGAATTGAAATGTTGTCCTCATTTGGAGTGATGTTCCACTGTAATGCTATAGGTCAACCACTTGATATCATTACAAACAACAACAACAACAACAACAACAACAACAAAAATCAGACTGATTGTAATATTTATAATAACCTGCAAGGATCACTAGAAGAAATAAATATATAAGTGATATCTATCATTGCTAGCTCTTGGTCAACAGAATATTCCAAATTTGTGCTATTTTTTGATCACATACCATGCACCATCGTGTGAATATCGTTTGGACCTAATTCGTTTGTTTTCAGTTGAAGCTGTTGGAGAGATTTTTCGACTGGAGAAATGACCTGTGTAACTGGAACAAATTCATAGTGTAGGATGGTCACCCGCTTCTCCATCCCGGCATAGAAGGCGACCAGAGGTGTCAGAGGAGGTTGGAGTCCAGAAAAGGCAATGCCCTGATCCATTGCGTTAACTTTGAATCTTACAGAGCTTTCATTGCTGGCGACATTAACCTCCATCTCGACAAGTGAGCCACTCATCCAAAATTCTTCCAGTTTGGAGGACTGCTCTCGACCTTGTACGTAGAGCATCCCTTGGAAGGACCGATACAAGTAGAGGCTTTCAGATGTGTAAACATTACCTACATCATTCAACTTGACTTTACCTGGAGTAGTTGTTTGAGTGACCCCCAGGCAGGTGGAAGCACCTTGATAGGAGAACCTGTACTGCCCAAGCTTTTCACACCTTACATTCAGGAAGCAGAAAGAGTTCCCCGACTGCACTTCATCTCCGTAAACGGTTTTTTGTCAGCCGCGAGTTGAATTTTTCCACGTATGTGATAGTCATCGAAACATATTATTGTGTCGGCATCGACAGCAGAACTGGATGATGAAGTTGTATTTGATTCTAAACTACTGGGAGATGTTACGAAATCAAGTGACGATTCTGACGTCAAATATTTTTCATATGCTGCATAATAGCAAACGACAGGTTGGAAGATTCCAGTTAAATTTTCAAAAGCAGTTCCCATGCTTCTTCCATTTCTGATCACTTCAAGCGTGCCTTTGCTGGCATCGAAGATGAACTCCATCACAACCGAGGTGCCATGCTGCCACCCAAGTGTGTCCAGAGACTGATCTTGCTGTTTGCCATCTCTGTATAGCAATCCTCTATATGACCTATATAAGATTAGACCTGGATGCCTGTATATGTGTTTCAGGTGATCTTTAATGTATTCCTCTGAGAGTTTGAAGGGATATCTCGCTAACCCCAAGCACAAGGAGGCACCGAAGTCACAGCACACTACGAAACTCCAGTGATGTATACCTGTGGACATTTTTATAGGAAGGAGGGCACACCCATTTCCCAAACCTAAAGAATATTCTACACCTAAACAAATGCACAGCTAGCCTAGATAGTGTCTGGACTAAAATCAGCAGCTGGTATAATGACAGCCAGCTGCAGCTTTTCCGCCTAGCTAGGCGGCCCGGCCTTTTTGACTAGCAGAGTTCAGAGTCTAGGCTACACAAAGCTGCTAAGTTTAATAGGGCATGTAGACTACACAGGCATATATTACACCATCTGATAGTTTCTTAAGGCCTTGTATACTGGGTCCAATAATAATAATTATTAATACTGGGTCCAATATATTTCTGGCCCGGTATACTGGGTCCAATAATTATTATAGCATATCTGCCCAGGTATATTGGGTCCAAAATAATATATCAGACCCCATAATTATTGGGTCCTATCATTGGACCCAGTATAATTCACAGATTCCATCCCCATACCAGAACTGGCATTGAATTCCGTGCATGCATGCATGCACATTTACATCGGATTCGTGAGGAGTTGTATATTAGGTGCTTATTTCTCAGGTAAAACATTGTAGCATTGTAAATGATTTCAAACTCTGAAATTAACAAACAAACAAACAAACAAATAAACAAAAATTACCCTTTAAAAGTCTCCTTTAGGAGCTAGAGTCCCTCATTCCAGGATGGAAAATGAATCAGAAGCTGAATTGTGGGGATGGAACGGTTTTTTATGTTGATAAAAACTCTAGTTACTCAAGAGTGAAAGTCAATGAACAATATGCATCATACACTATTGAAAGGCTTGAAATATCTGTATCCAGTCTTAGATCATTGATTATATGGAAATTGAAGCAGTAAATGGGCTATTTGATGTGGAAGAATCGATTGTTATTACCGAATACAAATATGACTTAACTACACTAATCACACATTTGAAAACTTTAACCAGCCAATGGAGAGTGAATTAATCAGAAGTGATGTCCGTACACACAATTCCTTTCAAGTTCCCACTATCATACCTGAACTCAGAAGATAAGAACGTCCAAAGTATTTGATAACTTCAGAGCAGCTTGAATACCTTATTTCACTGAGGAATGAAATTTCTGCACTATTAGGTGTATCTCATATGACATTATATAGGAGGCGCAGAGAATTTGGAATGCTATTTGTGAGTGATACTCTTCTCAGTATTTCCAATAATCAACTGAGGGAAGTTTTAGTTCAAATGAGAAGACAGTATCCAAATTATGGCAATGGGACATGTCAGGTCACTAGGTTATCATGTGAGTCGGTCTCAACTGCGTGATGCTATTCATGTAACCGATCTAATTCAAACTGCCCTACGTTGGAGAGGAGGGTTAATTCCCAGAAGATCACAATTCTCTTTGGCACGTCAGTAAGAGTTAATTATGTACATGTCATGCACATAGATAAGTATTGTTCCAGTAAGTAGTAAACCTAGCATCTTTTTTTTTCTTTTTCTTTTTTTTGGAGTTAATCATCATAATTTTTGGTATAATATAGATGGCCATCACTAACTTGTAAGGTGGAGATTTATTACTCGTTGTGGAATAGATGGCTACAGTAGACTGGTTGTATACTTACTTTGTTCTTAGACTGTCTACAATTCATTTCTTCGAGGTGTGCAGCAGTAAGGTTTGCCATCTCGTGTTAGGAGTGACCAAGGTGGAGAAAATGTTATAGTTGTTCAGCACATGCTGGAGCATAGAGGTCTGGATCATGGAAGTATGATTGTGGGCAGTTCAGTTCACAATCAGTGCATCGAAAGGTTTTGGAGAGATATGCATCAAGGTGTGACAGTTCCATACTATAGGTTGTTCTACTATCTTGAGTATCAAGATCTTGTAAGTCGTTTTGATAGGGCATTGTTATAGTTCAAATAGGATAATTATTTGGTCCACACAGAGGGACAAGGAAGATATAACTTGCTACTGGATTAACTGTAACTTCAAGAGTCCACATTAAGATAGTTATGCTTGGAGGTGCTTGGGAGGTGCATTATATAATGTAAAATGAATGGAAGAAAACTCACTTCACCTGGAGTTTCTAGCCTTCTGTCATGCACACCAAACCAAAGTTGATCCAAAATCCACTTGGGTGTCTGGACAATTGCAACGGACTACTGTATAGTTTAATACACGTATACATACATAGTTACCTTGATGAGCAGTGTAGAATCCAGCTTCCCACCACACACACCCTAAGGGGCCGCTGCTGCTGTTAGAGAGGAACCTGTAGAGAAGGTCCTCATCAATAGTTGTTTTGGTTGAAAGTTGGTAAGGGTCTTCGAAATTACGCGTCACGTCATTACGCGTAATATAATGTTTATAAATTAACGATCATTACCGAATCAGAATTGACAGAGTGCATAAAAATCAATTACTGAAACTGTTCCAAGGAAAGCACAATGAAAAGAGCTGGATCTGCAGAATCACATAAATAATCATAGTAAATGATCCCAAGGAAGTCTCTTGCAGAACTCAAGGGAAGGAGGTCACACTATCTGACTACACATGTCCCTTAAAAGAGGACACTAAGTATAGCCTGTCCAGGTCTTAAATCCCCCCCCCCCTCTAATCTTACACCTATGCATGCTATTCCTATTTGAAGCTCACCTGAGTGTTAGAGAAATGAAGGAGAAATGTTGACAGTCAACTCTTCTGTAATTGGAATAACAATATTAAGTCGTGTCTCTCCACCTCTCCTTCCATACTCACCTTCCTGGCCTTGGAGGCTATATCTGTGTGACGAGTTTTATCGAGAGCTGTGGCTAGACTCTCCCAGCTGGGAGGACCACTTGTCTTGTTAACATTGTCGTCTCCTCTTATCCAGGCAGCAACCATTTCATCAGGAAACATTCCCATTTTCGTCAGTTTGACGAAGGACAATCCTAGAGCTGTCCCCAACCTTATAATGTCCTCCTTGTGTAGATCTTTAAGCAACTGAGTCACTTCAAAATGGTCAGCCATTCCAAGAGAACACCGAGTGTCTACAGTGTGTGTGTGTGTGTGTGTGTTGGGGGGGGGGGGGGGGGGGGGGGGGGGGGGGGGTGAAGAGGACAGGTTATCACTATATACTATATTAGCATTATTATTACCTACCATCATTTTTCTTAGCTTCAGCTTCCTTTTCTTGTGTGCTCAGCCACTCCACATGGTGTTTTTCAAGCTCACCACATTCACCTGGATTCTTCTTACACTTCCAGAACTTTTCTCCTGGTAGACTTTCATCATAAATCTCTGCCAAATGAAAATCCTCGGCCCCATTTCCAACCCCTGAGTCACAGGGACATGGAAAAGCAAGAGTGTAGGAAGCATTACTGATGTTGCGCACTCTGATAGATTCATCGAGAGCTTTGCAGACACCAGTCTTCACCATTTGGCGCATGCTAGCAACCTTGCGTTTAACACGGGTCTCCACATGGATCTCGAAGTGAGTAGAAAGATCTAAATAAGTGACACGAGCCAAGCCTGCTTCAAAGGTGATCGTATTCCTGAAGAGCTGACAACTTTTAAGGAAAAACTTCCAAGAAGAAGGCCACTTGTTTTTTGTTGAAGTAAGAAAAGCAACAGAAGAAGAAAAGAGTCCCAAGGGGGCATACCCTGAGGGGAACGCTATAACGAGACATGTTTTGGTTGGTCGTTGAATATCTTTGACATTCTTGATATCCAGCAAAGCGGGCATGAAGTACAGGTTGAGATCAAGGTCAAGTGGGGTAAGAATCAACAGATCTTCAAAGATCTTGGCCACAGTGTGGTGGTCATACAGACCTGGCACATAACCACAAGAAAACTTTTCAAGGATATCCAAGGTCACCTCACCACGCTGATGGAAGTTGATCCACTTTCCACCAGTATCGGCTTGAGGCTCTGAACCACCTCTCAAGCTGTAGCTCTTCTTGATCAGCTCGTTGACCTTATTGAGGAGGACATTGGGATCACAAAAGATGACTTCCTCAGCACTCGAAGGGAAGTACTGAATGAGGTTGAGACTATCGAGATGAAGGAGAGCTGCTCTACCTGCGGTTTCTGTGAAATGGAGAGAACGAGCAATATTTAGACAATCGCGAATGCTTATGACCTGTTGCTGATTATCTTTCAATTGCTTTTCAATTTCCAGCTCGAGGGCATAATATTGGAGGGGGATCGGTGTATGTGGAGGTGCAAGGTGTTCAACCCCACTTCGAATTTTGCCGACAACTTTCTTATCTTCTGCATTTGGTGATCGAGCATTGAGGGGGAATATGCAACCCTTCCCATAGTAGATGACATCATTAACTGGTCTTGAGTTGGACTCTGATTCTGGATGCAAAATACCTTTAAGCACCCGATCCTTTTGCTCACGACTTTCAGGACTATCTTCTTCTTTATTGCGATGCGTCCCAACTACTAAGATTTTAGGCCGAGGTGCCTCCTGCCCCTTCTCTGCAGCGGCAGTGGAGGGAAGGGAATAGATGGTCTGGACACAGTGCTGGAAGATTTCCTTGTGGCTCATGGGGAAAGGATACGATTCACCAAGAGGCTTGCCATCTTCTCCATAATATTCGATCTGCGGTTTATCATCAAGCTGATCGCACAGCCTAAAAACGAAGATACCGAGTGTAGCACTTCGAAGGAAAGCCGTAAGAAGCTCGTGGAACTGAGGCTGCCCTCCACTGTCTATCAGGTAGATCCACGTCATTTTCAGCAATCTACCTTTCTTGGATCGACCAATCAGCTTGATCACAGTCGTTCTGGCCACTGTATAATCGGTAAGTGTTGGGCTACTGGCGAACTCAAAACTTCCATGGCCTTTCGAGGCTCCATTATTCGTTTTCTGCTGCACAAAAATAGCAGAAGTGGAATCAATTTCAATTCTTGCATTGATGGTGTCTGCGAGAATAGTTATAAGTTCCTCAGCTCCAACGACCTCCCAGACCTGATTGTTTAGTGCTTCAGTCATACCTAACCTCAAACAGGTGATCATGACCCTCTTGGCTTTCTCGATGACTCCTGTACTGATTCGGAAATGTGGAAGAATGACATCAAAGAGGAGAGATGCAAAAGAGGACTTGCCAGCACCAGCTGCCCCCACAATTACCGCCTTGATAATACTCGTATCAATATGCCCCTTCTCCATTGCATTGTCATGCTATGAAAAAATGATCAGAATATAAAAGCCTGGAAATCTGACATTGGCTGCACATGATAGGTAACATATGCTATTATCGGACATGCCTACAAGGACTGTATTCTACTCACCAATTTTATTCTAGTGGCTTCGTCAAGAGGACTTGATGACATCACTCCTGTGTAATTATGACAAATGAAATTACTTTGGGTTAAGAGGGGGTGGAAATATGGTCAAGTTTAAGGGGGAGTGGAGGGTGCTTACTAAAAGTCATCCTACCTTTGTCATCCATTGATGTTGCCAGTGCCTCTTTCTCTCCACCTATAGCATGAAGAGAGAATACCACAACATAATAGAACTCTGAGGGTTAAAAAGAGGCAAATGTGAGAATATAGGGAAAGCCACTTATGGCTCGTTACCGATATCTCTATAGGCACCTTAGACAGTTAATTAAGACATGATGTCTGATTCCTGCACAAGGGATACAGTAAGTCCACTCTGGTCTGTGAGTGATTTGTTGCTGCATTTGGTTACTAGGAGTCAGCTCACCAGATTCAGTAGGAGAGTTGGTGGGTCCTTCAGCTGGAAGGACAGGCTCAGAGGGAGGTCCAGGGGAAGAAGCTAAAGAACAGGGAAGAAGGATTTTGTCACTTTATATTCTATAAAATTCCTTTAAAGAAAGTAATAAAATTGATCATCTAGATACCACAAGTCTTAGAGAAAGATATCACTTGTACAGAGAGGAGAGAATTTTTCTGAGCAGAATGGTGTTGAAATCAAGACTATAGCACTTTCCATTCAAAAGTTCAAACTTTAATTATTTTCACCTACTTTTAATTAACCACTAATTAATTTCTACAACTACTAATTACATGCGCTACATACACTTATTTTAGCTTGAGGAAGTTGAGGGTACTATTTACATTACACCATGTACTGCTACATCATCTAATTAGTGCCAAGTACTTATACATCTTGATACTTACAATTCAGTTGCCTGAGGGCATTTTCTCCCTCCTTAATTTCTTCTTCATACTTATGGATGGCTTCTTTATCACTCTGGATGAATCCCTCATACTCCTGCACATCCTCCTCCAGCTCCTTCCTCCTCTCCACAGACAGGGAGGGCTGGTCCAACTCCTCCTTCCATCCAGCAATCCACTGCATACATGGAACACACACCAGGTATGGACCAGACTGGGCCACATGCCACGCCCTCATCACTCACCTGTTCAAAGTCCTCTATATAACTCTGATTGTCTGCCTTCAACTGTGAGGAGTGAGAGAGAGAAGGTGAGACAACCATACAACCATCACACAAAGACAGCCATCATGCACCCCCCCCCCCAAAAAAAAAATAAAAATAAAATAAAATCACCACACGCACAGCACGTGAGCTACGGCCTCCAAACTTGGAGAACGTGTAGAGTGAAGAAGTATGCTCCAGAAGGTCATGGGGTCATGAGTCACCAGGCCCCGTCCATTTCCCTCGGCAGACCCACATGGAGGTATTATGGTCTGTCGAAAATTGAGCAGGGGTCTAGCATGCAAGGCATTTGAGCTGCAGACTCCAAACATGGAGAACCTTCGTTACATGTTATGCTTAATAGTGCCATGGGGTACACAGGTCTCAAGACCCCACCCACTTCCCCGGCAGAGGTGCACAAGGATTATGCTGAGTCAGCATTTGGGTCATGAAATTGAACAGGGGGTCTGGCCTTCCTGTGGAAATTCCAGATGAGGAGCACCCTCAAAACAGTGGGGCAAATAATACTGGAGGTAACTGCTTTAAGGTCGAGTAGTCCAGCATTCCAACAAGCAACTCCTCCCTGCAAACGAGCACCCCTCAATCTTAACAGGCTGTTGCTATGTATTATGTGCCTCCTGCTATGGGCCTGAGGTGCTTGCAGTGACTGGAGGAGGAGGCACTGGACCAACACAAGCAACTACTTCCACAAACAACTTACATCCAATAATTCCTTTATCCTTTCCTCATGTTCCTTTATCTGTGAGGAAACAAACCAGTCACAGCAACTATTCTAGCACACTCAAGTAGCTAACTACACAATGGCATAGCTCTACTCAAACCTAAAGAATATTCTACATCTAAACAAATACACAGCTAGCCTAGATAGTGTCTGGACTAAAATCAGCAGCTGTTATAATGATAGCCAGATGCAGTTTTTCAGCCTAGCTAGGCGGCCTTTTTGATTATACGGGTTACATATACACAAGCTAAGTTAGGGCATGGTAGACTACACAGGCATATATCATAAAAAATATGGGCACCATTTGATAGTTTCTTACCTTTTGAAGTCTTTCCTCCTGGTCCATAGTTAATTATTAGCGAGGCAGCAGATGTTGAAGTGGAAATCAAGGGCCTGGCGCATGGGGCGCATAACACAGGGGCGCATAATGATAACGATTCAAGCTCCACCACCTTAATGCTGAGAGTGATGCATAGCCCTTACACTTCTTCATTTCAGAGGAGAGGTCTTTGGGGCAGCAGATGCAACAGTTTCAATAGACAGAGAGGAGTCAGGTTACAGCCACAGTAGAGAACTACATGGCCATACAGAAAATGTTCTAGCTATATCATTATGTCTACCTCTACCCTTTAACCAAGCAGACCCATGGCTACGTGATAGCTATGTCTAAGATGTGCAAGAATAGTGCTTCAAATCAATTGAATACCTTGCAACTCTATCATTATTCAAGTGTCTTATGAGCCAGGAGTAAGAGATTATGGGAGGTAACTAGCTGCATTCAAACTATACTTGCTAGCTTCTAGTAATAGCTGCAATATAAACTCAACTGCTGCACCTCTAGAGGTACTACCGAGACATGTTAATAATATAATTATTATGAATAAGTACTGTATGGATTTTCTAAGAATGTCACGATCTAAAAACAAGAAACTGTTAGTAGTCACTTTCTGAGTATGTTTCATATGAGTCACACTCTTCATCATCGTCATCATCATCATCACTGTGTAACAAAACACAGACATGATCACATGACTGTCACACTTCACTCACACTTACAGTTCCTCATCTTCATCATCTTCTCCATCATCTTCACTGATCCTACCCCCATGCCCAACACTTTCAGCACTGGACTTGGCTTCCACTACTTCAGGGGGTGGTTTATAGTTTTTCTGTGGGAGAAGGAGAATGGAAAGTGCATGGAGAATGGGAATGGAAGTGCATGGGGAATGGAATGGGAATGGAAGTGCATGGGGAATGGAATGGGAATGGAAGTGCATGGGGAATGGAATGGGAATGGAAGTGCATGGGGAATGGAATGGGAATGGAAATGCATGGGGAATGGTGTGGGAGAATGGGAATGGAAGGTATAAGTATTGGAACAATTACGACTGTTTTATAGTGGACCTTTTCTTCGATGAAAGTTCTTGAGGCAAGATTGTCTAAGCCCAGAGCCAAGCTGACATAGGCCACATTGCTGATGCCTTTCTCCAACCACATGTTGAGTCCTTCCTTGGTGAGTGTTTCCACCATCAACTCTTGGGACGTCCCCCACTCTTCTGACAGGTTCTCCACATACAGAAACACCTCAGTCAGCACTCGCACCAATTCAGGAGAAAGAGTTTTGTTAGTCTTTGTCTTGGCATCTATGCAAAAATTACAAAAAAATAACTCCCACCACCTCTAATTAGTGCACACCTACCACACCCACAATACTATGCCCTTGCCACACCACCCTCACCATAATCCTTGATGATGGTGGTGTAGAGCTGCCAGAGGGGCTTCAGAGCCGACAACTCCAACCTGTTCTTTCTGTTGTCCACCCCACGTCCCCCGTCCTTGCTCTGGAGGTTGATCACCTCCATCAGTAGAGTCACGACCTTTAACCTCTCCTTGCCTGTGTGCTGACAGGCCACAGTGATGAGGAGGGGCCAGAGCTTAATGAGAGGAAGCCACTCCACAAACGGCTGATTCCTGTCCATCAAGAGCCTTAGAATCAGGAAACCTGTGTCAAATCTAGAAAGGAAATAGTAGTCAATATGAGAGCTTCATTAGAATAATTATGTAGGTTGCCTGACCTCCCTTCCTGAGTGCCTGTGACTGTGAAGGAGTATCTTGGGTACTTGGCTTCTGACACTGACTCTAATTCCACCTTGTAATATAACGTATCGCCTGGGGGTATTGAAGGTGGGTGTGTCCCACATTAAAGGTAGCATATAGTTTTATTTCTTAGCCTACCAGGCACTATATATTTCTCTTCGTCTGTTTGTTTGGTAGCAGAACCAGTCAATTTCTTATGATGTTCGGACATATTCTCTGAACTTGCGAACTCCACCATTCCATTGACAGGATGGCTAGAGAGAGAACCATATCATGTGACTATCTATTTCCATGGCTACAAGCAGGTTGACTCACTAAGTGATGTTCAGACTGGTAGCATTGTTTATCACTATCTTTCCCTGTAGATATTGAAAATAAATATTATTTCCCCCACAGTAAATGTAATCTCTCTTACTCTCCCTTACCGACTCTCCCATTTTTCCTTCAGCCTGTCCCTTGTGAGTGAAGACTCTGATCTCTTTGGAGATGGCTACCTTGTTCATGCACTGAGCAGCAATGATCGCCAGACTCACTATCTCTGTCTCCTCCCCACATGTCAACACTGTCAGCAACAGCTGCAATCAAAGAATATAGTACATTGTAACTGCAGGCACAGAATGACAGCCTTACCTTTTCCTTTTCTTTGGTGGTCTGCTGGTGCAACAGGAGATCAAGCAAGCAGAAGTAATGGATGATGTCGGAACATCCTAGGAAAGTGGTACTCAGTCGAGGACCGTCCCTTGGCCACTTGCTCAACAAAGTTGCCAATACCAGACGAGCCCTCAAAACTGCCACCCCCTGGATGGTCTTACACAGGGATTCCCGGGTAGCCAGCGGTTCTTTTTTCCCTAGCTCCTCCCACAGGAGTTTGTAGGAGTCTTCTCTCTTAAGTGCACCTTCTTCTGAAATATGCTTTCCTGTTCCATGATGATGTTGCTTCTCTGTTTCCTTCAGCAAGTTCTTTGTCTTCTTGAATATGGAAGAATCTTCTGGAAGAGCTTCTATAGTCCTATAAACACAACAAATAATGACGACAATGACAACAAAAATAACAACAACAACAATAACAACAATAACAACAAGACTTACTTAATGTCTAACTCTATAGGTGAGATTCTGGTGACTCCAGTGTCCTCCATCGACATGCTCAAGTCTTGAGAGTTTGCTCCCTCCATGTTCATCATTTTCCTGGAACAGAGAGGTCAGAGGTCACGGGGTTAGCTACAAGAGCTAGCCAAAGAAATCACCATTTCTTCGATGCTTCCAAGATTTCACTGGTAGGCTTGAACTCTCCATCCTTGCAACTGTAAATAAATAAAATTAAAAAATAAAAAAATAAAAAAATAATGAAATAAACAATACTGGGATATGGACTCACCATTCCTCTGTGCTGGCCATGAACTTAGCCATGTCTCCATCTACATCGTCATACATGGCACGTAAAACTGTCAGATCACACAGAAAGACTTCAGTCATCGTCTGCACAATAATCATACAGTCCACCATGCAACAACCTGAATCATGCACTCAACTCACTTTGAGCATGAACTTATGCTCATCATCCAGACCTTCCAAAATGGCATCCTCTTCCTTTGCATCTTTGTCTTCATCCTCATCGTCTCCATTGTCCTCCTCCTCTTCCTTTTCCTCTGGAGGGGGTGTGGCTTCTTTTTCTTGTTGAGGGGACTTGGTTTCCTCTTTGGCCACATCTTGTCTGGGAAGATAGCTACTAATACCGAGCACCTGTTGACAGAATATTATCATGGACACAGTCACATGATCACCACTAAGCATACACTAATTCAGCAAGCGAGCTGACTCTCAGGTCATGACTCATTGAAATTGTTCTACACTCTAAAATGCCCCAGGCGTACACACAATACTAGCACCTTGTGTGGTGCATAATGCACATGCTCAAATTGTAATTGCAAGATTGATCTCTACCAGCAGGCACAAGGCACTAGGCTTATCTAAGTGCTTTGAGTTATTGAATGACAAATGAATATCAGCACAAAAGCCTACTTGCTTGCTTGCTCACTGTGACTCAAATGTTGTACATTTTTCCCCCCTAGTATTATCATGTGATGCTAACCTCCAGGTCAGTGAGAAACCACTTCTTGCTGACGTTAGTTGGTTTTGAAGCTAGTTTGACAAGAGTGGGAATCAGGCCAGTATCCTGCAGTTGTCTGATCACTTCCAAAGAGGTGGATGTCTAAGAGAGAAGACTGTCGTTACCTTTTCACCTCCAAGACATACATACCTGGATTATGAAGTGAAAAGCCTTCAAAACGAGGGCCAGAATCCATGTATGCTCCACTTGTCGGTCAGATTCTGCATGTGCAAAGTACAAAACCAACCACAACACATTTGAATTAGCTAGGTGTGGTGTGGGGTGGGGATGTACATGTGGAGAGGGGTGTGGGGTGTACGTGTTGGGAGGGACGTAGGGTGAGACTACTAATTATTTTCGTACCCTGCTTGAAGAGTTGGAGTGAGAGTTTGAGGAGAGAGAGGAGGGTCTCTAACTTGGACTCATCAATGCAACCTCTCACAGAGTCCTCAAACTCGTAGTCTGACAACTTAATCTACAAGGAGGTGAGTACAAAGGTCAGAGAATGGTAAAGGGGAAGGTCTTACATGTACCTGTACAGGTTTGCGTGCATTGATGTCAATGCCTGAGGCATTATTGCTGTCCACTTTCAAGAGGACCACCTGTGAGGGCTTATCACTTTGCGTTGTGTGGACCACACCCCCTTCTCGAGGAATCTAATGCAGGGGAGAGAGAGAGAGAGTCAGCAGTCATGATGTAACTGACTGGGAGTGGCTCACCCTGGGGAAGCCTGAGATAACAAGCAGACCAAAGATGGAGGAGAGGTCCATGTCTTGCGGGTGTTTCTGTAGGCACTGACTGAGAGTGACTGTGACAGCAGACTTCCATGGAAGGGCCTTGGACAGCAACAACATACACTCCGCACATGTGGCCGCTCCAGAGAACTGTGACCTACATAATTATGAGGGAGGGAGGTGAGAGATATAGAAGAGTATCCACAACAGGTTTAACAGGCTTACACAGGTATCCACAACAGGTTTACACAGGTATGTATTTAACTTATTGGTCATTTGCTTACTTGATGAGGAAGTCGGCACCTAGAGAGAAGAGGAACTGGACAGTTTTTGTGCCGTGAGTCCTGCACTCCAGCTGTTCAGTGGGAGAGAGAGTGTCACCTCGAGCCACATCAATCACACGGTCAGCAACTTCAGGATTGAGGTGAGCCAGGTAGTTGGCAGCAACCAGTAGAGACTGGAGCTGTAATGACTCCTGGACAGTCCCACAACTGAATCCACAGGCTGAGGATAAAGGCTGATGGACAGCAGAACAAAGGATGACTCACCTAGAGAGTTGCAAGAGAATCGGCAGGAGATCCTGCACAAGGAACACTTCTATATCTTGTTTTTGTTGTATCCATGGAGATAACTGAAGAAGAAGAAGAAGAAGAAATAAAAATTCAACTACACTATCTGACCCTTTACTCACACTCATTTCCTGGGGAAGCATGGCTGCCAACAAACCCAATGCCTTCTCTAGAGCCAGCAATCCATAGGTCTTCTCCAGTTCCCCTATGGTGCTATCCATTTCTCTAGGTCTTCTACTGGCCACAATCACTGGGTCACTCTCATCTAGTTCACCACCCTCCACTACTCCAAAGTCACTCTCCACAACTCCAAGCTCGCTCTCTACTGCAGACTTGGAACTCATATCAGTACCTTCTGTTTGCCTCGAACTGACATCGTCCTTTGAGGTGCTGGTATCCATAGAGTTGGAACTTATCGTTGCAGAACCTGCCACTACGCTGGACTTAGATTCAACAGCTGTCAAAGGTTCTAACTTGAGACCAGAACCAGATTCAACATTAGAAGCAGTCTCTGCTTCAGCTATTTCCTTGGAACCAGAAGCTAGTTCACTTGTGGATGATGATGGGTCCTTGGAACTGACTGTGAGTTCTGTCTCTTTAGAACCAGATTTCGCCAGCGATTCCTCTGAACTAGGAACAGTTTCCATGGGAACTGGATCGACTGGTGTCACAAATGAGTCCTTGGGAGTGGGAACCGTCTCAGTTTCCATGGGAACCGAATCTGCTGATGTCACACTCACATCTGAAGCGGTCTCCATTGGAACCTGTTTGGAGTCATGATCAGTCTCATCTGCAAGTGTGACCACGAGCACAGGAGACCCCCCATCAGCAGCAGACCCCCCATGAGGTAAAGAATCCACAACAATACGACTTGAAGGCAGCAAAGACAAATTCTCTTCATCTTGTACTTTCTTTACTTCCTCCACTTCATCCTTTATGTCTTTCTTGAAACGTTTCTCATCTCCTACACATACATAAATAACAACAACAACAATAACAACAACAATAATATATTATACAACTGCAGTACTTGTCTGTCCCTTACCTTCCTCTAACTTAGCGAGTAGAGCAGCTCTGAGGATAAAGGCAAGGAACTTGAGACACAAATACTTGATGTTGCCAGCTTGTTGCAAATACTCAATTTCAGAGTTTCCAGAGTTGCAGTTGTTGACAGTGTGGGCCATGGAGAGAGTGAGGGAACTGAACAGCAACCAACAGTGGTGCTGTGCATAGATTCCAAGGTCAGCTGAAGGACCCAACTTCACCATGGTCCCATCTTTGAAGAAACACCCAGTAGATTGCACAGGGTACATAGAGAGATATTTATGGGACTTGGACGACATGGCTGGCTGCTCCTTCAGCAAGTAGATGGTCCACTCATCTGATCTCCTGTATGTCAGTGGTGTAGTGAATAATCACATGACAGATCACATGACTTATTACCCAGTAGCTTCCTCTTTTCTAAAGCAGCCCATACAAAGGTCAAAGTCATGCCTTGTATTGCTATGGAAACGATGAGTGATAAGGGCCATTTTGCAGTCATCACATCCAAATTTCCTACAAAAGAAAAGGGGGAGGGGAAGAGGAGGAGGAGGATGGGGAGGGAGGGGTGAGCGACAATCATGCACTAATTAGAGGAGCCATACCCAATTGCTTGGAACATATCATCCTTGTCACATGAAGCTGGACGTGATCCCTCACCACCTGCACAAAACAACCCCCTTAATTAACAATGTTCATTATAGTGGGAATGAGTGGAACACATTTCCTCCTTGCTTATGTAGGAGGAAAACCCTGTCCTATCACACCACTTACTTTCAAAACATCGACTGCAAAGGTCACAATCTTCTTGGATGTCCATGTCTCTGTACCAGTGAGTGGTAATGCTCGAGCCACAACCATCACACTGAACACCAATCTTAAACTCGTGGGCTATGGCAATCACAAATAAACGAGTCTCCTATAAAAAAAAGACAACAATAAACAAACAAACAAATAAATAAATAAACAAACAGATCAACAACTCCTACTTACTTTGAGTTGCTCCTCTCCCTCGGCAGAGTTCACTAGATAACTCCAGGAGGTTCCTGGTGGACGTGACTTGTATTTCTCCATCAGTTCCATATGAAACTTATACCTCTTCAACATTTCATCTTCTCCTTCAAACTTGACCACCTTCTTTTTCTCCTTCGCTGCTGAACAACCTGTTGTCATGTATGGATCACCATTCATGTCACATGACAGAGTGCAGACTCACTTATGGCATTGCTGACGTACAGCTCCGTCAGATTGAGTTCATTGAGCAAGGCATGGTCATAATCCTGCCAGTCAAAGTCCAATAGGTGCAATAAGTATACCAACACAAGAAGCCTCGCAAACTCATGGTCCCTGCAGGCCACACCCATACATAAAACTCCATCCCAGACCACACCCATACAAAAGCTCCACCCATACCACACCTGCACATACATAGTGGCCCACTATGCCCAAGATGCCTAGGGAGAACCTTGGGTAATTTTTTCTAAAGGAACTTATACGGTTCACCTTGCATATCCCTCAAAATTTTCACCCACTGTTTAACATAAACTCCACCCTAGACCACACCCACACATAAAACCCCACCCCAGACCACACCCATACAACATAAAAACTCCACCCCAGATCACACCATACTTTGTGGGTGGGTGGATATAGGACTTGTGTGCTTCTATGAGCTCCATGATGAAGTTTCGGTAAGCCCTACGAACATTATTTTCCAGCTCCAAACCACACCCATCGAGCTTAGCAGCATAGTGTCTACACAATGACATCATCATTACATCACTGATAATTACATGAAACAATAACTCACTTTGGAAAGTGTCTTTGCCTTGTAAGCAGCTGTTGTAGGAAGACAAGTCCAGGAAGCTACAAGAAAGAGAGAAGTAAATATCAATATTAGCTGTGAACCCTGTGATTAAGGCAGGGTTTCATAAAGGGGGGTGGGAAACCTCTATGGCCTAATCATTTCCCCCCTCTATGAAACCCTGTAAGGGAAATCCTGTGATGAAGTACCTCAAATAAATTTTCCACTCCCAGAGTTTTGACTATTTTGGCACAACAATCGTAGCCATGGGACACCATGCGTGCCATATCTGACCGTTGCTCCAGCAACGAATGAACTTGCTCTACTGAGAGAGACTCTGTTCTTACAAAGTTCAAAACAAGCTCAAAAGAAGGATATTTTTCATTTATCTTCTCTCTCTCACTGGTCTCTTGCAGCTAATGGTAAGGGGAAGAAGCAAAAGTAAGCAAGAGAAGGATGTACCAGTTCCCAAATAACTCACATGTTGCTTGAGTTTTCCCACAGTGCTGACAGCTGCAGAAATTTTAGACCAATTCTTTCCCTTATTGGCCCAACTGGGTCTGGATTGCAGACTGTCGTCACTGTTCCCCGCCTTCTTCAAGGGAATGCGTGACACGCCTGCAAACTTGAGCAAGTACTGTGCCTTCTCTTGACACGCCAGCACTGTGGTGGCACAAATACGACATGTCAAGAACTGAGCAGCCATTATATTTCCTAATTACCAGGGGCATCCTCATTGATCTTCTCCTTCTTTCCTTCCTCCACCTCTTTCTCCTTGGCTTCTGAAAGTTTCTGTCGTGCTTCGACCTGTACGCATAATGCATATAGCATATGTGGTTCAATGAAAGGGTGATTAAGCCCTTACCAGATCTCGCCTCATAAATTCAGCAAACTTGAAAGCACTGAGAAGACCAGGAGTCAAGGTGGCCACATCACTTCTAGTGACTAATGGAGAAATGATGTATTCAATCACTAGTCCAGGGGACTATGTCATCTCTGGATGATGACCCCTTACCAAATTCAGAGAGCTCCTCCCTGCATTCCTGCGAGTTCCAGATGAGAGCGGCAAAGACAGTGTTTACAGCAGTGTCCACCTGAGTGCCTCCATAGTACTGTCCCTTCAGTGCTTCCCGACACTTCTCCACCAATTTCACCCCCAGACCCTCAGGCCCGTTGGCCAAGTCATTCAGCACTGCACTCACCTCAGCATCTGCTGGCTTGGCAGCCTGTATATAAAACTTGTAATATCTACTAGCTCTGCATTTGAGTAGCACTTGGGAGTTAATTCCTTACATAAGCCCCAGAAAGAGAGCGTGTGAGTTTCCCAGTCATGTAACCTCCTCGAAACAGAGTCTTCCACAGTTCACTGTTGACCAACACCTCATCCTCTCTCTCTCCATCTTTCACCTTGGTCTTCTCCCCCTTGAAGGAGGCAGGTGGTCGGGTAGTAAGGACAGCACCACAGAGACGCCCCAACAAGTGACACAGAGAGATATTCAGATCACTCAGCCAATGCAGGCTAGAAAAGGCATGGTGACCATAGGCCTTCAACTGCATAATTGATAACCATAACCACGGCAATGATAATGGTAACCAAGGCAACAATGACAATAACCATGGCAACAATGACAGTAACTCACAGTGAACTTGTAGCCCCAGTAATTGTTGCTACTGTCGGAGTAGAACGAGAAAGCGATTTTATGGCCTTTGAAGTCGATATGGAGGGGCCAGCGTTCCTGTCCCACCTCTCCATCACACTTCACCTTCTTCCCACTCTCATCAGTGAACTCAAGGTAGTCATATCTGAAGGATCATATTGTCTTCATAAGCATGGGGGCAGCTAAGCATGGGATTTACCTTCTCTCTGTGTGGCAGCGAGAGTCAAATTCCAGCGTAAAGCGAACGGCTGAAGGGCAGTAGAACTCCTCCGACACCCTGGAATTGTTCTCATAGTTATGAGATGACTCACGAGTCCAGACACCAACTATGCTCTCCATCGACTGAGAACTACCACTCTTGCTAGCCTGGTGGAGGAGGAGGAGGAGGGATCAAATATCACGGAACAGAATAGAATGCTATATTACTAGTTAAGAGATGCTAATCTAAATTCTGCTAATTGCAGCTGTACAAACATGCCAAGAAATATATGGAGTGACTGTGAAACCTCTAGCTAGCTTTATTTCACAACACCTCTGCTATGGAAGAGGGAAAGTTTGAGCACACCACTGTGAGGAGGGTAAGGAGTGGCTGCATGCAATCCAACAGCTCCAAGCGTTCAACGTCTACATCCACCATCATTCCAAGACACACCACCTGAAAGACGAGGGGGGAGGGGTCAGTGGGTGGGGCTGTAGAGTTCACAGGCTTACCATCTCAGGCAGTACTCTACCCAACACTGATTTTTCCATTAGTTTCGACATGGATTTCTATAAAATTGTTGGTGTGTGGAAGAGAAGGTGTGTAAAATGGAAATAGAGAGAGAGAGTTTATTAACACTTTTACCAGATCATCTTCAGTCTTTCCTTGAAGCTCTCTGAGAAGCTCCACAGAACTCTCACTTACTCGATCCACATCTGCAAACACAATCAAATGACAATTGTTACACAGGTTCATCAGAAAGGACAACTGTTTTATCAGTAATTGTGATCAAAAGGGAACATTTGGGACAAAAACTGAAATTTCAACAACAATTAAAATTCAACTGGTTTATGTTTCAACATGATGCCTATTACTTTTAACTGCTAAAAATTAAATTTGTCACAAAATTTTTGCTGTCTTATCAGTAGATGTTCAAAGGCCATGCATGTGTGACTTATCCAGTCCTTACAGCTGACAAGAAGATGATTGACTGCTTTCTTGATGTCCTCATGCTCCTCAGAAGGTAACTGGCTCTGACACCAAAAGAATAAACTTGCCTGCAGGGCACACAGCAGTTGGACTAGGTCATCTGATTTTGAAGAACCAGTCTTCAGATATGACAAGGCCTTGAGACGAAATATCAATAGTAAACCAACCATGTCAACTATTATAAAATCAAACCACACCTCTCTTTTTGCAACAACTATCATAGTGTTCAGGATACTAAGGACCGACTCTGCACTATCCATGGTTATCTATAGCAACCGAATATATGTAGCATCATTATGATACTCTTAACAATAAGCATTAATGCTAACATCAGCAGGTTTTGAAGGGAGACCAAGAACAGATTTACTGTCAGTTTTGCTGAAGTACTGGCACAGAGCTTCAAATTTCAGCCACCAAGACTTCGGCTGGTTTTCATCCTATGAGGGGAAAAGTAATGACAACAACAACAATAATAACAAAACAACAACAATAACAACAACAAAAACAGCAATGCATACTTTCAATCTAGTCTAGAAAGGATTGGTGAGTGAGTCTTACCAGGACAGAGCCGATCATTGAGAGGAGATAGTCTTTTCTGGCCTTGGCATCAGGGAAGAAGACTACCACACCTTCAGTAACAATGTCCTGAGCCAACCATTTGACAGTATCCTCTGTGTCCGTAGAGTCCAGCAGACCACACAAGTGGGACAGGACTGCCGAGGGGATGGTCAGGGGGTCAATTGGGGGGTCGGATTTTGATCTCGATTTTGTGGGAGGTCTGATGAAAGGGAGGGAAGTACGGAGAAGGTAGAGACAGAGGAGGCTACCATGACGATGCAGGTCAGAGCTACAGCAGTCACAACAAAATCATACTTCATCCCATTGACTCCCAACACCTCCTACCTGCTGCATTTGCTACTCAGAGCCTCATAAAACTTCCAGATCTTCTCCAGTGACAGATTCTCTACTGCCAAATGGGATTCCTACAAAGAGGCAAGTCATGTGATAAGTCATGTGATTATCACATGATCAATTACTTACTGAAAGGACTGTTGAGTCGAGAGAGGCTGCCTTACGACGAGTTTGGACCACACTCAGATCCCGCATCAGCAATCCAAGGAAGTACAGGACTCTAATAATCACCGTTTCCACGGAAACAGGCTCCACCTCAGGAAAGTCTGGAGGGATTTTAGATAAAGAGTCCTGCAATGGGTGGGGGAGGGGTGATGAGGGGTGGGGGAGGGAGTGGTGAGGGGGAAGCATTATGATTAACAGTGTAAGTATAAAGCACCAACTTACCAGCTGCTTGAGGAATTGAAGACGCTTTTCAGTTGCTTCTGAATTTCGATGACCAAACACTTGGACGGCCTGCACACCTATCCTATCAGCATCCTCCTTCTTGGGTCCAAAGAACTTCAACGTTAGGTACTGTGAATTTTAAGTGGGTGTGGTCATCAATGGAATATATGCAGTGAATTAGTGGGTGTGGTCACTTACATTTCCTGTCACACTGACGTCAGGTATGAAGTCCACTTCATTGCTAAAGAAGAGAGGAAGCCAAGGAGTGAGAGAGAAGGGAGGAAGACAAGGAGCAAGAGAGAAGGGAGGAAGCCAAGGAGTGAGGAAGACAAGGAGTCAGAGAGAAGGTAAAGGGACTTACAAACATACCTTTCATTCTCCATTTCAAAGAAAGCAATTGGAATGAGCTCACCCTCTTCTTCAAAGCTGCATACAAGGTGTCATATAAATGGAGGTAGTGTTATTCTAAGGTATGTAAACTCCCCACAGAGTGAACTACTGCCTGGGAGAATTCTATGTACCCTGTTCTGTCAAAGTTCTTATAGTCGTCAGCTGTCCAACTGTCAAAGGTCTTGAGTTTCTCAGCTAGTTTCTCGGTTGTGGGGTCCATTTTTGAGAGTAACACCACACCTGCCTTAGCACCTTGGTCTCCCGGTTGGACTTTGACCTTGAGCCTTGTGACAGTGATTAATAGATCTGAGTCCTCTTTGGCAACAATGGTGACTATCTTCTTGTCTTTTTCACTGATATAATACTTGGACCCTGTGAGACGTGGTGTTCCACAAAATAGGGCAATAAACAAAAAACAAATAAAAAACAAATAAACAAATAAATAAACAGAGTGAATTAACCTACCCGAACTGCTTGGTACATTGGTGAAGATGAAGTCTGGCTTATGCTCATCATTCTTCTGTCCTCCATCACAACTCACAAGGTTCAATTTCAGACTCTCAGCTACGAACAACAGAATTTAAAGTTGTACTACTGGCAGTCTCAAGGCCATTCTTGAACTCACAGTGTTTGAATGACTTATGTTGCATGATATTGTCCATCTTACGGAGTAGAGGAGCCACTCTTGGTTTGACAGATAAATTTTCTGCATCATGGTACCATCAATTGATTCCATGACTGTTGGGTTGTATAGTAATCTGACTCACCTAGAAAAGTCATGATAAGATCGATGAGATTGTTGACATTGCCATGAGCCAAGGCAAAGGAGAGGAGAACTTGAAGACTCTCTCCATTCACCTCGGAGTCCTTTGGAAGACTACCAAAAATGGACAGAGGGATAATTTAAAACTTCAAGCCTAGAAATATCCAGTTTACCAGATATTAGTGAGGAACTTGTCCATTTCTTTAAGGACAAAGGACGAAAGGAACTCAGGCTTGGTGGGGGAGAAAGGTGAGAGAGAGAGGGGAGGGAGGTGTTTGAGAGAAGACCTGGGTAATGCAAAGAGTGATAATAAGGTGGTAGAGATGACGTGGATTGGTAAAGGTCATGTAATTGAAGACAATGGTCACTGTATCACCATAATGATTGGTCTTCAACAACTGTCCTTTATTTAGAGGGTCAGAAATTTCACAATACTTTGTTATGAAATTGGAGGGTATGTTTTCGCTGAAAAGCCTAAAACATAGCTTAGTGTGAAAACACACTCACTTGGAGTGATCTAAGATGAGTTGTCTGAGGTGAGGTGCAAGGGGCATGGCTGCCAGGGCTGTGGAGGAGACTATTCCCAAGTACCACGTAGCCATAGTGTCCAGCACTGAGGGCTCCACCTCCTTTATGAACCTGCAAACACCATCAAATAGATTCTGATTCATCACGGTTGGTCCTACCCTTCTCACTTACTTGCAACCCTTCACATGCAGTGCTCGGATCCTCACGTCACATCCATCACTATAACAACCTTTGATGTTAATCTGCACAAAGCGGTACTCAGTGGTGAGATTATGGAGGAGGACAAATTTTCCAGTGGTTTCCCTGGGAACAGTCAACTTCTTAATTTCCTTGAGGTTGTTCTCGCTGTTGCCCACACTGATGGTCAAGTTCTTGGGCATGTAACTGTCGTCCGTGGAGCTGACAGATACACCCAGTTCCCTCACCATCACTCCAGGAAGCATGTGGATTCTGCCATATAATAAATACTGTGTAAAATGGCTTGTAGTGTGTATATGGACATGCATATTATGTATGACCAACCGTATCCAATGACTTCTTGGAGAACCATTTGACTGCCAGTAGTTCTCTGTGCGCAAGTTGAGGAGGCTAGTGGTGAGGGAGAGGTTTTACGTGCGTACATTACTGGTTGAAGTGAGAGAGATGGACTCACTTATCAACGGTCTTGCTGTTGGTGGAGACACTGATTTTTGAGTAGCACTTTGTGATGAGCAGCTTTTCTGAAGTTTCATCCACCTCTTCATCTTCATCGCCATTCCTCAATAACTCCTGATCTAAAAGGTGTGTGTGGTAAAGGGGACACAGTAAGGTATGGAAGATGTGGCATTAATGGACATTTATCTTACCACTCTCTCGTTGTTTGAGTGCAAAGAAACGTCCTTCCACCAGTTTGGAGCGCTGCTTGATAATGGATCCCATCTGAGCCACAATCGGCATCACTATTTTGTTGGAGTCCACACGATGACGATGAATGAACTGGCAAGTCACATGATTATCATATGATTATCACATGATAGTGGAGAAATCTATAATTCTGTACCTGTAGTATCTTTTTCGAAGTCTCGTTTATTTTGGATTTCCCTCCCAAGTAAATATCCAGGGAACCTAAACCAGATAATACTAAGAGTAAGCCCCTGATTATTATGTTTTACTATTTTAAGCCCCACCCACTTGCTCACAGGTGCTCACCTGGGAGGTCATGGCATGGCTGGAGGGCCTGCATGGGTTCTGGAGGGTTGTCCTTCAGTATCTATGGAAATGGATAAATGGCTGTAAGAGGAGATAGAAGCGGGTGAGAGAGGAGGTACTTACTGCTAGGAAGCGAGTGATATCTATTAAACCCTCTTCTTCTGGATCCAGCTCGTTGAACGTCTCTATAGCTTCATCCCTAGTTGATTTGGAGGCCATAAAGTCCACAAATTGGACCATGTTGATGGTGGTCTACACAAGAGAGGAGAGAGGGGGTATGGGATATGGGAAAGGGAGGAACAAAAGAAAGGCATTTACCTCTCCTCGATCTACAAGAGACTTCAACCATTTTATCAGCGGGTCCTTGAAACGGGACAAGACATTTCCAGGGGGTTCCCTAGAAGAAAGCCAAACAAAATAAACAGGCACAAGGAACAGGAGGCTGGGCTTATTACTTGATGGTGAGGAGGGCTTTATGAAGAGCCTCAGTGTTGAATAAGCAGCTAAAATCGATCAAGTTCATGTCAAGATCCACATCTTCCGGCTTCACCTAATGAGGCTTGTATGTAGCTATGCAAGGTCATAGGTCACATCATACCTGGTCCTGTTCTTCCAGAGACTCATCCTCCTCTACAGATGAGAAATTCCCCATGCTGCGTGTCGAGGTTACCAACTGCAGTTAGGCAGCCAGCTAGCTCTGTGTAGGAGGGTCTCTTGCAGGGAGAGGGCGTGGTCTAGTGACCTTATAGATTATCTATGCTATGCACCGAACAGTGTTGAAGTATTGGAAAGCAAACTCCTTCAACTTGATAGTATTCAGCGCCACCTCACTTTAGTATGCAGAAAGTGCAAAGTCTAGAGCTAAATATATAAACAGCTTGCTCTCACATGATTATCATGTGATGACATTGCGCGTGCACGTGCGCATCCTCATAAGCGCGCGCGTATAATTCGAAATCATGGATCTCTCACCCAGCTGTAGAATTTTTGATTTATCAGAATTCCAGATCTCTTCAGAGACAGGTTTTATGCCTGAAAAACCTCCACTAGCTAGACTTTCTGGAGATTACTTTGCTCCTTGGGAAGATTTAGTTCAACATCTCCCTGAACTCAATAAGACAAAGACACTCAGGTCTGAAGTGGATGAGCTACCTGAACTGGACTTCAGCCATTCCACTCTTAAGAGTGAGGAGGAATGGAGACGTGCTTATTGTTTACTTTCATTCATTGGACAAAGCTACATCTGGGGGGAGGGGCAGAAGGGACTGGTCAATAAAGTACCTCCCAAAATAGCAATCCCATGGTACAAAGTCAGCAGCCACCTCCAAATGAAGCCTGTAATTAGCTATGCAACCACAACTTTATTCAACTATTTTCTACGTGACCCACAGGCCCCTAGGAATTCCGACAATCTCTCTGCCATTACTACTTTCACTGGAACCGAAGATGAGTCTTGGTTCTATGTTGTCCCTCTCCTGATAGAGATGGCAGCAGCACCTGCCCTCGAAGCAATAGGACGGGTGTATGCTGATATGGCCCGTGGAAAAAAAGCAGCTGTACGAACATGTCTCCTGACTGTTGAGCAGTCCTTGCAAAACATGCAGAGAGAACTCAAAAGAATGCCAGAGAAATGCAGGCCAATAATATTTTATGTTGACATCCGTCCTTTTCAAGCAGGCTCAAAAGGTCTGGATGCATTCCCTGAGGGTATTATATTTGAAGGAGTGGATCCACAGCCCTGTCAGTATCATGGAGCTAGTGCTGGTCAGAGCTCAAGTATTCATGCCTTCGATATTTTCTTCGGAATTAAACACTCTGGAAGTGAGGAGGAATTTCTTCAAGCAATGCGATCCTATATGCCTGAGAAGCACAGGAATTTCTTGAGGTTATTGGGGGAAATGCCCTCCATTAGAGATTTTTGCATGAAATCAGGAAATACAGATTTGGTGGTGGGCTTTAACAGTGCCATTAAAGAATTTGTGAGATTTCGAAGTGATCATTTGATCATTGTTACTCGATATATTGTTAATCAACAGCACCATAGCATAAATCCCACTCTAGATACCAAAGGCAGTGGGGGAACACACTTCATGAGGTTCTTGAAGAATGTGAGAAATTTAACTTCTGAACTTTTAATTCAATAGAATTCAATAGATTTTATAACTAATTATAAATGCAAAAAAGATAGGGATCTGGTAACACATCTCCCACAGGAAAATAAATACAATTAACAAATCAACATTATAACTACTGTATGTGCAACAATATTTCCACTATGCAATGAAATTATACACTAGACATTTTTACTACATCTGAAGAATAACTTATTGGGTTACAGACTCCATTTAGACCATATGACTGTTTGTTGACACAAAGTGAGAAATTTCTTCTAAATTGGCTTCTTGCATTCCGGCCAGGTGTACGTCATGCACTATTGCGCATGCGTAGTATTTTGGTGGCCAGTATAAAAGTTAACTGGTTCCAGTTCTTTACATACTCAGCCTGCAGCTGTTCATGGTATCCCATTGAAAAACGCTAATTAAAATTCTTCGCACGATGAACTCTTCTGCTTCATTGAATTCTGAAAATGCAAATCGAATTTGTTTATCTGATTTCCACATTTCTCCGGAGACAGGATTCATGCCTGCAATTCCTCCACTAACCAAACTTCCTGGGGATCATTTCGCTCCCTGGGAGAATTTAGTTAAAAACCTTCCTGAACTTAACAGGACCAAGAAACTCAGGTCTGAAGTGGACAAGCTACCTGAACTTGAATTCAGTGATTCCACTCTGAAAAATGAGCAAGAATGGAGACGTGCATTCACCCTGCTCTCTTTCATCGGACAGAGCTACATCTGGGGAGAAGGCCAAAAGGGACTGGTTAAGAAATTACCTAAAAAAATAGCAGTCCCTTGGAGCAGAGCCAGCGATCATCTTCAGATGAAACCTGTTGGTTGCTATGCAAGCACGACCTTATTCAACTACTCTTTACACGATCCACAAGGTCCACTGAATGCTGAGAATCTTTATGCAACCAATACTTACACCGGGACAGAAGATGAGTCATGGTTCTACATAACTTTTCTGCTGGTGGAAATGGCTGCAGTTCCAGCCCTCAGGGCAATTGGAGAAGTCTTTGATCACATGGCTCATCATCGCGATGAAGAAGTGCAGATGTGTCTCCAAGCTATTCGACAATCATTACAAGATATGCGGAAAGAAATGGGAAAAATGACCGAGAGATGCAAGCCAGTCACATTTTATGTGGACATTCGTCCTTTCCAAGCCGGCTCAAAGGGTCTGGATGCCCTCTCCGATGGAATCATCTATGAAGGAGTGGACCAAAACCCTCACCAGTACCATGGAGCAAATGCAGGCCAAAGCTCCATCATTTATGCAATTGACGTCTCCCTTGGTACAAAGCATTATGGCGATGGAAAGAGCTTCATCAATACAATGAAGTTATACATGCCGGGAAAACACAGAGAATTCCTGGATAAGCTGACCAAAATGCCCCCAATTAGAGATTATTGCCTGGAGTCAGGGAACGTGGACCTGATTGCAGATTTCAATAGTACTGTTGAGGAGTTAGTCAAGTTTCGAACAGATCATGTGATCCTTGTGACCAGATTTATCGTGAACCAGCGATCACATAGCGTGAATCCCACACTTGAAGCAAAGGGGAGTGGTGGAACTGATTTCATGTCTCTCCTGAAGAAAGTCAGAAATGAAACATTGCAGTTTATGATCAAGTAAACTCAGTTCACCTTTATACCAGTCACTATTTTTATTATAATATTAATGTGAATCCAAATATTCTGTACAAAAAAAAAAGAAGCTTATAGCTACTGTGATACAGTAATAAACTCTGCACTTCACACACAGAGGTACTAATTTCTTGTGTAAAATAAAATATAAGCAGTAGAAGTTGTTGTTAAGGGGGAGAGCATATCCAGAAGCTCCTCTTGAGTTACCAACTCCACCACCTCATCGTCAAAGTGCAACCAATTGTAATCATTGGTGATCCAACTGGCCACAGAGGGTGGAACCACTGAGATGCACTCCCTCCCCCTAACACAGGCAGTGTAATGTCCACTGGAGCAAGAGCTACCTGTGTGGAAGACAACTGCAAAGAGTTGGTAAGTTCTGTCTCTCCCCGGACAGTCTTGGGTGCACCAGGCACGGAAACAGAGAGAAAGAGGCACTGCTATATTACCTCCAATCTTACTCACAGACACATTAGAAAGTAATCCATACATTGCACAAGTAGTAAATCGGTTCAAGTGAAGAGTCATCACCAAAGGAAGACGACCAAATAAAATGCTCTTTTCTGCCTCTACCAGATGCCTGCAATTCTCACAACAGTACTTATTTTCTGCTTGCAGTTTCTCCCTCAGACAGAACTGTGACAGAGCCCATGATAAGGAAAAAGGGCCTACAAGTCCACTGCTACTCAAGTGGTTGGTTCCTATCGATTTAGTTGGAGATGTACTAGTTGGAAATCCAGGTAAGCTATGGCTGGAGACTGGGAGACTTATGTCAAAGAAAGGTTCAGTCCGCCTTGTAAAACTGTCACACTCGTAGCAACGAGTTTGAGACACAAGTTCTCCCTGAAACATCTCTTTGATGAAATCTGAATGTTCTCTCTTCGGCAGCTGGTTGCAATTTTCTGTTCTCAAAAAGACTACTTCTGATAGATCATTTGGTGAAGGTTTATGAGGTTTGACGGGGCTGAAAAAATTGGTCAACTTCATTGATGTGGTTGTAGATTTAGGCCTGTGAACAGATTCCAAAATTCTCTGGTTCTCACACTTATCGTTTGGAAATTTCCGCTTTCTGGATACATTTAGATTCACTGTTGTGCTCTCCCTATCTCCAGTTAAATCCAGAGCTGTAGTAAGAGAACTAGAGAGGGAAGCAGTAGTTTTCAGCACTTGCTGTGTGGTCTCATGCAGACTGGTGAGTACAAATCGAAGCAATTCTTGGGCATCTTGTTGCAGCTTATTATCAAATACTTCGTGCTCCTCTCTGCAAAGATAATTACAATAATAATAATGAGTCTGCAGCAGAGCAATCAGTTATTTCCAGTAGTGGGCATAATTATAATAGGAGTCTTTTTGTTTGTTTGCTTTTGTTTTTGTTGTTGCTTCATTCTGTGTGAAAATTCTTTTACACTGCAAACTTTACTACCAGATCATCTATACTATATCACATGCAAAATTACGATTAGAATCCTTACCTCAGTTTGGATAAAAACTTTTGTGGCTTTGTAGAGCTGAGCACAGAAGCCTTGGTAGATGCCTGCTTCTCTTTGTGAGCCATTCTCTGCCAGAGCTGTATGGTATGCATAGCGTGCAAATATCACCATGGGGCTATTGCTACACGAACACTAATTTCCTGCAACTAAATAGACATGAAGATTCTATAATAGGTCCATTTCCCTACCTTATAGAGGTGGATGGCCAATCCTCCATCATTAATAGTTTGCCCTTTGTCAATTCCGGTACTCTCTGCAGTATCCATTTCATCGTCACTCAGCAGCACATCCCCACTCTCCTTCGCAGTTTGAAATTGCAGTAGGTTCTGTCCGAGGGTGGTCACCTTACTGCAGAAGTGAGGAGAGAATCGCAGCACCTGGAGGATGCAGTTGGCATAACAAGTGTTGCCCAAGTTACACAGACCAGAGAGAGAGGCAGGAGGAATATCTGCAGCAACAGCCTCTGTGTGTATTCCTTGGAGATCAGGACAACTGGAAGAAACTGAAAAACCTGAGGAGGAGGAAAGGTGCTGGTAGGAGCTTGATTCTGAATCTTCAGCTTTGTGGCTCAATTTCAGCTTCTTTTGACCCAGTTTGAGAGATAGGGACTTTTTGGGCCGTTTTTCCATCTATGCAGCAGCTGTTATAGTGAGGAATAGCAGTTAATTGTACTTTGTACCGGTCAATATCATTCTCGTGACATCTGAGATTAGATCGCGTGAGGGACAGTGAAGCAATTAAAAATTTAATTAGGACGGCCATTGGCGAAAAGACGCCGCCTGGTGTACCGAGAGTCGATTTCAGTCAATAAACGGAGCAGAATGGGGAAGCCTACGGAGCTGATGCAACTGTTGAAGACGGGCAACTCAGATGCAGCCAGAAAACTCATAGCAAAACTAAAGAAGTCAGGTAACTGCCTAATTCACCATGAAAATTTAGGCGGAATTCTGCAGTAGCTAGTGTTGCATACTATCTCTAATGGATCTGTCAGTATGTGTTCCACTAAAGCAGTAAGAAAGTGTTTGTATGGTGGAAAAGTAGCTAGGCTTTGCCCCTGGCCCTGCCATGTGACTTTAAATGCATTCATGGGAGAATCACAGCTGAAGAATAATCATTCTGGCAGAGTGCAACTTATTTTGGGCCTTCAGCGGTTGTTGGTCAACTTAGCTACAAAATTCATATTGGCAACTTAGCAATTTCAGAGTTCAATAATGACATCAATATTACTTCCTTTCTTGAGCTTTTCTTATTTGTGGTAGGTAGCTCTATGTATATGAAATCAGTTGCCATTGCCATATAGCACGTCCCCCCCTCAATATTTGAAAGCTGATCACCCTGTTGGAGTCTTCCTCCTTGGAAGGAAAACATTTTTAAGAGGATTTGTAACCTGTTCTTTGGTTGTGAAGGTGTCCATGTATTCGTAAATTCTTTCTCATTTCCTTGAAGTCTTGTTTTAAAAGGTTGCATGCTTGCAAACATATCCAATTGTGCTTACTGGATTGTGAAGGGAAAAGGCCTCCAATTAATGTGTCAAAGGTCTTTTCAGTGGTACAGATTTCTTAGTGTATTTTTTTTTCCAATAGTGTGTGGCTTTTTTTTCTTTCTTTCTTTCTTCGGCGGTTGTTATTGTCCAATCGCATCTCTCTAACTATGTCGAGTTGGTCAACACATATGCACATAATTTTTGCATAAAATTTGTACTTTTGTTGGGTAAGTTTATGCAGTTTGTTGTGGATGCCTGTGGTGATAAACTCTGAATCTCTTTAGGCTATTTTTTATTCGACCCAGGGCTATGGTTGTGAATAGCATGGCATTGTTATCGTCAACAGGGTCTTTAGAAAAACTTGTGGTGCAGTGCACTCTGGTGGTATAGTGGAGCTGCATCTGGGACTATGTGTCGTTATAGGGTGTATCAGTATGCACACATTAAGATGTGCGTGCACCGTGTGTCTGTATGTCATAGTGTCTCCTGGTGCTCGAGCTGGAGCTTGTCAAGCTGTTTCTCTGCTAAAATGTTACCCATTTCTTATCTACCACATCCTGGAGGAACAATATTTATTTATTTATCTATTGCCATCACTATTTTGAATTTCCATAGGAAAGAAGAAAGTATTGGTCAAGGAGCTGAACTTGCCAGATGAGAGTAGCCATGGGTGAGTGTGTCTATAGGCTAGTTTGAGGTGAGGTGACATTATCAGGGTTTCAGTCAGGAAATTTCCCAGAGGGGGGAGGGGGAGACTGAGGGGACATTTTTTAGAGTGAGGGCTAAAGTAATAAATTTCTGGGGGGATGGGAGAATGCCCCACCCCCCTAAACCCG
Source organism: Crambe crambe (assembly GCA_963924555.1). NCBI lineage: Eukaryota > Metazoa > Porifera > Demospongiae > Poecilosclerida > Crambeidae > Crambe > Crambe crambe. Next base: position 228,399 of record OZ004594.1, on the reverse strand, counting down.
AATTTATATTGTCAAGCCTAGAGTGCTAAGCTGTGTTGTATTAGTTTGAGAGTGAGCATAATAGCTTCCCTCCCAGTGACTGCTAGTGAATGTAAAAGGCTCCAACAGCTGGTCTTACTAAGGTATCTTATATGTCCACTTCTGTGTAGTTGTACTCTTATGGGTTCTGTCATTGTGTTTTGTCCTTAGGCTTGGTTTGTGACCTTCCTGCTCTAATTACAACATGAAGTTCTAGAAATTATCATTCTCAGTATGGGGATAGTCGGATGTTAATTATTCAGAGATACAAGGATTATGATGGGCATTATTTAGAGAATGTTTGATTGTTTTTTTTTCCAGGCAAACGGTCATGCACTATTGTGCAGCGCAGAATTTCGTGGAGTTCCTAGTCGATTTAGCGGACATGGGTGCTGCTATTGATTACATTGATGACCGGGGTTTTACTCCTCTCCACTTGGCCGCTACTCACGGCCGGGCCACTGCAGTCACTGCGCTCCTCCGGAGGGGAGCTGACCCCAACATATCAGCTCATGCTGGAGACACACCACTCCATTACGCCTGTCAGAATGGACACACAGCTGTAGTAAGTGCCATAGACTCATCATTTTAGTGGTGCTAAAAGCACAAATCGTGAAGGATTGTAACTTAAAAACGTGAAGAGGATTGAACTCTCCTAGTACTAATGTCTTTGTAGTTATTGCAACATGTGCATATGTTAATCAGGTTGCTAACAGAATATATCATCCAATGTGGTTTCAACACCGAGACTAAAGATTTTATTCGGGCACTGTTGAGGGGTGCCCTTGAGATGCCCTTAGGAGGGGGAAGGTTGGAACCTGGATGCCCGTGATGTCGATACATATTATGCAGGTGGAAGCTCTGATTGGGGAGCAGGGGAACTGCACAATGCTGAATGTGAGTGGACAGACTCCATTGGACGTGGCTTGTCAGAATGGACGTGCTCAAGTAAGTGATAACCAGATTGAACCTCCATACCTGCTCTTATGGGGTCAACTAATACTTTATCATGATCATTATGGGTTGATCAGCTTTTGTGTTCCAGTGTGCCTAGTGACACAATAGTGCTATTAGCTGTTATGCTTTCATCATGTGCTTCTCCTTGACCTTTAGACTCTGCTATGAGTGATTCTCTAATGCATTTAGTAGGAAATGGGTACTTAGTGAGGTTTCTTTGTGTCGGTTGTAATAGGAGACTTATAAACTGTCTACCATGGAAACACTAGTGGCCTGGAAACAATCTGCTTGGTTTGTAGCATACATAGTGAGACAAGAAATGTGTAGGAGCTCATTTGTACTTATCAGAGACCAAACTCACTCCTTTTGTGGGTGGTAGATGATAGTTTTGTGAGCCCCACACTTGGGAAGAGATATGTTATTTTCAAACGATCCAGTTTCATAACCTTGGGTAAACTGAGCAGGTGTGCTTAACCTCACAATGTACATACCATTGCATGCAGGGGTGGCTGCTTCTCAACTTCTCTTCCTTCCACCCGTCCTTCCACTCTCCATTCTCCCTTAATCTCTTCTATCCTCCTTCCACCCTTCATTCTCCCTTAATCACTTCTACCCTCCTTCCCTCTCCATTCCCCCTTAATCACTACCACCGGTGCACCCTTAACCTTCCCTTACTATTCTCCCTTAATCACTTCCACCCTTCCTTCCCAGGTGGTGGCCATTCTGCTCAAGTCGGGGCAGTTTTCCCAGTCTTACTTGCAGAGGTCAGACATGCCCCACACTGCACTCCTTCTAGCAGCCAAATCGGGTCACAACGACATCATAGCTCTCCTTCTCAAGCACGGTTTTGACATCAACCGTAAGCTGCAAGGCTACAGTGGGAACTGCTTCCACGAGGCTGTCTTGTATGGCAAAGTGGAGACTGCAAGATACTTGCTCCAGGTACGTTGACACTGAGGCAATATATGTTATTGTAATTGCTGTTCGTACACATTTATTTTCTGACCACAATAAACTGTTTGTTTTTATGTCTCCATAATAATAATAGTTGGCTCGTTTTGACTTGCAAAATTAACACTGCCAAGTTGGTAATCAATAGATAGAGAGGAGGTGTGTGTTGCCGTGGGAATCCAGTTGTGTATTAGGTGTTACCATGGGAATCATGCCATTTATGAGGTTGGGGTAGGGGGGACTGGTGACCAACTAGAGTGCGGATTTTTTAGGACAAGGTTGAGGCTGTTAGGTCAAAGAGATTTAGGCTTGATTTAGCGGTGTTTAGAGACAATCACTGTTTATAGGAATTCCAAATTAAGGTTATTCAAGTATGTGTTGTCAACACAGTGTGGCGCTGATATCCTTGCCAAGAACAACCAGAGCTTAACAGCCCTGGAGATAGTGCAGATGTACACTGACCCGCGCTCTGCCGGCCAAATGAAGCAACTCCTCCAAGGTAAGATGCAGTACTTAGTGAAGTGATGAGGATAATCCTCCCTGTGGTATAGATGCCATGGCACAACAGGCTCGTGTCAGGATAGCTCACCAACACCATCAACAGCAGCAGTATGCCCCCCAGCAAAACAGCCCAGCTCCATCACAACAACAACAACAACAACATCATTATCAACAACAACAACAACAACAACAACAACAACAATATTACCAACAGCATGTAAGTGATTAAAAGGTCCTTCACCCAATTATGAGTCCTTTCATGGATATGTGATGACATTAGGGTCAGCAGCAGCACCAACAGGGGTATGGAACACACCCCCAGCAGTACCACCCAGGACAGCAGCAGCAGCACCACCACACCCAGCAAGGACAGGGCTATGGGGGACATGGTGTCCAACAACAGCAACAGGCTGTCCCGCCACCATCTGCATCATCTGGTCACCAGTCTCCTTCCAGAGTAGAGAAGAAGTTACCTGCAGGAGTCCAACCTGGATTTTCCTACCTAATGCCTGGTGCAGGGCAGGTCTGTAGTATACTACTGGGGGGAGGGCATTTAGTATACTAAGTTTACTAGTGTGGAATTTAGTATACTGACTAAGTTTACTGGTGGGATTTGTAGCAGTATACATTGGAGGATGAAACTTATTCTTTCACTCTAGTCTCCATTGAAAAAGAGAACAAATTCTGCTGGTTCCCAACAACAACAACAACAACAACAACAAGCTTATCAACAGCAACCACAACAGAGCTACCACCAGCAGCCAGCACAATATGATCGCTCACAGTCCTACCAGCAACAAACCCCTTACCAACAGCAGCCTGGGAGCTACCATCCACAACAGAAACAGGCAGCTTTCCAACAAAATAGGTCCCAGTCACTCATCCAAAATCCTCCTCCTCCCCCTGCCAACCAGGAGCCGTCCAAGAGGAACAGTGGGAACCCCTCGGACCTTGCCTCCATGATAGCAGCCAAGGCTGCCAGTCGCAAACCCATGACCTCGTCACCTACCAGGAAGGATTTCCCTCAGGACGAGATGTTGGATCGGCTTGCTCGCAGCAACACTATGACTCATCAGAGCAGTATGGATGAAGCAAGGTCAATCATTAAACATAAAGGGCATACAGGGTTTTCTAAACAGGGGTAAGGTGGGGAATTTTTCCCCGCCCCCTCAAATTTTGGATATTAATTCCCCCCCCCCCGGCACAGCACCTTACAATGTAGCAGACACTGATTTATCTATCCAAGTGTGTCCTTGTGATTTGAGCTGACATAATACTGTTTCTAGTTGGCCTGTCAATAGTGTTGTATGTGACCATATGTGACTATCTGTTTTCATAACACCCACTATAAGAGATGGCCCTTATGGAGAGGTAATTAACCATTAGAGGGTGGTCATCACTGTATTAACCATTAGAGGGTGGTCATCACTGTATTAACCATTAAAGGGTGGTCATCACTGTATTAACCATTAGAGGGTGGTCATCACTGTATTAACCATTAGAGGGTGGTCATCACTGTATTAGAGGTGGTCATATAATGTCTGATGAGTTCACTGTATTTTCCTCCCTCCCTGCAGACATTCTGCCCTTCGCCGTCGAAATAGTTTAACTGAGAGCAACTCTAACAGATCCGAGTCAGCAGAATATTACGACCGGAGTAATCCTCCAACGCTCCCCCGACGTTCCAATATGGGTCCCCCAGCCTTCAAACCGCCCCCTCCCAACGAGACCCCCCCAATTCCCCAGCAGAACAGATTGAGTGCTGCCTCCTACCATGGTGATAATCCCAGCCCAGATCACACCGCTGTGCCAAAGTTGCGCAAGATTACGCCAAAACCACCTCCCCAGGAACCCACCATGGAAAACGAGTTGCTGAAGAAACTGCAGCGTCGACAGAATAGGATCCAAAAGGCAGAGGAAGAGGGAGAGGTTCCGGAGGGGGAGGGGCCACAGGGTGGAGACAACATGCCTCCTCCATCCCCTCCAGAGAGGAAGACAGCAGCACTCTCACAACCACCTCCTCCCTCACAACCCCCGCCCCCCTCCTCTTCCATTCCCCCCATTTCCCACGACCCTCCACCCCCTCCTGCAAATCTGTCTAAATCGGGGCCCCCTCCAGCACCGAAGACAAAGCCAAAAGTGAAGGCTCCTCCTGCTAAACCAAAGGAGAAAGAGGAGGAACTTCCTCCAGGGATGCCCCCATGGCAGGCTGAGCTCTTGAGGAAGAAGAAAGAAGCTGAACTCCAGCAGAGGCTTGAAGATGAGAGGAAGGCTGAAGAGGAAAGGATCAGAGCAGAGGAAGAAGAGAGAGCAAGAGCTGAGGCAGAGAGAATACGGTTAGAGGAGGAGAGGTTAGCTGAGGAACAGAGGCAACGGGAAGAAGAGGAGCGAAGGCAATTGGAGGAGCAGCAGAGGATTGAGGAAGAGAAGAGGAGAAAGGCTGAGGCAAGGAAGAAAGCAGCAGAGGAACGGAAGAGAGCTGAAGAGGAGCGGTTGAGACAGGAAGACGAGATGAGGAAAGTAGTAGAGAGGAGGCTCAAACTGAACCAGGAGAAGGAGAGGATGCTGGTAGAAGGGATAACTGTGGGAGAGGTAGGGGAGGACCAGAGAGCAAAGGAAGAAGAAGAAGAGCAGCGACGGAAACAGGAAGAAGAGGAAAGGGAGAGAAAGAACCGGGAGGAGGAGGAAAGGAACTAAGGAAACAGGAAGAGAAGTTGGAAGAAGTCGCGAGGCTGGCTGAGGAGAAGATTAGAGAAGAGGAGAGGTTGAAGGAATTGGAGAGAAAGAAGAAGGCTGAAGCTGAACGTGAGTTACAGGTGAAAGCAGCTGCTGCTGAGGCTCAAAGGCGGGGACAAGGTGTGGAGGAGGAAGAGGAAGCTGTTATTGCTCCTCCTGAGGAGTTCTCTGGGCAACCCAGTGAGCCTCCCCCAACCAAAGAGCCAGCGACAGTGGAGAAGAAAGTAGAGGAGCTGAAGATAAAGCCACCAGGTTCCCAAGCTCCACCCACTATCTCCACCCCAACTAGTGAATGTGAGTATGGTACAGTTTCAAATAATGCACACTTCAGTATCCTTTATATTGCAGTGTCAAGAAGCACTAGTTTTAGTTCTCTGACTGCTGCTGGAGGATCAGTAAGTGTGTACAATACTTGTGGACTGACCACTATAGTCACTTCCTCTCTAGCCTTACAACATAACAGACCCAATTCCTATCAGTGACTGGCTCTCTGGCTACAAGTTGGCTGACTACATCCCCTTATTTGAGAGCACTGGCTATGATGCTACGGACTACCTTCAGGGCCTCACCTCTGACCAACTGGTAGAGATAGGTGTGGTCAAACCTGGCCACAAAAAGAAGATACTCTCTGCTCTCTCCAACATCCACCACAAAGAACACTTAATCATGTCAAAGCCTGTAAGTTAATCTCCAATTGATGCACACTTACTCCAATTAAAGCACACTCCTAGCCATTTCACGCTTACTCTTATTAAAGCACACTCTTAGTTCATTTTTAATTGGTGCATGCCATCTCTCTGTTGCTCCCACAGTCAAGTGTGCCGGTATGGCTCACCTTGATTGGTCTAACTCAGTACGAGCAAGCTCTTATAGATGCTGGCTATGATGACATCGATTTTATATCCGACATCACTTCAGAGGAGCTGGAGGACATTGGCATCACTAAGAAAGGTGAGTGTTTTATCTTACCTGTTGATATAATTAATCACGATGTGTTCACATGCAGGTCACCTGAAACGATTTATGCGTGGGATAGCTGAGCTAGTGGAGGTGAAGAGTTCTCCTCCCACTCCTTCTCTCCCTCCTAAGGTCTCACCCTCGGCAGTGTTCAATGGGACATCAGCTACACCCAATGACCCCTTAGGGGACCTCTCAGATGAGAACACAAAAACACCTGAACCCCCAGTTGAGGGCGATGTTATTAATTCAGAAATCCCTCCTCCCGTGTTGGAGAAGCCCAACAGAGCCTCTCACGACGAAATCACCATGCTCAAGATGACTGCTACTCCTCCCCCAGAGCCATGCCCACGTCCCAATTCTGAGGATGTCCCTGGTTTTTCCAATTTCAGCAAGATGAGGGATATGTTGGCTATGAATATGGGCATCAGTCAGTCATCCACTGACGCAGGAGAGGCTCAAACGAGCGAAGAAAGTTCCAAAGGAAGTTGTTCCCCTTCTCATAGTCCCATGGTTCAACGTCGACAACCCAAACCAATGGCTGGTCCACCCCCTCCTAGACGAGGACCACAGACAGCTCTCACTCCAAACACCAACCGCCACTCCCTCTCATCCTCCACCTCTTCCCTTTCTTCCAACCAATCAGAAAGGGTTGCTGGGTCACATGATGTACGTGGATCCGTGGAGGTGCCTCTGGCAACCCAGCAGCACTTGATGAACCAGGTGGCCTCCTCTCCTGGAGGGGGTGTGTCAGGAAAGATGGTACCACTTTCTGACACTAATAGACGTAAGTGATAAACATGGTTGATTTCACCATTACATAATCTGTGTGGATAAACAGGTTCAGTGGGTGACCAGGGGGTGAATGGAGAGGGTGAGGGTTTGAGTCCAGCCAAGAAGAGCTATTCTTTGGAGGACATAACAGCTGCCCTAGATGACATGATTGAGGGCAACGAGTATCTCAAGGAGAATGCAAGTTTTGTAGGCACTGCACAATCTCATGAGGCTTCTGCAACTCACACAGACCCCCCACAAGTGGCCACAGCTGATGAAGAGTTAGATGCTCTCTCCCTGGCCTTGAAAGCTTTCCCTCCCAAGCCAAAACCAAAGCCAGGACAAGTGGTGGAAGAAAAGTGAGTGTTTAACTCGACTTAGTGGTGGGCTTTAATTGGGATATTACTTTGTTCAACAACAGGGAAGAAGAGCCAGATGAGTTGCTGGCAAGTATCGACGACATGTTGGCAGATCTGAACACAGAATTGGACTTTATGATACCCGGGCAGTGATGATCATAGCAGTGTGGCAACACACTATTGTGTAGTAATGCAATGTGCAAAAGTTGTGTGCGTGTTTGTGTATTAATTAAAGAATTTGTCATGGATTGTATGTGTGTGTGTTTAGTTTTGTAGTTATCATCAAACATTGTATACACGCTAAAGGGGTTGTATATACCCTCTGCCTTCCTTCTGGGCATGTTTGTTTCTTTTGCATGTGTTTGTGTTGGTCTGTACATTACAAAATCATAGAAGACCAAATCAATTTTTTGTTGCACAAGAATCACTATTTCATGCTCTCTTGTCATATCTTTAACCTTGTAAGAAATGTTTATGTGCCAATGATAATACATTTACCTCGTAGAAAAAAAAAAAGAAAAAAAAAGAAGCATGAACAGCACAATAAAAATTTACTTTATAAAATTTCTATTTTCCTCCCTCTTGACCTTTGTGGTTGGTTTATGTTCTTGAGATGTTAAAATTGTATGAGCTTCTTGTCGGCAATGATGGTGAGGCAGAAGCTGAAGATGCCTATGCTCCCCAGGACACTAGTGGCTGTGGAAGAGGCCAGTTGTGGCAAGAGGCAATTGGGGGTGAGGTACAGGATCATGGTGCGAATGGAGACCAGGCGTTCCCCTGTCCATAGCGAGTATACAAACATAAAGTGACTTGGTATGGAGAGAAATATGCACAGAAGTTCTGTAAGACGACCTGAAAAGATATAGATTGTATTGAAACCCTTTACCTACTCGAAATAGTTGGTGGGCATTATATGATGTTTGGTGGGCATTATAGTGTTCAGTGGGAATTATATGGAGACATACTGACCTACCTACTACATGAGCTTGAGGTGCTTTTTGGAGCATGATGGGAACATAGGGAATGATATTAGCAGCTGCAATGACATACAGCACCACTACAGATCCAATCAAACATGGAGCAACGAATATGTAGGACTTTTTCGGTCGCACAAAACCATCTGGCTGAGTCAGCAGAAACACCAAGGAGCATAGCAGAACCTGAAAACGGTGAAAATGACACTAAATGATGTGCGTCTTTTTGATCCAACTCACAGATATTTCCAGCTCATGATGAAACTCCTGCAGGATGGCAGTGACGAAGAAGAGGAGGCAGGAGATGTTGGCCAGTATAGGAAGGTAGGGCTCCTCCCCTTTCCAATACATCTTTAGTCTAAAAATGACGCTAAGAAGAAGGGAGCAGACAGCAATGACTGATGTGCACGGCTTGGCATAATACTCCAACATAGCCTTCCCTGCATGTGAATCGGGAGACAAGTATAATAATATTATGGTCTCATATCAGGGTCTATGTATGTGGATTCATATCTTCAATGTCCTTTGTGTACCTTCATTCCACGGGTATCATATTAGGGTGACACATTATAGGGTATCATATTAGGGTCACACATAAGCATACCAGGAAGGTGAAAGTATGGCAAGGTCATCCACTCCACGCAATAGGAGAGCAGGAAGAACAGGAAGAGAATTGAATACCTGTTGTAAAACAAGCTCCAAACCACAAGTAATAGGGGATGGATGGATGCTCACAAAATCCTGTCAGTAATGTTCCCCTTGTTGTGGGTGGAGTAGGCCCGGCCACAGAGTGCCCCACCCAATCCTAAAATGGCAGCATAGATGAGACTGGAGATTGTTCCAGGGTGGGCATGTAGCAGCTGTATGTGGAGAGAGTGATGCTCAGTTTGAACAGGTGGGTACATAACAATATGGTGGGATTACTGGAGACACTTACAGAGAGGGCAGCGAAGAAGCCAGCAAGCACACCAAGGAGGGTTGTGGAGATAGTGGTGAGTACTGGGATGTGAGGGGTAGTCAGTTGGATCAGAGCAAACAATGTGGAGAATAACATCAGCCATGTCAATAAACTCTTCCTACAAACACACACATACAGCGGGTAGCACCCTGTTAATTATCTCTATAATTACGATACCCACCATGCTGTCAAGTATATCTCTTCAGACACTTCTGACATGTCTCCAATAGTCACCACTACAGAGTCGAACAGCTGCACAGAATTTTCACATCATACACAAATCACAGAGCTAGAAATAACTGATGGACAAATTTCAGTGTTTTAAATATTACAGGATACTTGAATGTCCCACCAAATTTTTATAATGACCAATCAAATTGAGTGTCTCATTTCGAGCCCTGACCTAGTTAGTTACCTCAAGGATGTTGAATTCCGGTTGGAGGACGGAAAGGAGGGCGGCCATGACCCCCAAGCTAGGAGGGAGAGAAGGGAGCAGGGGAGTGTCTCCTCTCTGAGAACCAATAAGACTCAACCCATAGTGAAGGTAAAGGGCCACTATTCCCAAAATAGTAGCTTTTTAAAAAAAAGAAGAGAAAATTAATATTTCTGGATGACTCTCCAATGGGATTATGTTACCTAGGAGGTTAGCGCTAGAGGGAAGGGTGTGCGTGAGGGAGGTCCATATGGGAGAGAGGATCGTATCCACTGAGAGCAGTAGTCCGACAAATAACAGTCCAGAGTACGTCAAGAGACGCCCCACCTCCAGAGGAGGGGTGTGTTCAAAGACAAGGAGGCGGAGCAGGAGATGTGAGGTGAGGAAGGTGGAGAAGAAAGGGAGGAGGGAGGCGGTGAGGGGAGAGGGAGAATGAGCACAGGGAAAGAGAAGACTTAGTTTGGTCAGATGAAGACACATACTGGATAGGCCAACACCCAGAGAGAGTTTCCCCACAGATTGAAGTCTAGGAAACATTCAACACACACCATGGTCACATGACTATAATATATCAACGATGCAACACACACCATGGTCACATGACTATAATATATCAACACACACCACGGTCACATGACTATAATATATCAACACACCATGGTCACATGACTATAATATATCAACACACACCATGGTCACATGACTATAATATATCAACACACACCATGGTCACATGACTATAATATATCAACACACACCATGGTCACATGACTATAATATATCAACACACACCATGGTCACATGACTATAATATATCAACACACACCATGGTCACATGACTATAATATATCAACACACACCATGGTCACATGACACCAAGGTCACGTGACATCAACACACACCAAGGTCACATGATTATGATGCACACACCAAAGTCATGTGACTACTAATGTACCTCCAAAACGTGAAAAATGCCACAACCCCAGTTGCCATGGAGATATAGAGAGGATAAACCCCGTCCCATATTAGGATGAACTCGCAGAGAACAAAAACTGAAGGTAAGAGAGGGTGGTAGACATAGTTATGAAGACTGAAGGTAAGAGAGGGTGGTAGACATAGTTAAGCTCAGTACTACATATGCTGTACCTCCATTGTAAAGAGCCCACACAGTTGGAGAGATCTTGGTCCAGAGAGTTATCATGGCTACAGCAGAGAGGGAAATGGCTAGGATGAGCAGCTGCAGGACTGAGAGAGGTAAGGAGAGGAAAGAAGAGGCATGTCTAGACAAGGTTGTCAAGGAAACTCCTGCAAGATGATTTATATGGAATAGAGGAGACAAGGGGGCAGAGAGGGGAAGGGAAGGGAGGGGGAGGGGGAGGATCGATACATGATGGACCATGGGAGTTGAGTGAAAGCAGCAATGTAGAATACAGCCAGGCTCCCTCCTATGACCAAAGTAGGAGTGGATAGAGGGGCGTGGTCAATAAAGGCAGCTAGAGCCATGGTGACAAAGAGGATTGGGAGGAGTAGGAGAGGTAGAAAGGAGGAGGGCTGGGCCAGTGAAACACTAGCTGAAACAAGAACCTGGAGAGAAAAAGAAAGTTGACAAGCTGACTCCATTAGAGAAGAGGGTTTTAAGTGTCACAGACCATGACGAGTGAGCCAAAAACCATTCTCAGCATCTGCACTGTCCATGACCCAAGGCCTGGAGAGTTTGTGAACAATAAGAGCTTGCTTGGAATACACTATCGGAGAGTTTACATTACATTCAATAGTCCTGGACCAGCCATTGACAAACGTCATGCCTCAGGGACTGCAATGCACTGGCCAGTACCCACTTAACAAACCAAAGCCCAAACTTGACAAACAATTATTTCCCATGGCTGGATGAACATAGGTGATCGAGTATTTACTCACACTTACTGAACCATTGCCCGAGGCCTTGTGCCTCAAGAAGAGAGAGAAGAAATGGAGGACTGGTCAGCAGCAACCCCAAGAGCTGTGACATGCACAGCATGTATGAAGTTGAGTAAAGGAATTGTAAGAGTTGATCTTACCAAGAAGGATTGGAGAGAACCCGTGTGAGATATGGCAGTGAACATGAGAGCAGGGAGGACCATGAGCAACACAGTGTATAACCACACCACTACTCTGTGCTGAATCACACCTAAAGGGGATCACCAAACATGATGGGAAGAAAGGGGAGGGGTGGCACGGGTTTAAGGACTGCTTCTGAATAATGTCGACAATTCCAGTCAACCAGGAAGGAAGGGGAAGGTTGACTTCTGATTAAGGACTACTTCTGAATAACGACACAGTTCACAACTCACCAACATCAAGGGAAGTATTTGGCTTTGTGAAAGATGACTGCAAAGGTACAAGGTACAGACCAAAGGCTACAACACTAAGAGAGAGAGGACATGATGAAATCCAATTAAACAGTGTAGCTTCTTGTGAAAATTTAATGACTCACCCAGCTATCAAAACTATAAAAGGAAGCACCGGCAAGCCAAACAGAATCCCAAATACCCAGGTCACCATAGTAACAGAGATGGCAGGATACAGGAGGAAGAGAACTCTCTCTAATAACTGTGAGGTCAAAGGTTGTGAGTATGCAACATTGGAAGGATGAGGAGTTTGCTTACAATAGTGAAGCGAGGTTCCTGCAGACGAAACTCCTCATCTTGCAACCACCACCATATCCCTGCAGGGAGGGGGTGGGTGGGGTGAGTGAGAGAGAGGGAAGGGAGGAGGGAAGGGAGGAAGGAGAGAAGGGAGGAAAGAAGGGAGGAGAGAAGGGAGAGGAGGAAAGGAAGGAAGAGGGAGGAAAGGAAGGAAGAGGGAGGAGGGAAGGAAGGAGGAGGGAAGGAAGGAAGAGAGGAGGGAAGGAAGGAGGAGGGAGGGAAGGAGGAGGGAGGGGAGGAAGGAGGAGGGAGGAGGGAAGGAAGGAGGAGGGAGGGGAGGAAGGAGGAGGGAGGGGAGGAGGAGGAGGAGGGGAGGAAGAGAGGGGAGGAGGAGGAGGGAGGGAAGGAAGGAAGGAAGAGGGAGGAGGGAAGGAAGGAGGAGGGAGGGAAGGAAGGAAGAGGGAGGAGGGAAGGAAGGAGGAGGGAAGGGAGGAGGAGGGAGGGGAGGAGAAAGGGAGGACAGGGCAGGGAAGCTCACCAGTAATAGCAATGAAGACGTGAAATATGGCAAAGAGAGGGAGGTTAAGTACAGATCGCCTGAAAAAAGAAATCACATGGAGATGCTCAGCAGCTGTACATGTTCAGCAGCTGTATATACATGTATATAAAAAACACTTGGACTTGATACTTACCAGATGAGAGGAGCCATACAGTACACATTGACCACCTCCAGGAGAAAGACATGCCCCACTGTCACCATGAGTGATCTACACATTGTACATGTCATGCAGATCTCTAGGGGTATGGTTACTCTAACTCACGTCCATCCACTCCTCATATATCTGACCATAAGAGTAAAGAGCATTCCACTCAAAATAGTGGCCACCATTCTGGGGGGGGGGATGAATGAATAAGAGTCTAACATTGCACTGAGCATGCCCACATACGTCTTTCCAGTGACTGTGATGAGGAGAATTAATCCAGGAATTACACCCGCTAGCAGTCTGGCATTGTGTTGGAAGTGAGCTGGCTCATACCATGGAGGGATCTTCTGCAGAGAGCCAGGCATCAAGTGGTGCCTTTCAGGATAGCACTGGAGGGAACATGTATCAGGTAAAGTAAAAATGAGCCACCCACAGGAGTAATTGTAGCTCCAGGATGAATTCATGGTACATACGTGCTGCTCTGGAGCTTTTGGACCGGTGCTGCTGTTGTCGGCATGAGCAGGAACGCTAGTTCCATCACCTCCTCCACCTACCCTTTGAGACATTATTTCAAAATTGCAAAATTTCCCCACGTTGAATGAAATTCGCATAAATAGATAATAACGCAATACTGAAAATAAACCACCAGTGTTAAGATAATATTTGATTGTGCACACACAGCGACATATAACGTGGAGGGAGTTGATAGAAGGACTATAGCTAAGGTGGGACTACCACAGCTATCCCAGCTGCTGCTCTACAGGTCTCCATTGAACCAATCAGTTCCCATGTATTGTTCACAGGGTCGTAAATCTCTGCTGATTTCAGGTATGAAGGTCCGTTGATCCCACCCACGGCTATCAAGTTCGTTCCGAGGGCACAGAGACACACTCCGTCTCGACAGGACAACATTTTGGCTGCAGAGTGCCACTTCCCACTCTGCACATCATAGAATTCAACGGAATCCAAACGAGACGTCCCATCATTGCCCCCGGCCACAAATATCTGCTGACCCAACACTGCCACGCCTATTCCAGCTCTGGGTTTAGACAATGAAGGGAGAGTAGACCAACGATTGATATGTGGGTCATATGATTCAACCACATTGAGGAAGGAAGTGCCATCATTTCCTCCGAATACATAGAGCTTGTTATCAAATACGGACACTCCAGGAAAGCTCCTTCGAGTGGTCATCTGAGCTATAGCACTCCACAAGTTCTTGTCCAGATCGTACCGCTCTACAGTGTTGAGGCACGACCGACCATCGTAGCCTCCAGCCGCATACATGGCCCCGCAGAGCACCCCCACACCCACTCCTGATCTGCATGTACTCATAGGAGCAACGAAGGACCAAAAATTGGTGGAAGGATCGAAACATTCAACACTACTCAACCGCAACGAACCATCAGATCCACCAACGGCATACACCTTTGAATCCAGCACCCCCACCCCAAGTTGCTGACGACGGACAATCATACCTGTTGATTCCTTCCACTTATTCTCCAAAAAATTGTATGTCTCTACAGAGCGTGTGATGCTCTCAGACGACTCCTTACCACCCACTGCATAAAGAGTCCCAACTGTTGATTTACGGGGGTTGAAACGAGGATTTGATGAACGAAGATCTCTCTTATCTGGAAGGAGGTGGTAGCGTTTGGCCTCATCTAGAAGATCTCTACAATGGAGACTCTGTTTCACTAGTGGTTCATTGTCGACCACATCCATTAAGAACGAGATGGACATCATTGGCAAGTGAACGTGATCCATCAGGTTGGGGAAGTGCTGAGAACGTTCACCAGGGTCCTGTTTGACCCACTCTAGTATGGACTTATACACATCTTCTTCCTTCCGTACATTTAAGTCATTGCTTGAAATCAGAGAAGCAATACTCTCCGAACTGTTGTTCAGAAATTCTGAACCTGATGCCACTTCGGGGAAGTTGCGCCGAGCAAAGTTGTCAATGATATCAGAAAGTTGTTGACAACCATTAGCCTCAGCAAAGTTCTTTATTCCCAGACAATTCCCTGCATCTAGCTGCTGCTTGAGGAAATTACAACAGATATCTTGAACTTGTCGCACTTGAAGGAGTGAGGCTGCCGATAAGACTTCTTGGACATTCTCCACGGTGACTGTGATCTCTCCAGTGTAAGTGAAATCAATGAGGCTGGAGAGAACTTCAGGGTTCATGTCCTTCATCTCAATCACTTCCTGCTCACTCTCCTTCATATCATTTGTGAACATGGCCAGAAAGTAGGCACTGCTTGCTGCCAAGATTGCCCTGTGGGTAAAGACTTCTTGTCCTCCTACTCTCAGGACCACATCACACAGTTTGCGATGGGTGCGCAGGGAGTTGACACGACGCAGTGTGGATCGAGAGAAGTACAGGCTACGGGTGGAGGGTATCCCAGGATGTTCAGTTGCACTCTTCTCTGCCATCTTTTCTATAGGACAATCCCAACACTAGTTCAGTTTACTGAACAATCACCCATTGTAAAGCTAGAGATAACTCACCCTTTATACAATAAGAATATATCGATAGGCCCAATCCTACAGCTAATACTCTCACCTATTCTTCAGGTTTTCAAGACCAACCCTTCCTCTTTGATTTTTGTTTGGGTTCGACCCCGGATTACTTCCTTGCTTAATATCCGGAACTTTTTCATCGGATAACTCCGCTTGCGCTTGCTGGGTGTGCCCTTATCAGCCTGCAGCATAAGGATCTTACCACCAAGCTGATCTGTATTGTATTCGTGCTTGGTGTGATAGGATACGGAGTGTAGTAGTAATTGTCGTCGTGTTGAAGTTATCAAATTTCTTCTTTGGGAAGAAGCATAAGTTACTTCAGCGAGGCGAGAGCACCATTTTAATAGTAAAGGTAAATTCAAACTTGGACGCCTGTAGGCTAATTCACCTTATAAAGGCGCTAGGCCGCCGCTGGTAATGGAGCCTGAGGTGCTAGTTTGCAGTGGTGAAACCCATAAGAGACTAGAGATGGGAGGTTATGAGCTGCATAGAGCCAGCTCTGGCTAACTGCATTGCTGGCTAAATTATAATATATCTTGTCTAAATTCACAGGTGGTATAGTTAGCTATAATAGGATCTGTTAGAGCCCATCTCCTGCCAGCCAGTCGGTTATCGTGGAAATGGGAAACTGCATTGGTGGTGGTGGTGCATCGCCAGAGGAGAGGGACCAAAAGTCTAAGAGCAATGCCATAGACCGCCAACTTCGACAAGACCAGAAAGAGTTTGAAAACACCATCAAAATCCTTTTGCTTGGTTAGTTAATAAAGTGTAGGTAATTGATTTTCATTGCAGGCACTGTACTGGGCCTCTCAACTCAAAATGAACATTTTTGGGACTAGAATATAGAGAGGTGTTTTGTATTTCACTTCTATCTGTGTATGTCATATTTATTTGGGGTCTGCCCCATTACACAGCCGTCCCTGCATGGTTTATAATTGTTAGATTTGGCATTGAATCGAATTATGATCCTCATCAGTTTATTGGGTGAGGTGGAGGGATTTGTGTTATCTTCTTGTAGGAAACAGAGTGTTTAACTTCCTCATCTCTGGACTCTACTGCTCTTTCTTCATTACACTTTGTAGGCATTCACTCTCATTTGGTTAGATTAGTGGTACTCTCTGTGTTGGGAATGTCACCCCAGGAGGAAGTGATGTGTGTCTGAGCTGGTTCCTAATAGTGTATTTATAATAAGACGCCAGTGGTTTAGTTGCTCGATTGCTCAAGTGGTTTTAAAGTCACATGCATCGTGCATGCATAATGCAGCTGAAGATGGAAGTTTATCAACCAAGAGGATCAAAGCATATGTGTGATTTAGTGATATTTCATTGACCACATCGAATGCTGATGGATGGTGGCTCTTTAGTGCTTATTTTGGTAGCTAGTGGAGCAAGTTTGTGTGTGTGTTCAAGAAGACTGTCTGGTTAAGGTTCTTCTGTGTGTAGTATGAAGTGGGAGGCATTGTTTCTTTACTCACTCTGGAGTCTTTATAAGGTGACTCACTCCCCCTTATGGAAAGTCTCTCTCTGTCTCTCCTGTTTTCTTGATTCTTGGTTTATTTTCTTTTTATCTCACTTATGGTGTTGACATTAGTGGGTTGACGTTTAGTTTTGACTTCAAGTATGCCCTTTCAGTATAACTAGCTCACTCTGAAACTAAAATACTGTGCACCTCTCCTCCCCCTGATTCCTGCTAATGGAGTGTACAGTGAGTGAATGAGGCCACCTCTCTATTAAGGCCACTCCACCATGCACCTATTACAGCTATTTCCACCTCCCTAAAGAGACAACCTCTCTGTTTAGGACACTCCACCACGGCCCAAACTGCACCTATTACAGTTATTTCCACCTCTCTAATATTGTTCCTGGCCCATAGGTGGTCACAGTAATCAGGTTACTCTGTTTTTGAGCTGTGCCAACTGCCTCTACTGCTTGCATATGTTTAATAGAACAGAATGAGATCTTAGCTGTGGATATGAAGGTGGGTGTGGTCACCTCTCTCTCTCTCTCTCTCTCTCTCTCTCTCTCTCTCTCTCTCTCTCTCTCTCTCTCTCTCTCTCTCTCTCTCTCTCTCTCTGGGGAGGACAGGTGTTCAAAGGACAGGTGTTCAAACTGCCCAGCAAAGAAAAACAGCCACGATTAACCCCCCACACACGCACATACATTGTCCCAGGTGTTCTAGCTAATTGCCTCTGGCTAAAAGAGTGCATTGTATCGTGTTGTTTTTTTGTTTATTTTTCAGGGTGATTGGTTTTCTAATAGCTACTCCCCCACTGCTATGGGGGAGGGGAGGGGAGGTTACTCCATCCGATGCTCTAGCTTTTTAGCAAGTGTATCATTGTCATTACAGGTGCTGGTGAGTCTGGCAAGAGTACTGTTGTCAAGCAGATGAAGATCATCCATGGTGATGGATACTCTCCACAGGAGTTGGAAACTTTCAAGGTGCTGCCACTTACTTAGGGTTCAGAAAATGGCAATCCATCAGGGTTCGGTTCAAGCGCACAATCAGGGTTCTAGTGTCCATCAGGGTTCAAAAAAAATGATGGTTCAAGCTCACTATCAGGTTTCAGAGAAATATAGGACAAAGTACGAGGGATCTTAGCCCATGGCATAACTAGTTCACTTGTAAGAGCCTCAGTGGGAGAACCAGTATCTCCTTAATGTGATGATGGCACAGGATTACTGGAGTGGAGTGGACACACACACCATTCTCTCTCTCTCTTTACTGTTATTCCTTCTCACTTTTCTCTGTTTGATAAACAAGCATTTTTTGCCACCATGACTAAATCATTTTTTGAGTTCATTTTCTTTGTCGTTTATTTTTATTTTCAGCCTGTGATCTTTGGAAACTTGATATCTTCCATGAGGGTGGTGCTTAACGCCATGGAGACCCTTGGTATCAGCTTTTTCTCACCACCAAGCCAGGTAAATAAATTCAGTTGCCTTCGCAAACCAGCTTGTAGTTAGGAATGCACTTTGAACTGTGGAACTAGCAATAATGACTTGATGGGCCTCTCAAGTAACAGCTGAGATCTGACTAATTGAATTAAGCAGAGTAGTGTTTGTATTGGACAGTATGTGTCAGTCGTGCCTGCGTGATTCTTGGGTGCTTGTTTTATTTGCAGGAGAGTGCTGAAGTGGTGCTAGATCTGTACAAGAATCTTCCCACAGGCTCTAAGCTTCCCCTCAATGTCAAGGAAGCGTTAACTCTCCTATGGGAAGACAATGGTGTCAAAGAGTGCTACAGGCGTGCCCTGGAGTACCAGCTCAATGACTCCGCCCCTTAGTGAGTTTAGACTATTTCTTCCCATGTTCAGTTAATCCATGGCTGCTTTGTGAGGTGGCTGTTCTATTTAATGCTCACCCTCAATGATCCTTTACCAAATGTGGGTATATCTTATTTTTGCAGTTACTTTGAGGAGATGGCCAGGATACTGGGGGATTCTTACGTTCCTGACGAGCAGGACGTCTTGAGGTCACGGGTACAAACTACAGGCATTATTGAGACGTCCTTCAAGGTCAAACAGCTCACCTACAGGTCAGTTAATTGGTGGGTGGATATTATTTTGCCACTTTCTCTAAACAGACCATTTCTCTTCTTAAACAGACAGAGCAAGCTGTCTAAATAAGCCATTGAACCAGTGTCCCCAAGGGGAGTACAGGGATTTCACTCAGGATGCAACTACACAGGCTCTCTAAGAGTCTCCCTGTGTAGTGTATGCATTGGGTGAATGATAGTGTTAATGGTGTGTGTATTCATTCTGCACTGTTTAAGGCACTCTGTACATCATTAACACTTGTTCTAAATCCACACTTTTAATGGCAGGTGTTGCTATGGTTTTCTCTGTTGTTGTCCACCTTTGACCTCATATATTGCCACAGGGTGGTGGACGTAGGTGGACAGCGCTCTGAAAGAAGGAAGTGGATTTCTTGTTTTGATGATGTGAAGGCGGTCCTCTTTGTCTGTGCTCTCAGTGGCTATGATATGACACTCTTCGAGGATGGGAAGACAGTAAGTCAGCAGCCCTAAAGTCCCTGGGTAGCATGTCACACACTATGTATCTTTTTTCTTCTTTCTTTCAGAATCGACTTGAGGAATCTCTAAACTTGTTTCAGGCTATCTGCAACAACAAGTTCTTCGTCAAGACCGCAATGGTGAGTAATGGAAGAGGGAGGGAGGGTGTCCTCTCCTGCCATGGCTTAGGAGAGAGGGAGGGTATCTTCTCCTACGTGGGTTAGGATGCATTTGTGAAGGCAGGGTGGTCCATGTGAAGACATGGTGTCAAGTTGTAAGATGCATCGTTTGTAGTAGAGTTTCATCTATTTATAGTGCTAATTCAGAAACTAATTTTAGCAACTTTTTTCTCATAGTCGATACAACTTACTTCCCTTCCTTTTATGGCAGTTAGCTTGCTTTCATGTGTTCCTAGTATACTACTAGTATATAGTATACTAGTAGTTTACTACAGTCCACTCCTAATGCATCTCTCTCTCTCTCTCTCTCTCTCTCTCTCTCTCTCTCTCTCTCTCTCTCTCTCTCTCCTCGATTATAGATTCTCTTCTTGAACAAAGTGGACTTATTCAGGCACAAGATCCTCAACTCTGATCGTCACCTCAGACTTTACTTCTCCCAGTACAATGGTCAGTCAGTCAGTCCCCTTGTGAGGTCCTGGTAGTGGTTAGGGTGGTGTTTTATGAAGGGTGTGTATGTGTGATGCAGGCCCTGACAGAGATGTGGACGCCGCTGCTCGCTTCATCCAGTCAGAGTTCATGGAGAGAAATCTCAACAAGACAAAAATGATCTATCCTCACTTCACTACGGCCACTGACACTTCCAACATAAAGGTGAGACACATCAGTGAAATAACCCTTGATTCTGTTAGTTAATCAACCCCCTATCCACAGTGTTGTATTCATAACCCTATGTTAAAATAATTGAGGTATGTAGAGCAGGGCAGAATTTAGAACTGTTGACAAGGCAATGCTTACAGAAACAAACAATTTGTACCCTCGAGGACATTTTAATTGGTCCTGGAAATTGCTCATCTGAACACAATCTGCAAAAGGACAAAGTGTTCCTAGACAGTACACATGCTACTTACCAGAAGCTCTGAATAACGGACCACTGAAAGTGTCCTTTATAGATAGAGAGGTGTCCTTTATTTAGAGGTCATTCAATACACAAAGTACTATGGTGGGACAGCAACAAGTGTCCTTAAGATTACAGAGAGGTGTGCTTTATTTGGAGTGTTGAGGTTCCACTGTATAGAATTGTACTAGCTTTTCTTTCTTCACATGCAACACACACACAGGTGGTGATGAAGGTGGTACTGGACACAATTATCAAGGAGAACCTGGAAGCAGCCAACTTGCTGTAGCTCTCTTGAACTGGTTGTTTTTCCCATTTCTTCTTAATGAACTTTCATTTTAGTACTTATCGATTGGAAGGTCTCCTCCCACCAAACACTTCGTCTTACATGTGCAGTCAATGTCTTTGTGATATCATATTTTGTTATTTCTTAACTAGTACACACACTTAACTGCTGCTACAGGATTACTGGCTCTGTCTCCATTATGACAAACATTGTAATTCCGTCTCTCTTTCTAGTTTGTGTTTGGGTGCACATAAACGTTCTCTGTTTTCATACTCTGCCCTTGAGGTGGACTTAAACTTTACACTCAGTATTTTATTGTAACACTTTTACTGAATTATTTTATTTTTCATGAATAATAATAATGAGATTGTGAATTAATAGAGACAATTACAGGGGGAGGGGTTATTTACTTGCCAGCTGTTTTCTGTGCTGCTTTAGGCAATCCATGGAACAGTACTTGAACTCTAGTTTCTCAAAGGGAACCAGCCCCAAAAGGGATCTGCCACACCCACTGCAGACACCAGCTCTAAATAGAGGAAACACTGTATTCGTCTTCATTTGCCTGAGGGTGTGCTTACGTTGAAGTGCTGGAAGAAGGAATGAGTGCTTGAGCGGCAGCCATCCTTCGCTCAGCAGCCAGGGCCCGCTTCTCTCTCTCACTGAGGGAGGCCACAGCCTGTCTCTGTGACTCCTCAGTCTTTTCCAGCTCCTTCTCTGCCTTCCTCACCTGAAGAGAACCTCCACATCATCCATTTTTAACACTAAACCTAAGTATACCTTCTCTCTCTGTTTCTTGGCCTTTTTCCTCTCCTTCTTTCGCT
The DNA here is from genome assembly GCA_963924555.1 of Crambe crambe. Classification (NCBI taxonomy): domain Eukaryota; kingdom Metazoa; phylum Porifera; class Demospongiae; order Poecilosclerida; family Crambeidae; genus Crambe; species Crambe crambe. Next base: position 206,738 of record OZ004594.1, on the reverse strand, counting down.
CTGCCTCCTTTCTGTTCCTCTCTCTCTCCATGTCTTCTGTGAGTGGGCTGGGGATGTGGGTGGAGTCAAAGTCATAGGCAGTGGGGTACTGTGCCATAAATCGCCTGAAAGAATCTCGTACATCCTTTGTCTTGGAGACAAGATAGGGAGTGTGGCCATATTGGTTCTTAATAGTAGGGTCACACCCATACAGCATTAGAATGGGAATGAGGTTAGAGCAGCCGCTAGCAGCTGCTGTATGAAGGACTGTGTCCCCATTCCATGTCACGTTCAGGTGGTCTTTATGATCACATACCAATTCTGCTTGCTGGTGACCATCTGGTTCCATTTCCCTACATTCAGGTACAGAATTCTTACTAAGGTCACATTCCAGTTTCACTTGAGGTTCTGTCTGTTCGACTATGGGTCTGAGGCCTGTCTCCATCAATATTGCCCGACAGTTCTCTGCAGACGTGACCTCTGAACCAGCACACTCAGCCAGCAACTGACGAATGAACTGAGGAACACCTGAAAAGAAAATAGCAAGGGTGATTTGTTTGAAGTATAAATGTGGTACTCACTGATCACCTAATAGTTGTTGATCTTTGTCTTCTTGCAGTCCTTTGTCCTTCTTTCTTCCTTTTTTCTTCTTTTTCGTATCTTTCTCACTGTCACTTATCACAGTGTCTTCTTTCCTGTCAATCACAAGGGTCATCTCACCCTCATCACCTCCTTCATCTTCTCTCACACCTCCAGATTGGTGCAGTCCCTCTTCCTCCCCCTCCCCTCTTTGCTTAGTAGGTTGGTCCTCTTCCCTGTGGTTTTGATCACCTTTTACCAGCCCAATATATATTGTAGCCAGCTTTTTGTGGACTGCCTGGACTTCTTTCAACGTGGGTCGTCTGGTAGGAAAGGGCAACACCCTCAGACGAGGGTCCCCTCGAGTGAATGGTGCTTTGGTTCCTCTGTCCCCTATCAGCGACCCTCTACTATATTTTGGTGTTCGTATGAAGATGCAGCTTGCCTCCTTCACATGTTCAGTCCACGAACCAATCAGATCCCGAATCTCCTGCTCCAAAGCTGCCTCGTTGTAGCGTCTCAGACTAGCACCAGCTGATCTATCGAATTGGAATCGAAATAAGCATTCAACAATAGAATTGATACTCTCTCCCTTGCAGAAGGGGAAGGAGCATAGACATACTTTGGGTGGTGTCCCCCTTGCTGAGAATCTCTGATAGACTGAGCAGTCCCTCTTTTGGCTCTCACTGTGTAGCGATGGAATGTCTTGTGTGCAACCATGGAGACCCTGATAAAGATCAGATGATTTTATACTTCTAGCCATTGAGCCAGTGAGTTAGTGTCTCCCAACATGTGACATATATGTGGGTCCAGGTACATTCATGTGACATGCATGTGGGTCCAGATACATTCATGTGATATGCATGTGGGTCCAGGTACATTCAAGTGACATGCATGTGGGTCCAGGTACATTCAAGTGACATGCATGTGGGTCCAGGTAGATTCATGTGATATGCATGTAGGGGTTGAAGTACATGCATGTGGAAAATTCTGGGTACATATGTTGGGGTCCAGGCACATGCATGTGTGGGAGGAAGGTTTTTAATAACACATACCCCTTAAAGACAGCACCAGCAAAGTGTCCACCAGATCTGATGAGAATGATCCACACTTGAGGATTCTTCAAACACCGTAGAGCAGTCCTAAGGTCACACTCCCCCGCCTCACTGGAATGGGAATCAGCAACTATGCAACGGAACACGGAATGAGAGAGTCCAGTATCACCCACAGTAAAATGGATGTAGGGGGATTTCATGACACTCCCTTGAGGATGCCTGTCATACGTCCGTGAAGATGAACAACTGTTATCATTGGAGGTGTGGTCAGAAAGGGCAGAATCACTCCCTGAACCAGATATGCTGGAAAGATCACCTAAAGAGTTGGTGAAGGGTCATTTAGGCAATAGAAGCTCTCTTGGCTCCATCCAGAGAACTCTGACTAACCTGCCATCTTTTCAAACTCTTCCTGATCAACATGTGAGAGTCCTTTTAGCTTTCTCTTTAGGTTGTAACGATGCCAATCCAACTGGTAGTGTTGCACCTGCTCGTCTCGAGAACTCAACTTCACATGACAGCTGAGACAACCCGTTTCTTTGACCTGCTGATGCGTCATGGAAGGAAGATCTTCTCCTTCATTTGTCACTGATTCCGGGTGTGGAGTCAACTTCCCCCCTGCTCCTGTAATCTGCAATGAAGGAGATGTCAACAGCTCCTCAGCCTCCTTCGAGAGGAGGAGAATGCTCTGAACCGGCCTTATCATTTGGAACCCTGGAAAGGATCGCTACGTCTGTATCGGCGACCCTTTACCGATCCGAAGGTCAGTCAATAAAGAGAAATACGGAATAGCTACTACCAGGATACAGTGAGCCTAGGCCAGCGGAGAATGCATGGCTGCAGCTAGCCTAGATAGCAAGGATAACGAAAATTGTATAGGAAAAACTTCACCGAAGGAAGAAGAGCACAGCATAAGCTTATCTAGAAGAAACCAGCATGCAATTTCAAATGCAAAAATAACATTGATAATAAAAATCACAAAGTTACACTGTCCATCCTTTTTTCCCTCCCATCCCTCCCATTCATACACAGGGAAGAGGGAGGGAGAGAGGGGAGAAGAGGAGTGGAGCCACAGGACTGTTTGATTGCTCCCTACGAAGTTGTAGGATGGGTGTGGTCGTTTATCTGTCCTTAATAGAGCCATAGAGTGAGTATGGCTATTCTGCAAGGTGGGTGTGCTGTTTAATTGCCCTTAATGAAGCCAGAGAGTGGGTGTGACTGCTTAATGAACCCACAGGGTGGGTGTGGCTATTTACGTCCCTTAATGAAGCTGCATGACTCTTTAATTGCCCTTAATAAATAGGGTATCAGTCAGTCCCCTCACTATTGCTGGCCTATGTAATATTTATTATTCTACTTGCTATATAAATATTGAAATGACTACTAATCAGAAGGATGCTAATGTGATCATGATTCTTGAAGGTTCATATAATCACTTAGCTAACTCTGCAGGCATGGGATGAAATTATATTTATTGGATAATAAAAGTGGTCCGGTGAAAACCGGACCAACCAGAGTGGTGGATACACCCCTGGTACTATATAAAGATGTTGTATGTTCTAATAATGTTGCAGGTTCTTTTTGTAGCAACCTGAGATTGCACGCTTGCCTGACAATGCTTGCATTTGCCTAGTCATATAATTATAATGTTTGGTTTGTAGGGAATTGGCCTTCCAAATAAGTGAGCAGATAGAGGCACTCGGTGCTGGGATAGGAGTCCGTTGTGCAGTGGTGGTGGGTGGAGTGGACATGATGACACAGGCACTGGTGTTGGCAAAGAAACCTCACATTGTCATTGGTAGGTATCCAAATAACTGCAACACTGCAACTGTTACAAAAATCTTCTTTCTTTTTTTAATGCAGCTACCCCTGGTAGATTAGTGGACCACTTGGAGAACACAAAAGGATTCAACTTGAAGAGTTTAAGATACTTGGTTATGGATGAAGCCGACAGGATCCTTAATATGGACTTTGAAGCAGAGGTCAGGAAACTCGACTTCCTTTGGATCTTTGTTAATTGATTCTGCCCTTAGGTGGACAAAATACTGCAAGTCATTCCTAGGGAGAGAATCACATACCTCTATTCTGCCACCATGACGAAGAAAGTAGCAAAGCTCCAAAGAGCATCACTCTACAATCCAGTCAGAGTGGAAGTTTCCACCAAGTACCAAACAGTGGAGAAGTTGGATCAGAGCTACCTTTTCATCCCCTACAAGTTCAAGGCAAGTCATACATCCACCATAATGTAATTATCAATGATCATATCCAATCTTTCAGGATTGCTACCTGGTTAGTATATTGAACGAACTGGCAGGCAATTCTTTTATGGTCTTCTGTGCCACTTGTAGTAACTCACAAAGGTCAGTCCCAATATTTTTATGATGACATTCTTGCACCTTTTCAAACATAGGACAGCTTTGATGCTACGTCATCTTGGACTGGATGCTATTCCACTGCATGGCAAGCTCAGCCAAGCAAAACGACTAGGAGCTCTCAGCAAGTTCCGTAGCAGGAATAGGTCCATTTTGGTTGCTACAGATGTAGCTAGTCGAGGCCTGGACATTCCTCATGTGGATGTGGTCATCAACTTTGACATTCCCACTCACTCTAAGGACTACATTCATCGTGTGGGACGTACAGCTCGTGCTGGACGAGCGGGACGAGCTATCACCTTTGTCACTCAGTGAGTCTGCTGGTTGCATAATTCCATCCATAGTTGTTGATCGTAATGCACACAGGTATGATGTGGAGATATACCAGAGAATAGAAACACTAATTTTAAAAAATTAAACTTATATAAAATTATAGAAGAGGATGTGATGAAATATGTAACAAAAGTTGAGGATGCAAGGAGATTTGCATCCTCTTCTCACAAATGATCATCTCATCACCACTATGTATATTCATGCTCACTGTGACAGTTCCAGGTAGAAATCAAATATTAGACATCGATTCTATGGCTTAGTTACTTTTCCATACTTCAGTTCATAACTACTAGTGGCCTTGGTCTTGAAATTTCATCAAAGCAAGTTTAAGTAATTCCCCATTCAATTGAGCTACCACTTTCCGCCTGAGACTGTCGCAACTATAATATTATTATTTACTATAACATGGAATTTAATCGTTTATTGTAATATAGAATAATGAGTTTAAAAAAAAAAATAATTTTTTTAAAATTAATAATGTAAGTGCATATAGTCATTATAGTGATGACAATGACAATGAATACTTCACTTTCTTGGGGGAGGTGGGCGGGCTGGTCTGGAAGGATGTTTCCCTGATGGTTGTTTAAGAGGTTCAGTGGTGGCTGTAGCAGGAGATGGGTGGTTCTGGTTAAGGACGACTGCAACTTCTGGTCTTGCTGAGGAGGAGTTGAGACTAGGAATCTTGAGCTGTGGGGGGAGGGTTGGACGAGATGGTGGCATTGGACGTGGAGGAGGATGGGGACTCTTGGCTTGTAGATTAGGTGATGACCTGGAGCCTGTTAACTCTGTGCTCCTTTCGAAAGATGATATTGTGGGAGCTGAGGGGACAGGAGGGATGGTTGGTCGTGGGGGTCTGATAGGAGGACGAGGTTTGGGGGAGGGGGTTCTATTCACTTTCCTCTCATTGGACAGTCGGGGAGAAGTTCGTGGCATCCTGGAGGGTCTTGGGGAAGGTGTCCTTGCAAGGACCTCTTCTTCATTCACCTTCAAATCATTTTCTGAAGAGGAGGAACTAAAATGGGACGCTTCTTCCTCTAAGACCGCTTCTTCCTGCCTCTCACAGTCATGTGACTCCTCATCTGAATCTGCTCCTTCTTCACCTCCTGATTCTTCCTTTCCTTCCTCCAGTTTCCTCTCCTCTCTAGCACTGTGAGACATAAATCATGTGACTGACATGACCCATACAGCCAAAAGTCATGTGACACATCACATGACTAGATATCATAAGCCATGTTTCATTGCACTGACTTTTCAGAGTCTGAGAAGGTGAATTCCATAAGTGTTTCTGACTCTTCCGGCCCTGCCTCCACTTCTTCAGGGGTGTGGTCCACACCCATTAGCTTCTCACTGGTTAGAACAGTCACCATCGGAGGATCTCTCTGCTTTGGAGTCCTCTCCGATTTCTCAGTTATTGATCCAGGTGGCCATGGGGAACGAAGCGTGACACTGAGAGTGGCCCCTTTAATCTATGCAATAAATGAAATTGTTAAAATGGGGTGTGAGAGGAGTGGGTGTGGCTTAACCTCTTTTCCATTTAGAGCTGTAGCAGCAACTGCTGAAGGCGAGTCCTTAAAGGTCACCAAGGTACAATCCTGAGTCACTCTGCCACGTCAACAAGTAGGACAGCATCATTACAATGGACAAGACCTCCAAAACTAACCCCCTCTGAACATACCTGACAAGTACAATAGTTCCATACTGTCTCAGGGGCTCCAAAATGTCCTGCACAGCAAGTTTTCCTTCATCTCCATCCTCTTCGATCACAATGGTGGGGTTGGGGGGACCTAGTTCGAGCGACACCTGATCTCTCACCTCTGACCTCTTGGAGTCATCAACTCGATATATATCCACTTCTATGATACCGAACACAGGTCTGCAGTGTAGACAGGTAAAGAGTCAACAGAACAAAACAGCTAAAGGGTTCACCAGCTAAACTGGGTGGGTACAATACACTTTAGTGATGGACTAACCTGTGGTCAGACTGTTTTAACTCTGCTCTGTTGTAGTAGATGAGCCTGCCTGGATGCCAGTAGTGGCCCAGGGCTATCAGGTCCTCACCTCCTGTCCCCAACTCGTGCCGACACACTGTGGCTGCATCGCTATGGTGGGGTCCAAAGTCTAAACCATTGTCAGCATCTTTCCCCAATGAATCTTCTTTATCTAATGGGGAGGGAAGGAGAGAGAGAGAGATAAGGGGACTTATTATCAACTTCATTCCCTTACCGTCTGTGAGATAGTGTTGCAGAGAATGTTGGAGACTGGATTTTCTTGTCTGATCGCTGGCCCAGCTCCTCCTCTTCCACAGGATGCGGTCACACCACGCAGGAGTCCGACACTTTTCACTTGTGTCATAATCATCCGAAAATTCGTCGTATTTGTAGGTCGGAGCAAAATTCAGTTCCCCTTCAATATAGCCTTGATAGACCTATACAATAACATCAACCAACCAATCATCTCTCTCTACTTTCTAAAGACACTACATGTACTTTTCGTAGCTTCTTCTGCCTGAAGAGTTGGTCGTGTTTGTAGAGCTTGTCCCAACGGCCATTGGCGATGTGGTCCTTGGCAATGGTGGTCGGCAGGTCTATACGGTAGTTTAGGTCACCACACCAAAAGATATAGTCATGAGAGTCCAAGCTGTGCCCCTGGAAATTAAACATTGATGAATGAGCATATTAAGCATTTGATAAGACTTACGTGTGGAAATGAGACCTTTTTGCAGATGTCAGCAAAATCCTGGTTCCTTTCGGTGATCTTGGTTTGATGTGCAGCAAAGTGTGAACACACGAAACAGAGTGATGTGGAGTGAAGTAGGAACCGTATGGCCACACCTCCCTTGTTTCCTGCTTTACCAGATAAACCTGTTTTGACAGTACTCACTGCCACATCCCTAGAGACAAGGAAGTAAGGGGTGGGGCAAGGGGTGTGGTCTATTTACCTTATATAGGGGATGAACTTTGGAAGTGTGAAGATGTAGAGGCACACTCCTACCAGCTGTTCTGCCGTGACCAGCTCATAGGGATGGTCACGTGATAGGACCTTCTGAAGCTCCGCCCCCCACTCCTTTCTGTTGCTAGATGAAGCGGAGACGATATTGGATGCAGTGAGTCCCACTAGCTCTTCAAAGCCAATGGCATAGATGTCAGGGGGGGAGGCAAACTCTTCAGGCTGAAGTGCGTGTGAGGAGAAAAGGAGTAGAAAATTAATGACCAAACAGAGAGATGAGTGATGGGTTAGCAGGGAGATGAGTGATGGGTTAGCAGGGGTTAGCAGGGAGATGAGTGATGGGTTAGCAGGGGTTAGCAGGGAGATGAGTGATGGGTTAGCAGGGGTTAGCAGGGAGATGAGTGATGGGTTAGCAGGGGTTAGCAGGGAGATGAGTGATGGGTGAGCAGGGGTTAGCAGGGAGATGAGTGATGGGTGAGCAGGGGTTAGCAGGGAGATGAGTGATGGGTTAGCAGGGAGATGAGTGATGGGTTAGCAGGGATTAGCAGGGAGATGAGTGATGGGTTAGCAGGGACAAGTGATGGGTTTACGTGAAATTGAGGGGGGCCAAAAGAGTAAAATATAGAAGGATAGGGCTCACTTGATTTTTGACAGCTCCCGTGATGGTTGGTCCATCCAAGAGCCAGTCACTAAGAGATTGGTTCTTGAGAGCAATGCTTCGTATTCTGGTTCCACCGTTGACGTTCCATGTCCCTATAGCAACACGCAGTTTCTCAGGAATGGTGTAGTCACTCCATCTGTCACACAACATACGCTTGAATGGAATTGGAGCTGCATGGAATAAGGATCAGTCACTATAGGAACATATGTAGCGAGTAGTGACACATGTACTTGACATTGATGTTCCGGATGTATTTACTAACATCTTGCAGGTCAACCAAAGGTCAACCAGTACCTTACAGGTCAACCACACCTTGCAAGTCAACTAACACTATATAGGTGAACCAACACACTTACTGGTGAACTAATAAACCTTGCAAGTCAACTAAACACACCTTCGAATGCTAACTAGCTCACCTTGCAGGTCAGTCTTGTCGAGCACAGCCTTTGACCTCAAGCCCAACTCACCACAGAGTGTGTTATTAAACAACAACATGTCTATGGCTTCCTGCTTAGTGCTGTCAAGGAAGTTGTTACGTATGGTCCTCTTAACAGAACGAGCACCATCTTTCAGCTGGGGAGAGAGGAGAGGAGACAGGAGGGGAGGAGAGGAGACAGGAGGGGAGATGAGGTGAGGGGAGGAGAGGAGAGGGGAGGGGAAGAGGGGAGGAGAGGAGAGGGGAGGGGAAGAGGGGAAGAGGGGAGAGGCACATCATATGATAAAGATACTACACTACACAGCCACTTACTTTACTTTTTCCTTCAAACTTCAGAGCACCTGTCCCAGAATAGAGGTGACTCAAACTGTCTCCATTCCGGAACCAAGTTGAGGAGAGTTGCTGTTTGAAGCGTGTGAGGACCGACTGCTTAACACTAAGGCCCAGGCTACCCAGCAGCTCAGTAACCATCTGGAGAGGTCAGAGGTTAGAGCAAGAAAAATTTTTCTCCCATGGGGGGAAGGAGGAGGGACAGGAAAAAAGGGGGGAGGGACAGGGAAAGAAGGATGAGGAAATGCCACACCCACACTCCTCACCATTCGGCCCAGAAATGCCTGGACTGAATTAGTCCGGTCAAGACAGTCCAAGCAGTTGGTTCTGATGGTGCCTGTTTGCTGCTTCTCTGGTGAGCCATTAGAGCAGAGGTAGAATCCATGAGCACTTTTGAAGTCAACCACCTCAGGAAGCAGAGACTTGGTAAGGATGGTCTCCAGGTTGCTCCCTGCACCACGGCAGATCCGATGGTAGTCAAAACACATCATCTCTCCACAGTATGCCTAAATAAACAAACAAATAAATAAACAATAACATGACTCCGAAAATTCTACCACACCCAGTGACCACACCCACCGAGCTTAGCTTGCTGAGGTGTTCCTTAAAGGCAGTGGTGAGTGAGAGTTCAGTGTCTCGTGTGCCCAGCAGGTTGAGACACAGGATAGGGCCATAGTGAAGCAGGCACCACTCAAAGTGCCGTTCAAAGGCAGGACGAGAAAAACTGTACCCTCGGGAGAACTTGATACGGGTCATCCCCCCTCCCGTCTGAATCCCGGGTTGGTCCCAGAAGAGAGGGACGAGTCCTCGTATTTGTACAAATGAGGCAACCTTGTCATCAACAAAGATAGCTTGTTCTGTCTCTACGAAGTTGGCCACGTGACCATCATCATTAATGCCACGAACATTGAACCTGAAGAGTGAAGGAGAGAGATAGATAGTCCATTCTTCTTAAGAAGCACAGTGCATAGTACCTTGTTCCAGCTCTTTCACAGCTCAGCCGTGAGAAGAGACACAACTTTGTCTGCTTTTCCGCAGCATACACCGTCTGGATCTCCACATGACCACACATGGTGCGAAACACCCACTTGGAGTAGTCCACCCCGAATCGCTGGAGGTGAGCCATAAGTCCTTTATTCCTGGAGAAAGAGGATGAACAACAACGTCATGTACATATAATAATGGGCATGTACAGTATGAGATAACCATCACCAATGCTAGGTTCAGAGATATATATGGTAAAAGATTTAACTTGAAAATGTTATATCAGCATGGATGAGTAAACATGTGAAATAGAGATACTGCCATATCTCTACACATCATCTAGATCAGAGGAGAACTTGTGAGGGATCACTCAGACAGGTAGACTCCATGCTCGCTATTCAATGCACTGACCACACGCCACACACACCACTAACTCCTCAGGATTCCATGGGTCACCTGAATCTTCAACTTGTCAGGGCAATGTACTGACACTAAACAAAAGTCATTTGATGATAACGCTCAGCCTGTCCGGGTGGCAAGCAAGTTGAAAATGGTCAGATATGCAAGCTAAAGCTATACATACTGAAATTGACAAAGTTTTGGTATTGAGGAGCAGTTATCCAAACAATATCTTGCTTGACAACACCTCCATTATTGTCTACCCACAATTAAAAAACAACAACAACTGCTTACCAGTAAAAGTGAGGCTGCTCCACTCCTTGCTTCTGAGCACAAGAGAGGAGGTCAAAGTCTGCACCAAATGAAGGATAGGCAAAGAAGAACTTTCCAGAGGCCAGAAGTTTCCCCACGTCCTGCACCAATTCCATCCGAGCCTTCAAACTCAGTGGTACAAAGGTTGCCTGGGTCAGTTTAAACACTTCCACGTCTTTCACCTTCCCCACAGACTGGCAGCCTGTCACCAGAACCAAATATTGGACTGCAACTTGATTGTGTTCCAGATCCAAAATGCCAAGACTTCCATAAGCTGCAACACTATCTGTGTAAGTTTCCTTTTTTAAGACCTCCATTTCCACTGGTGCTGCAAAACATAACATGCACAGCTGAGAACAATTGTTTGTTCAGTGGAAAGAGTAAATAATGAGTGAGAGAGTGGAATCTACACCCTTTAACTATTCACCCACACTGCCAGGCTACTGTACTGTACTGCACTGCATAGCTAGTAGGCTTCATGTTATGTCTGGGATGTGTGAGCTGACTGTACTACCATCCTCCAGCTACTCACACAGGACGGCAATGACGTCGGATTCGAAGAGGAGAGCATGGTCGGGGACATCTCTGCTCTCTAGGAGAACTGAACGAGGTCTGTACTTTCTCCAGACGCGGCAAGACTTCCTCAGCACCATTCTTGCATCCCAAGTTACTAGGTGGGAGTGGTTTCATTAAATTTCTCTGCGCGTAAAATTAATTGCACGAAATAATTAATGATCACTGGTTTATAATTTTAAAAATGACTTTTAGCTATTATAATCCGAAGCTTTCAGTTTAAAAGGGTTCATATCTCAATCAAATGATATGAGAGGAGGTTCACTCTCCCTCCTGGGTTGGTGGGCTCCATTCGGTACCATGCCCCCTAGAGCAGGCTGCTGAGGATATTGCGTTTGGTAGCCTTGGTAACCAGTGTGAGTGGAGGGTGGAGGTGGATCTTGGTACTGCATGATGGGGACTGCTGGGGGTTGGGCCACTCCCACAGGTCCAGCTAACACCTGGCTAGGAGGAGGGGGAGGAGGCTGCTGGATTGCCATGGAAGATGTGGTACCAAAGCCAGATAGCTGCATGTTGCCAGGATCCAGTTGTCCAGGAGGTGGGGGTTGCACTGAAGCCATGCTTGGGGGTTGCATGCTCAGGGGTTGCCCTGGAGCCATGCTTGGGGGTTGCATGCTCGGGGGTTGCCCTGGAGCCATGCTTGGGGGTTGCATGCTCGGGGGTTGCCCTGAAGTCATGCTTGGGGGTTGCCCTGGAGCCATGCTAGGGAGCTGTGCCCCTGGGACCATACCAGGAGGTTTTCCTCGAGTGAGACTTGGGGATTGTCCCGTAGCTGTGAAGCTGAGAGCAGGATCAAGGGTAGACTGATGAGTGGTATATCCAGTTTGTATAGGCATGGAGTTCTGAGAGGCAGGAGGAGCCTGGTAAGGGGTGTACACATTACTCGGCATCGTGTCCTGCTGGAGAGTCAGGGGGACGGCACCGGGATTGTAAGGGGGTGGGGCTATGGAATCCATACTGGTTGGATTGTATTCCAATTTTGTAGGTAGCGGCAATGCTTGCTGGGACATTGGGTCGTGGAGAGAGAGGGACTGGAGCGGAAGGGAGGAAGGTTCCAAGCTCAAAGGTGGTGGTGGTGGTGCTGCTAGTTCCGGCTGTTGCTGTACATGAAACTGCTGGGTCATCATAGTGGGAGGAGTCACCCTACGTACAGGTTGAGGACTGCCACCACCAAACTGATGCTGGAGAACCTTCTGTTCTTGAGCAATCAACTGCTGTCGTTCTATCTCTCTCTGCATGGCCACCCTTTGTTCATACTCTGCCCTCTGGCTGTGCAACACCTCCAGCCTCTTAGCCTGAAGCGATTGCTGGAACTCCAACTGCTCTTGCTTCTGCTGACGCAGCAGTGCTAGCTTCTGTTCCATCTGCATGCGAGCGAGCATGGCCTGCTCCTGCTCCATCTGCTTGACTTTATCCAGATGATCCCTCCGCATCTTATTCAAGGTGACTCTGGCCTCCTTGGCTTCATTCAGCTTGTTAAGCACTGCTATTTGCTTGGCTGAAAGAGAGATAGAGAAAGAGTACATAAACCAAGCCAATAAGGCCTACAATTGTAACAATAAGGTCAACAGGTCTACAATTTACTGCGGTAGACAGGTGTGCATTAAATAGGCACCTTTTTGTTGTTGGACATCATCAATCTGTTTGAGTAGCTGTGGCTGCATGGCTGTGAGGTTTTGATAGAGAGAGAGGACAACGGGATCTGTGGCAATGCTCCCTCCACTGGAGTTGACCTCATGCAGTCGCTTCATGAACATGTCGATGGTGTTCCGAACGCTCTCAGCGAGGGGGCTGCCAGTGGGTCCAGCTGTCTGTGCTTGTGCTACCACAACAGCCTGCAATAAAAAATATTTCAAGTTTCTTAGTTTCTATGATGTAAGTATGTGTACCTCTGGGCCAACAGCCTTGGTAGGGGCAGCAGAAGAAGGGGGAGGAGCTCCACCAGCCTGCTGAGTCTGCTGTTCCTTACGTTGTTCCCAGTACCTCCTGTCCAGGTAGCGGGCAAGCTGTGAAAAAAGACATTCTTATTATCAAAGACCTTGGTATCACCATGTTTATTAAACTCACAGGATCATTGGTAGATTCTTGCTCAGGTTGGACCTGGGAATAAGATAAGACTTTGAGGTAAGCGGTGACTGGATTACTGCAAGACTTACTGTAGGGGCTGGATCATGGACGATCGAGGCATATATGGTGTTAGAAGCAGGAGGTGGGGCAGAAGGTGTGGTCGACCGAGGCTGGGGGTTAGGAGATGGGGCACGGGCAGGAGCAGACGAAGTGGTTTTCTTTGGCTTGTTTTCCTGCTCATTGAGGGACATGGCAATTGCCAGTTGGAGGTCCTCTTCTTCCTGCTCCTCACCACCTCCTGGTCCAGAGGCAGCAGAACGAGGGGTCTGAGACTCATGAGCAAGGGAACTACGCAAGTACTCCACTGGCAAATCACTATCCAGCTCTGAAGAAGCACTCTCTCCTTCACTACAAAATCACAATGCTATCAAAATTCTGATCCACGTTACATCCCTTCAGTGATTTACCCTTTTTCAACCTTCTTGTAACAAATGTCACAGACTCTAGTGGGTTCCTCAACTCCAAAATGAGGTAGAGAAGCTCGTTTTCCTGAGCACTGTGCACACACACTCTTGCCACAGTTACGACAGTGATGCTATCCAACAGAATTAATAACACTAAAACCCAAAGCCCCTGGGAAATATGGGGTACTTCTCACCCTGAGCTTTCCTTTGAAGCGGTTGAAATCCTGCCTACACATAAAGCAGCGATCAGCCATCACCCATTCAGGGGCTTTCTTGATGAAGGCTGCAGATGCCACAGGGGTGACGGGAATGTGGTAACCCTCCCTCTCAAGTTCAGAGAACACAGTGTTGATGGCCTTGTAGCCTGTCTGCTCTCCAAAAGCCGACTTCCACTCACCAATCAGTTCCAGAGCCTTGTCAACAGCCTTCACACTAGCTCCATTCTGCAATTTGCAATCTCAATAATGTACCACAGTAGTCCGTAACTACCACCTTAGAGGAAGTGATGACTCCCTTCACGACTCCCAAGAACTCCACAGAGAGGACCTCACTGTGGATGTCAGAGGCACAGTTCTTCATCAAAGAGTCCAACACGAGCAGTGTGTGGTACACGACATTCCCTCCATTATCAAGAAGACGTCGACGAAACTCCTTGATAGCATTCTTAGCCCTATTAGAGGCAGTGGAGCAATATTTCTGAGAAAGAATCTAGCTAGCTACTCACGAGGTATTTTTAGTCTTGACTTCTTCTACTATTTCTAGTATAGCCTCCCAATCAGGGTCTGATGACTCCCCACTAGTCGCTTTCTCTGTTTCATACAGGCAAAAGAAAAATCAGTTACTTCAGAAAGTCAGGGATACACTGACTTTTACCTACCAAGTAACTGCTTGAAGTTCACCATCTTCAATGTCAAAGATTAAACATTAACTTAACCACACCTTCCGATCCTGATGTCATTAATGTTATGGTCATGTGGTTTCCGGTAGGAAAGTACGCATGCGCAGCTAATTGCATACTCAACTCAATTCAACCATAGATATAAGAGGTTTTACGGGATTGGAAACGCCCAATGAACTGCACAACCGTGGCGCGTTGACAGATGCGCACGCGCATGCAGCATTAATTATATTAATCGTTGTGAAAAGAGATCAATATTCACTCCTTTCAAGGCAGTTAAAGTGATATTCTGCCACTACAGCTCACAGAATAGTACAAGTAAGCTAAGGGGAAGGTATTGAAGAAGTGAAGAGTCAGAGAGTTGAAGTTGGAGAGTCTGAGGAAGGAAGTTATTAATTATTCATAACTTTTTTCCTTGTAATTATAACTATGAGTACCTATCATTGCTCATTATACATTAATTGTATGTGATTGATTTGAAAGAAAGGCCAGAATGACGTTTGGTATTAAAATTAGACATAAATTCATTATTATTATAGCTAGATAATTTTGCCCCAAAGTTATCCGCCAGTTTCTGCTCAGTTCTCCCTCATCAGCATTATTGCAATACTTCCAGCTTTTGGCTGTTGGATTTTGACACCATCCATCTCAAGAATTCGGCTCAGTCAGCTGTCCTGTGGACCCTATGGATATTAGGGAGGAAATATAGTAAGCTTGCCATCTCCATAGGATGACTATTGTATAGAAAACGAATGCACCAATTCCATTTACTGTTCTATCCTTTCCCTGAAACTACTAATACAGTTTCAATATTGTTAATCTATTTCTTGAGAGAGGGATTACAGTTTTAACACCACTTGCAAATGCTAGAGACAATATACATCAGCTAATACAAAAACTAACATTACTATTCCATGTAGCTAAAGTTTACATGCCTTTTGATCAGAAAATGAGCAACAGCAATTGATTCCATCAAGCGTGAGAGGGATTACAGTCCCATTAACCACCACAGTAGTATTTGTAGGAATAAACTTGAAAATCTGAGCTAAAATTTATTTCATACAGTAAATCTATGCCCTAGTGTATTATAGTATCATTGGCATAAGTCTTACCTCACGGATCTTGTCAGAACAGCAACTTTGACAAAAGTGCTATGTCATTCAGCTGTCAACGCGCCTCGGTTGTTAGTTGCTAACGAGAGCACGTGATCCGTTTCCAATCCCGTAAACCTCTTATATCTATGATTCAACTCAATAATATGTTCTCTCAGATTAAACACAATTCTTTCCCTTGCATGTAAGTTGGTTGTGTATGAAGGTGTGTAGCTGGTTGACCAGAGCCTGGTTAACATCAGGCTTTCCATACAGATTGGTCATTTGATAAGGATCAGCTGCTATATCAAACAGCTCGTATTCGAGAGGTGTGCTGAAATCCACCACATCAGTCCCATTAAAAAATTCAGCATACAGGTAATTGTGGGTGGAGTTCAGGAGACGTGCAGCCATGTATGTGCTGTTGGGCATGTCGATATAATGCTCCATTCTCACTACATTCCCTAAACTCCAATACTCCACCATGTGTGTATCCCTCCACAATGCCCCATTCTCTTCCTCCTCTTCCCCCGAGTTCTTCACTAAACCGGCAAAGCTCTTCCCATCCATAGTATCAGGAGGCATGCCTCCTCCAAGACTCATCACAGTCGGCGCCACATCAACCATACCACTCACAAACTCAAATTTGGATCCGGGTTGGATTCCTGGACCAGCAATGTTAAATGGAATGCGAATATCATGCTCGTAAGGTTGCAGCTTGCATGAAGGGAGTCGCAACTGGCCCAGGTTGAAGCCATGGTCGCTAGTGTGGATGAAAAAGGTATTTTCAGTGGCATTGTATTTGTCAAGTGTTTTCAATAGCTCCTTAGTGATATCGTCAACAGAAAGGAGACTTCGCCAACGATTTACAAATAAGGAATCTGATTCGTTTTCCACTTTAGCACTGATGGGTTGCTGACTTCGTATCACGTAATGATGGTCAGTGGCTGAGTAGTTCCAGTTTGGTGTCCTTGGCGCTTTCATTCCCTCAAATTTATCTTGGTACCACGGTGCAGGGGTTGCTGGTACATGGGGGGCATGTGGAGCCACGTAGACGAAAAAAGGCTCTCCTTTCTCTAGAGAAGATTGGACGAAATCGATAGTAGCATTACCAATAAGGGACGTGAGATAATCAGAGGGGTCCGTTCCTGATTCGAAAAACTTCCCATTTTTTGAGAATGTATTCTTGAAGTATCTATTGTCATTACACATGGTAAGATAGTTGTCAAAACCGGGCAGGGGAACTGCATTCTCTTTAGCACAATAAGGGGCCACTCCAGGAGGGTTTAAATATTTTCCAAACATGCCTGTGGTGTATCCCAGGGCCTTCATTTGCACCCCTAGGGAGTCGTGTTGGAAGGTGGGATTCACCACGTCCATATGCATGCAACCTCCCTTAGTTGTGTGCCAGTTGTGTGGATACATTCCTGTCAGCAAGGTCGTGCGAGAGGGACAACAGACTGGAGTGTTGACGAAGAAGTTTTGCAGACTTGCTCCTTTCTTGGTCATGAAGTCTGATGTGGTCACAAGTGGGGTCATCCCCCCTAGAGTGATGTCCTGGTCATCTGTTAGCAGGATCACTATGTTGCTGGTGGGCTTGCTCTCCACATAGCAGCTGCAATGCAGCAGCAGAAATAACACCAGGAAGTCAAGCTTCATTTTTTTTAAATTCTCCCACATCAAAACATACACAGGAGCTAAGCTAGTTTAATAGCCGGAAACCGGAAGTATACTAAGTGTCATCCTACATGTACTGGCTGGCTAGCTAGCTAGATCGAAGCTGCGAAATAGCTAGCTATCTAACCGAGAATTCAAGAGAAGTTGCAACTCTAGGTGTAGGAAGGCACCATGACCTCTAGACGTGATTCAGTCGGAGGGCCCAGTAAGCAAATGGTCTCCAAGTTGAAAGAAGGATTGCAAGGTATAAATCTAGTTAGCTGTTACTGCTCAGCGGAGTACCAACTAGCTTATAAAACATGTAACAGCAGAAAAGCTTGCACGCCACTAGCTTTATTAAATGGTGGCTAGTGAGTTGAGTGTATATCAAGCTGTACACTGTTATTAGTGACACTGTGCAAGACTGCATTGCTCTAACTATAGATCACTGACCCCAAACATTAAAGTCAAACGCCCCATAACCATATAAAGAGAAGATTTCTCTGAGAGAGATATGAGTGGGTGTGGAGCAGTATTATTACCTATCATGTCATTGTGCAGAGGCA
Source organism: Crambe crambe (assembly GCA_963924555.1). Classification (NCBI taxonomy): domain Eukaryota; kingdom Metazoa; phylum Porifera; class Demospongiae; order Poecilosclerida; family Crambeidae; genus Crambe; species Crambe crambe. The sequence goes on along the minus strand of OZ004594.1, from coordinate 189,040 downwards.
GTGGTGTTCCTGCGCACTCTGGGCTCATACAAAATCCCTGCAGTCATAGAACGCCGGAGGAAGGAGCTCCTGGATAAACTTTGCCTTTTGCAAGGAGATTCCTTGAAGGAACCGCCCCCGTCGATTGAACCACCTGAGGAGAAAACTCCTCCTCCCCAAGTCAAGTCTCCAGCAAGCAAGGAGAAAGCAAAGGATGTTAAAACTTCAGCCATGCAAGAGAAAGATGGCGATGTAGAGAGTGGGACATCTTCAACTGCTTCGTCGAGTGTGACCAGCCCAACGCACGGATTGAAGCGAAGAGACAGTAAGGTGGTGAACAGTTTAGTCAGTAACTTTGAGACTTTGCATCACAGTGCAAAAAAAGAAGAAGAAAGCGAGACGCCTAAACGCTTTGTGCAGCTCAAGAAAGTGAACAAACCCAGTGATTTCCCCTCTTCGCCCACCCATAAAGGCAACGAGGAAAAGACAGACGACAAGAAGGAAGCCACTCCTGCCCCTGAAGACAACACAAAAGATGCTCCACCAGTGAAAGAGAAGGATTCAGAAAATCTGATAGTGGAGAGTGGAAAGAAGGAAAGGCCGTTATCAGCTGCCAGTAATGAAGACACTCAAGATGGTGAGGAGGAAGACGAGGAAGAAGAAAAGGAGGCTGGGAAGAAGAAGAAGAAGGGGAAAGGATTATTTAGTGGAATGAAAGGACTAAAGAAGAAGTCTCCACTGCCTGAGAGAAAGCATCCTCCTCCTCCTGCTGTTACAAATGGAGAAGAGGCAGCAGATCAGAGTGAGGACCAGCAGAAGGCTGAGGGAGAGGAGGTGGAGCCAGAGAAGGAGGAAGGAGTGAGGTTGAGTGGCACGCTGGAGAGGAAAGTCAAGAGAGGAATCAAGAAGAAGATCAAGATGGAGGTCAAAGTACGAGAGACAACCTTAGTGATGGATGGGAAGGAGGAGGAGTTGGCACACTGCAGTGTGGAGGTCACCGAGTCAGGACTCGAAGTGGTCCATCCTCAACTCAAGTCCATAGTGTTCAAAGTGGAGGGCGGTGAAGAACAGAAACTCAAGTGGGTCAGCGCAATCAAAGAGGCAATTGCTGAAGCCACACCTCCTGAAGAGGAAGGTAAGGTCATATAATGGCAGTGTTATCCCCATCAAAATAATTGTCCCTAACTAAGCAATTCTATGATGTAATTGTCGTTCAATCCTATTACAGACACATCGTCTGATATCAATGAGCACAATAAAAAAATAATCTCTTTTTAAGAAACTGTTTGACAACACAAATTCTAAATCTTACACTGTGAAGTATTTCATCAATCTCCGACTCATCTGATAGCATTAATGTTAATAATTTATGTGATATCGTAGCGGATGTGTGCATGATAGCATTTGTGTTGCTTCTTTCTCTAGTCACTCCTGAAATAGCAGTGACTGAATCCCCTTCACATAACAATGTGCCTAGCATCACCGTTGACGAGGTGGCCAGTCAAAGCGACCAGAAGAAGAGCAAAAAGGAAACAAAGACTCTGACCCCCAAAGTGGAGAAGAAGTTGCCTGACCAGGGAGTGGTGATGAAGGGCTACTTGCACAGGAAGAAGCCGGGCAGTCTTTCTCGGAGTTGGGAGAAAACTTACTGTGTGTTGACATATCAGTCGATGTATTTCACCACAGTGGAAGACAACAAGGAGTACAGTAGCATGCTCCCCATCTACCCCGACAGTGATGGAAAACTTGCCGAGACAAAGAAAGGCAAAGGGCACGACAAGCACATACAAGTCCAAGTAAATCATGCTGAAATTAATGATTTGAAGGGTCCTCCCCTTAATGTATTTCTTGAATGAAGCCTTAAAGAATTTACTGGATGATAATGAGATATCAACATTGAGGAGTATGTGCCAACTAATTATCTCTCCCCTGCCCAACCCAAACCCTATCCTTGCCTTCCAGAACAACAACAAAAAAAAAATCTCCCCCATTCTAACCTCCCGACCCCCTGACCCCAAGCTACAGCACATAGTGATAGTGATAATCAATGCACAAGACTCCAGTGCCATGCCCACTTAGATACCTGCACAAGGCTCTGTAAAGACTCTGTTACTTTGACACTTAGCAATTATGTGAGAATGTCCTTGGTGCTGTTAATTACCTGCAGTTGTACACACACTTCAAGAAATGTGTTGACCCCTAAAAGTCCATGCCACCTCCTGCCATGCAGCAATGCTGCTGGACTGGCTCTTTCTCAAGGGAGTGTATTTTACACGTAGTGTTGGCACGCTGTTTATGGCGTGTGTGAGCATGGGGCCCAAGACATCACTCATGGTTCAGCCTTGTATCTGACCACTTTTCTCCATTGTGTGTATTTGGTGTACTCCATCAATGTGTGGTTTATTCACTTTGCTTTGCAATGTCTCGCTAATATTGCATTCTCTGTCAATCTTGGTCTGTTTTAGGGTCTGACCTTGAAGATTGGCAAGAAAGTGGAGCAATTTTCCTTTGAGAGCCAGGCAGACTTCAAGAACTGGAAAGAAGCCATTGAACGAGTTCTGGGAATCGGAGGTGTGGAAGAGCTCCTCTCTGAAGATGAAGAGAACGAGAACTCCATCGAGCCCGACGGTTAGTTGAGCTAACTAACTAGCTCCTCCATCCAGTGGGATGGTCAACTTAGGGCCTCCATGAGTGTGTGTGTGTGTGTGCATAAATGCTGTGGAGGTTTATCAAATAATACATCGAGCGATGTATATAAGATGAGGAAAAGAAAACAACTAGAGCAAGTTCTAGGAATACAATATACACTGACTTAGTAAACTCATTCCTTGTTTATACATGAAGAGAACCTTAGTTATCAGTAGCTGGGTTGATTTAGTCGCTGGCCTTTACTTAACTTCACTTGTTTATCCCTCACATGCTGGGTTTAGTTGGTTTCACACACAAGATTAGAGGAATGGGTCGTGAATCTGATTAACTTGCATGTATTCATCTCTTGTGCCCTCTATGATGAAGAGATATAGCCTGACAGCTGTAGTAAGTGCAGAGCATGTTAGTGAAAATTCCCCCCCCCCCCCCCCCCCACTCATGATAGAGCTGCCACATCCTTAATGAGGTGTAGAAAAGAAAAGGTTGGACGGTTAGTTACTTGAGACACACATTGTAATTTGACCTATTGCTACAGCCTCAGGTATGTTCAGCATCTGTCTACCACTACTTGACTCTCTTGTAGACTCTCTTGTAGTCAGCCAGTAGTCCTGCCCCACAAAAACAACCATAATACATTATTGGATGACACCATCCCCTATTCCATTATCACTATCAATATCAGAAACACACATTAATTTCAGTCCTATTAAATTCAAAGATCTAATGAGCCAAATTCTCTCCACTTTGGCACAGAGCAGCTGTCAGGACACATCAATTGCCATTGTGACTGTCCTGTATAAAGCACTGTGAATTATAATCCTGCAAGCCAGACGTCTATATCACCTGGGTCTATATCACCTGGGTCTATATCACCTGGGTCTATATCACCTGGCTCATTAATTCGTCCTGTGGGTGGCCTATTATTCTTATTATGTTGTTTCTGCAGAGGACTTGTATGAAGAGCTAGAGCCAGACTATATCCCCCCTGTTCCAGATAGTCCCCGTCCAGCACGCCCCTCCCTCCCACCCGTCCCCGTCGATGACGACATTATCATTGACGAAGATATTTATGAAGACACTGACGATTTCCAGTCCTCCATGCTTGATCAACCTGCACCCTCCCCTCAACCTGCACCCTCTCTCCCCGATCGTAATCCACCAAAGAAAACAGCATCCCCACCCCCTAGCCTCCCCCCGCGGGCACCTCCGGCCAAAGGCACTTTCCCCGCTCGCAACACACCCACCAAAAAACCCGCCCCAATTCCATCAACTCCTCAAGATTACGAGCCAAGTAGCTCTATAAAAGGAAAACCAGCTCCTGCCCTGCCCCCTGTAACCAATGACGATGATGAAGAGCTGTATGATGATGTGATAGTTGGGGAAGAGAAGAATGAAGAGATTGAAGAGACATACGACGACGTGATAGTGGGGGATCAGGGAGGAGGTGCTGAGGACGAAGATCTGTATGATGATGTGGTACCAACGACAGTAGGTGAGCCAATCATGGATGAATACTATGAAGACATGGCCCCAGGCACTATGGATTCATACGTCACCATGGAGAAGAAGGATGGGCAAGAGGAGGTGGAAGATGAAGAGCTGTATGTGGATGTTGACGAGCCTTCTTCACCAAGTCCTGTCAAGCAAGTGGAAGCTCCAAAATCATCAACTTCAAAGTCCCTTTCACGAATGTTCCACAAGAAACAGTCAGTGAGTGCAAAGTCTAGAAGTCACAGTGGGACAGTCAGTTACAAGGCTCCAAAGAAGACACGGTTCGAGGAGCGATGGGCAGCAGTGGAGGGAACCAACCTTCTCATTTATAAGACTTCAACGGATAAACGTTCACAGGACAAGATTCCTCTGGGAGAATGTCGGTTAGAGCTTGGTTCCACTGAAGCAGGTGCAGGAAAGTTTGCCTTTCACGTTTGCAAGGGAGAAAAGACTTACCACTTCAGCTTAAAGGACGAGGCGGGGAAGGAAGAATGGGTGAGTGTGTTGAAGGGCCTCGTCAAGTATGCACCAGTGGAGGCAGACAACGAGGAACAAGAAATCTACCAAGCCACGCAGGACCATATTGCAGACTCAGATCAGGAACTTACCTTCAAGAAAGGGACTTATATTAGACTGATCAGTAAGGACTCTGCTGAGATGTGGACTGGACAAATAGGAAATCTAGACCAAGTCTTCACGGGCAAGACTGGCAAGTTTCCTGTCAACAAAGTGGAGCCGGCAGAAGCCCTGTACTTTTAAACTCTGCATACGCACAACTACTCCCTTTTGTCAAAATATAGTTAGCTAAGTGTCATTGTACTTTAGTAAGATTACCATGAGATGTTCTTTTTTTTTTTTCCTTTTTTTTTTAATAATAAATTTCCAATTTGTGAAATGAAGGCTTGATTCTGTGTACACACACACATACACACACCACATGATTGTTAGCTTTACTTGATCCTCCGCCCCCTCCAGTACACTGGACCCCGGCTCTTTGGGAGAATGCTACTGGCTGACCTTCGGACTTTCTGACGTTCAGCTTTATGTTCTTTGAGTTGAATTTGTCTCTCTCGAGCACTTGCATCCTGCATATGCAAGGATAAGTTTCTCACCCACAATGGACATAGAAAGACCTGGTAAATCCCCCACCTGCCCCATATAATCACACATTATTAAACATGTCTAGAGATCATTACACTATGAAAATATTATTTCTTATTTCTGATGAGTTTATTTTTCAAGCATTGATTGGCCATATGTGAATGTTTGGGTAACAACCATCCATAATGAGAACTTTATTTTTACCAGCCAACAAACAAACTGGTTAAGTCCCTAGTCTCCTGGGAAACGCCTTAGTTTCCTGGGAAACCTGTGTAGAGTTGTTGGGATGTATGTATTATGTACATATGGCTATAGTGAGTGGGCAGGAAGCTGGTTGGAAAGTGAATGTAAACATGAAGACAGGATTCTTTATCTCCAAAAAAAAAAGAAAAAAGAAGAGCATCTTTCTTAAAGCCTCGTTCCCAGGCCTTCCTCCTCTCTCACTGGTATAGTCTCTCACGAAGAAAACGGTAAAGCAATACTTACCTTTTTCTTCATGAGAGATTATACCAGTGAGAGAGGAAGGCCTGGAAACGAGACTATCTTTCTTGGTGGTACATGCATGGAAGGACTTGATTACCTTTTGGAGAGTGAAGGTGAACTCCTTGCTCCCCAGTAAGGAGCTCGAAGAGGAAGCCACCACCTCCCCATCCTTGACTCCCTCTATCCTTTCCAATCTCTTACCCAAAGAGGACCTATTTGGCAAAGGATATCAATCAGGATTCTCCCAGTATACAAGCTCAATCTGGATTCTGTGCTCACTTGGAAGGTTTCTTTAACTTCACGGATGTCACTTTGGCTGTGGGTGTGGCTGACAGTGGAGTTGTAATGAATTCTTTATTGGCAACTTCTTCCCTCCGTCTCTCCCTTCTCTCCCTCCTCACCTCCCTCCACACTTCAGGATCAGACTCGTCTGATGAAGTTTCTTCATCACTTGGTTTCCCTTCCAATTCCTGCCGTTAAAAAGGTGATGAAGCCATACACACCAGTAAGAGTTTTATACCTCGGAGCCTGCCCTCTCCTCAACACTGGGTGGAGGCGATGGTCCTTTCTTCCCCTTGCGTTTTTTTTCCCTGTGGGAGAGGACGGGATGGAGTCGCTGGAATTCTTCACTCTCTTCCTCCACTTCAAAGTTGGCATCAGTGAACATGGCCGCAAATCTCGAGTCCCCTAGAGGATTAGAGGTCTTGTCCCCTTCTGGGTCATCTCCTTCCTTCTTCTTCCCAGTCTTCTCAGAGTCCTCCAGCAACTTTTCTGCAAGTTGGCGATTCACCTTTGGCAATTTCTACATGAGAAAAAAAAGTTTCTCATGAAAATGTCCCACTCTAAAGTATACTGTAGATAAGACATGTCTATAGGTCTATGCACCTTGAGACGGATCCTACTGGCCCTGGCCTCCTCCACTTTCTTGCGTATTTTTTCCTTCCTGTACTCCTCATAAGCAAATGGTTGAGCAATAGCTTTGGCCTGCAAACAGAGATATAGAACTGTACCAACCTGAAACCTCTTTAAAGAGTAAAGTAGATCTTGCGACCTGCAACTTGAACTCTGACCTTGTGGTACAGTTTCATGTCCATAAAGAAGCCATGCATATAAGCCCTCAACAAACCAGTGCCAATCAGATGGGACAGACCTGCACACCATGCCACCCATTATATACTCATATAATCACATGACCATCATGTGACTCCTCACCTAATTCCTCCAGATTTTCAGAGGTGACAAACTTGTAGTCCTCGTACACAGAAGGTTCAGGATCCTCTTCGAGTTCCTCTGTTAAGTTATCGAGAAAGGAGCACCATCGTGGAGCCACACCCATTGACTATGGTAAGGTAGCAAGTGGGCAACACTTTCATCCCAATGGAGCCACACCCACTGACTATGGTAAGGTACTGAAGCCACACCCACTGACTATGGGGTAAGGTATTGAAGCCACACCCACTGACTGGTAAGGCACTGAAGCCACACCCATTAACTACGGTTAGGTACTAGTGAGTGAGCAATGTTAGCTCAATACATTAGTAACCCCCTTCAGTGCACTCCATTAAGGTAGTCAGGGTTCTCCCCAGGATTCATTGAAGGCATAGGGGCAAGACCATAATCATCATGATGGAGAGTGGTCCAATGATTATGAGTGTTCTGAGATAGCTAGAAGCCAGCCACCAGTAATGAATAAAAAGACATAGGGGGGCATAGTGGCAAGACATAAGGCATAGGGGAGAGAACTGAAGGCATAGTGGCAGGACATAAGGCATAGGGGAGAGAACTGAAGGCATAGTGGCAGAACATAAGGCATAGGGGAGAGAACTGAAGGCATAGTGGCAGAACATAAGGCATAGGGGGAAGAATTGAAGGCATAGTGGCCCGCTATGCCTTAAGATGCCTGGGGAGAACCCTGGTAGTTCTACTAATACAGTATTATGTCATTGCACTCTGACCCCTTCCATCCACTCACTGGGATGTAATAGGCCAACAGTTTTGGGTCTTCTTGAGCCATGAGAACCATTCCAGAGTTAGGGAGGTGGCACACTCTGTTGATGTTATGCTCCGGCTCTATTGAGGTGTAGGCAGAGCCCTGCAGAGAGGAGAGGGTGTGGTTTGAGTGGCTGTATAAGTGAGAGAGAGGAAGCATACATCGGCCTCGTGCCAGATCTTGAGGATTTTGGAGTCAGCAGAGAGTACGAGACGTTCGCTGGTCTGGAAGGAGATGGAGTGGATGGGGGAGGAGTATAAATGGTCCTTCACTTGATGGGGACGTGGTGACCGCAAGTCATACAGCAGCACCTATTTCAAGTTAAGTGACGTCACTGCACATGCATGTATATGGGGGCACGTACTTGTCCAGTGGCCGTGCCCACAGCGAGGTTCATGGCATCTCTGTATTGTAAGGCAGTGACTCCTGGAACTTCATCTCTACATAGATGCAACCACGGAAACAAAACCGTAACAATAGAAACCAATGACTATCACTATGGTATCACCATGACATCACCATGGTATCACCTTTCAGAGAATTGGACTCCAGCAGTGGTGAGTGAGAGTTCTGCTGCTCTGCAGTGTGAGCGAGGGTCCCAGCACTCCACAGTGCCCTGTGGAGAGAGAGAGAGAGAGAGAGAGAGAGAGAGAGAGAGAGAGAGAGAGAGAGAGAGAGAGAGAGAGAGAGAGAGAGAGAGAGAGAGAGAGAGAGAGTCAAATGTTCCTCTTTCTCTTATGAATGTACTTGCCTCCTCTGTCCCCACGCAGAAGAGCTGGTGGTGAGGGTTAAACTGACAGACATTACAGCCACTGTACAGCAAAGCAACATATCAACACACCATCATTACCATCATTGTAACAGCTACCTCACCACACCTCACCTGGCTTTGGTCATTAGTGGTGGGAGGAACTTTCCTTGGTCAAGATTGAGACGGTATATTTCTGGCCCCTCGGCTGTAATGTAGAGGTCACATGACCCAGAATGGTATGCTAGCGACCGTCCAAATCGAGGAATACGAGTGCGATAATAAAACCCAAACTAGAAGGAAAGGAGGGGCTTATTAGCACAATAATTGGAGGGAGGGGCTGAAGATGGGTGGGGCTGGATGACTCACCTGAGAATGGAATTCCACTTGTCTATTTGCTAGGAGCAAAACGAACTAAAAAGAATATAAAAGAATGAAAACATGCAAGAGGCAGATCTCTCTTCCTTCACCTTCGTGTAGTCTTCCGAGAGAATAGAGAAATGGACTACCTCAGCATCAAGACATCGTTCAAATTTCATGGAGAGATGATTGACATCGTAGCACCTAACACGTGGCTTGTAAACGCCAGTGGCAAAGATGTACTGGCCATCCAAAGATACATCAATACCAGTAGCAGCCACAGGCATTGTAAAATCCTGAATCAATTCAATCCTGCGTCGCAGAGCTAGATAGATCCAATGTTCCCATGGTGATAATCCCTTCATAAATTTTCAGAATGCATGTCTCACCAATGTCATTTTTAAGGAGTGTCCTCTTCTTCCTATCTGAGATCCATTCAGGCAAGCTCTTTCCAGCACTCAGGTTGTACACCTTCACATCATTAGCTGTGGATACCTGCATCTCCACTTTACCTACTGACCACGTGGAGGGAAATATTCTAATTAGGGCACATCATACATAGTTTGAACTATCTCCCAAGTTTGCAGTGATGCCGGTGCAAAGAAGAGCTCAGATGAGAGGCCCCAGCTGCTTCGATAGGATCAAATTTGGCGCCATGATCGGGTTTGCAGTGGGAATGTCCACGGGAGCAATATTTGGAACATTCATGGGCCTGAGGCATGGTCTCCGCGGGAGGGAGCTTCTGTCTCAGCTGGGCAAAGTTATGCTCCAGAGTGGGGGGACTTTTGGTGCCTTCATGAGCATTGGAAGTGCTATACGTTGCTAAAAAACCCTACTTCTGACCCCAGTGCCCCCTGCAAGCCAAAAGGCTGGACATTATAAAAATGCTCACATGAATCAGACATGATGTCCTATCTATAACATTTCAAAGTCACTTTTATTTTGTAGCTATGTTGATTCAGTTTGTCACAGATGCTCTAAGATTATTAATGATGGGAGGGTTCATTATTAGGTAAGGGTCGTCAGAAGTACAGTAGAGTGCGAGTGTGGTACTATGGCCAGCACGACTGTGAGATGACATACATGTATCAGTGGCCACAATACCCAGTGAGTGGTGGACTGGTGGTGCATGTCATGACCAGGCTTTAGGTCAGTTCTGCATCATCCCCTCTGTACACAGGAGATTCATCTTTCTGCTGAGATAGAAGGAAAGTACCCTCAATACAGTCTACATTATTACACTGAGAGGTACTGTACCATCTTCACTCTTTTTTGTCTGCAGCTCACACCCATCGTCCTTCCAGCCTTGTTGCTCCCTGGGAATGCCGGCAGCTACAAGCAAGCACACTTATCTGCCTCTATTGCTCTGCGCATGCACCTCAGTGACTTCCCACACAAGAAATATTCACTATCAACTTCAACGAACAGTGATGCATTATGTTAAAAATGAAGGGACTGGGATGTGTTGATCGGGGAGGGTAGGAGGGAAATTGCATGTAGATAGTTGCTATGCTATGCCTTCTCTACTCTCCCAATGATTTTTCCTCCAGTGAGGGGTAAAATCTCTCCATCTTCCATGTACTCCATAAAAGTCTCCATGTCAAGATCTTCACAGAAACTCTTAAAGAATCTGTAAGAACATCAAAGGATAAATAAATGTGTTTATACTAGAAAACTTAGCCATAAAATCATGAAATGTTTCACAAATAATATTGGAAAGCTTACCTTTTGGAGAGTGAAGGTGAACTCCTTGCTCCCCAGTAAGGAGGAAGAGGAAGCCACCACTTCTCCATCCTTGACACCCTCTCCCTCTCCCCTTTCCAATCTCTTCCCCAGAGAGGACCTATTTGGCAAAGGATATCAATCAGGATTCTCCCAGTATACAAGCTCAATCTGGATTCTGTGCTCACTTGGAAGGTTTCTTTAACTTCACAGATGTCACTTTGGCTGTGGGTGTGGCTGACAGTGGAGTTGTAATGAATTCTTTATTGGCAACTTCTTCCCTCCGTCTCTTCCTTCTCTCCCTCCTCACCTCCCTCCACACTTCAGGGTCAGACTCATCTGATGAAGATTCTTCATCACTTGGTTTCCCTTCCAATTCCTGCCGTTAAAGAAGTGATAAAGCCATACACCTCAGTGAGAGTTGTATACCTCAGAGCCCCCCCTCTCCTCAGCACTGGGTGGAGGCGATGGTCCTTTCTTCCCCTTGCGTTTTTTTTCCCTGTGGGAGAGGACAGGATGGAGTCGCTGGAATTCTTCACACTCTTCCTCCACTTCAAAGTTGGCATCAGTGAACATGGCTGCAAATCTCGAGTCCCCTAGAGGGTTAGAGGTCTTGTCCCCTTCTGGATCATCTCCTTCCTTCTTCCCAGTCCTCTCAGAATCCTCCAGCAACTTTTCTGCAAGTTGGCGATTTACCTTCGGCAATTTCTACATGAGAAAAAAATTTTTTCTCATGAAAATGTCCCACCCTACAATAGGTCTATGCACCTTGAGGCGGATCCTACTGGCCCTGGCCTCCTCCACTTTCTTGCGTATTTTTTCCTTCCTGTACTCCTCATAAGCAAATGGTTGAGCAATAGCTTTGGCCTGCAAACAGAGATATAGAAATGTACCAACCTGAAACCTCTTTAAAGAGTAAAGTAGATCTTGCGACCTGCAACTTGAACTCTGACCTTGTGGTACAGTTTCATGTCCATAAAGAAGCCATGCATATAAGCCCTCAACAAACCAGTGCCAATCAGATGGGACAGACCTGCACAGCATGCCACCCATAATATACTCATATAATCACGTGACCATCATGTGACTCCTCACCTAATTCCTCCAGATCTTCAGAGGTGACAAACTTGTAGTCCTCGTACACAGAAGGTTCAGGATCCTCTTCAAGTTCCTCCGTCAAGTTATCAAGAAAGGAGCACCATCGTGGAGCCACACCCATTGACTATGGTAAGGTAGCAAGTGGGCAACACTTTCATCCCAATCGAGGAGCCACACCCATTGACTATGGTAAGGTACTGAAGTCACACCCATTAACTACGGTTAGGTAGTGAGTGGGCAATGTTAGCTCAATACATTAGTAACCCCCTTCAGTGCACTCCATTAAGGTAGTTCTACTAATACAGTATTATGTCATTGCACTCTGACCCCTCCCATCCACTCACTGGGATGTAATAGGCAAACAGTTTTGGGTCTTCTTGAGCCATGAGAACCATTCCAGAGTTAGGGAGGTGGCACACTTTGTTGATGTTATGCTCCGGCTCTATTGAGGTGTAGGCAGAGCCCTGCAGAGAGGAGAGGGTGTGGTTTGAGTGGCTGTATAAGTGAGAGAGAGGAAGCATACATCGGCCTCGTGCCAGATCTTGAGGATTTTGGAGTCAGCAGAGAGTACAAGACGTTCGCTGGTCTGGAAGGAGATGGAGTGGATGGGGGAGGAGTATAAATGGTCCTTCACTTGATGGGGACGTGGTGACCGCAAGTCATACAGCAGCACCTGTTTCAAGTTAAGTGACGTCACTGCACATGCATGTATATGGGGGCACGTACTTGTCCAGTGGCCGTGCCCACAGCGAGGTTCATGGCATCTCTGTACTGTAAGGCAGTGACTCCTGGAACTTCATCTCTACATAGATGCAACCACGGAAACAAAACCGTAACAATAGAAACCAATGACTATCACTATGGTATCACCATGACATCACCATGGTATCACCTTTCAGAGAATTGGACTCCAGCAGTGGTGAGTGAGAGTTCTGCTGCTCTGCAGTGTGAGCGAGGGTCCCAGCACTCCACAGTGCCCTGTGGAGAGAGAGAGAGAGAGAGAGAGAGAGAGAGAGAGAGAGAGAGAGAGAGAGAGAGAGAGAGAGAGAGAGTCAAATGTTCCTCTTTCTCTAATGAATGTACTTGCCTCCTCTGTCCCCACGCAGAAGAGCTGGTGGCGAGGGTTAAACTGACAGACATTACAGCCACTGTACAGCAAAGCAAACATATCAACACACCATCATTACCATCATTGTAACAGCCACCTCACCACACCTCACCTGGCTTTGGTCACTAGTGGTGGGAGGAACTTTCCTTGGTCAAGATTGAGACGGTATATTTCTGGCCCCTCGGCTGTAATGTAGAGGTCACATGACCCAGATTGGTATGCTAGCGACCGTCCAAATCGAGGAATACGAGTGCGATAATAAAACCCAAACTAGAAGGAAAGGAGGGGCTTATTAGCACAATAATTAGAGGGAGGGGCTGAAGATGGGTGGGGCTGGATGACTCACCTGAGAATGGAATTCCACTTGCCTATTTGCTAGGAGCAAAACGAACTAAAAAGAATATAAAAGAATGAAAACATGCAAGAGGCAGATCTCTCTTCCTTCACCTTCGTGTAGTCTTCCGAGAGAATAGAGAAATGGACTACCTCAGCATCAAGACATCGTTCAAATTTCATGGAGAGATGATTGACATCATAGCACCTAACACGTGGCTTGTAAACGCCAGTGGCAAAGATGTACTGGCCATCCAAAGACACATCAACACCAGTAGCAGCCACAGGCATTGTGAAATCCTGAACCAATTCAATCCTGCGTCGCAGAGCTAGATGATCCAACGTTCCCATGGTGATAATCCCTTCATAAATTTTCAAAATGCATGTCTCACCAATGTCATTTTTAAGGAGTGTCCTCTTCTTCCTATCTGAGATCCATTCAGGTAAGCTCTTTCCAGCACTCAGGTTGTACACCTTCACATCATTAGCTGTGGATACCTGCATCTCAGCTACTTTACCTACTGACCACGTGGAGGGGAATATTCTAATTAGGGCACATCATTGAAGTCATTTTTAATTACGGTCTCTAATCGTGCGATTAATTTTACGCGCAGTTAACCCCAAAGCATACAGTTTCAGAGTTTAGTATACACTCTACTGCCCTCATACCTAAAGAACTTTACATGTATTCAGGAGTTTCAGCCAATAGTTCACATTTGCTGGATGTGTCTTTGCGTACCTTTTTTGAAAAAGTGAAGTTGTTTCTAGTGACCCCAATTTATATTCATAACGAGTAGTTATTCCTTCATGCCCTCCACCTATGTTTTCCAAATGTGTGCATTCCCTTGCCAAGAAAAAGCTTAATGATTAGAGTACATTAATTTTTAATATTATAGTCCTCAGGGATGATCAACAGATAGGGAGGCTTCAAAATCTTCACTCATAGTTCAGGCAGAGAACAGAGGTGAAGAAGAACCTGAAAGAAATCACCAGGATCAATGGCTGCACACTTAATACCCAAATTTGATAATTATTGTCTCTTTCAATTAATGTGGGCATGTGCAATTTGACTAGCCTCATAGTTTCACGGACGTATCCTTAATACAAACCTGTTCCATTCATAAGTAATCTAGCTTAGTTCTAATGTGTTTGATCTTTTGATCTTTATTGTCCCATGTCTGTGTTGTACGTATGAGCTGTTGAATAAATAATGTATTTTTCATGCCAGTAATAGGCTTTCATGGCACTAGTAGTGCCTGCACTCAAATTCTTCTTCAACAAAACAGTTGTCTTTATTTGCCCATGATCGTTTTATTTCCATGACACATACATCATGTAATTAGTGCCAAATGCACCCTGGGAGGCGTGTGCATGTCAGGTGCTACATTGGCTCGAAGAGGATGGAGATGAAGGAAAACTCACTGTGCAGGACATTTTGGAGCCCCTGAGACAGTATGGAACTATCGTACTTGTCAGGTATGTTCAGAGGGGGTTAGTTTTGGAGTCTGTGGAGGGTCTGATGCTGTCCTACTTGTTGACGTGGCAGAGTGACTCAGGATTGTACCTTGGTGACCTTTAAGGACTCGCCTTCAGCACTTGCTGCTACAGCTCTAAATGGAAAAGAGGTTAAGCCACACCCACTCCTCTCACACCCCATTTTAACAATTTCATAAATTAAAGGGGCCACTCTCAGTGTCACACTTCGTTCCCCATGGCCACCTGGATCAATAACTGAGAAATCAGAGTGGGTGGGACTCCAAAGCAGAGAGATCCTCCAATGGTGACTGTTCTAACCAGTGAGAAGCTAATAGTGTGGACCACACCCCTGAAGAAGTGGAGGCGGGGCCGGAAGAGTCGGAAACACTTATGGAATTCACCTTCTCAGACTCTGAAAAGTCAGTGCAATGAAACATGGCTTATGACATCTAGTGGTGTCTGTATGCACCTCCCCCAAGAAAGTGAAGTATTCATTGTCATTGTCATCACTATAATGACTATGCACTTCCATTATATTAATTTTTAAAAATTTCAATTGTATATTGCAATTATAAAATTCCATGTTTTAGTAAATGTAGTTGTGATAGTCCCAGGTAGAAAGTGGTAGCTGAAATTTCTTAAACATGCTTTGATGAAATTTCAAGACCAAGGCCACTAGTAGTTATGAACTGAAGTATGGAAAAGTAACTAAGTCCTAGAATCAATGTCTAACATTTGATTTCTACCTGGAACTGTCACAGTTAGGCCTTGACGAAATTTGCTTTTTTTCCTGCCTATTTTGCTTTGCTTTTATGCTTGACTAATCTACCTATTTTGCTTTCCTATTCACCCATTTTGCTCCCTCTTTCACTCATTTTGCTTTCTTTTTGCATACTGTAATTAAAATGCAGGCACAAATAATTAGTGAACAAGGTTGTATTGCAACATAACAGAGAGTTCCAGGTAGTCTTCCAAAGATGACTGCTGCTGAGCTGTAAAGCGCTGTAAAATCGAAAGATTCTCTCGGCTGCAGCAGAAGATGGCTGGATCAGCCTGAAAGCATTAGCCCATTTGGGGAGCTCCATAGCATGGCTCTTCCACCAAGAGATCTGGAAGTGGAAGATCTAGATTGTAGAAGTAATTAGCAGGAAGCAATCCAGAAAGTCAAAGCTCGTTCTTGGCCCATTTTGCTTTTTTGACAAAATTGGTAGCCCATTTTGCTTGCAGAATTGCTTTTTTCTTCTGGCTGCCCATTTTGCTAAGCAAATTTTGTCAAGGCCTAGTCACAGTGAGCATGAATATACATAGTGGTGATGAGATGATCATTTGTGAGAAGAGGATGCAAATCTCCTTGCATCTGCAACTTTTGTTTCATATTTCATCACATCTTCTTCTATAGTTTTGTACAAAGATAATTTTTTAAAAATAAGTTTTTCGATTCGTTGGTAAAGTTCCACATCATACCTGTGTGCATTATGACCAATAATAATAACTATGGATGGAATTATGCAACCAGCGTAACTATGGATGGAATTATGCAACCAGCGTAACTATGGATGGAATTATGCAACCAGCAGACTCACTGAGTGACAAAGGTGATAGCTCGTCCTGCTCGTCCAGCACGAGCTGTACGTCCCACACGATGAATGTAGTCCTTAGAGTGAGTGGGAATGTCAAAGTTGATGACCACATCCACATGAGGAATGTCCAGGCCTCGACTAGCTACATCTGTAGCAACTAAAATGGACCTATTCCTGCTACGGAACTTGCTGAGAGCTCCTAGTCGTTTTGCTTGGCTGAGCTTGCCATGCAGTGGAATAGCATCCAGTCCAAGATGACGTAGCATCAAAGCTGTCCTATGTTTGAAAAGGTGCAAGTGGCTTTAAATGTCATCATAAAAGTATTGGGACTGACCTTTGTGAGTTACTACAAGTGGCACAGAAGACCATAAAAGAATTGCCTGCCAGTTCGTTCAATATACTAACCAGGTAGCAATCCTGAAAGATTGGATATGATCATTGATAATTACATTATGGTGGATGTATGACTTGCCTTGAATTTGTAGGGGATGAAAAGGTAGCTCTGATCCAACTTCTCCACTGTTTGGTATTTGGTGGAAACTTCCACTCTGACTGGATTGTAGAGTGATGCTCTTTGGAGCTTTGCTACTTTCTTCGTCATGGTGGCAGAATAGAGGTATGTGATTCTCTCCCTAGGAATGACTTGCAGTATTTTGTCCACCTAAGGGCAGAATCAATTAACAAAGATCCAAAGGAAGTCGAGTTTCCTGACCTCTGCTTCAAAGTCCATATCAAGGATCCTGTCGGCTTCATCCATAACCAAGTATCTTAAACTCTTCAAGTTGAATCCTTTTGTGTTCTCCAAGTGGTCCACTAATCTACCAGGGGTAGCTGCATTAAAAAAAAAAAGATTTTTGTAACAGTTGCAGTGTTGCAGTTATTTGGATACCTACCAATGACAATGTGAGGTTTCTTTGCCAAAACCAGTGCCTGTGTCATCATGTCCACTCCACCCACCACCACTGCACAACGGACTCCTATCCCAGCACCGAGTGCTTCTATCTGCTCACTTATTTGGAAGGCCAATTCCCTACAAACCAAATATTATAATTATATGACTAGGCAAATGCAAGCAGTATCAGGCAAGCATGCAATCTCAGTTGCCCTGCAACATTAGAACATACATCTTTCTCTTTGCTGGTAAAGTGGCTGAGAAAGTAAGCAAGCAATACCTAGTAGGAGTCAGGATGAGAGCATATAAGCGAGTGGGATTTTCCAAAAGACCCTGCAAAATAGGGATCGAAAAAGCTCCTGTCTTCCCAGAACCAGTTTCTGCCAAGCCAATGATGTCCCTTCCTATACATCAGTTATTTATAAGTGTAGGTATGTGCAGTGTCGTCTACCTTCGAAGGCCACCGGTAGAGTTTCCCTCTGAATATCAGTAGGCGTGGTCCACTGCAAGGCAGCACATGCTTCACACAATACATCAATAACTCCCTGTGAAAACAGAAAAAAACAGAGAGAAGAACCATTATTACACCCAAGCAGAGTCTAGAACGAACATCTCATGTAGATCTTCTTACAATTGTACTTACCAAAGACTTAAAGCAAACACTGACGGCACTGCTAGCTTCGGCCATTATGCGCACATGTCACGTCGTCGACTTTAATTAATTATTGAGCCAATGATTGAATGGCGTGAGGCACGCGCGGAAGGTCTGCTAGGCACGCATGCGCACATAATTATCAATTTGGGTTCAAGAGAAACTGCAAGCCGGTAAGTGAAGTGCGTTATGTAGACCTGATGTTCGTGTAGGGGGCATTATAATTAATTTATGTCTCCATGCTTTTTGCAAAATTTTGCAGTGGCAAGGAGGGACTGGTTTGACACTAGGAGAGTTCAAGTTCTGCAGATCAGGATGCTGTACTCCTCAAGTGGACCACCTACAAAGAGACCAGGTAGCTAATATAGGTATTTGACAGAGCTCATAATAACAGTTGGTCATTTGTTCTACCATCATTGGCATTAGATTCAATGATCATGTCCAGACAATAATAGTGCCTTGATGGTAGAACAAATGACCAACTGTTATTATGAGCAGAAAATAATAGTGTTACCTTGAGCCCTGCCATCAATTTTCAAGGATGGAGCTGTGTTACCTGCAGCTCCATCCTGTACAACGATCAATTCTCAATCTCTATAATGTACCATGTTGTCCTCTTGCAGTGGCTGCAAGGAAACTGGAGACTTTGGGAACATGCCAACTAGCTAATACGGAATGCAAAGGTGAGGGGAGTGAATGACCAACTGTTATGAGCAGACAATAATAGTGTTACCTTGAGCCTTGTCAGCTTTGATTAGATAAATCAATAACCTTGAGCCATGTATATGTTATTAAGCTACAGTACACATAAGTAGTGTAGGTTACTAACCCAGTGTACAATTCCAACTTTGTTTGACTTTTGTCTAAGTCAAAGATAAAAATGACCAGTATAACTAATGTCATCAAAGTTGGAAATATCCTATCTGCACTGGACTGGGGGTTAGAGGCGAAGATGACACCTGGTAAGACAAGTAGATAACTTGTGTTGAGAATGGGATGGGATCTGTGGTGTGACAGTTTATATAATGTGGGTTGGACTTGGTACCAGACCAAGTATCCAAAACAATGTCCTACCTCAACACTGTTCATACTTAATCTTGTTAGCACTAGTTAGACATTGTTTGATGGCGGGACCAAAATCCTGATCCCAAAAATGTTTAGGGGGAGAGAGATAAAATGCTCTCATGCCCTCACTACCTACAAGGTAAGCAATGTCTTAGCTACATGTATTATCAGTCTAGAACTAGCTGCTGACTCAGCTCTCAAAATTAGGATGATGTAATGTTTATTACGATTTGTGTAACGGACGTGCCCGAAAGTATAGCGAATCCCCCCCAAATGATGGAGCGCATGCGCATGCAACTTATACCAGGCCCTTCGCTTTTCCACTATTTTAACTATTTTAACTATTTTAACTATTTTCATTTCTTATTTATTTTGGAGAATGTTCCTAGCGCTTGGTAATTTTGTTCTATTCCCCTGCAGGACTTTTTTCAAGTGGTAACATTTTTTAAAAAGTTAGTCGTTTCAATATTTACATACCAAGTAGAATAATAATAAGAACACATGGAAGCAGAGTTCACCTGTGTAGGAGTGATATGGGGACCCCCTAGTTTTAGGGACCCCCGTTCCCATATCACTAGGTATATAGGGCTGAGGGGTCCCCATATAATCACTAGGGATATGGGGATGAGCATAGTGATTTAGGGACCATCGGATTATTGTTTGTTTATGTTGTTGTTATTATTATTACCAGCCTGCACCCACAGAAAATCTGTGGCAATCTTATTTTGCATATGAAATTGCATGCTATTGGGGCTCGAGCTAAGCCTATGCTGTGCTCTTCTTCCTTCAACGAGGCTTTTCCTGTGCAGAACTTTCTTGTTATGTAGGCTTGCTGCAGCCCTGCATTCTTCGCTGGCCTAGGCTTACTGCAGTCTCCGGCCCCTTGCTTGTTTCTATCTTCATCAGCCTGGCTAGGTGTGCTACAGTCGCAGTAGCTACTGACCTTTGAACCATATTTCTCTTTTTCTTTCTCACCTGTTTGTAACGTTGGACTCTTAGAGCGTCAAGATTCATTGTGAGTCGAGTCCATAGCTGGAAACTTCATCTGCTCCTGCCCGTGCCCCATCTCCTAACCCCCAGCCTCGGTCGACCACACCTTCTGCTCTACCTCCTGCTTCTAACACCATATATGCCTCAATCGTCCATGATCCAGCTCCTACAGTAAGTCTTGCAGTAATCCAGTCACTGTTACCTCAAAGTTTTATCTAATTCCCAGGTCCAACCTGAGCAAGAATCTACCAATGATCCTGTGAGTTTAGTAAACATAGTACCAAGTAGTACTTGCTCATGAGTCTTACGTTCCGCTGCCTCTGGACCAGGAGGTGGTGAGGAGCAGGACCTCCAACTGGCAATTGCCATGTCCCTCAATGAGCAGGAAGAAAACCACTTTGTCTGCTCCTGATAATAAGAATGTATTATTTCCTTCTTTTTTCACAGCTTGCCCGCTACCTGGATAGGAGGTACTGGGAACAACGTAAGGAACAGCAGACTCAGCAGGCTGGTGGAGCTCCTCCCCCTTCCTCTGCTGCCCCTACCAGGGCTGTTGGCCCAGAGGTACACATACTTACATCTTAGAAACTAAGAAACTTTAATTGCAGGCTGTTGTGGTAGCACAAGCACAGACAGCTGGACCCACTGGCAGCCCCCTCGCTGAGAGCGTTTGGAACACCATCGACATGTTCATGAAGCGACTGCATGAGGTCAACTCCAGTGGAGGGAGCATTGCCACAGATCCTGTTGTCCTCTCTCTCTATCAGAACCTCACAGCCATGCAGCCACAGCTACTCAAACAGATTGACGATGTCCAGCAACAAAAAGGTGCCTATTTAATGCACATCTGTCTACCAATGCAGTAAATTGTAGACCTGTTGACCTTATTGTTACAATTGTAGGCCTTATTGGCTTGGTTTATGTACTCTTTCTCTATCTCTCTTTCAGCCAAGCAAATAGCAGTGCTTAACAAGCTGAATGAAGCCAAGGAGGTTAGAGTCACTTTGAATAAAATGCGGAGGGATCATCTGGATAAAGTCAAGCAGATGGAGCAGGAGCAGGCCATGCTCGCTCGCATGCAGATGGAACAGAAGCTAGCACTGCTGCGTCAGCAGAAGCAAGAGCAGTTGGAGTTCCAGCAATCACTTCAGGCTAAGAGGCTGGAGGTGTTGATCAGCCAGAGGGCAGAGTATGAACAAAGGGGGCCATGCAGAGAGAGATGGAATAACAGCAGTTGATTGCTCAGGAACAGTCCTCAACCTGTACGTAGGCTCCTCCTGCCTCTCAGAACTCCATGCCTATACAAACTGGATATCTACCCCTCTCAGCTTCACAGCTACGGGACAACCCCCAAGTCTCACTCAAGGAAAACCTCCTAGTATGGTCCCAGGGGCACAGCTCCCTAGTATGGCTCCAGGGCAACCCTAATTAACCTCCAAGCATGGCTTCAGGGCAACCCCCACCTCCTGGACAACTGGATCCTGGCAACATGCAGCTATCTGGCTTTGGTACCACATCTTCCATGGCAATCCAGCAGCCTCCTCCCCCTCCTCTTAGCCAGATGTTAGCGGACCTGTGGGAATGGCCCAACCCCAGCAGTCCCCATCATGCAGTACCAAGATCCACCTCCACCCAACCTCTCAATACACTGGTTACCAAGGCTACCAAATGCAATATCCTCAGCAGTCGAGTCTGCTGTAGGGGGTATGGTTCCAAATGGAGCCCACCAACCCAGGAGGGAGAGTGAACCTCCTCTCATATCATTTGATTGAACCCTTTTAAACTGAAAGCTCGGATAGACTAAGCTCCTAAGTTTGCGGTGATGGCGGTGCAAGGAAGAGCTCAGATGAGAGGCCCCAGCTGTTTCAATAGGATCAAATTTGGTGCCATGATTGGGTTTGCAATGGGAATGTGGAACATTCATGGGCCTGCACCTGAGGCATGGTCTCCGCGGGAGGGATCTTCTGTCTCAGCTGGGCAAAGTTATACTCCGGGGGGGGGGGGGGGGGGGGGGGGGGGGGGACTTTTGAGCATTGGAAGTGCTATACGTTGCTAAAAACCCTGCTTCTGACCCCAGTCCCCCAAAGCTGGACATCATACATGAATCGGACATCATGTCCTGTCATTATCCAAAGTCACTTGTTTTGTAGCTATGTTGATTCATGACAGATGCTCTAAAATTATTAATGGGGAGGGATCGTTATCAGGTAAGGGGTCGCCAAAATGACTGCTGGATCAAGTACAGTAGTGTGTGTGAGTGCGGTGATATTTCTGCTTGTATGTGGTGGGAGATTGGTGCACAGACAGTACTATGGCCAGCAGGACTGTGAGATGACATACATGTATCAGTGGCCACAATACCCAGTGAGTGGTGGTGCAGGTCAGGCTTTTAGGTCAGTTCCCTCTATACACAATAATTAGGAGATTCATCTTCCTGCTGAGATTGAAGGAAAGTACCCTCAATACAGTCTGCATTATTACACTGAGAGGTACTGAGACTGAGGAGGGGGAATTGTACCATCTTCACTTTTTTTTTTTTTTTTTTTGTCTGCAGCTCACACCCAGTAGAATCCATCATCCTTCCACTGCGCGGCATTCCAGCCTTGTTCCTCCCTGGGAATGCCGGCAGCTACAAGCAAGCACGCTCATCTGCCTCCATTGCTCTGCGCATGCACCTCAGTGACTTCCCACACAAGAAATATTTTGACTTCTTCACTATCAACTTCAATGAAGTAATACACAGTGATGCATTATGTTAAAAATGAAGGGACTGGGATGTGTTGATGGGGTAGTCGACCCTTTACCACATTTCCTTACCTTACAGGAAATATGGTAAAGGGTTGACTACACCGGTACCTTATGTGTACATATTGTATGTGTAGGAGCTATCTGGAATGTTTGGAGGTGTTCTCCAGAACCAGGCTGGTAAGGGATATCATATATTCCAATTATGAATGGATGTTTACCTTTGTCATAGATTATGTTGCTTCTGCTATTCAACATATTCTCTCGTTATATGTGGGTGTCAAGCCACACCCCCAATCTGTGGTCATCATTGGACATTCTATGGTACTAATTTTCGATTCATTTCAAGTTTAATGGGTTCGTTTCCATGGTAACAGGGTGGCATCATGGCAAAGGCGCTGTTTGCTAACCCTAACTTCAACCATTCCACAGTCACAACCATCATTGCCCTCTCCTCCCCCCTCCAGCACCCAGGTCAGACCACACCCACCACTGAGACCTCAGCAGTCATTGTTAATGGTTGATTCTGTTGCAGTGCTGATATTTGACTCATTACTCCACGAGTTCTATGAGAGGATGAATGAAGTGAGTACTTGTCTGGTCTATCTTTGTGATGACAACACATCTGCAGGTGTGGTCCAACCCCAACACGACCACATCTCATGTGACACTGGTTTCTATTTCGGGTGGAGAGAGGGATGTGATGGTTCCAACTTTCCTCACTGTCGACCCCAAAGCCCTCAACTTAGGAGTGAGTTTTCTCCACCCCCACTTCTTATTGGGGACCCTAAGACATGCCTCCTCTCTTCCCTCAGGCTTCCTCAATCCCTCGGAATTGGGCATCAGCTGATCACCTTGCTATTGTCTGGTATGTGTGTACACAGGGAGGGAGGGAGGGAGGGAGGCAGCTTGGGTTAATCCCATTAGCACGCACATTTATACAAATTAGTGGCCAATTAAGCGAACAGAGAAAGATTCCCCTAGCGGATGCATACAGGAAAAAGGACTTCTCATTGGAATTGCCAGTGAAAATGGAGATTTGCACATGATTGCACCAGTTGTAGGTTTTCCATGACATTTGCAGACTAAGCAATAAACAACGTGAAATTCAGACCTATTTGAGATGGTTGCTCATAATCAATTGTGCAGGTGTCGTCGGGTTCAATTGGCTTTGACAAGAACTTTATTTCTCTTACAAGACGGTGAGCGAGGCCTCTCAAAGAATGCCAGTCTTAGGTACAGCCTCTTTGAGCATCTCCTCACCCGTGGGAAAGAGATCCCTTTACCAGATGATTCTCTCAAGCACTGTAAGGTTGAAGAACAGTATCCGACTCCTTCATTAATCATTATCTCTCTGCAGTGAAGACTAAGGACATCAAAGTGGTAACCTGTGAGAGTGAGTTCTATCAAAAAGGAGTAAAGAAAGGTTACAAGTACATAGCCACACCCCTCATTGCGGAAGACCACACCCCTCTCAGCCTCCTCCTGGCATCCAATACAGTACGTTTACAACTCCATGAATCATGAGTTCATATCTTCATGCATAGGATCAGACCTCTTGGGCCTACGTCTGTGCCATGTCTCCAGACAAATCCACTTGGTATGTATGTATGAATGTATGTATGTATGTATGTATGTATGTATGTATGTGTAATGAGGTGTATGTTTATTTGCTTTGCAGCAAGGATGTGTCGGGTTTTGGGTCTCTCCTCCCCCCTAAGGAGGGAGTGATAAAGTACATACTGAGTGGCACTGGTGAACTGAAGGCAATGATGCCTGAGGCAACTCATGTGGTCCTCTCCCAGTCACAACCTCCTTCTAGGAGAACTACAGTTAGTTGCTGCTCACCTGCTGGTGGAATATCCCAATTGGTGTCCTTTCCCTCTCTCTGTAGGGATTCCTTCTCATCCAGAAATGCTCTTCCTCCTCCTTTTCCCCTTCAACTATTTCTCTCCCATGGACCAGTGAGCTCTCCCCCCCCCCCCCCCTACCTCTCACCTTACCTCTCACCTTACCTCTCACCTTTACCATACCTACCTTCCTCAGAAATGACTCTACAACTCCCGGCTGGTCACTGTTCCCTCATCAATCTCTCCCTCCCCCAACTCACTCAGGTAACCGTCATGCTCAACATACATACATACATACATACATACATACATGTTCAGGTGTGGCAAAGTTACAGAGCTGATGTGAAATCCAGCTGTGTGGGTGTGGCTGGTGGACTAGTTGTACCATGGTATCCTGACCCTCCCCTCTCCTACTCTTCCCAGTCATCATCGTCCCTCACTATCCATCTCAGCCTGTTTGTCCCAATGCCTTCTCAGGCCACACCCCCTTACCTCTTGCTATGGAGTGCTGCTCATTGTGAGGTGAATGTCACTGTGACCTCTGACCCCTTTGCACTCTTGGATAAGCTGACTATCATCCATGCCCCTTTACTGTTGCCCTGGGTAACCGCCTTATGTATTAGTGGATTGAGGCGGAGGATTATACTGGAACTATCGATTCTCTTACTCCTTCATACAGCTGCCAGGTCCATATTCTATTTATAGAACACTCAATTACATCATTATGATGTCATTGTTCCTCTAGATATGGTATGCTACTGGAGTGGGTGGAGCTGAATCCTTTATGGAGTGGGTGTGGCCCTATGGTCCTCCACATCTTATCCTGTGGTCTCCAGCGTGTTCTATGTGTGATGATGTCTTTCAGTGCCGATGTCTTTCAGACCTGCCTTGGCCGAGTGTGGAGGGGAAGATTGAGTTGGTCCTTGATGGCAGGAGGAGTGTTACTCTCTCTGGGGGTGTGTAGCAGTCTTGGTCTCCTTCTAGCACTGCTGGCTTTCCTCATTCGAGTCGGTCTCACTGTGCTTTATTTAGAATACACACCATCCACTTATATGTGTCTTTTTAGTGCAAGCGCCGTTGGCAACTGGAGGTGGCTTGTGTGCTGGTCTGTTTAGAACTACTAACCTTACCTTCTCTACTCTCCTGGGGGAGAGGCATCAGGTCACCTATTACCCTGTAATGTTATACTAAAAGTGGGTGAGGCTAGATACAGACATGGAGGCTTGCTAACTGGTTCAAAGCCCACCATTCCTTTAACTTCATTACCACTTGCTATGCTAATCACTTCCACAATTGCACTAAAATAATATTGTACCTTTTGCAATGGGTGCTGTGGTATAGTGTGGTGTATATGGTGCATCAATGCTATTATGTTTCCATATAGATTTTCACTCTGGCTCCGACCTGACCCTCACCTCCTCACAGTCCTACCCATCATCCTGATCCTCATGGTAACCCTCTACCATGCATGCCCAGACTCCAATGAAAAGAGGTTAATATATTGTTTTGTTTTATTGGGAATTTGAGCTAAGAACTGATGGGTCTATAGATCATTATTGTGGAATGCCCGACTTCCAATTATCCTGATAGTCTCATTAATAAGAGGTTGTGTAACTTTAGCAATCTGATGAAAGGGAGGTGAGCTTTGAAGCCTGGTTTATGTGGCTTTGCTTCCCACCATTTCCTCCATTGAAGTGGGGCCTTGTTGGGAAACTGGCAAGTGGCTTCATACTGACAACACTGCCTAGTCAATTCTGATCAAGTTATCTTTGAAATATAAAATTTTTATTGGATCCAACAATGTGATGAGGTATGCCGACCAGCTTAACTAATCTGCCTCTCCCGTAGTCCATGGCAACAAAACATTCCCATCAGATCACGTTATAAGTCGTTTGATGTAGTAACATTATTTATCATCCAGAGAGACCTTCACTTCTGAAACCTCTTCAGTGACTACTTCATTGATTTCAGCAGCTCTGGCATTGGGTGTTCTCTGTAATTGCCTCATTAACGCTTACAGAATCTCTGGACCAATTCTTTTCTATGTTGCTCTAACTACCATTAACTACTCCAAAACTGATATGTTTTTTTATTAAGTTTCACTGTCATGGATTCTGAACCTGTTGAATCAGACTTGATGCAACATTAAATTTCAATGACATGATTGACACAGAAAAAGATATGACCAAGAAAAATGTTATCACATGAGCAATTGAAGTGTAGGTGAAAAGAGAGGCAAGGTATAATTTACAGAGGGTGAAAAGAATTTTGAATGAACAAAAAAGGAAATAGAAATAATATAAAATTAATAATTGTGCAAAAAATTGTGTAGAGTATGGAAGTCCTGAGTCTGTTTTATGATTGGCCAGGAGGGAGGGTAGGAGGGAAATTGCATGTG
Organism: Crambe crambe; assembly: GCA_963924555.1. NCBI lineage: Eukaryota > Metazoa > Porifera > Demospongiae > Poecilosclerida > Crambeidae > Crambe > Crambe crambe. Next base: position 162,330 of record OZ004594.1, on the reverse strand, counting down.
AAGTCTGTAGATAGTTGCTATGTTATGCCTTCTCTACTCTCCCAATGATTTTTCCTCCAGTGAGGGGTAAAATCTCTCCATCTTCCATGTACTCCATAAAAGTCTCCATGCCAAGATCTTCACAGAAACTCTTAAAGAAGAATCTGTAAGAACATCAAAGGATAAATGTGTAAAAACATACCATAATGTTTACAAAAGGATTACTTGAAAGACCCCTTTATCTTTGAGGGTTAATGACCAGAGACAGCTGCTCTTGATGTGGGAACGCAATTACTAGAGATGCCTGCACAAATACCAAACTCTCTCTTAAGTGGAATCCAACCCCATCTCAAGTTGCAAGCAACTAAAAGCCCATCAAACTCAAGGCATGCCAATCCCAAGCGCAATGAAACTAGAAGACCGTGGAAGCCACCATACAGCAACAGCAGGGATGTCTAAAGTTGACACAGCATCTACCCTTCCCTGCCACAAACAGCAGATGAAAGAATGGAAGTCTTTCATGGAAGGCAGTGAAATCATACCTTCCCACCACACTAAGGACTTCCACAACACACTCCTAAAGACAAGACTAGGATTTCACCATTTACCTGTAATTCCCCTTTCTGGCAAAGACTCTCTCTTTGAAGTCTCCCAGGGTGACGTTACTGCCACTCAATCGTTTAGCATAGGGTGTGTCCAAGTTCTCCAGGTTGTATACTATGAGAATATCTCCACCTGAGGAGTGGTGGTGAGGTGGTCTCTGTTGGGGAGGGGGTCTGTGTTGCTGCTCAGCCAATGGGGAGGGGACGTGACTGTTCTTCATGTGCTGTGATCTCCTGGGTGTGCTGAGTGTTCTACGGTAGCGACTACACCAGGTACAAGAAAACAACCGATAAGATTTTAATCGACAAATTCATGTATGGGAGAGAGAGGGAAATGAAACTTACTTGGTTGCGAAATGATGAGGTTCATCAGATTCAGGATAAAGAGGTGTTCGGCGAGGGATAAAGAGGTCTGAAGTGGTGGACTGACTGGTCATGGTGAATACGGAGGAGCTGTCATCTGTGCTGGAGTAACGAGTCATGTTATGCCTGCGATGTCTGTCCTCGTTTTGGTGATGTTGGTGAACTGGGGGAGGGAGACGGGGGTTCAAACTGTCCGGTTGTGGGGAGTTGGAGATGAGTGCAATTGCTGCTGCCTGTGCATTGCGATCTCTCTCTGGCTGACGCGATGCAAACATATTTTGATGTTGTAGGTAGGCATGGAGACGATCGTTGGTGGGCGTGACCAGTCCGCTAGTACCCCATTCACCCACCCCAGAGTCTGAGGTTGCTGACAGAACAGAGCTACAACCACTCGTGGTTTGTTTCTGTGAACGCTTCATATTCACCTGCAAGGAGATAAATCAACTTGAGGTAATCCTATCCTTCTCACACTTTATTATCAGAAATAGATAGCCAGACACACACACACACACTCATACAGGGCACACAGAGCACACACCTGATTGGTCACTTGAAACTCTCGTAATGCACTTTCCACTTGTTCTACTGCCAAACTGCTGATGTGTTCTGCTTCTCTGTGAGAGAGATGACTGGCTCCACTGCAGAGGGTGGAGGCAGGAGACTGGATATCCAGAGGTGATAAGATGTGGTGGGCCGATGAAGGGCGTAGTCTTGAATTATCCTGGGTGCACCTGTCTTCCACAGAAGCTGGGAGTAGGTATTTATAGGATTCGGGCAAGTCATACCACTGTGCAGCCATTATCTCCTCATAAGTCTTTCCTTGTTGACGCAGCATGTCGCGAGCCTTCTGAGTCATGGCTTCTCTATCCTTAAAAACTGCTTGCAGTCTCTCACGAATTCTCATAGCAAACTCCTCCTTAGAAACTGTGTGTTCTGCTGTGATGTACGCATCAGGAAACACACGCCGACTTGATTTCTTCGGCTGAGGAGAAAAGAAAGTAACAAATCTCATACATATCTCAATGACATAGCAGAAGTACACCCCATACTTAGAATAAAGGTCTTACCCGAGAGCCTTCTGTGTCAGAAACCGCTCGACGAGGGTTACTACTGTTGAGGGATCTGGAGGATGGATGAAACACTGCACTCTTTGCCCCCACTTCGCTGCTGCAAAGAGAGAGAAGGGGGCATAATAAATCATGAATACTGCGAGTGCCCAATGGATTACATAATGCAGCCATTCCAACACCACACTAGTTGTAACTACCTCTAACAATGTAAAGGAATGTACCATGTGTGTTATTTCCGAGAATTGGAAAGGCCATGATCACATACACCAACACTCTAGCAGTACAGTCATACTAACAGAACTTACTCGGTAGTGACCGATGCCGAATCCTCAGAGGCAGAATTCTGAAGAGAACCACCGCCACACACACCATAAGCCGGAGCTGCCATCCCAGGGGTGAACAGTTCAGGCACGTTCTTTAGTTCCTGATACATAGAACATTCCTTGTAGTTATCAGATACCAAAAACTGTCTCATTTCATTCTTGGACATAATCTCCCATATCTCTTGTTGGGCCTCATTGAAAAGATTGCTAGTGATGGGCCCTCGGCCCATTTCCAAACTCATCTTTATGCTCCTTTTTGTATTTTTTGAAATGGTGACATGTTGAGGGGCTGATAGTTTGATGAATTTAACATAAATGGCCTCAGCTAGAGCTTTGAGGTTGACGACAGTGGGGTCCATATCTTTAAAGGCCTTGCAGGCCAGCCAGAAACTGAGGTTCCTGGTAATACACTGGTCTTGTAAAAAGCGCCTGAACTGCTCGAAGGCCTTCTGGTTATCAAAGATGGCGTTGAGCGGCAGATTTCTGTTGAGACGGGGAGGTGAAGTTGAAGAATTAGATAGCAAGCTGCCTGCTTCTGATAGTCTGTCTGGCTCCATGCGTTCTAGCAGTTCTCTAGTGGGTACACTTCTCTTACTCACATCAGAAACAGCCCTAGACCGCGATCCTTCGCGGTTACAAGTGTCTCCTTCGCTATCGGATGATCCACCATCCCCAAGAAAGTGCAACTGTTGCTCCAGAGCCAAGTCGGAATCATCTGCCATCATCTCTCCGGCAGCTCCACATAAGTTATCGCGCTGGTCCATTAGTACTAATAGTAGTTAAAATATCAACAGGAACAAAAACTAGCTAGGAAATTCAGTTGATACTCCAGGGTCAAAAGCAGTAGCAAGATCTATCACCAACTAAGCAAAATGAGAACCTCAGCATCTCTTGAGCAACTTCAAATGCGGGATTCTGTAATACTAGTGCTGTACAACTGTCAGTTTCCTGGTCTTTGAGAACAAAGGATAGTGCAGACAGGACACAGCCAATTTTACGAGCCTGCGGTCAAAGCGGTCAACTTCAAAGGGCCGCAGCTGTAATTGCATGCCTTTGAATGAGCGCTAATGAAACTCTTTGAAATAGCGCAAACATAACACAATGTCAACTGTATACGCTACACATCACACACAGGTAGTATTGAATATCATGCATACATTATCATATGGCCCTGAGCCCAACTTGACGGCAACATCAAAAGAATTGCTTAATACAGGGTGTGTTATATAGGCCTGAGGCAGGGGGCCAGATGCTCTACTGAGAATGGTGCAAAGTGGGGTGGGTATAGTGACATTACTGGAAGATTTCTCTGCTTTATCCATTATTAGCATCTAGTACTTTCACACTACATACATACGGTCTTTACAGGTAGAAGATCTTATATATACATCAAAGGACTCGGGTGACCACATATAAAGACACTCGCTTCAACACACATTAGGGAATGTAGACTAGAAACCAAACCAATTATAATCTTCTTAGACAGTATAGTACACAGCATGACATGAATCTGCATAATAATAAAGTGTTTGATTGTTTCAAAGTGATGCGAGTGAGTGAGTGAGTGATGTGAGTGAGAAAGACAGAGCTAGAGGCCAACATAACTCCATGACGTGTGCATCAGTACCCCAGCTAGCTAACTAACTAGCTATATGCACAAAATAATTCAAATTCAAAAAGAGAAATTAAAGTTCAGAAAAATAATGCTGGAAAAGGGGTCTGGGTAGGCTTGAAAATCTAAGTAACTTTTGAATGAATGGTGCAAATAGATTCAGGGAGGGGCTAGGAGGGTGATCATGATAAAGGGATGAGGTGACTAGTCCATATGACGAGGAATCTGTCGCTCTTTCTCCAGGTCGATGGAGAGTTCCCTGACCTTTTGAGCCCAATACACACTGCTTTGTTGTAATTGTTCAGACACCTATATGAAGTGGTACATGTAAGGTTTGTATCGTGGCATAACCAGGTGACATATTATAAGGTAACACTTTTTTTTTTTACTCAACGGAGAACATACCTCCCCACATCTTCGTATCCAATAGTCTTTATCCAAAGCAGCCTCACTCTCCGTCTCACTGCCACCATGGAGACGTCCTTCTTCCAAACTAGAGGCCAACCTGACAAGCCAAGGATATGATAAATGTTCACTCAGAACCATACACAAATGCTTATTATTATTAGATCAATTAGGGAGATAAGTTGCTGGCGGTTGGCCCAGGGAGTCCTCAAACAACCAAGATAAAGCCCAGCAAGTTTGAAGTTTGGTTAACTCTTGATAACAGTGCAAGTGTACAATAACAAGTCCATGTTTATATTAGAGATTTAACAAGCCTCAATCAGAAAACACATCTAACAAAGGACCTGGTGTTCTTTGAGCATACCATCAAATGAAAACAACGCTTTGAGCTAATAGCAAACAGACTTGAAGGTGATTGCTCTACAAGGGCCTGAGTTGCTGTTGGGCGGATAACAGATAAAGTTTAGATTAGTCAAGTTCAAAGCATCTTTTGAAGCTGCAGCCGCTACACATCATAAGGCGATGAGAGTTGTACCAAAACAACACTGGGGCTAATGAATCATCTAGCTGGAGTGGCTAAACCTTAGAGTATCGGCAACCACATCACAAGACCCACCATTTCTAGAGTACTATCTTTTTTTCCCTTACAATCCATTTTCCATAGCCCGCCTGTAGTGGGAATCAAACCGAATAGGAACAGTTGCAGAAGCTACACCCAGAGTACTGGTCCCCGTGGTAACAGTTGTAGTGGAGGAAGTGGGTGGGAGGTTGGTGATGTCCACGTTAACGCTGAGTGAGAGAGAGGAGGGGCCTCCTCCATTGTTGAAGGAACTCCCACTGCCACTGGCCAAGGGGCCTCCCTCACTGGGCACGCTCACTGCACCCAACTGAGATTTCAGCTCTGTGTTTGCTTGCATCAGCATCTCATTGCGTAGCTCCAGGTCATTGTGGGCAGCCTTTAGTGAGGCCAGTTGCACATCCATCTCCCTGTCAAGGAGAAATAGGAGAGATCATTAATGGAGGCTTGGGACATTGAGATCAAAGGACTTGTATGTACACTGACAACTATTGCTTGATTAATGATGCACGGTGCAGGCCAGCTGGCTGTTCACACATTGGTATTCACTACACTACCTTACACTCACTACACAGTGGTCTCCTCTACACTCACTACACAGTGGTCTCCCCTACTCACTACACAGTGGTCTCCCCTACACTCACTACACAGTGGTCTCCTCTACACTCACTACACAGTGGTCTCCCCTACACTCACTACACAGTGGTCTCCTCTACACTCACTACACAGTGGTCTCCCCCACTCACTACACAGTGGTCTCCCCTACACTCACTACACAGTGGTCTCCCCTACACTCACTACACAGTGGTCTCCCCCACTCACTACACAGTGGTCTCCCCTACACTCACTACACAGTGGTCTCCCCTACACTCACTACACAGTGGTCTCCCCCACTCACTACACAGTGGTCTCCCCTACACTCACTACACAGTGGTCTCCCCTACTCACTACACAGTGGTCTCCCCCACTCACTACACAGTGGTCTCCCCTACACTCACTACACAGTGGTCTCCCCTACTCACTACACAGTGGTCTCCCCTACTCACTACACAGTGGTCTCCCCTACACTCACTACACAGTGGTCTCCCCCACTCACTACACAGTGCTCTCCCACTGGTACTCAAATAACACTCGGACTCAGTGTTATGTCAAAGAGAAGGTAAGTTAATAGGGAGGGGACATTGCAGGCCAGTATAGAATGTTCTATTACGTAAGAGTCACACCTTATTTTCTGAACCAGAGCGTCATTACTGGACCTAGAGGGGGAAAACAACAACGAATGTTGACATTTGTGACAGAAAAAATAACATCTGTTGGAGCTTGATCAAGTTACAGAGTGACCCCCTCGATCCTCCAAAGGCATGCAACATATCTATCTCTCTTGCCTTTCTCCTTTAGAGATATTGCTCATGTTCTCAGTGAGACTTCTGTAATCTTCCTGAAGTTGCTGGTTGTGCAGTATGCGCTGCTGGAGGGCCTGCTCCACTATTTTCAGCTCTTGTTCAGTGTCAGAACGAGACTGCTGCAATCTGTCACACTCCTCCTCCATCTCTACCACTCGCTGCTGCAGGTATACCCTCCCCTACATCACATGATTTTCACATGATTATCACATGACCACCAGTATGGTAGACTCACCTCCTCGGAGGTTGTTAATTTTCCCTTCATGGTTGCCAGCTCTCCACGCTGTGTCCCCACCTGTCGTTCAAGCTCCAGAATTTGTGTCCTCTTCTCTGCCAGTTGTCTCTGAAGAGTCTCCTCCAATTGATGCCCACTAGATATCTGTGACGTGTGTGTGTGTGTGTGTGGGGGGGGGGGGGGGGGGGGGAATAGTAAGTTAAAAGTCTGGCATAAATTTGTACACCAGATGATGTAGGTCATTTCACACAGCAAGTCAAATGAAAGAGAAGCCAGATGAAGGGGGAGGACAGATGGCTACTTTCAACTAGAAGATCCTTCTACATAGATTCAGCTGCTTATGTGAGCCAGATCTTATAACTGGAGGAGAAACATGATGAAAGAGAGGACATCTCCCAATAGGGCAACGAGGCTCATCCCTATTTGGGTTGGTGGCGTATATTAAATTTCTGTCATCCATTTGTATCAATTTTCCCAATGAATGCAGAGAGCAGTATACAAGGCATTGATGAAAGGAAACACTATTTGCAACACACCTCTGATGCTCTCCCAATCCATACACCCAACATCCTTCCTTATAGAAATGAGAATGACTACCTTTTCCCAAACAACCACACAATATGAGAATACTCTCGCCTTTGAACTGGGCAATCTCAAAAGTATCCCCTGACATCTGAGAGAGAAATTAAAAGGGGAAAGGATATGCCATCCTACCCTTTGAACAGGCGATTCAGGTACCTATTGAAAGTAACCAATTGATGCAGAAAATGTCACTACCTGAACTAAACAAGAGAGGGGAGGTGGAAAACCCAGGAAGTTATTAGCCAAGGTTTTGAGTGGTGCTGAAACTACACCTGGGCCTCTGTAGGCAAACATGGCTTAACACACGCAAAAAGTGATGTTCTTGCTGTCACCATCAAAGATGGAAAAGTAGACTTGGTGACTAGAGCCATCACCATAAGGTGCCTTTGAAGACTGTTTGAAAGTACTGAGATCACCTTGTCAGTATGACCTTTGAGCCAAGGAACCAGCTGCAGTTCAAAAGCTTTCAAACAACTTGGTGATCACATGATTTGTACCACGCTCCAGCAGTCAAGAACCTCTGATGTGGGGAGGGCTAACACAACCACAAAAAAAGAAAAGGAGGAAGGTATTCACCACTTTAGGATGTACCACAAAAATAATTACCACAACAATGCATCTTGAATACTTCCTGTCAACATACCTAGGAAGTAAGCAACTTTTGACCTTTCTCTCACCTCTTCCCTGGCTAGGTCCTGGAATCTCTGTGCCTTGCGTAAGTTTGCTGAGACCTCGTCCAGTTCGCCTTCCTTTCTCCCCAGCTCACTCTCCAGCTGGAAGACTTTCTGCTGACTCAGCTCCAACTGGGTGGAGATGTGGGAGAGCTCTGCCTTCCAGTGATTCTCTTTCTCCACACTGACCTGTGCCTCAGACTCCAGCACTAACACCTTCTCTTCAAACATGAGACACTGGACAAATGAAATGGAGATGTCTTGTCATGTTTCAACCCTCCCACTCTCATGTAATAGAAGAAGTATACACTCAATCATATAGTTTCTTTGAAATTATCAAAACCAACCGGCAGTCATCACAACTGAATCCCTTTGAACTTTCTAGGCATACTCCCCACCAAATCCTGAACCAACTTTTATACTAACTTCTTTGGTCGGTAGAGTAACTTTGAAATGGTCCAGCATGTTCTAAACCATCATCCCAACTTCTTTTGAAATGGTTTGGTGTTATCATTTTAAACTAACACCTGGATCTTCTGCTCCCACGGTCCTATTGATAAGCCTTGTGTCATGCTTTCAAACTGTAATCACTTACACAACAACCGGCTGTGGTCTAATCTTGTGGCTAATGCTTATCAAGTTTTATGCCAAACCTGTTCTCGGAGCTGGTTTAACTCGGCTTCCCTGTCATTGAGGAGTGTCTTGAGCTCTTCCTCCTGTCTGTCCTTGTCAGCAGCCTCGGACAGGCACTGTTCCAGTTTGCTCAGTTGTTGATAGATGCTGGTGTGGGTCCTCTCTGCCTCAATAACCTTATTTCTTGTGCTCTCCACCTGGTAAAAGTAACACACACACACACAGGGATAAATCATAAGAGCCCGACAAATGCCCACCTATTACGCCCCATGCAGTTTCACTCACCTCTTCAAAACCCAACAACATGTTACACCCACCTACCACACCCCATCTCCCCACTCACCTCTTCTTGCTTTCCTTGAAGTTCCTCCTCCAACTGTTCCACCTTCTCTCTCAGCTCTCCCACCAACTCTGTTCTCATCTTCATCTCCTCCAGCTCCCGAGTCAAGGTCCGTATCTCCTCCAGGCGTTCGCTGCTGGCCATCTCCAAGATAACACGGCTCCTTTCTTGCTGCAGGGCACGTTCGTTAACTGTTGCCAACTGCTCTTCAAGAACCCATATCTGATTGGACAGAGAAGCTGCCTTCTCTACTAACCCAATTTTCTCCTTTTTCTGGCTGTGTTCAGATTCTTCCAACACCAAAACCTGAAGAGTAAGATAATCATACTTGAAACTTAGGTCCATCAGTTTTAAGGCCTCTCTTAAGGTCCCTCAGTTTCATGGCCCCTCTGTTCTAGCAAGGGGGATAAATTTTCCTCCACAAAGGCTTTTCCATTTCTTACCTGTGATTTTAGACTGTGGATTGTTTTGTCACCAGTGGAGAGTTTGAAATCTAGATTTTCCTTCTGCAGCTCCAAGTCGGAGAGGGATAAACGTAGTTTGACCATCTCAGCTCGCTGCTCTTCACAGGTCCTATTCAAGTGAGCGTTCTCCCTCTCCAAGTGAGTCTGACGAGACTGGGCGGAGGATAGTTGCTGATCCAGCACTTGATAATGCTGCTGCTTGTCTTGAAGGAGAGAGCACTGACTGGCAGACACCTCCACCTCACTCTGAAGAGCCGTCACCTCCTTCTCCAGTAGCATCATCTGCACAGCAACACCCACAACTATTCACTCACTTATTCATCACTAACACAACACATGAACACACTCAAGATCTTGGCATGGCAGCTGATACATTGCAACTGCATGCAACATGCATGGTCCATGTTAAACATGCAACTGCATGCAACATGCATGTGTCTGTGTTCAATATGTAATTGCATGGAACATGTATGGTCCATGTTCTGCACGGTCCATGTTCAACATGTAACTGCATGGTACATGTATGGTCTTCAACATGCAACTGCATGCAACATGCACATGTACAATATGAAAATTGAATGATGCTGGATGATTTTTAATCGATGTGGTTGCCATGGTGTGTGAAGCTCTGTCTGTACCTTGTCCTGGAGGGTCTTCTTCTCTTGCTGGTGTGTGTGTAGTTGGTCCACCATACCTTGCAGCTTCTCCTCATACTCTGACACCTTCAAACACAGAACAAAACAAAGTGAAGCTGCATTATAACATGATTGAATTGAAGGTGCTAATATGTACAAAAGATACAGTATTGCCTACTTAACTGTTCAAAGGGATAAGAGATGATTGTTACTAGCTAGATATCGTCACAAGGTTATTGTTACAAGGTTATTGTTACAAGGTTATTGTTAGCAAGACATTGTTACAAAGTAGCTAGAGACTGGCCCAGAGGAGGCTGCTCACTGCTTGTTGGAGTCCATCACAACGTCCCTTGGAAGAGGCCAAGTCCTCCTGTAGACTCTCCACCAACTGCTGACTGTGTTCCACCTAGTGCAGAGAGAGATACAGACATTTTATATTTCTCTCTCCTTGGTCAGCTGGTTCAGACATGGGTAAAATAATGAGTGCAGCTTCAATAATTGTCTCAAAAAAAGAAAAGAATGGATAACAACTCAACTGCAAAGCAAATTTCTGAGTCCAGGAGACTCAGACATCAAAGAACACGCCATTATCAACCGCAGGTATACGGAATCCACTAATTAGATCAGTTAGGGTCACTGGTCAAGCGCTCTGCCATCTAAGAGTTGAAGGCCTTGACAATTAAGAGCCTCACACCTTTGAAATTAACCATTTTCAAACTACCGGTATTGGGTCAAAGGATGGGGAGGAGAAGCAGCCAAATGGAAGGTTAGCTTTGTCACAACTAGCGCAGAGATCAAGGCATTCTTCGACCTTTCTCTGGCTCAAACACAATGACACATTCTAGTAGTCCTGAACAACACAAGACAGGAAATTAAAAACCAAACTATGGACTACATGTAGTCGGCCCCCTTCCCTCGATACACACACTCAGCAAACAAGACACTTTGCTTCCCACTAATGTGACCTTTAGCACTCCACAGGTTGAGTTCCCAGAATGATGAAGCCACATTGTAAACATATACAAAGTAGGTTGCCCAACAACCACTTTCTAAGGCATCTCTCCTAATAGACTGACCTCTAGTAGATGGTTGCCATATTTATGAGTAACAGCACAGGCACACCACCCACCCACCCTTAACCCACCCCACTCTATTATAATACCTCCTGTTTGGTGTAGTGGTGTTGTTTGTCCAAAAAGGTGGTTTCCTCTTGCAGACGCTGAATGGCCTTTTCCCTCTCCTCCAGCAGCTGCTGCACCTCCATGAATCGTGTATGTTCATCCTCCAATGCACCCTCAAGGTGACTTGTCTGAAAAAAAGAGGCACTTTTTGAGTATGGATATCCTTTTTTTCAATAGTACTCATTTCATGTACATGTCATAGCATGTATGCTTGATGATACTTACCTACTACCTACAAAGTGGTGATGACCCTTTACCCATTCATGTCCTAACCTTTGATTTGAGGTCATCATTGAGTTCTCTGATGACTTGAGAGCATCTAGCCATTTCTTGCTCCCTGTATTTCTTTTCCTGATCTAACTGTCCCTCGAGTGTCTCCACATCTTCCTCCCTCTTCTTCCTCTCTTGCTCCACCCTCCTCTCCAACTCATCCACAAACCTCTCCTGCTTGCCAAGTTCCTCCTGGATGCTGGAGTACTCCCTCTGTAGCACTGCCTCAGAGCTGGCTGCCTCCTCTGCTTTCCTCAAATAATTCCTATACTGCTCCTCCATTTCCTTCTCACACGATTGCAATCTCAAAATAGACTCATCACGCTTCTCAAGCTACAATAAACAATAAACAATAACGAGATGTGGCAGAATAAATCTTCTTTTAGAGATTTGATAAGAAGTAGAGAGCACATAATGATCCCTATGGCATTTGACTTTTGACCTAGCTATTTTCACTTTCTGCCCACCATACCTCCATGATAAGTAGCTGTTGCTGGTCTTGGAGAGAGGTGAGAGAAGCCAGTGTTTCCTTCAGTTCAGCATTCTCTTGAAAGGACTTCTGGTAATTAGTTTGAGTGTCCTGCAGCTCCTGCTGGAGGGACTCCACATGCACTTCCTGTTCCTCCACTACTTCCTGTAGCCTGTCCCGATTCATGCCCAACTGCAGACGGTAACAAAGGATAATTCCAAAAAATCTGAGCATTCGACATGATGTCTAATTAAAAGGCTGCATAAAAAATTTCTATTTCACTAAGGCTATAATTGGCATGATTTCACTTATTTTGTGAATTTAACAGGAAAGAAAAGCCACATGGGAAAGTTGCTAGTGTTGATTGGTCCAGACATTGTGCTGTGAAGGAACTTATTAGCACCATAGTGCTAACTACCATCCAAAACACTTACTCACTTACTCATCATAATAATAATTATACATACAATATACATCCTAGCTGTTAAGGGGAGGGCCTAAGACTCTTCCTAGCTGCTAAGGGGAGGGGCTAGGGCTAGAGGTACTTGCCTCTTGGAGAAGAGCCTCTAGGTGTTGCACATTCTCCCTTCTTTCCTGAAGTTCTTCTTCCAGTTGGTCCTTGTAGGAGGTGAGTTGAGTGATGGTGGCGGAGTCTTTGACAGACTCTTCCTGGAGTGCCTCCCACTGTTTCCTGTGACTCCGAAGCTCCCTCTCTACCTCCTGAACTGCTGTCTCACACTCTGATAGCTGAACACACAATCACATGAACTGTCACATGATCTCACGATCACTAAGTTACCTCTTGATTCTGATTTCTGGGAGATCTGGGGCTGCTACTCCGACTACGCTTTTGTAGGGCAGAAATCTAGCAAAAAGTCACATGATAGTCATGTGACACACAAAATGAAGTGCTCACCTGACCAGCAGTGACCTGGAGAGTCATTAGCATACGAGAGAGCTCTGTTTCCTTGGAGAGGAGAACGGCTCTGAGTTTTCCAGCTTCTTCACGACACTTAAAGTGAAGTTGTTGGACATTTTCCAGGTTGGTCTTGTACTGTTCAGCCAGTTTGACTTGACACTCCAACTCCACCATCATTCCATGCAGCTACAGGGAAATCACAGCCTCCATTTCCTTTCCCTCCCTCTTTTCCCAACCACACACCTTTCTCTGAAGTTTGTCCCTCTCCCCTCCAACGGCTTCCAGTTCCCTGTTCTTACTCCTCTGCTCCTCCTCCAACTCTTCCCTTAACTGTTGGCTCTCCTCCTGGGACTCTTGGTATGCCCTCTCCAGCTGTTCCACATTTAGCTGTGAGTCTTCCATGTTCCTCTCCAGTGTCTTCTGCTTCTCTTCTAGAGTACCTACTTCAGATTTCAATTGCCTCAACTCCTGTTCCTTTAGCTCCAAACGCTGCTGAGTCAGCTCCTGGACATGCTTGAGCGATTCGGTGGTCGAGGAGAGGGAGTCATCGAGAGATTGTTCCTTATGGCGGGAAGCATCCAGCTGCTCCTCAAGAGACCTGATATTAAGTTCCAACGAAGCTACATGCTCTCCTTGCTTGGAAAGCTGTGATCAAACTTTAATTAAACCCAATCACTAGATTTGGTAATACCTGGACTCACTTCTTCTTCCAGAAAATTTTGATTTTGAAGAGTTTTTTGAAGCATGTTGCGACTCTCAGCAAGTTGCTCTAACGTCTCTCTGTGCTCTCCCTGAAGGGTGGCCATCTCTCCCCTCACTGTCTCCAACTCCTCCATCTGTTCGGCCAGGTCACTACGGGCCTGCTCCAGGTCCTGCTTGTAACGTTCCAGCAGTGGTCCACAGGTACAGGGACCCATGGGAACATCTTTACGTGGGAACGACACACTCTGACTCCCAACACTCAACTCTGATAGCTAAAACATGACAAGAGAACTCATTACATATGTCATGGCACATATTAACAAGTCATGTGATAACTATTAACAAGTCATGTGACAGGTTTAACAAAGCATGTGAGAAGATTAACAAGCTTAGTACATTGGAACCTCCAATATACCGAAGGGTCCGAAATGTGTCCATTATTGAAGTTTTAATATTTCCATGTTGGTTCAATACACTTGATCTCAATAGGAGGTGATGGACACTAAACACAATATACTACCTTGAGCACTCCTTCCTTGATGCCCTGATCAATAAGATGGATCAGGTGACCCAGGTCCTCCTCAGCCCTGCGTCCTTGTTGCCCCTCTTTGTTCAAGGCATTGACTTGATCAGTAAAGAGACTCAGTTCCACCTCTCTCATCCCTCGCTCTTTCCTCAGACTATTCACTTCGTTCAAAAGATGATGATTGGTTGCATCAACTGTCTTCAATAAATTTTGGTGTTCAACCAATTCAGATTTCAAACGACGGACTTCTTGTTGCAAATCCTAAGGAATGGAATATGATATACCCTGGAATGGGAATTGAACACATGACGTACTTTGGCTCCAGATGAAAGTATTTTGACCTCCTTGATCAGCTTCTCCTTCTCCACGATTGTCTCTAGTTTCAGTTTCCTGAACTCATTCATGAGCATATCATAACTCTCTTTCCATTCATTGACATTCCTCTGCAGTTTCTCCACCCTGACCTGCAGGCATCACAATAAATGAATGATGCACAGTGACATAACTGACTCTGACTTACCCGCAAACGTTCTGGGTCATCATTAGCAGAGGTATTTATGCTCTCAGAACTCGTGTTGATGATGAGGGAGGTGTTCGTCCCTTTATATAGTTGCCTACAGCAATAGGCAGCCATTAATGTGTGGACCAGACCATGCATGGGTTTCATATGAAGCCAGGAACTCATCAGTTCCCAACATACCAGCCCATCTAACTAGCTAACTGCAGACCTGAGTTCAGCAAGGAGCTCCAAGTCCTCCTGGTCCTCATTATCGCTCTGAGAACGTCTGTTGTCATCAGGGCCCCCATCCTCACTCTGCTCAGGCTCCAACTCTATAAACTCCCCCGAGCCATCTTGCCCAAGGCTACCCTCACCATCTGATTGATCCTGCTCTGACATCACTTCTCTGCACTTCGATCCTCAACATCCAATGGCCAACTTTAGCAAAGATCATCAAAATTGAAGGTTTGTAGTTGTCACGTGATCTGGCCGCAGACTTCAGTGCGCATTATTTGGGGATTACATCCCAGGTACTGCCACTGTACTGATAGCTAGCTAGCTAGGGTCAAAAATCATGGCAGGGGAGTCCAATACCCGCCCTATAATGAATTTAGGGAACAGCATAGTCGGTGTCAGCATCCTAGCTATGCCATATTGTTTTTCTCAAGTAAGTTTACTTGTTAGCTAAAACAGAGTGATCGAGATGATTATTGTCTAGTGTGGGATTGTGTTGGGAACACTCCTCTTGATCAGCTGCACGTTCTTCACAACTTGGTCCTGTAAGATGCTGATGCGAGCAGCTGTAATGACCCACAGCCACAGCTATGAGAATCTAGGTATGCTAGCTATCTTCAGTGCATTGAGCAACCATTATGTCTGTTGTGATGACACAGCACTAGGTGTGTTTGGCAGACCAGGGAAGCTACTCACTGAAGTAAGGTAAGGATTGTCTGGTAAAAGGTAATCAATGCTACAAATTTTGTAATATTTAGTGTGATTGGTCTGAACTTGGGCACCTGCATTGCCTTTTTTGTCATCATTGGAGATTTGGCTCCACCCATTGTGGCTCAAGCTACTGGCATCAACTGGGTAAATAAATGATGACTCCCAATAATCACTTTTAACTCACCCCTCCCCCTCCCCTCTTCTTCTAGTCCCCAACTGTCTTGCGAGCAGTGGTTTTAGTTATGGCAGCTGTGTGTATAGCCTTTCCTCTGGGACTACTCCGCTCTGTGGACAGTTTGAGTGGCATCAGCATGTGTTCCCTCCTCTTCTATGCTTCCCTCACCCTCCAACTCATGTTCCTCTCATCCAATCACCTCCTCTCTCGCACCTGGTTCAGTCATGTCACTTGGTGGGATAACTCCGGACTTCTCAAGTGTATTCCAATCTTTGCCTTGGCATTTGCATGCCAAACGTAAGTGCAATTTCTTTCCTTAGATATGTCTGGCTATTGTTCCTCCTGAAAGAGTTTGTGAATGTTTAGACTTGAAGGTCTCCATTTGGAGAGACATAATTATCAAAATTATGACAGAATCGTTCTTTACTCTGCAGGCAGTTATTTATCATTTATGGTGACCTTCATGACCCTGGTTTTAGAAGAATTGCCACCATCATCAATGGTGCCACTCTTTCTATATTCATTCTCTACTTTCTAGTGAGTCATTCATCTGTCCATCCATCAAGTGGTAAATCTCTCTCTCTCTCTCTCTCTCTCTCTCTCTCTCTCTCTCTCTCTCTCTCTCTCTCTCAGGTGGCAATGTTTGGTTGTATTTCTTTTCATGCTGTCGAGATCAAAGGTGATATTCTGTCTAACTTTGATATAGGTATCATGTCTCAGATCTCCAGACTTGGTGAGTTTTGAGTGACAGATTCTTCATAGAGATTATGTCATGGTCCACTGGTCAACAGGTTTTTCTTTGTCGGTTGTGGTCAGTTTTCCTCTGATGATCTTTCCATGCCGAGTCAGCATAAACTCGCTCTTTTTTTCTAGCAAATCTCTAGAGCTGCATGTGCGGGAGCCAATACCACAGAACAGATTTGTGGCCATCACAGCCTTCATCATCCTCTCCACACTCTTTGTCGCCATTCTCATACCCAATGGTGAGTGGGTGTGGCCATTTCCTATGCCCTGACAATGAGTGGGTGTGGCCATTTCCATACCCAATGTTGATCAAGTGACTACTTATCTACTGATCTTACCTGTAGTGGAAACGATTCTTGGACTGACAGGAGCCACCATGGGCACTCTCATTTCCTTCATCCTCCCCTCTGTCATTTTCCTGAAAGTGGCAGGCTCCAGTGCTGACTATTCCAATAAGGCTAAGGTAGGTGGATGGAGGTTGGAGGGATGTGGGGCCCATTGCACTATTCATCTGGTTGTAGGTGTGTGTAGTGGTGGGGTTTGTGGTGATGCTTCTCAGTACCGCAGTGATCATCCAGTCAGAAATCAACAATCACACCATCACTGTCCAAAAAGCCAAGCACCCTCCTTTTAAAGTACCTCCTCCTCCCATTCATGGACCCATTGGTCCAGGCGATGGCCCAGCAAAGGACAGACCCCATCATCCAAATGCACCTCCAGTTCTCCAGGCACCAGGACTCCCTCGGCAGCCAGAGAAACCAGAAAGACTTTCAGATCAACAAGACAAACTTCCAGATCGACCCGTCGATAGACCTCAAGATCATCAGGTCAGACCTCCAGATCAACCTGTTAATAGACCTCAAGATTATCAGGACAGACCTCCAGATCGACCCGTTGATAGACTTCAAGATCGTCAGGACAGACCTCCAGATCGACCTGTTCAAGATCGTCAGGACAGACCTCCAGATCGACCTGTTCAAGATCGTCAGGACAGACCTCCAGATCGACCTGTTCAAGATCGTCAGGACAGCCCTCCAGATCGACCTATTGATAGACTTCAAGATCATCAGGACAGACCTCCAGATCAACCTGTAGATAGACCTTCAGATCAACCTGCTGATCACCAACCTAATCACCACAACAGACCTGCAGATCAACAGCAAGATCCACGGGACAGAGCTCACCAGATGAACCCTCCTCTGGGAGCAGTGAGAGACCAAAGAGAAACAGTTCCCTCTCCTTCTCCATTGGTGCATGAGAAGGGAGAGGGACAGTTGATTCATAAGCAGCTTCAGGAGGACATGTCTCAACTCAGCGCTCGTCTCAATCAGCTGGAAAAAGAAAACAAAAACCTGAAGGAACGACAGGAGGTCTTCGAACAAATCCAAGTGGACGACTTGTTGCAGAAGCAAAGAATAGTGGAAGAAAAAGGAGGAGGAGTGGTAAAGGAAAGGGGTCAGCAAGACCATGGACTGAGGAAGGGGTTGAAAGGGGGAGGAGGAGGAGGGGGAGGAATCCACCAGGATCATAAAGGAGGTGCTCAGCAACGTATGTCCTTATTCCCACCTTTATCCTCTTGGTGAATTTTCTCATTTCTGCAGGTGGTGTCCCTGGACCAGCAGAGGACCTTCATGCAGGTGGGGCTACTCACCATGGAGCCGGAGACAGTGATGCTCTGATAAGCCCTTCAGGAGTGGTGGCAAAGGGAAGGACGGAAACACCAGCTGCTACTATCCCACATGAAGCAACCAAACATGCCCCTCAAGATGGTGACGAGAGAAACCGTAGAGATATAAATCATCTGGGGGCACAGCAAATGGGATCCAATCAGGAGGCACAGCAAGTTGGATCCAATCAGGGGGCACAGCAAGTTGGAACTGATCTTATGCCAGTGGATCATAAAGGAAGGAGCATCTCACATGAGCAAGATGATGAGGGCCAACAGAGACAAGGTGTTCTCCCTCATGTGACCACAGTCACCCCAGCCATACATGAACCAAACCCTCAGAATCAAATTAAAGCCCCTCAAGATGTCCATGAGAAACAAAATCTTACAGTCAAGAGCATACAGAGAGAGTTAAAAAGTATTCAATTGACATAATCTTTTTGTAATGCACACATTCATACAAAAAGCAAACCAGTGTTTAAAAAAAAAAGCATTCAGTTAGCATTAGGGTCTCGTCAGAGTTACTTCCTCTTTAACAGAAACTATGATGAGTTTACCATTGGCCAGTCCTACTAACACATGCGTGCACAGCTTTGAATGGTGATCCAGCACCGGCCAAACGCAGTGTATGGCCTCCAGCAAGTTCAGACTGTGCAACTGCTGCAAACTAATACACACAAGATTACTAATCATGTGACTATCACATGAGATTGTCATGACTGACCTGTACAGGTTTCTGAATGTGAGATAGCCTTTGGTGTTTCCTGTGATGAGGTACTTGTCCACCACGACCAAGGCATTGATACATTCATTCAACTCCTTTTCTGCCAGCAGTAGTCCATTGATGGTGTACAGGTGCAGGCAAGGTGGCATTGACCCTATCAGCTGAGTGGTGCATGGGAGAGTAAAATACAACAGCTTGAGTTTCTCAGGGAAGGTGATACCTTTTGTCTATATCCTGTGTCCTCGGTGTAGACCACAAGCCTGCCAATGTTAGAGATTGCTACCTGGTGGATCTCAGACTTTGGGCGTGGCTTGAGCGTGTTGATGTAGAGTCCCTGCCTGACGGTGTGCAGGAGACAAGTCCCATCCTTGGCACCACTCACAGCTAGGTCAAGTTCAGTGCTTATCCCCACACATAGCACCTGTTAAAGGACAGGCACAGTCGCATAATTGTATGCTCTTTACTCCACATGATGCCCACCCCACCCACTTGGGCACTCACTTCACTGTCGTGTCCATACAAAGTCTGCAGGGGCTGGGTCTGGATACCCTGCGCATGAAAAAATAGCTCCATTTAAGCTGCTACTGGGTCTTGTGCAGCTTGACTTTTTACTGTACTTACATTGGTTCCAAATTTCCATATGGCACAGGATGTGTCCCTAGAACCTGTTATCAAGTGATCTCCCAGCCCTGCCTTATCCAGTGCCATGCATGTCACTACATCTGCATGTACAACATGTAAATTACATGCCACAGGTACAGTATGATATGTTGTAAATTAGTCACTTACCATTGTGATGTGAAATTCTTGCTGCTAATTTTCTCTTCTCCACTTGGTAGACACGGAAGCTGTTGTCCCAGTGACCTCCACTAGCAAGGTACTTGTTGTTGGGGGACAATACAAACAAGTTGGACTTGATACCAATATCTGGGACAAACGGACCCCCCACGTACTGCCATCTAGACCTACAGGAAAAGAGGGAGCCCCTAGCTGATCTCATTGCCTTAATAGATGGAGTACTAAGTTACTTGTCTAAGTGAGCATTAGGATCAAATTGAAAGGTGAAAGGTCGGTTTTTACTATTGGAGAAAGCAAGCCAGCCATGAACATTCAGCAGTCCATGTTCATTCACAGTCACCTAATAAGAGAATAAAACCCACCTTACTTCAAATGATGCCCACCATAACTGGGGGAGTGGCACCTACCAGTTGTTCCAGATTGCCACTGACCAGCAGTGCCTTAGTTTGTATGGAAGGTGTGCCTACAAAGACCACAGGGTCCTGACACACATCAACACTGTGAGCCTTCAATAAAGAGAGATGATCAAAGAGGTTGACCAGCAACCGTTTTCCAGTGAAGGTGGCTGTGAAGCCCTTGGCCTGTGTCTTGCGTGCTGAATCCAGAGGCAATCTCTGGGGGTGTGGCTCAGTAAAAAGCTGTGTTGGTGTCTGACCAAAGTTATTGATAATGGATTCAATCTGCCGTCTCTCTTTCTCGTCCTTAATGTCATCCAAGTTGACATTCTCCTCGTAAGTGTAGAAATTGAAGATATTGCAAGCCTTGACTGCCTCAGGGCCTGTCTGCTTGTACCCAAAAATCAAGTCGATCCAGTCATGCAGATGGGCAGACACATACTCTGACTCCTGCAATGCAAATATAATTCAGTCTCACAGATGATGCTGGATGATATGATTTAATTGCCACATACAAGAGCATCTCTGTGCTTGATAATGAAGTCTTCAGCACAAGATGCCCATGCTGGGAGAATGACGTCATTCAGCACTTTACCAGTCTGTAGCTTGCCAAGGTCCAATTCTGCACACATGATATGACATATAAAATCTAGACCACTCGGAGCAGAAATTGAAAGAACAGTGACAGTGTAATTGAATACTACGTAAGTAAGTACCATTGAGGTTCTTGAGGAATTCTGGCTGGTAGAAGAACTCGGGGATGAGTTCTTTCTGGTCTGTGCCACTATTATAGATGTTAGCCCATGTGCTGGGGATGGAAAAAAACTGTCGATCTGCGAAATCAAACCTGTGGAAGGAGAGAGAGGAATGGTGGTGTGTGGATATACTATACATGCAAATGTAACATACTTTCCACTCTGCAATTCGATGTGAAGTGATGTGAATGGTTCCATGCGAATAAGATAATGCATGACACCTGCAGCATTGCTGTAGTGAGAGCCAAAGTGGAACTTTCCGAGGGTAGGGTCATCAAATTCCTCATAGCGGAGTTGCACATTCTCCACTAACTTTGGATTCTGAATACCCACTGGTTTAGAGAAATCTCTAAACACTTCCTCATTCTCTAAGTCCAACTCCTCTGAAGTGTAGTCCTTCAATACCCATGGAAACTGCAAATAAAGACAATAGAGTTGCATGTACTGAAGGTGCACAATTTTATATATTATTTCTGATCAAGGTCATGTGAGTGATCATGTGAGTTAAACAGGACTTTAAACAGGGAATCATGTGACTTACAACGGGGTACTGGTTGAGGTCATTGTAAGTGCGTCCAGAGATGGTGTTGAGTTGTATGAGGTAGTCAAAGTTACTTATTTCTCTCTTGCTCCACTTCTGAGTGAGCCCTGACTCTTTGAGCAGCTTTGCTGGCTTCCTGATCCCCACTCTGTTCAGATTGGGGGGATGCAGGGACAGGATGGTCCTGTACACTGAACTCGCCACCTGTGAAAGGAGTGATAGATAGATAAAGGCAGGGGGTTGGTGAAGAAGAGATGTGATCACCTTTTTGTTAGGAAAGTTGATGAAGCAGTTTGTCTGGTCAATAAGAAAGATTTCCAGAGCTGTGCGTGACATATTGTATCTGCGTGAGTGTATTTCTCTCATATGAGACAGAGGAATCTTGAAATCAGTACTGTACCCTGTACAATGTGCGCAAGTGATGATCAGTCGAGCTTTTTGAATAGGTCACTGGATGACTTACATGTCTGAGATTGATTTTTCTCATTATCAGAGAGAAAATACAAGTGTTTGCTGGTGATCTCTAAACGTCCAGGAATCCTATCCATTAGCATCACCAGGTGACACTCCACTCCTTTGATTAACTCCTTCTCCTTCAGGTTCTGACTGGCAGGGTCTTCCAGCCCCTCCCTCATGGCAGGGGAGTTGGCATCTGACCACAGTTGCTCCAATAACACATCCTCTTCTTCGATGGATGTAGATGTCCGTTTCCCGATTTTAGCCAGCAGTTCGGTGTCAGCATTCTTCTGGTAGGGGGTATATTCTTGTGTTAGGCCAGTGTCTCGCAACTTGCTGGCTTCTTCGTGAGTGTTGTAGTTATAGTTACGAGCCAAACGCATTCTCATGCGAGAGAAGTTCTCTGTTCGGTCCAGTTTCCACAAGTATGGTTCTGGTTTCCTGCATACATCAACCAGATAATACTTTGGTGCATTGTAACATGACAGCCAGTATGCATGTGGCAGTCTGTACAGTGTACATGCATATGTGCATGTGGCATGCCTGTGACATTTTGCACTCTGTACAGTGTACATGCATGTACAGACACTATTTCATCATAGGGGGATTTTGACTGACCTGGAGGACCAAGCCCCCCTCTCTCCAGTGAAGAATCTTCGTGTACAGCGCCACCTCTGGAGGGTGACAGAGAGTTCATTGCGGAGCTGACTGTCTTTACTTTGCTGTCGCTTCACCTCCTCCCCCAAAAGGCTGTTGATCTCAACTACAATTTTCTACAGAGAAAGAAGTATTAATCACTGTGTTGTTGCTATGATGAGCAGCTGGTTGAAGCAGACCTGGTACTGCTCCCCATTAGCCTTGACTTTTTCTTTCCTCTTGATTTCATCTTCCTTAGCAGCCTTAGCACAGTGACGAGTTCTCTCAGTTTTCTCCAGCAACCACCTCATCAAAATGTCACTATACTGAACCTCAGCTGTCTTTAACTGTGGGAACAGAACAGATTAAGTCATAACATAACTATATTGATCAGAGACTCACCGGTCCCTTGACATAATTCTCCCATTCTGTTGTGGTGCAGTACTTCCCAAACTCCATGCCAAAGTTGGGGGTGCGGTGGTCTGGGAGTTGTGGCAGGTGCTTCTCCACTAGCAGACGTTTGAAGTTAAAGGAGAAGAGACAGCGGAGAATGGAGGCCACGTACTGGAGCCACTCAGAGTCATCATCCTCAATGGCTATTTGAGCAATGCGGGCAAGGTTGCTGAAGATGAAGGATACATCCTTCAGAGTGATGAAGGGACACTTGAGCAAGTGTTCCAAACGAAGAGAAGCTGTCACATAATACTGCATAGTAATAGACACACACTGCAATCATATATATATAAGACAATGGGACCAGGACAGGACCAAACTTGAACCACATAAACATTAACTACATACTTCTTTGTTCCCTGTTCCCAGACAGCCCAGGAGTATACGAATCGCAGACTGAGAAATCTGGATCTCTGGCAGTGTAAAGGCCACGGTCTTATCAAATATTCCTGCTCCTGTCAGCATTTTCAAGTACTCCTCTTGTAGCTATGGTTACAGCATGAAAAATAATACAGTGGATAATAAAGGGAGGACAAACCTCCTAACAAACAATCTAATATAAATGAGAACAACCTCTCTTCCTATCATTAGGAGGCCCCATTGTACAAACTGTATATTTTAAGTATGATGCGCACCCCGCGGGAATAGTATTCGATGTTGATTTCAGGGAAGAAGTTATGGGCTAGTTTGAGGAGCTGGACTTCCTGATCCTCCGAGGAAGTGTTGGAGGGATAACTACAAATGATGAAACTCTCCAGTTGCTGTGAAGTGTACAGGAGTTTATCCAGACTCTCATTGTGATCATTTCCCCCTACAGTCATGTGATAAGCACATGATATGTACAGATACCATCACATGTCATGTGACTTGCTGACCTCTCTTTAGTTCTGTGGTGACGTCATGACAGAGAAAAGTGAGTAGTTTTTGTTTGAGGACGTAGGCCGGGACCACCATCTCGTGCTTTTCCACAAACTCATCCAGCGAGCTAAAAAACTTTCCCCAGACCTGCAACAAATGAAATGTTGAAGATCATCACATCACCATAACACTAACATTGAAACTGACCTTCCAGGGATGCTGGTCTAACGTTGAGTGCCAGAGAATGTGTCGGAAAGTTTGAGAGACAATGTCCACCATCTTTGTCACCTCGTATTTCAAGTCTTTCTCCACAGTGTCAGTCCAAGGGGTGGAGACTGTTAGGGACTGTTTCCTCATCCTCTTCCATGTCTCCTTATCCATCAACTCATTGTTGTTGGTAATGGTAAAATTACTCCCTGTAGTTGTCGACTTGTCAGCAAAGGCAAATGAGCGGGAGCGGTGGGAGATGTCCTCATCACCTGTGGAGGAGAGGGAGGAGGAGGATGGGGGCTTAGAGGAGTGAGGTAAGGTATCTTTGAGGGGTCTGCAGGGAGTTGGTGGACTTGATCCCCCCTGGTTCTGGTCCCCATTCTGACGCTGTCCAGAAGGGGAGGAATTGGCAGGTGGGATGAGAAGAGTGGTTGGGGGAGAGGGTATTGGAGAAGATGTGCTGATGTCATCCTGTTGAGTTGAATTTACAGCCGAATGGTTGTCAGTTGTGGGTGTGTCCAAATATGTAGAGTTTGTGGGTGTGGCCTTTTGGGGGTGTGGCAATGAGTCTGTAATGATTTGTGGGGCAGTGAGTAGCCAGAAGAACATGACCTCCCATCCATGGACGGAGGAGATGCGTAGAATATCCTCGGGGGTGTGGTGGAGGACGGAGTTGACCTGTTGGCAGAGAGTGTTGCGGACGGCAAAGGGAGCAATACGCAGCAGCTGAAGCAGTGATAAAAATATATCCAGGTTGGAGATGTAATCTGCAAGATATATAAAAGCTAAAACAGTAGAGAGAGAGAGAGAGAGAGAGAGAGAGAGAGAGAGAGAGAGAGAGAGAGAGAGAGAGAGAGAGAGAGAGAGAGAGAGAGAGAGAGAGAGAGAGAGAGAGAGAGAGAGAGAGAGAGAGAGAGAGAGAGAGAGAGAGAGAGAGAGAGAGACCTGTGTAACTGTTGTCGTTCTTGGCAATACACAGATCAGTGAGGGAAAGTATGATAGCGGAGGACATGTTGGGCTCAGTCATGAGAGCAATAGCTGCAGCCATTGAACCATCTCTGAAGGCTTTGTAAATGGGACCCTCCCAATCCATGTAGTGTCTCATCAGATAGCATAAAATCTGGAGATGAGCACAATCAGTAATCTTATTTAGTAATCTTGGTGTTTTATGATGAACCACCTTTATCGCAGTGAGCCTGACAGGCATGCTAGGAGCCCTAATGAGGGAGAGGAGGAAAGTGCCTCGTTCCCAAATCATCCTGCCCAGTTCCCTCCCACAGTCGGACTTGGTCAGCAAACTCTTCAACATGTTCAGCAGATCTTCTTGCTGGGTGGAGGGAGGAAGAGATACAGGCACACTAGAAAGAGTTGATTAATGTAGGATGAGATGGCATACTTACCAGTCCAGCATCTGCACTGACTGCAACAAAACCAAGCAAACCTTCCACTTCATCTTGATTGATGGAATTCATCAGGTAGTACTTGATGACTGTATGGGACAACGGATGGAAGAACAAGAAGGTATGGAAGAAGGTATGGAAGAAGGTGTGGAAGAAGGTATGGAAGAAGGTATGGAAGAAGGTGTGGAAGAAGGTGTGGAAGAAGGTATGGAAGAAGGTGTGGAAGAAGGTATGGAAGAAGGTATGGAAGAAGGTAAATAATGATCAGGGACTTACTCATCAAGAGAGCTGAACGGATGCTGAGTTTTTGTTCGTTATCTAACTGAATGACATCAGAGCCAAGGAGAGTATCAGTACCACTGTACTCATGAGTACAATATGATTACATGACTCAAGCAGTGACCACTCAACTCACTCACCCATAGAAATTTCTGATGACGTCCATAATGTAATGAATGCCATACAACTGTCGACACTCGGTAGTGCGTAACACCTCTTTATTGATATACTGAATGTGACCTGCAATATAAACGACATTTAAGAGAGTTAGGATCACATCACATTACATTAGTGCATTACTACAAGCATTATTCATACCTATTCTGACAGAGTAAGCAGCCTTGCTCCACACTCTGAAGTCAAAGACCAGATGTTTGTAGATGTCCAGTCTCCTATTCTCACTGTCGTTGAAGAGTTCCACCAACTCCTGCACTGCCTGGAAGGCCGAGACAGTCAAGAGAGAGGGTGGGGTCTTCATCAGGAGGGCTGCTATGGTGGCCGGGCCTTCCGAGTGGAAGAATCCATTCTGGTTATTGGGACTGTCGGACAACATTGCTATTAGCAGCTTCAGAAATGCTGCTACTGCTTCAGTCTCTGAAACCAGTAAAAACATGTCAATCCTAACTCATTCCTTGACTCTGATGGGAGGAAAGTGTAACATAGTTTGCTCCTTTTATGTGTACTATTATTCCTAAGGATGTTAATCCAATAGAACAAGCTCAGGGCAGCCATTTTTTCTTCCTAATTATGTAAGTGGGTGGGGCATAGCTGCCAGTTGAACATGAGTTTACATCACAGCAATAATAGCCTCCAAGGTAGGAGGGCAAAGACTGGTTGCTACACACTATGGCAGATGGATGTGACCACACCATTCCTAGTGCCCCCCCCCCCTTGCCCTCATAATTATTAAACGCACCATCAAACCACCTGGATGTAAGAGGTGTGGTGGCTGGGCCCGGGATGAAGGGAGTGTTGAGGTCTGAGATAGGGGACATGGATGCTGAGGTCTGGGGTGGCTGTGTGTCGTGTGCTGATAATGTGAAGGATGTTCGTGCCATATCTGGTGTCGGTGGTGAAAGACACACCCCTGGGGTGGGTGTGGTCTTGTCGTCATAGGATGGTTCTTCTTCCTTCTTGATTGGGGCATGTCTTTTAGCAAGCGGGAGAGATAGTTGTTCCAGGATGGGAAAGAGAACTTCCACACCTCCCTGGGACCCTAGCACAGCCTAAAGCAACAAGGTGCTTTGAATTGTCCAGTCCAGCCCACCCAGCCCAGCCCACTGACCTTGATGTCCCAAGTGACGTAGACCTGTCCTGTGAACACACCCTGAAAGCTCACACTCCCATCCACATGCAAGGGTGAAAGGTCAACACAAGTATCTTTCTTCATAGACTATAGTCATAGCAATGGTGATATTGAATGATACATGTCACAATATTGCTAGGTGGGGCATTGTATTTAGACTATATATGAGGACTCACTGAAGCTAATGGAAGCTGTTACTTATTTACTCACTGACTCACCTTGGCATGATAGTAGAGAAACACTTTGTTGCCAAGCTCATAAGTATCAGGACATTTGTGTTGAAAGTTACTCAGATCGTTAGGACCTGTATAAAAGCATGTAACATGTGCATAAGACATGGATATGTGCATGCGACATGTGCATGATATGTTCATTGACATGTGCATAGGACATGGATATGTGCATGATATGTGCATGTGATATCATGACATGTGCATGATATGTGCATATTTGCACTCTGACCTTTGGTGTGTAAGGCCATGAGACTGGAGGCACTGAGGGCATCACTGAAGATGCAGAAGGAGCTGATGAGACCCCTGAGGTTGGTAACCTTCCCCCACTGCCTCACCACGTCCCCCAGAGATGTGGTCATTGGAATGGATGACTCCTCAAACTCATAAGACTGGCTTGACGAAAGAGAATTAGTGGTGCTAACGGAGAGGGAGGTAGATGGGGGCGGGGTCCTCTCTCTGGTGCCACCGATGTTGATGTTGTGGATGCCACATGATGGTCCAAATCCAATCAGACAGGAGGTAAATGTCTGCAAAAATCAAAGTCAAGTCAGTTAGTAGAGCCAAGGTCAATGTAGAGTTTATATCCATGCTGTGTAGGGCTCATATCCATGTAGTGTAGGGGTTATCCATACTGGATC
Source organism: Crambe crambe (assembly GCA_963924555.1). NCBI lineage: Eukaryota > Metazoa > Porifera > Demospongiae > Poecilosclerida > Crambeidae > Crambe > Crambe crambe. The sequence continues at coordinate 134,658 of OZ004594.1, read as the reverse complement.
AGGCTAGGGCTTATATCCATGCTGTGTAGGCATATCCATGTAGTGTAGGGGTTGTCCATGCTTATATCCAGGCTAGGGCATGTATCCATGTTGTGTAGGCATATTCATGGTAGTGTAGGGTTATCCATGCTGTGTAGGCATGCTGCTATAGGGCTTACGTACATCTGAGAAGCTTGGTGTCTTGATCACTGAGATTTTTTTGAGCTCTCCATTGATGTAGATCTGTATCTCACTCTTGCTCCAGGGCCTCTTGGGCACACTGTACACTACAGAGATGCTATACTGTATGTCAACAACATACCAGTGGGGACACCATCAACAATCATATCCAGAAGGAAAGGGGAGAGGCTTACCCACTGCTGTGGCTCTAAGAGGAACTCATTGAGAGCTAGTGTTATGAAGTCCTTCTTGGTTACTGTGGCAACTACTAGACTGGACATGCCAGAGTCATTGGTGGTGAAGAATGCCTCAAAACCAGTTCCTCCATTCGTGTAAAAGCTGCATATAAAAGGCGGTATTATTAGATTTCTGTACCATGAAGGAAGTACTAGTTTGACATGTACCTATACAATATCCTCTTCATCTTTGTCTCCTGCGAAGATTGGTCCAGGTCGAACTCTGCTGCAGAGAGCGGGCGTCTTGTCTTAGCCTTGTGGAGTGAGTCCAGACACACCCACAGGTGGAAGGAGAAGCTAGACGAGCTTGGAAAGTGCTTCAGGTCAGGAATACTGATATACTGCAGTGGTGTGTGTAGGGTGGGTGGGTGTGTAGGGAGAGGTAGGTGGGTGTGTAGGGAGAGGTAGGTGGGTGTGTAGGGAGAGGAGGAAGAGATTGGTGGTAGGTGGGTGTGTAGGGAGAGGAGGAAGAGATTGGTGGTAGGTGGGTGTGTAGGGAGAAGAGGGAGAGATTGGTGGTAGGTGGGTGTGTAGGGAGAAGAGGGAGAGATTGGTGGTAGGTGGTGTGTAGGGTGAGGAGGAGATTGGCTTACAGTATCTTCCATCCGCAAGTCAAAGTAGTGACGAGGAGCCATGCCCTTACTTCCAGAGTCAGCCATGATGGTGAGAGACTTTTGGAGGCGATAGTAATAGGTGGGCTATGGAAACACAGTTACATCACACACACCATACTCCATTAGACTACAGCTACACTCACTGACCAGAGTGCCATTCTCCAGAGACCTAAGGGACTCGATGAGCTGCTTCAGTTCTCCACTCGTTATTGAGTGACTACCGAGAACTTCAATAGTGTCGATCAACAAACCTAAAGTATCACCACTTCATATCATATCATTCAGTGCTCTTATCTGCCAATAGCATTCAACACTGGATAGCATTTAATGGTGCTCAATAGTGCTCATAATAACACTGAACACTAACATTGTCAGTGTTCATATCATTAGAGAATTCTGTTAAGCATTGTGAAAAGGGCAGACTAGGTTCTCTCATTTATACTCTGACCTTCGACATCCTCCTGGAAGGTCTTATCCTGGTGCTGTGATTCAGTGAGGATTTCTAGCAAGGTCTTGAGGACACCTGTGACACAGCAACGCTGCTTGTTGTGGGAGCCATAGGCACACATGTCGTGAAGTCTCTCCATCAGCCACAGCTGCAGGGGGTGGGACAAGGAGAACAGCCAGCGAAAGAGGACCTTGATGGCTGTTATGTTGTAGATGATGTGAGAGTTCCCTTTGAATTTGTACTCTCCTTCAACAACCTGCAAAGGAAAAGGGGTGGGGCTGAAATGATTTTTTTTCTTCACCCACACACACCATATTGAGAGCTTCTTGGAGCACAGCCTTTGTGGGTGTGGTTATTCTGGTGATGCAGACGGAGAGCCAGGAGTGGCCGACCCGCCGCTCAAAGTCCCGACGAGCAGATGGACAGTTTTGAGTGACAGCTGAAAAGGCAGAGAAGATGGAACAGAGTAGTTGTCTAGCCTCTTCAGGCTTCTCCTTTGCTTCCTCTTCCACATACTCCAGAACCTCACAGATCTTTTCGTAACAGCCCACTGCTACAAACAGTTGCTAAAGGAGGACTGCATGTCACATGATATCACATGATAGATCACATGATGCACACCTTTAGGGAGTCTGATACAGAGCTGGCAGCATCTTTCACTTTGAGAAGACTTGGAACAGCATCTAATCATAAGAGTTAAAGCATACTTACTTCTCCAGCAAGAGTATTCACCCTTACCAAGTAAAACCGTGACCATTTTGATGCAAGGGAAGACTGGCTGTTCCTCCTGGTAACGGGAGGACATCATATTCAGAAAGGTCACGAGCATCATCGCTGCGTCCACACCTATCTGCGTCTGCAGTAAGAGGGGAGGAGGAGGAGGAGGAGAAGGAGATAGGAGGGGGGAGGAGGAGGAGGAAGATTATGATGAAATGTCCTTAATTGTGTGTATGATGAAATACCTCTGCAATGGAGGTATGCAAGACATGAACGATCTTGACAAAGACTTTAGTTACAAGGACTTGAACTGGCGTGCAGCATTCTCTAGGGTCAAATAAGGTCAAGAGTAGTACACATGCCTGCTCACTCCAGGCCTCTTCACAGTTCTTCTGCAGATGGAGTAATACCAACATTGCTCTCACTTATATCAGGCTCTGTTTTACTATCCACTGACCTTTGAACTTGAGAACATGGCTCCCATCATGTGGAGTACGTCCAGTTGTAGGTCCTGCCACGCTTCCTTCCCTTTCTGCTGGCTGATCTCATTCTCCCCATGTTTGGTGAAGATTGCAACAAAGAGGTCGGAAATGGCCCCTGTGACAGGGATGCTCTCGATCCCATTCAGTCCTGCTGAGGTGTGGAGGCTGCATGGTGCATGCATCAGGGAGGGAGTGAGTCAGTCAATGCAAATATTGATAGTGGAAGTTTGACGGTATACGTCTTCCAAGAAGAGGAAAGTATAATATAAGGAACGTCATGTCTAGAGAGAACTGAGAGACTCTACTTTGCTTACTGCATGAAGTTTTTCTGCCAGGCACGACGAGGGTCCACCACACAGTGCAGGAAAGCAACTCCATGACGCAGGGCCAAGATGATATTCAGGACGCTCTCAAGTGACGGAGTCCACTTAAACTAAGGGCACAGAAATTTTTTTAGAAGGTCACATCACACCATCCAATTTTGACTCACCAGATCCAGGAGTGTGTACACGAGTTTGATGACAGACTTAAAGAGTTCATCTCCACACTTTCCAATGGTATTATAGTTCTCACGATAACCCGCCAACCTTGCCAGCAGCAATACTGTGTTTGACGCTTCCATCAATACACCACACTCCTTCAGTTCCACCTCCTTCACTACAGCACTCAAGAGCAGCTTCTCAGTTATAATGTCCAAGTGCTTCTGGATGGCCGATAACAGTCCAGGTGGCTGTGGCTTTAAATTCCACTTCTCCCCAGGAGAATCAAACCTGTAGTGAGCATGACCGGATGGACATGGTGTCACAACAATGTTCTCCCTTAAGAAAGGTCTTGTCTTGTGTTTAAATCATGATAGGTCATGTCTCCTTCATGCTTCTCATGCTCTTGTCAAGTGACTCGTATTCCCAAAAGTCTAACTTTCAAAAATAAATAAATAAGAGACTTGGATGGTGCACCTTCACTGGTTAGGTTGAACAATAGTTTTGATACAATAACACATCGGTCCCAAAGTAAGCACAGACACCACTTAAAATCAAAAGCAAAAAAGCGAGGGCTTACGCTAAGCATGGTTTTAAGTAGCCATAGCGATCACTTCCAACAGAAATCATTGGTGAGGGGGTGACTGATTCCTTTCCTGACTCCAGCCACAGTTTGATGTACGTAGTGAGGGCCTCAAAGGCCAGCTCCACCTGCTCCTTGGAATGGGCACTCTGGTAGCATTGCCACACCTCCTTGCTGTGTACAGAGAGTATAGGTAGTTAGTTGTGTAGTCAGAGCCTGAGAGTTAGGCTTTAGGCAAAAATTCTAGCGAGTTTATCTGCTATACTGTCCACATAGAGAGTAATGCAAATGCTAGCCCTGTTAGTAAGTCACTTCAGTAACTAGCTAACTAGTTAAATACACCCATAAGATTTCCAACTAGCTAGCTGTGTTGAAGGGTTGGGCTTGCCAACTCACCTGGATGAACTTGGGTGCTTTTCAAGCCCTGAGGCATTCTTAGCCGCCATTTGCCTTCCAGCACCGGGCTAGGTAGCTGTTCTGGTTTTATACAAACATAGTCTCGCATAATCTTGTCAGCGCGCGTTTTTTTGAAGTAATTTTCGCGGGACCCGTCATGTGAGTGACATTAAGAAAGTGATGTCAGGTGTGTGGAAACTGTGCCAGAGGAGACTGTACTCGTGGCTGTCTTCACGATGCGGCCTACCCATCTGTATCGTAGGGCTACTCCTAGTGGCGATCTCAGCCTTGCAATTCGGAGAGGTGCGCTGCATGCTCCTTAAATAATGCGCATCATAAATAATTTGGCTGAGCCCATCCTCCTTTTTATCACTAATGCAAATTGATTAGATTTTGTTGGAGTGGAGCAAGGAGAGGTATGCAGTTCAGTTCAGCATCTATGCCGACAATGTTGCAGCAAAATCATACGAACGACAGTAAGTGGAAGCCCTCAAAGTTGCTCATAATGGTCGTGGCATCACATGACATTAATAACATGACTCATGTAGCCTAGCCTTATTGTACATGTTCAATGGGTGTGCAGTGTGGATTTAATGATGAGTAATTGGTATGCTAATTCTCCAGGTTGTGCCCACCACTTCCAATAGACATAGTCTACACATGGGTCAATGGCACAGATCCTGTACTCCTCGAAAATCTCAGAGAGCTGAAGAGAACACTGGCCAAGTATGTATATTTCTATACATATATTGGCAATGTGATGCCCCCCCTGTCCTCATTGGACTATAGGAAAGACACAGCCAACTCCACCAATACAAGCACCACCCACTCCTCTCCAACTGATGACCCATCCCCTTGCCCCTTCAATCACTGTGTGACGTGGCGCACCCTCATCATCGATGCCTCCAATCTGACCCACCCCCTCACCCTGGAGAACATAGGCACTGTATTCCCCTCACTGGACAGAGGACCTTTGAAGTGCACCTTCTTCAATGCCTCCAAGCTTCATGGCACACCTGTTTATGCAGTTAGGATGGCCACAGAGGAACAAGGTCAGTCCCCAACCCAAATACAGTGGAACCTCTGAACTTGAGACCCAGCCATGTAGAGGTCATCCTCTATTTCGTATATACAAAAGATATATGGAGTGAAGGTTCCACTCCATTCATCCATTCACCCACAGTCTGTGATCTTGCTCTGTCTCTCTCAGTGACTTCAGTACTCAAGACAGGTCTAGTGGATAACCGAGGGTCTTCCATCCCAGTAGTCCAAGGCTTCCTCACCTCAGATCACCAACTTGTCTCGGCTATCAGGATAGAGTCATTCTACATAGCTCTCTCCGATGGGATACGTCCACTCAACTCTTCCAGCAGACTCTTCTCTAAGTGGCTTGACTCTCACTTCCCACACCATGTTTTAGAGGTATCCCCTCAATTGGGCAGTCATAATTATTTAGTCTGCTCTTGAATGGACTTCTAAATGTTTTTTTTTCTTCTTCCATTTTTCAGGCTGAAGTGAAGGCCAACAGAACAGCTGTAGTCAGTTTCAAACAGGAAGGGGTGGAGTCAGTTACCAAGACAATCCCTTACAAGTTTTCAGGAGAGAATGTGTCCCTCTATGAAGCATACCTGGTCTGGCTCCCCTTCTCTCTCCCCAACACTCAAGTGAGTCCTGTATCTTCAGCTGTAGTTATCCACTGTACTACACTCTGTAGGACCATGCTGATTTAGAGAGACCTGACATTGTTTCTGCCAGCCGTTTCCAGGACAATGAGGAACTGCGCTACTCACTGAGATCAGTGGAGCGTTTTGCTCCGTGGGTACGACATATTTTCATAGTCACCAATGGCCAGATCCCCTCCTGGCTCAACCTGGACTCCCCTCGTGTCACCCTCGTCACCCACGAGGTCAGCTAAAGACGCCTGTGATTTTATTTGTGGACGATTACTAAACCCCTGGGGGCTATTTTCCCCTCCCCCTCCCCCTCCCCTTACAGGAGATCTTTCCTAACCACACCCACTTGCCAACGTACAGCTCCCCTGCCATTGAGAGCCACTTGCACCAGATCCCAGGACTAGCCGATCATTTCATCTACCTGAACGATGACGTCATGTTTGGGGACTACGTCTGGCCAGAAGACTTCTATACCTATCAGCATGGGCAGAAGGTCAGTCTCTCCCATTTAAAAGTCTGTGCCATTATCAGTGTCAGTGCTGGCATGAGATTCTTTCAGCAAGTTACAATCAGGGGGTGTGGTTTATAAGAACTGATAACACAACAATTAATTGTAATCAGTTTGCTAGTTTGGGGGCAGAGCGTCTCTCCATCCATCCTGCAGGACCTTGCGTAGTTCCTGCACTGTTGTCTGCATGTTTGGATCCGTTGCTAGGTTGGTGTTCTCATCGTTAAAGAAGTTTGCTGGTTGGGTGTGGTCATACAACTCAGTGCCCCATATTTTGGAAAAGTCTGGAACCCCAGAGGTACGGTCAAACTTATACCATTCAACAAAGCGATACTTGTCAACTCTTGCTGTGTACCCCATCACATCTTCCCCGTGATCCAGAGGGTCAAATGGAGGGAAGTCAGGGATACTGAAAAGCCCGGCATACTGGGGCCTTGCGTATTGTGAAAAGGCTGCCTTTTTCCACTGCTGGTCTGGATTCTTGAGCAGTGGGACCACACTGTTCCCTTCCACACAGGTCAGTAGGTCTTTGTTGTTCGGGGGGCACATAGGAGGTACTTGTAGACCGGTCAGTTCCGTGAGGGTTGGGAATATGTCGATCAGCTCCACCAGTGCTTTGGAGCGCATTCCAGCATCCGTCACACCTGGTACCCTCAGCAAGAAAGGGACGTGTGTTCCATCCTCCAAGTTGGTGAATTTACCCCACATGTTGTGTTCTCCAAGTTGCCATCCATGGTCAGCCCACAGGACTATGATGGTATCATTGGCAAAACCCTGTGCTTCCAGCTCTGCAATCACCTTACCGACTTGTGCATCAGTGAAACTGACACATGCATAATAGGCTCGTCTGAGGGTTTGTGCCTCGAGGCCTGTTATCATACACTCACTTCCATTTATGGAAGCAGTGGCATTGAGATAACATTCAGACAAGTTGTACTGTCCCATGTTACCATACTCACGCAGTTCTCTGGAGGTGATCCATGCAATGGGTGGTATTCCAGCCGGTGCATCAGGATTGGCAGGTGGCTTGATTTGATCTGGAGGAGGGTATATGTCATAGTAAGTGGATGGTGCGTAGAAGGGCAAGTGAGGCTTGTGGAATCCCACAGCAAGGAAGAATGGACGATCATCACCCAGACTACGGTTCTTCTTGAGTTCCTGGAGAGTTTGAATGGCCTTGTCAGAGATTTGGCCATCTCTAAGTTTGTTGTCTTGTGCATCTTTGAAGGAATACCATGCTGCATGTTCTGCTTCACTCGCATTTTGCTTCCCGTGAAAGTATGGCACACTCCAGGAGTATTCTTCATCATCGAAACCGTTGGGTTTTCCAGGGTGAAATATCTTGCCCATTCCAGCTGATATGTATCCATTGTCTTTGAAGTATTGTGGAATGGTGGTAGCGTTGGTGTAGTTCCTCCAATACTCATCATCTGCTATCTTCCACACATGATTAGTGTCTGGTCTTCTTCCCGTGAGGAGTGAGGTACGAGATGGAGAACAGACTGCAACTTGGCAGTAAGCTCTCTCAAACACCATGGACTTGGAAGCCAGTGAATCAATGTTGGGACTACGGACTTCGCTGTGGCCATAAATCCCCAACTCTGTACGCAAGTCATCCACTGCAAAAAACAGCACATTTTTCTTCTTTTCTTGGGCAGTCACTTCCCCAAGGAGGAGAGTGAGTAAAGCAAGGAGGAGTAGGATTGAGTTCTTCATGGTCTTATACTTGTACAAATATTCAAAGGTCACATGGTCTCCATATGAATAATTTCTGGAGTGTGTGTGTTATTCTGTAGGTGAGTGTGGCATTATCTGAAATCTACTAAACATAATGAAATAAACTGGTTGGTTGTGTTGATCATCAGACGTCTTGTTGGTTTCACCTCCAAACTTGTTCTTGTTTCAGTTTGCTAATTTGGGGGCAGAGCGTCTCTCCATCCATCCTGCAGGACCTTGCATAGTTCCTGCACTGTTGTCTGCATGTTTGGATCCGTTGCTAGGTTGGTGTTCTCATCGTTGAAGAAGTCTGTAGGCTGGGTGTGGTCATACAACTCCGTACCCCAGATTTCTTTGAAATCAGGAATTCCAGAAGTGCGGTCAAATTTGTACCATTCAACAAAGCGATACTTGTCAACTCTCACTGCATAGCCCATCACAGCTTCTTCATGATTATTTGGCGGAAATGGAGGGAAATTTGGAATGCTGGGAAGTCCTGCAGCAGGCCTAGGGTATTGTGAAAAGGCTGCCTTTTTCCACTGCTGGTCTGGATTCTTTAGCAGTGGGGCTACACTGTTGCCTTCCACACAGGTCAATAGGTCTTTGTTGTTAGGGGGGCACATAGGAGGCACTCGTCAGTTCCGCGAGGGTTGGGAATATGTCAATCAGCTCCACCAGTGCTTTGGAGCGCATTCCAGCATCCGTCACACCTGGTACCCTCAGCAAGAAAGGGACGTGTGTCCCGTCCTCCAAGTTGGTGAACTTTCCCCACAGATTGTGTTCTCCAAGTTGCCATCCATGGTCAGCCCACATGACTATGATAGTGTCATTGGCAAAACCCTGTGCTTCCAGCTCTGCAATCACCTTACCGACTTGTGCATCAGTGAAACTGACACATGCATAATAGGCTCGTCTGAGGGTTTGTGCCTCGAGCCCTGTTATCATGCACTCACTTCCATTTATGGAAGCAGTGGCATTGGAGTAGCACTCAGGTGAGGCATACTTCTTCATGTCCCAATGATTGCGCAATTCTGCGGAGGTGCTCCATGCAATGGGTGGTATTCCAGCCGGTGCATCAGGATTGGCAGGTGGCTTGATTTGATCTGGAGGAGGGTACATGTCATAGTAAGTGGATGGTGCAAAAAAGGGCAAGTGAGGCTTGTGGAATCCCACAGCAAGGAAAAATGGACGATCATCACCCAGACTACGGTTCTTCTTGATATCTTGTAGAGTTTGAATGGCTTTGGCAGAGATTTGGCCATCTCTAAGTTTGTCATCTTGTGCATCTTCAAAGGAATGCCAAGACATGTCCAATATCACTAGTGTTTTGAGTTCCATGGAAGTATGGCACACTCCAGGAGTATTCTTCATCATCGAAACCATTGGGTTTTCCAGGGTGAAATATCTTGCCCATTCCAGCTAATATGTATCCATTGTCTTTAAAGTATTGTGGAATGGTGGTAGCGTTGGTGTAGTTCCTCCAGTACTCATCGCCAGATATTCTCCACACATGGTTAGTGTCTGGTCTTCTTCCTGTGAGGAGTGAGGTACGAGATGGAGAACAGACTGCAACTTGGCAGTAAGCTCTCTCAAACACCATGGACTTAGAAGCCAGTGCATCAATGTTGGGACTATGGACTTCACTGTGGCAGTCACAAGAGTGAGTAAAGCAAGGAGGTGTAGGATTGAGTTCTTCATTCTCTTATTCTTGAAGATCTTGCACAATGGTATTCAGAGGTCACGCAAAGGTCATATGGTCTAAGCATGAATCATTTTAGTGTGCGTTTATAAATGAATATTAATTTGCATGCTGGATGTCGGCTCCATGCATGTTATATATCATGTGCATGTAGGTATATCTGTCCTGGCCAGTGCCTAACTGTGCCGAGGGTTGTCCCCCTAGTTGGATCCGTGACCATTACTGTGATGCCAACTGCAACAACTCAGCATGTGATTGGGATGGGGGAGACTGTGCCAACGCCACTCGTCCTGGTCCTCAAGGAGTTCGTGCTGGCTACTCCCACTCTGGTATGTATATGGAACCTCCACGTGCCTGCATGTACCTGCATGTGCTTTCATGTGATTCCATGTGCCTGCATGGACTAGATGAATAATGAATCCCCTGCCCCTCATAGGATCAAGTGACTACTGTGGTCCTGGGTGCCTGAACTCATGGTTAGGGGACAGATACTGTGACTCTGCATGTCGCACTCCGGACTGTGGCTATGACGCTGGAGACTGTGGCACTGAGAAGTGGGAGGAGCTTCTAGGCTACACTGTATGTATGTAGTCGGTCAGTGAGGCAGTCACATGTGTAGTTAATCAGACATTTCTTGCAGATGACCCGTTCATGGGGGAACTACTCCCTGCCCCTGGGCACTACGGCACTCTACTTCAACTTGACAAACATGTTCTTCAATGGGACCATCTTTACAGCTCACCACTCCCCCTCCGACCTGATCCGGACGGCCATAGTGGCTCAGAAGTACAAGGCATTGGCTCTCACCCTCTCCAGGAATGTCTCTAGGTCCTCTGTCAATTTCACTATTTCAGGAAATTCCCTCGGCTCTAACATCACTGTAAGTGTGTGATCATGTGATTCACTTGTCGTATCACATGACCCTTACTTCAGGTGACCTTCACCTTGACTGGTGATACTGCTACTAAAAACACATCCAAAGTGCTTGCTAGTAAAGGCCACACCCATCTTGCTGTTGATATCAATGACACCAGTTCCAGAGAAGTGTGTGCATGTGTAAAAGTCATGTGACATCATGTGACCTGATCTTGTTTTGTGTTATGTCAGTTTCTGGAGGCAGTAATTGCCAAACTACCTAGCAACAAGAGTGTCAAGTATTGGATTGAAGAACGGTATTACATATATGCCATGGCCACCATCATAGTGATGGTAACACTACATTTTTTCTTTCTTGCTTAGTGCTTTGATGAAGCCAACTCAGCCTGCGTCCATTGTCCTGACCCGCTATTCTGTGGCCAACATGTCCTTCCTTCCTCCCAATGTGTCACAGGCCTTACAGCTGCTGGACAAGGAATGGCAGGATGGAGATCTCACCAGAAAGGGCTACTTGAAACAAAGGGCGATTCTCCTTCGCAACTTCTCTCATCTGGTGAGAGTGAATGGAACGGAGGAGTTTGGACACACCCTTAAAGGGGCAGCACCTGGTCCCTCTGTGGGAGCTAATGAAGGCCAGTTACCAGACCCTCATGTTTCTCCAAAACCCAAAGAGAATGCTCCAGGTATAGTATACTAGGAATATACTAGCTCACCAATACTAGGATACTCATCTGGTGGTGAAATCACCACCTGCCTGCAGGGGGAGGAGGAGGAGTTGAAGAGCCTCCTGTAGTGAGTAGAAGGTCACATGGGGAGCTGCTGAAGAGACTAGAGGAGAGGGAGGAGCCAGGAATAGCTTTACGCAAGCTCCTGGAATACCATGCAAAGGACGATAAAACTCTCCAACAACTGATAGAGTTGGCCGAGGTGAGGAGGATTGTTGTAGTGTGACTTAAGGATAATGGAGGATGGTTGTAGGGATAATGGAGGATGGTTGTAGGTTTGACTTAAGGGTAATGATGTATTGTTTTGAAATAGAATCCTCCAATCCTTGAGTGGGTGGAATCTCGGAGGCGGTTTCCATGGGAGAAGTTCCACCTATTTCCAGACACACCTACACCATACCTTGACATGCCTACTACATCCAGCGACATGTACAAGATAGGGCAATTTCGCTCCCGTCGGCTGATGGCACAAGAGAAGACAGACACCTTTGCTGACTCACTTAGGTATGTCAACCGTCTATACACCAGGGTCTATGGCCACACCTCTCGGAAGGTCCCCTCCCACATGCCACACTTCATCCAGAAAGAAGTCATGATTGCACTGCAAGACAAATTCCCAGAGGAGTTTGCCATCACCTCTTCCCATCCGGTAATCAAGAGTTCATGACCTCGCCTTGGGGCCGTTATATACGTACATACATGTACATGCATGTAGGTTCGCATGGCAGATGACATGCAGTTCTCCTTCTCTTACCTGTACTTCTTGATGAGTGAAAAGCTGGAGATGGTTATAGAGGATGTCTTTGCTGATCTAGACACTGATCATTCCAGGTAAGTGTTAATCCACTGAACTTTAGCTGGTGTTAGTGATGTTTGGCTGCACTTTAGCATTCTCTCTGTCCGAGAACTGCGGACTTTGTTGGCCATGATCAGTGATCTACCCATTTCTATGAGTGACGTCACCAAACTGGAAGATATTCTCAAGTCATGTGACCACAAATATAACTGGACACGCCCCTCTCTTGCACCAGTGGAATATGAGACACTCTATGACTCCAAATTGGTATTGCTCTTAGCAGCTCTCGAGAACACTCCTGAATTGTCTTTCCTCCCCTGCAGCCATTGGTGACTTTGAACTTCACACGCAACTGCCCTGAACTGGTGGAGAAGTTGAATAAGACAGTCACCAGTCTCAAGAGATACAAGTTCCAAGAGGTTACTGAGGATGTCATTGGCTTCAAAATGATCAGTGAGAATGGATCAGAGGCAAGGGATAGGCTTATGTGTTGCACATGTAATGTCATGCGGCCATGGCTTGTCCATAGGTTAGTATGATGCTGGATGAGCTCAGAAAGAAGAAAAAGAAGTTTATTTGTCTGAATGACAACATTGACCACTCACATGAAGGTGCTGAGATGGCAAAACTCATCCTCCTGGACTTTTATGAGTCCCTCTTTCCCACTCCATCTCAGTTTGAACTGCCTGGCCACTACAGGAATAGATTTTTATATGTGGACAAGTTAAAGGAGTGGTGAGTGTGGACTGCTGATCTCTGAAACCTAGTACCTCATGTTTGTGATCATGTGACCATTTGCACTAGGTTGGCATTGAAGGACCAGATGAATATGTTACTGTACGTTATTTTCTGTCTCCTTCTCCTGCTGAGTTTGGCATCCTTATTCTACGGCAAGGTGAGTTCGTTATTACAAAATTAATGGCCACCACTTGCAGTGAAAATTTCTTATGACACTGCAGCTAGTTCAATTCAAGAGGAGAACGACTAGATGGATCAAGACACGTTTCTCCACAAGCAGAACTCACTCCTCCATCTAGTTACATATTTTAATATTGACTCCATTTTGCCGGCCACTTGTATGCATATCCCTCACCATCACACAAGTATGGCTTTAGACCACATGGTCTATTTTATTTTCGTGTTTCTTTGTAAATCAGCTGCCTCCTCCATTAAATTATTTGGGACAAGAAGCCAAATGTATGATTAGTTTGTACCTGGAGGTGGTCCTGGGGTACATATAACAGTGTGCAAGGCTATCTATCTAGTGGCCTGGGTACAAGGCTAGTGTATGATTTGCAATTACAGCAGATTGCAGTGATCTTGCAATACAAATCCAGAACAGCCAAAACCAAAAATTTACATAGCCTCCTTTCAAGTAGCCCAACTCCAAAGCCATTTGAAAGGAGACTATGTAAATTTTGGTTTTGCTGTTCTGGATTTCATGTTGCAAGATCACTGCAATCTGCTGTACAGCCAAGTAAGAGAGCTCCATGGTAACCAATATGATTAAGGCCGTGGCCATGAATATTTGGCATATGTATTAGTTTATGGGTGAGACAGACTTGTATGTGAACAGATGGAGGGAGGAAATGAGATATAATGGTGGGGGGTGGATGGTGATGATTAAAAAGAATTTTATGTACCAGTGTTGGACCTACAAAGGAACAAGGATTGATGGTGCTGAATCAGCAAGTCTATGACTTTCTTTTCCTCAGGTAGTCTCTGGACGGCCATGACACCAGCAGCTAAGTGAGGAGAGCGAATGATAGAGGGAGAGAAGACCAGTGCAAGGTTCTTTGAATCCATTCTATTCTCATCCTTCAGGAGCTGAACTCTGTGCACATATGGAGGGAGGGGTGCATGTTAGATGGGTGTGGTAACCAAGGGGTGTGGCTTACCTGTGAAGGTGCTGGATGAGATGGCTTAGAGTGTTGTAGTGAGCAGGAGCTAGTCGCTGGAGGGCTACTTTCAGCATGTCCAGAGTCTCCTGGAGGGATCCCATCCGTACTGCTATCAGACACACGTCATACACCTCATACGTCACTAGAGGAATGGGCAGCTCTCGCAAGTACAGCTTCATGGCACCAGTCAAGGCATGTATGTCCTCAAACTTGGACAGGTCTGCACTCATCTCTGCGAGGATTGTTTGAAAAAACAGACGATAATCAACACAGTTGACAGTTTATCAAAGATTTCAATTGATGATTTTAAGGAAAGTTCATTCATTCACCAGTGTAATGTTATCATCTCATCAGAAAAACAAAATGCTTATGTTTCAGGGAAAGTTTACACACACACTCAGTCACTCACTATTATTCTACTTACCAGAATCAAACTTCTCCTTGAGTCGCAAGATATCATTCTTCTTCCCCGACATTCTGTATAATCCTTCAATTTCCATTCCTAAAATGCACACGAGAGCTAGGTGAATCACAGCTGGAGAACACATGCTATGTCAACCTGCAGTGAGCATGCTCAACCTTGAGGGTTGATTAACTTACCTCTCTTCTCTATCTCTTCAATGCAGTCTTTGATCACTGAAGGGACCTTGGTACCTTCCATCTTCACAAAAGTGGTCAACTCCACACCAAATACTGCAGAGAAAGAGAAAAACATCTCATCTACGTGTGTATTCCATTGATACTGAAAGAAAGTTATTCTCAACATTTCCAATTTTACTACACTGATATTTCAACTTAAACCCACTAGGGACATCTTAACACTCACATTCAAGCACTCTAGACCAAATAGATTGCATGTGTTGTTCTACAGCTAAGTGATAAACACCAGTGGCATAGCTGAGTTGTGAAGCAATGAAGCTTTGTGGTTGGAGAAATGGGGAAAATGGTGGAAATGGGATCTCACGATCTAGTGCTAATTAATACACAGAATCTTCATACAGAGTGTTAATCATTTGGTCTGGCAAGATCTGCACTTAATCTGATTAGAACACCCTTGCTCAAACTGAACCCTTGCCAATGCCCCACACACAGCAATCTCCATATATGCCCAATCGACAGTCTCGTCTATATGAATGCACACAATCACATGATGCAATTTGAATAAAGGTACCTCTCTTTATCAGTTGATGGGATGGTTGACAGTCTGATGCAGTTTCATCTTTGCACTGTTTATGGGCATTGAATCCACAATCTAAATCAATTAACCACGTGTCTATATTATTCCAACCCAGTCTCATCTCTCAGCTGACCTTTGCACTTGAACCCTTGGTTACGGAGTCCCCACATGAAGTTCCTGCAGTAGTCACACCACGACTTGATCCCCACATAGTTATGCAGCTGAAAAAACATGCATGTGTGAGCACATGGGTATACATGTTCAGGCACGTGTCCATGTGACATGTCCATGCATTTGTCCGTGCTGTAAATGTGACATGTTGACATGTGCATGTGACATGTTCATGTATGTGTGTTGGTCTATGACAGAACTAACCAGTAACCTAAACAAGCCCCTCCCAGCATATGTGGCATTTGTCACATTAAGATAGTCATCACATGTTGATAGCAAACTGACTGTGACTTGTAAGTGCAATTTGCACCACATCATTGCATGGAAACACTTTCCTCCCACACTTTCTAGTCTTCAAGAGGCAGTGTGCAATTTGAGTTTGACACCTGGCCTAACTAACAATGATCTATTTACTTAGCAGCAGGCAGCCAGAGGAAGTCTCACTAGATGCAAAGGTAAGTGGTGAAATATTTACCTTAAAGTTGTGTGCCTTTTCATAGTGCCAGATGGTGCTTGTCTTTCTCCCCTTGGCAATCGGAGACTGTAAAGTACACACCATGCAGCTGGTTTAGTATTGCATATTATGGAGTGGTGGACTCACTGTAGAGTTCTCTTCCACTTTCAGACTGTGATCAGCTTGTTTCTCCTGGCCTCCAGCTAGAGACGTACCCTCTCTCTCAGGGGACTGTATCAAGGTGCAGTCCCTTCGCTGTTTGATGGTGCATGGCTGATACAGTTTACGTGGTCGTTGAAGTTGAACATTCTGTGACTGCACAGTCAAATCCCCAACTTCATCACTCAGTTCTTTCTCCCTAAATACAGGGCTTTCCTCTTCAGGGGGAGGGTCCTTGACTGGAGCAGGGACAAGGTCAGAGGGCTCATGGATGCTCAGACGTTGAGTAATTCTGGTGTCTCTTGCTGACCGGAGGTAGTCGTCCACATTGTTGGCCTCCATGTACAGAGTGATGAGGCCATCCTGGACCAGGTCCTCTATTGTGTCAAATGGCTTCTCTCCTGCAGTATTGGGAAGTAAGGCCAGAGGGCAAGGTGGGAAGGGAACTTACCGACATAATGGTATCCATCTTCATGGTAGAGTTTGTAG
Source organism: Crambe crambe (assembly GCA_963924555.1). Classification (NCBI taxonomy): domain Eukaryota; kingdom Metazoa; phylum Porifera; class Demospongiae; order Poecilosclerida; family Crambeidae; genus Crambe; species Crambe crambe. Next base: position 118,200 of record OZ004594.1, on the reverse strand, counting down.
TGACGAACTTGTTTTTCAAAGCTGCTTAGCAAATGAAACTTGATCACAAGCAGTGAAATTTCATTGTGTGACCAGCTAACTACACTCACACAAAAGATAAGCTGTAAGTTCCAGAGTGAGAGAGTCCCTTTCTCACCAGATAATTACCATCCACATCTCCCAACAGTTGAGTTGTCTCGTCTCGAGAGATGCTGCCATGGTACCTGTAGGTGTGTGAAGGAGTGCATGATGTACAGACAGTGCTGTGAAGACTCACTCCAGTCCATAGAATGGTGGAGCATTTGCTACCTGCATTGCATTCAGAAGGAGAAAAATTTGATTGACTACTAGAAGACAATTAATTTTATGACTTACATATCTCTGACAGGGGATGCATGTGGGTTGAGGGGCTTGAGACTGCAGTTGGTAAACTGTATGGTAATAAAGAGTAATAGTGTCAATATTTAGGACCACCACAGTTCAAATTCCTTTGGCATCAGTGGTTCCAGCCAAGCAACTATTCAGGAGAGAATAATAATTATATACACCACCTGCACACACCTCACACCAACTAAGAAACCAATCAAGGCTCACAGGGGAAAGAAATAATCAGACTGGCATCTGCAACACACTGCAAGGATCATTTGTCAAACAAATTTTTTTTACAGAATGTGAGCATCTTGTTAAGCTAATGTAGGATCCAAGACTGGATGAAAGCATGCCACCACAATACACACTGAATCAGAAGCTCAACTATTTTCTGCTCCAACAAGTCAACAACAAGCCAGCTCTGCTACACAAGCAAGCAATGATTAAACTCTTTAATAGTTCCAGCATACATGCAGTAGTCTAACTCACGGTAAGGATCCCAGTACTCCGCTATATCGTCGCCCTCGCTGTAGTAAGAGTCTTCTGAATCTGAAGTGATGGAGGACGGAGGAGACACTAGTTCCCTGTAGGTGTAATCGGGTTCTCTGAGAGGAGGGGAAGAAGAAGAAGGACTGTATTCATAGTGCCTGGCTGGAATCGGTGGAGGATTGTCCGTCTCTCCGTACTCTCCAGAGCTGGAGTCGTCCAGATACACCATCCCGTGTCTGTGGTGCTGTTGCAAGCTGGATAACGTCGACATTCTCGATTTCATCCACTGTTATCTTCAGCTGGTGCAATTTTATTACATGGCCTGCGGCTAGGGTAATAATATTCATGAGCGGTATAATCAACCACTTAATATTTTCGTTATGCCCGCGCATGCGTGGTGGGTGCGCTTTGTAAAAAAAAAAAAAAAAAAAAAATTTAACAAAGCATACATTGTACTCTTATTTTTTTACTTGGACTCTTGTAGAAAAAAATTTAGAAGGAGCATCACTAGGGTGATATTGGTAATCAACCACTAAATTACCTGCAAACGAATTAATCAACCAGCCACTTATTTCCTGTCTGTGCAGAAATGACAAGTCAGCAGAGACATAGAATATGGTATTATTTCTAGCTACCTACTTGGTGCAGCTTGATTGTTGTTTTTTGTTAGCATGGTTTCAGATTTCTTCTACCCCAACATGGGTGGAGTGGAAAATCACATTTACCAACTCTCCCAGTGCCTCATAGCACGTGGACATAAGGTAACCTTAGGTATCCAGCTGGCTGATGTACCTTGACCTTCTCATATCCCTTTCTCTTATTAGGTGATTATCATCACACATTGCTATGGAGACCGGACAGGAGTTCGCTATCTATCTAATTACCTCAAGGTCCAATGCATACCTTCATAGCTATTGCATAGAGACTGCATGGGTGGATATGGAAATCAATGCTCGTTCCTGTTATGTAGGTCTACTACCTTCCCATGCAAACCTTTTACAACCAGGTTACCTTGCCAACCCTCATCACAGCCTTTCCCGTCCTGCGACATATTTTGATCAGAGAGAGGATCACAATACTCCATGGGCATGGAGCCTTCAGTGCTCTCTGTCATGAGGGAATCTTACATGCCGGGACTATGGGTCTCCCCACTGTCTTTACCGATCACTCCCTCTTTGGATTTGCTGATGGAAGCTCCATCATCACCAATAAGTTCCTGGAAGTTGTGCTGACCGACATCCACCATGTCATCTGTGTCTCTTACACCAGCAAAGAGAACACAGTACTACGAGCCTCTCTCCAACCCACCTCTGTCTCTGTTATCCCAAATGCAGTTGATGCTTCATGCTTCACCCCCGACCCATCCAAAGCCTGTCCTGATAGAGGTATGTCCTCCAAAATAGTCACCCTGTGTGTGTGTGTGTCTGTGGGATGTGGTGTTATGGTGATGTATTGGGATTCATGCTATCTTAGTCCATATCTCCATGGCATCTTCTGTTCCGTCTGCAGTGACTATTGTGGTGATCAGTCGTCTTGTGTACAGGAAAGGAATGGATTTGCTGGCTGGTCTCATTCCCATAATCTGTTCCAAACATCCAGATGTCCATTTCATCATTGGTACGTGAGTTGGCAGCTGTCACATGACTGTAGCTGTATAGTGGACACGCAGGAGGAGAGGGGCCAAAGCGAGTGGTGCTGGAAGAAGTGAGGGAGAAGCATGATCTTCATAACAGAGTCCAGTTGCTAGGGGCACTCGAGCACTCTCAAGTCAGAGATGTGAGGGAACTTTCAGTACCAGAATGGCGAGCTAGTTCAGGTGGCATTCAACACAATAATTGTGCCTGCTCTTCAGGTGTTGGTACAGGGCAATATATTTATCAACACTTCCCTGACAGAGGCTTTCTGCATAGCCATTGTGGAAGCTGCTTGCTGTGGGTAATAAGAGCTTGAAGACGATCCATTTTGATGTTAATTGATCATTGTAACACATTCAGACTTCAAGTGGTCAGTACAAGAGTGGGCGGAGTCCCAGAAGTACTTCCCCCTGACTTGATCACACTGGCAGCACCAACAGTGCCAGGTGCAGTCATATGATTTTGCATATGACAGTCACATGTATGGAGTCCTCAATATCTTTGCAGATCTTGTTATGGCTTTAGAAGAAATTATTGAATGCCATCGCCATGGTGACTGTATGTCCCCTCATGACATGCATGGAAAGGTGCGTGAAATGTACAAATGGCAGAATGTGGCAGAAAGGACAGAGAAGGTGAGAGGGAATAGTCTTTGATTGGTTGAGTGAGTTGACTGGTGGCTGTTAAGGTCTATGACACAGTTGCTCAGGGTAGGAGCAGGACTTTTGTTGAGAGAATTCACAGGTATATAGAATAAGGACTCACACAAGCAAATAGTTTCACAGCTTATGTACAAATGCAGATTCCACCAGAGGTCGCCATGGGCTGGGAAACTGTATGTCTTTGTACTGGCTCTGATGTATTTACTTTACCTACTGCTCTGCTACTTGCAGCCAGAGAAGGTGAAGTAATGGAAATGACCTGATCTTTTTAGCATTCATTACTTCATTTAGGACATTGAGAAGATGCCTGACCTAACACGATCTCATAAGCAGAAGTCACAGTCATAAACATTGTCCCAACCACCGACTCTCCATGAATAAAATCATTTTAGACATGATCACTTCAAAATGGAACATGTTCTGTTCTAGACTCTGTAGCCTCTACTCTTTCTCTTGCCACGAGCTCTCTCAAACTTTCTTCCCTTACTTCTCACATATGGTCTGAGATACACAAAACCAACACATCAAACCACCACTACTACTACTGAACCCCCGAGGAACTCACTTAGCATGGCTGTGAGGCACACCTGGGGCAGGTCCAAAGTGTTTCACTGCCTCCCGTGCCTTGCGAGGACCTGTAATCCACATCAATAAGGAGTCATCAAAGGTATCCAGTATTAAAACATACCTTGAAGTAAAATGGTGTTCTGTCCCTTGGGCGCCTGGAGGGCCAGCTGGTCAAAGGTCAGAACCTCTCCTCCAGCCTTCAGGATTCTAGCCCGGGCAGTCTCTGTGAATTTCAGGGCACATATCTGGAAGGAGAGAGACAGTAGACTTCTCACGCTGCTCTTAAAACATCACCTACCTTTAACTTTGGGATCTCTAATATCCTAACATCATTAGTGACAGTTCCCACGACTACTGCTATTTTAGTCTTGCGATCATCTGGCTTCATTTGACGGACCTGAGAAACGATTGAGAGGGGAAGAGGTTCTCTCATTTGGGTCATCTTCTCTGGAACTTACAATTCTTGCCAAAGACAGTGGTGGACGGTTAGTCTTGCTCATGTAGAGCCTCTTTAGGACCACTTTGTTGAAGGGTGCATTGGTACGTCGAGCAAGAAACCTGTACAACTGCAAGAGTGCTCATTAAATAGAAGTGCCACCATGGTAGGTAGTACATCAATACAGCAACTACTACTACTGAACACTAGCTGATCTAATCCTCTTACTTTGACGAGGAGTTTTAGATAAGGGTCGTCAGACTTTGGTTCTCTCCTGATGACCTTTCTCTGTTTGTGTCCCACATCTACTCCCTACAGGAAGAAAAGACAGTCTTCATTCCACTCTCCTCACACACAATGCCTTCAACACTACACTAAACGCTGCGATCAATACAGGTTGTCTCCATGACTTACCATGCTGGCTAGCTAGCTAAGGCGAAAGGAAGTTATGCGCATGCTCAGTGAAATATGTTGCAGGCGCCAAATACAAATTCTAAAAAATCAATGTCAAAAGTTGATATGATGTTGTCAGTTCTGCGTGTAAAACTATTCCACTATGCCTTGTCCGTGATGAACCTCAACAGACTCTGCCATCAAAGCACGTGCAAGATTTTTGAAGACTGCTAGCCGTAGAGATGATAAAAGCTCCTGGTCTAGTCTCTTCTTCAATGCCTTGCTGTCAGAAGAAGGCGGGGTCTCTTTGGAGTGAGTAGGGGAGTCCAAGGACATATCCAAGTCAACCACAAACTCGGAGAGTGAGTAGGTTTGTTTAGAGGAGAATACCAACTAGATACAGGAGCAAGAATTGAATCAGTTATTGCATGTTCATCTATATCTGTACCTGTTCCATCTGCAGTAAGCCTAGTGCATCTTTTAGCAGTATGGAGATAAATCTGTGTGGGGGGTGATAAGTATATATATACACAGGCTGGGTTGATCTCACCGGTGTGGAACCGTGCCAGAGGTCAGAAGAGTAACCAGCAGCTTACCAGCCTCGATAAACTCTTCTTTCTCATACAGTTTATGGAATTCACGATACTTTCCTACATAAGAAGTGAAGTGGTTCAGCACTGCTCTCACTCTAGTATCTCTACTTACCAAGAAAAAGAAGTCTGTCATTCACAAGCATGGCATCTCCTAAGTGATCCAAAAGGTCAAGGTCCATGAACTCTCCAAATGATTCAAAGCTTTCCATGTACCTGCAGGCAAAGAATGCTATCATCACTGGGGACAGCCAGGATGCCACGCCATGACTCACTTCTCAGCAATGACAGCAGCAAAGGAGGAGTCCTGTGATTAAACAGGAGGTAACACAATCAACAACATTTAAGAAAGTGACACACCTTTCCTTTGAGGCACCAGGTCAAAGCTGCTCCTAGTCTTCCACGTTTATACTCCCTCATAGCAAGTACTTTACATATATCTTTAACTTGGAAATTAGAAAGAAAAAAAACAGATAAAGAAAGAGAGAGGAATAAATAATTGCATCTATCTCACCTTGGTCATTGAGCTGGTATCTTTTGCAAAGACTGAGGACCTTTTTTGCCTTTTTGTCGGTGGTGAGTGGGATGCTCTGCACCAGCAGGCTCATGCAGTGACGTCCTTTCGAGGGGCAGTGACCAAGGTAGTCCATGGCAACCTGCCATAAGCTCTGGTGAGAGAGAAGGCTGAAGCTGTACTCTCGCAAAAAGAATTCGCACATCTTCAGAGCGGACCTGGAGGCACATAATTATCATCAGAGCGGGTATGTCTTTACTGCTTCCACACTCACCCTGCTTGAGTCGGCAAAAGTCCTTTGTGCTGAAGGAGGTTGGCAAGATGGGCCACAAACCACCAATTACTGATCTCTGTGCTAGAAGAAGGCAGTGAAGAAGGGCGTGAAGAACTTCTGGCACATAAAGAATGCTAACCTGCTAATAGCAAACATTTCCATGAAGTCATTGCGAAGAGCTGCTAATAGGAAGTTATCGAGTGCAGCTTTCCTTACTCCCATCTCTGTTATGCAACCCTCTGCAGTGTATACCAGTTCATAGTCACAACTGACCACCAGGGGACTGGTAAAGAGAAGCTTCCCCACCATCAGCTCATACCAGCAGCCATCACACGCTTCCATGATTCTTATATACAGAGAGAAAGGAAGTGAGTTGTGTGCACCGTGGAGACAACAATGGACTCACTCATCTTGTCTGAAGGCCTCCAGATCTCCACACAGCACCTACAAAGTGTCATCTGTTACAATACACATCTTCTCAATCACCCAACTCCAACCCTACTTTCTCTCTTCTCCTTCCTTGTGATCTATTTTGCTCACCATTGCCAGTAAGTGGAGTTCAGGGTGAGTGAAGAATTCCACTCTCTTGCTAGCTTCTCCCTTCCACTCCAACCAATGGTGACGCAATTCAGCACGTGAAAGATCTGCTGGAAACTTGACCATAGGAGCTTTCTTCAGAAGTTCTTTCATGCTGGAAAATTCCTGCATGATAATCATGTGATAGTCACACCACATGACAGATGAGATCACGATACCATTTGAGCAGAGTGTGAATGCGAGTGATGCAGCAAGAGATCACAAGCTTCAGTGAGTTGTCCCCTCAGCACCAGTTGATACACATTCTTCCAGTAGTTGGGGTGAGTCTCTGGTGATGGGATCAACAACAGTTCATTCATCTCTTCCTCATCTGAACCTGTTCACACAAAGCCCCACCCATCGCCCATCTAATGGTAGGGTTCTTTCAGAGGGGAAGGGGGTTGGACTCACAGCGATGCCAGCGTACCCACTCCAATAGGCGCTGGATGAGAGCACCCTCTGCCAGTTCCTCCACAAACAGCATCTCACACAAATGCCAACCCAGTTCCAACATCTGGTAAAGGGACATCTGTTCTGTAGGACATGTAGAGAACAGGTCAGCATTGCATCACCGAGAAGCTGTTTGCTGACCTTGCAGTTTCTGTTTCCTGGAGTCCTGGACACACTCATGAAGTAGTGAGCGACAAAGCTGACTATACTGGACCAATGTGTCCACTGACCTCACACCACCCTCCTCCCTCTTGGCTTCTTCCTGCAGCTTCATAAAGTGAGCTGCAGACACAAATAGAGTAAATAGGTGTAGTAGTCTAAATAAAAGGGGTGTGGTTGGTTGCTGTACCATGTGACTGGTTCACAAACTTCCTAGTGGTTGTATTCCATTGGAATCCTCCTAGTGTAGTCTGGGTGAGTTTACAGTGCTCCGGACCTTGATGTCATGTGCAGCCAGTTAAGAGGAGTCATATTGTTATGAGGTACTCACTGGCAGGTTGACAACGGTTCTCCCTGACAGCTGTGTAGTATGTAGTGATTGTGTTACTGTCTTTCCATGTCACCCCCACATACTTTTTGGCCTGGAATACTAAATAGTTTAAACTTTAACTTATTTCTCCTGTAAGTTATTGTCACCTCAGACTGAGACTCTGTGTCTGAAACACTATCCAACATCATCTTAGCTAGCTATGGCCACGTGAGACACTGGGTAATGATCGTCAAGTTCAACGTTAGTGCGATCCTTTACCAACCCTTTTCTCGCGGTTGGTAAAGGATCAGCTACGCCAGATCTGATCCCTGACTCATATGTAGTTATGGCGGCTGTGGCTGAGGCAGCAAGAGGAAAGGGATATGCTATGGAGGAGGAGAAAGGAGGGATGATGGATGGAGATGTGGACAGGTTAACTGTTGATGAGACTGAGCAATACGATAGGCAAATCAGACTGTGGGGTCTCGATGCTCAAAAAAGGTTGTCTACTTGATACTTGATCAAGAGAACCTAATAAATGTATCGATCCAATATTTTTCAAGGTTGCGTGCAAGTCGTGTGCTGATTGTAGGTGTTAGAGGGCTAGGTGCTGAGGTCAGCAAAAATATTGTACTTGCTGGAGTTCGTGAGGTCACTCTGCTAGACCACACCTCCCTGGGGTCAGGAGACAGTGCAGAGAGATTCCTGATGCAGTGTGAAGGAGTGAATGTAATGTCAAACCCTTGTCCACTGTACTGTTTGACCACACCCCTTTCCCTTGAGCAGCGGGCAGAACAAGCAGTGGAGCGACTGCAGAGACTGAACCCTAATGTCCTTATCTCAGCAGATACCACACCACTCTCAGAGAAAAATGACGACTTCTTCACTAGATATGATGTGGTGATTGCTACTTGCTGCACTACAGAAGAGCTGGTGAGTATGGTATTCAACCTACGACATCTTTATCTTCTAGGGTTACTCTTTTCCTTTTTGGGGAGTTTCTGAGAGGAATTGCTGTGTAATATGATTTCAGATCAGAATGAATGAAGTCTGTCGAGCTAACGGGATCAAGTTTTTCTGTGGAGATATTTGGGGTTACTATGGCTACTTTTTCACTGACCTTGGTGAACATGAATACCTAACGTAAGTTATCATGGCAACTCTATTGAGTGAGGGCTACCCCTTTGGATGCAGGGAGGTGGAGAAGAAGGAAGAGGCTGAAGAGGTAATGAGTCTTGATGGTCCCAGAAAGAAGCCAAAACTTGAGCCGGAAATGATAACAGTCAAGCAGGTGAGATTTTGCAGTTGATCCATGATTGGATCGACTTTATCCCCTCTCCCATAGACTTGCTCCTTCTGCTCCCTCAGCCACGCCCTCTCAACTGACTGGAGTAAAAAGCCACCCAAGTATTTTCGTCGAATTCCCCCAACATTCTTTGTTATTCAGAGTCAGTCTTACTCTACACCCTGTCCATAATGTGTATGCCTTCCTCCGTGTACTCTAGGTCTCCAGCTGTTCTTCAATAAGGAAGGCCGTAGACCCTCGGACTCAGCTGGGGATTGGGAGACACTGGATCAACTGAAGCTGAAGGTGGCCTCCAAGTGCAACATCTCTCCTGACCTGATACCACCTGGCTTCTCTCAGTGAGTCCACCTTTGACCTCTTGATCTATGACCCATGTCCCACTAGTGACATTCCGCTATTGATAAGCGTGATGCTTAGAATAATTTATTCCCTATTTTTATTTTTATAACATATTATTCCCTTGGATACTTCTATTATTCCCCAAAAGAAAGTTATTATTCCCCAAAAGAAATGCTGTTATTGTAGCATTAATGAGGTTTCAACATAGTCTTACAACACAAGATCTTGCTATTATGAAATGAAAGTCTTTAGTGGTTCACTCGGTTGGTTATAACTACTTGGTGTTTTTTCTTTTTTCTCCAACCTAAAAATCATGATAAATGTTTTGACAGCCATGCTTCTGTCATCTTCAGGGCTGAACAAAAATCAAAAAAAACAACAAAAAAAAACAAACAAAAAAAACTCATTCAGCAGCCCCTGATGAAGCCTTAACCTAGTCTCGCGCAAACTTTCCTGATGGCCGTGACCCCGCCCATCAGGAAAGTCTGCACGTTAACCAGCAAAACACTCATTATTCTCTATTATTCTAGCTCAAGCCTAATTATTGAAGTATGATCTATAATGACTCCACCCTTGTACCCAGTAATGTTTCTACTGATTGGCCACTGAGCTTATAGCCTTGGTGATATCTCTAGTGATTGACCACTTAGCTTATAGCCTTGGTGATGTCTCTACTGATTGGCCACTGAGCTCGTAGCCTTGTGCCCTGGTCGAGGTATATAACCAGGCTATGATTTCATATGTTATGATGTTAGTGTTGTTAAATCAACAAGGAAGCCGTACTAACAGGCTCCTTATCATGTGTAGAAAGTAAATGTTGGAACTATGAATGGTTGTTCAGGTGGTGTGTCTCCGAGCTCAGTCCAGTGTGTGCAGTGGTGGGTGGAGTCTTAGGTCAAGAAGTCATCAAGGCCATCTCTGCCAAGGATCATCCTTACAACAATAGCTTCCTCTATGATGGTCGGCAAAACACAGGCATTGTTGAACTACTCCGCCCATAGCTATCAACACTTCACCATAGATCAAGAGCAGACTATCCAAAACTCAATAAAATTTTCAGTCACTACATATGTATGTATTGAATTGTCATGACAAAAATAATAAATAATGGAACACAATGTTTTGCTGCTGTACATGAGAGGTTGGATGGGTTTATGGTACTATCTGGGTGGAGCTGTGTTGTACACCGAGTTATCATTGGATTGAGTGACATAAATGGCCCAGGGGGCGTGGCTTGTATTGTCTGAGTGCTTCCTTGGTGCTATGGCATCAGTTTTCAAGAGTTGAATGTCCTCCTGTTCCAAGACTTGTACCAAGTCCCCATCACTGTCCTTGTAATTGAGTGTGATGTCATGCTGGTGCAGCTGTTTCCTGCAGTCAGTGGATACCAGCATCAATAATTGATACATATCACTATCAGCCTTCTGTCAGCTATGCAGTGGGAGGGCAAAGTTATTTGATATCTATTTCAACTTTACAAGGTGTGATAATTACATGGCTCAATTGTGAGCTGTGGGACTTACTGTATGGCTCTGTAAAGACCGATGAAGGTTGGTTTGGAGACCAGCTGTTGGTCCACTTCAACTGTGCGAGCAGCTCCATTGTAGTAGTAAGTGATGGTCCCCACACCACTCCCCTTCCTGTCATCCTCATCTGAACTGTCCCACTCGTCCGACTCCTGCACACGATCCTTAAAGTCCTGCACCACTCCCTTCCCAATCACTTCAATGTAATTAGCAGGGACCAAGCCAGACTTCCCCTTCAGTGTGGCCTTCCACCACAAGCCGCTGTCCACCTGCTCCAATAGAGAGAGCAAATCACCTTCCTCAAAACTCATCTCATCGAAATGCATGGCAGTGTAGCTGTAGAGAGCCTGGGTAAGGTGAGGGGAGGACACACAATGGAATTGGTTTTGCCCCCTGAACATTATGAAAGTTATTACTTTTCCTTTAGGATTGGCAGTGGCAGGTCGTGGAGGAGGGGGGATAGTGGGGGGGGCTCTCCCGGAGGTTTTAGGGAGGATGCTTGGTTTGGAAGGTCGGGAAGGACCCGATGATGGAAGTCTGTCATGAGATAGAGTCAGTCACTAGAATTGTAGCTGCAATTCCTCACCTTTGAGATGGGGGAGGTCTAGCGGGCTTGTCTACTGGTTTAACAGGTCTGGTGGGTGGTCCAGCAGGCCTATCTGGTTTAGTAGTATGCCTCATCTTGTATGCCTGGTTACCAGTGTAAGGATGAGCCTGGTCATCAGAGGTGGGCTTTGCAAAACTAGTGACGATGGAATCGTAACGTATCTTGTCAGGAAGAACTAACAGTTTCTGCAGGTAAGTGTTCAATAGAGGAAGTCGTCTATCCGTCACTTCTCTAATGGCACTTCTACCAAATAGCTTTTTACCTGCAAAAACAAACAATATCTTTATCATATGAGAGCCTGTGAAGTGAATCAATAAGCAGGAAGGGCTGAAATTTCCCTGAGGCAGTGTAGCATTTCCAGTAAAGGAAATTTCACTCCTTTCCCACTAGTCTTCTGTGCTAGATGGAATTTGTCCTGCACTTTGTGGGTTTCAGACCTACCTGGGAGGTTGGGGAGAACCCTGTCCTTGACCTTAATTGCACCCGCCTCTATTGGGAAACGTTTCTCCAACCAGTTGTGCATCTCATCAAACTGTTTGTAGCGCCTGTAGATGTGGTAGTGAGTGCCATCCTTGCACAGCACTTTAATAATGTAAGCCTGCATCAGGAGAACAGGTCAGAGTCTAAACCAGCAGCCAGTCATAACAACAGCAAATAATGACAGACACAACCCATCAATCACTCCAGACAGCTGAGCAGATACTCACATAGTAATTGGATAATCCTTTGACTTTCTCCACATCCACAATCTCCAACTTCACTGGAAGTGATTCCAGTCCATTCCTGGGTCAGTAAAGACAACATCAACATCAGTACTAAACAGTTAGAAGGATCCCTACGTACCTCCCTCCTCCCCTGGCAGTGACATCCATTCTTTTCTGCTTTAGAATAGATATAAACAAATTATCATCATTGGCATCTGAAACATGGGGGCGTGGTTGGCTCAATTTCTAGGAAGCCTATTATGTGTTCCGGATATGTTGGGGAAATATTAGCATTTGAAGGCAAGTGTACACTGTAGCGAGCTATATAGAGCAGGTGTGAATTTGGAGGCAGATCCAGCTACTAGTGGAAGGAAAGCAGGGAAGCTGTACAGATTAGCACCGAGATGGCTGCGAGCAAGGAGCTGCTCACTGAAATAATGGAGGGGATTTCAGGTATATAGTGAGCTAGCTAGTTAGCTAGCTTGCTAAATAATGCTTATTTAGCTGCACAGCAAGCTAGCTAGCTCTGATCTAGCTAAAAACTGGCTACGAAGAAACAGTTAAACTGATGCAGACATTGTATGACTTGCTTGTCAGTCAGCAAGCATGTTTATCAACTACTTAATTAGCACCTCTTAACTGCAAGTAAACCTGGCTTGGCTTGGCTTGGGCTAGCTATATTTGATTTGTGTTGCAGCTGTGCAGCTGTTCCTGAATAAAGACCTGGGTCAGGAAAGTCTCACTCCTGGATGTCAAGTCCAACGACAGAACATCTCAAAATTACTGCAAAATGTGATCAACAAGATCCAATGTGCCAATCCTTCTATACGTCCACCCACTAATACCTTGAAGAAGCCTCCACCTCCTCCCCCCATGGACAACTCCACCCTTATTCCAGAAGACACTGGAGAAGAGTTGTATGAAGACCCCACTCCTGATCAACCAGAACAAAAGGTTGAGGACTATCTGGACTTTCAGCCTTCGCCACTGAATGGAGGAACAGGAGAGGAGGCTGATCAAGAGCAGGAGATGTACGAGGCCATGGAAGGAGGAGGGCAACAGGACGTTTATGAGGAACCAGGTATGTATAAGGCCACTCGAGTTCCTATGTGAAATTGCACTGAGATGACTGACTCCTTTCATTGTTGTTCCAGTGCTGATCCGAGTATGTCATGTGTTCCAGATGCTCTGATTGATTACATAGTAGTTAAGGTGTATGTGTGCGTTGCATGGCATTATTGCAAGTCCTTAGCAGACCCCAGATGTGCCTGATCAGTTTATCTATCTTGGGTTCTTTTGTTGCAGCCATTCATACAAGTGTGCAACATTATATTTATGACTCGTGTTGTGATGGCCCGAGAAAAGTCAACGTTGCAATTTGGGATTTGAGCATTTTAGCGAACCTTATGGTTAGAATTTAATGTTATTCTAGTGGAGGTTTCAGTTAGTACATCAGCTATTGCAGCGAGGCTTCTCCAGTTAGTCAACCATGTAGGAAAAATAGACAAATAGGTGTTCTTTGAGCATTCACCTAAAGAGCCAGAATTGAACTCTGAGTAAACTGCTATTACATACCTGCAGAGTAGGGAGTGTCTTGGTATGTCATTTCAGTGAATTAATGGAGTGAATATTTTAAGTGTTGTTGTGAAGTGATGTCTGTCTGTAGAGACACTTTAATATAAGAATGGGTTTTGATAACCAGGGGTAGTCCCAGGTAACCAGGGTAACCAGGGGTAGTCCCAGGTAACCAAGGTAACCAGGGGTACTGACCACATAATTGATTGCACTTTCCAGTGATTTCAACGACAATGGACCTTCAAGAGGACAATGCAGAGACCTATGAGGAACCTTTGAGTCGTCCAAGTACAGCCTCTCTCCAGCCCAACTCCTCCCAGGAGAACAGTGGTTCAGGTGCTGAATACGCTGAGACCACTCGAATCGGGAGGGAGCAGGATAAATCTATAGAGATGTCGACAGCAGATTGGGGAACTGTGTACATGCCTCCCAAGAACGAAAAGAAGAAAGTCAGCTCGCTCAAGAATGTGCTGATAAAGGGTTTTCTGGAGAAATTAGGAGGGAAGAGTCAGAAGAACTGGCAGCGACGATATTGTGTGCTGGCAGGCACACTCATGTACTTTTATGAGAAAGAAAATAGCAAATCATACAATAATTGTATTGCCATACAATTATTCAACGGAAGCCCTGCCCCCAACATGACAAATGAAAAGAAGAAGCAGTTTGCATTCAAACTGACGCAGTTGGACTCTCAAACAGGCAAGAACAAGGACTATTACTTTCGTGCCAACTCTAGTGATATTAGGGAGAAGTGGTTGTCCTGCATTTCTAGAGTTGCCTGCTCCAGCCCTCTCCCGCAAAAGCTGAGTGCAAGCACCCTCCCTCGTATGCCCTCGCAAATATCCCCCACAGGTATGAGTGAGGACAATAGGAAGAAACGGGCAACAAGTTTTGGGGGTGCTGGTGAGGAGGAGGGCGAGTTATACGAAGATATGGCCATTCCAGAGGAAGGGGAGGAGGACCAGGATGAGTACGTGGCAGTGGCTCCAGGGGAACAAGAGGGCAAGTTTGAGTCATCTGAGGAGTATGTGGATGTAGTGAAACAGGACGAAATAGACCAGGAAGAGTACGAAGATACAACAAACTTCCAGCAACCTCCTCCACCCCTCTCCCCTCCTCCTGGCCCCCCGTCCAAGGTATTTTCTCCACCCCAAGCTCCACTCCCTAAGAGTCCAGCACCCCGTCCTCATTCTGATTTGGGCCCTGTGGTGGATACCAGTCGTGTGTATACTCAGCCCTCTACCAACGGCATTCATCTGGAGAAAGTGTTTGTCTCAATGTGGGACTTTGCAGCTGGTGAAGAAGATGAACTGAACTTACGAAGGGGAGACTTGGTGTACGTCAATAGTCCACGTAACTCAGATGAATGGTGGTTTGGAGAACTCCTTGATCACGATGCTGCTAGGAAGTTGGGTCCTACTGGCTTCTTCCCTCGCAATTACTCAACTCAAGCTTTTGAAGCTGTCACTGCATGACATGCACAACACAATTTATTTTTACTCTTCCTGAAATGACTAAATGCTGCAAATCTAGTAATTTATAACTATTTTTTACTTTGTTCCATTTGATGTGTGTAAATTATTAAAGAATGTTGTCATGTATTTTCAGTGTCATGCTTATGAACATTACTACTTGTGGGAGGTGATGTGACATTATGGATTAACTTCCATGAGACAGGAATTTGAAAGTGATATCAATAATGATTAAGTTTTTGATGGTTGAACTATGGGCTAGTGTGTAGTACATTGGGTAGGTGTCACGTTACTTCACTGACTCTAATTATGTGCTGGAGTGATTAACACCACATTGTCCCCTCGAATGAACAGCTGGTTCACAGTTCTACAGACTTCCCACTTGTCCATATCTGTAATGGTGGTCCCCAAAACAGCCATGCTGGTACCTTGGACATCTGGAGAGGTAACTGCTGGTGTTGGTGGTACTTGCTGTGTGTGACAGCTTTCTCTTCCTTCACTCTCACCAACTAAGTCTTGTTCTCTGCTTTGTTGAGCATCTCTCTTTCTCTGTCTTCTTCGTTGATTTTTGGTGAGTGTGAAGCCACCATTGGCAACAGTTCTAAAAGGAGTGCACCATTCAGTGACTTTTCCAAGCACAATGTTCATGTGGCGGTCGAATGCCAGTGGCACACCTTCACACACACCCCTCACTCCTGCACAGTGTCTGATAACCACCTTGACACGCCCCTTCTCAAAGTAGCACCGTTGCAATAAAGAGAAAGGTCCTGGTTCTTTCCCTGCAACACATAATCATGTTGTGATGAGCCTGAGAACTCCATACTCACTTACGCTGCATGAAATCAAGGACTGTCTTGGGCTTCTTTACTTTACCCTTGCTAACTCCTCCCACTTCTGGAGCCACATCCCCTCCATCAGTGCTCATAGGAATCCGTGGTTTTTGTCGTGTCCCCTGCACCACTGAACAGACACATTCACCACAGTCATGTCTCCCTTCCTTATCACTATGACCAACCTACCTGAAGTGTAAGCCTGGAGGTTGTCACATGGCTGGACTGAAGGGTGAGGGAGGCGGAGTCTGTTAGGAGGCGTGTGCAGGACCTTCAGGGGATCAAAAGAGGGGGACAGAAAGTCCAGGGAAGGGTCCTCTGACTCTACATCTTCCATCATTCAGTCTCACAGTGGAGCATGGTACATGGTTCATGCACTCAAGACATTACATCACTGTTATTATGTAAATGACAACATGACTATGACAACATGACTGCCTAGCTACACAAATCCTAAGTGGTAGTTAAGTGGTTGAGTCAAGTGGATCCACTTCAGTAGCCAGCTCTTTCCACCAAGTCTGCAATCAAAGAACAATCATTACTCTACCCCAGAGGGGATATCCCTCACGATTCACCCCCAAATGAATAACCACAGGCCCCAGCCCTATGTACCTTTGTAACTGGCCAACTCGTCTCTTGGAGCTTTAGTTCTTGGTTTGCCTCCAGATTTAGCCTGTGGGAGAAATGGATAAGAAGTTGTTAAGCTGATACAGGATATGGTGGCATCAACACACCACAAGTTTAGGGATGGGCAGATGGAAGAGCTGACACAGCAGATTTCTCTTTTCCCTGACACCAGCTATGGGTCCGTCCCTGCACATGGAATACACATGGGGGACAAAGTATAAGAAGAGGAGGAGGAAGGGGTGTGGCTCCCAACCTACCAGGGTGTGTCTGACAAAGTCCCCATTACATTATCAGCTACGTCTTCTTCTAACAGGTCATCATAGGTCAGCAAGGTAACATAGAATTGGTCTCCAGCAGTTTTGCGGACCTGACACCAGAAGGAAAGAAGTGGATATTGTAAGAGGGAGGGAGGGTGGAGGGAGAAACTAGCTCACTCACTCGAGGGAAATTGTGACAAAGGAGGAGCATAACATGATTGAGGGTTTGTTGGCGAATGGTTGGGAACTGAAGGAGACCACAGAACCTGCAATGCAGGGGGAGGGGAGGAGGATGCTCAAATTAAGGGCAAATATTTATTGTGCTTACACATTAATGCTAGCGAGTATCTTGATGGGGTCCTTACAACCCTTCATCTCCTTCTTCAGCAGCTCTAACAGTGCTGGTGGGAATGGAGGACTGAAGCAAAGGGAAACAGAATTAATAATGTTCCCAGAGGTAGAGAGAATCGCTTACTTCTCCACAGAACTATAGACATCAAAGACAGCACTGCTGAGCAAGAGGTCAAGGGTCTTGAAGAATGGGAGAATAACACGTGTCTGTTGATAATGATGACCCAAAATTTGGAGCAAAGCATCCGCTAAGGGCTCCAGAGATTGGACACTGCTGGACACAGTCCTCAGGTATTTCAGAAGGGCGGAGCTTGATTGCCGCACCTAGTAACCACATGTGATGAAGTCTATTATATCATGTCAAACACTAACAGTTGATTCAGTGAGTCCACCCACGCTGACCAGGAGACCAAGGAGAGTAGGGTAACGATAGCAGGGCATGTCCAGTAGCTGGACTGTCAAGGGAAAAGTCAGACGAGGCACTAGCCAATTTAGGTCACCTTCTACTGACCTGAGGACGAATGGTGTTAGAATGGACACAAGTCTTGAGTTGACTTACTCTCTGAAGAGCTCCTTGAGTTGTGAGTGATGTGGGATATGAGGGAGGGCTGGATCATGGAATATCATGCTCATCAAAGCCCTGCAGGCATGTGCCCGTGTTCGATCAATCTTCTCATTACTCTGTTGCACCAGACCACACACCGCTTCAGACATTCTGCACATGATTATCACATGATTGATCACATGACATGCAGTCCCAACCTTACATTTCTGGAGTGAGTAGTGTGCCTGCTGCTAGGACTGAAGACAAAGTCTGGATGCCTTCCATGGCAGCCTCCCTGACAGTGGCCCCTATGTCCCCTCTGCTGTCTGTGGTGTAGTCTCTTAGACACTTAGAGTAAGTCTTGAACACTGCCTCAACCTCAGTCGAGGTCAGCCGCAGGTCATCGGCTGTTGATTCATGTACTTTGACACAAATCCTGGATGGAATAAGTCCATAGTTACTGATTGCAACAAAACCTTTTGAATGCTTACTCGGTGATGGAGTGTAGGGCATTGGCCCTTGCCTCCGAATACTTGGACTGACTTTGTTCAAGGTTGGAGCAACTCTCCAGCAGAGACTCCAAAACTGTTTTGAAATGGCGGACCAATATGGACCTGGGCAGGCCTCCTAGTGCTAGGGAGAACCCCATCCGCACAAAGTGGGACGAGTGTTTGAGTTGTGACACATAGAACAGGATCAACTCATCTGCACAGGAAAAGAGTGTGATATAAATGCATCCATGTTGACCTGACTGAACCACTGAACCATATGTACCTTGTGCTCCAGTCCCACTAGTGTGACTATAGTAACAACAACACAATCCAGAAAATGCCAACACTGCAGATTTCTGTCAAGTAGAATCACACATATTTAATCTGGAGGAGACACCAGACATCAAGTATAATTATTCTGACCACTATCTCTTCCTCTGCATGTGCCAAGTTTTCATCCACGATGGCCTGCCATTTCTGGAGAATCGGGTGTCCATGGGCTGGCAGTTGACATGTGCACATGCAGTCAATGAACTTCAAAACTAGACAAGAAATGAAAAGGAATGAGTAGAGACGTAGGGATGTTTCCATGCCAACACTTACAAGCTAATCTCATTATCTTCCCAATTTCCCCTAACAACACACCAGAATCTTCAAGCTGGTGTAATACATTCATAAACAAGTCAACACTAACGACAACAGTCTACTCATACCAGTGGAGCTATTTCCAATAATCCCTTGATGGTCTCTGGTCCCACATACTGAGCAAAGGATTGGTTCTGTTCTTTAGCCAGTCCACTCAGTGCCAAGCTGACTTCAGCCATGGCATAGAGTGCACCATGACGAAGGCAGGGGTCAGAGGACGTTATCAATGGTAACAGAGATGGAAAAACTGAAGGAGAGGAATTAATGAGACCATTGGAGTAGACACATGTTCAACTCACTGGTATCCTTGACGTAGAGAGAATCCAATGGTGTGAGTTTGTATAAGGCTTTGCTGGCTAATTCTCTCACAACACTACAAAGAAAAAGGAAATGTCATATTGATGTCGTACCAGCAGGGCAGGGATGTATGCACCTATCCCAATGGGAGAGTTTGTGGTTGAACAGATGGTCGATGAGTGGGCGGGTGTATTCAGGATATTCTGCCACTTGAAGACTGTAGGGTAAGATCGACAAGATGTGACGAGATGGAACACACTCGTGCGCGTACTCACATGCGCGTGCGCACACACACACACCTGATAACAAGATAAGTATTCTCACGATTGCCCACAGCAAAGTAGTCAGCAGCAGTCAGAATGTCAATGCCATGAGGAAAGGTGCCCTGTCGTCCAACATTCTCTTGAAAAGCTGCCTGCAAACATGTGAGTGTGGAAAGGAAGGTTCACAGAGGCAAAGGGAATCTGTGCACTCACAGAGGCAGCTCTTCTGCAGTTTACCTCACGATCAAACAGCATTGTGATCAGTAGACCACTGCACCAATAAACAGGACTGTCAATTCTCTTTGCTTAAAGTGTGCATGTACCTACCTGGCTATGTGAGCAACATAGGGGCGGAGCTCCTCAGGCTGATAAGCCCTAGCAAAAGACCAACAGACATAGCAAGCTGCATCTCGAACGTGTGCCCCCACACTGGAAGCCCCATAACGCTCATCATAGGCCAGAGCTTTAAGAACCACGGGCACCACTACACACATACACACACTAACAACAGCCATCATGTAAACCACACCTCTTTACCATCCGATAGCCTCTGAGGTAAGAGTAAGCCACGTCTCCCCAATTCAGCCAGGGCCAAAGAGCCTCCATGCCATGCTGCGTTGAAGCCTCGAAACCTAACAAGGAAGAAGAGATTGCTTCCATGAGTTCCATGTCACACGATAACTCACGTGAAGAAGTCCAACAACGAGTGAAGGACTTCATCAGCCAGCTCCCGAGGAAGACGGCCAGTCACACGACCAACACTGCAACCAGTCATAACCACACTAACATAGTCCTGAGGAAGAACTAGATGTACTGACCCCTTGGCAGCTGCCCAGCGTACCACTGTGTCTCTATCCTGCAATCCTGCCAACAGTGCTCCCAATACTTCTTCAATCTCAGAAGGAACCTCGTATCCTTCCTCCTCTTCTTCCTCTTCCTCCTTTGCTCTCTCCTTCTAAATGGACAAACACACTGCTGGATACACTATCATAGTATCTCAGGGCTACTAATGGATACTTAGAATGCTTTGGAGTGAACACACTTACTTCTTGTGATGACTGCAACACACCAGGGGAGGTGGCGAGTGCCTCTTCCAGAGACCGTCCTCCTCGCTGGTACCTCCATGAAGCCAGGCGAGGGGGCAGGAACACCATGCCCACCCACTGCATTAGCTTGACATGAAGTTTCCTCAGCTGTGTGTTGTCACTCTCTGTTAGGTCACACCCACCCAGACGGGACAGGACGGGGGTAGCCAGGTCTAGCACATCCTCTCGTTTCCCATGTTTGAAGAGAGAGGAGAGGGTGTCCAACACTCCACAAAGAAGTGGCGAGCCATCTGACACTTTACCATCTGCATATGTAAGAACTTAAAGTCAGTTAACCATTAAGACATTAACTATAACGTACCTTCTACACTAGATTCAATCACTTGCAGAGCCCATTCCAGAAAACTCCCCATCTTGAGCCTCTTCACATCCGGTCGTGAAAGGAATCTGTTGGAATGGAGTCCACAGCCACACTCATTAACAATTCAGTAATTGTACTCACTTAGCCAACAGGAAAGAAGCTGCATCTCTGCACTTGTCACCCACAGCAATGTAAAACCTCGCTATGTCAAAGATACGGTCAATTGTTTTATGTCCAGGACCATTCTTGGACTCTTCTCCATCCATCCGACTCAGGTCAAACGGGTTCATGATGAGAATGGAGAGCCAAAGAAGGAGAATGTAGCGTGTCTCCCATGTCTATGGTCAATAAACAGGCACGAGTCATGAGAGAAAGTGGTGTGGCAAAAGGTGAGAAAAGGTCTTCACATAGAAGCAACAACTAAGTTGATACCTGATGATCATGTGGATCCTGTTCCTGAAGCAAGGCCAGGGCAGGCTCCATGTCACTCACTTCATGGGGGAACCAGCGGATTATGACCTTAGGGCCTCGGACCTTGGAGAGAAGGTAAAGGAACTGGAAGGCAACATATCTGACCACAGGATGTTGCTCGTCTCCTCGTGTTAGAGCAAAGAGTTCCCCTATCAAGAGTTCTGAGAACAAGCAAGAAAGTAGAGACCATTTCTTTCATACATTCACCCATTGGAAGAGAATGTATACATGGGATGAGCATGTCTGGAGGACGGACATCTTACCTAAGTGAGGATCAAGTAAGTGAGGCTGTTCTTGATACCTATCCAGAATATCTACAAGATGAAATATAACTCCTGGGATAATGACACTCTTAAGCTCTCACTTGTGAAACGTTCCTGGGTTAGCTCCCGATCTCTGAGTTCCTTGCAGGTTTGGGGCAAGGAAGCCACTATAGATCTCACTTCTTTTCTCTCTACGAACTGATCTAACACTGTCCCACACGTCACTGCACCTTCAGCCTCCATTACAAGAACCCTGCAGCATGCAGCTGATCAGGAATTACTCCAAATAGAGCACACCTTGTTAATGATTAATGGTGACAGTGCTACTGAAGTTAAGGCATATATTATCGTTTGGGTGTAGATACCAGTGGGTGAGAAGAATGTCATCAATGCTAGTGGAGCCCAGAGAAGGTGACTTGCTATTTTGACATGAGATTAGTCATTGATATTGGCTGCATGCAGTGAGTTTTCCTGTGCCTTGGGGCCATATTGCTGGGAAGGCCTGGGGCGATCCCTCAGGAAAGCCAGTGCTAGCTGTGCATGGTATGTTGCAGTGTATAAGTCTTTAAAGAACAGTTTTCATTGCCAGTGATATTTGCAGGTTGGCTGGATAATGCTGGAAGTTTTGACAAGTTGATACCTCTGTTGTCCAAAGGTGTGTGTCAGACCTCTAGACTAGTTGTGCATGCAACTGCAGTCCATCATTTATTATTTGGTGCAGACCTCTATGTGGTAGCTGTGGACTGGCCTGGACATGGAAAGTCCTCCCACAGGCCCATAGGAACACAATACAATGTCTTTGACTATGTGGCTGACATCAAGTACATAATGAATGGTCAGTGATATGAGGTATTGTTAATTCAATAGTCAATTCATGGTGTACAGGTCTGAAGTGGGAGAGATTTACACTTCTTGCACATTCTATGGGTAAGTTGGTTGATCCTTGTCAGCTTATTAGCTTAATAATTATGATCGTATGTAGGGGGTGGAGCTGCCAGCTGGGTAGGTGTGGCTGGTCTCGTATAAGCTACCTGTAGAACTGCACATTATTGATAGTTTGCAGGAGCATTGCCTGAGCATGTGGAATGTTTAGTGCTATTGGAATCATTTGGCTTTTGGTCAGAAGAATTGGTAAAGATGGTCAGGACAGTAAGGCATGTATTAGTGCATGTCATTTTATTAGGAAGATATACCGAAAAAGATGGGGCGTGCTCTGAAAAATTTAACAGTCTTCCAGGAGGTGGAAAATAAACCATACCCTACTTGGGATTCAGTCCTGGACAGGTCTGTAATTGCTGATGCCAGGATTGTGAGACAAACTTCTCTACATGTAGGATGTGTAAAGGGCACATGGATAAACTATTTGACAGAGAGTGTGCAAGGATTTTGGCTCAGCGTGGCACACGTCAATTGGAAAATGGCTCCTACCAGTTCACACGTGACCTCAGAGTCAAATCTGTGAGGTGTCATTAGAGTTAAATAACTGTCACATGATAAGCGACGTGTTTTGTAGTTGTCTATATTGAAGATCGCTCATGAGGTGAATCTGACATTCTTGAAAGCCATTGACTGTCCTACACTTATCATTGGGTAATGACCACCTTATTAATGACACTTATCACTGGGTAATGACCACCTTATTGTGACTCTCTTTATCAGAGCAGACTCTGGTCAGCTCATGGATATACTTAAAGGAAGATTTTCTGATATTAAACATGATAATGTAGGTTTGAATTTGTTGAATCCTGTCATTCCTGTGCTTGTTATGTATGAACTTTTGACACAGATGAAGTTGGTTGAAGTGCCTGGGGGTCATCATGTTCATCTGTACAATCCTGAAGTGTTGTGTTCACTGGTGAACTCTTTCATTCTGCACCAAACCATTCCTCCCGACTTCAAAGAAATAGTCAACTCCAATCTCTAGCTCATTTTTTGCATTATCATTATATTCCAGAGAGTGAAAATGAATTTTGACTATTATATTTTAGATGTTGTCTGGAGTTCTTGGTCATTGGCCTGGAGGGGGTGGGCCCATCATCACTCCAGGGGGTGGCTGCATTCCATGGGGAGGAGGCATAGCTCCTGGGGGTGGGCCCATCATTCCAGGGGGTGGAGGAGGCATCATACCTAGGTATTATGACAGGTATCATAAATCTGTTTTCTGACCTTTAGAATGTGCAACAGCATTCAGCATATAATTCAGAGGCTATATGTTTGGGAAATAATCTTTTTCACCATAATATACTTGTATTAAGAAACTGGCACAGCTGTAGGTGTACACAATGGATTGTTGCTTCTTTGCTGTACATACTCGGGCTCCAAGTGGGGACTATCACATAACTGCAGTGTTAAAGACTTACCAGGGGGAGGGGGCATGCCCATAGGTGGTGGCATCATCCCTGGGGGCATCATGGGCATCATTAATCCAGGTGGCCGAGGAGGAAAACCAGCTACAGGAAGATACGATTATTAGAATTCCTCTATTATAGCCTTATGAGTTACATGGGTTGCTCATCATGTTTTGTGCTTCTCTCTCTAACCAGTTCATGTAATAAAGCTTCACTGCCTCTTTGTGTTTGCGGCCAGAATTGTGCGTCTTGCGCACAGAGGGCTACAAGTAATAGTGCACTGACCTAAATAATTATATGTATATAGTCATCACTTACAGAGTCATGAGTGAGGTGAGTGTCACAATAGTCACAAAAGTACCTGAGATACAAATAAATCTCTAATTAAAGCACACCAACACTGCATGCTCTTAGAAAATCGGTAAGACTCTTACTTGGGCATCTTCGGATTCTCCTTGAGAAGGTCCTCGAGAGTTTATTGATACAAGTATAGACCCCACACTTGCTATATTATGGATTAGACGTACATGGGGCGGGTCTCCTGTCGACCCTTACCTTACGAATTACTTAAGAACGTGGGGGCGTGGCTCACTGGAAAGGGACGACGCGACAGGGTCAAACTAACTTTATATAGCAATGTTCCTGTAGTATTAATTTTGTGGAATTTTAAAAAGGATAGCCATGGCTCGCAAGACAGGGCTGAGGGGCCTTCAGGAGTGGAGTAAGCAGGTGACACAAGGATATCCAGGAGTGGAGATTACCAACATGACCACCTCCTTTAGAAACGGCCTGGCTTTCTGTGCTATAATACATCACTTCAGACCAGACCTTATGTGAGTTCAGACCAGCTATAGCCAGCTAGTTATGGGTTTTCAGTCTTGCAGTCGGCCCTCTCTGATTGCTATTCAACCTCATGAATATATTATTGAAGTGGTCAATTGTCCACGTATCATTCCAGCTGGGAAGCCCAGCCAGCTCATGATTGTGTCCTTGTATCATTCCAGCTGGGAATCCCGGCCAGCTCAGATGAGCTGCATTGATCAGCTGGTTCAACATGGCCATTAACAATTGGGCATATCTCCATGAAGATGCCTCTATGGAAACAAAAACTTTCATTATATGAATGCTATCTGTCATGCTGAATCTCAGGAGAAGTGTAGCATGACAAGCACTGAAGCAGTTCTTTTATTCCATTACAGAGATTTTGACCATCTGGAGTCTAAGAATATTTTGGAGAATAATCAGCTGGTGAGTCTTGATCACAATTTTCTATAGACGAGACTGCCAATAAATCTTGGACATAACATGTACATCTCCTTTCTCTTAGGCTTATTCTGTGGCAGAGCAGGAGCTAGGTATTGCTGCTCTCCTTGATGCTGAAGACATGGTGGATTTGACCATCCCTGACAAGCTGAGTGTTGCCACTTACTTGGTCCAATATTACAACTACTTCAAGGACAAGTCACCTCAACCTTCCAAGGGGAAAGGTGTGGCTAGGATGCCTCGACAGCCAGCTACTCCTGCCTCTGAAGTGGCCCCTCCTTCCAAAAAGACTAAAGGAGAAGAAAAAGAAGTCAAATCTCAGTCTCACATCATCACATCAAAAGCTGTTTCAAGTCCTAACTTGCAGACAAGAGCACTAAACTCCAACCAAATCCAGAACCTATCTCCAAAACTGACCGAGTCCCCCACAAAGCAAACCTCCAACAAGTCCCCCACTAACCTGACAACGAAACCCAATAAATCCCCAGAATCTGCTAGGAGACAAGTCCATGGTGGTGGATCCCCCAAGCTGAACAAGGAGAAAGAAGTACCTGCTCCCAGTCACACATCTCCAAAACTTAAAGCTTCCAGTAATATCTCCAGGCTAATCAGCTCCATGGAAACAAAGCCATCTTCTCCATCTTCTGGTCGCCCGCACTCAGTGGTATCCATCCCAACCAAACCTCCTCCTCCAGTCACCGTATTTTCCCCCACAAAGACAACTGCACTTTCTTCAAAGTCTATTGGTGTGCCTGCCCATGAACCAGAAGCGAATGGTGCAACCAAAAAGCTGGCTGCGGCTGCTGCTCTGCCTCCTGTCAAGGAAGAACAACCTGTAGCCATGCCTCCTAAGGATTCCTCATCTAAGGAAGAGACCCCTGCCACAAGTGACCTCACCCTTCAAACCAATAAGAAGTCACGAAGAAGCAGAAAGTCTAAATTCAGGCTTTCTTCTGAAGATGGAGAGACGAAACAGGGGTCAAAGGATGAACCTGCAGTCAATCAAGAGACAGTTGTGCTGGGGTCAAAAGTCAATACACAGGCCAAACAGGATGGAGAGAAATCAGTTGAAAGTAAGCAGGGATCCAATGTCGTACAGGAACCTGAAGTGAAACACATGTCCACAGTCAAGGTGGAAGTAAAACATCCATCCACTGCCAAAGTAGATGTTAAGCAAGAAGAGAAAGTCACTAGCAAAGAGGAGAAAGTTACCAGTAGGAAGGAAGAAGTCACCAGCAAGGAGAAGGAAAAAGAGAAGGAAAAAATTGTTGTTAAGGAGAAGGAAAAGGCTCAGTCTACAGGCCAAGCCAAAGTGAATGAGATGAAGGGGATTAAACCAGGTGAAGTGAAGCCAAGGAGCAGGACTGCTCTAGCTGTGAAGTCGAGTGCTGCCAACAGTGCTAAGCGTGGAACGATGGGCATGGAGCACTGTGAGGAGTGTGGGCAGAGAGTCTTCCTGATGGAAAGACTGGGAGTGGAAAATCGCGTCTTCCATCGCTCATGCTTCAAGTGCTCCACATGCAAACTGAAACTGAAAGCAGGTTCTTACGAATATGATGCCAATTCCAACAAGTTCTACTGTCGACAGCACTATCGGGAAGTATTGCGCAACCAGACCATCACACGGGCCATGGCTGAGAGAGGTCTCACACATGAGGTAGTGGCGTCCAAAACCAACGAAAACAAACCCCCTACAAGTAATATAACAGAGAGAAATACCCAAGCAAATAGAATGCAGCGAGTGCCAGCAACAGTTAGTGCCAAATCAACTCCTTCAGCGTCTTCCCTTGCGACTGGGACCCGTGTGATTAAGCCAGCTCCCCCACCACCTTACTCCACCTCCACAAACACTGTTCCTCAATCCACACTCAACTACTTGACAAAGGGCAAGAAAATAGCTCCATCCAGTCAAGCCTCTTCTGGTCCCAAAGTCATCAGTGCAGCTGACACACCCAAGTTAACTGGTGCTGAACCCAAAGTAGTAACAGCTGACAAACCCTCAAACTCAGGAGGCTCTCCAATGCCTACCAAACCTCCTCGCAGGAAGAAACACTTCAATCAAGAACCACAAGGAGAGAAGAATGAACGTGGTAAGAGCCCCTCAGTTGTACAGGATCCTGACACAAGCAAAGTCAGCAACAACAAACGAGATGGTTTAAAGCCCAAGCGAGCAGCACCTCCTCGTCCAACCCACCCTCCCAGCTTCCGTTCCAAAATTCCACCCCACAGTGAGTTCAGTACTGTATGTCAAACCCAGACCCCAAAGATTCAAAGTTCATGTTAATTCAAGTGAGTGGATAATCCATTAAGGGTTATTTAGAATGATCCCACGAGTCTGATGTGTACACATAAGATCTCCTGGAATAGGGAGACTCCTGTTCTCTGCTAGTCCCACCAAAGCTAGTTCCATATTGAGACATGTATGCTCTTGACTCGTGTAGTGCTGGATCAGTCTCAGAAGAGGAAGGTACGGATCAAGCAACTGCGCAAAGAACTGGGAGAATTGGAGCAGGCTCAGTCCAAAGTGGAAAGGAAGGGAGTCGAGATTGAACGCCACTTGAGAAACAGAGAGGTGAGTGAAAAGTGTCCTGACCTCATAAGAGCTGTACAGCATTATTAACCTACCACTGACTGTACATGTGATGGTGACCACATACAGGACTCAGATGAGGATGAAGATGACAAGGTAATGGAGGAGTGGTTTGAGACGGTTCAGGAGAAGACCAAGTTAGACAGCCGTGAATCGGAATTGGTCTATGAACTGAGGGATTTGGAACTGATAGAACAACATGACCAATTGGAGAGCGAAATTAGAAGACGCCTATTAAAAGATGGTTAGTGCAACTTTCTGAGTGTGTACAGAGTTGTGCAAATGTTCACCAAGTGATATACTGTAGGCTCCAAAAAGACGGAAAGAGAGCAGTTGGAAGAGGAAGCCATGATCAATGAACTGGTGGAGTTGGTGGAGAAGAGGGATCAACTTATGTGGGCTCTTGATGAAGAGAAGCAAAAGTTAGTCATTACTACAAAATATGAAATCTAGGAAAGTTGACTGGCTTCCTTCTCCCCTCCACATTCCACCTCACCCCCACCTCCCTCCTCACCCCCACCTCACCCCTCACCCCCCACACCCCCCCACACCCCACCTCTCACCCCCACCTCCCCCCTCTCCCCCACCTCACCCCACACCCCACCTCACCCCCACCTCCCACCTCCCCACATCCCACCTCATTCCCTTCCTCCCACTCGCAGAGAAGAAGAAGAACAACAGAAACTGAAACAAAAGAAGGCCGGATCACAGGACTTTTTCCAACTTCAGCGGAGCAAGACCACACACCTCTAGCAGTTTGCTCTCATGTTTGTATATTGTATGTGCATATTATATCTATCAAGTCATGTAGTCGTGTGATTAGTCATGTGATATATACTCATAAGTTACTATAGTTGTGTGAAGTCATGTGATGTTATTATAGCGGCAACAACCATCTCCCACAAACAATATTTTCACTTTATAAAAAAAAACTAATGAAATTTGAAACATAATAATTGCTCTAATTGCCACAAAGTGAAGTCATTATTGCAGTGTTGTCCATGGACAAGTGTGTGGTGGGGGATTAGTGTCATCCATGGGGTACATGGTAGTGTTGCACATGGACACCGACTTCTCATCTGTGACTGTGATCAGACACTAACTGTATAAAACTCTATTATTACTATTATTGCATTGCACACAAAAAAAAAATTAATGTTGTTTTTGATATAGTTATACAATGTATTGAACCCTAGGATTGCTCTTGTTCCAAAATGTCAGCATACCACTCAGCTATATTCACTTCTTGCTTCTCTATGTATTTGATGTACGGGTGTTCCATCAGGTCTTTGAATTTAGGGCGTCTCTCCACTGAATGTGTCAGGCTGTTGGTAGGAGAGAGATGATTGTGAATGACCAAAAACAACTGACCAACATACCATTGATGAACAAAATCCACAAATTCTGGATTGAGACCCGCATCTGCCGGGATTCTAGGGGGTTCCCCCTCCACAACTGTCTTCAACTGGTCAAACACGTTGGTCCAGGATGGATAAGGGAATCGCCCTACTGCCAACTCGTATATTGTGATGCCAAAACTCCACACGTCTGATCTTTGGTCGTATTTCCCCCCAGTTGTCATGGGGTTAATTCTCTCTGGCTATAGTTGGAAAAAGATGGGAACCTTTAATAAGCTCTCTTGTGTAACGTACCGCTAGATATGGTTTGCAGCCAATGTCAGTTTGGACGAAGGAATTTACTAATTCTCCTGCTATTCCAAAGTCACAGAGCTTTATTTCTCCAGCTCGGTTTATGAGGATGTTAGATGGTTTGATATCTGTTGATGTAAGTTACTTCCATTAAGTATATGCAACCAGTAAACCTTACCTCTGTGTAGAACTTTCAGTTCTTCCTTGAGAAAGTGCAGTGCCTTCAGTGTCTGTAGAAACACGTGTTGCCACCATAATTATGTACACCTACAGAGATGGCAGGACTGACCGATTCTGACATTCTTCCTACTACATTGTCTGGAATGCGGAGATGGAGCTTATCATAGACCAGCTTGTAAAGATCATGGAGAGAGCGGTCCATCATTTCCATGCAAATTAAAACATCACCCTGAAAGGGGAGCATGTAGTGACACAGGTGTGTGGGGAGAGGGTACTGAAGGGCAGACAACTCACTTCTCCAAAGAGAGCACCGTAAAAAGTGATGGTGAAAGGGCATTGCTTTGAGTCCATGCACACATGCAACTCCCTCAAGAGACGTCTACGCTCATCCTGTTCCACTGTCGCCCGAATTCTCTACACAACTCCGCCAATCAAAAATAAGACAGAGAGGGAGTTGGGAGAGGACTAACCTTCACAGCCATAATGTGGCCAGTGGGAGCATGCTTCATCCTGTACACAGCACCATATGCGCCACGTCCTAACTCCTTCTCTTCAATAAGGTCTTTGGGATCACATTCAAATGACTGTCAGCAGTTTACAAATAGATAAAGAGAACTGGCCACTTATCCTGCCTCACCTCATCTCCTATGACTATTTTTGAATCTATAACCTCAGGAGGTGGCCTGCAAAGGAGAGATCAACATGTTAGAGGTGCCATGTGGTGGTAGCAATAGGTTCAACTGACACTAGTGCCTGGTTGGGGGCCGTATCTGAGGGTTTGGGCGAGTTGAACGTAAACTTCTTCAGGTTGCCACCCTTTCCTACAAGTCGCCAATTAATAGCATATCTAAAGCTAGATAATCTATTGGCTACCTCTGGCGGCCATGGTAGTAATCTAGACTGGACTTCTCTCTCCGATCAGAGGACACCCCACGGCCTGCTAGTGCTCGTTTACTTTGTGAAGTAGGTAGGTGGCGTTAGCATGCAAATCATGAGAGGGGCTCCCCCTTACAAATCTTCAATAATTAACACCAAACAAACAATATTAAGCAATAAAGTTTATGCCAATACAAAATTAATGTTCTTCATTTTTTCCAGAGATGAGAAGGCACCACTCCTGCTCCTGGACTGGCTGAGGCCTCATAGAAAATAGCATTGCCTTTATACTGTGCCTAGAAGCATGTGAGTATATAGAGTTTTATGAAAATTAGGAAGATCTTGTCACCTTTATTCTGTCCTTGGTCTTTTGGAGTATAGCTTGAGGGAGGAGGGTTACCGTACAACCACCAAACCCGCCTCCTGTCATACGAGACCCATAGACTTGTGGATCTTGCCTGGCGATCTCCACGATCTGATCGAGTTCATCACAACTGACTTCATAGTCATTTCTGCACGTCAAACACACATATCATAACTTTTAATAACCACTAGCTCACTCACTTGAGAGACGAATGGCTCTGGTTCATTAACTGTCCAAAAGCTTCATAGTCATGATGACACAGAGCATCCTCAGCCTGCTCTGTTCGGGTAATCTCTGAGATCACATGACGAGCTCTCTTCATCTCCTCCTCACTCAGTTGACTTTTTTCAGCTGGACACAACCACATACACATTAATTACCTCCCATTCACCTACTGTACGTACCTCGAGTTAGTTTCTCAGCAGAAACATAACGAAGTGACTTCGCTCCTAATTTTTTAGCAGCATCTTGGCAGCTCTTCCTACGGTCATTGTACTCACTCCCAACAAGTTCATGCCTGACCCCTGTGTCTGTCACCAGCACAGCAAGGTTAGGATCATCCAGGGGGATATCTCTACATGTTTGGTCCTTGCAGTCAATAAGCAGAGCATGTCCTTCCTTGGCCAACACAGAGATGAACTGATCCATAATGCCACATTTATTGCCTGGAAAGGGAGAACATACGTAAGAGACAGTGATGTTGGGTTGGGAGGTGGTGTGAGCTATATCACGTCACCTGCATATCGATGTTCAGCTTGCTGGCATATGATGGCCAGCTCCTTACGTGGTAGCTGCCCCTTTCCCAACAGCTGCTCCACAAATATTCCCATTGCCACCTCCAGAGCAGCTGAGCTGGACACACCCCCTCCAAGTGGCACACAACTCGTAATGACAGCTTCAAATGAAGGGACGTCCCCATCTTTATTCATCAGAGCTACCACACCCTTGACATATTTGATCCAAGTAGGATCATCAGTAGACACCTCATGGGGGGAATCCCCTGGATGCTTTGGGACTGGAAATTCCTGAAATGCCTCGTCCTTGACCTTTTTTGCAGTTGATACAATCTTGCACTCTGCACCCTCACACTTTTGTCCAACAATTACTGTCATTAGAGGAAGTGCCTACAGAAATAGAGCAAGTAGGCTTTTTAGCCAGAGCAAACAGATGTAGTATACACACCATGGGCAGGACATAACCATCATTGTAATCCGTGTGTTCTCCTATCAAATTCACCCTCCCTGGTGCAAACACTGCAATTTCAGGGCTCCCTCCAAACCTCGAAGAAAACACTGTCAGTGCTTCATCCACGCATTTCTTCAAGTTCTCCTTGTACAGATCCCCCATGTTTGATCTAGGCGTATTGTTTTGATCCACCCCCCGAATTCGCGAAATTTAAAGTCTGGTACGGGTGATCGAAGACGTCATCATAGAGTATAGTTGTACTTCTCTGTACTGTACTAGCAATGGCAACGAGTAGTAAAACAGAGGCTGAGGGTGGTAGTGCTGGTGAATTTCAAAGATTCCCCTCCTCAGTGGCTGGCAGCTACAAATCTAAGAGTCTTGCCTCCTTCGAGCAGTCAAGATGGAAAACTGTCAAAGAATCTCTCAAAAGGTAAGCCAGCCAGCCAGCTGATGATTGTACTATGTTGTGTATGTGTATCCAGTGGAGCTATGATAGCAGTGGGGTTGAAACCAACACGAGATGAGAGTCGCCACTGGGATGCTCTCAAGGGGATTGTTGTGAGCAACCGTCAAGACAGCAGCTCCACACAACCTCCTGTCCTCCAAGCCTCCCACCACCCAAAGGATACCTCCATCATACGTCATGTGTCTGGCTATGATTACTTTGAGGCCACTGATGGGGTGGGACCAGCCCCTCCCTCTTCCTTGGTGCGACAGAGTCTTCAGCCCACAAGCCTGCGACAGATGAGTGTGCAGAGCTACAAGACCGACAAAGCGACTGGGAGGAACCAGGCCATTCGCACAGAGCTCAAACCTGACTTATGGAAACTGGCTGTTAACAGCATTAGAGCATCGACTAAGGTGAGTCAGGATTGAGTGAGTGTAAGTGGTGATGGAGGTGATGGAGCTTTCAGGATAAGATAGGAGAGTGGAAAGCCTTCCATGTCGGAGGTTATTCAGCTTATCAGCAGTGTGAACTGATAAGAATGTTGTGTGGCAGAAGCACACTAGGAAGAATGTACATAGAAACCTTGAAACTTGTGCACTTTCTGAACTCACACACTTTTGATGATAATGTAGTTGCAGAAGAAGGGTGGGGAATGGAGTGGACCACCAGCAAAGGCTGCTGCTATGGGAAGTTTCATTTTCGAAGGTGAAGAAGAGGAGAGGGGAGACTTCACTGATTACAGTGTCCCTTCCTCACCCATTGCCAAGTTCCCTCCTATCCCGGTTAGAAAGCAGAGCTATTAATATTTGACTGCCTTAATGATTCCCCCTCTTCATTCTCAGGAGGAAGAGGAGGAGCACTTCTTTGACTTTGACTATGGTGTGGAAGAAACTGATTCTGCATCAGTTGGGTGAGTGAATCAATCCATCCAAACCCTTTGAATGTGATACTATGATTCATTCCATCTAGTCCTCCACCAACAATCGTTAGGAGAGTTGTATCTGAGGGTGGAGCAGAGGACAGACCCATTCCTCCCAAACAAGAGAATGTGCGCAGAGGCAGAATTGAGGAAATAAAGGAGAGAGTGAAAAAGACGCTGTGTGTGGAGAAAGTGAATAAGATTCTGTGTGGAGGATATCGTAGTGGGTCTGGTGGACTGGGTATTCTCACCAAGCTCCTCAACTTCAGATATAATAACTTGAGTCCCCGGGTTCTGAGGGATCTTGACAGTCAATTCCTCCACAAGTGAGTCAGTCAGGCATTTGAGAGATCACAGCTTGATTGACCAATCTTTCTCTCCAGGCGACCGTACTTCACTTATTGGCTGATGACAGTGCATGTTATAATCATGATTATAGCCCTGGCTGTGTACGGTTTTGCTCCATATAGTTGGGACTTGGTAGATCAGAGAGAAAATGTCCGGCAGACAGATCTCTCTTTTGCTATTCAGAGGAAACAGGTGGTAGGCAGCGTGTGGGGAGGACCGCCACAGCAAGCACTGGTATTGCTGGGAGCTCTTTTTGCCCCCTGTATGCGGTTGGATAGACAGCTATTTCAGGGAATTGAGAGGGACCGTCAGATGGAGAGCAGGATGTCTGGTTGTTGCGTGCGTAGAGATCGCTCAGGCTGTTTCCAAGCACGGCAAATGTCAGATTGTCAGGTTTGTTCTCTTGTATGTACATTATATAAATTAATGCAACGGTTGGTTTTTTATCTAGGGAAGGTTTTCAGATTTCTTTTTCAATGAGAGTGCAACTAGTGAAACGAGGGCTGTTTGTGGAACTTCTCCAGGGTAAATTCATCCTTACATTCTGACAAGTACTTTACAATTCTCCTTGCAGAACTTGTGATGATCCTTCTCCTGCATTTTTCCGAAATGGATGGATTCCCACTGACGTTTTGACATGGCCAATCTGTCGTGCAGACTCCAATGAGAATGCATCTGAGCCTCACTTGACCTGTGAGATCACCAGTCGTCCTTGCTGCTTTGGCATCCAGGCCAACTGCATAATCAGTACCAGGGAACAGTGTGATTTCTTGCAGGGTCGTTTCCACCAAGATGCCTTTCTCTGTTCCCAGGTACCATTATCATTTTCTACTGTATATGAGCATATGATACGAGTATACAGGTGGACTGTCTGAATGAGATATGTGGCCTGCTACCCTTTCGGGAATTCAATAAACCAGATCAAGTCTATCGATTGTGGATAGCTCTCTTCCTCCATGCTGGGTAAACGCTTTCTTCCCTCTAAAGTGTTCACTTTACTGATGTCATTCCATTGCACAATTATAGTTTGATCCACTTGTTTCTGTCGCTGCTCTTCAGCTTCTTTGTTCTGCGTCATGTAGAGAAGAGACTGGGCTGGCTTCGCACTGCCATCATCTACATTTTCAGTGGCATTGGAGGCAACCTTGTCAGCGCTTATTTCACTCCTTATAATCCTGAGGTCAGAGGTCAGAATTAGCTATGACTAATATTATACTGTGTGGTGTGTGTGCAGGTTGGACCAGCTGGGAGTATTCTGGGAGTGGTGGCTTATTTCTTTGTGTTTTTGATATTTGAGAGACGTCTTTTGAAGAAACCATGGATTGAATTTCTCAAGCTTGGCGGTGTTGTTTTGTTCTTCTTTGTGCTTGGACTGATTCCTTATGTGGATCAGTTTGCACATATTGGTGGCTTTGTCTTTGGTTTCCTGATCAGTGGTATTCTGGTACCCTATGGTCGCTACAAGGAGGCGTGGCGTTTGGCTGGAGAGGACGAGTCTAAGGACAGGAAGTATCTGATAGCAAAGTGGGTGATGGTTGGTGCTGGTCTGCCTGCAGTCCTCCTGCTGTATGTCTTGTTTTTTGTGCTTCTGTATGTGGTGCAGACTACATGGGTGGGCTTCTCCTTCTTGACTTGCATCCCCTTTACCAACAGCTTGTGTGTGGATCAACAAGTGGTGCTCAGAGATCGGGGCTCTGATGCCATTCCCATCATCTGATAGAAATGCTGCCACCCTACTACAACTCTATGCATTGGCATAAAGCCTTTTTTAGCCTAGTTAATTCTATTCATAAATGTAACATCTGTTGTATATTAACAGCTCAGCAGCCAGCTGCGCAGCGTGTCAATGACGTGAAACCACATGAAAAATGCTAGCCTTCAAAGGAGATCAAAAAAGCGCATAAAGGGTTGGTTATTGGAGTCCAAATTCAGTTAAAATGCCGAAGGATTTGATACCTGCAGGCTGGGTCCGTACGCCTTGTGCCTTCTTGTTGCCTGTGGAATCGCCGCTGGCAGGAGAGTGTGGGGAATGCGAGGCGGGATTCAGCCTATGGAAGAGCCGCAGGCATTGCATGTTTTGTGGCTACTTCTTTCACAGACAGTGCATGCGCAAGATCCGTGTGGAAGGAGAATTCTTTGGACAGCGCATTTGTTCGAAATGTTATTATTACAGAGCTACTGCTGCAGAAAGACTTAATGCAGGTGAGCTTTGTGCTCTGATCTCCTATGACAATAGGGGAAACATGGCACAATAGGGTGTTTATACCACTGTTGTTCATCCTCTATTAGGGGAGGATTTTGAATGCATTAGCACTAAAGGTGCTGGTGCTACTGTTAACATCTCACTCAGTGAAGAAACAGCTGAGTTGATACTGCATTGGAAATCGAAAGGTAGGATATTAGATTCTTCACCTAAATTCAGTAGTGTGTGATCGGCCACTTCTGATCTTTAGAACTGAAAGAGACAGCAGATTTGATACAGGTGGAAGTTCGTAAAGGGTTCTCACATGTTAACCATCATGCAGATGTAGCAGGTCAGCTTATTACTATCCGACGCTTTCATTTGTTTCATGTTGTTTTTGTTTTCCAGGGAACTATGAACCTCTCCGCAGTTTCTCTCTGTTTCTAATGGATGGTGTAGGAGAACAATATGCCTGTCACCTAAAAGCCTCTTCTGCTCTCTCCTGTCATTTGTAAGTTTTCTCTAGACCTCAAGTGGCATACACTGACTAGCCATGTGTTTACTAACATGTACATTCTTTGGAATATTTGTGTGACTGTCCTGCAGGTGGGTGGAAGGTTTGAAGGCTGCAAACTATGTATACAAGAGAATGCTGGAGCAAGATCAAGCTAAGCGTACTTACTTTGACAGAGGGAAAAGCACATCTAGTCGTTGGTATCGTAGACTGTACCTGCCAATGCCTGCTGAAGCATCCTGTAGTTCTGATGAAGAGTGGGAGGAGATTTCTCCCAATGATGATGAATGGGAGAACATAGCACTACCCGCTGGTACCAGTTTGGCCTGTGGATTCACATGTAGTACTGTGGTACCCCCTTTCTCTCCTACTACTCCAAGTCCAGGTTCTGGTCGCACTACTGCAAGTTCTGGCTATGTCTCCGACCTCTCCATGTCTCTCTGTTCTGTTCCACCTAATCGCCAACCTTTCACTGTCCACTCTTTCAATTTCTCTCAATCACGTACACCCAGCTGCAGCAAGAAGCAGCAAGGGTCCAGTTCTCCACCTACACCAGGTCTCCTTTATACTCCATCCCCTTTCTCACCAGTCTGTCGCTGTCATACTTCTGCAAAGAACTTTTTTCAGTTTCAACCATCGACCTCTTCTCAGTTGAGCACTGCCAAGTGTTGTGAACAGTGCAGAAATGTATGTGGACTAGCAGCAGACTGGGACAATTTATGAGCAATAAATCAATTTTTTTTGTACCTCTCTTATAATCAATTGTGACATGTGACTTGATTTCATGATAGGGTAGGGTAGAGCTATCTATTGTGGGTTCTTTTATCTTTTACTAGTCTTAAGAGTGGTCCAGATGTGGTCCTTACACTGTATGAATAAATACAAGGTCCATATAAGTACAAAGGTCAAGCTGAATTAAGGTACCTTTCCACAAGATCACTGCCTATCAGATCGTGTATGTGGTATTCCATATTCAGCTTGCTAACACTAAACTTCCTGGACTCCAGTTCACTCTGTAACAGTTCCTTATACTTGGATTTTCGTAGCACCTGCTGGACCATGCTCCGTCCTTTAGTCAAGCTCTTTATGAAGGGACTGACTCCTGGAATTGCAAACCACCAACTGCTGCTAGTCTTACCAACATCTCTGACTAGCAGTACACCATGTCTCACCAGCACACTAATATATAACAAACCATATTGAAGTTAGGCTATAATCACTGTTACGTCTTAGGTAGAGGCTTGAATTCATGAAGCTAACCTTAGTTGATCCTCTCTGACTCCCAACTCAATTACTAATTTTTGTCGAGTGACACTGACATCAGTACACCGAGGAAGAATCCCTTGAATGAGTTTACGGGAGAGTGGTGGGTCTTTCTGGAGAAATGCTTGCAAGTAAGATTGGTATGAATCCTCTTCCACTACTGCGTAATCACACTCAGATACACCCAATTTAAATAAACGGACAGTGCCATTCTCCTTCAGAGATGCCTGGAGAACAGAATGTCTGTGACCATACTCAATATATGACTAGCTTACTATTTCCCTGTCCACTGCTGTTCGGTCAGAGAGGAGTGAATAGAGTTGGTGTTTGAGGACTACTTTTGGCAATGGGGGGTCAGTATGGAAAGCCTCACAAGGAAATAGAGATTGGATGTAGTGTAATGCTTGTTGGGTGTCAGTGATGGCTGCTATAAAGAACACATTAAGTCTTGGCTACATGAAAGGTTCATCTACCTCACCTTCTTTTTCAGCTCTTTGGTCAGTTTTAGTGAATTTAAGAGGTCCGGAACTCATTGACTCAGCACCTGAAAGCCTTCTCTTCATGATTATGGTGCGCATTATTTAGAATACCGTAGGTTGCTATAGGGAATAGTAATTTAATAAACAATATAAAGAAGATCTCGCAGTGAGACTAGAGAGGTGGCAATGTCCAGGAGCCAAGAATCCGGAAGTTCATTGCTCCAGGAACTACTAGAGCACATGAGGACTGAAAATAGGGTAAAATGAGAACCTTAATTCCGAAAAAGGAATTGAACTTTCCCTCTACATTTATTTCTTGCAGAAGCAACTTGTCCACAGCTTAATTGTTATATCCCGACTCTCACCATCTATTGCTGATAAAAGAGATGTTGGCTGTAAGAAAAAAAGAAGATATTACCACAAAACAGTAGCTAGTTGCCTCTTCAATACAGTGCACTATGAAAAGCTGTTTAAGACTTGTCAGAGCAAGTTTCCTGGTGAAGGTCCCACTGGTATACTTTTGGTCTACCCTCAGCATTGTGTACATTTAATGGAGGCGTCTTGGGACATAGTCACTGAGGTAGTCGCTAACCTGCACACCATGAACATCTCTAAGTAAGTCAAGAGTCCATCGGAGGTAGCTAGCAGTTTAGATCCATGATCTGACACCTGACAGTGGCATATTGGTGGAGTCTCACATCCTAAGCTTCTCCCCTAATATCCCTCTCCGTCTCTTCCCCCAATGGGCTCAGCGTATCCTCAATGTGCCTGCCCTCCCCAAAGGAGAAGTACACAGAACTAATGAACCTATTGAAGTCACGGTCAGTTGGAAAAAAAAAGAAAAAAAGTCAATATGAATGCACATAATACAGGTTGGAAATAGTTTGGAATGTCTTTATAAGCTAGGTGTTCATCTTTCCAAGCTCAATCAGGTGAGTTATTATTCTGTGACACATAA
The DNA here is from genome assembly GCA_963924555.1 of Crambe crambe. NCBI lineage: Eukaryota > Metazoa > Porifera > Demospongiae > Poecilosclerida > Crambeidae > Crambe > Crambe crambe. The sequence goes on along the minus strand of OZ004594.1, from coordinate 79,257 downwards.
TCACATTGTTCGTTTACATTTCTCCAGCACCAATTGAAAGCTACCATGGATGACTTAGTCACTAAAGTCCCTAATCTCCTTCTTCAACAAGGTATACAGCTGTGGCATTTATAACAGCAGCCCATGCAGTGATGATGTTTATGTGTTAGATGTGATTGAATACTATGTGACCTGTCCGGACCTTAGCTTGCCTTCTGAGTTCATAGAACGCTACAGCTCCCCTCCTCATGTGGTGCTTGACAGTGGTCAGTCTACACACTCTAACTTATTGGGTCATAATCATTTAGTATTGCGTTTTTTGTTGTTGTTTTTTTTGGACATAGAACTGGTGTGGCCCCTCCCTGTCAGACTCTTTCCATATGATGACTAGCAACACATTGTCACTCTAGACATCAATTCAAACACAAAAATGTTTTGATAAAAAATGAAGAGAATCACATGTACATTCACAGTAATGGAATGGAATGGTTGCATGTATAACAAGGGTAGATAACTCTAATCAGTCATTGTGTCAGACGAATGGGGAGGCTGCATGTTCTCTGGAGGAGGCAGAAGTTGGGCGTGGAGGGGAGAGTTCCCCAGATTGATTCAGGCTTCTGGTGGGAGAGGAAGGACCAGGACTCTTTACTTGCTGAGTCCTCATGTTATCCACCACAGTCTTCACAGATTCCCATAACGACAAATACTAGAAAAACATAAATATAATGACAAGACGTAGTGGTATCCTGCCACACTCACATCAGCATGACCTTTGACCTGTGCAATGACTAAACATTCGAATATTTCAACCAGTTGTGAGAGATTGACATGCACCAGCTGAGCCTCCAAGTCAAGGCAGAATAGGGAGAAAAAATTCCGCTTCTCAATAACTATTAGTTCATCATCTCTCTAGAGTGATAAAATAATCATTGATGCAGTTGGTACAAAGCAAAAGCATACCTACCTTGATGATACGGTTGTCATCCTTCTCTGACTGCATAAAATTTAATATGAAGAACAGCATTGAAGAGTATCGTGTTGGCATATCACATTGACTTACCAGATGTCCACCTGTGGACTCCACACGTTCCTTATAGTTGACCATGGTGTGGACCTTAGCCAGTGCTTTTTGATGCTTTCTATGCACTGTCCTCTCCCTGCGATCGCAGAGGTCTTGGTAGGACACAATCAGGTCCAGGAACAGGTGGACACTTTCAGTGAATCCTGAGGTTTCCTTCACTCCTTGTTGTTTGGCTCTGTCTGAAATCTCTCCGAATCTCCCAGAAAGAGTTTCACAGTCTCTCTGCATATAAGTCCATGTTTCAGCAGCCCCAGACGTCCACGAACTCATCAATATATTGTCTGTGGCTAAAGTACTGTAAGCAATGACACAATATGTGCATAAGAATGTGGTGCATGGGACTATTACACTTACCTCAGATTAGAGGCTAGCGATTTCATGTCATGACTAAGTGTAATGGATCTGTTCTCCATGTTCTGTGCCACTTGCAGCATGCTGGACACTATTTGCTGCATCAATGTTATCTGCTCAGTAACTCTCTCATACTTGACCCTGGTAGTTTCAGTCACATGATCCTACTCGCAATCAGTGCAGCATGCAGAGAGGGCTACAAAAAAAAGATATTATGCTCACTTCAGCATTCTTTCCAATGGGATTGAAGAGAAATTCATCTATATGCACTTTGAATTTTTCTTTCAGGCGATAACCCACATCCTGTGGAAGATAATAAGCTTTGATTAATAGGGTTCTTCCCTTTGATAGGAGACCAACATACACTGCCACTTGCACTGAGGAAGTACTTGACCATTTCATCCCTAGCCAGGGTAGGATGACGGACCACCAGTGTCACAAACCTCTTCAGGGCACGTCGACGCTGCTCGATGAAGGCAGGGGAAGCTGCATTAGATGATACGATGTAAGGGGAGGGAGAGGTGTGATTATGATATGTACGTGTTAGCTTCTTGGGTGGCATTCTTGGAATGAGTCTGTAGGGAAACTTGCTAAGCAGGGCCTCATAAAAACCTTCAAAATCTTTATATCTCCTACGCACTGAAGACTTGAGTACCTGCATGGGGAAAGACGGTTGGAAGAGGGATGATAAGAGAGGGTAAAGGGTTGATTTACTCGACTTTCCACCAGGTATTCCACATGTTTGAAGACCATTCCCTTTTTTTCAGGCATGACAGTGATAGAGATGTCATCCATATTCTTGAGCTCCTCATAGGAGTAGCCCAGTTCAGTAGGTCGAGTGGCCCGCAGCACTTGCATGCACAAGTCTCTCATCTCTGACAAACTGGCAAGGTCAGGTGTCGGAAGCTCTACAGTACAAATAAACTAAAACCTCTGCAAGAATATCTACTGGTCAAGTAGTCTACTAACATTAAGCTGTGTGAACTTACCAGAGTCTCCATACTTCAATAGGAGTTTTTCATCCACTCCTTTGCCTTGCTGTCCCAGGGCACAGAGTGCCATGGCCTTATAAAGGCTATCACGACTCAGACTACCACTCTCGATAGGGTCACACACATCCCAAATCTAACACATATACAATCACACTTGGTGGACACAATAATTGTGGCCAGCAGAAACAGGCCCACTTGAATGTGTAGTAAACACTTTACAGTACAAAACCACTGTTGATAACTGGCCACAAACTAGCCACTGGACTGACCTGCGTAAGGATGGAGAGGGGAAGGCGAGAGGTCTTGAAGCATTTGTACCACACCTCCTTGCTCACCTTTGAGTTGTTGCTTTGGGACAGAACATCAAATACCTCTCTATAATAAGGGGGGACAGTCCCTGCAAGATAATATTGACAACAGAATCCATTTCTTGCTTGCATTCTTGAGCAACTACTTACCAACACTAAGACCTGCCATTATGCTCTCTGTGGAGCCAGAGCCACACCTACAAAGTACGTACACGTGACCGTGAGCAGCATAAGCGCGCGCGACTGCCGACCATTTCCCTAGTGCTAGTGGAATGTTGCACATCTTCTCCAAAAGATCGCGAAGCATGGTAAGACTATGAATGCAATATTTGGTTTATAGCTGGTGGCGAATTTGATAATGCAATCATTGCTCTAGTTGTGATCTTCGAGGGACCAGTATGGAGGGCGTGGTCACAGGAAGACGTTGGCTGCTTGAACCCCCCTACTTGGCTCTCCTTGCTGTCCTAACTGTATTTTGTGGGTGGCTGGTACTTCGTCAGCTCTATCGACGTAGACGCAGACATCTGCTCCCCTTAAGAGACCCCCTAAGGATACACTGCTGGCAGGCTACCCAGTTTCTAGACAAACCTACCTACTGCAACTCCTGCACACAAATGTGTTTCTCTGGGAGTTACTGTGTTTCCTGTGGATTGTGCACCTGCACTGAGAACTGCTGTGTCAAAATGGCCAGTTCCAACAAGAGCTGCAAGCCCCTTGCCACTTCCTCCTCCCCTGCTGGAAAAACGGAACATTTTTGGGTGAAGGGGAATCTGCCTCTATATAGTTCGTGTTTCAAGTGCTTGGCACCATGTGGGAATCTTCCTAAACTGGCTGATTTTCGGTGTGTTTGGTGTCAGCAGACTGCACACGAGGAGTGTGTGGATGGCATAGATGTTGAGTCCAATGCGTGTTCACTTGGACCTTATCACAGCTCTATCATTCCCCCAAGTAGTGTCACACTCAGTCTGGAGGGCTGGAGAGGTAGACGCAGGTAGGCTACATGTGTGACTATCTCTGTGCTTATTCTTATTCATACTGCACTCCCTCCCAGGTTAGCAGTGAAGGCCATCCGTCCTCCAAAATGTGTGGAGCAGTGGCGACCTCTGATAGTCATGGCCAATCCCAAGAGTGGAGGAAAAGACGGGGAGGCCATTCTTAGTTCATTCCGCAGGCTCCTCAACCCAATACAGGTGGTGGATATATCTGAACTCTCTCCAGAGTGTGGCCTGGAGATTTGTCGGTTTCTGCCAAATCACACATGTCGAATATTAGCCTGTGGTGGAGATGGAACAGTAGGCTGGATTCTAAGTGCAATAGACAAGGCCAAACTGCCAGTAAGTAAAACTGTTTACAAGTCCCTTTCAGCCTATTTCTATGGTATAATTGGTTTCCGAGTAGTAGAAAGTTTACTTCGACATGGTGTATTAACAAAAAAACAATGATTATCCGTATCTATGAACATGAATTGTATGTGTATTTCATAGAGAACCCCACATGTGGCCATCTTACCACTTGGCACAGGCAATGACTTGGCGCGGGTCTTGGGTTGGGGATGCGGTTATGAAAACGATGACATTGAGGAAATTCTGAAGGAGGTGGAGCATTCACAGTTATCTCTGCTAGATAGGTGGAGGGTGAGAGTGGAACACAGACGCTACCTAGGTCTCAGACGAGGGGCCAAGGAAGTGACCATGAATAATTATATGGGGGTAGGGTGTGATGCTGGTGTTGCACTCAACTTCCATCGACAGAGAGAGAGCAGACCTCGACTATTCACAAGTAGAATCATCAACAAGGTGAGTGATTTCAGACAGTCTGGCTTATGTATGAGCATGTTCCTTTACTGAAGGTTACTGATGAATATTGTAGGTGTGGTATCTGGGCTATGGGGCTAGAGATGTATTAGAACAGTCTTGTAAAGACTTGCAGAAAAAAATACAGGTCAGATAACAATTCTTACCTACTGTATGCATGTCTTCTATGAATTATCTTTTTTCGGCAGATATTTTTAGATGGAGTTGAATTGAAACTTCCTGAGTTGGAGGGTGTTGTTTTGCTGAATATTAACAGCTGGTCTGCAGGTTGCACCATGTGGAGTGAATCTGACCCTCAGGATAACTTTGGACCAGCTAGCATGTCTGACAAGGTGCTGGAGGTGGTGGGGTTGTACTCTTTCTTACATGTGGGGCGAATTCAGGTCCACATGGCTAATCCAATACGACTGGGCCAAGCACGAGAGGTCAAGGTACATACTCCTGTGAAGGGAGGGGAGGGTTGTTGGCAGGAGTATAGGCTTTATTTTATGGTGATGTGCAACCGACTGTAGATTGTACTGCTTGAAAGTGTCCCACTACAAGTTGATGGGGAGCCATGGCAGCAGAGACCAGCATCAATCACTGTCACTCACCATGGACAAGCCAGTATGCTCAGAAAGGGCTCCATCAGCAGTTAGCTGTACTCCATCCCATGCTCCCTATTTTTTAAAATTATTCTTTTTCAGAGAGAGACAGCAATAGACCACACCCATAATAATAATTATAGTTAATTATGTTGCTTCATTATCAATTTTTGGTCTTAATTTGTTGATTGTATAGAGATGTTTATCTATCACTGTCAGTGTTAAAAATAACAGGAGCACACAAACAAAACACAAGAGTGACGATACAGGGAGACCACTACATGTAGTGAGAGTGAGTGTAAAGGGTGAGAGTGAGCATAAAGGGTGATAGGAATAATAATGAATGTGAGCCTGTGATCGATCCTGATGGATGATTAAGGGAGAGAGAGGGGTTCAGAGTCCAACAGGACCTTCTGCATGTGATAGCCTCTGGCGACGTTCCTGCAGTCTTTCCAGAAAAGGGTTGCGAGAAATTGAAGCACGAATCCGTTTCATCCACTCTTCCTTCTCATCTTCATTATCAGCCTGGATCCGATAGTTGGCATGGTGACCCACCACCACACGACCATCTGACACAGTCTTGCAGGCCCTAATAGTTGTTCCACGAATCTTCTCACTCATACAGATCTCAAAAACATGCTAAAGAACACAAGCAACAACATCATAACATCTCTCTCTCTCTCTCTCTCTCTCTCTCTCTCTCTCTCTCTCTCTCTCTCTCTCTCTCTCTCTCTCTCTCTCACACTGCTCACATTCTTCTTAAGTTCAGGACAATCTCGGACTTCAAGGTTGACAAGAGGTATGATGCCACGAGGTTCTTTATCACTTGGAGACTTGAAGTAGTAAAGACAGTTATCGGTCAGAATGAACCATCGTCGCCTCCAGTTCTTATGCTTGCCTCCTATTGACACAATCAGGTAAATAATCAGGTAAGTGACTTATGCAGCTTTTAACCTTCTTTAGTGAGATAACCCTGGTGGTCAGGGTTGAAGAAAACCTCGGCCAATTCATCTGCATTGTCATGATACTGAAAGGGACTTTGCCTGATGGCATCAAAATATCCCTGCAAGGAAAGGGGACCAGTGATTGTAAACAAACCAAGATCCACTACTTCAAGCCTTACCCGTAACAAGTCTGGAGGGAGGTCCTTGCCATCATTGATGTCTCGATTCATTGAAATGAACTGTTCCACTGTTGGCTGTGGATGGATGTGTGTGGATGGATGTGTGTGATGATGTGGTGTAAAACAGAGCAAGTGTTAGGCTACATACTGTCTCCATAGAGAATGCGCCTGTGATCTATTCACAATTGGCAGGATTGTGTTACCTTATTTCTGACATTGGGATTGTGAAGACTAGTATTCAACATGATGATGGAAAAGCTGACGATGTAACAAGCATCTATAAACACACATGTAATAGTTCTCCATTAATACACACTTCACGTACATAACACACAAGAATCAACTCTGACCTGTGTTACTAAAGGTGCCAGGGTTACAGTCACAGTAGCGCTGTGCAAAGGACTCCATCATACGGTCAATCTTCTGAGCCTCTCCAGGCAGCTGGAAGCTCCCAAGAAAGGCTCTACACAGTGACCAAGAACACTCATTATATATACTGAATGTGGAATGGCTATTACCTGAGGGCAGCCACTAGATCCAAGCCATGAAACTTGTGATGCTTGACAAACTGATGTAAGACTTCAATGTTAAACTGCTTCCTGCAACGGAAAAGAAATGTAGTTAGTGGACCTATTTGTATGGCTTGGGATAAGTACTTACCCTTCACCCATGTACTCCCCAATGGCTCCTTTATCCAACTGACTGACAAACAGAAATAGGGCTATGTCCTCTGCCGTCGAATTCAGAAGTCCTTTCTCAATGAGAAAACGAATACCCTAAGAAAAGAATAAAAGAGTAGGACTATTCTCATTAAGTGATCTCAATGGTTAGATCACAAGATGCTACATCCATTAGACACAATGGCATCTGCTACGTGTACAGCTAAGAATCCAGTGAAATGGCTTCAGTATTGACCACCTCACAAGGCCACACATGCACACACGCACACACAAACATTTCTCCATGGTAATTAGGCTGAAGATTTCCTTTTGAACAAGGAGATATTATGATCATGTCTAGCTGAAGGGACAGACATTGCTACAGGAAGGGTAGCTGACTAGTCCATGGATTTGCATGTGTACAAGGGGGGGTGTAGCAGTGAGAGGGAAGAGGAAGTTTAGTTCATGGCCCAACCCCATTATACTGACTGTACTGTTGTTCTAGTAAAGTGCGATGGCATTATTACGAAGCAATCCCACTTTCTGATTATGTAGAGTTCATTTCCTTGGAAGTAGACTTACCTCAGAAGGCTTGTTGTTAAAGAGCTTCCTCCCTCGCCTCATGAGTTTCTTGCTGGTAGCTTCTTCACTGCATGGAAACACATGCAGATCAGTATTACAACCAGTACCAGTGAGTGAGTGGCAGGCCAGATGGGCCCAGGCATGCAAGGGCAGTAAACACTAACCATAATGTACTACACTCTAGATACTGCTGCAGTGCTCTAAAGTCAACTACAAACCTACACAGTGTTACTTTAGGAACTAGTTTCAAATATTAGGGACCAATCATGCCAACAGCATACTTACTCATGTCTCAAACAAGAGTGTATTGGCACTAGTGATTTGGACTGTTACTAGCCATGGTGCCTATTAGACGTAACTACTCTATGGACTAGACTTGCATGCATGGCTAGTACCTACTTATTTGTGGCACTTTCATAGTTTGTATATACTAAATATTTCCATGTAAGCAAATCACACCCACAAGTACCTATTTAATATACTATGAGAGGTAGTTAAGCTATGCATCACTGCATCCCAGTAAACTACCTTTCTTGAAGCACTTGAGTGCATTCAGCTCTGCAGTCCATCTCTTCACCAAACTTGCTGAGCTCTTCAACCAAGTACTACACATTTCACCACAAACAATTTACTCAAGTGTCTGGCCGGCTGGGTTATTAAATCACTAGCTAAACACTAGAGTTAGTACCTCTATCTCGTCTTCCAATTGCTTTCTGCTGGTTTTAAGCTGTTCTACGGCCATTTCTGAACGTTCTAGCAGTGACATGTCCAGTAATGAGATGGTACTGGACTTATCGGAACCGCTGCTTATCCGCTGATCTGTACTGGTGTTGGACGTTATGTTGTTAGCCATCTTAGGGTATGCTGTTTCAGTGTTCAACTCCTCTGTGCTCTTGCTTTTCTGGCCGAAAGCCATTTTGGCATAAACCCTTGATGGAGAGACGTGGTGTATAACATCTACAGCCATTCTCTTCAGCAATCAGTACAGTAACCGCCTCTCGATCTCAGTATCCACTGTGTAAACTGTGTTGTTAATACCTAACTAACTCCACCCCCTAACATCCTTTTCTAATTACCCGTGGTTTATACAATAATATCACATGATTGATTGATCATAAACAACCTTCAGAGATGGGAGGCATTTTATCTGCCAGTAGCGGTCGAGGAACGAGCAGGAGTAATGGCGTCACACCCTCCGGGTCCCAGGCCCTGTATAGATATCCTCCTCCTAATGGTAAAGCCAGAGAATGATGTAGCCCTAGTTTAAAATCAAAGTGTTCATTGCACTCCGGGCTCCAGAGGGGGCCTTCTTTTCCAGTCATTATTATCTTGGACACAGACGATTTGAGACAGGAGAACCAGAGGTATTTTTATTCGGAGACCTACAGGACCTCAACTATCTTCCACCCAAACCTATTAGGGTATTGTACATGATAAAGTATAGAAGATCTCTCTACTTTACATGTTTTTACTACTATAGTTCCCCTACAAGCAACCTGCCAGATCTCATCCACTCAAAACCTTGCGTAGCTTCATCAATATCCAGAGAGACTCCATTAAGCTCGTCAAGTCGAAGTATGTACAAAGTTGTTGTTGAATTATAGTGAATTACAGTGATCTTTTCAATCAACTAGACAAATTGACTCCTCTAAAGAGAGCTATTCAGTTCAATTTATGTTTGACAGTGACTTACCATGCCAATTCACCATCTTTACATCAATCACTGATTCAGTGGCACTCGGAAGCCTCAGAGAAACAAGGTTTTCATTATAATTATTATTAAATTACTATGGACTCTGACTTTGATCGATAGAGAACCCTGTGGATCAGCAAGTGCTCCTTTTCAGTACAGCGCTGGCTCTGAGCAAACATTTGTAGAAGAAGACCATGTGATCCATCCGAGTCAGCTGATGGAAGAGGGCTATGACCCAGCCAATGGCCACACTACACTTCCTCTTGCTATTTTGATGGAGTCTCACAGTCCTGATGGTCAGTCCTTGCTTACACATTAATTTTGCTTAAAAAAACTTTATGAAGGTAGTGACTTTTTCAGGTGTGGAATCTCAAAAGCAGGCTCAGTTGTCTCTCTGTACTATTGACACTTTCACTGAAGACAACTATTCCATCAAAATAATCAAGCAGAAACTATTGGTAAGTGTTGATTGTGTGTGCGAGTATAAGCAATGTGTGTTGTTTTAGACGGATGGGATGGAGTTGCTGCTGCAGGAAGTATATGGGCTAGAGAATAAGCTGCATCCAAAGGAAGAGGGTGATGAGGCAGCAAGAGAAGATGACTCAGATAGTGAAGATGAGGAGGAGGATTTGAGTACAGAGTGTGTCATTTGTATCACCGATGTGAGGGACACTCTACTCCTCCCATGTCGCCATCTCTGTCTCTGCAATTCCTGTGGTGAGTCAGGCCCTTTGCGTCCCATAGCTTAATACAATCATAGTAATTGTTACAGCTGCTAATCTCCGCTTCCAGTCCAGCAATTGTCCCATATGCAGAGCACGTAAGGAGACTCAATAGAGTACTAATTGTAATGTGATCACTATTATATCTATTGCAGCATTCCGAGCATTATTACAGATAAAGGCACTGGAACCACTGCCTCCTGATCTTTGTCTCGATGATGATACTATAACTGGGAACCCTAAGGTGTGTTCATCAAGTTGTATTGTGAGGCAGAGATCTTATAATGCCGTTTTCCTTTGATTGCAGTATGCAATTCCAGGCTTCCAGAATGTGCCTCTGCTTCAGGCCCTCAATGGCTACCAGTTGAAGGAGGAAGGAGAGGATGATGTAGTAGTTCAGTTCAGTTCAAGTCCTTCTCATGAACAACCTACTCCGGAGCCTTTACAAAGGTGAGCTGCTGACAATTTAGGGATTATCATCTCTATCTCTCTCATGTGCACACAGTACTACCACTCCTCCGACAACAACTACAGAGTTTTGCGTGGTTCCCATAGAAGATGAAGCAAATCATGTGACTTCTGAACCTGCCGAGAAAGACAAACCTGTAAGGACAAAGATCAGTGACAGGAAAGTGCTGCACACTGTGAACCAGGAGTGCGTCTCTCTTCCTGGCACTCCTGATGTAGACCACACCCTCTTAACCACTACCATAGAGCTTGATGGAAATTGTGATTCATCCTTTGACCCTGAAGTGTCAGGGTGTGGTTCCAGCATCAGTTCAGAGGTGTCTGTCAAGTCTACAGATGTTCTCCTCCACTCACCAAAAACTGATTAATCATTTATTTTCATTCTGTAACACCAACATAATTTATTGCCTTGTTGATGATATTAAGATATGATGCACTGAATATGTTTAGTGATGTAGTTTGACATTGCTGGCTATTTTTTTGTTCTCCATTTCTCCCAATACTTTCTCAAATCCATCAAGAAATATGTTGACGTGAGAAGGTTGAAAGATCAGAGCTGGTCGGAATCTAATGCTCCTATCTCCACACCCACCAATCTGAAAACCTATCACAGTACACACGCATAAATGCTATTTCACACACTATAATGGAAGTGCACCTTTATTTCTGGTAGCAGTCACCAATGCATCCCTTATCTTGGCATCAGGACAATCCACAGCACAAAATGTTCCTTTACCACGAGAATTCATCAGCAGGTCAGGGTAAGCATTCTATAACAATACAATAGCTACATGTAAAATTGGTGGTTGAAGATAACTGGCTAACTATACCTCTAGAGTCTTGAGGCCACCAAGGAGTGTGCTCCCAGATTTTCGTGTAAGTGATAACAAGTCCTTATCCTTTATCTCCTTAATGACTGCCTCCAAAGTGACCAACCTTGCATGGTCTCCCATCCATGTGTTGTGAATACGATATGCCTATATGTACACATTGCGTATGCTCAGTTGAAACACCACATACTTCAACTCTTCACCTCATACTTCTCTGGATAATTGAAATAAAAACCTCCAGTCATCATTTTTTTGGAGAAGGTGACAAAATCCGGAGGTTCAGGCAAGTTCCAACTCTCAAATGCCCTGCACAATAATTGTGGCTATAGCCACACTGCAATCAAGAGCTGGCTGCACTGCACTGTACCAAAATTGTCCTGTGGGTCCTCCTCCAGTCTGCACCTCATCCACCATAAAACTTGCTCCAAACTACAGTCAATAGCCATTGTGCACATGCTTCCTCCCATTACAATAAAACTCACTCACTTTCTTACAGAGTGTTTGTAGTCTTCTAAAGAATTCTGGGGAAGCGTGAACATCTCCTGTGAGGAAGTAGGTGACAGGAGTCTGACATCATGGAACTCTATATCTGACTCACCTCCTTCGGCTTGAATGGGCTCCACAATCACAGCAGCAATGGGACACTCCTTCTGATGTGACACATTGAATTCCTCTTCAACCTGATGATGCAAGGGAATAGAATAACTAATGCAGTAGCATGGATCAACAGACCGCTTGGAGACATCGTTGCTCTTCAGCAAGGTTCTCCTGCTCATGTTGTTCCAATGGATAAGAAAGTTTAGGAAATGGAGCGATTGGCCACTGAAAAGCAGGGATGTCCAACTTGTGGAGTGGTTTAGTATGACTGCAAGATAAGGTACCCAGTGATCTTCCATGAAATCCTCCCATAAATGACAAAACACTCAGATTTGGGCAACCAGGTCCCTATAGCAATATGCCATGGATTATCATTCAGATAAGGAATCCCTGTTCCCTAATGCCTACCTTATTATAAAGAACATCCTGATACTCAGGTGACCTCATATCTACAGGTTCCATTCGATGCTCATTCTATGAGAGAGAGAGAGAGAGAGAGCTAGATGGCACTGAAAAAATAAAACTGCACTGATATACCATGTATTTAATGAAGGCTGCTTTGAAAGCATTCTCATTGGAGCAAGTTCCACACATCTGAGTGCAGACCTTGTTCAAACCAGCCGGAGCCACGCTCATGAGAGCACTGTTCATCTTCTCCACCAGGTCGAGGGGTGGAAGGACTCCCATAGCCGGCCGATTGATGAGGGATAGCAAGGCATTAGGTTGGGAGAGGGCAGACTTTATAGCAGGGTGGTTATATCCTAATTATTACAGGTACAAAATTTAGTGAGAGTTTCACTATTTTAGGAACCTGAGAGCTGTTGCTATTTTGGTGACCGAAGGCGACAACTCGAAGGTCCTGAAATAGTGGACTAAGGGCTAGACTATGGCTGGCTAAACTCAATGAATCTGTCAAACATTGAGTTTCTGGTGGTTTAAAATGAGCCCTCGAGAAATCACAAGCATTAGCTACTATGGCACTTATGAATGCTCAGGCTGGTATTGATCTACTGGTCATTTATTAGTTTAGAGCCGTCATTTCACTGTTTTAATACTAGGCCCATGCCTTTTATTAAGGAGTTATAATTGCAACTTTGAACTAGCTAAAACAGTACATACCCAGTGGAAGGGAAGAGATCTGCTGAAATAAATCCAGGAGGACATTGCCATCAGCATCTACTAAATAGTTTCCAGCTGAAGATTGGTAGTCGGCGAAGAGTATCATCTCCTCACTTGGCTATATATATTCAGTGTGGATACTTACAATAACACAATTATTTCTACTGCACCTTTAGCTTAGCCATCTCTGCCATGAGCTCCTGAGGTGGAAGAAGGCATAATAATAAACCTGCCTGATTATTTGTAGTAATGCATACCTTACTCTTAGGACCAGGGATGCTGGTTTTCATGGAAGGTCCAGTAAACTGGCCATCAAGGCTGATACTACTTGATGCACATCTCACATTAGTAACAATTCCCCGACTCCCAGTCAGATTTCTCAATAAAATCCTAGACACCATAATTATAATCTATGAACCACTTCATATGCAGAGCTAGCTAGACGCCGGTACGAAGCTGACTATCACACATCTAGATCTAGTCTCGCGGAGCCCTGCCCCAATTTTTCAAGTACATGTAATTTTTAACTACTGAGCATGCCCAGTACAAAAAGTGGTGTTAAATTAACTCTAATTTGACACCAACCAACAATTTATTAAATATTATTCACATTGTGATCTAACAAACTACATGTCGAGTCTGGCTATATTTTGTTTTTGTTCATTTAGATGCTTTTTCACTTAGCACCTTCTCAAATCCATCCAGAAATGTGTTTGCATGAGAAGGCTGAAAGATAAGAGCTGGTCGGAATCTGATGCTCTTGTCTCCGCACCCACCAATATGAAAACCTGTCACAATACACACAAACACTGTAATGGTTCTATTGTTCACTCAAGCAAACCTCTCTCAGCTGAGGGTAGGCCTGAGCTAATTATTCAGGATAATTTTTTGAATAATAGGTAGCTTCTTTCAGAAATTGAATAATAGGCTCTGAGACATCTTTGATGCTTCAGTACAATAATCGATGAGTTAATGAACTGTGTAATAGTTATGACTGTCAATCCTGTCAATGTACATCCTTAATAATGATCCTTATTACTTGTCTCTAGCCACATTGGTCAGTCAGTCAGAGTGTTGTCATCACTCTGTTTTGAATAATAGGGGGCTGTCTCTTGAATAGTAGGGAGCAAAATGTTGAATAAAATACTTGAATAATGGGCATCTATATATGAATAATTAGCTCAGGGCTAGCTGAGAGAGAGTATTTAATTAGCTCAGGGCTAGCTGAGGGAGAGTATTTAATTAGCTCAGGGCTAGCTGAGGGAGAGTATTTAATTAGCTCAGGGCTAGCTGAGGGAGAGTATTTAGTTGTAAAACACAAAACTTGCAGCACACCTCTGTTTCTGGCAGCTGCCACCAATGCATCTCTCATCTTGGGATCAGGACAATCAACAGCACAAAATGTTCCTTTACCACGAGAATTCATCAGCAGGTCAGGGTAAGTTTTCTAAATAAGTTAATATGAATGCACGGTTCAAGACTAATCAATGTTAGCTACACCTCTAGAGTCCTGAGGCCACTGAGAAGCGTGCTTCCAGATTCCTTGGCCAGTGATAACAAGTCATTGTCCTTTATCTCCTTAATGACTGCCTCCAAAGTGACTAATCTAGCGTGGTCCCCCATCCACGTGTTGAAGATACGATAAGCCTATGTACACACTGCACATGCTCAGTTAAAATGCTTACATACTTCAACTCTTCACCTCGTACTTCTCAGGAGACTTAAAATAAAAACCTCCAGTCATCATCTTTTTGGCAAAGGTGACAAAATCCGGAGGTTCTGGCAAATTCCAACTCTCAAATGCCCTGCACGATAATCAATCAGTGATAAATAATAGAATAGCTAATGATTATTATTGCACCAAAAGTGTCCTGTGGGTCCTCCTCCAGTCTGCACCTCATCCACGATAAAGCTGGCTCCAAACTACAGTCATCATTCTAACTGACCACTGTAACGATTTAACTCACTCACCTTCTTACAGAGTGTTTGTAGTCCTCTGAAGAACTCTGGGGAAGCGTGAACATCTCCTGTGAGGAAGCAAGTGACATGGACTCACTAGGTGGAGTCTGACACTATGGAACTCTATGTCTGATTCACCTCCTTCGGCTTGAATGGGCTCCACAATCACAGCAGCAATGGGACACTCCTTCTGATGTGACACATTGAATTCCTCTTCAACCTGATGATGCAAGGGAATAGAATAACTAATGCAGTAGCATGGATCAACAGACCACTTGGAGACATCGTTGCTCTTCAGCACGGTTCTCCTGCTCGTGTTGTTCCAATGGGTAAGAAAGTTTAGGAAATGGAGCGATTGGCCACTGAAAAGCAGGGATGTCCAACTTGTGGAGTGGTTTAGTATGACTGCAAGATAAAGTACCTAATGCCCTTCCATGAAAACCTCCCATAAAAGACAAGATACTCAGGTTTGGGCAACCAGGTCCCTATGCCATAAATTAAAGATGATTTTTGCAAAGAGAGGAATGATTGCAAGACAACCTGATTATAAAGAACATCCATATACTCAGGTGAGCTCATATCTACAGGTCCTGTTCGATTCTCATTCTATGAGAGAGATATAATTACATTACTGACACAGCATATATAAAACATCATACCATGTATTTCATGAAGGCTACTTTGAAAGCATTCTCATTGGAGCAAGTTCCACACATCTGAGTGCAGACCTTGTT
The DNA here is from genome assembly GCA_963924555.1 of Crambe crambe. Lineage (NCBI taxonomy): Eukaryota > Metazoa > Porifera > Demospongiae > Poecilosclerida > Crambeidae > Crambe > Crambe crambe. The sequence continues at coordinate 63,662 of OZ004594.1, read as the reverse complement.
TAAACCAGTTGGTGCCACGCTCATGAGAGCACTGTTCATTTTCTCTACCAGGTCTAGAGGAGGATGTATCCCAATAGATGGCCGATTGATGAGGGATAGCAAGGCATTAGGTTGGGAGAGGGCAGACTTGATAGCAGGGTGGTTATAACCTTTATAAAAAAATATATACTAACTTGGCAGGTGAGGTTGAAATTAATAATGATTAGATACCCAGTGGAAGGGAAGAGATCTGCTGAAATAAATCCAGGAGGACATTGCCATCAGCATCCACTACATAGTTTCCAGCCGAATGTTCGTAATCAACAAAAAATGCTATCTCTCCACACGGCTATCAAATACCAGTATCATTATTATTTATAATAACATATCCACTGCACCTTTAGTTTAGTCATCTCTGCAACGAGTTCCTGAAAGAGGATTGCATAATATTAAGAGATTAATAATTTAAGGTACCACAAAAGAAACCTTGGTCTTTGGGCCAGGGACGGTAGTCTTCATGGAAGGTCCCGTAAACTGGCCATCAAGGCTACTTGAAATACATCTCGCACCGGATGTGAAAGATTTCAAGCTCTCTATGACATTTTTAGATAAAATCCGAGATGCCATTTTCTAGAACCTAGTACACGCCTCTTTGATTTCGCACGTGGTTTAATTAGAACATTCCTGCTTGCCTGGCTGGATTGGCACTGCTGTACAGGGAGATGACACTGCTTTGCTTGCCTGCAGCCTAACAAATCTATTTTCGAACATCTCCGAACATCTCCATCAACTCAGCCCCTCCAGACTCCATATTTGTTGTTGCCTGACACCACCCTACTACACTTGGAAATAAGTAGGACCGCAGAAACCTGATCTTTCATAATAATAATAATAATAATTTTGTTCTTGTCATTTCACTTAGATGCCTTTTCACTTAGCACTTTCTCAAATCCATCCAGAAATGTGTTTGCATGAGAAGGCTGGAAGATAAGAGCTGGTCGGAATCTGATGCTCTTGTCTCCACACCCACCAACATGAAAACCTGTCACAGTACACACAAACACTGTAATGGTTCTATTGTTTACTCAAGCAAACCTCTCTCAGCCGAGGGAGAGAGTATTTGCTTGCAGCACACCTCTGTTTCTGGCAGCTGCCACCAATGCATCTCTCATCTTGGGATCAGGACAATCAACAGCACAAAATGTTCCTTTACCACGAGAATTCATCAGCAGGTCAGGGTAAGTTTTCTAAATAAGTTAATATGAATGCACGGTTCAAGACAAATCAAAGTTAGCTACACCTCTAGAGTCCTGAGGCCACTGAGAAGCGTGCTTCCAGATTCCTTGGCCAGTGATAACAAGTCATTGTCCCTTATCTCCTTAATGACTGCTTCCAAAGTGACTAATCTAGCGTGGTCCCCCATCCATGTGTTGATGATACGATAAGCCTATGTACACACTGCACATGCTCAGTTGAAATGCTACATACTCCATCTCTTCACCTCGTACTTCTCAGGAGACTTAAAATAAAAACCTCCAGTCATCATCTTTTTGGCAAAGGTGACAAAATCCGGAGGTTCTGGCAAATTCCAACTCTCAAATGCCCTGCACGATAATCAATCAGTGATAAATAATAGAATAGCTAATGATTATTATTGCACCAAAAGTGTCCTGTGGGTCCTCCTCCAGTCTGCACCTCATCCACAATAAAGCTGGCTCCAAACTACAGTCAATAGCCATCATCATTATAAGTAGTGATTTAACTCACTCACTTTCTTACAGAGTGTTTGTAGTCCTATGAAGAACTCTGGAGAAGCGTGAACATCTCCTGTGAGGAAGCAGGTGACATGGACTAGGTGGAGTCTGACACCATGGAACTCTATATCTGACTCACCTCCTTCGGCTTGAATGGGCTCCACAATCACAGCAGCAATGGGACACTCCTTCTGATGTGACATATTGAATTCCTCTTCAACCTGATGATGCAAGGGAATAGAATAACTAATGCAGTAGCATGGATCAACAGACCGCTTGGAGACATCTTTGCTCTTCAGCACAGTTCTCCTGCTCGTGTTGTTCCAATGGGTAAGAAAGTTTAGGAAATGGAGCAACTGGCCACTGAAAAGCAGGGATGTCCAACTTGTGGATAGGTTTGGAATGTGTGCAAGATAAAGTACCTAGTGCCCTTCCATGAAAACTTCCCATAAAAGACAAGATACTCAGGTTTGGGCAACCAGGTCCCTATGACATAAATTAAAGATGATTTTTGCAAAGAGAGGAATGATCGCAAGACAACCTGATTATAAAGAACATCCATATACTCAGGTGAGCTCATATCTACAGGTCCTGTTCGATTCTCATTCTATGAGAGAGATATAATTACATTACTGACACAGCATATATAAAACTGCACCATGTATTTCATGAAGGCTGCTTTGAAAGCATTCTCATTGGAGCAAGTTCCACACATCTGAGTGCAGACCTTGTTCAAACCAGCCGGAGCCACGCTCATGAGAGCACTGTTCATTTTCTCCACCAGGTCGAGAGGAGGATGTATCCCAAGAGATGGTCGATTGATGAGGGATAGCAAGGCATTAGGTTGGGAGAGGGCAGACTTGATAGCAGGGTGGTTATAACCTTTATATATATATATATATATATATATATAAATACTAACTTGGCAGGTGAGATTCAAATTAATAATGATTAGATACCCAATGGAAGGGAAGAGATCTGCTGAAACAAATCCAGGAGGACATTGTCATCAGCATCCACTACATAGTTTCCAGCTGAATGTTGGTAATCAACAAAAAATGCTATCTCTTCACACGGCTATCAAATATCAGTATCATTATTATTTATAATAACATATCCACTGCACCTTTAACTTAGCCATCTCTGCAACGAGTTTCTGAAAAGAGGATTATAAACAAGTATCATAAATTAAAAGGGATATCATACCTTGCTCTTGGGACCAGGGATGGTAGTCTTCATGGAAGGTCCTGTGAACTGGCCATCAAGGCTGCTTGAAATACATCTCACACTGAAAGTGAAAGATTTCAAGCTCCCCTTAACACTTTCAGATACAATCCGAGATGCCATTAGTTATGCATGCATGCTATAGACGAAAGTGTGCTTGCGCGCCAGATCGCACCTTACCAGATACCACGCCCAAGCCAGCTATAAATATTTTCAGCCATTCTGACTTCCTCTTCATCTCTGTACCCTCTTGTTCTCATTCTTAGCAAGGGAGTATGCAATGAAGGAATACTGTTATGAGCTAGGATCGCAAAGACACACCCAGATAATGCCGCTAGATCCACTACTAAACTCAAGGGGATGCAGTAGGCTGGTATGGCAGTAAGGTGGTGAAGCTACATGGGGTTTACATCAAAAGGTTCAAAGTTTCAATGTTAAAAGCTCGAAAGGGATTAATGAACAGAAGTGCAGGAATACTAAAAATGTCTGACATACTTAATATGCGCGTGCGCATACGTGGCCCCACCCTTGTCTTGCATGCATGCGCATATGCACACGGTCCGTATATCACATGTACAAACAATAATCACGAGACCACGCACACTTTGTTTACAAGCTCAGCTCACTATCTAGCCAGTCCGTGGCCCACCGGTACAAACTGAAATACTTTGTTGGTTCTAGTATCATGGAAGCGAATACTGAGATACTGAGAAAACAGGTCATGGTCAGCCAGTTTGTGAATGCTGTAGGCTGCTCACCCGATGAGGCGACACAGATTCTCACATCCGCAAGATGGCAGTTAGAGGTTCGTAGTACTTGCTTGATCAGCCTGATCAGTAAGATTACTAGAGACCGTGTTCTAAGGTTATTAGAGACCCTGTTCTAGGCCTAGTAGTAGGGTAGGTGACTACCCACTTCTTCAGTTCAGCTGTAACTGTAGGGTGTTAATTGATCAATGATTGTTTGTATTACCATTATAGGTTGCGTTGAGCTTATTCTTCCAGGGGCATTCAGTGACACCCCCCTCTGGTCCTCAACAGGCCACACAGCATCATCCTACATCCACTCCTAATACAAATCCTGGCAGTTCTGCAGGCAGTTCACTCGGCTCGAGAATGTCATATGTGAGTCTTTCTCACGTATTTATTTCTATACTGTATTTGAATTATCTTTTTCGGGTGGTTGCATTAGGCCTGAGAATTGTTGTGTACTTAACAATAATTTACTTAACAATAAACAATTTTGCAGCAAGCTTGTGTACCGACCAACACTCCAGCTACACCTCCCCAGTTTCCAGACACATTGGCAGCATTTGCCCAACTTCAAACATCTAGTCCTGCTGAAAGCTCTGCTTCTAGTTTGCTGAAGGAAACCACCATCGTTCACTGCCAGACACAAGCCTCTAAGAGCTGATTGGGATAGAGCTGTCTGACTGTCAGGAACTTTGTGTTAGGAGTGATTGATGCACAAGTCTCACTCACAATGGGTAGTCAGTCATTGGGCTAGAGGCAAGTGCGTATCATGTTGCTTTAATGTTAGTTTATAGGCACCATATAATTATTGTACTCTGCTTCAATGCATTATCTGTCACAATCAGCTCATGAAGTATTGTCCCTGTATCAACACACCTGTGCTAACACTGTACACTCTCTCATCTCCTATTCTATCTCCTTTGCACATGATTTTATGCAACAAAATTTAATACTGTTTCTACTTTGTCATTGTTATGTCAATAATATCATCCTACTGACTGTCTTAAGGTTTTGTTTACTAGAAATCGTTGCTGTAAAGCTGATGGCTTCTTTAGGAAAATCTAAAAATAGCGTGAATACCCCAGATTGCCATGGTAACGGTAAAGGTAAACAATCAGCTCTTGTGATTTCAGCTGATGAATTTCTCAGGATATTCAAATAAAAGATGCAACAAGCAAATAAGTAGGCGCAGAGGTGTCAGAGTTGGAGAAAATCTGCTAGTGGCTGTTATAAGGCCATAGCTAGCTGTAGCACTAGGCGAAATAATTTATTATTCCCGACCGCAATAAGTGGGCGTTGCAGTTATTGCATGCAGCTGATATAAAGCGGCTGCTTGTGCTGCAGGCTGAAAAGAGTCTAATTCTGTACTGCAGCGTCGTTTTTTGAAAGTTGTGTGACGCCTTGGGCTGCATCCGGAGAAGCTTGTACAATGACTCTTGCAAACGAGGTGCAACTATTAAAGTTTAATGTCCTTGTATGGTAATTATTTTTTTCCAGGTAAAGTCTAATTCAGTGCAAGAGAAAGATGAAGACGTTTCATTGCTAGATAGCAGCTTAACTAGTCTGAGTTGGCTGCAAAATTTGAAAGTACATGACCTCATTTCCTCTCCTGGTGGAGTAAAGAGCGTTTCTTCATCTCCTGACCAGCTCACTTCTAGTTCCATTTCACTGTCCTCACCTCACAAAGCAGAAGACAGCAGAGTCAGTCGCAATACTCTTGGCATTTCTCTCTCCCCTATTAAAAAATGTCTCCTGCAGTCTGCCAATTTCAAAAAACATCCTAATAAATACTGCAGCATTCCTGACAAACCGCCATTTTCCTACTCTACTCTTATTTACTTGGCTATCCAGTACAGCAAAACTGGAAAGGTTACTCTGAATGAGATATATCGTTGGATAAAGGACAACTTTAAATATTATCGACATGCAGAAGCAGGTTGGCAGGTGAGTCATTATTTATTATGCACGAGCGTCATAATTATTAAATTGATGGTTGTAGAACTCCATTCGACACAACCTTTCTCTGAACGAGTTATTTAGCAAAGCTCCTCGTGCACATAGAAAAGGAAACTACTGGAAGATTAATCCAGACTATCATCATCTTCTCAAGGACAGTGTTTATTTCAGTCACAATGGCAGCGATTACTCCAAGTTACGTAGCAGCAAACTGAAGGCCAGCTATGGGCGCAAGAGGGCTCATAGTCACAGTGGCAGCACAGGACAAGACAAGATAGTCAAGAGAAAGAGATATGAGAGCGAGAGCAAGAACGGGCCTGCTGACTTGCCTGGAGACCTGGACTGGTCATCACTTTTAGGCAGTCAGAGAGCAACGAGCCAACCATACAAGCCTGGTTTTAGTTCTCCTGACTTAGCACAGGCAGGAGAAAACATACTCTGCTCACCTCTGGTTCTTCCCACTTCAGTTGCAGCTGCTGTTCCTGTGGAAATCCCAGCCACACCCCTCATTGACGAAAGTCATGGTGCACTATTAGAGGAAGTCGTCCTAAAGCAAGATTCTCCTTCACCACAGGTCCTGTTACCATGGGCAGAGGGCAATTCTCAGTCTCCTGGTTCTGCTCAAATCCACCCCTGGGCAGAGTCAAAAGAAAGCACCATGCACGAGCTACGCAACATGTTTAAAGTGAGCAAGCCATGGGGAAATGGACTCGTGTTGTCTCCAGATCAGAGTTGGTCGTCTTCCTCAACTCACTCCTCAGCTGGCTTAGTGTGTAGAACTCCCCTTCTCAAAGGAACTAGCATCTACTAGTGCATAATCCACATAGCACGGAAACTGTCCTCTTTTAACTGTCATTCATTCAAATCATGTCACCTGTTTATGTACGCCACCTTAGAAATCCCCATACCATATGTTTCACTTTCGATTTCATAACAGTATGTACTGTAAACATAGAATGAAGAGCTAGCTCACAGTAAGCCCTGCATCTCCTGCATAAAGGTGTCATAAGCATCACCCTGCATATGTACTGCCCTACTACCACTACTAACCCCATGCCCCACAGCCTGTTGTAGAGTCATTTCTTGGTTTAGTTTCATTCTGGGTTTAGCTGGTTTTGGTTGGTCTCGACGAACTTTTAAGCTTGTAGGCATGAACTTTGTTACTTCAGCAGCCATATTCCTTAATTGCGGTTGGGCCGATATCACTGCACTTGCTGATTTAGCATTGGCCTGGCCAGGTCGAATACGAGTGGGTGGAGCACTAAGCACAGCACCAGAGTGAATTTGAGGTCGTAAGAGGGGTCTAGGGGGAGCACCAAATCTCGGCGGGGCTCCAGGAGGAGGTCCAGGAGGCAACCCAAATCTAGGAGGGAAAGTCTGACCAAATAATGGAGGTGGTCCAGGGGGAGGTGGGGGGAGGATCTGCGGAATGGGAGGGGGCTGGCCAGGTGGTGGACCTGGGGGTTCATTGACTCCTCTCTCTTCTTTTTCCTGTTCTTTCCCTTCTTCTTTTTCATCTTCTTCATCCTGCACTTTCTCTTCATCTCTTGTGCTTCCATCTTCACTGTTCTTGCTGTCATTTTCATTGTCACCTTGGTCCTCGTCACTGGCAGGCACAGCAGCTGGTTTGAGATCACCATCACTCTGGTCAGCGAACCTCACTGACTTAGCAGAGCTTTCAATCACATTATATTCAATTAAATCTGGTGGTGGTGGCCCTTGAGGGGGTGGAGGGGGTACAAGTTCAGAAGAATGGTGCAGAGCTGTCTTGTGTTCCTCAGAGGGTCTACAGATTGAAAGAATAGAGAGTGAGTGAGTGAAATGCATGAGTTCACTTGTGTTTAAACATACCCAGATGCTGAAGGCATCGGTATGTCACTCAGCCCACCTGCATATTGTAACAACAATACAAAGATGTGGCCAGCACAGATATGGTTGGCTAGACGTCAAGGAATATTTCAAATTAAAGCTGCAGTATCATGCATTGCCACACATGCGAGTAATCATGTAACCATGACAATACTGTACAACAAACTTGGGACAAGGATTAAAGTCGGGGAGGTGGACCACACACACACATGCAAACCACTACATCTCAGACGAATCAATACAATACCTTCATGGGAGTCTGGCATAGGAATATCTTCAATGGAATACTGAGATTTAGCAGCTCTGTAAGAGTTGTACACCTTGGCCAGCTCTCTCCGTTTCTGTTCACTTTCCATTATCATTCTGACAAAAGAGAGAGGGGTGTTTAATACCAGGGACTAGCGATAATTTTGTCACTCACAATTTTAATTCTTGTGCTTTTTTGGGGTCTTCTTGTTGCTGCACTAGCAAAAAGAAAAGTACATACCCATAATGAGTGCAGACATTATATTATTATTCAGGGAAGGGAGAGTGAAATTAAAATCAGTGTATCACGGGTCAAGTAGAATCTTACATAATAGCGAGCTACTCTATGGATGGAAGCATGAAGCTTAGTCTTTTTCTCTTCCAGCCCTTTCTCATTGTATTGTGGTTGTCCCAAGTTCTCCAACTCCTGTTGCTCAATCTCTTCGATTTCCTTCAACATCTGACCCACATCTTTCATGCGCAGCACTGCCTCACGAACAAGTGCACGTTGCTTCTTATTCTAGTCCGAAAGGATGGCAAAGCAACAGTGTAGTAGTGACCATGGTGGGCATTATATAAAAATATGCAACACACCTTCTTCAGCTCTTTCCTCCTTTGCTCTTTTCCTAAGAAAATAAACTAAAAAATCGTGTATGCACAGCAAAGGTAGTAGCTGCTTACTGTACTGATCAGTAGGGTTCATAAATTTTCCAGCCTTGGTAGTTTTTGTTGATCGTCTACCCATCTTTTTGCTTTTTGCGTTAAACCATTAATATCTTTTCCTTTCTCTAGCCAAAAACAAGTAAGCAAACACGGCAAATCCTACTGGGCATTACCACAGATACAGTCAATTGCAGCTCCGTTTGAACATTCCGTATGAAGCATATGGTTTGTGCGTGCCATAAATAGAAGTGTTGATAGGCCCAAATTTGTATGGCCCACACAAACCATACGCTTCCGACGGACATTCGAACGGAGCTGCAATCATCGACTGTACATTATAATTATGTGTACGTGTACACGTGTACGTGTCACGGGTGTTTTATCCGTATTGCACGTGTGTACGGCGGTGGCATCGATAAGGGACACGTGCGCCCTGCGACAGGTCACATGACTAGTTTAACCCTTTTTGAACCAGAATCATTAAAAAAAAACAACAAAAAACATTATGGATGAAAAAGTGATGTGGTGGTCTCCTAGTGGGACAGGAATTGAGAATAAGCTGGCACAGGTAACTATTAGAATTTAAATGTCTTAATTTTTGTATTTCTGTTATTCAAATAGGATGAGGCAAGGCTTGGAGAACTGCAGGTCAACCTCGAGAAGAGCCAGCAATTGACTGGTGACATGGTAAACTAATTAGTCTTTATGAAAGAACCAGCTATCATTTGAACATTGACAGGTTAAAATTTTGGACTCCTTCACGTCTCGATTGAAGAAATTGGATGACACCATTCTACCAGTGTACAATGAGACACTACAGTTGACTAGAATGCAGGAGAGTAAGTGTGCCTTCCCTATTAAATAGGGCATAGAAATGATGCATTCTTCAGATGTGGACAAATGTTTGATGTGGATGGAGCGAGTGATTGGTTTCTATCATGTTGGTGAAGAGGTAGAGGATAAACTTAGAGCAGGGCCAAGTGGTGAGATTCCAGCTTACCTTAAGTTGCTTGAGCAATTGAGAGAGGCCACGGACCACTTTAATCAGTTCAATTCAGATAGCCTGGAGCTAGAACACCTGAATGAACTATTTTATAGTGGGAGGGAAGCACTCATTAGAGAATTTCTGCAACTATTGAAGAGGCACTCTAAGCCTGTCCATGTGGCTACTCTACATGATATTGCAGGCTGTGATGATCCAGAAGGTAAAATCTACATGCCATTTCTGTGGTAACAGCCGCAGATTCATATATACACTACATTGTCACAGATATGCCTGAATTGGTGCTACTACCTGCTAGGGTGGTGGATGACTTGCGTCTCGTAGCAGATTACTTGGTGAAGGCTCCTGGAGAAAATCAAACTGGTATAATAACTATCTGTGAAGTAGTTTATTTGACATAGTTTTATGTTCCTAGATATAATGAGTGTATATGCTCAGATTCGCTCTAACCAGTTGGGGAGAGCTATGAACTCGCTCATTCAGAGTAGCCAGGGACAGTCTCTCCTGCCACCAAGTGTAAGTAATCTAGTATTGTGTAGATCTAACTAATCCTCCATTACTAATCAGATTCCTAAGAAGCCGTCCTGTAAGTGAAATAATAGTACTGGTATAACTGAGAAAAGAAAAGTGTGCCTTGTACAGTTATCAAAGCTGGCCACACCCCTAATCGCAAGGGTACTCTTCGGAAAGGTGGACAGGGTGGTGCCTCCTCTTCATTGCCTCCAGATGCTAGTTTCCACATACCTGATGACTCGCTAGAAGGCTGTTCTTCTTTTATGACATCTGCCACTGTTTTCTTGCGTCTGATCCAGAGCGAAATGACTCTAATGAAGGAGGTCATCCCCCAGTTCCATCATAGTCATGTCTTGGACAGCCTCATAAAACAGCCTGTTGATTTTTTTATCAGTCAGGGGGAGAGTCTCTTCCAGCAGGCACGGAAGAATGTGACTTACCATGATTATTCAGTGGTCATTTCTTGTTTGCGGCTCTTGCGTCACATAAAAGCATTATTGCCCGAGTACAGGCAAGCACTTCAGGTAAACCCATTTCATTCTAGGCCACAATTGTCCATTATTTCTTGCATATTATGTGTGTAGTACTTGGAATCCAAGCCTTGTGATCGATTTGTGCATCTTCTGCAGCAATTTGATAAACTGGTATGTAATGTGTATGTACAGGTTTGCAGTATGCAGACACTGTGTCCTTTATCTTCTCTCTCTGCAGTGTTGTAAAGCACTACAGCATGACTTCATTCAGTATATCAAGGTTGGTAGTAAAAAGTGGTAGTTGAAAAAGTGATTATAGTCTTGGCTACATAGGTCGACTCTGAGAAGCAATCTAATTTGCCTAAAGATGGGACAGTGCACTCTCTCACCAGCAGCGTAAGAACTGTAAAATTGAAAAATTCAAAACAGTGCATATTGCTTATGGATGCAGACCATGAGGTTCATTGAGTCTCTGCTGGAATTTGCAGACTTTCTGGGAGACATCTTCCAGGGACTCAACAGCTTCTCGCTGGGAAATGGAATCACAGAATCAGAAAAAAGAAAAGCTGTTGGGCAGTATTTAGGTGGGTTTGGTTTTGCAGATGTTCAGACATGTGATCACTATAATTATAGTAAGGGTTTTGGATGCGGTCAACTTGAACATGGAACACAAGGCTAGAAATTTCGAGTCTCCTCCCTTAGCTGCCCTGTTTTTGCTAAATAACTTTCAATTTGTGTTCAAGACCTTTACACAGTGAGTGAACGAGTGCTTCCTAGCTCTACGGTAATTTATGAAATCAACTTGTGCAGGAATACCGACATGCAGAGTTTGCTGGAGGAGGCTTTTGCAGATATCGAAAACCAATACATAGGACTTATTACTCAACAGTGCCGAACATATCAGAGGGGGTCAGCTAAATTTATTAGTAGCACAGTAAAACCTCGGTTACAAACTGACCAGTTAGATTTCATTGCACACATCCACAATTTACTTCATGCAAAAGAGTTGGTTCGTAACTCTCGAGGTCCTACTGTATCAGAGCTAAAACCATCAGTAATGCATAAACATGTTTTAGATTCCAAAAGTTGATCAGTTTTCTCGGGCAAGAGATCAGCCTTACCAATACTTCAAGTGGAGATAAAGTGAGACTTTAAATGGATAGTTTACACATTTCATCACAATTGCTTTGCTAGTTAAGCAACCAGAAACGCCAACTCTTGAAGGATAAATTTAAAGGGTTCAATACAGAGCTGGAAGAAGTTCAGCGCATCCAGAGAGACTGGTCACTACCAGACCCTGTGCTCAGAACTAGGCTCAGAGAAGACAACATTCAACTAATTGTACCACTGTACACTACATTTCATACAATGTATAAAATGCTATTGATGTAGGCATTCAGTAAGCTTTTTTTTTATATATTGTATGCAGGTATGCTAGTCTGAACTTCACCAAGAATCCCGAAAAGTATTTGAAGTACACACCTGAATCACTCGACGAAACACTGCACACTTTCTTTGATGGTGGTGCAGCATAAAAATTTTATTAACCACTTAATAATAAATCACTTCATTTTATTTGTCCTGTTCTTCCATGCGGCCAATGGACCCTTGTCAGGACGGTATTGCACAGTAACTCCATCAGTAGTTAATTTCCCCTCATCACGCATCTGCTTGTATACATCCCTGTTCCACTTTGTGAAGCCCCACTTGTTGGACACAAAAATCTACAAACAAGAACCACAACTATGAATTTAAGAAAAAATTGTAATCTTGCTTACCTTTTGGCGTCCAGGGAACTTGAATTTTGCTCTTCTGAAAGCTTCAATAGCAGAGGCCTTGTGGTTGTCCTTGGTTCTCACAGACAAAATGATCTGACCAATATTCACACGTGCCACAGTTCCTTGGGGTTTTCCAAATGCACCACGCATACCTGTCTGCAATCTACATCAGGGCATACATGGCACCACTTGTGAATATTCAATTGGATACTGTTACCTGTCGGCTCCAGCACATGACAACATTTTGTTGATTCGCAGGACATGGAAAGGATGAACTCTGATGCGCATGTGGAACTGATCCTTGCCACAGTGTTTGACCATGTACTTGTTTGCACAGATACGAGCAGCTTCAAGAGCTTCACTGGACAACTGCTCATACTCGTCAGACACAAGGTGAACTGTCATGGGAAAATTGTCCACAGGAACCTTCTTGGAACCCAAGTCATAGATTCTTATCTTGGAATCTAAATAGCAAGCTTATTTATGTTCATGCAAGAAAAATAGTTTAGAAAAATACCTGGCACACCTCTACAGAACCTTGACTTCGGGTAAGGCTTATTTTTACAGTATCTGTAACTGAACAGAAAGAGAGTCAACATTTCAGTACCCACCACAAATTTTGCTTACCATCTCGCAGGTCTTCTGCCCATGGCTAGTAAATAGATCGATAACTACACTATCTTATAGCTATCTTTGCGATCCGAACTGGAAGATCACAATGGATTCCTTTTCTGGACGTGGAGAGTATACACGCGGCAAAAAGAACGGGCGTCCTTTGAACCCAAACAACCGCCAGGCTGGACCCTTTACCAACAACCAAAAGCATGGCTGAAGAAGAGAAGCTGGTTGCAGAGTTTCATAATGTGAGGCACAAGAAGCAGGATGGTGTGCTCCTTCTAACCTCCTTCAGAGTTGCATGGGCTCCTGGAGAGATTGTCCAAACTTTCCAAGTCGATCATCCCTTTCAACAGATTAAAGGTAGAAAAAGCTTTATTATTATTTTGGATTAATAATGACTTTAGCTCAGAGGATCAGTGCTGAGTCAAGTTCCAGGATTCAGCTTCAGTTGGTGCTTCACTCTGGATCACAGATTAACTTTCATTTCACTTCAGTCAATGCTCTTGAACAGCGCCAACAGGTATGTGTATAATGCATGTGTGACAGTCGAGGGTAGAAATCAAACTTTATTCACGTTTTAATTAAAGTTTACTTTTGTCATGACTGATGCTTTACAATAAAATTTTCTGCCTTTCGAACTTTCTTTTTCAAAAGTAGAAAGCGTGAATAAAATTTGATTTCTACCCTCGACTGTCACATGTGCTGATGCTGGTCAAAACTTTCTTTCAGGTGAAGGAATATTTAGCACAGATGCTTGCCAAAACGCAATCGGTGCAAATCAGTCCAGAACTCGAAGCAAAGAACAGTCTTTTAAAGAATAACCATACGCTCTACCAACTCTACAAGGATCTTGTTACCACAGGCTTCATTAGTGCTGACGAATTTTGGACCAAACAGGCTGTAGCGCTGGGAAACCAGGGGTCTGACTCCACCCAGCAACAAGAAGGTGGCTTACCGTCTGCATTTCTGGTATGTTTTAGAGGGGCTGGAGGTATTATTAATTAAATTTTTGTGTTTGGTAATGCAGGCAGATGTGCAGGCAGAATATGATGGCTGCAATGCTGTGCGCTACAACCTCAGCACTGATGCCATGCAAGCAATTTTCAAAACTTATCCCTCAGGTACAACATACTTAGTGCCGAGTCAGCTGGAATAAGAATATATTATGTGACTCCAGTGAAGAGGAAACATGCTGAAATGGTTCCTCAGAAGATGAAGGAAGAAGAATTTTGGACACAGTTTTTTCAGTCTCATTTCTTTCACCATGAAAGTGGTGCTAGTGGGTCAAGTATGGACTTTCTCTCGGGGGAAAATTCTGAAAGTGGGTGAATAAATAATAGCACTACTGGCGAGAAAAATGTATAGTCTGTTCTTTGTAGAAGCAAGCGATTGTGGTGACATCGGAATTAGCCTGAACAATTCAGAAACCATTAGTAGTATTTTAGGTGATGAGGTGAGTACTAGTGTTTATGTCAGTGTCGACTGTGTGTGTGTTTTGCAGGGTTACAGTATTACTCAAGAGTTCCAAGGATCCAAGACGCCCTTCCCACTCATCCAGCGCTGCAATCACCATAGCAACAGAGTGTTACAGGCATTGATGAAGGGTACACCTCCCACCATTCCGCCTATGGCAACTGCAGCTTCATCCAAAGACCCTCACTTGCAGTTGTTACCATCTCAATATACACAATGCAATACATTACACTCAGATTCACTTCTTCCTCTGGTCCATGATTTGGCTTCATGGCAGCTACAGCAGGTATTAAAGCACTACAGCTCTGCAGTGATTGATGTGTGTTACCCAATGTTTTACATAGGATGTTGATCCAACCGCTGCCCACTCTGCAATTGCTCATCTCTCCCCTGGAGGACTTCTCTTACCAAGTGGGTGTAGTCAAAGGGGCAGTACATTGCTCACAACTAAGCAACAGCAAGAAGTGTTTCGTCATCAATCTGCCATTGCAGAACTACTAAGACACTTTTGGAATTGTTTTCCAGCAAGGACAACTCAACTGGAAGCCAAAGTAGGAATCAATACTGCACATTTTTTAGTAAAGACTTTGATCACTTGCAGGCTCATAAAATGCACCAAAATCTGGTGGATTACAGCACTTCACAACTGAAGGAATTGGAGCAAGTCTTGGATAATAGCCTTGGAATAGTCAGTCATCTGAGAGAAAGCATTGACAGAGGACACCAACACTATCAGAAATGGTTGACGAAAAAGAAAGTAGCACATAAAACTTGATATGAACGGTCATGAATGGTTGTGTTTTCTCTGCTTAGTTCTTGGCACCTGTTCTTCAACTTCAGATGGTGCTGCCCTCTTCCTTTTGTCTTGGGAAGTTTGTAGCTCCTAAAAATAATGATTATACTCGTCGCCTTTTATATAATCCCATACTTAACTGCACATTTGGCTAAAATTTTAAAGGTGCTCTTCAACATACCATCTTGGCAAATCTCTGAGCATCAGAGACTTTCTTCACTAGAGCCATCACATTATCTTCCACTGTCTGGTAGAGAGGCAGCTTCTTTTCTATCAGTTTTTCTATTCGTTGGTAAAGTTCCACATCATACCTGTGTGCATTATAATCAATAACTATGGATGGAATTATGCAACCAGCAGACTTACTGGGTGACAAAGGTGATAGCTCGTCCCGCTCGCCCAGCACGAGCTGTACGTCCCACACGATGAATGTAGTCCTTAGAGTGAGTGGGAATGTCCAGGTTGACGACCACATCCACATGAGGAATGTCCAGGCCTCGACTAGCTACATCTGTAGCAACCAAAATGGACCTATTCCTGCTACGGAACTTGCTGAGAGCTCCTAGTCGTTTTGCTTGGTTGAGCTTGCCATGCAGTGGAATAGCATCCAGTCCAAGATGACGTAGCATCAAAGCTGTCCTATATTTGAAAAGGTGCAAGTGGCAGATGTCATAAAAAGTATTGGGACCGACCTCTGTGAATTACTACAAGTGGCACAGAAGACCATAAAAGAATTGCCTGCCAGTTCGTTCAATATACTAACCAGGTAGCAATCCTGAAGGATATGAACAGATAATTCTATTACAAGGTGGATGTATGACTTGCCTTGAACTTGTAGGGGATGAAAAGGTAGCTCTGATCCAACTTCTCCACTGTTTGGTACTTGGTGGAAACTTCCACTCTGACCGGATTGTAGAGTGATGCTCTTTGGAGCTTTGCTACTTTCTTAGTCATGGTGGCAGAATAGAGGTACGTGATTCTCTCCCTAGGAATGACTTGCAGTATTTTGTCCACCTAAGTGCAGAATCGATTAACAGAGTATCCAAATAAAGTCGAGTTTCCTGACCTCTGCTTCAAAGTCCATATTAAGGATCCTGTCGGCTTCATCCATAACCAAGTATCTTAAACTCCTCAAGTTGAATCCTTTTGTGTTCTCCAAGTGGTCCACTAATCTACCAGGGGTAGCTGCATTAAAAAAGAAAGATTTTTGTAACAGATGCGGTATTGCAGTTATTTGGATACCTACCAATGACAACGTGAGGTTTCTTTGCCAACACCAGTGCCTGTGTCATCATGTCCACTCCACCCACCACCACTGCACAACGGACTCCTATCCCAGCACCGAGTGCCTCTATCTGCTCACTTATTTGGAAGGCCAATTCCCTACAAACCAAACATTATAATTATATGACTAGGCAAATGCAAGCATTGTCAGGCAAGCGTGCAATCTCAGGTTGCTACAAAAAGAACCTGCAACATTATTAGAACATACATCTTTATATAGTACACTCTTTGCTGGTAAAGTGGCTGAGAAAGTAAGCAAGCAATACCTAGTAGGAGTCAGGACGAGAGCATATAAGCGAGTGGGATTTTCCAAAAGACCTTGCAAAATAGGAATTGAAAAAGCTCCCGTCTTCCCAGAACCAGTTTCTGCCAAGCCAATGACGTCCCTTCCTATACATCAGTTGTTTATAAGTGTGAGTGTAGGTATGTGCAGTGTCGTCTACCTTCGAAGGCCACCGGTAAAGCTTCCCTCTGAATGGCAGTAGGCGTGGTCCACTGCAAGGCAGCACATGCTTCACACAGTACATCCACAACTCCCTAAAAACAGAGAAGAGGATTTCATAGCCACTCCTACGATATAAAGAGCCTAGCAGGGTCTAGAATGAACGTCTCATGTAGATCCTCTTATAATTGTACTTACCAAAGACTTAAAGCTGGTCTCCTCGAAACTAACACTGCTGCCTCCTTCAGCCATTGTTATGCGCATGCGCAAGCTATAAAAAAATCATGACGTACACATGTGATTGTCAGACCCGGCCCCCCCTCGACATAGAGTGCATTCTATGGCATCATAAACATTGACGCTTAAGTAGTGATTATGGACAGTTTCAGTCCGGAATCCATGGTTAGGCAAAACCTGCTTGACAGATTGCTCAATAGCGTAAAGCAAGTAAGAAGGAATAGGATAAGTAGCCGAGTCTTGATAGCCAGAGCTGGTACAAGAAGTTAGTTAATCCAATTGGTGTAACTAGAATTTCTTTTTAGGTGCAGGCCCATTTTGGAGCAAAGCAGGAAATAGCCACAGAAAGTGATGCAAGGTAAGCAATGATAAATTAGCTGGCAGCCCCACCCACCACCATTTTCATTTCAGAGTGTCTGCTTTGTGCATTGAGTGGGAGATGGTCCTATCTCATGGTGCCAAGAAACCCAAACCTAAGAATGCTCTCAGGTTGACTGGCCGAAATGAAGGAGTTTCCCTGTGGCCTCTGGCAAAATTGTGCCTTAGTACAGAGGACCTCCAGCGTTTCAATCGGCTCGAGCACGTCAATTCTGAATTAGGAAGAGGACGAGCTTGGCTTCGTGCTGCAATCAACGAACGGACATTAGAGAATTATATGCACACTGTGCTTTCCCAAGGCGAACAATTGAGGTAAAAGTGAAGTGTGGCAGCTAGCATTTATATTGCATCTTTTATAGGAAACTTTACGAATCTCATGGATTCTTGTTGGATCAAGAGCGTAGTAGCATGCTTCCAGTCATGGCTGCAGGCCTCAGTTCTATCATATTTTCCATACCTGTGGATGCGACTTACCTGAACACTCACTCTCGTTCAGTGGAAGTGCCTGCACCTTCTGTCTCTCCCTCTTCCTCCTCACACATGAAGCAAGTGATTCTCGACTCGCAACCACCACCTGTATCAAGACCACGTACTCCTTCTCCTCCGAGTTTGCAACATTCGTACCAATCTTTCCTTCCTGTCGGCCAAACTGTACCACCACTCTCTGAGTCGACTCCAGCTTTCCCTCCTCAATTGCATGCTGAAGGTAGTACTGAATATGCTTGATCCCTCATTGCTCTTTTGTGTCAGTAACGTAATTGCTTAATATACTGCAGAACCTGATGATGATGATGTCATAGCTATCAGTGCTAAAGGAAAGAAGAAGAAGCATAAGAAGTCGAAATCTAAGCCCCCACAATCATCACAATTTACGAGTGGATCGTTGGTTCCTGTGAACGAGCCAACAGGACTACATGGGAGCAGTGAAGGGCCTGAGGAGAGGGCTGCAGGAGTTCAAAAGGAAAGCATTTCTTCCTCATCTAGTCATCTGAGTTTGGACTCGACCAATGAGGATGGACAAGCCCCTATGTACGTCGCCCTAGCAACACCTAGTGACCTTGTCAGTTCAGAGGCCATGGCAGCAGCAAATGCAACTGCCTTGGTGTTGTCTGCAACTTCCGCTCCTTTGAGAGGTGATTTGCCTGGAGATGGGAATGGTGCTGATGGTGAGGAGTCAGCCCCCACTGGCATGTGGTCTCTCCAAGCTCACAGTGTTCAGGGGCCTACAAGTGTGCACCAAACCTTACCAGCTGATGATGAAATGAGGTCTGCTATGCTTGCCCTTTCAAAAATGAAGGATGAACTGGAATTGAAGAATAAGTAAGTGTGATCATTGTAATTATGACGAGGGCACTGACCTTAAATGTGTGTGTGCTAGGAAATTGAATAAAGAGTTATTAGAGTTGCAGGGTTGCTACCAAGTACTTGAAGAGGAACTGGAGGCTAGCAGGCAGGAAACAAGTGATATCAGGGAAGCTCATGCTGGTCAAAAGCAAGCCTTGGAAAGAGAGAATGACTTGCTCAGAGAGCAGCTGAAGAAATATGTTGGAATGGTACAGGCTCAGCGTAAAGAGACTCAAGTTCGCAATTCTGATTCCCTCACCTCCGGTACCTCTGGTTTGTCTCTACAAGCAGCTTCTCTACCTTTATTAATCTTGGACTATCATTGTAGATGGAGTTGTATCTGGAGGGCCAGTAGGTGTAACCACTATTCCTCCACGCGGAGATGAAAACGAGACTCCACTGCTACAAGAAGATAAAAAAGTGGTTGAATCTTTGTCTGAAGGAGATCAGAAGTTACAAGAGGTAAACTTGAAACATGGTATTCATGATCACTATTGACTCGATGTTAGATGGCTGAGATGTATGGGGAACTGATGGAATTGAATGAACGTTTGCACAGGAACTTAGCAGACAAGGACACGACCATATGTACCTTAGTGCGTTCTTTAAGAGATGCTAGTGTCGAGGTAAGAACCTGGCGATATTGGTAGAGCTATCGTTAAAGACTATTCTCCATACAGTTGCCTGTCTCGGCCCAGAAACTTCCTCCAGCTGCAGTGGAAACCAAAGTGTAAGTCGAAAGAACATTACAAGCATTGTAATCATCATCATAATCGTTTCAGTAGATTGGTAGATATCTGGATCCCTTCTGTCATCAAGAAAGGAAGAGGACCTGAAGCATTCCATGTTTATCAGGTGTTTATCCCCCTATAGACAGTAGTAATAGTATAGGGCAGTGTCATGTAGGTTGTCCCATCTCATCTTCAAGGTGTTTATTCGTGTCAAGGCAGTGGAATGGAACATTTATCGAAGGTATACAGAGTTTCGAGAATTTCATCGTCAGCTTCAAAAATATCTTCCCGAGATTGCTACCTTCAATTTTCCTCCAAAAAAGGCCATAGGAAATAAAGTAATTTGATTTTGCTGATTAACTGAGAGAATATACAATGTGTATATAGAGTTCACAGGTTGTGGAAGACAGGAGAATGCGGTTGCAGGAATATCTTAGATTTGTGATCAAGTTTTGTAGTTCTAAAGCCAAGCAGAACATCATCACATCGGATATTACAAAGGAAACTCTTGTCACCATGTTCCCATTCTTCAAGTAAGCATTCCTGCATGCAACCAATCATCAGTTTGCTGAGTATTTCTCACACAGGGAAGACTTCAATGTGGACACTACACCACCACCCACCCAGTATCCCTCATACAGTGGACTCTAGTAGCAGCATGTACACAGACTTATTTTTTAAACCGTTTTAAAAAAATTTTTTTCCTGTTGTTAATGTCGTTCATGTTTTGGCTCCTTTTCAAGCAGTTACTCCACACTTTGGACTTTGTGGCTTTCCAGTTCATGCTGTGTATTATAATATAATCATAATAATACAGCGACAATTACAGTAGTTTGTACCTCTAACTCAGCAATTCTTTTACCACTCCTTTCTAACTGCAGCCTCATCTACAGTGAACAATGATAATGTCAATTGAAGAACTGATTCCATACCTCAGCAATCCAATCCTTCATCACAGCATCTACTCCAGAATCTAACTTGTAAGAATTGAGGACATTGACACAGCCATCTCTCTCCTTGAAAAGAATCAAAATCACACCCAATTACGACCCGTTATACAAACACACCACCTTGGTCACAAATATAAGTCTTCGCTCCAATTTCTGAACCTTTCCTTCTAAAACAGTCACAGTTGCTTTCTCATGCTTGATTTCTTCTTTTATTTCCTTTATGTGTTCCTGACACTGGCTCAACTCTTGTTCACACACCTTCAATCTTATTCAACGAAAGATTTAATGCGACCAAGTTCAGCACCAAACTACATCCAACTTACTTGGTGGCCAGCTCTCCATGTTTGATGAGGCTTACCACTTCCCTCTGTTGCAGCTCAGCCAACTGTACTTGCAACGTTTGAGACGTGTGTGCCCCACTCCCTTCCAATGACATCAGCTGACTGTTCTTGGCTCTCAATTGCGCTACTTCATCTTCTATCCTCTCAAATTCTTCACATTTCTTCTTTAAACTTTGCACCTGATAGCGCAGCAAGTCTGTGTTTTCTCTCTCAAAACACAGTGAATGATTTTCTTCCGTCAAGAGTTGTACTCGTCTTTCTAGTGCCTCACACTGCAAAATTTTGTCTCTCATGGTCTCCACCAAATGAGTGTCCTGTCGGTGAATGCGCAGTTGGTGTTGCAAGCATTTCACTTCAGTCTGGCTGCTTAATAATTTGCTCTCAACAGCCTCTAGTTCTGTAATTCTTGCTTTCAAGACTTCCACTGACCTGTTGGGGTCAAATAATAATAAACTAATAAAATGAATTAATATAAACCTGCTATAGTGTTCCTGCAACTCTTCAACTTGCTGGAGCTGGAGTTGTGGTTCCAGCAGGTGCATTTCGTTCAGTTCAGCTTGCATCTCATCATTTAGTGAATCGAGTTCCATCACTTGCTTCATCAGCTGAGAAATAGAATATTTACGATGCTCGGCAGGCAAGTGCCATACAATTCATGCCTTACATTTTCTACTTGGTTCTTGAGAGCCTGTGTATCAGTATCGTAACTTTCCTTAAGTCTCTCATTTTTGTTCTTTTCTTCCAATAGCTCCTTTTCTGCATCTGCTAGCTTGGTCTTCATAGCAGCCAACTCAGTAATGAGCTCAGATCTCTCCTTCTCCAACTGTGAAAACATTCTTAAAAGCTATAACGTGTATCAGTGATGATAACAGATATACCTTGTGTTCTCTCTCTATATTTTGCTCAGTGACGAGATCCTTTGTGACCAGACATGAAGTTTGTACAAGTCGGCCTGCTGCAGCTTCTCGTCTTAACTGACTCAGTTCACATTCCATCTTCAGCATACGACTTTGTGCTCGGATGAGCAAGGCCTGCTGTTGGGCATTGGTGGGAACTCCTTCCCAGGTGCTATGAGATCTACAGCTTCTTTTTGATGCCATTTGTAAGAATTCTAATTATAGCGCACCTCTCAACCGGGGCCCGCCTTCTGCGCGGGGACCCACTTTGTACCCACTTGATGAGTAGTGTATATGTAGTAAACTTAACAACGTCTACTACGCTACATAGTAAATAGCAGCATGGACGGAGCCTCTTATCTCAGGCACAACAGTTTCCATGGTGTTGTGACAAAGTCTGCTAGTTATTATCCTACTGAACCTGTGGGAGCGAGGAATAAGAATCAACAACGTTACAATTCCGACCCAACCCTTTTGGATGATAAGGAAGTAGTGAACCTTGAACGAGAGGGCAGAAGGAGTGCTCTAGACAACTATTCTTCTTATCAAGAGGGAAGTAAAGAAGCTAGGAAAGCAAAGAAGAAAAAACTCAAGAAATTGAAGAGTTTTATGCATGTTTTTCTCGGGGGGTTGCGAAGACATCAGAGCATACATGGATCACAGCAGCAAGAAAATGACTCAGAAATCATCCCTGTTCACTACCAGCAGAAGAAAGAAGTGTCCATTCGTTTAGGGAGTGATCCAACTCATTCACGAAACTCTGGTGCAGGCCCCTTGAAAGGTCATTTTTCCTCTACCCATACCTCGCCTACAAGAGTCGACATCCCCGGTCTGTGTGGGCTTCACAATCACGGTAATACATGCTTCATGAATGCAATCCTGCAGTGCTTGAGCAACACTGACCAGCTGGCTGAATACTTTGTCACTGACCAGTACAAAAATGATTTGAACCGCCAAAAACTATCTGCTCGTACATTTGGTGGTCATGGGGATGTAACTGAGCAGTTTGCAATGCTACTCAAGTGCCTTTGGAATGGTCGATATGATCCCGTTGTTACCGGTCGATTCAAGGAGATGATTGGCCGACATGCCTCGCAGTACCAAGGCTCTTCTCAGCATGATGCGCAAGAATTCTTTCTCTGGCTGTTGGATAATATTCACGAAGACTTAAATCAAGCTGGAAAGAAGAAGTATCGTCCAATAAAGGTGGTTAAAGGGTGGGTGCATGTTGTGGCTAATCGATTCATAAAAACGGGCATGTGTAGTCAACACAGTTGATCTAGTTTCATATGGTTTGTAGGACAGTACTGGTCGTCCCGATGAAGAAGTGGCCGCAGAGACTCTTCAGAGCCACAAGAAGAGAAATAATTCCTTCATTCAGAATCTCTTTCAGGGTCAATTTCGATCTGCTGTCACCTGTCCCTCTTGCGGCTCTCGATCTTCCACCTTTGATCCCTATGTCTGTGTGTCACTTCCTTTGCCCCAACGTGATCGGCGTCCCATTTATGTCACTGTTGTTTACCGAAGTTCTTCTAGAAGCCATCGTGTCTATGGAGTGAATGTGCCCATCGATGCCAGCATTAGGGATATGCGCAACAGTTTGGCACAACTGTGTGGAGTGAACCGGTTGGTTATCTGAACTTATTCAAGTGTTGATTGGATTGCTTGTGCCATGCTAACAGGTATCACCTGGTGCTAACAGACCTACAACCCAGTGGCTTTAACAGGACGTTTTATGACGATCAGCACCTCTCAGTCATCAACAGTGGTGATTTAGTGTTTGGCTTTGAGTGTCCTCCCTACCGTGGAGACAACCCTGAAGCCATCACCCAATCTAACCCTTCAGGTTCCAAAGAGCTCATGCTAGTCCTGGTGATCAATAAGCTGGGGGAGACCCAGTTTGGGAAGAGGTGAGGATATCGTAATCCTAGTCTTGCTGACTGGGTGAGGGTTGGGAGTGGAAGGAATGAATTGAATGCATATAACATGACAAACTGATGTAGTAAGCGCCTGCTGTGGAATGCAGACTTAATGGAGCGTGTTTTGTGTAGACTTTCCTGTCTGTCAGGATAGTCTTACTAAGTGTGCACGTGTTGCATTTCTCAGGTTTGGACGTCCTCTGATCCTAAGGGTGTGGAGGGACCTTACACATTCACAATTTCAGTCAGTGGTCCTCAAGGCAATGGTTGGCTATTTGAGAGAAGGCATTCGATTGGCAGATGTATGTCGGAGTGGAGTGCTGTTTAATTGCAGAGTAGTGGATGGGCTACCCGACAGATCTGTTTTGCCAGCAGATGCAGATCACCCATTTTATTCACCCTCTGTAGACAAGTGAGCAGATTTCTTATAAATTTTGCATGTTGCCTTTAATACATAACTATAGGGCATTGCATGTCAGCATGCTCTACGGAGGTCCTGCCCATATCAAACTAGTGGCAGAGTGGGAACCAGATGTCAAGGCTAGAATATTTGGTGTGGTAGCGGACGAAGTACCAGAACCTCACCAGAGTGTGTTGGAACTGCGGCAACTTTACCAACAACCCCTCAATGCCACCTTGGACGACTGTCTCAAGATATACACAAAGGAGGAAACTGTGAATAATTGACTGTGTTATTATTACTTGCCGTTAATTTGCTCTACACAGCTCAACCGTGAAGACTCGTGGCTTTGTCCCCACTGCAAGCATCAGCAACAGGATGCCACCAAGAAAATCACACTCTGGACCTTACCAGATGTACTGGTTATCCATCTAAAGAGATTTCGTCACGTAAGATGGTAATTATTCCTTATTCTCACTGCCATAACAATGATTGTAATTGTAGATTGGCTATTGTCGTACCAAGCTCAACACTTTAGTTTCCTTTCCTATTCGAGGACTCGACATGACTCCCTTTCTGGCTCCTCGCTCTTCTCATCGCCCTGCTTCTGCCACACTCCAGCGCCGAGCGCAGGTCAATACCACACGCACGAAAACCTTCCCCAGTCAGTCCAAGTCTGTAAGATTTGAGGAGGACTCTCCATCAAGCAAGAACGTCGGTCGCAGTGTAACCAAAGAGAGCAAGTTCCACTTTCCATGGAAGAAAAAGAAGAACGAAGGAGAATTGAGTCCAAAACGCAGTGAAGGTAATTTCACTCCCGGTGTGTGTGACAGTCCATCAAGTGTGCGAAGTGCTCCTAGCGCTGTGGGAAACAGTTTGTTTCCTGGCCAGAGAGTCCACTCTCCAGCTCACAGTGTGGATGGCAGTGACATGCGTTCAAGGAGCCCTGGTAGTTTGGAGCCTGCCAGTACCGATAACGTGTATGACCTGTATGCAGTATGCAACCACCTTGGTACCATGACACGAGGTCACTACACTGCTTTCTGTCGGAATCCAGCGGATGGGCATTGGTACATGTTTGACGATAATCACGTGCAACCACTCTCGGAAGAGCAACTTGGCACGGCTGGTGCCTACCTCTTGTTTTATGTTCGCCAGTCACTCCTGAACCAGCTTCCACCACTGAGCTCCACTTCCTCTTCTTCGTCCTCCAGTGGCAGCTCTAGCCACTGGGCCATGCACATCCCCCGCTTCCAACTTGATGTGACTGGTAGTCTGGGGTCATCAGAAGGCACTTACAGTCCCAACCACAATGGTGGCAATTATGAAGCCAAGTCCTCACGTCCAAGGCTGGGGAGTACTCACTCGGCTGTGTCTGCTCCACCAATTCCAACCAAGACAGGTGGAATATCTCCACAGAGTCCCAGCGAAAGTGATGTATTTGTACAGCATGGTAGATGTGCCTCTGACAACCACTCTGGAGTCAGTCTCCCACCCAGCTCTCAGCCTTTATTGTCTAGCACCCCTCTCCACCACCATCAGCTCTCTCCCACACGTATTGCCTCGTATCACCACCATCACCCACCTCTCAAACATACATTTTCCTCTCCTGGTAATCATCAGCTAGGTACTTCTGGTGGTAGACAAGCCAGTCTCAGGCTCGGTAGACCTCGTCAACTCAGCTGTGATGGTACAATACAGCAGCCTGGAGATCAGTATTTGCGCCGTGGCACCAGTTTCCATGGCTCGCAGTATCATCAAGTCTACCAAAGAGGGTTGACAGATTCAGGAAGAGTCATAGATTTACCTCCACATCCTGCTTATCCTTCCTCTGGCCAAGGTCTGGCCGTACCGAGTCGTTCCATCCCAAACATGACAGCAGATTTCTCTGTGAACAATCACTCTTACCCCCTTCCCAGTCGCTCCATTCCAGACATATCGGTGCACACATCTCCTCCTCTGTCTGCCAAGGAGATTCTTCCCTTGGACAATGCCTCCCACTTCATGACACCACAACCACGCAGGACCAGGACACTCTCCATGGGTCAAAGCAGTAGAAAGTCTGCCAACGAGTCTTGTGTATAGCACCAACAGAAATCTTGTCATAATTTATATAAAGAGACCATGCAATTCTAATTTTTTTTTATTCCATGATCTGATAGAAACAGTGGTGTAATAAAAATAATACATATAGAGATGATACAACGATAACGTCCTAAACGGTAATTTTGGTAAGATTATGAGTCTGAGTCTCGAGATTATTGTGTGTTCTCTGCAGTCGTTTAGCCCTGGATGATGTATACAAAGCAGTACTTGGCAATGAAGATGAAAATTAACGGAAGACACTTACTTTGGAGTATCTACTCCAGGACTGGTTGTCCGGGAATAACGTAGAGATAGTTCTTTACCAGATGTATGCGTTCTACAGGAGGCAAGTCTTGATTCAAGGGCCTGTAGAGGGAGTAAGGAGAGGCAGCTGTGCAGTGAAAAGAAATGTGCTGGCGACAGCTGGCAACAGACTCACCCCAACTTTCCTTAACAAGTCTCCCACCATGTTCAGTGCCGAGATACGCGTGGACGGAGTAAAGTTTTGAGTA
Source organism: Crambe crambe (assembly GCA_963924555.1). Classification (NCBI taxonomy): domain Eukaryota; kingdom Metazoa; phylum Porifera; class Demospongiae; order Poecilosclerida; family Crambeidae; genus Crambe; species Crambe crambe. The sequence goes on along the minus strand of OZ004594.1, from coordinate 37,049 downwards.
CCAGAAAAAGTTGTGTGCATGGGAGTCCCTTGGGGTGATGGGTTGGCTTTGATAAGAGACGAGTCAAGTGTGTTCACTAAATTGGCTTGCTGAGAAGAATTGCTGGAGGCAGCATTCATTCCATTCTGGACAGGTCCTCCTTCGGGAATTTGTTTTTCTATGGTAGTTTCATTGCCAGTGGTATCTACCTTGCGGTTCTGTCTACTTAGTTCAGCATGAAGATCTGTTCATTACATTAGCACATAGAATCAAGCACTGGATCAGAGCTCAATGCTTACCTCTCACTTCATCCTTCAGTCGCTGACACATCTCTCCCATCCGCTGCTTCTCATCCAGTTCATTTTCCAGCATAGCATTTTTTTCAAAGGCCTGACCAAAATTGTATGACAACACATCATTAACAGATACACCCTCAAAATTCCATATCATTCTCACCTGATTTAATTTAGTTTCAAAATCTTCCAAGGAAGACATGATGACCCTAACACGAAATAACAATTAAATTCCCCTTTAACACGATAGACCTACCTCTTGCCCCTCTCCAAGTCGTCATTTGACTGTTCCAGCTGTCGTACATACTTTTGCAATGTGTCCTTCAGTGCCATCAACTCTGCCCTCTCTTCCTCAAGAGTCGTCACATTAGCATATAGTTCATTCTTTTGGATTTCTAGCTTGTTCTAATGCAAATTCTTATCACCAAATGGTTCTGATGATAATACTAACACTCGTACCTTGATAGACTCATTTTCTTCTTCAAGTCTCTGGACACGAGACAAAAGGTCCTTATTGGTAGACTCTGCCTGCTCCAGTTGAGCCTCCAATTCTGCTTCAAGTTCTCTACTGCTTTCTTGGTAGTCATCAAACTCCCCACGGACTTCTTCCAAGCTATGAAATCCAATCCACTCACACCCCAGCCTTTAAGATATACACGACACGTACTTTGCTCTGTATTCCATAGCTTTCTCTCTCCAATATTCCACTTCTTCATCGAGAGAATTGAAGGTGATAGCTCCATCATCTTCTCCTGTACCTGCCATGCTTAGAGACTCTACCAAAGGTACTGATAACCGACAGAAACAAGAGCACTAAGTGCTTTCTCTGATCTTATGCATATGCTCTACATGTCTATTACGTAAGACGCTGTCACGTGCAAAAAAAAAAACACGGTGCATCAATTAGAAAATAAACATTCAGAAATAAGGATCATGACGGAGGGAATGAAGACTAGCAGGTCTTATACCAGCATAGAAGAGCCTGTCCCAGCCGCTGCTGTTGTCGGTAGTAGCGGAAAAGAGGAATCTCCTGACGATTCTTGTGTCTATGATGAGTCTAGTTATCCTGCCAAAGCTGAGAGCGATGAAGAGATTGATGTGGCTCCTGGCAGTACCGGGGACAGTGTGATGGCAGCTTCTAGTAGAGTTAGCAAACTATTAGTTGACGACACTTCCTGTGCAGTGTGTGCTGAAGTGCTTGTGGATCCTTGTACATTGCACTGTGGTCATAGTTTCTGCCAACTCTGCCTTGCCTCTATCTGGAAGAGCAATTTGAGTAGGTCACCCTTACATCAGTTGTGTCCCATTTGTCGACAACCATGGGCAAACTTTCCTGGAGTAAATATTCAACTCAGGTGAGTCATCTGTTTATCTATAGTTTACCATAATATGTAATTTATGTCGCAGAAATATTATTGAAAAAAGCCACGGCAAATCAGTCCAGATTCGTCGGAGTCAGCGCACTGAATCTGATGCAGTAATGCTGACTTTGTTTAATCAGGCTAAAGACGGGGAGCGGACAAGGGGGCAGCGGAATGTTGCTCGTCCAGCAGTGATCCCTGCTAGATGGTGGTGTTGGCTTATTCTCATTGTAGGACTCGCGTGTGGACTCTGTTTGACAGCTATAGTAAGAACGCAATTGTTCAGATTGGCACACATTTTAAATCAGTGGATTGCAGGTGGCTACACTTTTCACTTTGGTATCGTCTGGAGGAAGTACAGAGTTCATGCATAAGCCAGTTTCTCAGTGGGACAATGCTGATGTAATGGCTTGGGTGGAAGGACTGGGAAACTGGGCATCACACAATATATCTCGTATTTTCCTGAAAGAGGTGCTTATATATTGATCTTTTTATCCCACTACTGATTGATTGCTGTGTTCTGGTTCAGAAAATTACTGGTCCTCAATTACTGCTTTTGAATGAGGAGGGTATAATAAGAAGTTTGGGCATACGTGTGGATTTTGAAGTTCAGTCACTGCTTCTTGCAGTGAAACATCTTGTGACTGAAGACCATACTACTCCAAGGAACTTTAACGAGTTTATGGTAATATATACATATTTTAAAGATTGCTAACTGGATGGATACTAATGATAATGTCTGCAGGCTGTTCATCGAAAGCAAACTGTCCTGATTGGGATCATTTATAAACTGTGGCCAAGATTTGCCTTCCTTTATGTCTATTTCTTTGAGTATTATGATATCTTTTTGCCTGTGTGGCATTATGGTGCAAGTGCTGAGCAGTTGGAAGATGGAAAGGTATGAAGTATAGACAGTGTTTCCCCCAAGTAATAACTGCAATAATTATGTATGTGTGTGTGTAGGGCGATCTTAGCAGTACTCAAATGATCCTGTTTGGTTTTCAATTGGTGCTTTTGCCACACTGTGTGGTTGGTTTGGTAGCGTGGTACTGGATCAACACTCATCCATGGTTATGCTCAGCTATTCTAGTGCATTGTGTGTGGGCAACGCAGAAAGAAGCAAAGGGGGTATTTACATTCATCTTTACTCTCTCTCGAATTAATTGGAAGCAAAAATTTTCTGCTCTAACAAAGTATGAATTTTAATACACATTTATCTTTTCATGTAGATTGTCTTTTTATGTAGATTGTTTTTGAAGAGTGTATTCAATTTTCTACTGACTGTGAGCCTTGGAGCCATCCTCTGGCCTTTTGTTCCATATTTTTTGTGTGATGCTTTATTCTACCTGGTTATCTGGAACACAGTTTACACACGTTTACTGTTCATCCCTTTCAAAGTCTTGACATTTCGGAGGCTGAGACCCGTGCAGAGGCTTCACCTTCATCATCATGACTTGCCATAATCATTGTCAATGTAATTGTGGTTACATTCAATTATTGTGGTAGAATCAAATAACCACACGTGCATGAAATAGTATAAAAGTAGCACGGTAGCACAGGTTTGCTGATATCTGTGGCAGAATTCCCTGAACAAGATGTTTTGGCAGATTCTCTTTTTAGTAACAGTGGTTGGTGCATTTCCCACCCTGCCACCACCACCAACTACAGAGTCTTCCAACTTTGTACTGAGACCTAAAGGTTTGGATGATTGCTATGTTGACTTCAATTACACTGTAATAGAAACTGTGTAAGTTTGCATTATAGGAAGGGATATGAGAACAACTGCTTTTGTAATCTTGTAGTGACGGAGTCAACATTACAAGGCAGAAAAGCACTAGAAAGTGCTGTGAAGGATTCGAAGGTAAACTTTGCTTGCGAATTGGCAACATTTGTGCAGACAAGATTTGTAAAGTGAAACCAGAAGCTCAGTGTATAGTCCACGAGAAGTGTGGGCGCAGAATGGCCGTCTATGTGGATCGCGAGTCGGAGAGTATCATCGATGATTGTCATGAAAAAGATGAGCTAGACTTTCTGTCATGTTCAGGTTCAGGAGAATGTTCCCCAGACCCATGTTCCAATTCTGCAGAATGCCCTCCTTACAGCAGCAGTGAAGTGCTATGCTTTCCTGATATGTGCAACTGTCGGGCTGTTTGGATCCATATCAAGCACAGGACTGAAATAGAATGCCAACAACAGGATTCCAGAAGAAGGCGACAAACTGATTGTGCATAAACTACAGTTTTGGTTGGTGTACATTTTTACTGTACCCACTATCACAGGATAATTGAATTTAGCTGCGGAGAAAAAAATTACATTAGAACCAAGCAGCCAGGTGTTCAATATACAGCTGTTTAGTGATGACTTAGAAAGGACAGGTGGGAACAAAAGGTGTTTGCTGAAAATTTGTCTATTCATGTCATTCACTTAGCCTTGAACCCTGCCTCGGGTTGAGGCTAGGTGGATGACATGAATAGATCAGCTCAAAAAAAAAAAAAAAAAGGAAAAAAAATATGCTGGGTTCGAGGCTAGTCATCCACTGCATCCTCTGCAGCCACAGTGGACGCATTCCACAATCTTTCCCTGTGAATCAAGTGGGTCAGATCAGTGTGACAGTGCATGGTGTCAGATGACGACTTACACTTTCTAATTTGCTTTTTGGTACTCGACATACACAATTTGTGCCAAAGTTGGTATCTCTTGGCTGGATACAGCGAAGGCAGCACAGATTTTCATAGCCAGGCTAGCACAAGTTAGAAGAGGACACCAAATTAATACTGTATTTCAAGGCACTGATATAGTGTGGGTTGTATAATTTAGCAGTAGCTTTTTTTTCTAGAGAGAGGGATGGGGTCAGCCTGCAATGATGCAGCTGTCTATGGCTCCCCTCAAGTGTGCATTACATGTGATTAGACTACATACCTTCTTCCATTTTGCAATGAGATTTTTATCTGCATAACCTTCATTCAAACAAAACTCGTATAACTCTAATGGAGAAAATAAAAATTATCAGGGTACGACACCACAAGAAGACAAACAAAATTACCTCTGCTGATCACTTTTCTCTTATAAAACAAATCAAATAGATATCTGGATTTCTGATGATGGAGCCTTCATGTCAATATATATATATATAAGTAGTAACTTTGTGATCATGAAAACTCACTTAAAAATCGGCCACAAAGCCTCTACTTTTCTTTTGCCTTCATGGGACTCCGTCTCAGCTGAATGATGCACATTAATTAGAGTTTCCAAAAAGTTATCTGGGAGGACTAACCTTCCCTCATTTTCTGATCTAGTTCATCTAAAGTAGGCTCTATCAATTCCCATCCTTCAGGAGGCCTCTTCTTACTTCTTCTTACTTTCGGCATAGCTAGCTGTACCGTAGCTCAACTCTAGCTCTGCGCGCGCGTAACTCGAAAGAAATCACGTGCAATCTGTCTGCCTTTTCTCTGCGAGCACATGGTCATTAGAGAGTGAAGATGCCTCGGACAGTATGTTCCAAGACTTATCAGACCCCAAGACGGCCGTTTGAGAAGGCTCGATTGGACCAAGAACTCAAGTTAATAGGTATAACACCTTTGATAATGGAAGCTACAGGTCTCGAGTGTGTCGTTTCCTTTTGCATAGGTCAATTTGGGTTGAGGAACAAGCGGGAAGTATGGCGTGTTCGTTTAACTCTGGCAAAAATTCGAACAGCTGCTCGAGAATTACTTACCCTGGACGAAAAGAATACCAAGAGATTATTTGAAGGTAATGCTCTTCTGCGAAGGTTGGTAAGGATAGGTGTTCTGGACGAGGCACGGATGAAACTGGATTACGTCTTGGGTCTAAAGGTCGAAGATTTCATGGAACGACGACTGCAGACTCAAGTGTTTAAACTTGGATTAGCCAAAAGTATTCATCATGCCAGAGTTCTCATACGGCACAGGCATATTAGGTTAGTACATCAATCCCGAAAAGTTTTAATATTGTGGGTCGTCTATTGTAGGGTACGCAAACAAATTGTGAACGTCCCTTCATTCGTCGTGCGATTGGACTCGCAGAAACACATTGATCTTGCACTGACTTCACCACTTGGTGGAGGAAGACCAGGTCGTGTAAAGAGGAAGAACCAACGCAAGGCTCAAGGCGGAGCAGGAGGAAGCGGTGGGGAAGAGGACGAAGAAGACTGAACTATAGTCGAAGCGGTTCACGTGCCATGAGGATGCTCATGTTTACGATTCCATTTTATAATAGTTTGTGTACAATGTCAGTATTAATTTTACTTGACTCCAACATTCGCAGCAATCTGTGCTTGAGATCCTATTAGGCCCATTTGCATAGCTCGAAATGATTTGGGGCACTAAAAAGATCAAAAGTTTAAAACCTCTCTCATGGAAGAACAAATTTACCATGTTTGCATAATGTCCCTTCTCTCCACACTGCATGGAAAAAAGGCAAAATGAGGATCTTTTTTAGGTACTAAAAATGTACCTTGAAACAAGTAACTTGGTCCAAAGGTCTTCGAGGTTGTGCATTTTTTGGTGCAGTTGGCTGGTAGCTCGGAAGGCTAAGGGTCTGATTAGCTGCTGGGAGTTGGTTGGATACTGGGAGTTCAAATCTGGGACTAGCAATGATCACGACTAACATTAACATTAACAAACATCTAGACAAAGTTACACAAACACGTACTGGACAAAGTTACACTTTGAACCCTCGGGACAAAAACCACAGAGATAATTTTGGCAGAGAACTCTCCTGGTATGTCTGTTACGGCAATGAGGTCCTGGAGGAGATAGTATGAGAGAAAGTACCTGAGAAAAATTAGGTACCTACCATGCTTGCAGAAACCACGGTCATACCAGGCACAATCCCGAATTTTCAGTGACTCGGCATCCACATGCATATACTGGCAGTCCTTGTTATTACATTCACCAAATTTTTGGAAGAAGTAACATATGGGCATCTTAGACATGTCATATTCGTGCAGAAATTCACAGTCGTCTCCCTTCTTGCACAAATGTCGTAACCAGTGTTTACAAACTATCGTTCTCTCACCACGAACATGGCGAAAGGGACAGTGAGCACCACGAGTGCAAACTCCACTCAAGAATAAATCACAAAGTGCTGCTTTATTCTCTGAAAAAAAGATTTAATGATGATGGCTAATATAATTGTGGGGTGATCAATTACTGTCCATTCCAGGAAACGGCAATGGTCTTGCTCCCAGCTGTTTATCCAGAGCATCTTCTATCTCGAATCTGGATCCTTCAACGCCACTAACTAGATCTTGAAGCATTACAGCTAGGTAGGGGATGAAGAGTGGGCACGAAGTGGGCGTTATTTGGGAAATCAATGCAAGTCGTCATCATGCCTAAAGGTAGGTGTTTGATTGCTTGGTGCCTGTAGGTAGCCGTTCCATGCCATGTAAGTGTCCATTAGGTCGTAGCAAAGTGCAGCACAAAGGGAGAGGAAAACGTTACCTCACCGAGGAAGAGATAAGAGTAGCAGAAGAAAGAAAGACGAGGGAAAAAGAGTGGAAAGTAAGTCCTAACGGGCATGTAGGAAAATTTGACTCCTTCCAAACAGCGAAAAAAAGGTATCGAAGTGGAATCAGAAGAGGATGAAGAAGGTGTGGCAGTGGGTGGAGAATCTAGAGGTCTCCCTGGAGAACTCCCTCCAGCTGACTCTAGTGAAGGGGAATCAAGTGAAGATGATGATCTCGTATGTAAAAGTATTACTGATAATTGGTGCCTTGGGGCATTGACTATGGTATTACACAGTTGAAGCAAGCAAAGCAGAAAGGTATCGATGGATTGATAGAGGTGGAGAATCCAAATAGAATGCCCAAGAAGTTGCTCAAGGCCAAAGATATTGATATTAATGCAAAAGTTGAGCTCTCTCGCCGAGAAAGGTCAGAGCACATTTACAAGCATTTTTTTTCAAGACACTATACTAATTTATTGACAGAGAGGAGTTGGAGAAACAGCGTGCAACACAAGCCTACAAAAAACTTCATCAGGCTGGCAAGACTGAAGAAGCAAGACGTGACTTGGCTAGACTAGCTATAATCAAACAACAGCGGGAAGAGGCTGCAAGGAAAAGAGAGGAAGAAAAAAAGAAAGGTAAAAATAGACGAGTTTGGGTATCAATTTTAGTTCAAATATCCTTTTTTATATATCAGATTCAAAAAGATGAACAATAATCATAATTATAATTTTGTGGTCATTAAAAAAAAAAAAATTGTGTTCTTCAATCAAAGAAATCCTTTAAGTGTGTGAAGTGAGGATGAAAATAATGCCGAGATCTACAAGGAGAGTAATAATTATCGTATACAATCGAAATCAACAACTCACTGCCTCATTCGTCCAGATCCATTTTCCCTCTTCAGGTTATCATACTTGTACATCATCTCCAAAAAAGGCAAGCCTTCCGTAGCTAAGGTGGTGCGAGCCAACAGCCAATGGTTATGGAAGACATTTTTGATGACATGGTGTTTGGGAGTCCTATAACGTGCAGGTCATCAGGGATGCAACCATACGACAACTAACGTATACCTTTTAGCATTGTCGTGAATGTCACTTTCAGGGGTAAGGTCCACACCGCTCAGGAAGCATAAAGTCTCTATAACGTCTTGTCCAAGCGAACAGCGTGGAGGAAAACCTTCGGAAGGGAATTCGTCTAGCACATTAGCTTTTGGAATAGAGAGCCAAGACCGATGAACACACTCCATAAGGTGGTGACTTCTTCCTTTAATACAATCCACTGCTCCCTTTATGTCACCAAGTAGAGAAATTGATTCCATTTCCAAGTCACTGAAATTGTAGTCGTGTGTTACAGGGTGTGGAATATGCCAAGGAAAAAACATGTCCTTAGAAATTGACAATGGGGGTGTAAATCTCGTAGGTGCAGGATCGATGTCATCGAGTAGCTTAAATGGATCAGTTGGTTGCCAACTTAGCATCAATTGCATGTAGAGAATTGCTTTGCGTATATCACAATGGAAATGACGACTGATCTGGAGAGACTGGTCTAGAGGAAGCGGCCATCCATTAGCCAAACTCAACAGACACAGGTGAACAGCTACCTCAGACTGATAATTATGATTACTTATAACAAGGAAGGCTAAAGGAAAGAGACTTACTTCAGAAGGGGAAGAAAATTGAAGTTTGAGGAATTTCACTTGCAGGTCCAAAGGAGGGTCTAAGACAGACGAACATAACCAAAGATTTGACACTTTGATCTCTCATGATTGCGAAGGATATACCAGAGCAAGTAAGAATGACTGGACGCTTGCTGGAGGAGACGATTTCCTGAACTGCTTGCAAGAAACCATGGTCTTCACGAAAGACAACATCAACCTAATGAAAAATTATCTAACAGTGTAGCATTAAAAATCATTATACCTCGTCGAAAAGAATGACAGTGTTGGTAGATAAACAAACTGACGATTTTCTTTTCTCCATTGTGTTACTTAAAGAATGAACTCGGTGGGAGAGTGTGGCTTCCTTTAGTTTTTGGAGCAACTGGGACTTGCTACGTAACACACTGGCATTAACTTCAAATACCTAAAAACATGATTCAAATTAATACTGCCACTAAAATATATCATTACTAAAGACTGACCGATAAACCCAATTCTGCCGCACAGGTATAGACTGCAGTAGTTTTACCACATCCATGAGGTCCATGGAGCAAAGCAGCAGGTGCTAGTCCTTCCTCCTCATCCGATTCACCTGTAGCATGGGTTTGCTGATGTTGGGTTACGTGGTTAGGATGCACTTGTCATTTTACTTGAACAGATGAAATCAGGATCATCTTTCTTTGCTTCTCGTCTGCATGCCAGAGGTTTACCTATCCAGGTAGACATCCACTGCAGGAGAGCTGAGCAAGACTTTAAATTTCCAATCATAAGTTCAACCCGAGTGGGTTGGTATGCTTGTGTCCAGGGAATACCATATATACAATTCCCTCTCCTGGTAAAGGCCAAGTCGTCCACATGTAGTCTCCCTTCCTTCTGAACCACAGGGATACTGCATACCATTTCACCTTGTTTCGAGTCTTCTCTTGACGAGCAATAGTGATCGAACATTTGCTTAATCTCAAAAGATGGGAATTGTCGCTGGAGTTTTTTGATTGCATCATTCAGAGAAAGCGTAGAACTACTCTCAGTGCACTGAATTATGCATTAAAAGTGAAACCTTGTAAGATTAGGACAGAGTAGTTACCTCCCGATCTCTCGAGATAGTTCCATTCCTACTATGCATCCATTGCCACGCCTCTGTGCTGGATGACACAGAGGGAAAGACTGGATCTTGCTGACTCAAAATATGAGAAGGACATAGATCCCAGAATCTGTCACTGGCATTTTTTTGCTGCACATGTACAAATTGAGGATATCCAAGTTTCTCTGAATTACAGTCATTGGGTCGATCCACTAGATCTTTATTCTCTTTAGGAGGACTAAGCTTGAAGAAGGACGCAATATTTTTTGTTCTGGAAAGCTTTCCCTCCTTGGTATTGCCCAAGTCCATCTATAGCTAGCTAGCTAGCTAGGTGTGCCCTGACGATCCATACCTACAGTCAGGGTACAGGGCCTAGGGGCGTGTACCTTATCTTTCAATGATGAACGGTGGCGATAAAGAAATAGAAGTAGTGGTCAGAACAGATAAAAGTCAGTATGTTGGTGGAGATACAGTGTACGGGTAAGCAGAGATGATTTATAAGTGGGCCAGAAGCTAATTGCTAATTCCTATCTGCCTAGTTCCCTGTATGCGTACATTCCCAGTGGCTGCAAAGGAACTTGTCTAAAATTGGTTATACGTGGACAAGAATTGTGTGAATACGACTACCAGTATGTGATGCAGTCAGATGCGGATTCCTTTCAGACTAAAGTAGGCCAACGCAAGGCACGCAAAGATCTCCTCAGAACTCAAATAAAACTGACAGAACATCAAGGTTTGGATCATAATACCATGCACATTGAAATATAGAGCTGGATAGATTATATTCTTGGAGGGAATGGGTAATTCAGACATACTGTGCATGGGCCAATTATGAGTAGATTACTTTATGTTAATATTCTTGTAGACGGATTCCCTGAAGGTTATTTTGCATATCCATTTCGCTACCAATTACCACACGGGTTGCCAGGTGAGTTATTTTTGAGTTTGTTGCATAGTTATTGGACCATTAATGTGACGTAAAGGAGTATTCAGTGCAAAGCACGAAGATGCAGTTAGTGGGCGAATATGGCAAGGTGTCATCAAATACACTATAGGAGCAGTATTTGAAATCGCAGATGCCCCCCCAGACCATCGGTTATTAGTAAGTCTTTGTAGCTTATAGACTTTTATAAATTCCATCACACAAAATTTAATGAAGGGAGAGACGTCACTGGTCGTTTTGGATTCAATAGAGTGCAGTGAACCAACAAACTCTAAGAGGCTGGATGTCTGTTCAGCTGTTGGTAGCGTAAAAACCTTTTTTTGTATCAATAGAGGAGACATCAAGGTATCATCGAGGTAAATAGTATTTATTCATTTCGTGTGTGCAATGTAATCAATATCTATTTTATATTCAGTTTGGATAAGCTATCATATGAACCTCACGATCGAGTTGTTGTTAATCTCCATTTGGAAAATAATTCTGCTGTGGACGTGTCGGACTCCACTCTCAAGGTACAACCTGATGGTTCACTGTATTATAGCCTTCATTCATCACTTGACTGTGTAGGTGATTAGAGTGATCAAGTTGTACGGCACAGATAAGGGCAGAGAAGAAGAAGAGCTTTCAGCTCATACGATTTACGATTCTGTCTTGGAACTAGTACATTCTGGATGTCCCAGAAATAGCAGCAAAAAGACGTAATGCTTACGGTACGGTAAATGGGAGCTTATTTAATATCGTTGGTTCAGATCCCTAGAGCTGGATTTACAGACTGTATGTGGGTCTGAAGTTGGACTTCCTCCTTCTACTGGTGGATGTCTGATTAAAGTAAGTGTTGTGGCGTGCAAGCTTTATCCTCATTATACCTTTGACTATAGTGCAATTATGTTATCGATATCGATGTTCATATACCTTGGGCACCTGACATTGAAGTGAGGCAGCCCTTACTCATCAAACCTTCAATAGACAAAGCAGTTAGTGACTCGTATATTATGGTAGAAGAGTAATTATTTGGTTTTGTGATTGGGCAGTGGGAAGCATGGAAACCACCTGAATGGGTGCAACGATGTTCACAGGAAGAAGTCAAAGGATTATGTGCTGTGCCTCATAGTATTTTGGGTGAGTCGTAATGAAACCGTTGATCTTAAATTTTATAATTGCAAACCCACTTCAGCATCTCACTCATTTGCTGGAATGCCTTCATTTCAACCCGTACTATGACACTTCATTTTCTTTTTTATCATTGTGTGTATATAGTATGTGTATTAATAACCTATCTTCAAAAATGGAATGGAGGGAGGGAGAGAGAGAGAGAGAGAGAGAGAACAATAGCAACAACAATAATAATAAAAATCACACAACACATTCACTTTACATTCCTAATTTCTTTCTCTCAGTTGAATAAATAGCAATGAATCCATCAGTACCTCCAGCTGCCAGCCAAACCTATTCCAATTACACAAATGAATTATAGTTGCATGAAACTTCACAACTTACTTTATATGGGTGAAAAGCTAAACACTTTGTAGGGCCAATCTTTTGGCCCATAAAACCATCATGATAACGAATGTGGTTTAACATTTCATCGGATTCCAAGTTATAAATACGAATCGCTTGCTGTGGTGAAGCACAAGCCAGTAGAGGAGAATGCGGGTGAACCTCACACACATTAACAGACGAGGGTAAGCCAGAGATTGATTTGATGGGTTTGGCAAATCGAGGATCCCAGATCTTGACATCTCCCCCAGAACTGATACAAAAAAAAATAAAACATTAAAACCAAAAACAATGATACGAGAGAGAGGACAACGACTACAATAACGACCTTTTCCCTAACCCTAACTCTAACAGATAAGTCCATGGCTATGAAATGTAATTAGAGTCGAAACCCTGTGACGGAATCAAGAATCACAGAAGGACCGGATGGTTTACCTGCAGGTGACTATATTTCTATCAGCATTGTGTATTTGCATGTACACATTGATCATCCAACTCTTGTGTTCTCTCAGAGTTTGTACTAGGCTGAAACGAAGTGAGAATGGATAAAAACGGTTACAGAGGATTCATAGTTTATACTACCAGTTGGCTGGAGGCATCCTACGATCATATAAACGAACTGTACCATCGCCACAGCCAGCAATCAACAACGAACGATCAGCAGAGTCAGAAGTGAGGCAACTAACACAGCTATCTGCACCAGTAGGAATGTCCTGAATGTTCAATTCTTTGTCTGTGTCCCAGACACGAATATGTCGAACATCACCAGCAGCGTAGAGCAGTCTAGTGGCCTGCTCCCACTCTAATACCATGCCAGCACCTTCACATACAAGGTAAGACGACTTCAATGAACATTGGAGTGGAACATTGATTACTTTTTGAGGCTGGAAGCATATCTGTAAGAGCTCTCCAAGCAGTAACGAGAGAAGGCTGCTGCGTATCATAGTCTCTCCACACATGAACAGCACCATCGTCTGTTACACAATAGTGCATGACACGTACAAGTCTGCTCAACAGGTTCTAACCTGATCCAGTAAGAAGAAAGGAGATGTCGTGAGGGTTCAAAAATTCTGCTGCCGTTATACGAGCCGGTGAATTGTACTGCACTGCCAATCTCGTACCTTCTTCAATGTCCCATATACTGTCAGTCATAATAGATTAACTGTAGTCATCTGTGAATATCATTCACTAACCTCCACTCGCTCTTGTGCATGACTGCCAAGTGTGGTGCGTAAGGATGGAACTTGAGAAGGTGAGGAGTCCTATCTACCTTGTTCACAAAGACTTGATCAGAGAGTTTGCTCTTTGCTTGCAGAGGACACATTTTCTTTGCTTCATCTCTAGCAAGATGGTTCCTGATGAAACGATACTCGCGTGCCTGGTAGCCCGGACTGGCAGTGTCAGCATCTTCAGGTTGCTGCAGTATACATAAATACGTACCCAGGAGTGTAATTATAACCAAAGAATAAACCACCTTGGTCAGAGGATTTGCAAAGTATTTGCAGCATCTATCATAAAAGTCAGTCGTTACTGCTTGAAGATCACGGCTAGTGCCATCAGTATCATCCTCGTCATCTGCTTCTTCGTACGGGCTGGGTCTCTTCCTACTGGGAGGCAGTGACATGCCCGCTTTTTTAGCACTATTGCCACGATGATGAGAAATCGAGACGAGAGACTGTCCTCTAATTTCATGAGTAGTAGAGGCCGTAGGAGAGAGGAAAGGGCGAACTGGAGGACGCACAGTAGCCGGACCCAAGGTGGCAGACTTGGAAGTGAGGGCATCTTTCGAGGGAGGCGGAGAGTTAGAATGGTAACTCGCTGTAGCTTGGGTCACCCCAATACTGCGAGTGTGTGATTTTTGACGCAACTATCGAAAGCATGGCCACAAGTGTATGATAGAGTGTCAAATATCATATAATTGGGTTACTCACCTTATCGTGAACACTATGAATCACATGCTGGGCCATCTGTGCCACAGAAGGGTGGGGGTCAGAAGCAAGGAAGATCATACCCTTCCATACGTGCGTATAAAAATTTTTGCCAGAAGCTGAATTGAGGGAAGACGACGGTGAACCGGAAGATACAAAACTTGTAGCAGATCTCGGTGACAAAGAATTTTCAGACTCGAAAGAAGTCTCAATCTCAGAAGGCTCTATGGATACATGGATCCAACCAGTTGGAGTGACCGAAGTGCTCAAATTACCGACACCAGTACGTTCTGCTTCAGTGTTCCTCAGAGCAGCAATTTGAAACTGCTTTTCGTATAGGAGAACGAGGCCATGCAGAGCACTCACCAATTCCTATGGCAACGGTTAAAAAAATGTAAGCCACAAAATAAAGGAAAGGGGAAGCGGTCGTGCACCTGCCTGACGATGGGACTACCATCTGTGAGCAAAGCCAGCAAGCGCACAGTGATATTGTGGTCTATGCTGGTGGCAAGTTCGGAGTGTCCCCCATCTTCTGTGGGATTCAAGATGTAAGTCCCAAGAGCAAACACAGCTGCAGCACGAACCTAAGGGACACAAAGGAAATGAGTGACAGCGTTAAAGGGAGGGTCTATTCACATCAGGAATATCATGCCACAACAGGCTCTGCAATTTCTCGTGAGCGGTATCCCTCACACCACACCATCTGGCCGCGTCATATCTGCACCAGAGTTTCCCTAAGCATATAGCCAACCATTGTTTGAGGAGTGGATTAGGTTCTTCCAACTGAGATAAACACAAGGAGATCACATTGCTCTGCAGGCAAACTTCCTGTAGAAATAAATCCACCATTTGAAACGAAATATATTTTCTCCGTATTCCACATTTACTTGACCCTTGCTGTAGTTATCTATGATAACAGAGAGCACAAAGGCTGCCATTGTCCGATTCTCGAACTTTATGCTCTGGTCTGACAAAATCTGGATAAAGTACTTGTAACCACCATCTTTCACCAGGTCACTTTGGCAAGACTACAAAGGATGCTGCATTACATTAGCACTTCTACTGCAAACACACAGCAACTCACCGAGTCCACGGATAAGATTTTGGCCCAGATGAACACCAAAATGGGCTGAAGCTCCTTTAGCTTACTTCCAAGCAACTTCAGAACGTAAGGGAAAATGCCCACCGAGAGAGCCGAATGTACAGCCCACGGGCCAAGGTCGAGAAATCTGCCTAGCAGCTCCAGAGCTTGCAAGCGGTGAGCCTGACTGAGGAGAAACTATAAAGAGAACGAAATAACACCAAGAATTACAAGAGGAGGACACAATTTCACCTGCAAAACGATTGGCAGTTGTTGTGGAGGTTTATGGTCATTGGAGCAGTTCACTAGCCAGACCTGGAAAGCTGCTAATTGCTGGGCAAAGAATTGGCTAGGCTGTAGGAAAAAAACAAACAAAAACTCTTACAAACGTGATGAATTACAGAAGTGTAAAAACCTCATAGGTGGCTTTTCCTTCCAAAAGTGCAGGAAGCTGGGCTAGTATGTGATCCAAAGCAAGGTCCCAAGCCTGCCACATGGGATGTTGGTAACAAGTTGGTAGGGAAGGATAGGATACGGGAGTGCAGTTATACGAGCGCATGATCCGTTCAGCTAAAAGAAAGTTACGAAATAAACTGGCAACCAAAAGGTCTTGTCTGAATAGCTTCTGGAAGAGATCTGCAGGAGGGAGGGGGGATTGCTTTTCGAGTGGAATCAAGAATTACCACATACGTACCTCGGGGCATGGTATTCCAAGCTATGGTGTCAGTAATGGCCGTAAATATCCAGTTCAATTCTCCCAAAGGAGTACGCCTGTCATTTAGTCGACCAGGAACTCTGCAAGGAGGAAAGAGGCGACCACCACCATCATCATCACCAGAATTCACGAATGAAAATACTAACTTATCAATCATATCTGGAGTGATTCCAGAAACAAGACTAATGTGCCCCACTTTATGATAGCAATACCAGAGGAGTGCAGTTTTTATGGGTGTGGTCAAGCAGGAAGTAAATAAATCCGCAGGGAGCATAGGATTCATGGGTAGGAGCTCCTTTGATCCACAAGAAGCCAGCTGTATACTACTTTCCAAGAGACCCACGTTAGTGGTCACAGGAGAAGAACTCTATATCATGAGACCAAATTTGTTGGTACAAGATTTGCGAAGAACACACAATACTAACCTCGAGAAAGAATTCACTGTCTCGCTGTCGAGAAAAATTTTTAAAGGAATCAACCACTAAGCCTACATTAACGAAGGGTGTAAAATGCAGATTCAGATGGGCAAACTCTCATACCAGCATGCGAGCAATCGTATATATAAATAGAAGGACTTCCCATCCAAGCCTGGAGGTCGTATACGGAGAGGGGGATGTACTGAGTATAATTCTAGAGAGAGAGAGAGAGACTGAATACTTATACAGTGGAACCCCTAAATGTGGACTCCCTGAAATGCAAAAACCTCTCTAATCAGGACACTTTTTCTTGTCCCAACACAATATAAATGTGTATAATTTAACCCTTGAAATAAAGACACCTCTTTAATCAGGACACTTTTCGCTGGTCCCAAAGGTGTCCGCATTTAGAGGTTCCACTGTAATCATGAATTCAAATATTACTTTATTGAACACCCATATTTCTCCATTCTGTGTTGGCTTAGGGACTCCATGGCCATTATAATGAAACAGCACCCTTTCATACTAATAATAAAATCAATGACGATAAAGATTATTATAATAATACTATAATAATTCTGACCTTGGCATTCTTGCGGAGGGCAAGACAGAGTTTACGGACTTCTTCAGTTGTTGGATCCAACAGCTGCTTATAACGGGCTCGTGGTTGCCATCTTTCATACTGCTTCTGGAGATTATTTCCTATTAACTCCAGACCTTTCTGAGGGCTCATTGCTAATGGATCTGTATTCCACCCATCATCACTATTAGAAACAGGATAGAAGGAAAAGACTAACCTATCCAGGATTCTTTGCGAGCACAAGGATTGGTCTTCACAACATCTGGTGGATCTACTCCAATATTCAGGCATAATACCAATGCCACACTCCAAGTCTTCATCTGGGAAACACAACAATCTACATTGTAGCAAGTATTTCACATGGTTACATACCCGATCTTTAATCCTCCAAGAGTCATTATTAGTCTTGCCATCCCTATTTTCCAAGCTAGAAGTATGTCTATCTTTCATGAAGCTTAGAGGGATTTGCCAATCAGGAAGTTCAGAAGGATCCTCTACTGCAAAGGGGTCCACATGCAGAGCACCTAGTAGTTGCGACATTACTGCGCCAGGCTAGGTAAAAAAAAAAAAAAGCAATGTCTGTTTGGATACAAGCTGCCAAATACAGAAAACTACACGTACAGGTGACTGAATCATCAGTTTGCACAATCAGCATGTTGATCTCAAGCACGTGCCATTTAGTTGACCTTTTGGACCTTAGATTATCATGGAACAGTTGGATAGCTACTATGAGAGTGCCGAGTACATAGAAACGGTTATTTCTGCTACTTTTCTTTTATGATATATTAAACTGTGTTAATCCGATGCAGGCATCTGGAAATAAAGTGAGCAGAACTTGTATTTTATGTGGCAGTAAAAACATTGTGCTGAACGGAAAGACTATTGTTCAGACAGGCTGCATCATTCGTGGTGATTTGGCAAATATCAATGTGGGTAGGCAGTGTGTTATAGGCTCTGGAGCAGTAATCACTCCACCATTTAGGAAACTTTCTCACGGGTGAGACTAGCTACCAAATAGACCTAACTTTATTTGCGAGTCTGTGTAGCGGTGCATTCTATCCTCTACAAATTGGCGACAATGTGATTGTCGGAGAAAACACAATAGTTAATGCTTCTGCAATTGGTTCCTATGTTTCGATAGGAAAAAACTGTGTGATAGTAAGTATCCATTTTTTCGTCGAGCATAGATTGATTTTCTTGTTATGCAGTCCCGTTCCTGTATTTTGAAAGATTGCTGTAGAATTGAAGATAACACAGTATTGGCCCCTGAAACTGTAGTACCTCCATTTACTGTATTTAGTGGGTCACCAGGAAGGATCAGTGGGGAGCTACCCAGTTCAACGCAAGATTTGATGATCGAAGCAACTAGAAGTTACTACCAACACTTTCAACCTGCTAAAAAGACATGATAGCTTTTGCAATCACGAATATCTAAATAATTGTTTGCCAGTTTCCAAGTGATGTACGATATCTTTGCAGATTGACTAAAGAATAGAGAATGTCAATTATATTAACGCTAGCTAGGTTAGTTAATTATGTAATACCATTTGTTCTTTCATTATCAGAAGCTGCTTATTGATTCCTGATCTCCATATCTGCATTTAAATCAATCTCATGACTAAAGCCAAGCTAGTACGGAAATTACTTCACAAGGCTCTCTTTTCTCCATGTTCGTTTCCTTGGTAGCTATCCACTCCAGCGGAGGAAGGGTAGCTTTCGTGATGGTGTTGCTGAACTTCCTGTCGGCCATAGTATAGTAGCTAGCTAGCTACGTGCCACAACAGTAACCATGGTAACAGTTATAAAAAAATCTAATAACGATTTCGAGCATCCAAGTTTCTAAAATGACATATGTCTTCTTCTCTGTCTATTGCTTGTTGCAGTTGCTTTATTTCCATTTCAATTTTATCACAAAATTCATCTTTGATAGAACTCAGTACCTAGGTGGCAAACAGAGGTTCAGTGTTAAATAATCTTAGCAACACAATGCAAACCTGTTTATGTACTGTTTCTGCATTCTGCACCATCCACTTTTCTTGCTTAAGGAGATGACCTAACATTGCAAACTGATCACGATAACTTGGGAATGAAGCTAAGGAAATAGAGGTGAACATTTGCATGCACCATACTATGCAAATTAACAGAAAAAGGCCACAGTATAAGGATATTTTTATACTTAAAGATACAATGTTTCCATTGCTTCGAGTTGTTCACAGACCTGCTGCTCTAGCAAGATCTTTTGTTCCTTGGTATATTTTCTAGTTTCTCTTCTATGCTGTTGCTGCATCTTCAAGCCTCTTTTAAACGTTCCTATGAATATTTGTTCTTCTCTTGTTCTTGCTCTTTGTAGCTTGGATTTTAGCTGAAGTTCATAGTTTTGGAAGTACTTGAATGCTCTGGCGCTAGCTGACCTTTTCGAGTGAATAGCCATTCTCACACACCGTTCTTGAAATTTTCTCTGTCTATTTTCTTGTAGAACTTTAGCATGATTCAAATCCTTTTCCAATAAATGTAACATAGCTTGTTGCTTTCGTCCAACATCCAAAACTGTTCTGGTCATATGAGAAGGTGGCAACTTTCTCTCCGTCTCATGGCAACCTTCTCTCCGTCTCAAAAGCTTCAGAGTCGAAGGAGCAGTATAAATAAAGGGTAAGGCTTCTTCAGTTTGCTGTAGGATATTCTCAGATGCTAATTCAAGGAACAATAATAATAATTATTATGAATTTTTTGCAACTTACGATGTTTTTTGGTATTCTGAAGCTCATACAGAACCTCTGATTTAGCATATTTTGTGGGTAAAGTGATCAAAGGTGTTTTCTGTCCGATATCTGCTGAATAAAACTGTACATCTTTCAAATAACCACGATAGAGAGCAGTGAGGACACTATCAAAACTGACAGGAGAATCACTTCTGCAATCCGACTCAGCTCTTTTGGATACATAATTTGTAGCAGGGCTTGGTGGCAGCCTAGAACGGGTACGTGCATGAGGTGTAGAATGAAGAAGAGGAGCGTGAATACATTGCTCATCACGATTTGAACGTTTTGGAGTACATAAAACATCATGCAAAGTTGGTACAGCATTGGGTACGGCACTGGTGCTGGCATCTATGTTGGACTTGGAGTGTGAAGCTGGTTTCGAAGTTGCACTCAGTAATATGAAGAATACATCCAGCAAATTTTTAATAGCTACTTGATCATTTAATGCTATATCAGAACCCCTAATATGATCCAAATTAACGTGGAGCAGTGGTGATAGGTGCCTTTCAAGCGAGTCTATTATTAACTGGCACTTTTGATCCTCCTCTGACTCTTTTCCATATGAGATTTGTAATCCAGTCAGGGACTCATAAAACCTACGGTACAAGTCCGAGTTACACTGCTTCAACGAAGAGACGGAGCCCGACAATCCAGCACAAACAGCCACATTATTGGCCAGATTTAATACCGAATCCTCCATTAATTTTTTAAATTCCGGATATTCTACCGGATGTCCTGAGCATGCGCTAACTACTTGTGCCACCATAGATATGAGGTTTTACGGGATTGGAAACGCCCAATCATAGATATACTAGACTACGTACACAGGATTGGAAACAGGGCATGCGCGCGTAGAATTTATAGACCATCCGTGTAGGTACCTGGCGAACAGAGAAATCTTACACAAAATAAGAAAGAGGATGAAAGGCAAGGTATTTAGCGCAGCAATAATTATGATTATAAGTGAAAAGGCTCAATGACCTATAGCTGTAGTAGTTTATCATGTCAGTTTAGTCTATTTACTGTTGCTATGGAAGAAAAACGTGGAAACAGGTGACTGAAAAGTTTTGTGGCACTCCTACTACTAAAATAGAAGTCTAGCTGCCTTACTTTTGGTACAAAATGAAAGATACTAGTTGACCATATGTACTCAAGTAGTTTTAATTTTGTGCAGGGCTGGAGATGACATGCCATTTGCCATTGATGGTTTAAGAAGCCATTTCACTATGTTGTTGTTCTTATATGAGGAGATGAGATACCTTCTTGTATCAGGGGCAGGAAAGGATACACTGGGGCAGCTTTACTCTTCATCTTGATCCCTCAAAACAAGTATATCACAACAAATCTCTCGATGAATTGGATGTTCAGCAGTGCACTATCAGTACTTGTTATTATCATTTTTTAATTATAATATGAAAGGAAATATGTGTAAAGTGACAGTATTAGTTGTTACATTATAGTATCTTTCTTTACTATAGCTTTTCTTGACAGCCAGCCATGGGTAATCTGAAGAAACAGTAACATCGACATGATTTTTTTTCAGGCACCTTTAAAAAGTACATATGTACATATAAATGATCACTACCTAACAGATTAGTGGGGAAAAAGAGACTATACTTTTAACATCCAAGCTCCAGAGGTCCACAAAGTCGAACTACCATTGTTACTCGCAATTATACCCTCTAACACTTGAGAAACCAGCCTTTTTAAGAACTATGCTTGTTTAGCACTATACTAGCCCACTCTTTGCATTCTTTGAACTTACCAATTGGCTATAGTTTAGCAGAAATTTGGCACACTACTTCTCCTCCCCTGTTTGTTTGGGGCAATTTAGCACGAACAGCTGCCTACACGGATTGTCAGTATTGTCGTTATGGGCGCACGTGATCTGTTTCCAATCCTGTGTACGTAGTCTAGTATATCTATGGCCCAATGAACTGCACAACCGTGGCGCGTTGACAGATGCGCACGCGCATGCAGCATTAATTATCAGAGAGCGCGGTAGCGCTCTCTATGTAGGGATGACCTATGACCCTCCATAGAACTAATACAAAATGAAGTTGGATTTTCTCAGAAAACAGTAAGTTGTAGCTGCTATGACTGCTTATCCTGTCTTTTATGCACATTCTTATCATGCAGGAGAATTTTGGAAGCTGAAAGACTCAACACGGAAGAATAATAAAAGCGCACTTTTTGCATGATTTCTTATTTTCTTGTTCATAATCATAATGGCACGATCTGGAGAAAAAATGGGCCACGCTTGGGCCATGTTCTATATATGAATCTGCTCCATTTTACTCGGACCAGGTCCACGTCCCATCGGTTTAGCCTCTAGTTCACTCAGAAAAAAGCCGCTATCTTACTACAGTAGACTATACGAAGAAGCCATTAAACATAACGCGCATGCGTAAACAACAAAGTTGCCATGACTCTTCTCAAACAAAACTTAAAAGCCATTTCTTCTGAGGTCAACAAAAAAACTAGTTCTAAGATAAGGCTATCTGTACTAAGGACAGGTTTAAACTTTGAATGGTAAGTAACGCTCGAGTTCCCGTGAGGTGTGCATTATTTAGAAACGAAACCTGGCAGGCTGCTCAGCTGTATCTATTTAGAACTGAAGGCTTTAGTCTCACTCAATTGTTCACCAGGCTTGATTGTGCATTGCAACACAAGACTTTATGAACTGCAGCTCTCCCACTACCACTCATATTAACCTCATCCCAGGCCTGACTTTACTTATAACTGGTATGTGTAGAATAAAGAAGCTATAAATGTACAGCACTGATCACCTCCTGAAAAAGAAATCACAAAAATAATGGGCCTGGCATAACAAGTAGCTAGCTAGCTATGAGATGGATATAATGACCTGCAAAAAATTAATAAATAAAAAATGAAAGAAACAAGTAAAGAAAAAACATTTATTCGAATAAATGAAGGTGATGTAGGGATGACTATAGTTAACTGGTCAAAAAAGAGATGAAACAAGATCTGAATAGATGAGATTATGCAAGGATGAAGTCGAATCCGGGTGCAGTCACTAGGTGTGACGTGCCCACATTCGACTTCATCCTTGCATAATCTCATCTATTCAGATCTTGTTTCATCTCTTTTTTGACCAGTTAACTATAGTCATCCCTACATCACCTTCATTTATTCGAATAAATGTTTTTTCTTTACTTGTATCATATTAATCGTTGTGAAAAGAGATCAATATTCACTCCTTTCAAGGCAGTTAAAGTGATATTCTGCCCCTACAGCTCACAGAATAGTACAAGTAAGCTAAGGGGAAGGTATTGAAGAAGTGAAGAGTCAGAGAGTTGAAGTTGGAGAGTCTGAGGAAGGAAGTTATTAATTATTCATAACTTTTTTCCTTGTAATTATAACTATGAGTACCTATCATTGCTCATTATACATTAATTTTATGTGATTGATTTGAAAGAAAGGCCAGAATGACTTTTGGTATTAAAATTAGACATAAATTCATTATTATTATAGCTAGATAATTTTTGCCCCAAAGTTATCCGCCAGTTTTCTGCTCAGTTCTCCCTCATCAACATTATTGCAATACTTCCAGCTTTTGGCTGTTGGGTTTTGACACCATCCACCTCAAGAATTCGGCTCAGTCAGCTGTCCTGTGGACCCTATGGATATTAGGGGGGAAATATAGTAAGCTTGCCATCTCCATAGGATGACTATTGTATAGAAAACGAATGCACCAATTCCATTTACTGTTCTATCCTTTCCCTGAAATAACTAATACAGTTTCAATATTGTTAATCTATTTCTTGGGAGAGGGATTACAGTTTTAACACCACTTGCAAATGCTAGAGACAATATATGTCAGCTAATACAAAAACCAACATTACTATTCCATGTAGCTAAAGTTTACATGCCTTTTGATCAGAAAATGGGCAACAGCAATTGATTCCATCAAGCGTAAGAGGGATTACAGTCCCATTAACCACTACAGTAGTATTTGTAGGAGTAAACTTGAAAATCTGAGCTGAAATTTATTTCATACAGTAAATCTATGCCCTAGTGTATTATAGTATCATTGGCATAAGTCTTACCTCACGGATCTTGTCAGAACAGCAACTTTGACAAAAGTGCAGCTGTCAACGCGCCTCGGTTGTTAGTTGCTAACGAGAGCACGTGATCCGTTTCCAATCCCGTAAACATCTTATATCTATGGTGCCACATCAGAAGATTTCACTTTCATTCCATAGTATATTTTGAGCAGTTTGAAAATTCAAAATGGAAAATGGTTTTATTGTGACTAAATTTATAGGGTTCATCAGCACTGCAGATCTTTAGTAAAACCAAGCGTGTGCTTTGAGTATCACAGTTTTGATCCGATCACAAGGACAGCACCACTAGTCAGTTGATCCGAATGATATCTTCTCTCCACCTCTACTGCATCCTATCTACACCTCGTCTTCCTCTTATGCAACTGTTGG
This sequence comes from Crambe crambe, assembly GCA_963924555.1. NCBI lineage: Eukaryota > Metazoa > Porifera > Demospongiae > Poecilosclerida > Crambeidae > Crambe > Crambe crambe. The sequence continues at coordinate 12,836 of OZ004594.1, read as the reverse complement.
GCAATAAAAGTAACAGCAATTAGTGTGCTGTAAGTAATTAGTTCTACTTTGTATCGTCAGTGACATGATTAAAACCCTTCTGATGATCACTTCAGTGGAAAGAGCAAACCAGACTCTTCTGGTACCTAATAATAAACAAGGCCAATTAGGTCAGTAGCAATCAGGTATATAGGCTAATCCTTTAACTTCTTGTCCCTGCAAGGAAAAGGAATCTCTAAGCTTGTTGGTTGGTTGGAATACAAGAACTCTGACAACAAACTTGCAATAGGGCTCCTAACATTCAGGATGGTTGTCAGTAAGGAACAAGAAGTAAGTAGTGGCTTACAAGGACCTGACCCTTTCATGTACCCTAAGACTTAATATACTGCCCATTGAACATAAACTCAACAGTGTCTTTGCATTAACTGGAGTTTTTGGGAAGGCTGTAAAGCACGGTGTGCAAGTTCAAATTGAGAAAGCAGTTACATTGAAAAGGTCGGCAGCAAATCATGGAAACACACCTTATAAAAGGAGAGTGGCCAGAGGTACAGTCTCACATGTTTTTCATCTTCACCAAACTCAAATCGTAGATTTGTCTTATTTCACAATCATGCATTGTCGAGCACTGTCTTATTTAGTGGTGAAATTCCACAATGTGGGCTAAATTGAAATTTGGCCCCCCAAATTCCGTGGGGCCATGACTTAGCTCGGGCCATGACTTAGCTTGGACTTGGCTCACCGTCCTTTCAGGGGTCAGAGGAGAACATTCAAGCAGAATTTGGAGCTTTGCAACCAAAAAAATGCAATATTGGCAATTATTGTGTCGTGCAATTATTAGCAATTAAGTCCCGATGTATATTTCTATGGTGAGGTTGGTACTGTATGCAGCAAGTATAGATAGAAGCCATAATACTCTCCATTGCAAATGGTTCGGGGTCCTCAGTTTACACAACTGCATGGGGATCAGGCTGTACTGGTACGAGTTATATTTGATCTCTGACCTGAAGGACTAGCGAGGAAAATAATCTAACATGTCAGAGTTGACTGGCCATTATGACATGGCGACATGTTAGACAAGATAATGTCTGACTGGAAGGAGTTGATGGACATGGCAGGCATGGCAGATTTGAAAGAGAAACACACAGATAATAGATGATGGAATGAAACAAATGGGACAGAGATATCTTTGGATTTGCTGACACGGCAATGACTTAGGAACAAGCAACTTATAGCAGTTGCAACCTGATATCCAATATCAGAGTATGAATCTCATACTGCTGAAAAACAAACAAACAAACAAAAAACAACAAAAAACAAAAACACAATCACCACAGCAAGTGTAGTCATCGACTCAATAGGAATGTAGTGACTAGGAGCTAAATCTTAAGCAAGCGAGGAAAGTACGTAGCTAGTAAAAAGTGTTGGAATGCTCTTTATTATTGTAAAGCTGCAGCAAGAGCAAGTAACTACTGTATATCCATAGAGCTAGCACTTAAGAAAGCTATATACACACTACAAACTACTAGAAGGGAGTGGCTGCAAGGATTGATGGCATTTTGTAATTGACCTGCATTGAAGAGATAAAACAGTGTTAACAATATGAACCGGAGTTCTGCTAGAACAGGTTCTGTCTTAACTAGAATGGTTAGGGCTAGGACTTGTATAGGTATCTCCCAATGATGACAAATGGTTATAACTCCTTAATAACAAAAGGGATTTCTATGAAATTACATATATATGACATACTAGTAATTCCATACAAATTCTTTGAATTCCGTTAAGTCATTAAGGGGTTATTACTGCAATACCATATCTCAAAAACCATCAGGGGGAATTCTATGAAATTGCATATGTATAACATGCTGGTAATTCCCCATGACATATTTGAAATTCTTCGAATTCTCTCAAGTCATTAAGGGGTTATTACTGTTGTACCATATCTGTGAAGTCAGACATAGTAACCATGTGGTGAATGTAATTACTAACCATAAATTTCCAGTGTGATACATAGTAGTGTCTTAGTCATGTGGATTTTCACATTAGCAGTTTTGGAGACTGCAACTATGTATGGGTGGTATGTCTGATTACCCTTAAAAGGTTTATTATATCTCGAAAATCAGGGGATTTTTATAATAATAATTATTTCAAAAACATGTTTGAATTTGTAGAATTCTATCAAGTCATTCAGTGATCATCAAAAAACATCAGGGATACGTACTAAGGCAATGTGAAACATTTGACAGCCAGCGAGCAAGTACTTTTGTGCTTCAAGTCTTTAGAAAATTTGCTGTGTTAAGTGGCAGGCATAAAACATGTACATAAAACACAATCCCTCCAAATTCACTCTTGTGTGGAAGGATCTCTTGAAGTTTGAATGTTTCGATCAATCCATTGCACTGAAATCAATCTCCTCGGCCGCAGCTTTAACCTCTTGGCTCCTTAATCGATACATACTTTAACCTCAACCTAGTCTACATAATAACACAATCCTCCTAATTCCCTCTTGTTTGAAATGATCTCTTGCAGTTTAAAAGTTTCGCTGCAGCTATAACCCCTTGGCTTGTAAATTGATACATACTTTACCCTCAACCTAGTGTACATAAGAACACAATCCCTCCAAATTCCCTCTGCAGTTTGAACACTTTGATCAATGAAATCAATCTCCTTGGCAGCAGCTTTAACTCCTTGGCTCCTTAATTGATACATAGCTTTCTCTCAACCTAGTGGACACAAGAACACAATCCCTCCAAATTCCCTCTTGTATGAAAGGATCTGTGAAGTTTGAACATTTCGCTCAACCCATTTGCACTGAAATCAATTTTCTTGGCCGCAGCTTTAACACCTCGTTCCTAAATTGATATGTACCTTTCTCTCTTCTAAGAACACAATTCCTCAAAATTCCCTCTTGTATGAAAGGATCTCTTGAAGTTTGAAAGTTTCGATCAATCCATTGAACTTAAAACAATCTCCTCGGCCGCAGCTTTAACCTCTTGGCTCCTAAATCGATACATACTTTTCTCTCACCCTAGTGTACATAAGAACACAATCCCTCTTGTATGAAAGGATCTCTTGCAGTTTGAACGTTTGGATCAATCCATTGCACTGAAATCAATCTCTTAGGCTGCACCCTTGGCTCCTAAATTGATACATACCTTTCTCTGACCCTAGTGTACATAAGAACACAATCCATCCACATTTTCTCCACAATGTATTAAGGCAATTGGACTTATACCTCAGATCGGCATCAAACCATTTCGGGAATTGGTGATTCTTCAGTCTCACTCTATGTATAAACTTCTCCATAGCTGATGTAGTTATTAGCTTAAATATTGCCCAGATTAATTCTACATCTTCCGACTCAAAACAAGCACTAAAGTCCTCATCCATCCATCCAGTCAGCTTTCTGATAATCATAGGCTTCTTACTGCATTCCTGTTTCGTTCTTATATTTAAGTTTAGATGTATTGGGAAGTGATCTGATCGTATAGGATCACTGGATGGTAGAGCCATTCAGTTAGAAGATTGATATGCAGCTAGAAGATTGAGTCGACGATTGCTATTCAGATAGGAATAAGGGCCATCTGTGGTAGTGTGATAAGATCATCCAATATACACACAACAATTATAAGGTGGTTTTTGCTAAGACTGGAAACATCAGTGTACCTACAGTTGGAATGGCTATGGAAACACAACAGCTACAGCTATTTAGACTGCCATGGATCGATAAACCATATAACTGACCAAAATGGGGTGGGAAACTGTCACGATGAATGGACAAGAAATCGAATTCAAAAAATGTCACGTGTGAATGGACGAGGTTCTATATGCAATGCACCCGATTTCTGCTGATGGCTAATCAGCAAGGCTGATAACGTATCAGAAGAGTTGGGTTTGCTATCATCATCTACTGAAGTCTGTGATCAACTTGAATCAGGTACGAAGGTAAGATTGCGTGTGTAGCTATAGCTAAATATTCCATTTCCAACCTCGTGTCCACCTACTGCATAACTTTAATAAACTGGTTACGACATTTCAACAAACTGGCTATAGTCAATGTAACTCACCTACATCAGAAATGGAAACATCAGCTATAGCTATTTAGACTGCCATTTAACAAACTGGCTATAGCCACGGACTTACGTAGGGGTACCCGCTTGGAAAGAGGATTTATGTCACGGTGCTTCCATCTTCCAGAAGAGGCTTTCTCGAGGCTGATCTCCTGGTGCTTCCATCTCCCTGATCTCGGTACCCAGTCGATGCTCCATAACCAACCAACGAGCTGGTGGCTAAGAACAATAGGGCTACGAAAACAGCTACTCAGTGACAATTGTTCTGAAGTAGATAAAGTCATAAAATAATAATAATAACGAATACAAATTAACAACAAAATGATATAGGAAAGCTGTAGCAGGGCTATGATCTCCAAATCTGATTTCGAGGTAGGCCTATACTGTAGATGCAAATTGGACCAAAACAGTGAGAGTCAAGGGTCTGCACAATTGATATTCGGATAGGAAGCTGTGGTAGATCTATAATAGAGCCATCCGTTAGAAGATTCATATCCAGCTAGAAGATTAAGCTTAAACAGAGGGCAATGCTGTTATATAAAGTTCAAAAGTTTTGATCAAATGAAAGTATTGTGTTAAAGGTGGGTATCGATATCCACAAATTAAACATGTGATCAAGTACACACAGAGAGGATATCAGAATTATCTGTATAAATTTATAATAAAAACATTACGAGCAAAAGGAAAATTTCTTTTAAAGTTAGTAGAAATGGCACGACTGGTTCAGTTTGAGGTATGAAATTGTAACCGGTTACGGGGGTTATGACTGATGCAGACTGAGGCAGAGTGCCATCCTTGCTAGCCTCGGCAGGAACTCCGACAATGCAGTGAGGTATCTTTTTCCACCCTTGTAACCATACAATTGGGAGGCAAATTTCGAATGTTTTTGTATTTTATGATATAGCTAGGAACTCCAACGATGCAGCCCTTGTTATATAGGAATGGTGTATCACGAGGCAAGTGTCTATTAACCATCCAATCGTGATGCAAGTTTCCAATCGCAAGTTTCCAATGTAGCCACGTCACTTTAGCGGGTGTCTCCAAACTATTTTTGGAAGACTAATGTCTTTATGACATTATGTTCTGATCCCCACCTCATGCACACCTCTTTAGTAGCTAGGTTCGTCAACAGCTGAAGGTTATCAGAGGTTACTAGGAGGTTACAGGAGGTTACTGCAGTTACAGTAGGTTACTAGGAGGTTACAGGAGTTATTGCAGGTTACAGTAGCAGTGGAATAGGAATAGGAAATTTATTGGGGGGGGCAGGAACAATAAGTTAATCACAGTAATAGCAACAATCTTTCTGTCATTAACTAGCTCTAGCCCAAAAATTTTGATGGAATGAAAGTATTGTGGGTATCATATTTTACTGATATTCACAAATTAAACATGTGATCAGAAAGTACACACAGAGAGCTATGTACTGATATTAAAATTATTTGTGGATATCAGTAAAATATGATACCCACAATACTTTCATTCCATCAAAAATTTTGAAATATAAAGAAATATAATAGCATTGCCCTCTATTTAATCTTTCTATCGATATGCTTAGTTTAGCCATACTGATAATTTCGAAAATATATTGTAAAAGGTCTTCAAAATAACTGACGATTAGCATAACTTTTGAAATATCAAGTGTATACAGATAATTTCGATATCATAGCATTGCTCTTTACGTAAGCTTTCTGTTCATATGCTTACTAATTTTCAAAACAAAGGTAAAGGGTCGTCAAAATTTCAACCTACTCATAACTGATGATGACTTCTGGCTATCATAACTTTTGAAATATCATGTATATACATACAATTTTAATACCATAGCATTGCTCTTTATGTATGCTTTCTGTTCATATGCTTACTTCATCCATTCCGATAATTTAAAAATATGGTAATGTTTCTTCAAAGTTCATAACTGATGGTGACTTCTGGCTATCATAAATTTTGAAATATCAAGTATATACATATAATTTTGATATCATAAAATTGCTCTCTGTGTAAACTTTCTGCTAATATGCATATTTTGTCCATATTGACAAAATTCAACTCTCCAGTACATTCTCTTCACTATTAACTTTCGAAATATTCACCCAAATTTTGTTAGACTTTTCTTAACACACACATATTTAAGACAATTGCGCATGTCAATTACCAACTACGCATATTTCTCCAATTGATGCCCACCATATCTAATTGATGCCCACCATATCTAATTGATGCCCACCATATCTAATTGATGCCCACCATATCTAATTGATGCCCACCATATCTAATTGATGCCCACCATATCTAATTGATGCCCACCATATCTAATTGATGCCCACCATATCTAATTGATGCCCACCATATCTAATTGATGCCCACCATATCTAATTGATGCCCACCATATCTAATTGATGCCCACCATATCTAATTGATGCCCACCATATCTAATTGATGCCCACCATATCTAATTGATGCCCACCATATCTAATTGATGCCCACCATATCTAATTGATGCCCACCATATCTAATTGATGCCCACCATATCTAATTGATGCCCACCATATCTAATTGATGCCCACCATATCTAATTGATGCCCACCATATCTAATTGATGCCCACCATATCTAATTGATGCCCACCATATCTAATTGATGCCCACCATATCTAATTGATGCCCACCATATCTAATTGATGCCCACCATATCTAATTGATGCCCACCATATCTAATTGATGCCCACCATATCTAATTGATGCCCACCATATCTAATTGATGCCCACCATATCTAATTGATGCCCACCATATCTAATTGATGCCCACCATATCTAATTGATGCCCACCATATCTAATTGATGCCCACCATATCTAATTGATGCCCACCATATCTAATTGATGCCCACCATATCTAATTGATGCCCACCATAGGGCTAGGGCTAGGGCTAGGGCTAGGGCTAGGGGCATGGAGAAGGATCCCTAGGGCTAGGGCTAGGGGCTAGGGCTAGGGCTAGGGCTAGGGCTAGGGCTAGGGCTAGGGCTAGGGCTAGGGCTAGGGCTAGGGCTAGGGCTAGGGCTAGGGCTAGGGCTAGGGCTAGGGCTAGGGGCTAGGGCTAGGGCTAGGGCTAGGGCTAGGGCTAGGGCTAGGGCTAGGGCTAGGGCTAGGGCTAGGGCTAGGGCTAGGGCTAGGGCTAGGGCTAGGGCTAGGGCTAGGGCTAGGGCTAGGGCTAGGGCTAGGGCTAGGGCTAGGGCTAGGGCTAGGGCTAGGGCTAGGGCTAGGGCTAGGGCTAGGGCTAGGGCTAGGGCTAGGGCTAGGGCTAGGGCTAGGGCTAGGGCTAGGGCTAGGGCTAGGGCTAGGGCTAGGGCTAGGGCTAGGGCTAGGGCTAGGGCTAGGGCTAGGGCTAGGGCTAGGGCTAGGGCTAGGGCTAGGGCTAGGGCTAGGGCTAGGGCTAGGGCTAGGGCTAGGGCTAGGGCTAGGGCTAGGGCTAGGGCTAGGGCTAGGGCTAGGGCTAGGGCTAGGGCTAGGGCTAGGGCTAGGGCTAGGGCTAGGGCTAGGGCTAGGGCTAGGGCTAGGGCTAGGGCTAGGGCTAGGGCTAGGGCTAGGGCTAGGGCTAGGGCTAGGGCTAGGGCTAGGGCTAGGGCTAGGGCTAGGGCTAGGGCTAGGGCTAGGGCTAGGGCTAGGGCTAGGGCTAGGGCTAGGGCTAGGGCTAGGGCTAGGGCTAGGGCTAGGGCTAGGGCTAGGGCTAGGGCTAGGGCTAGGGCTAGGGCTAGGGCTAGGGCTAGGGCTAGGGCTAGGGCTAGGGCTAGGGCTAGGGCTAGGGCTAGGGCTAGGGCTAGGGCTAGGGCTAGGGCTAGGGCTAGGGCTAGGGCTAGGGCTAGGGCTAGGGCTAGGGCTAGGGCTAGGGCTAGGGCTAGGGCTAGGGCTAGGGCTAGGGCTAGGGCTAGGGCTAGGGCTAGGGCTAGGGCTAGGGCTAGGGCTAGGGCTAGGGCTAGGGCTAGGGCTAGGGCTAGGGCTAGGGCTAGGGCTAGGGCTAGGGCTAGGGCTAGGGCTAGGGCTAGGGCTAGGGCTAGGGCTAGGGCTAGGGCTAGGGCTAGGGCTAGGGCTAGGGCTAGGGCTAGGGCTAGGGCTAGGGCTAGGGCTAGGGCTAGGGCTAGGGCTAGGGCTAGGGCTAGGGCTAGGGCTAGGGCTAGGGCTAGGGCTAGGGCTAGGGCTAGGGCTAGGGCTAGGGCTAGGGCTAGGGCTAGGGCTAGGGCTAGGGCTAGGGCTAGGGCTAGGGCTAGGGCTAGGGCTAGGGCTAGGGCTAGGGCTAGGGCTAGGGCTAGGGCTAGGGCTAGGGCTAGGGCTAGGGCTAGGGCTAGGGCTAGGGCTAGGGCTAGGGCTAGGGCTAGGGCTAGGGCTAGGGCTAGGGCTAGGGCTAGGGCTAGGGCTAGGGCTAGGGCTAGGGCTAGGGCTAGGGCTAGGGCTAGGGCTAGGGCTAGGGCTAGGGCTAGGGCTAGGGCTAGGGCTAGGGCTAGGGCTAGGGCTAGGGCTAGGGCTAGGGCTAGGGCTAGGGCTAGGGCTAGGGCTAGGGCTAGGGCTAGGGCTAGGGCTAGGGCTAGGGCTAGGGCTAGGGCTAGGGCTAGGGCTAGGGCTAGGGCTAGGGCTAGGGCTAGGGCTAGGGCTAGGGCTAGGGCTAGGGCTAGGGCTAGGGCTAGGGCTAGGGCTAGGGCTAGGGCTAGGGCTAGGGCTAGGGCTAGGGCTAGGGCTAGGGCTAGGGCTAGGGCTAGGGCTAGGGCTAGGGCTAGGGCTAGGGCTAGGGCTAGGGCTAGGGCTAGGGCTAGGGCTAGGGCTAGGGCTAGGGCTAGGGCTAGGGCTAGGGCTAGGGCTAGGGCTAGGGCTAGGGCTAGGGCTAGGGCTAGGGCTAGGGCTAGGGCTAGGGCTAGGGCTAGGGCTAGGGCTAGGGCTAGGGCTAGGGCTAGGGCTAGGGCTAGGGCTAGGGCTAGGGCTAGGGCTAGGGCTAGGGCTAGGGCTAGGGCTAGGGCTAGGGCTAGGGCTAGGGCTAGGGCTAGGGCTAGGGCTAGGGCTAGGGCTAGGGCTAGGGCTAGGGCTAGGGCTAGGGCTAGGGCTAGGGCTAGGGCTAGGGCTAGGGCTAGGGCTAGGGCTAGGGCTAGGGCTAGGGCTAGGGCTAGGGCTAGGGCTAGGGCTAGGGCTAGGGCTAGGGCTAGGGCTAGGGCTAGGGCTAGGGCTAGGGCTAGGGCTAGGGCTAGGGCTAGGGCTAGGGCTAGGGCTAGGGCTAGGGCTAGGGCTAGGGCTAGGGCTAGGGCTAGGGCTAGGGCTAGGGCTAGGGCTAGGGCTAGGGCTAGGGCTAGGGCTAGGGCTAGGGCTAGGGCTAGGGCTAGGGCTAGGGCTAGGGCTAGGGCTAGGGCTAGGGCTAGGGCTAGGGCTAGGGCTAGGGCTAGGGCTAGGGCTAGGGCTAGGGCTAGGGCTAGGGCTAGGGCTAGGGCTAGGGCTAGGGCTAGGGCTAGGGCTAGGGCTAGGGCTAGGGCTAGGGCTAGGGCTAGGGCTAGGGCTAGGGCTAGGGCTAGGGCTAGGGCTAGGGCTAGGGCTAGGGCTAGGGCTAGGGCTAGGGCTAGGGCTAGGGCTAGGGCTAGGGCTAGGGCTAGGGCTAGGGCTAGGGCTAGGGCTAGGGCTAGGGCTAGGGCTAGGGCTAGGGCTAGGGCTAGGGCTAGGGCTAGGGCTAGGGCTAGGGCTAGGGCTAGGGCTAGGGCTAGGGCTAGGGCTAGGGCTAGGGCTAGGGCTAGGGCTAGGGCTAGGGCTAGGGCTAGGGCTAGGGCTAGGGCTAGGGCTAGGGCTAGGGCTAGGGCTAGGGCTAGGGCTAGGGCTAGGGCTAGGGCTAGGGCTAGGGCTAGGGCTAGGGCTAGGGCTAGGGCTAGGGCTAGGGCTAGGGCTAGGGCTAGGGCTAGGGCTAGGGCTAGGGCTAGGGCTAGGGCTAGGGCTAGGGCTAGGGCTAGGGCTAGGGCTAGGGCTAGGGCTAGGGCTAGGGCTAGGGCTAGGGCTAGGGCTAGGGCTAGGGCTAGGGCTAGGGCTAGGGCTAGGGCTAGGGCTAGGGCTAGGGCTAGGGCTAGGGCTAGGGCTAGGGCTAGGGCTAGGGCTAGGGCTAGGGCTAGGGCTAGGGCTAGGGCTAGGGCTAGGGCTAGGGCTAGGGCTAGGGCTAGGGCTAGGGCTAGGGCTAGGGCTAGGGCTAGGGCTAGGGCTAGGGCTAGGGCTAGGGCTAGGGCTAGGGCTAGGGCTAGGGCTAGGGCTAGGGCTAGGGCTAGGGCTAGGGCTAGGGCTAGGGCTAGGGCTAGGGCTAGGGCTAGGGCTAGGGCTAGGGCTAGGGCTAGGGCTAGGGCTAGGGCTAGGGCTAGGGCTAGGGCTAGGGCTAGGGCTAGGGCTAGGGCTAGGGCTAGGGCTAGGGCTAGGGCTAGGGCTAGGGCTAGGGCTAGGGCTAGGGCTAGGGCTAGGGCTAGGGCTAGGGCTAGGGCTAGGGCTAGGGCTAGGGCTAGGGCTAGGGCTAGGGCTAGGGCTAGGGCTAGGGCTAGGGCTAGGGCTAGGGCTAGGGCTAGGGCTAGGGCTAGGGCTAGGGCTAGGGCTAGGGCTAGGGCTAGGGCTAGGGCTAGGGCTAGGGCTAGGGCTAGGGCTAGGGCTAGGGCTAGGGCTAGGGCTAGGGCTAGGGCTAGGGCTAGGGCTAGGGCTAGGGCTAGGGCTAGGGCTAGGGCTAGGGCTAGGGCTAGGGCTAGGGCTAGGGCTAGGGCTAGGGCTAGGGCTAGGGCTAGGGCTAGGGCTAGGGCTAGGGCTAGGGCTAGGGCTAGGGCTAGGGCTAGGGCTAGGGCTAGGGCTAGGGCTAGGGCTAGGGCTAGGGCTAGGGCTAGGGCTAGGGCTAGGGCTAGGGCTAGGGCTAGGGCTAGGGCTAGGGCTAGGGCTAGGGCTAGGGCTAGGGCTAGGGCTAGGGCTAGGGCTAGGGCTAGGGCTAGGGCTAGGGCTAGGGCTAGGGCTAGGGCTAGGGCTAGGGCTAGGGCTAGGGCTAGGGCTAGGGCTAGGGCTAGGGCTAGGGCTAGGGCTAGGGCTAGGGCTAGGGCTAGGGCTAGGGCTAGGGCTAGGGCTAGGGCTAGGGCTAGGGCTAGGGCTAGGGCTAGGGCTAGGGCTAGGGCTAGGGCTAGGGCTAGGGCTAGGGCTAGGGCTAGGGCTAGGGCTAGGGCTAGGGCTAGGGCTAGGGCTAGGGCTAGGGCTAGGGCTAGGGCTAGGGCTAGGGCTAGGGCTAGGGCTAGGGCTAGGGCTAGGGCTAGGGCTAGGGCTAGGGCTAGGGCTAGGGCTAGGGCTAGGGCTAGGGCTAGGGCTAGGGCTAGGGCTAGGGCTAGGGCTAGGGCTAGGGCTAGGGCTAGGGCTAGGGCTAGGGCTAGGGCTAGGGCTAGGGCTAGGGCTAGGGCTAGGGCTAGGGCTAGGGCTAGGGCTAGGGCTAGGGCTAGGGCTAGGGCTAGGGCTAGGGCTAGGGCTAGGGCTAGGGCTAGGGCTAGGGCTAGGGCTAGGGCTAGGGCTAGGGCTAGGGCTAGGGCTAGGGCTAGGGCTAGGGCTAGGGCTAGGGCTAGGGCTAGGGCTAGGGCTAGGGCTAGGGCTAGGGCTAGGGCTAGGGCTAGGGCTAGGGCTAGGGCTAGGGCTAGGGCTAGGGCTAGGGCTAGGGCTAGGGCTAGGGCTAGGGCTAGGGCTAGGGCTAGGGCTAGGGCTAGGGCTAGGGCTAGGGCTAGGGCTAGGGCTAGGGCTAGGGCTAGGGCTAGGGCTAGGGCTAGGGCTAGGGCTAGGGCTAGGGCTAGGGCTAGGGCTAGGGCTAGGGCTAGGGCTAGGGCTAGGGCTAGGGCTAGGGCTAGGGCTAGGGCTAGGGCTAGGGCTAGGGCTAGGGCTAGGGCTAGGGCTAGGGCTAGGGCTAGGGCTAGGGCTAGGGCTAGGGCTAGGGCTAGGGCTAGGGCTAGGGCTAGGGCTAGGGCTAGGGCTAGGGCTAGGGCTAGGGCTAGGGCTAGGGCTAGGGCTAGGGCTAGGGCTAGGGCTAGGGCTAGGGCTAGGGCTAGGGCTAGGGCTAGGGCTAGGGCTAGGGCTAGGGCTAGGGCTAGGGCTAGGGCTAGGGCTAGGGCTAGGGCTAGGGCTAGGGCTAGGGCTAGGGCTAGGGCTAGGGCTAGGGCTAGGGCTAGGGCTAGGGCTAGGGCTAGGGCTAGGGCTAGGGCTAGGGCTAGGGCTAGGGCTAGGGCTAGGGCTAGGGCTAGGGCTAGGGCTAGGGCTAGGGCTAGGGCTAGGGCTAGGGCTAGGGCTAGGGCTAGGGCTAGGGCTAGGGCTAGGGCTAGGGCTAGGGCTAGGGCTAGGGCTAGGGCTAGGGCTAGGGCTAGGGCTAGGGCTAGGGCTAGGGCTAGGGCTAGGGCTAGGGCTAGGGCTAGGGCTAGGGCTAGGGCTAGGGCTAGGGCTAGGGCTAGGGCTAGGGCTAGGGCTAGGGCTAGGGCTAGGGCTAGGGCTAGGGCTAGGGCTAGGGCTAGGGCTAGGGCTAGGGCTAGGGCTAGGGCTAGGGCTAGGGCTAGGGCTAGGGCTAGGGCTAGGGCTAGGGCTAGGGCTAGGGCTAGGGCTAGGGCTAGGGCTAGGGCTAGGGCTAGGGCTAGGGCTAGGGCTAGGGCTAGGGCTAGGGCTAGGGCTAGGGCTAGGGCTAGGGCTAGGGCTAGGGCTAGGGCTAGGGCTAGGGCTAGGGCTAGGGCTAGGGCTAGGGCTAGGGCTAGGGCTAGGGCTAGGGCTAGGGCTAGGGCTAGGGCTAGGGCTAGG